>CM037597.1:77082220-78345077 GCA_021018995.1 Chloranthus sessilifolius | reverse complement strand
TTCAGTAATCTGTTTCACGTGTCCCAATGCATTTAAAACCTAGGAACATTCCAGAGGATTCTAAGCATGAAGCAAAGGCATATTCCACCCCACGTGAGCACCAAGAGATGAAATAACTTGGTGGGAACTTCTAGAAACTCTAACAGACTTTCAAAATGCATAACAGAATTGATGTTTTTTTCACCTGATTGGCTAAACCAGATCGAGGAATTCTGATTGGCCAGAACAGATCTGGATCCTCGTGCTCGACTACCATTGGTCAATACAGATCTGAGCACTTCTGATTGGTTGATACACATCTGAGCTGGACTTAGGGAAAACTATAAATAGACGAACCATTCGCCCAATTTGGGCATCTAGATTTTGAGTTTCATTCCTATTCCCCCATTTCCAAACCAGATAGTTTGTCTGAAATCCCTGTAATAGCTTCACTTTTACTTGCAATTGAGAGGTGTGAGATACTTCTGTAATTCAAAAGAGAGTTGTATTCAAGACTACAAATCTGAGAGCTGTTTAAGCTGTGCTCTGTAATTGTAATGGTGGATTTGAAAAGGTTGCTATAAACCGTACATTCTCAATTGGACTCATGTTAAGGGTTCCCTCTGATCTCCTTATTGCATTAGACTCCTTTAGATTTACTATTTTTCATGCAATTTCCCTTGATTCATTAATCCTGTGAGAATTAATGTTTGTAACCTAATCTCTCACGGCATTTGTAGTGATGCTTCTTGTTCTAAACTAAGGCTTTGGATTAAAGACTATTGGATGGTCTGTGGCCATTAAAGTGGACAGACCATAGCCATAAGCCTAAGTCTAATCCTTGAGTTAGATTTATTTCTCTTACATCTGTGCTTGTAGCTAGATGAAGATTGAATCATTTCTCTATTGATCGGCAGTCATTCTCATTGTGTTTCAAGGACCAAATCAAAGTTAGATATTACTTCTCCAATTTTTTTATAAGTTTACCTGAAACGCTCCCCCAAGTCGGATCTGGATCATTTAGTTTAACTTTTACTTTTATCATTTAGTTAATGTGACAAATTCAACCTCCCATCTTATGTGCTTTCTAGATAGGATAAGAGGCCAGATCTGGTAGCTCAGATCTGGAGGTTTATCTTGCATTTTAGACAAATTCTCTGTGGACGATCTTTTACTCACTTACATTTAAAACTTGCTACAATTGGCCCTGATCTTGCAGGCTAATTCACTTCTATCTGTGCTGATATTTCTTTACTCTTTTTAATATTTTTAATTCATTATAACTTAGGAGTTGTAAACCTGTCTTCAAAACACAAATAAATCAAGGACACACAGAAGCAACAACAATACACTCTAGGCATTTTTTGGGTATTTTTCAATGAGCGTGTATTTTATACATTCTAATTGTTTTTCGGACAGTGGTGGGCCTATAAGGCCCAAGAATGGACTCCTTCTCCTTCATTTTAAGTTGGGTTTTTAATTTTGCTCCAATTATTTTCTCTTTTCTTACTGAGGGTGGGTCCATTGTCCTACATCGAATCATGATTCCTTAAACGGCTTTGATTGACCATGGACCCACTTCACGACCCTACCCCTTTGGGCGGGGGCGGGATTTTTATACTTCCCTCCTTGGGTAAGGCCTAAATTTATGAAGCATTGCCTTGATAGTTTGAACGAGAGTGAGCTCATGGGTTTAGATCGACTCAGGCTTGCTCGTCTCTCCTATTTCCTTGATGTTCCCTTGTTTTGGGATCTTATCCATGTGGCAACTTCTCATTGGGATGCGAAAACCCATGGCTTCCGCTTTAGGGCCCGTGAGCTAACTCCAACACTTGAAGAACTCTCTGTTTTGTCGAGTTTGAGGTTACTTCATGGTCTTGCTAAGGTGGTACCAAAATCGGGTGCAGACTATCCATGCAACTTTGGGCCTAAAGAAAAGTGAGTATGAGAAGAGCTTTGTTGGCGAGCCCACCAGGTGTTCGGTGAAATTCTTGAGAGAACTTTTCGGCGATGAAAGGTTGTAAAAATTGTCGATCAGAAATATTCAAAATGTGAACGCTTTCGCCCTTTACCTTCTCTTAGAGGTCCTCTTGAAAGGGGTCTCTCTATGATTCATTTAGTGCTGGCCGAGCTTGATCGTGGTCTTGATGCCTTTGCCTTGGGCAAGGTGGAGTGCTTCAGGGGATGGCCTGCTCTTCTTCAGGTCTTGGTTGGGGAGAATTTTGCTATTTTGGGATTTATGCTCTGCTTTTATGTGGTCCGGGGAGAGGTAGCTCATTGCTTTTTAGGCCAATGCTCCAAGTTGCCTTAGAGGAATACATGCGAGATGCGTCTTTGGCTGACTGCGGCTGAGCTGGTATGGCGGCTTCCATAGCTTGACGGTAGCTTCTTGATAGTTTGATCTAGATATTATGAGGGTATCAACCTTCTAGGTTTTACTGGCAGTACTCATTACTTCCCATCTCAGGTGCTATGCCAATTCGGTTATACTAAGCATGTGCCTTGTGCGGCGAGACCTCCCCTATGTGGTCTGATTTTCTCTTGGGAGTCTTCCGAGGACTTGGATAGAATAACCACACTTTGAGAATAGTGTCAGTCGACACATATGGGTGATTTGGAGTAAGGGACCTTCCTTTTGACTTCTCCAGAGTATGAGGATTGGCTACTATCTAAGAGGCCTTCTGCTCGTTTATTGGATCAGGTAGAGAGCAGCAATTCAGAGGGACCTTGGCTGAGGAAATAGTTAGCGCAATGGACCCAGATTAAGTTGCTGGAAGATGAGAAGCGGATCCTGCATGAGCGTTTAGAGAAAGAGCAAGGTAGAACTGATGCTACCGAATCAAGAGCCGAAGTTGCAGAGTATGAGGTCCTTCGTCTGGAAGGGCCTCGAAGTGATGCACTTGTTGCTACTGATGCTTCCCAGAAGAGATATAGGGGCCTCCATGGTCGGTGGATGACTAATCGGAATGCTCATGAGGATGCTTTGCATGCACAGATCTGTGTCCTTAAGTGTGAGTTGGGTCGTTGACCTGGTCCTGCACATACTTTTTGCACAAATATAACACCATAGGAAGGGGCATAAGAACTCCTGACAGATATCTTTCGGTATATCTATATTTTTTGATGTTTTTGTTTCTTTTTCAAATTTGTAAAGAGGGAAAAAGGGTGTCACACTAAGTATCTTTTTGAGATGTGGTGCAAGAAAAGCATAGACATGAAAATGGGCAAGTTAAATTTATTATCTTATATAAGTATTATCTTCTTCTATTTTTACTTTTTTGTTGTTCTCCTTTCAAACTTGTAAAGGGAGAAATAGCGTGTCACACTGATTATCTTTTTGAGATGTGGTGCAACGAAAATATGGGCATGAAAATGGAAAAGGGAAATTAATTATCTTATATAAGTATTATCTTCTTCTTTTTTGATGTCTTAACAATGAGATGAGGTGATGGGCCCCATTTTGAGCATAGTCAAACCCGTTCATGTGGTGGGACCTGAGTGAGGTTCAGAATCTTTACCAAGGTCAGAGCGTCCATCCCTTTGGATTGAATCAACCTTTTATCCTTACCTCGGGCCATGCGTTTGACAGTATGGTCCAAAGATCTACCTGATCAAGACCTGATTTGAACTAACATGAGTGACCCGGTTGGCGACCAGATAACTCGAAAATGTAACCAAGGGAGTAACTTATTTTCTTTGTTTTCTTCTCTCTTCTTTATCACTTTTCTTTTTACATTTTTACTCACAGCACCGGTTTTCGCCATGCCCGTCATTGCCCTCTTTTTTACCTGTAGTGCCCTTTCGGGTTTCTACTACATCCTTGGGTATGCACTTTTACCTCAAGTGCCTTTTCAGGTTTTCTCCTAATCCGTACAAGCTCGATTGTTTTAGCTACAGCGCCCTTTCGAATTTTTACCACGTCCTCTTTACTTTGAGCCTGTATATATATATTTTTTCATATTCTTTTCTTTCATTCATTTTTTTCAAAGACCACAACATGAACGTTGATTCCATCATAGCCAGCTGGATGGAGTTCTGTGTTGTCTCTCAGCTTGGTTTGCACTGACTTAACGGATATTGTGATTGCTCGTAGACCTTAAAGAGGGCTTTCTCCCAGAATGAATTGTGGTCGTTTAAAGGGTGGGTTAGGAATTTTGAAGGTATACTTGGGTTAAAAGGTTTCCTTGATAGGGTTCCAGTTGTCGTAATACAGTTCTTCCTTGGAGGATTTTTGTTGTACACGCCCCATGATTTTTTTGTCTTTTCTTTTCTATTTTTTTTCTTTTTTTGCTTTTTTTAGCCATCCATTTTTTAGGATTTAGCTTTTATAATTTTTTTGGGATTTTGATTGTAACTCTTTTTCTCTTTTTTGTTATTTGGTATATACACTTTTTCCTTTTTCTGGGAGGGGTTAATGAAGGAAAGGTCATTCGCTTTAATTGGGTACCAAAGGGTATGAGCAATCAGGGATACTTTTTGGCGTGGCTATGAAATGATGGCCTCTTTTATGGGGTCCTTAAGCAGTCATGTATCCATTTTATCGATACTTACCTTACTGCGGGAGACTTACGAGTAGAATCGTTGTACGTATCCAGCGTTAATGCACTCGGGAAAATGATCTCCGTCCATGGTGGCGAGGCTGAGCGCGTATCCAGGGAGTACTTCTCTGATGACAAGGGCCCTTCCTAGTTGGGCTTGAATTTTTCTCTCTGATCGACGTGGAGGGAAGGGAAGATCTTCTTGAGTATGGTTTCACCCACTTTAAAATCTCGAGCGCGAACATGTTTGTTGTATGAGCATGAGATCCTCCCCTGAAAGGCCTGGGTGTGACACAAGGCTAGGAGCCTTTGCTCATCGAGGAGGTTCAGCTACTCGAAATGAGATCTCTCTCTTAGCTTCTAGAAAATCGGTCTCGATGAGGATATGGATGGAGGGTACTTCAACCTCTACTGGTAGCATGACATCAGTTCCATACACAAAAGAAAATGGTGTTGCACCGTAGCAGTACGAATTGACTTTCGGTAGGCCCATAATATGAATGGTAACATTTCACCCCAATCTCGGTATGTGATGACCATTTTCTCAAGGATTCATAAAAGTTTCTTGTTGGTGGCTTTGACGGTTTCGTTGGTTTACGGTCGATATGGTGATGAGTGATAGTGTTTTATCTTTTACTACTCACATAAGGTTTTGAAGCACTTGTTCACAAAGTTGGTGTTGTTGTCTATGATGATATCTTTGGGCATGCCGAATCGACAAATAATGTTTTGCTTGATAAACTTCTCAACGTGATTGGTTGTGATGTTCGTATAGGATGCTGCCTCTACCCATTTGGTAAAGTATTCAATGGCAATGACGATGAACTAATGCCCGTTAGAAGCTTTTGGATTGACCTTTCCGACGACATCGAGGCCCCATGTGGCGAATGTCCATGGAGTGGTCATGTTGTGCTGATCTATGGTAGAAGTATGTATCAGATTAGAGTGTTCTTGGTATTTGTAGCACTTTTGAACGTGCTTGCAATAGTCAGCTTCCATGGTGGTTCAAAAATACCCTAGTCATTAGATCTTCTTGGCGAGCATGTGCCCATTGACGTAGGCCACACATGCTCCCTCATGGATCTCTTTCCTGGTGTTGGCTGCCTTGCTTTTAGCAGGATACTATTATATGATCACTTGTACAGGCATTCGCCACAGATGACATAGTTCGCCGCTAAATGTTGGATGGTCTGTAGGTCCATCTTGGATGTACCTTCAGGGAAAGCTCGTGTTTCGAGGAAATTCCTGATATTTGAGAACCAAGGTGGCTCAGCATTTATACCTATGGATCCCTTGATCTAGATGCAGAAGGCCGGCTCATTTTTTACTCAATCATGATAGGCTTCATGTCGATGCCATAGGGAATTTTGACCATTGATGCCAGGGAATTTCGACCATTGATGCCAACGTTGCTAAGGCATCGACAAATCAATTTCTTGCTCGTGGAACATAGGAGAAGGTAACATCATCGAAGCATGCGATTAGATCTTCAAGGTGCTCATGGTACGTGATCAACTTCTCATCCCTCATCTTCTAGTCTCCATTTGTTTGGCATATGATCAGCTATGAGTTGTCGAATACTCTTAGATGAGTTATAATCTGGTCGAGAGATGCTTGCAGGTCAGGTGCACAACCTTCGTACTCAGCCATATTATTGGTGCAAGGGAAGTTGAGCTTGATGGATACTGGTATGTGGGACCCTTTTGGTGAGAATAGAATCGAGCCGACTCCTTGACCTTCGGCATTTGATGCCCCGTCAAAGTGCATTATCTAGGACTCCTCTACCTCTTCTGTGTCATCCTCTGTCATGAACAAGATGTCCTTATCAGGGAATTCTATTCTTAGAGGTTCATAATTAGGTAAAGGATTTTCGGAAAGATGATCAGTGAGTGCTTGCCCTTTGATTGACTTTTGGGTGACATACATGAAGTTAAACTCAGATAAGAAAAGTTGCCAGCATGCAGTTCAGCCAGTTGTTAGGCTATTTTAGAGTGCTTGCTACTAACTTTATTGAAGACAGTGATAAGAATGGGGTGAATGAAAATGAATGAAAGGTGGATTGAAAATGACAGAGCAGCAAGCCTAAAATGCGCACAATCCTGCAAGATACAGGGCCTATTGTAGCAAGTTTTGATAAGTAAGAGTTTGTCCCACAGGGAAATTGATCTTAAGCTCCAAGGGAGCCATCTTTAGTAGGCCCTCCAGATCTGACTACAGATCTGGCAATCCTAAATGGAAGGGGATTTAGGGTCACTAAAATCTAAATTCTAAGGTATCCTAATGTCTAAACTATAGAAAGGTTTAAGAATGAAGATGGAGTGAGAAAATAAATATAAAAGGGTGAGAAGTATGCTATTAGGTTCAGATCTGATGGGCTTCATGACTCAAATTTAGATCTGTTGCTATAGAAGTCCTGTCCAGTGGCTACATTATCACCACTGAGGAGAAAGAATCCAACTCATCTCTGTGCCATGATCCAATCCCTTTATGGCTATAACCTGTCCACTTAAATGGTCACAGATTATCCAATTGGGGAACCACAGTCCAAAGATGAGTCAGAACAAATTTATTATTGTAGGCACTACTTCATCCAGGCTACAAGCATAAGAATCCATAGGAAACCTCAACCTCTAAAGTGCTATGTGTGGGGCTAGGCGTGTATGGGAGCATGTTAGCCCCGACACATAGAACCAGTAAGAGTTTAAGTGCAGCCTTAGATCCAGCTGTCCACTGCTTTAGAGAGACTGCAGTGATCCAGTCGCAAGCCTACAATCTCTATAACCAAACCAGATCTGCTATCTGATGGCGGGTTTATACACATATAGGGGAGTTTGTCTCAACACAATCTCTCACAGGGCTACAAGCACAAGTGCAAAGAAGAATAATCCGTCTTGAGTCGGAAGGTTGGCTTAACCCTAAGGCTATAACCTGTCCACTTAAATGGTCACAGACTATCCCAGAGGCTATCCTCTCACAAAGCTTAAGATAGAACAAGAAACATTGCTGCCACCACCATGTTCACAAGACTATAAAAGCTCATTGCTCCCATGGGGACTTCAGATCTAGTGGGTCCTATGGTGGGGCTAGGCCTGTATGGGAGCATGTTAGCCCAGACACACAGGTCACTTGGATCTGAATAAACCATGAAATCAGTCCTCCATTGCTTGCAATATGTCCTAGCAATGGAGGATCTCAAGATAACAGCCTTGTACAGAACAACACACAAAAATCTCATAAAAGTAAAACACCCTATCATGAAACTCCATCAATCTATTCCAAATAGTCATACAAAGGCATAGCCAGCAAATGCTGGACTATGGAGAGAAGAAAAAGTAAAAAGAAAACTACCTAAAAATTACTAGAAGTATGCAGCTACTACTAGAAGAAAAAGAAAATAGACTAAATTCTACTCTAAGCCGAGAGTCCCCTAAACCTAAACCAGGCTTAGGTTTATATAACAGTTAGTTTGGTGGCGCATTAGGGTCAAGAAACCCTAATTTTAATGATGCCACATGGCCTAATATTATCCCTTGGATGCCTCGAGGCACGTGCATAGAACTTGGAGCGTTGGAATGCATGCCCTAATTGCTTGAAGTTTCTAGAATGTCCTCTGCAAAGGTGAGGGAGAGTTAGAGTTCAGAGCCTCGCCAGGTAGCACTGGTTTCCAAGACTGTCGCGTGGTAGCATGATCTTCACGAGGTTGGATTAGCTTGAAATTCTAGCCGTTGCGGGGTTGTCTTAGTTGCAGCTAAAGAAGTCGCATGATAGAGCATTAGATCCTCGCTGGATTGCTCTGGTCTTCGTGGGATTGCACTTTCCTTCTGAATGGTGCGGGAATCACGCGAGCAATTTGTTTCTGAATGGATCTTCGCGAGGATGTGATGTGCATTGGTCTCTGAATTGTGCGAGAGGTTTTTCTGAAGTTTTGCATCCCGTGCCCACTACGCGACAGTTGCGCGCCGAACTACCTGGAGCTCTCTCTCCTCAGTTGATCTAAGTGAATTGCGCGAGGTTTGAGAGCTGCTTTCTTGAGCTGTGCGAGACTGCACGAGTAGTTGTATTTGAGCTTCGCGAGATCTGCGCAAAGTATGATTCTGAAGCTCCTCTGTCACTCAACTGCGTGAGAACAATGCGGGCAATTGGAAATGAAGTTTTGGGAGACTCGCGAGGACTGCGCGAGGCTTAATTTCTGAATCCTTTAAAGCTTGTGAAAGCTACGCGAGGTTCAATTCTTGTCCGGGTTCAGCTTTCATTCTTCTGAGGGACTTCTGGGGTAAAAGTGGGCTCCTTAACAGGGTTCAGGCCTTATTGCAGCTGCTGTTTATTACCTACAGAAATGACTAAACACACATTTATTAGAGATCTAAGGGTCTAACAGAGGCTAAGTTAAGGGATAAAAAGTGGTACTTTTCATGTCTTAACACACCCCTAAACCTAATCTTTGCTAGTCCCTTAGCAAAGCTACACTAATAATCTACATAAATTAAATGCCACTTTCGTAGGGAGCACGGATACATTTAGCATATGTACCAAGCCTTTTAAACCCCTAGGTGATCCCTAGTGGAGGAGTAAAGTCTCCTGAGGGTTTTCAATGAAGGTACCCACAAACTTCTCAATAAAACAGTTAGCAGTAGTGCAAGATTATCAAGTTAGTAGTCAAGAAACAGAGTATCAGTTCACCCTTGAATCAGTAAAAATATAGGAAATTTAAATACATTGTCTGCACAGATGTTTAAGCAACATAAACTTCACATGATAGCACAACATTTCCAATCAGTTCACAACAGGGGAAACAACACATGTGTGTCAGCATTGAGCTAATCATTAAATTAAAAATTAGGTTGTAGGTCATGCCCAATACATTCAATATCAGACCCAAAACTCTCTAGGGCATACTCTCACAAAGAACTTTTGAGGGTTTCATTGTCTCTCAAACTCAAGAGTAGTTACATCCCCCAAATGGGTCTGTAAGCATGAGCATAGGCATGGCATTCAAGTTCTAGCATCATTGGCAGATTTTCACCATAGATTGGACAACTCATTATCTCCACATGACAGCTCATTCAACTTTGGATCACAAGGGCTTTAACTGGGCTGTAATGTGGCTTATGGTATTGGGTTATAAAAAGAATTGGAAGGATGCAAAGGGGTTCGAAATTCAAAAATCAGTAGGTGCAGGAGGTGATTCATGACTTCACCTTCTTTAATTCAGCTCCTTTCATCTTCTTTGAAATCTTCAGATTTGAAGTGATCGGTTTCTCTTCTTGTTTGATTTTTTTCGATGAATGCTTCCTCTTGACTCCTCTCTTACTTCTCTTCATTATTATTTTCTTTTCTTTCTAATGCAGTTTTCTTCTTTTTATTTTTATTTTTGCTTTGATGAATTGCCACCTTTTTCCTCAGTTGTTACACTGCTAAATCTTCAGATAATTCTTCTCTACTCATTCAATGTTGACCCTAGCTAGTCCATCTTTAACTCTTTCTCCTTTACCTTCTGAATTCTCAGAGTGAGGGTAAGGTTAAATCAAATCCATAGGTTCAGGTACAAGTACTCAGGTGTGTTTTGAAGAAAATTGGACTTTGAAGCTCAAAAAGTGTATGAACAAGGGCAGTTGCTTCAGGGTTTGGTCTGTTTAGGCTCAAACTGTCCAAGAGAAGGCCTTGATCCTTTCCTAAGTGTCATGAGTGCTGTCAGTTGTTTCAACTTGGAGTTACCTAACTTTTAGTGAACATATTGACTCCGCCAATCCTTAAAGCTAGAAGAAATTTGCCTCAATCACTCCTCAAATAAAAAAAAATTTTGTAGGCCCAATTCTCACTGGTGATGGTCTTCCTTGGAACTTTTAATCATGTCCTTACCTCTTTCTCTCTTCAATGGTTCACTAAGTGCTTATACTAGTGAGTTTTCTTGGTGTTCTCATCATGGAAATGTGAAAATTTAGAAATTTATATTGTCTACAGATCTGCAAAAAATTTTAAATTCCTTAATTTTCATAATTCTTAAGTGAACACAGCTCCATTTCTATGTTACTCACATGATTTTGCTGCACTTTAAGTTAACTATGTTATTGGCAGACCTACCTGCCACACCCCCAAACCTAGGAGGAGCAGTGTCCTCACCGGTTCAGAGGTGAGAATAAACGGTATAGTCCAAGGAAACATGCAAAAACACATATAGAAGAAGAGAGAGAAAAAAAAAATGCAAAGCTAAACAGTATGGAACTAAAAGAAAACTTTCATTAAAAAAAAAAGAAAATATGACAAAAAGAGAGAAAGAAAAGAAAAGAGAAAATGGGGGGGTTAAGGAGAAGCCGGGGGAGGGTTGGAGGTTGATGGAGTGGGAGATGCAGGTGGTGCCATATTTTTATTTTTCTTCTTCTCCCGCTTCTCCCTTTTTTTCTTTTTCTTCTCCTCTAACTTCTCTTTCTTTTTCTTTTTCTTTTCCTCCTTGGCCAGGATCCGCATGACCTCGTCATACTCATCCCAGAGAAATTGCAGGGGGTCCGGCTCCTTAGGCGGTGGGGGATTGTCCCAGATGGGGTAAAATTTGATTGGGAAGTCAAAGGGGCTGTCATCCGCCATTTGTGTGAGGAGGTGTGGACTTCTAGGGTTAGAAGAGGAGGGATGAGATGAAAAGGGACTGAGGGCCGGTTTAAAAAGAGAAGGACGAGGGAACATGAATCGGCGGAATTGAAATTGCGCCCGTTTTCACACTTGGCAATAAATGAGGGTTGTGTGGGGAAAGAAGAAAATACACAACGGACTCTTTGGAAAAGAGAAGTAGCATTAAATGCATGCCCAAAGAGAGGCATGGAATTTAAAGAGGTAAGTGTAGCGTGCGGGGATCCTCGCGAGGAGCAATAAGTGGTGATGAAAGGACATTTCTCGCGCAGCTGAGCTGGGGATCTTCGTGAGGTACACTTAAAATGGCACATCAATGTGAAGAGGAAGGCATTGAATTTCCTGATGCAAGTATTGCATGAATTAGATTCAGCCACCAACGACATCCATCCGCTTCATGGAGTACTTTATCAAAGAAAAAGATCCTCCCAAAAACTTGTCTCCCAAGAATGGCAAAAAAAAAAAAAACAAAAACAAAAATATCAAACAATCAGAAATAAACAGACAGAACAGAGCAATAGACAAAATTAGAAATTCCATTAAAGTGGAAGAAAAAATTGTTACAGGTGGCATTTCAAAAAGAAAATCCTAAGATACAATCTAGAAGCTAGGACCTAATCGGAATCAGAATCGATAAGGAAATCCCAGCCCATCTTTTTAGCTTATGCCTTAAGGGCTGCTCTGTCTTGTTTCTTCTTTTCCTCCCTCTCCTTTTCTTTTCATTTGGTTTTCAAGCAGATGGAGCTTTTGGAGCCCTCACTCTCATTTTTGGTGCTTTGGGAGCCTTTGGTTCCTTGGGTTCTTGAGGGGCTTGGCCGTTACGCTTAGCAGGGGGGGTGGCAGGGGATTTTCCTTTGCCTTTGCCTTTAGCTTCAGCTTCTGTAGGGGAGACCACTGGGGCTTTTCCTTTTCCTTTAGCTTTGGGCTCCTCAGTGGGGATCACTGGTGCTTTTCCTTTTCCAATGGACTCAGGTTTGGCAAGGGACTGTGCCTCTTCAGACTGGGCAGCAGGCTCTTTGCCAATTTTTAAGGGGATGGATTTGGGAGCAGACCGCTTGGCTGTGACCTTCCTTCGCTGAGGATAAGTTTGTTCTTGGGGAGGTGCAGCAGAGGCCTGGGGAGGTGGAGGCTACTCAGTGGTTGTTGGCTGCGCTGGTGGGGGTGAAGCAGGAGCTTTACCTTTATCTTTTTGGGTTTTAGGTGGTGCCTCCTCAGACTGGGCAGGTGGAGCGGGAGTAGCAGTTGGTGCAGGCTGAGGCATGTGAACAGAGAGTGGGGTTGGGTGGTATGGTTCATTTCTGGCAGCGGCCAAGGCGGATTCCAATGCGGCTATCTGGACTTTAAATTTGAGGGCATCAATCTCCTAGATCTCCTTTTAGATGTTTTAGATTTCCTGGGCATTCTTAAGCCATTTTTCAAACATCCTTGCCTGGGCTTTCACTGCAGCAGCACTGGATTTCTCATATTCCCTTGTCGTCTTATAATAAGTAGCTGTAGCTTTCATCTTCTGAAATTCTTCCACAATGTTTTTCCACCCCAAGGAGATGCCCAATAGGTGCTCGTTGTGGGCCTCCGTCATCTCATCAATTTTCTCTAGCAGGGGGATCTCAATTTACTGGCGTAGCTTAGCCATGCCCCTCAGAACATCCTTCCTCAGGTAAGCATTATCCCGCATGTGATGTAGGATGGTGAGGTAAGGAGGGCTGTAGAAATGATGTTTTTGTGCAATTGGGAGATAGGAGGTGGAAGGAGCAACATGTGCTTGGTCCTGGGGGGGAAGGAGGGGAAATGATAGTATGGAAGTCAAGTGGTGGGGGAATGGGGTCAGGTTCTAGGTCAGTTTGGGTGGATTTGGTAGAGAAGGTGGGAGGGGGTAGGATAAGAGGTGGGATGGAGGGTATAAGGGGGAAAGTGAAGGGTGTATGCTCAAGAGAAGTTGGGGGTGATGGGGGAAGGGAAATTGGAATGGTGAAAAGGGGTAAAGGAAATGGGTGGGGAAGAGGTAATGGTGAGGGTGGGAGGGGTAATGAGTTAGGGGGGAAGTCTGTTTGGGTGTGTCTGTTAGTGGACAGGACCAGGGGGGTTGATGTGGATGGGGTAGGGATGGGTGGAGTGGTTAAGTGTGTAGGGTGGATTGGATGGAGGTGAGTTCCACCTGCATTAGGTCCTGTTTGTGGGTATTGGTTGCTAAATGGGCTTGGATGTCTTGGAGAAGGGGTAGGATGAGGATTAGTGTGACAAAGTGAGGAGGGGGGGTTTGGGAAGAAGAGGGTACTGGTTGGAAAGGGGAGGAAGGAGCATGATGGAAAGTGGAGGGAGGGGAAGAATGTGGTTCTGGGGAAAGGTGCTGTGAGGTAGTTGGGGAGTCGGGCAGAGGGGTGTAGTAGCTAGGCATGGTGTCAAGGAATGTAGAGATGAAGGCTTGGAAGCCTATGGATGTGTTTAGGGTTAGGTCAATGTTGGGGAGAGGAGATATAGTACATATGGCTAGGGTGGTGTTTGCTTCAAGGTGGGGGGGGTCAATGGGGATGGAAGGTATTGAGGGTGGTGTCAGGGAGATAGTTGGAATGGTCTGAGTAGGTTTTTATTTCTTGTAGGAGATGAGTGGGGGGCTGGCAGGCTTGGTTGGAATGGAAGGTGGAATGGAGGGGGGAATTGTGGCAATGTACTGTGGTAAGGTAGGGGAAGGGGAGTCCTCCCATGGACCAAGCACAGGTGAAGGGGGAGTGGGCATGGAGAATGGAATCAAAGGAGGAGAAGAGATGGATCCAAGAGGAGTAGAGGATGCAGGAATAAAAGGTGGAGGGGGTGTGGATGCTGCTGCAGGGATGGAAGTGATGAACTCTGGAGGCATTGATGTTGTAGCAAGGGTGGATCCTGATTCAGCTGCTTCTGCTTGCTTGGGCAAAACCTGAGCTTCAGCTTTCTTCTTTTGTTGACCCCCCATCAAACTTATGCTGATTCCCCATTGCCTCTTGGCAAAGGTAGTGGGGGTAAGGGTGGAGGTCTGCTCTGACTTTCCTATCTTGTAGCCCCCCTTGATCAGCAGCAAGGTGATGAGTCTTGCATAGGGTAGGGTGTGAGGCTTCTTGTTGGATCCTAACTTCGCCACCACGTCTTTCATAGCCTCAAAAATCAACCAGGCAGCATGAAATCCATGGCCCAAGTGGTAGGAGTAGACAGCATCCGCAATTGGGGTTCTCCTCTCCTGCTGATGTCCTGAGCAATAGATGTTCTGTCGTAGGACTTGGTCAATGAACAGCAGCTCCGGTTCTAGTTCCTTCCAAAGTCATCAATCATCACCAGCAAGCACTCTTGTCCATCATTGTCCCTCTTGACCTTGATGTGCTGATAAAACAGCTGCACTAGCCTAGGGTAGGCTAGCGTTGCAATTTCTCTCATAAATGGCATCAGGCCCGCTTTGGTAAGAAATTGCATTGCAAGGGCAGAGAGAGGTTCTTTTTCAAAAAATTGGACATCGAAGGCAATTTTAGGCTCCAATGGAATTGACTCAAGGAGCTCAGAAGGAGTAGAGAATTTTATGGTTGGTACCGTCGCCTCCTCAACCACCTCCTTTCCTTTTTTGGGGGACTTTGAAGTCTTAGCCTTTTTGGTGGTGGTCTCTGCAGGGTCCTTGTCCTTCCCTTTTCTCTTCTATGCAGATTTTAGAGCCATATCTATCTCTGTCTTTGGGTGTAAGTAAATGGAGATTGAGATCTAGGGTTTGGTGTGATTTGATGCACAGGGCACCTCAATATCTCTGAGCAGAGGGGAATGGTTGAGGGTGATGCTAGGAACACTTGTATAGATTTGTGGAGTGAATGATGAGCTGTAGGAGTGATGCTGGAGGAGAGAAGGGAGAGCGGCAGAAGCTAGGGTTTCACAGAGGGAAGAAGGAAGCAGATAATAAAAAAGGGACAAAGCATGGGGTGGAAATACTTATCGTGAAGCTCGGTGCGCTTTGGAACATCTGGTCGCGGGGTTGAAAATAGACCTAGTGAGGGTGTTGATTACATCTGGATTGCGCGACAATCACTAAAGTCGACCTTGGAGCGCGCGACAAAGTGAGATCAATGCATGTGAATTGCACGAGAAATTCCTAAGGCTATATTTGGATTACGCGAGAAACTCTGAGGTTCATCTTGAATCTCGTGACAGACTTAGAATCTCGCGACAGCGAAGAGAATGTTTCTATTGAATTGTGTGAGATTCTCCCAGTTTATCTTGTGAACCTCGCGACAGCTTGATAATCTCGTGACAGTTAATGTATGTTTCTATGCGAACTGCGTGACATCCATCTAGGCTTCCTTTTGAACCACGCGATAGGTTTCCAGGCTCCTTCTTTAACCTCGCGAGAGCTTTTTGAATCTCGCGATAATCTCCCAGGCTTCCATTTTGGACCCAGCGACAGTAAGGTATAAAACAGAGAGCATGTTCTCTCTGTTCTGCCCTTTTGTATTTTTACTGTGGTTGAATCCTGGGCATGACTCTCTCCTATGACTGTCTTTAGACACATGTAAACTCAATCATACACTCAAGGACAAGAAAAATGGCGTCCCACATTAGGCATTCAAGAGTGGCTATCAATTCAAAAGCAGTAATAATCAAGCCAAGCATCAAAAGTTACCACAGATAGGGCAAAATTCTGATAAGGCCACTAGCAACTCCTAGAAAAGAGAAACTAAAGAAAGCAAGATAAATTAACCAAAAACTAAGTACGTATATTACAGTAATGACACACCTGTGGAATCAGTTTGAAGAAGGATCCCCTTGATAGTGAATGGTGTCGAAAAGGTCGGTAGGTTTTTCAAAATAAGGCTTAAGCCTCTGACCATTCACCTTCAAGAGTCTTCCAGACTTAGGGCCGTTGATTTCCACAGCACCAGATGGGGAAACTTGCCTGACAATATAAGGACCTTCCCATCTGGATTTCAATTTGCCTGGAAAAAATTTAAGTTTGGAGTTAAACAACCAAACCTTATCACCAACATTGAAACTCTTTCTCAACAGCCCTTTGTCAAAGAAAGCTTTGGACCTTTCCTTGTAGATCCTTGCATTGGCATAAGCATCCATCCTTAGTTCTTCCAATTCCGACAGCTGCAGCAACCTGTGATGACCAGCATAAGTTAGATCTAAATTTAAATGTTTGATGGCCCAATAGGTCTTATGTTCTAAGTCCACTGGGAGATGACAGGCCTTGCCATAGATCAGTCTGAAAGGGGACATACCGATGGGGGTCTTATAGGCAGTCCTATAAGCCCACAGTGCGTCACTAAGCTTGTTAGCCTAGTCCTTCCTATTAGTCCTCACAGTCTTCTCAAGGATATGCTTGATCTCCCTATTTGAAATTTCAACTTGCCCACTGGTTTGTGCTTGGTAGGGAGTAGCAATCCTATGGGTGACAGAATATTTCTTGAGCAGGCTCTCGAAATTTCTGTTGCAGAAATGGCTCCCCCCATCACTGATAATAGCTCTAGGGGTATCAAATCTGGAGAAGATATTTTGCTTTATGAACTTGAGGACCACCTGATTATCATTAGTTCTCGTGGCAATAGCTTCTACCCATTTGGAAACATAGTCCACTGCCACTAAGATAAAATGAAAACCATTTGAAGGAGGAAAGGGGCCCATAAAATCAATACCCCACACATCAAATAGTTCTACAACTAGGATGGGCTGTAAAGGCATTGAATTTCATTTAGACAGCCCTCCAAGTTTCTGACATCTTTCACAGGCCTTGCAGTGTGTATGGGCATCTCTGAAAAGAGAAGGCCAATAGAAACCACACTGCAACACTTTGTCAGCTATTTTTCTCCCACTAAAGTGACCCCCACAAGCATTTTCATAGCACATGGCCAGAATACTGGGGATATCACTTTCGAGAATACATTTCCGAATAATTTGTTCTACACAATACTTGTACAAGCAAGGTTCCTCCCAGAAAAAGAATTTGACCTGTGAGAAAAATAGGTCTTTATCTATTTTTGTCTAATGGGAAGGGATCTTGCCTATAACTAGATAATTGACAATATGTGCAAACCAAGGAGCTAAAGATTGGATGGCAAACAATTGCTCATCCAGGAATACATCATTTGTAGTAAGGTCATCAACACCTTTCTCCAACATAATTCTGGACAAGTGGTCAGCCACCACATTTTCTACACCTTTCTTGTCTTTGATTTCGATGTCAAACTCATGCAACAGGAGTATTCATCTAATCAATCTTGGCTTTGCATCCTTTTTGGACAGTAGGTACTTTAATGCTGAGTGGTCAGTGAAGATGACAGTTTTATACCCAAGTAGGTAAGGTCTAAACTTGTCCACAAAGAAAACCACCGCTGTAAGCTCTTTCTCAGTGGTTGTGTAGTTCAGTTGAGCTTTAGCAAGTGATTTGCTGAGATATGCAATGACCACAGGTAGCATATCCTTTCTCTGGCCCAAGACAGCACCTATTGCCAAGTCAGATGCATCACACATCAACTCAAAGGGCAGGGTATAGTCAGGTGTTTGGAGTACAGGGGCAGAGGTGAGGCAAATTTTCAAAGTTTCAAAAGCCTTCAGACATTCAGCAGAGAAGTCGAAGGGCACATCCTGGCAGAGCAGGTGGCACAATGGCTTAGCAATTTTGCTGAAGTCTTTGATAAACCTCCTGTAGAATCCAGCATGGCCAAGGAAGGATCTGATTTGCTTGACTGTTCTTGGAGGGGGCAGATTTTTAATGAGGTCAACTTTGGCCTTGTCTACCTCAATTCCATCTTTAGAGACTACATGGCCCAACACAATTCCTTGTGTTACCATGAAGTGGCTCTTCTCCCAACTTAAGACCAAATTGGTCTCTTCACATATTTGTAGGACTTGATGGAGGTGTTGTAGACATTGGTCAAAGCTATCCCCATAGACCGAAAAGTCATCCATGAAAATTTCTAAGAATTTGTCAATCATATCAGAAAAAATGGCATACATACACCTCTGAAAGGTGGCTGGGGCATTACACAGTCCAAAAGGCATCCTTCTGTAAGCAAAGGTGCCAAACGGATAAGTAAATGTAATTTTCTCTTGATCAAGGGGGTGCACAGGGATCTGATTGTACCCTAAGTACCCATCAAGAAAACAGTAAAAAATCTTCCCAGCCAACTTGTCCAAAATTTGATCAATAAAAGGGAGAGGGAAGTGGTCCTTTCTGGTCTTGGAGTTGAGTTTTCGATAATCGATGCAAACTCTCCAGCCAGTGGTCTCCCTGGCTGGTCTCAACTCTCCAGAGTCGGTTTTGATCACTGTTATGCCAGATTTCTTGGGTACCACCTGGATTGGTGCCACCCATTCAGAATCAAAGATGGGGTAAATTACCCCAGCATCCAGCAACTTAATGATTTCTTTCAGAACCACCTCTTGCATGTGAGGATTAAGTTTCCTCTGCATTTCCCTGGAGGGTGTTGAGCCCTCCTCTAGATGAATCCTATGCATACAGATTGATGCATCAATTCCTCCTAGATCGAATGGTCCAAATTTTATTGCTTTCTTATGCTTCCTCAAAACAGTTAGCAACTCCTCTTGCTCACTGGTAAGAGAAGAGGAGATAATCACAGGAAGTTTCTCTTCTTTCTCGAGGAAAGCATATTTTAATGTCTCTGGCAGTTTCTTGAACTCCAGATCAGGGGCTTGTTGTATGGATGGCAGGATTGGTGTATTGTTGGATGGAGGAAGGGGCAGCAATGTAGGTTTCCAATTGGAATGTTGTACTAAGCCCACAGAAGACTTCACTAGGGGTGTGTCTCCTGGCATTAAAGCTAGGCTTCCTTCCTCCACCAAGTTCCAAACTTTAGTTAAACCAGTGGCAATGTTGCTCCACTCCAGCAGAGTGTGCAGTTCTTCTTCAACAATTTCTTCTAGTACATCCATTGCAAAGCATTCCTCATTGTCTAGCTGAGGGTGATTTGCACTATTGTACACAGTAAGCTCAACTTTCATATGTTTGAAAGTGACCTCCATGATTCCAGACCTGCATTGAATGCATGTATTGGCAGTGGCCAAGAATGGTCTACCTAGAATAACAGGTATCGGAGATGTACTCTTGTTGCAGCCCATGTCCAAGACAAGGAAGTCTGCAGGATAAAAGAACTTGTCTACCCTTACTAGGGCATCCTCTACCACTCCCATGGGTTTCCTCTCGGACCTATCAGCCATCAATAGCACAATGGGGGTGGGCTTCAGCTCCCCCAAACCTAACTACTGATATACACTGTATGGTAGCAGGTTAACACTGGCTCTAAGGTCTAAAAGGGCCCTACCAATCGTGTGGTCACCAATAATACAGGGAATAGTGGGTATCCCTGGGTCTTGCAACTTCTCAGGTATTGTCATGGTTAATACAGAATTCACTGTATCAGTCGCAAAGACCTTCTTGGACAAATGGCCTCAGGCTTTCCTTTTTTTAGTACAGAGGTCTTTCAGAAACTTTGCATAGGCTGGGATCTGCCGGATTACATCTAGCAGGGGTAAATTTATCTTGACCTGCTTAAAGGTCTCCATCATTTCCTCGATCTGTGACTGACCCTTATCAAAAGGGGGAGGGCCACTCAAAGATTGAGGAAATGGCACCTGAGGTACTGCTGGTTCCTCAGCTGCAAGCCCATGGCTGAACTTATATTTTTTTATTTTTTCTATTTTTATCTCCTGCTGAGGCTCAACTACAACCTCTTTATTTTTCCCTTGGTGAGGGGCAGCAGGCAGTTCTTGACTCTGTGCCTTAACAAAATCTTTATCACTTTCACATGACATTTCCTTAGGATAGACCTCTCCTTGTTCCTTTCCCACCTGGTTGTCTACCATCCTACCAGACCTTAGGGAAGTTATGGAATTGGCACCCTCAAAATTGGAGGAGCCTTCTCCAATGGAATACTGGCCCTTAGGGTTGGCAATTGATTGGCTTGGCAACCTGCCCTCCTCTCTTTTAGCTAGAGCATTGGCTATTTGGCCAAGCTGCTCTTCTATTTTCTTAATGCTTTGACCGTGAGAAGTCACAGTCTGATTTAAGGGTCCAAGGCTTTGCAATTGGGCCAAAACCTGATCCTCAAAAGAAGCACTTCGGGGCTGAGGTGGGGAACTATTAATTGATTTTGTTGCTGGGGCTGCTGTTGTTGGAAATTCGACCTTTGAGCATAACCCTGATTAACTGCTGTTGTGGCCTTTGAGGTAAGGCCAACATCTGCTATGGCTGCATATAATTGTCTTGCCTCCACCTCAAATTTGGGTGGTCACTCCATTGGTAACCAGCATTTTGGTGCTATTATCCATATGGTTGTTTATTGTAGCCACCAGATTGTTGTTGTCCAAAAGATTGGGCAACAGCAGCATGTTCCATTACAAACTCAGGGTATTGCTTCGCAGATGGACATTCTTCTACTGTGTGCTATGGAGATTGGCATATCAGACATGCCTCCATCACTTGTGCAGCCATTCTGGGTTGCACCACAGTCAAAAGTTTATCAAATCTTTCAGTAAGATTGGCCATCTGCATTCTTAGATCATCATTTTCCCTAACTTCATACATTTTTCCTTTAGAAGTCTCAGCCACCCCCAGCTTAGGAGATGGTTCTTGAACAGTTCTAGAAGAGGACATCTTCTGGAAAGCATTTTCACTTATGACCTCGAACAAGTCCCATGCCTCATCAGTTGTTTTATGCATGTACGTTCCACCACAAGAGGCATCTACCATGTCTCTGCTCTTCTCATCAATCCCATTGTAGAAGCTCGACAAGCCGCCATCGAGGATCTTGTGGTGGGGACATTGTTTGAGCATCTCTTTAAATCTATCCCAGCACTGGTTAAAATCTTCAGTTGGGTATTGGGCAAAAGAAAGTATGCCTTTCCTCAACTGGCTAGTCTTGGTCTCTGAGAAAAATTTAGACAGAAATCTTGTCTGGAGGTCTTTTCAGGAGGTGATGCTGTTGTTTGGGAGAGTAGATAACCAGGTCATGGCCCTGTCCTTTAGGGAGAAAGGAAAGAGCCTTAACCTAGTGGCTTCTGGTCCCAAACCAGCAATGAAGAATGTCGTGCACAGGGCTAAGAACTGGTCAATGTGCTTGTAAGGGTCTTCCTTTCTAAGCCCATGGAAAAAGGGAAGCATTTGGATGATGGATGTTTTGATTTTGTAGTTTCCTTGAACATCAGGGAATTGGATGCTGAATGGAGAATTGTAATCATCCGGAGCATTCAATTCCTTCAATGTTCTAGGTTGTTCTTCACCCATAACTGCTATCTCAATTTCAATAGGGGCTCCAAAGGGTGTGTCTATGCCTTCTCGGTCTTCTACCCCTTTCTATCTCAGGGTTAGCAGGCTCTAATGTAGGACTGAGGGATCTCCTTCCTAACATGCACACACACCAACAGCAGGGAAGACAATTTGCAGGCACATTACACTTAAAAACAAATGCAACTATCATAATCAACTGCTATGCTATGGAATCTTCAAACAAGAAATAGACTGAGTTTTGAGGGTTAGAGAAGTGCAAACAGAGGTAGCTAGACTCCCAGTGCAATTCTACTCTCCTTCTCTTCTACGGTCCAAATCTGCAAGAAAATTTTCAAATGTAAATCAGTAGTATCAATTATTCACAAGTACAGCTACCAAAGAATAAAGAGTCAAAAATCTAGAGTCTACTAAAAGATCAATATCCCTGGCAGCGACGCCAAAAACTTGTTAGGCTATTTTAGAGTGCTTGCTATTGACTTTATTGAAGACAGTGATAAGAATGGGGTGAATGAAAATGAATGAAAGGTGGATTGAAAATGACAGAGCAGCAAGCCAAAAATATGCACAATCCTGCAAGATACAGGGCCTGTTGTAGCAAGTTTTGATAAGTAAGAGTTTGTCCCACAGGGAAATTGATCTTAAGCTCCAAGGGAGCCATCTTTAGTAGGCCCTCCAGATCTGGCAATCCTAAATGGAAGGGGATTTAGGGTCACTAAAATCTAAATTCTAAGGTATCCTAATGTCTAAACTATAGAAAGGTTTAAGAACGAAGACGGAGTGAGAAAATAAATATAAAAGGGTGCGAAGTATGCTATTAGGTTCAGATCTGATGGGCTTCATGACTCAAATTTAGATCTGTTGCTATAGAAGTCCTGTCCAGTGGCTACATTATCACCACTGAGGAGAAAGATTCCAACTCATCTCAGTGGCATGATCCAATCCCTTTATGGCTATAACCTGTCCACTTAAATGGTCACAGATTATCCAATTGGGGAACCATAGTCCAGAGATGAGTCAGAACAAGTTTATTATTGTAGGCACTACTTCATCCAGGCTACAAGCATAAGAATCCAAAGGAAACCTCAACCTCTAAAGTGCTATGTGTGGGGCTAGGCGTGTATGGGAGCATGTTAGCCCCGACACATAGAACCAGTAAGAGTTTGAGTGCAGCCTTAGATCCAGCTGTCCACTGCTTTAGAGAGACTGCAGTGATCCAGTCGCAAGCCTACAATCTCTATAACCAAACCAGATCTGCTATCTGATGGCGGGTTTATACACATACAGGGGAGTTTGTCTCAACACAATCTCTCATAGAGCTACAAGCACAAGTGCAAAGAAGAATAATCCGTCTTGAGTCGGAGGGTTGGCTTAACCCTAAGGCTATAACCTGTCCACTTAAATGGTCACAGACTATCCCAGAGGCTATCCTCTCACAAAGCTCAAGATAGAACAAGAAACATTGCTGCCACCACCATGTTCACAAGACTATAAAAGCTCATTGCTCCCATGGGGACTTCAGATCTAGTGGGTCCTGTGGTGGGGCTAGGCCTGTATGGGAGCATGTTAGCCTGACACATACGTGTCACTTGGATCTGAATAAACCATGAAATCAATCCTCCATTGCTTGCAATATGTCCTAGCAATGGAGGATCTCAAGATAACAGCCTTGTACAGAACAACACACAAAAATCTCATAAA
Organism: Chloranthus sessilifolius; assembly: GCA_021018995.1. Classification (NCBI taxonomy): domain Eukaryota; kingdom Viridiplantae; phylum Streptophyta; class Magnoliopsida; order Chloranthales; family Chloranthaceae; genus Chloranthus; species Chloranthus sessilifolius. Next base: position 78,321,989 of record CM037597.1, on the reverse strand, counting down.
AGTAAAACACCCTATCATGAAACTCCATCAATCTATTCCAAATAGTCATACAAAGGCATAGCCAGCAAATGCTGGACTATGGAGAGAAGAAAAAGTAAAAAGAAAACTACCTAAAACTTACTAGAAGTATGCAGCTACTACCAGAAGAAGAAGAAAATAGACTAAATTCTACTCTAAGTCAAGAGTCCCCTAAACCTAAACCAGGCTTAGGTTTATGTAGCAGTTAGTTTGGCAGCGCATTAGGGTTAGGACTAATTTTAATGATGCCACATGGCCTAATATTGTCCCTTGGATGCCTCGGGGTGCATGCACGGAACTTAGAGCATTGGAATGCGTGCACTAATTGTTGGAAGTTCCCAAGATGTCCTCTACAGAGGTGAGGGAGAGTTAGAGTTCAGAGCCTCGCCAGGTAGCACTGGTTTCTAAGACTATCGCGTGGTAGCATGGTCTTCGCGAGGTTGGATTAGCTTGAAATTCTAGTCGTCGCGGGGTTGTCTTAGTTGCAGCTAAAGCAGTCGCGCGATAGAGCAGTGGATCCTCGCTGGATTGCTCTCATCTTCACAGGATTGCACTTTCCTTCTGAATGGCACAAGAATCGCATGAGCAATTTGTTTCTGAATGGATCTTCGTGAGGATCCTCGCGAGGACGTGATGTGCATTGGTCTCTGAATTACGTGAGAGGTTTTTCTAAAGTTTTACATCCCGCGGCCACTGCGCGACAGCTGCGCGCTAAACTACCTGGAGCTCTCTCTCCTCAGTTGATCTGAGTGAACTACGCAAGGTTTGAGAGCTGCTTTCTTGAGCTGCGCAAGTAGTTGTATTTGAGCTTCACGAGTTCTGCGCGAAGTATGATTCTGAAGCTCCTCTGTCACTCAACTAGGAGAGAACAGTGCGGGCAATTGGAAATGAAGTTTTGGGAGACTCGTGAGGACTGCGCGGGGCTTAATTTCTAAATCCTTTAAAGCTTGTGAAAGCTGCGCGAGGTTCAATTCTTGTCTGGGTTCAGCTTTCATTCTTCTGAGGGACTTCTGGGGCAAAAGTGGGCTCCTTAACAGGGTTCAGGCCTTATTGCAGCTGCTGTTTATCACCTACAGAAATGACTTAACACACATTTATTAGAGATCTAAGGGTCTAACAGAGGCTAAGTTAAGGAGTGAAAAGTGGTACTTTTCATGTCTTAACACCAATAAGAGCCGACTTTTCAAATAAGTACTTCAAGGTATCCATTTGAGCCAGGTGGAGAACTGCCTAGCCCATATAAGAGCCAGGCATGCTTTCTCCAGATGAGAATAGTGTGTCTCGTAATCAGTGAACTTCTTTCTTAGGTAGTAGATGGCCTGATCTCTTCTTCCAATTTCGTCATGCTGCCCTAGGATACATCCCATCGAAAATTCCGTTGTAGAGAGGTACATTAGGAGTGGTCTCCCAGGTACTAGTGGTACCAAAACTAGAGGATTGAGACGGTAACTTTTGATTTTATCAAATGTCGTTTGACAATCATCATTCCATTCAACGGGTGAATCTTTTCTTATTAGCTTGAAGATCGGCATGCAGATAGGAGTTAGTTGTACAATGAACCAACTGATATATTGTATTCTGCCTAGGAAGCCTTTGACCTCTTTCTCGATAGATGGTGGTGGTATTCTGACAATGGCTTTCACCTGGACTGGGTCAACTTTGATGCCTCTTCTGCTGACAATGAAGCCTAGTAGTTTTCCTGACATGGCGCTGATTGTTACTTATCTGTGTATCTAATTAAGTCTTAACCTATTGCAAGCGCACAATAGAAATTGCAGTGTTAGTATAGGATCGTTCAAACGACAATATATTTTTATATGTGTATATATTAATTTTCTGAAAACTTATACTTATCTTTTAAGTTCCTAAACTACTTGAGAAATATGAATTAAATAATGGTTTCTTAAACTAAATTGTAGAAAATAAATCCTAAATCCTCCTCCAGATTGTGGTTGTCAATCACTATCTTCAGTTATCGGATGTTTACAAATTTAAAATACCGTTACACTATATTTCAGTCTTCTAGAATTTGAGCGTCAATAAAAAACTAGCATAATTTAATATAGATTTATACTAATGTTTGATCTACCTGAAATTAAAGATGGAAAATAAAAACCATTACACTAATCTGCAAATGTCAATTTGAGTCGTCAATTCAAATTCAAATTCGAAGATGTATACAAAGCAAGAAATTGTAACAAAATAAATATAAACTAGAAAGCTCTAAAATTATATCTTTCACCCCTCAGCCGCAGTTGTCAATTGCTTCTGAGAAACTACAGATATCTACTCTAATCTTCCAGCTCTTAATCCAGTCGTCAATTGTGATCGAGGAACCTTGGATATCTAAACTAAACTACTTTAATGATCGAAAGAAAACCCAACCTCATGCGTCAATTGATGCTAAGAATTTCTTCGATGACTAAGTACTATACCAGGCCCTCTTATTTATAGATCATAAGGGGTCGGTTTACTAAACACCTAATTCTAATAAAACAAACTACTGAAACAAAACTATCATAATATAACTCTACTTCTAATCTTATCTTCCCTTGCTTTCAATTAGTTGACGCACTTCTGAATTTCTCCTTTATTTCAGCAGTAGAGTCCTTTAAAAATCTTCTTCGTCAATCTCCTCAGATCCGTGATTGGTCAGCCTTTTAAGTTAAGAATTCTTCTAATTTAGTGGATGGCTATGTAAATCTCACGTGATCAGCAGCTTCAAAAAGCTTCTTCTCTGTAAAAATGTAAATCACGATTTCTAGCTTTACTCTCTGGACGATTCTTCATTTTACGATTCATCGTCTTTTCTTTCAACACAGCTTCCTATAGAACGATTCTTTATTACGATTCATCGTCTTCTCTTATATCGTTCTTTACTTTTGAATGGCTTTTCTGAATAATCGTAAATTATGATTTTATACTCTCTTTTGCATCGTTCTGCAAAATCGTAAAATACGATTTTTCATCTTTTAGTAGGTGATGATTCTCTTTTTTCATTCAATCATCTTTTTATTGTTTTATGAGTTCATTTTGACAAATACTAACATTTTGGTTCTCTTTTGCTATTTTTCTTTAATATCTACACATCAGTAACATATTAGTAGCAAACTAAGTCCTAGCATTACTCAGTTAAGGGTGATAAAATGGTATATTATGTGACCGATCACACCCCCAAACTTACGCTTTGCTAGTCCCTAGCAAATAAGGAAATATAAAATTTCCTAAATTAAGAATTTTAATTGCCACTTTCATAGGGAGCACGATTACATTTAGCAGATGCAACAAGCCTTTAAAACCCCTAGGTTATCCCTAGTGGAGGAGTTGTAGTCTCCTGAAGGTTTTCAGTGAAGTTACCTATAAACTTCAATTATTTTTGTATTTTTCAAAGTTGACAAGAAAATAAAAGGTTTAAAATCTAAACTAATTTTGTTCACTAAGTTAACTAAGTTGATCATCACATAGTTATTATGATTTTCTAAAATTTACCAATCATTTATCCTTACTTTCTATTATAACAGTCATCCTTGATTAGAACTCCAACAATTTCAATTCATAGTAAACAGGGAGTGTATACATCAGTGAATAGTTTATTCTTCATAGATTTTTTTAAACTGCAGTTTTAGAAAATATTTTCATTCAAAAACTCACTATTGACTTACTCTCAGAAATATCAAAATTCTGGGTTCTAATAGTATAATATTTCAGAAAAATTCAGTCAAAGGATAATTGCAAAAAGTTTAATCTCATGGAGAAGATAATCTCTTCTATTCATAGGATTCCCTGTATAATCCATAGTATCTACTATTCATATCTCTACTAAGCTTATATTTTTGTAAATTGTAAATCAAAAAGGTCTTTCCTGCGGCTTGTAATGGGACTTCAGGTTTGAGAAGGTGTCAAAGAAAGTTAGAAAAGGATTGAAAGTTTTTCTGAGAATTTAGCACTTCTTTCTCGTATCTTTTTCTTATTTTCTACTTCAGTAAGTATCCATGGACTGGATAACTTCTTTTCATTTACTACTTATTTTTCTCATTTTGTAAATCCCATTTCTTCAATTGATTTGTAAAATTGTATTTTCTTTTTACGATTTTTTCTTTCTTTTCTTTCTAAATCGTCTTTTACGTTTTTTCATCTCTTCTCCCATTTTCTTCATATTAATTTCTTCAGTTGTACCCTCTTTTTAGCATTCCCCTTAGATGTTTTTGCTTTTACTCCCTTCACTCCCTCTTCTTCCCTTCTTTTGCTTTCTAAACTCTAAGAAAATATAAGGGTTAAAGGTTAAAAGCTTTGGGTAGTATATATGGTTAAGGGTTTTCAAAATTTGTGGTATAAAGAAATTCAGTTTAGGCTTCTAATATGGGTTCAAAGGACAAGTTATTTTCTGGGATTTTGGCTTTTTAGCTCTGATTTAAACAAAAGATGACCTTTAACCATCTTTACGATATACTAGCATAGATGCCTTATTGTTTTGATATTTCTAATAGATAGTTCTAGACAAAAAATCAGGTTATCAGTCATAGAATATTTTGATTCTAAATTTAGCAATATGAGATTTCATAACAACAGTAACGAAGTTCAAAGAAATTTTGACTTGAATAGAAACAGTCTCTCTCTCAAAGAAAGAAAAATTAGTCTCTAATACTCCCTAGTTTATAAATTTGAAACTATAGTCTAAAATATTGCAGTTCCGATCAATCTATTGTTTCAAACATTCATTTTAATACAGTGTTCAACTAGCTAATCATAAATTGTAATTGCTCTATATTCTGATTATTGAACTTCTACTATGATAGATCGTAAGTTTTCAAGATTCTTAATTTTTCTATCATAAGTCACATATAATGATTAACTGTAAAACTATTTTAAAAAGAAAAAAAAACTAAGGAAAACTGATTATACTTATTAACTACTACTATACACAAAAGTTGTGTATCCCCCAAACTTAATTTTGACAATGTCCTCATTTGCACAAAAAATAGGGGACACTTAAAATTTATTTACCTTTTAAATTACTGATATTACCGATTGTATATTAGATGTGAAAAAAATTCTTTAAAGAATGTCCCCCAAACTTGAGGAAAACTCATCCGTTTTATTCTCAAAGATATCAATAACAAAAATTAAAGAAAAATTAGGAATAATTACACAGTTAGTGAAAAAGTTAGTCAAATGTCATATATTATTTGAATATTTACAATGATCATGAAAAAAAATAAATCTAAAGAACTAGCAAAGTAAGAACTAATTATATAAATATAAACCTAGAAAAAATCTAGACACACACTATCGATGATACTGGAAGTAACGTCTAGGAGAAAATGTCTTCGATAAAGATCAGTCCTCAGCTTCTAACTACCGTTGTGTTGCCCCTATAAGACGATTAATCTCTCCTTTGGATGGGTACATCTAATAGAAGAGGAAAAAGAAAAGGCTCATGAAGATGGAGAAGGTGATGGTGGGGAAGATTTATAACATTTGGGGGATGGGGTTTCACCAGTGGAATCTGGTTTGGGGAGAAGAGATAGGAACTCTTGAATTAGTCGCGCCCTTTCTTCCAGGATGGCACTAATTTCTTCTTCATGGTGCCGGAGTAGGCGCTCGAACGCTTCGCTGATTTCATACTAACTTGATGGTTTTTCCATGGCAAGAGTGTTGGCTGTAGAAGAAAGTGAAAGGAATGGAATGAATTGACCAAGCGGTAGCTTGCTTATTTATAATCGCTCCAAGCCGAGAATTGAAAGAATTGCCATAAATGGACGTTATGGGTTGGCATTGAATCATTCGAATCAGTTGGTAGTCCTATTAAATGCTAAGGGGCATGTTTGTGTAGAGTGACTCTAGGCGACACCTTTAGTATCGGAAGTTGTGCCTTTTTTATAACAAATGAACGGCTTAGACAAAATATTCCGATCTATAGGGAAACAAGCCAATGGGTGTTTTATAAGCCGTCCTGTATGCCCACAAGGCATCATCCAGTCTTAGGGACCAATCTTTCTATCAGGTCGAACAGTTCTTTCCAAGATTTTCTTAATTTCTCGGTTGGAAACCTCAACTTGCCCACTAGTTTGTTGGTGATAGGGGATTGCAATTTTATGAGTCACACCATATTTCTTGAGCAAGCACTTAAAATATTAGTTGCAAAAATAGCTTCCTCCACTTATAATAGCTCGTGGGGTTCCAAACTGTGCAAATATATTTTCCTGATGAAAGAAATTACTACCTTATTGTCATTTGTTCATGTAGTTGTAGCTTCTACCCATTTTGATACGTAATCAACAGCTACAAGTATGTATATGAACCCGAACGAAGGTGGAAAGGGGTCCAGAAACTTAACACTCCATACATCAAAGGGTTCTGCGACCAAAATCAGTTGAAGGGGCATCATGTTCCTTCGGGACATGGCTCTTTACTTTTGACACCGATCGCAGGCCTGACAAAATTTTTGGGCATCCTTAAATAGCAATGGCCAATAAAATTCTGATTGCAGTACCTTGGCAGGCATTTTCCTACCACCGAAGTGGCCCCCACAAGCATGTGTGATAAAATTGTAGAATATTGTGGGTGTCACTATCGGGCACACATTTCCTAATTATTTAGTCTTGGCATATTTTAAATTGCTCAGGATCCTCCAAAATATAGTATTTTATATTAGGAAAGAAAATGTATCTATCTTTATTAGACATGGTCAGGGGAATCTTTCCTGTTGCCAAATAATTCATGATATTGGCATACCATAGTATTGTTGCTTGGATGAAGAAAAGTTGCTCATCCGAAAAAGTATCATGTAGAGACTCTTTACTGATGGTTTCAGGCAGCCCTATCCTGGACAGATGATCAACCACCACATTTTCAACTCTCTTCTTATCGTTAATCTCGATGTTAAATTCATGTAAAAGAAAGATCCACCAATCTCGACTTGGCATCCTTTTTAGATAGTAGGTATTTTAATGCAGAATGATCAGAGAAGATAACGATCTTAGATCCCAATAGGTGCAGTCAGAATTTATCCAAAGCAAAGACTGCAGCGAGAAGCTCCTTCTCAGTTGTGGTATAGTTAACTTGAGCTTCAATCAAGGTTCGACTTGCGTAATAAATTACATGAGGAACCTTGTCTCTTTGTTGTCCTAAGACAACACCTATTGCGTAATCAGAAGTATCGCACATTACTTTGAAAGGTAGGGAGTAGTCAAGCGGTTGAATGAATGGAGCAGATGAGATAAGTGCCTTAAGCTTGTTGAAGGCGTCAAGACAAGCAACATCGAAGTTAAAGGGTACATCATTTGCTAATAGGTGGCACAATGGTCTCAAGATTTTGGAAAAATCTTTGATAAAGCAATGATAGAAGCCAGCATGGCCAAGGAAAGATCGAATCTGCCGTATCGAAGTTGGTGGTGGTAGATTTGCTATTACATCTATCTTAGCCCTATTGACTTCTATTCCTCTTTTGGAGATAATATGCCTTAAAACTATGCCTTCTTGAACCATAAAATGACTCTTCTCCCAACTTAGCACTAAATTAGTTTCTTCACATCTTTCTAAGACGAGGGCAAAATGATCAAGACAAGAATCAAAAGTTCGGCCAAATATCGAAAAGTCATCCATGAATATTGCAAGAAACTTGTCTATCATGTCAGAAAAGATTGCCATCATGCATCTTTGGAATGTTGCAGGAGCATTGCATAACCCAAAGGGCATATGACGATAAGTGAACGTTCCAAAATGACACGTATAGGTAGTCTTCTCTTGGTCTTCCAGGAAAACTGAAATTTGATTATACCCTGAATATTCATCTAAAAAGTAAAACTACTCTTAGCCCACAAGTTTTTCCAAAATTTGGTCGATGAAGGGTAATGGAAAACGATCTTTGTGAGTCATTGAGTTGAGCTTCCAATAGTCAATGCATACACGCCACCCCATGGTTTTGCGTAGTGGTACCAACTCACCGGTTGCATTTTCTTTCACAGTAATCCCAGATTTCTTTGAGACTACCTAGATGGGACTCACCCACTCACTGTCAAAAATCGGGTAAATAATACCTGCATCTAGTAGTTTCACGATTTCCTTTTAAACAACCTCTCTCATATTTGGATTTAACTGTCACTGGCTTTCTCATGATGTTTTAGCATTGTCCTCCAAATGAATACGATGCATACATATCGAGGGATCAAGCCCTTTAAGGTCAGCGACTTTCCATCCTATTACACGCCTATACTTTATAAGTGTGGCCAATAACCTACTCTCTCGTTCCTTGTTAAGAGTAGATGAAATAATTATTGGGAGAGTTTCGTTAGGCCCATGAAAAGTGTATTTAAGGGTATCAGGAAGTAGTTTCAAATCAAATGATGGTGCTTTTTGGATAGATGGTCGTAATAGTTCATTGGAAATAACAGTCAGAGGTTCTATCTCTGGCTTCCAAGTTTTGGATTGGAGTTCACAGATAGAAGTGTCCATCAAATAAATCACTTCCTTTCGTTGAGTTCTTCCAAGTTCGTGTACGATAATGTTGTCTGAAGCACATCCTTTGCTAAGACTAGAGGTAATGCTTCCTGTACTAATTCTTTAATTTCATCTATGCTGAAGCATTCCTTGTCATCTGTTAAAGCCCTTTGGTTGGCTGTAGTGAAAATATTTAATTGAATTTGCATATCTCCAAAAGAAACTTCCATTACCCCGATTTTACAAATAATGCAAGCATTGGCCATGGTCAAAAATGGTCTACCGAGTATAACGGGAATTTGCATTGGGGATTTCAAACTTGGTTCCATGTCTAACACCAGGAAATCGACAGGGAAAAGAAATTTGTCGACCCCAACCATTACATTTTTAATAATTCCTAGAGGCCTTCTTTCTGATCTATCGGCTAACTAGAGAGTTACCGAAGTAGGCCTCAAATCTCTTAGACCCAATTTTTTATAGACAGAGTATGGTAGCAGATTTATGTTGGCTCCCAGATCCAGAAGTGCTTTATTTATTGCGTGATTGCCTATGATGCATGAAATTGTACGCACACCAGGATCCTTAAGCTTGGACGGAGTTCTAGCTTGCAAGACCGAGCTTACTTGCTCTGTCAAGAAAACTTTTTGTGAGACATTATTTCGCCGTTTTCGTTTCTGCGTACACGTCTCCTTTAGGAGTTGTGCATAGGCTGGGACTTGTTTAATTACCCCCAAGAGGGGCAAATTGATCTTCACCTCTTTGAAGACCTCAGTGATTTCTTTTAATTTTTTTGGATTTTTATCAAAAGGGGATGGTGCACCAAAAGCATTTGGAAATGGTAACGTTCGCACATAGGGTACCTCGGTCACAAACTTAGGTGTACCATCCTCTTTAATTTCTACTCGGTTTTATTTTTTGTTTTCCAATTTTTTTTTTTTCATGTGGGAGAGTCTCTTCTTTGGCTTCATTCTCTTTTTCTACGATCGTAGGGACAACTAATGGGGTAGGCATCTCTACTCTATTGTCAATAGTCTGGCCACTCCTTAAGGTCTGAACAGCTTGAACTATGGGAGTTAGTGGCTGTGAGCTCTCTTGGTTGCACTCTCTTCCCTCCCACTACGAGGCTAATTGCCCGATTTGGGTTTCTAGATTTGTAATGGACTGAGTACATGAATGTAAGTTTTGAGAGACCTAAGAAAACTGGGCTAGTTCCCTAGAGTGATGGTGTGCATGTTGTTGTAAGTCCTAGAGGATTTGGAGTATAGTAGGACCATCGTCTCCATTATGAGGATATGGTTGTTGCGCAAAGATTTGGTATGGGCTATATATGACTGTTGGGAATTCAGAGAATGTTGTGGGTATGTATAAGATAATTCTTGTCGATTTACCCTTGGGAAGCCATAGGGATTATCCCACTGAAAATTATAGGAATTCTCAACACTACCCCATTGAAAGGCAAAGGCCTGCTCTGTCTCCAACATGACTGGGTACCAAGGAGTAGTTGGAAATTCCATTGGGGGATAAGTCATGTTGAGATTCGACCAAGATGTTTCATCACGACCTTGCATCTTAAATATTATATATATAACAAAAATTTTATTTTTTAATTTTTATTTTTAGAAAGCAAGGAGAGAGACAAATATGAGCCTCTAATTTCTGTGGCCAGCAGAAGTGTTGAAACCTTGGATTTGCTGGTCTGAGTAAACCTGCAAAAGCTTAAGAAGTGATCAAAGAAAATTAAAAATATAAAGAAATATAAAAAGAGAAAGATAAATACTTATTTTCTTAAACTAATATAAATATAAAATCAAACAATATCCCGACAGCGGTGCAAAAAACTTGATCGCTATTTATATGTTTATCTAATTAATTCTTAACCTATTGCAAGCACACAATGGAAATTACGGTGCTAGTATAGGATCGTTCCCACGAGGATATGTTTTTATATGTGTATATATTAATTTTCTGAAAACTTAAACTTATCTTTTAAGTTCCTAAACTACTTGAGAAATATGAATAAAAGAACGGTTTGTTAAACTATATTGTAGAAAATAAATCCTAAATCCTCCTTCAGATTGTGGTCGTCAATCACTATCTTCAGTTATCGGATGTTTACAAATTTAAAATATCATTACACTATATTTCAGTCTACTAGAATTTGGGCGTCAATTAAAAACTAGCATCATTTAATATAGATTTATACTAATCTTTTATCTACCAGAAATTTGGGTGTCAGTCAAACTCCAGAAAATTAATGATGGAAAATAAAAACTATTACACTAATTTGCAAATCTCAACCTGAGTCGTCAATTGAAATTAAAATTTCAAGATGTTTACAAAGCAGAAAATTGTAATAAAATAAATTTAAACTAGAAAGCATTAAAATTATATCTTTCACCCCTCAGTCACAGTCGTCAATTACTTCTGAAAAACTATAGATATTTACTCTAATCTTTCAGCTCTCAATCCCAATCATCAATTGTCGAGGAACCTTGGATATCTAAGCTAAACTACTCTAATGATCAGAAGAAAACCCAACCTCAGGCGTCAATTGATACTGAGAATTTCTTCGATGATTAATCCCTATACCAAGCCCTCTTATTTATAGATCATAAGGGGTCGGTTTACAAAACTCCTAATTCTAGTAAAAGAAACTACTAAAACAAAACTATCCTAATATAACTCTACTTCTAATCTTATCTTCCCTTACTTTCAATCAGTTAATATACTTTTGGATTTTCTCCTTTATTTCAGCAGCAGAGTCCTTTAAAAGTCTTCTTCGGCAATCTTCTTAGATTCATGATTGGTCAGACTACTAAGTTAAGTATTATTCTAATTTGGTGCATGGCTGTGTAAATCCCATGTGATCAGCAACTTCAAAAAGCTTCTTCTCAGTAAAATCGTAAATCATGATTTTCTAGCTTTACTCTCTGGACGATTTTTTATTTTACGATTCATCATCTTTTCTTTCAACACATCTTCCTATAGAACGATTCTTTATTACAATTCATCGTCTTCTCTTGTATCATACCTTACTTTTGAATGACTTTTCTGAAGAATCGTAAATTACGATTTTATACTCTCTTTTGCATCGCATCATAAAATTGTAAAACATAATTTTTCATCTTTCAGTAGGTGGTGATTTGTCTTTTTCATGCAATCATCTTTTTATTTCCTTATGACTTCATTTTGACGAATATTAATATTTTGGTTCTCTTTTGCTATTTTTATTTTATATTTGCTCATCAGTAACTTATTAGTAGCAAACTAAGTCCTAGCATCACTAAGTTAAGGGTGGTAAAATGGCATATTATGTCACTGATCAGGCACCAATTACACATTTATGAGGTTCAGATGCAACCTGTATTTTCTTAGCCTCTCAAACAACTTTTGGAGGTTCACCAGATGATCACCTCTCTCCTGAGAGTTAGCTATCATGTCGTCGACATGCACCTCAATTTCTCAGTGCATCATGTCATGGAAGAGTACCGTCATTGCCCTTTGATAAGTTACTCCAGCATTTTTAACCCGAACGGCATGACTCAGTAGCAAAAAGTTCTCTATGGGGTGATTGTTATTCACTGAAAAGTACCACTTTTTACCTCTTAACCTAGTCTTTGTTGGACCTTGAAGCTGACTAATAACCCCTTGTTTAGCTTGTTTTGTAGTTAGTAATAATTATGCAGCTTAGTACAAAGTCCCTGCTTTTGGTGCCAAAAAGAGAAGGAATTTAAGCCAAAGAAAACTGCTGAGTCAAAGATCAATGGAACACCATGGTGACTAGTTTGCATATCAAAGTAGACCCAAGAGGTCTATCAGATGAGAGAAATCGGGATGTAAGTAGAGAGAGTTGCAACAGCAGCAGCTGCATTGCATAAGAGGAGAAAATGTGTTATCTCTCACATTAGATGTGCTGCCTCGCGTGGCTAAGTCTGCAGCAAAGCCTCCTCGCACAGTTGATACCTGCAGCACAAAGGAACTCACGAAGCAATCACGCACTTTAGCTACAGCCAACACTTGATGAACTCGCGAAGCTCTCGCGCACTAAGTCTTTAGAAATCTAGCTCGCGAAGCTCTAGTGAGGAACAAGTTTCATGTCAGCCGCACATGCTATCTCGCGAAGCTAATTTGCACAAAGAACAATAACAAACTTGCAAAGTCCTCGCGTGGTTCAAGAGGAGAGAGAGCTCCATAAATGTCCTCATGCATTTAATAGCTCTACCCTCTATCGAGCGAGCTTTGTTATTCCTTCAACAAGAAGTTGAGCGAGATTTAAAGGCATCCTCACGAGAGAAAATTCTGAAGCTCTGCCACGCGAGCAAGCCAAGCACTGCAAATTCTTCTGCGTGAGTGCATTCAATGCCAGAGTAGCTACGCGACCTTTCAAAGGCATACTGTGTGAGCGAGATATATCAAGGCATATTCATCCTCGCGAGTGCATTTAAGGCCAAACCAACTGTGTGACAAGCTAAAGTTTTCTACGTGAGCAAGAAGCTTCCCAAGCAAAATGCTTGCTACCTCGTGAGCACTCTGCCAACCACGCGAATGGATTCATGCACAAATGCCAGCCCTGTGAAGCTCGGGCTCTCCATTTATCACTCTTTACTCAGGGACCTTTTGGGGATTTCTCCAGGTCTAGGGTGCACTTCCCGAGGCCCTGATCTTGAGGCACACATCCCAAGGCATCCGAGGGTTGTAATAGTGCCCCATCTACCTTAAGAATTAAGGTTTAATCTTCTATTAGTTAAGGCATTAGGACTGAGTATGTAAGCAATATGACTGAGTAGGACTGAGTATTTAAGCTATAGATGTAACTTAGAATTATCATCCCTCCTTCAACCTCTGTCAGCTTTGAGCTCGAGTAGGCTAGGGTTAGGGTTTGATCACCTCTTTTTCCATCACATCTTTTTCCATTTTTTCTTCTCTCTTAGCCCAACACTTACTCGCTATATCCTTTGTAAGCAACTAGGCTTAGTTTTATCAGTTTTTATAATGGGTCTTATGAACATTGGGAGTCATTGGTGAGTTGTTATGCACAAGGGTGCTGCCTTAAGAAATCTCATTGTAAGTAATGATTTGATCAATGAAATTTGTGCTTAAAAGGTTTATTCAATCTACTATTTTCCTATTTGTCTATAGTTTTATTCAGGCTATGCCATACATTTAGGACTTGAGTTGATTTGAAAGGCCCATGGAAGCTTGAGCTTATAGCCCTAGGACCATGGTGGTAGTAGTAATTTACATATTCCATCTCAGCCTTCTATGGTGAGGATAAACTCTGTGGATAGCCTGTGACCATTCAAGTGGACAGACTATAGCCCTAGGGTGATTCCAAGCCACATATCTGAGAAGGATTCATCTCCTCTGCACTTGAGCTTCTATCCTTGTGCGAGGTTGTTGCAGGAACAAGCTCCCCTCTGTTACACTTGACCAACATTAGATGTTAGATCTGACTTCTCTGTAGAGATTATAGGCTTGTGAGCTGAGTCATTTGTGAGCCTTTTGTAGCAATGACCAGCTATATTTATAGCCCTAAATAGCTTTTGCACTATTGTGGTCTCGACTAGTTTTTCAAGAACTATTTGTTCCCATGGATGCCTGAGCTTGTAGCCTAGCATACATGGTGTCTGGAATGGTTTTCATGTTCTAATTTGATCCATTGAGTGGAGGACATCTATTGGATAATCTGTGACCATTTAAGTGGACAGGTTATAGCCTTAAGATCAGTTTATTCCATTGGATCAGATTGGTTTAATGATTTAGTTCTTATAGTTTGATCCTCTCTAGTGGATAGTCTGTGACCATTGAAGTGGATAGGTTATAGCCTTAAGAGACCAGGTCAAACCATAAGGGTTGAGTTGGATACTTCTTCCTTATAGATGTGCTTATAGCCATCTGAGGGATTTGCTTTAGAGACAGCCCTAAATCTGAGTTATATAACTGAATTAACTTTAGCTTAATTGCCTACTTCCCATCAATTTTATCTTTATTTTCACACACGCCATCACCACCTTCTTCATAATCCTTTCTTTAGGATAGGACTGCACTTTATTTCTCTTCTTTTAGTATTAATTTAGTGTAGTTGGGACACCCAACTTCCTTTCCCTAGGATTGTCAAATCTGTAGCCAAATCTGGAGGTCTATTATCATAACCCATTTTGAGTTCTAAATCAATTTCTTTGTGGGACAAACTCTCACTTACTTAAAACCTGCTATAATAGCCCTGTATCTTGCAGGCTGTGTATTTTAGATTTGCTATTTTAACTAATTTCTATCCCTTCACTTTTTGATATATTCTTTCCTCAGTTTCTTAATAACAAGGCGGCAACCACAGTAACAACAAGTTTTAGGCGAGTTTTTGGCGCATGAATATTGATCTTTTTAGTAGACCTGAGTTGTAATATAATTTAGGATAGAAAATTCTCTATAGTTGTGCCTTGTATAGAATAAAAAGTACTACTAATTTTTACAGACTTGGACAACAACAGCAGTGAAAAGCTAGTGCTCTGGCTGGAGTTTAGCTAGCTCTGTTTGCACCTTTTTTATCCTAAAACTTAGTCCATTTGTGTTGAATTCCCTGTTAATAGTTTAGTTGTAAATCTATTTAGTTGTGAATTTTTTTTGCAATTTATTTTTGTGCTGTGAGCATCTTCTTTACCTGTTGATTCTGTGTGTGTATATTGGGTAGAAGGTCCTTAAACCCTGAGTTGGAACCTCCAACCCCTGACGTTGAAAGGGTCCTTAGACTGAGAGATAACACACCAGCCTCTACTGTTGAAACTGAGCCAGCTGTCATGGCTGAGAGGCAAAGAACTCTGAAGGAATACAATGCTCCTGGGGATTACACATCTCCCTTTTATATACAATTCCCTTCAGTTGAGGGAAATTATGAAATCAAGTCCTCCACCATTAACATGCTGCCATCTTTTCATGGGCTCAGTAAGGAAGATCCTTACAAGCACATTGACAAATTTTTAGCACTTTGCACCACATTCAATATTACTGGCCTGGGACCTGAAGCTACCAAACTGAGACTTTTTCCATTTTCCCTAAAGGATAAAGCCACCTAGCTCTCTAAGCGCCCAGCCAATAGCATTCAAACATGGAGTGACCCCCAAAGCCAATTTCTAGCTAAATTCCTTTCTACAAATAAAACCAGCAAGATGAGGACAAACATTTTGTCATTCGCTCAGTCCTCAACTGAAGATTTTTATGAGGCATAGGAGAGATTTCAAGAAATGTTAAAACAATGTCCCCACCACCAAATTCCATAGTAGCAACTTGTGCAAGTCTTTTACCAAGGAATTAATTCCAAGAGTAGGGATATGGTGGATGCCTCATGTGGAGGTAGTTACCTTCACAAGACAGCTGATGAGGCTTGGGAGTTGTTTAACATTATAGGGGAGAATTCCATGCAACAGGAGTCATTGTCTCGCAATGACAGCCAGACCCCAACTAAATTGGTGAAAGAGTCTAGCCCTAGAGGTGGAATGTATAAAGTTAAGGTACAAAGTGAATTAGAAAGGAAGGTGGAGAATCTGAGTTTAAAGTTTGACAAATTAATGAATGTGATGCAGCCTAGAATGGCAACACAAGTGACAGAGGCATGTCTAATATGCCAATTTCCCACACATTCACTTCAAGATTGCCTATCAGCCAATCAGTTCCCTGAGTTAGTTTTGGAATATGCCAATGTTGCTCAATCATATGGGCAGCAACTTGATGGGTACACATGGAGAAACCACCCAAATTTGAGGTAGAGAAAAGATACATTCCCTCAGCCCTAGCAGCAACAATTGGTAGCTCCATACAAACCTCAGTATCAGTTCAACCAAGGATACCAACCAAAGTAGAATTTTCAGTTGCCTGCCCCAGAGCCCAATCAATTGGTCTTGCCCCCACAGCAGCCCAAATCCTCTTCCTTTGAAGATCAAATGCTAGCATCTATGCAGAATTTGGGGAACTTGGTCCAAACTGTGAACTCTCATGGGCAAAACATTAAAAAATAGAGGACCAGCTGGGTCAAATCTGTAATGCTTTAAATAGGAGAGAGGAAGGCAAACTGCCTAGTCAACCCTTGGCCAACCTAAAGAGCAGTACATGATTAGAGAGGTATCCTCTACCCATGAGGAGGCTAATGTAATCCCTACCCTAAGGAGTGGCAGGGTGGTTGATAATTTAGTGGGCAGAGCAGCTGAGGAGGTTATATAGAGTGAAAATGAAAGAAATATGAGTATTAAAGAACCAAAGAAGTCATCCCCTGCTGTGGATCAGTAAGGGCAAAATAAAGGGGCTGATGTTGAGCCCCAACAGCAAACAATAAATGAAGAAAAAAATAAAAATTTGATCATGATGTGGTTAGGCATGCCCCTGTGGCACAGAAGTCCCACAGCTGCCATTTCCTTATGCACTTGTCTTCCCATCTCCTTTTGATAAGGGGAATGCTCAGATGGAGGAAATGATGGAGACCTTCAAGCAGGTTAAGATCAATTTGCCCTTACTTGATGCTATAAAACAGGTCCCTACCTATGCTAAATTCTTAAAGGATCTCTGCACATAGAAAAGAAAGGCAAGGGTACAGTTGTCCAAAAAGGTTTTTGCTATTGAGCATGTTGAGTCAGTTTTGTCTATTGCTACACCTGAGAAATTATAGGACCCAGGGGTACCTACTATCCTTTGCATAATTGGAAACCACACCATTGGTAGAGCCCTCTTAGACAGTATGAACCTGCTCCCATATTCTGTGTATGAGGAGCTAGGTTTGGGGGAGCTAAAATCCACATCAGTTGTACTCCAACTAGCTGATAGGTCTGAGTGAAGGCCTGTGGGTGTGGTGGAGGATATTTTGGTGGGGGTGGACAAGTTCTATTATCCTGCGGATTTCCTAGTTTTGGAAAAGTAAAACCCCAATCCCTGTCATCCTTGGAAAGCCATTCTTGGCCACTGTAAATGCTTGCATACAATGTAGGTCAGGGGTGATGGAGGTGAACTTTGGGAACATGAAGGCCCAATTAAATGTATACAATGCTTGTAGGCAACCTCAGATGGACATTGAGGATTGTTTTGCAATAGATGTACTAGATGGCCTTGTGAAAGAAGAATTATCCAATATGCTGGATTGGGATAATGTTACTAAAAATTTAGAAAGTATTTGGAGTATTATTGAGGAGGAGGCCCAAGTTCTCATGACTGAAGACAACACCAAAGTATAGTCTTCTGTGGGCCTAGTGCAGTATTCCAGTTGAAAACCCACATTGCTGCCCCTTCCTCAAACCACCAAGGCACCTTTGATGCCTTCCATTGAAAGTCCCCTTGAGCTAGAGCTGAAACAACTCCCAAACACATTAAAGTATGCCTTCTTGGGGTAAAACAAAAAGCTTCCAGTGATTATCTCTTTGTCTCTCACCAGTGAGCAGGAAGAGGAATTATTGAGTGTCCTGAAGAAGCACACAAAGGAAATGGGATGGACAATTGCTGATCTATGGGGCATTGATGCCTCAGTCTGCATGCACAAAATTTACTTAGAAGAGAGTAAAAAACCCTCTAGGGAGATGCATAGGAAGCTTAATCCTCACATGTAAGAAGTGGTCTTGAAGGAGGTAGTAAAACTGTTAGATGCAGGGGTGATTTACCCTATTTCGGATTCAGAATGGGTGTCACCCATCCAGGTGGTACCCAACAAGTCAGGCATAACAGTTATTACTACTGACTTTGGAGAGTTGATGCCAGCTAGGGAGACTGCTGGCTAGAGAGTTTGCATTGATTACAGGATACTCAACTCTAAGACCCGAAAAGACCACTTCCCTCTCCCTTTCATTGACCAAATTCTAGATAAATTGGTTGGGAAGGCATTTTATTGCTTCCTTGATGGATACTCAAGGTATAACTAAATCCCTGTGTATCCTCAAGATAAAGAAAAAACTACTTTCACATGTCCCTTTGGCACCTTTGCTTACAGGAGGATGCCTTTTAGACTATGCAATGCCCCAGCCACATTTCAGAGGTGCATGTATGTAATTTTTTCTGATATGATTGACAAGCTCCTGGAACTCTTCATGGATGATTTCTCAGTTTATGGGGACAACTTTAGCCAGTGCTTGAGTCACCTTGACCTGGTTTTTCAAAGATGTGAAGAGACCAATTTGGTCTTAAGCTGGGAATAAAGCCATTTTATGGTAACACAAGGAATTGTGTTAGGCCGTGTGGTCTCCCAAAGAGGAATAGAGGTTGACAAGGCTAAAGTGGACCTATTTCACACCTGCCCCCACCCAGGACTGTCAAGCAAATCAGATCATTCTTAGGACATGCTAAATTTTATAGGAGGTTCATTAAGGACTTCAGCAAAATTACAAAGCCATTGTGCCACCTGCTTTGTCAGGATGCACCATTTGAATTTTTTGCTAAGTGCCTTAAGGCCTTTGAGGTCTTAAAAAAGTGCCTTACCACTGCTCCTGTAATCCAGGCCCCAGATTACTCATTCTCCTTTGAGCTGATGTGTGATACATTAGACTTGGCCATAGGTGCTATCTTAGGATAGAGGAAAGGTAAGTTGCCTGCAGTGATCTATTATGCCAACAAAATACTAGCTGAAGCTCAGCTCAACTACACCACTACTAAGAAGGAGTTGCTAGCTGTTGTGTTTGCTATGGACAAGTTTAGACCCTACTTGCTTGGGTCTCAAATTATTATTTTCACTGATCACTCAACCCTGAAATACCTGCTAGCCAAGAAGGATGCCAAACCAAGGCTGATTAGATGGATCCTCCCATTATAGGAGTTTGATCTTGAGATCAAAGATAAAAAAGGAGTTGAGAATGTGGTGCTGACAACCTCTCTAAAATTGTTTCAGAGGAATGTGCTGCAGCACTTGTTAATGAGGTGTTCCCTGATGAGCAGTTATTTGTTATCCAATCTAGTGTGCCCTGGTTTGCACACATTGTGAATTTTCTTGTTGCTGGTAGGATCCCCCCTCACTGGTCCAAGATGGACAAAGACCTATTTTTCTCTCAGGTCAAATATTTTCTGTGGGTGGATCCATACCTTTATAAGTATTGTGCAGGCTAGGTTGTTAGGAGGTGTGTGCTTGAAAGTGAGTTCCACAACATTCTTTCTATGTGCCATGAGTAAACCTATGGAGGTCACTTTAGTGGCAAAAAGACAGTTGCAAAAGTTTTGCAATGTAAGTTTTATTGGCCCTCTTTGTTCAAAGATGCATATATACATTGCAAAGCCTGTGAAAGATGTCAAAGGTTGGGAGACATTTCCAAGAAAGATTCAATTCCATTGCAACCCATCCTTGTGGTAGAACTTTTTGACATCTGGAACATTGATTTTATGAGCCCCTTTCCTCCTTCTATGGGTTTCAATTTCATACTTGTGGCAACGGACTATGTGTCCAAATGGGTGGAAGCCATTTCCACGAGGACCAATGACCACACAGTTGTCCTAAAATTTTTAAAGGACAATATCTTCTTCAGATTTGGCACCCCCAGAGCTATTATTAGTGATGGGGGGAGTCATTTCTGTAACAGGCCTTTTGAGAATCTCCTCAAAAGGTATTCTGTTACACACAGAATTGCAACCCCCTACCACCCACAGACTAGTAGGCAAGTTAAAATTTCTAATAGGGAGATCAATCACATCTTGGAGAAGACTATAAGGACAGATAGAAAGGATTAGGCACAGAAGCTGAATGATGCTTTATGGGCTTACAGGAATGCCTATTAGATCACTATTGGCATGTCCCCATTTAGGCTGGTCTATGGCAAGGCCTGTCACTTGCCAGTGGAGTTAGAGCGCTGAGCCTAATGGGCTATTAAAACACTAAATTTCTACCTAACTACTGCTAGTACTTACAAGAAACTACAACTGTCAGAGCTGGATGAGCTGAGACTGGAAGCCGATACAAATGCCAAAATCTACAAGGAGAGATCAAAGGCATTCTTTAACAAGAAGATAATGAGGAAGGAGTTCAATGTTGGTACTAAGGTTTGACTTTTCAACTCCAAACTAAAATTCTTTCCAGGGAAGTTAAAATCCAGATGGGATGGACCTTACACTGTCATTCATACTTCCCCATCTAGTGTTGTGGAGATCTTGGATTCTATGTCTGGGAAGATCATGAAAGTGAATGGTCAAAGACTAAAAATTTGTGTAGAAAATTTAGTGGAGCCTCCTCAGACAATTCACCTACATGAACCTCCCACTGCTTAGTGATCCACAACTTTGTAAAATGTGTACCATATCTGTTGCATGTGTGTTTTATTTTATTTAAAAATCTGTCATGTAGTGTTTTTATTGTGTGTTGATTTGCATGTTTTGTTCTATTTTGTTTTGTTTTGTTTTGAGTTGTGAGTTGTGATATGATGTGCATGTGTTGTAATCTGAATTTGATGTGCCTGGACCTGATGTTAATATGCATGTTCTATTTCTGATTGAGTGGATGAGAAAAGTTGGTGCAAATGCACAATGGATAGGTGCACGTCAGTGTTGATGCACTGGCCAATGTGCAACACTAAAAGAAAGGGTAGATTGTGCTTTCTTGCGAGGCTCTATGGCCTCAATTCCACATTCGCGAGCCACTTGAATAAATTGAAGGCTTTCTAGCGGAGTTCTTATAAGTAAGTTGTTCCTCACGAGAGCCTCATGAACAAAAAGGCCTCTGAAGCTTGCAATGTTCAATTCCTTATGAGGCTCTTATTCAACTCCGTGAAGTGCCCTCACGAGACTCTTCTGTATCTGGTGAAACATTTCTTGCAAGGTGGCATTCGTACTGTGCAAGAGCCTCACGAGCTAACATTTTGAAGCCTGCAATGTTAATGGCCTCGCAAGGCCCTGATATTACAATTGTATGCTCCTCATGAAGTTTAATAGCTAAGCTGCACGAGGGATGCAAAATTACTTCGTGCGCTTTAGCCCAACTTGAGCTCTGCGAGTGACCTCGCGAGGCATCTTTCTTCTTCGCGACAGCACTTCTGGCCAGATTGAATTCATACTGCATGAGAAAATATAGCTTCGCGAGTACCTGGCAATAGCCGCGCGAGGCACGAGATCACACTATTAAACCCTATGATCTTTTCCATTTCCTCCATTCTCTCTCTTTGCCCTAACTTCCATTACACAAGACCGAGCTTCTCTCTCCCTTCTTTCTTCTCTACAGCCTACTCCACTCCAACTCAGCCATTTTCCTCTTATAATTGTGTTCCACATCACCTCCCGATTACTTTGAACTCGGTTTGGGGGGATTTGATCCATTGTGCCATGGTTGAAGTGGAACCCTAGCTTTCCGTTGGTATGTTTTTCACACTCTCATCTAGTTTGATTGACTACTATTTTAAGTGTTAAATAGGGAGGACTTTGGGTGCAATTTTATTTGTGAAGTGTGCATTAGACACTCTGGGAGTTTAAAGCCCTAATTTTGAGGAATTTTTATAGTCATGGCCACGGGTTCTAAATTCATTGATGCACTAGTAGCCATGCTACACCCCTCACACAGTGGCAGCCCTGTGGCAACTCAAAAATCTGTAAGGATTGTAGAGGCCTCCACAGTGGAGACCTCTGAGATGCCTCCTCCCACTGTTGAGCCCCAAGTGGAGCAACCTAAGGAAGGGCTGCCCCAGTAAAGAAGGCTAAGGGTGTGGCCTCTGATGCCCATGCTACCAAGAAGAAGTATGCTCCTAAGAAGAGAGGAAGAACACCTGCCAAAAGCTCTGAGAAATCCAAGAAAAAGTAGAAAAAGGGAAAGGAGGTAGCCATGGAGGTAGCCCCTAAGGAGGAGGAAGATAATGAATACCTCAGAGTCCCTTTTGAATTTGTGGCTTCAATTAAGCTTGAGGCAGAGACTATTTTTGACAAGGTTTTCTTTGAGGAGCATCCAAAAATAGCTACCTCCATTGCATACTTGACCAAAGCCATTCTGATACCCTTGTTGCAACCCCCACTGCAGCTAGTCTTCCCTAGACTACTGTAGCTATTTTATCAAAATATAAGAGTGAAGACTGGGGATGATGGGAGCCCAGCATTGCTGGTGCTGATAGACAAATTTGAGATGCTATTCAATCAGGCTACAGTAGCTGAGATATTTAGGATACCAGCCAAGTACAACCTAAAGTTGGGTTTGGGCCCCCCTTTGACAGCCACCATTCTAGAAATAGAGAAAGAGTTGACTAGAGGGATCACAGCCTCAGGGGTGTCCATAAGGAAGAGAGATCTACACCCTAACCTAAGATTTATGGATGGGGTGCTAAGGAAAAATGTTTATTGTTCTGGCCATGAGCAGGAGAGGAGATCCCCCATTACAGATGCCCTCTACTCCTTCTACATGAACCACTACATTGATGCAGCCAAAGTAATCTTTAAGGGAATGAAGGATATTAATGAGAAGGTCAAGAGAGAGGAAAAACCCCACTCACTTCCCTACTGCAGGCTCATTATAGCCTTGCTGAAGTTAGGGGGATACCAGTTTCAGATGAATGAGGAGACCCTCACTTTAAACCCCAGAAAATGTGGCAAAAAGTAGTGGGGGATTAGTGAAACTCTCATTGAAAAGAAGAAGAAGGAGGAGGTAGCTACTGCTATCTCTGCCACTGCCACTCTGCTGCTACTTCTCAGGCAGCCCACTCAAGTGTGCTAGCCAGCACTACCTTACAATCTCAACCCATTACCTCATCATCCATAACCATGTCCATCTCCATACCAAGTCTTACCTCAACCCCAGCCTCATACCCCCCATAGTTTCATCGCCCCTACCACAACCAATTTTACCCACCACCTCAGCCATCACTACATCTCCTACATCCACCATACATACTGAGACCATTCCTTTATCCTTACACATATTTGTACCCTTAACTACCTACCCAGCTCACCCCAGCCCACCTGTGAACACTACATATTGAAGAAGAAAAAAATCTAAAGCCCACACAGAGCCCCAACCCATCTACATTTCCCAAACTATCCCTACCCCAGAAACCACAGCCGCACTAGACCCTACCCTTGAAATCCCTCCCAACTCCCCAGCTACCTCACATCAGCCCACTACACCCTTTGAACCCAATACCTTCGATCCCTTAGGCCATTCCATTCCTTTTTCCCCTTCCCATGACCCCTTTGCATCTGAGGGGTACTCACCTATGATGTCCTCTATCATAGGGGAAATCAATTATGAGTTCACTCCCCTCCCAGACTCACCTCACCCTCCCCATTTCACCCCTCTTCCGGATCCCCCACAGCCAGCAAACTTTCACCATGCACCCACCTCCCCATTTCAACCAATCCCAAGTATCCAAACCACAACCCCTATCACCCCTGACACCCTACCCCAAATACTTAACCTACTACTATCCCTTCAATCCCAAGTGATGGCCAACACCCAATCCCAAACATCCATGGAGGCCACCCTTCAAACCATAAACTCTACCCTCCTAAACCAGGCCTCCATTCCTAAGCGTTTAGCAGCCATCCAATCAACCTTATCCAACTTAACCCATCCATCACAAAAGCCACCTATCCCTACACCCACCCATTTACCTACTCCACCCCCTTCTCCCCAACCCCTAACCTTAGTTGTTCCCATTATCCCTCCAATTATACTTACAAATGCCTCCACCCAAATAGAACCTGAACCAAAACCCCACCCTGATACCCCACCTGCAATAGCAACATCTGATGCGGCCACATATGTGGACAACCTAATCCCCACCTCCTCAATTCCAACCTGAGTTAATAGACCTCACTGAGCCTGACCTTAAAGTCCATCATCCTTTACCCTCAATCTCCACCCCACCCATGACATCATCCATCCCCTCTCCATTGTTGGCTGGCCCTTCTTCCAGTACTGAGTAGCCCATACTACCTGCCTCTTCCTTCTATATCCTCCTTACTTAACTCTCCTCCATGTCATGCAACAGAACCCATACCTAAAAAGAGATGTCATTAGAGGCATGGCTGACCTCAGAACCTCAATTCGGATGCCCTATGACGCAAAGATACATCAAATGGAGTTGGATTCTAAAGTTCAGATGCTGAGAATATCAAAGGGCTAGAAACAAATGTTGAGGCTATTTAAAGCTCAACAACATACTACAACAACAGAGAAAATGAGAGCAGATGGACTCGAGAAAAGATTATTTGCCTCCAAAGAGATCACAAAGGCCACCTGAAAATTATATGAGAGTAGAGTTGAACTTGCTGAAAAGAAGGCAGAAATACTCGAAAGGAGAGTTGCTGAAATGACTGCCGGAAAGCCTGCACAAGCAGCTGAGACTACCCCTCCTGTCACTGCCCCTCCAGGACCAAGCTGATACACCCGACAATTATGATGATTAGATTTGCACATGTAGTTAGTTAGGATGTTTTTGTATAATCTTTTTATAGTTATTTTCTCTTGCATCGTATAAATTCCTGTGTTATAAATGAAAATCCTCTTTGCCTGATTTTGTTTGTTTTCATTTATGTATGTTTGTTTTATTTTATCTATTTGTGTGTGTTTTATTTGATGTTGTACTTGCTTTATTTTGTGTTTTATTGTCCCAAAATATCCTGCTGCACTTGCACTTTATCTTTGAATCAGTGAAGACACTGCTCCTTATTGGTTTGGGAGTGTGGCAAGGTTTGCCAATGATGTAGTTAACCTAAGTGCAACAGAACCAAGGAATTAAGATAGGAATAGAGCTAAGTTCACCTAAGAAACTTTGAAAATATGGAAATTTAAAATTTTGCAGACCTTTAGGCATTAAACACCTTTAAATTTTAACATTCTCATGAGCTGAACATCAAGAAAACTCACTTGTGTCAGTACTTAGTGAACCATTAAAGAGAGAAAAAGGTAAGGACATGCCTATGAGTTCAATGAAAGACCATACCTAGTGAGATTTGGGCCTATAAAAAAAATTTCTCTTTGAGGAGTGTCTTAAGCAATTCTTTTTACTCTAAGGACTGGTTGAGTCAATGTCTTCACTAGAAGTTAGGCATCTCCAAGTTGAAACAGCTGACAGTATCCATGACATTTAGGAAAGGATCAAGGCCTTCTCTTAGACAGTTTGTGCTTAAACATACCAAACCTAGTGAACTGCCCTTGTGCATATACCTTTTGAGCCTTAATTTCCAGTTTTCTTCAAAATACACCTGAGTATTTGTACCTAAACCTGTGGACCTGATTCAAACCTACCCCCACTCTGAGAATTTAGAAGGTAAAGGACAAGGAGTTAAAAATGGACAAGCTAGGGTCAATATTTGGTGAATGAAGGAGAAACACAAAAGGAAGATAGCAATGTAGTAGCTGGGAAGGAGACGATGGCATATCAAAAAAGAAAAAAAAAAGGTTTATTCAATTTGTTATTTTTCTATTTGTCCATAGTTTTGTTCAAGCTATGTCATACATTTAGGACTTGAGCTGATTTTAAAGGCCCATGGAAGCTTGAGCTTGTAGCCCTGGGACCATGGTGGCAGTAGTAATTTGCATATTCCATCTCAGCCTTCTGCGGTGAGGATAACCTCTTTGGATAGCCTATGACCATTCAAGTGGATAGACTATCGCCCTAGGGTGATTCCAAGACACAGATATGAGAAGGATTCTTCTCCTCTGCACTTGAGCTTATAGCCTTGTGAGAGGTTGTTGCAGGAGCAAGCTCCCCTTTGTTACACTTGACCAACATTAGATGTTAGATCTGACTTCTCTGTAGAGATTGCAAGCTTGTGAGCTGAGTCATTGCAAGCCTTTTATAGCAATCACTAGCTTCATTTATAGCCCCAAATAGCTTTTGAACTACTGTGGTCTCCACTAGTTTTTCAAGAACTATTTACTCTCATGGATGCCTGAGCTTGTAGCCTCGCATACATGGTGTCTATAATGGTTTTCATGTTTTGATTTGATCCATTGGGTGAAGAACATCTATTGGATAATCTGTGACCATTTAAGTGGACAGATTATAGCCTTAAGATCAGTCTATTCCACTAGATCATATTGGTTTTCTGATTTAGTTCATATAGTTTGATTCTCTCTATTGGATAGTCTATGACCATTGAAGTGGACAGGTTATAGCCTTAGGAGACCAGGTCAAATCATAAGGGTTGAGTTGGATACTTCTTCCTTACAAATGTGCTTGTAGCCATCTGAGGGATTTGCTGCAGAGACAACCATAAATCTAAGTTACATAACTGAATTAACTTAAGCTTAATTGTCTACTTCCCATCAATTTTATCTTTATTTTCACACATACCATCACCACCTTCTTCATAACCCTTTCTTTAGGATAGGACTGCACTTTATTTCTCTTTTTTTAGTGTTAATTTAGTGTAGTTGTGACACCCAACTCCCTTTCTCTAGGATTGTCAGATTTGTAGCCAGATCTGGAGGCCTACTAACATAACCCATTTTGGGTTCTAGATCAATTTCTCTATGTCAAACTCTTACTTAAAACTTGCTACAATAGCCCTGTATCTTGCAGGCTGTGTATTTCAGATTTACTGTTTTAGCCAATTTTTATCCCTTCACTTTTTTATATATTCTTTCACCACAGTTTTCTCTCTAATAACACGATAGCAATCTGAACGAACCAACAGTGATGAACACTGTCTTTTCTCGGTCTGCCTCTACCATTTTGATCTGATTGTAATCGGAGAATCTGTCCATGAATGAGAGCATCCCATGTCTAGTAGTATTATCGACCAAGATGTCGATGTGTGGTAAAGGGAAGTCGTCTTTCAAGCTCACCTTGTTAAGATTTCTGTAGTCGATGCGCATGTGAACTTTTCCATCTTCCTTCGGTACTAGGACAATGTTGGCTAGCCACTGCAGCTATTTGGAGACCATGAGAAACCCTGCATTGTACTGCTTTATGACTTCATCCTTCACTTTTAGCATCCATTTCCGCCTGAGTCACCTTAATTTTTGCTTGACTGGCTTAACGTTGGGATGTAGCGGCAACTCATGCTCAATCAAATCGGTATCCAAACCAAGCATATCCTCGTATGACCATGCAAAGATGTCTAGATAAGATCGAAGAAAAGCAATCATGCTTTTTCTTTCCTTGGGAGATAGCAATGTTCTGATCTTAGTGATCTTAGGAACCTCATCGGTACCCAGATTGACATCTTCAGTCTCTTCAACAATCGGTGTAGGGCCATGCTCAAAATTGGCATACCATTCAAAAAGCTCATTGGGAAGCTCCTCGATTAAGTCCTCGCCATCCAGATCTGTGACTCCTACCTTTTCTTGTATTTCTATAAGAAAGAGATCTGCTTCACGTCGAGACGGCGTTTCATTTAAGGCATCATTTTTCTTTTTCGTGAGAATTTTAAAAGACAATATTTTTAGAGTTTTTTATATTTTTTATATTTTTTTATGGTTTTCCTTTTCTTCGGAGATGAGCCCTTGGAAAGGTGGGTCACTATATACACATGGTATTGCCTGCCAACGGCTAATCTCACTTTTTATTGGCTATTTATTTTTAGAAGTTGGTGCCGTATTTATGGCCACTTGATGATTCTAGAGTTAGGGGTGTTGATACCCAATTCCTTACCTACAGTGTCACACCTTTACCTGGTCTGATGCAGGAGGCTAATTGAAATGACCTTTGAGAGTCAGCCTCCATCATATTTATCATTGGTTCATCTAGGACCCTGTCCTCAAATGTTAGCAAGGGTTTGTGGTGGTTTATGCCTAAGGTTAGTATTGACGGGAGTACCTCCTCCTCAAAAAGGGATAGGGAGGCTAGGTCTATGTCCATATCGGGAGGGATGATTCTTGGGTTGGTTAGGTAGACAGTGGATGTCGGTTTGTGTGGGATCAGCTGTGTTGCCCCATTATGATCAATTTTATAACCCCTGCACTTACAAAGGTGCTTCGGATGTGAGGTCTCGGATAGGTTTTATCTTTCAGGTCTATCCCCCTGGATTTCTCTATAGTAGTGGTGCAGGCCTTCTCTTTGGCCTCCTGGACCTCCTCTTCGGTAGGCTTGTAGCCTAAGCTGAATCTGATCTGTTTTCCACCCTTGGCCCTGACCAAATCTCTTCTTCCTTGCAGGCGAGGACCTAAACCCTTTCCTTTCTGATAGCCCCATTTTTAGAGAATGGCAACTGCTGCAGTCATTCCACCTCCTGTACTCAAGGCGACTCTTCCCAGGGGTTTGGGTGCCACTATTGAGATATCATATTGAAAATTGTGAACATCTGTGTCTTCAGCTGAGTGTTACGCATCCAATACCTTAAGGTTCTCGATATTGTGTGTGGCCTTTTCTCCTTCCTCTTGTCCTTCACTAGAATGGTGATGACCTTCTGATCTGATATAAATATGAGCTTTTAGTGTAAGGCTGAAGGTATTGCCTCGATTTTGTGCAACCATGGCATCCTAGCAGCTGATTGAAGGTGGATTTGATGTCCATAACTTAGAACGGGATGGAGGAGGTCATTATCCCAACGGTGAGCTCAAGATCGACTTCTCTTATTATTTTCGTCCTTGTGTTATCGAATCCTCTTACGCTTGTTTGGGCTATCATTAACGTGGAGGGATCAACCCTATCTTGGTTTCAATTCTTAGGGGGTGCACATTTAATGTTGATCCATTGTCTATCAGTACTAATGGGATCACCAAGTATCCTACCTCTACTATGATGTTGAGGGGTTTGGAGTGATTGTTTCCCACATTTGAAAGATCGACATCTGAAAATGAGATGGTGTTAGGAGCCAATACTTGCCTGATTATCTACCATACCTCATCTAGGGACACTTTGTTGGATACATGCACGTCTTTCAATGCTCCCATTAGAGCTTGGTAGTGGAGCGGAGACATCATTAGTAGGTCCCAAACGTTGACATGAGCCAGTGTAGTTTTAAACTGTGTTTCCAATGTATATTCTCGACTCATTTTTTCAAATGGGTGCACTACTAGGGATTCCTTTCTCTCTTCTGGTCGGGTTGGTACTGGTACCTCGGGTTGCTTAGAGATCCTCTCGAATTGTGTAATAAAATCAACTGCCCCCTCGCTACTACTGCTCGCATTGATGTCTGTCTGATTGTAATTGAGCATGATCTGGTGGGCGTCATAGGTCAGCCCTGGGATCTGAAATGGTTTAGACCAGGGTATCAGAGGCTCCTAGATTGGTGGAACCAAATATTTAGATAAGACATGGTTAACTTCTGTTAGAGGTGGATTGGTTGAAGTAGTGATAAAAGTGGGCCAAATGTGGTCTACGGGAATCATGGATGACTGCATTGGTGGTGATGTGGCGGAGTGAGGCCAATGGTAGCTAATCGATGCCGGAGGGGGTAATGGGGAAACACCAGGTATCAAGTAATTGGAGGGGGTTGGTGTTGTATATGTTTGATATGGAGATAAGCTGGATTGGACATAATTGGCGAGAGTTGGTACTGGGAAATATATCCTTAGATCTAAGCTTGGGGTGTTGGATTGGGGAAGTAATCAGCCAAGTTTAAATACTCGATTACTCCTATGTTCCCATCCTCTCGATTTCCTTGCTTTGGTGCTATGAAGTTATCCCTAACATTGATATATTCTGAAGGATCAAACACTTCCCCATCTTCTTCTATCATGTTGATAGCGAGCCTTGGGGTCATTCCTCCCGGTGGATGTGGCGGCAACGGAACCTGATGGATGTTTGCATGCTGGTTTGCTGGGGGAACAGTCAAAGGGATGAGTTTCCTGGCTTCTATCGAATCTTGTATTACATGCTTCAAGGGAAAGCATCGGTTAGTCGGGTGACCTGGCCCTTGGTAGAAATTGCAATGAGTATTGGGATAATAATTTCTTGGGATTGGGTTTGGCAGCGGGAGCGGTTGGAAGGGCGTAACAAGACCTTTTTCAATCAACAACAGTAAAAGAATGTTCAAGGATTTCCCCAATGGCGTAAAAACACGATTGAATCTGGCCCTTCTTTGTTTTGGGGTCATCAGTTCCCTCTACCTATTGCCTGTTCTCTGCACTGGTTCAACTCGTGTTGGGCTGGCTGTGCTGGAATGGGGATATACTAGTGTTATGCCGTGTATTTATGATTGTCTGTACATTTTTCCTGATACTTCTATTGTTCCTTTGCTCTATGAACTTGCAGACCCCGCTGGTTACGTTTTGTTTAACCACTCCTCTCTTATTGCATCCTCGCAATGATTGACATTCCTTACCAAGTCTGCAAAGCTGGATTGCTACTGATACACTAATAAATCTTAGATGACTGGCCGAGTGCTTTTTGAGACCATCTCAATTTGTGCATCGTCGGGTATTCGATTTCTTAGGCTATCAAGGCTCTCCATCTCCTCAGGTAGTTGCTGAATGTTTCATCAGGCTTCAGCTTTAGCCGAGCTAGCTCAGATTTGTGAGGCTCGATGTCTATGTTGTAGACATACTATTCCTAGAATAGGTGGGTAAGATCTTTCCATGTTTTAATCATAGATGGTTCAAGGGAAGTGAACCATCTCAAAGCTGGGCCCGTGAAGCACTTCTAGAACACTTTGATGTAGAGTAGTTCGTCTCTGTCGTACTGCCACATGTCCCCACAGTAAGACCTGAGGTGTGCAATAAGGTTACCCATTCCATTGTACTTGTCAAATGTTGGCATCTTGAATTTTATTGGTTAAGGTACCTCTGCAAATAAGCATAGATCAGAAAAATTAGTGGCATGAATTTCGGCCGGACCCATCTTCATTAGTTATTTTTGGATCTTGTCCACCTGTTCTTTTAGCAACTCTAACTCTTTGGATCCTTGGCCGGGTCCCTCAACAGGCTATCTCCATTCACTTTGTTCTGCCTGTGGGTTGGTCAATACGGGTTGTGAAGGGATGAAATTGGTAAATACCCCTATGTAGGCTCCACTATTTCGGGCTTCATCCTCCTCATATTGGTTACCGGCATTAATAACTGGGGGAGAAATGGGATTAATTAGATTTTGGATGGTTTGGGCAACTACTTGGTGAGGCCATTGTGAGTGGGGAAGACTTGCTGATTGATTTGGGGGGTAAATGGATGGGTAAACTGAGGGTTTTAGATAGGTGCCTGGTGAGGCCATTGTGCTTGGTGGGGGTTTTGCTGATTGGGTTGGAAGGTAAGAGGATGGGTGAATTGGGGATGGTTGACGTATGGGATGGATCCCCATATTTGGTTGGGTGTGAGGGATGTGGATAAATGGGGCTCGTGTCTCTTTGAAGGATGGGATAAGAGGAGTTTATTGTTTGAGGGGGAATGGGGGTTTGTTAGGGGTGAATGTAAGTGGGAAATTGGGAAATTTTTGGAGGGTTTGAGAATGTGACCTTTGAGTTTGGCCGTTGATGGGCTTGGGATTAGGTATTAGGCCTTTGAGACCCACCTGCATGGTCCCATGACTGATGTTGGGTGTTTTGTGTGATATGGGCTATGGGCGGCTGATTGGGATTTTTGAAGAATGGGGTGTGCAGATTTTGAAGGGTTTGTGATGGATTTGGAGATAGTTAGATTTGGGGAGGAAGACTTTGGGAGGCCTTCCAAGCCGTGTAGGTTTTAGCCATGTCTTCCATCATGGCTATTGGGTTGGTTATGGGGGTGTATGTGGGTGGCCCTCCTAATGAAGGGGGTGTAGAGGAAAAATTTTGTATGACTTGGGTGGATGTGTGGGAAAAATTGGGCATGACCTGGGCAGATGGATGAGGAAAATTGGACATGACCTGGGTAGATGGGTGAAAGTGTAGTGGATTTGGATTGGATGTGGAGGGAAAGTGAGGTATATGTTGAGCGGATGTGGGAAAATTGGGCATTGGATTGGATGTGGATGGTGGAAAGTGGGTGTATGTTGGGTGAATGTGGGGGTATGGGGTGAATTTTGGTTTGATGTGGATGGAAAAATGGGCATGGTTTGGATGGATGGGGGAGAATTGGGCATAGTTTGATTGGAAATGGAGGCAAAATGGGACATAGTTTTGGTGGATGTGGGGAAAATGGGGTGGATTTTGATTTAATGTGGGGGAAAAATGGGGTGGATTTTGAGTCGAGGGGGAGGAAAAATGGGGTGGATTTTGAGTAATAGTGGGTAAAAAAATGGGTGCACTGTATGGTCCGGTGATGTTAAATCGGGATCGGGGGGAATCGGAGATGGGTATCTCCTCCATATGGGAATGTGTTGGGGAACGTGGTGGGGATGAATCAGGGTTGACATAAGCCGAATCAACTGCCCAAGACATTGTTTAGTGGTGGGTCGGGTATGGATTCCTCCGGTGAGGCCCAAATATTTTCTTCCTCCTTCCCCTACGGGATGATGGAGGGTCAGGCGATGCCGTTGTTCCGACACTACAAGCTCTCTTTTTTAGATTTTTCCTTTGATTGATTTTTTTTTGTTTATTTTTGGATTTTGTATATGGCAAATAAAATTTTTCCTCACCCTTGGATCAATATGGTGTTTTTTTTTAGGCCTTAGAACTCCCTTTCTAGGCTGTGTTTACACACTTAATGCCTCCCACGGCGGGATTCTGATGCACCTTGGATCAAAGGAAGACCTTTGATCTATGTAAGGGAATGAAAATCCACGCGTTGACCCGATCCCTCGGAAGAGTCAATAAGAGGGCGACCTCTCATGACTAATGATGGCGTTTTGGGTGACGATGGTGTGGGAATTATTGAGGGTATTAAAATCGCTAAGTGGGGGGCTCGGGAATGGAGAAAAAGGCCTCAGATTCGGGCTGCTCGAGCTAGAATAGGCTAGCGTATATATTATATACGCTAGGCTAAAATTCTAGAGATTTGGCCTAGCGTGTATATTATACTTGCAAGGCAAAAAATACTAAAATTTTGGCATAGTGTGTATATTATACACGCAAGACTAAATCTGGGGATTTTTGGCTTAGCATGTATATTATACATGCTAGGCTAAAAAGTATATATATATATTTTGGACAACAGCAGCACACTCGAATTGGTCTATTTTTTTTGGGTTTTCTAGAAGCAGAACTTCTAGAGACTATTTTTTCTTATTATTTCGGCTCCCTCCTCACCATACCTAGGGATACAAGGCCGGTTCAGTTCAACTAACGCATTCTCCCATGGGTTTTAAGGTTTAGTAACAGCTCGATCACCCACCTGAGATACCTCTGGCGCAACCGCCTTCTCAAATTCTGGATGGGGTGGTTCCTTTCAAGATCATCACCACTATGGCAGCCGCTCTACTAGGAATCGGGATGGGTATATCGCTACCTATTTCCCCCTTTTTTTAAAACCTACCCCCGTACAAATGAATTAAGTCCCCTTGGTTCAATTTTTAATGTTCAATTTTAAGGGAGTTTACGTAAGTTCAAAAATGGGTGGTGAGAATCCCGTGCCGCTTCTACGGGCTAGCATCCACTGTTGGAATATGATGACGAGAAACGTAAGTGCTCAAGTAGGCCCACCAAATGGCTAAGGCATTTAAATGACAAAAATGAAACGAAACTATCAAGTAACCCGCCAATCGACTAAGGTGGTAAAGAGCTCAAGTAAGCTCGCCAATCGGCTAAGGCGTGTAAATGACAGAAAAGTAGGGGAAAGTAAAGAAATACAGAATCATAGGAGTAAGTAAAAATGATGGAATTATAGGGGTAAGTAAAAAAAAGAAAAAAGTTAGTAAAGATAAGAAAAACACATGCAAAGGGGGCCAACTTCAAGTAGAAGCTCTAAAAGTATCCCTAGCGGAGTCGCCATCTGTGCAACCGTGGACCTTGCGGGTCCGTCGCGACGATGTGCACTCTCTCAAAAATTGTGTCACCACCCAAAGCATTTGGTGACCCAGGATACCTCAAAAATCAATGCGTAAGCAGTGAAGAGCAAAAATAGAACTCTGATTTACCAGTCTTTGCTAAAGGCACTTGGGTAGGGGCTTCAATTATTGATCAGGAAGGTGGTAGGCACCCAATCAACCAAATGGTATTCGGTCTTTACTTATGGACGAATGATAAAAAATAAAAAAAAATGAACGTCACGCCTCCTTGCCCGAAGGCACTACGATCCTATTTGAGCCCCCCGCAATCACCAGAATTTCGATGGCGTAACGGCTCAAATTCTATGATTGAAGGAAAGCAAAATAAGGTAGATGAATAGAGGGGAGAGCCGGAGCTCTCAGGCCCTTGTAGCACCACTGTGGACCTTCATGTTGATGCGCTTTTGGTGAGCTTTTGATTGCAAATGGGTTGAGGAATGGGTTTGAATCTCCAAGGCTTGGAAGCTAGAAGGTAGGAGAAGAAGGCTAAGGCTTAGTTCTAGCTAAATCTAAGGGTTTGGTAATGGAAAATGGGATCTAGAAGTGTGAACTCAGTTATGGAATTTTGGAGGTTTAGTGCTCAAAAGGAAAGAGGGAACTCTTTAGGATTTTATCTCTTTTGAAAAAATTTCAAGCCCTTAAGCAAGGGGGGTGGTTCTCTATTTATAGAGAAGGATGGGATTAGCGAAGGATTAAGGGCTAATTGGGTTAGCAATTAGGTAATAGCGATCTAAGGTTTTCTAAGTTTTTGGGTGCTTAGATAAGTGGGAAATGGGTTTAATGGCAGATGATAGGGTGGGGCTCTAAATGGCTAAAGGGGTGCAAATAAAACTAATGGGGGTGCAACAGTCCTAAAGAAACCCACCCCAGACTTTGGGGTGGTCAACAAGTCAAACCCCAAATTTGAAGTCTGGACATTTTCCTAAAAAATACTATTCCTAAGCTTAGCGTGTATATTATACACACTAGGCTTGGGAACAGTGTTCCCTGAGAAAATAGGGAAGTCTGGGGCCCGTTCTAAAGCTCAATTCTAGAGGAAGAAGCCAATTTTGCCTAGCATAATAATATACACGCTCGTGGAATTTCTTGCATTTGTGTACCATTTTCAAATTACCATAACTTTTGATATAAGACTTGGATTGA
Organism: Chloranthus sessilifolius; assembly: GCA_021018995.1. Taxonomy (NCBI): domain Eukaryota; kingdom Viridiplantae; phylum Streptophyta; class Magnoliopsida; order Chloranthales; family Chloranthaceae; genus Chloranthus; species Chloranthus sessilifolius. Next base: position 78,286,686 of record CM037597.1, on the reverse strand, counting down.
GGCGATTCTTGGCTTGCTTAAAAGCTAGAAACATCCTCTTTTTAATGGCATAGGCCTCAACTCTAGGAGAGGTCTATGAAAACATTGGAACTCCTCTTTCTATCCATAACTCAGGAGGGTTCGAACCGGGCCCGAGAAGGTTAGTAATGGGTCGGGGTAGGCTAGGGTTGATTCCTAAGGGTTCAGGATGATTCCTAAGGGTTTTGAGATGTTTATAAGGGATTGAGAGATGCTTTCGAAAGCTCAGGGGAATGCCTTGCTCGTAGTATGTGTCGATCGAGCCTTGGATAAAATTTGGGTGTCTACAGGGTGTCTGCAAACTATGAGTTACGATCACTCGTGACCAGGACTTGCATTTAAGATGCAACTGTGACAACCCAGACTTCCTTACCACAAAAACCTAGGGCATCAGATCACACGTACGATCTGAATTATAGTCATAACATGGTATCGAAGTGCTTACTTCACTTCACAACAACTCAATCCTCCCATACCTTAAATACTTGGAGAGATTAGGTCATCCCTTATTGGTAAGCATACATGAACACGGAAACAAAGAACGCAAGCAGATAATAGAGTGAAACACATGAAAAATAGGCAATATATATATATATATATATATATATATATATATATTCAGGGCTAACCCCAACCATATCAAAAATCTATACAAAATAACCATCCATCGATGAAGGCCGACCTTCATCTAAACAGTGGAGCCAAAATTTACACAATGTATTTTATTTTATCAAGGTACTATACAGTATATCCCAAAAATACCAAAGGCTCAACTTTTCAACTCAACACTGTTAACGGTAGAATTATTCAGGCAATTCCTCCTCATCCTCAAGCGTGTAATCCGGATCTTCTTCCAGGTCTGAATCCTTCTCAGGGTCAGCTCCTATAGCTGTGACGTATAGTCTGGGAATGAGCTACAATCCAAGCTCAATAGGGAAAAATGAAGCTAAATATTCATTTTATCATACTCATTCATAGATCTTGATGAATAATAGAGCAATGTGAAAGAGTGTAAAAACTATGAATTTAGACATCAAGACATTTAATTTCAAGCAAGCAGATAGTCATGTTCAAACTAATGCATATGGGATCAAACAAAACGTATACAAGCAAAGGAACAAATCAAAAGAACACATCACAAGACATAAGCAAGAATCACATCAAGATCAAATATCAAGATTTCAAGCCCCTAAGCTATGTTAATAAGATCACTTGAACCATGAAATCGATCCCTTGAACTACATTAGCAAGGTCACCCGAACCAAGCTATGTTAATAAGGTCACTTGAACCACGCAACCAAGCCCCTAAACTATGTTAACAGGGTCACTTGGAACAAGACGGACTGTCAAGCCCCTGAGCAAGTTAACAAGTTCACTTGAGACGCATTGTCAAGCCCCTGAGCAAGTTAGCAGGGTCACTTGAGCCATTACCAACCCCCTGAGCAAGTTAGCTGGGTCACTAGTCATTACCAACCCCCTGAGCAAGTTAACAGGGTCACTTGAACCGAATCTCACAATCACCGAGACATGAGCGATGACATGATCCACAGTATAAACATGATTCAACAAACAAGGACTGAAACTTATTGAGTCGAGTACAACGATGTATCAAATGCAAGGTACACATAGGGATAATAATGACATGAATCACATACAGAATTTCAGGGCGTATCGAGATCATATGCAATAAAATATCAAGATGTGAGTACTAAAACTTTAAAAATACCCGTGTAAATCCAAATTCATATCCTTCAAATTTTGGCAATATTCTTGTCTAACAATTCTAGAAAACATCATTATTTTGTACCTGCATCAATAACATGAATTCAAGAAAAAAAAAAAAGGTTTCAGTAAAGTTGTGAAACCATGGATTTTTAATGATTCGTCGTGACGATGCGCTTGTATATAAAAGAATAAAGAGTCGCCACCCAGAGCTTTCGGTGTCCTGAGAAACCTAAATCAATATTGAAAGCACCAAAGTGCAAAAATATGACTCTGATTTCGGTCTACACTAAAGGATCTTGGGTAGGGGCTTTGGTTATCGATCGGGAAGGTGTTAGGCACCCGATCAACCTGCTCGTAAGTGGTTTCTACTATGGGCGGGTCTATGTGTGGCTGGTTTATATAATATATATATATATATATATATATATATATATATATCGAGAAGGTATTAGGCACCCGATCAACCTGCTCGTAAGTGGTCTCTACTATGGACGAGTCTATGTGTGGCTGGTTTATATAATATATATATATATATATATATATATATATATATATAAAGAAGAAATAAAAATGAGCGGCACTTCCCCTTGCCCGAAGGCACACCGATCCTATTGAGCCCTTCTCGCTTGCCGAAATTTAAGCTGTGTAATGGCTCAATTCTAGGATAGAGGAAAAGCAAAGAAGATAGAGGAATAGAGGGGAGAGCCGGAGCTCTTGGGCCCTTGTAGCATGGCTGTGATCCTTCACGCAAGAGCGACACCTGTGAGCTTCCGATAGCAAACGGGTGGTTGGATGGGTTCTAAACTCTAAGGCTAGGAAGCTAGAGGGTAGGAGAAGAGAACTAAGGCCTAGTTCCTACCAAAATCGGGAGATTAATGATAGAAAATGGGATTGAAAGAGATGAACTCAGTTACGGAATTTTATGAGTTTTGTGCTAAAATGGGAGATGGGGGATCACTTACTCTTTTCTCTCTTTAGGAAAAAATTTTCAAGCCTTTAATCAAAGGGAGTGGCTCTCTATTTATAGAGAAAGGGTGGGCTAGTGAAGGGGTTAAAAGCTAAATGGGATTAGCAATTAGGTAATAGAAAATTTGAGGATTTTGGGTTTTTGGGAGCTTGGAGAAGAGGGAACTTGGGTTTAATGGTAGATGATAGGATAGACTTCTAAATGGAAAAAGAGTAAAAAAGAAGGCTAGTGGGGGTGCAACAGTCCTATCGAAACCAACCCCAATGGATGAGGTGGTCAACAAGTCAAACTTGAAATTTGAGATCTGACCAAAATCCTAAAAATTACAGCTCCTAAGCCTAGCGTGTGTATTACACACGCTAGGTATAGCAATAGTGTTTTCTGAGGTCTTGGAGGTTGAGAACACGCCCTGGGGCCCCCAAAAAGACCTAATTTTGCCTAGCGTGTGTATTAGACATGCTAGGCCAAAATTTGCCAAAATTGGATTACACACGCTAGGCAAAAATTATGCCAAAATTGGCCTAGCATGTGTAATACACACGCTACGCTAAATTCCTACAATTCTGCTTGATTTTTAAATTACCATAACTTTTGATCTATAGATTGGAATGTGGAAATTCTTAGGTTGTTGGAAAGCTGGGGAACTCTTCTCTCTAATGGTATAAGTCTCAGCTCCAACGGAGGTCTATGTAAACTTTGGCACTCTTCTTTCCAACCACTACTCAGGAAGGTTTGAGACTGGTCCAGGAAGGGTTCTAATAGGTTGGGGTTGACTCCTAAGGGTCTGAGATTTGTTTCTAAGGGTTTGGGTTAAGCTCTAAGGGTTTGGTTTAGGTTCTAAGGGTTCGAGAAGTGCTTTCGAAAGCTCAGGGGGTACGTCCCTCTCGAAGTATTTTTCGATTGGGCTTTGGGCCAAATTTGGGTGTCTACAGATGCCCCTCTTTAGTATCTGATCACTAATGATCGAATACAAAAGAAAGAGACATCCGAAGAGGCCCAAGGCAACACAGACGGGTCCACCATATTCAAAGTGAACCTCAAACATAAAATGATAACATGGTGAGTATACAGAAGCCATGTATGACGGGAAAAATGTCTGTTCCTCAAGGCTATCGGTCCCCAAGCGCTTAACGACATTACTGGGCATGACCGAGAGGGTGCGAGTTGCCGAAGCCCAATATACTGGGAAAAACATCCGCTCCTCAATATGATGAGGTGTGATGTTTATGTTTCATTTTAAATGAAATAGCCCCGTGAGCAGGGGAGATCGATCCATACCTAAAGACTGGCGCGATGCGAAGATCCACAGTTTGTGTCCAATCACATGAGGCATTGATTCCCCCATTTGTTTAGTCCGAGAACCCTTACTTGAGGTAGGGTTTGAGGTCTCTGAGTGAACTCATTGATCCTAATGATAATTTAGCACAACTGCCCGAGCGGAGCGAATTGATGTCGCAATACTTTTTGGGAGTGTGTGCCATTTTTTTTTAAATGTGCCCTTGATCAACATGACCTAGAGTACCTAACTTCAAATAATACTTAACAGATCGGGCCAATATTGAGTGCCTATCGAGGCACTCAATTTTTACCTCCGCCAATGATGATCTCACAAACGAACAATTATGCAAAAACATGCATACATCAGGGGCAAATAGAAACAAAGGAGAATGAAAGTCTCGACCCAAAACTCGTCCGAGTATGATTTATGGGAACAAACGAACATCCAGCGGATACCCAGACTCATGGCGTATACTTTACAGGGATACCGTACAAATGAAGGTTTTAAGCCTGTACCCTAGAATGAGCCCTTCGGAATGCATATTTGAACATAGTCGTTCGATAGGTAATTTCCTTTTTGACAGTTTAGTCTCAACCAATGATTGACCTTTTTATGAGGAATCTGAAGATTAAGACACTTAAGTTCACATGAATCCAAAACCGGAGCGCTCAGCGCAAATATTTAGCAGTGGAGTCAACCCGATTGAAACATTGACCGTTTGACTGGGATTGACACCGTTGCTCCTACTTTAAAGTACGATCCAAAGATCTAAGGCGGACCTTTAGACTTAGGACATTAATGTAGCACAACTACATTGCCGATAAAATATTGATATTTTACCGCATTGAAACACACATGTGCATAGGAAAAAGTATCACAAAAACACAGATTTCTTTTCTTCTTTTTTTTCAAATGATTCCTTTTTACCATTTTGTTTTTTTGAATAGAACGACATCTGTGGAGAGATGCTTCATTTGATCTGTCTATCGCCAAGAGGTAGCCGGCTTCAAGGTTTTGGACCTTTTGATATTTCTACACATTCTCAAGAAAAATGTTAGTCCCTTATCTCTGTACATAGGTAACAAATATGCATCCTAAATAATAGAAGAAGTAAACTTTTATCTATACTTTTTCATTTTTCAAGATTTATATATATATTTTTTTGGATTTTTTGTTCTTTCTTCTTCTTTTTTTTTTCTTTATCTTGTAAAGGGAGAAATCGGGTATCACACCAATCATCTTTTTGAGATGTGGTGTATGCAAAATGTAGATGTGAAAATGGAAAAGAGAAATCTATTATCTTTTTTTAGATTTTCTTTGATGTCTTAAGCATGAGGGAGAAGTAACGGGTCCCATTTTGAGCATAGTCGAACTCCTTCATGCGGTAGGATCTGAGTGAGGTTCAAAATTTTTACCAAGGTCAAAACGTCCATCCCTTTGGGTCGAGTCAACCTTTTATCCTTACCTCGAGTCATATGTTTGACGGTGCAGCTATGAAGATATACCTGATCAAGATCCGATTTGAGCAAACCTGAGCGGCTCAGTTGATGATCAGATAACTCGAGCTTATAACCAAGGGAGTAGATGAATGATTTTCTCTTTTTCTTTTACAACACTTTTACTGACAGCGCCCAAGATGGGTTTTCGCCATGCTCGTTGTTGCCTTCTTTTTTACCCGTAGCTCTCTTTCAGGTTTTCACTACGTCCATGGGTATGCATTTTTACCCCAGGTCCCTTTTCAAGTTTTCACCTGGTCCACACAAGCTCATTGTTTTTATCCGTGCCGCCCTTGCAGGTTTTCACCACGTCCATTTTGCTTTGAGCTTGTACTTTATTTTCTTTTCTTTTTTTCTTTCAAAGACGAAGACATGGACGTCGACTCTGTCATAGCCAACTGGATGGAATTCTTTTATCATCTCTTAGCTTGGCTCAAAGGATACTGTAACTCTTGTAGACCTTTAAAGAGGGTTTTCTTCAGGGATGTATCTTGGCCATGGGATAGATTAGGAATTTTGAAGGTATTCTTGGTTTAAAAAGTTTTCTTTAACAGGGTGCCAGTTGCCGTAGTATACTTCTTCCTTAGGGATTTTTGACTGTACATGCCCCACTTTTCCTTTTCTATTTTTTATTCTTTTTGCTTATCCTCTTTTGGGATTTTACTCTTTTGATTTTTTTGATTTTGATGGTAACTCTTTTTTTATTTAGTATATACACTTTTTCTTTTTTTGGGGAAGGGATAAAGAAAGAAAAGGCCATTGGCACAAGATGGGGTGGCAAAGGGTATAAGTGTTCAGAGATACTTTTTGGCTACTTGGCTTTGGAATGATGGCCTCTTTTATGGGGTCCTTAAGCAGTCACATATCCATATTATCGATACTTACCTTACCACAGGAGACTTAGGAATAGAATCGTCGGACGTATCCAGCATTGATTGGCTCAGGAAAGTGATCTCGTTCATGGTGGTAAGGCAGAGCGCGTATCTAGGAAGTACCTCTCGGATGACATAAGGTCCTTCCCATTTGGGCTTGAATTTCTCTCTTGGATTAGCGTGCCGTCATCGCCCTTTGGTATGTCGCCCCAACATTCTTCAACCTAAATGGCATGACTCAATAACAGAAAGTTTATCATGGAGTTATGAACGTTGTCTTCTCTCAGTCTACTTCGGCCATCTTGATCTGATTGTATCTAAAAAATTCATCCATGAACAACAACATTCATGCCTAACAGTGTTATCGACCAAGATGTCGATGTGTGGCAATGGGAAGTCATCCTTTGGGCTCGCCTTGTTCAGATTTCTAAAGTCAATGCATGTGTGAACCTTTCTATCTTTCTTTGGTACCGAGGTGATGTTGGCTAACCATTGAGGGTACTTGGAGACTATGAGAAACCCTGCATCGTACTATTTGATGACCTCATCCTTCACTTTCAGCCTCCATTCTGGCCTAAGGAGTCTCAACTTCTACTTGACCGGATTAATATCTAGGTATAGCGGTAGCTCATGCTCGACCAAATCGGTGTCTAAACCTGGCATATCCTCATATGACCATGCAAAGACGTCTTGGTATGACCGAAGGAAATCAATAATGCTTTCGCTTTCCTTGGGGGACAACGACATTCTGATCTTAGTGATATAAGGAACCTCCTTTGTACCCAGGTTGATGTCTTCTCTTTTCTTCAACGATTGAGGAAGGGCTAGGCTCAAAATCGGAAAATTGGTAAAGGAGCTCATTGGTGAGCTCCTCAGTAGGGATCTCCTTGTCCAGACTCGTGACTCCTACCTCTTCTTATATTTCTATAGGAAAGGGATCGATTTCACATGGGACGAGCTTTTCAATTAAGGCATCATTTTTCTTAATTTTATCGAGAATTTTAAAAGAAATTTTTTTTTGGATTATTTTATATTTCATTTATTTTTTGGATTTTTCTTTTTCTTCGAAGATGGGCCCTTGGCAAAGCGGCTTTATATACACAAGGTATCGCCTGCCAAAGGCTAACCTCATTTTCTTAAGGTTGTTTCTTTTTGGAAAGCTAGTGTCATATTTGTGGCCATTTGATGCTTCCAGAGTTAGGGGCATTAACGCCCAATTCCTCACCTGAGGTGCTGCCCTTTTACCTAGCCTTGTGGAGGAGGCTGATTGAGATGGCTTTTGGGAATCAGCCTCCATCATGTTTATCTTAGGCTCGTCCAGGACCCTGTCCTCGAACGTCAGCATGGGTTTGGGGTGGTTTATGACAAGCCGTTGTATGGGTGGGGGTGTCTCTTCCTCGAAGAGTGACAGGGATGATAGGTTGGCTTTGATTGGGGCTCTTTTGTGAGGGGCTAACTAAGTTGCCCCGTTCTGGTCAATTTTGATGACCCCTGCGCTTACAAATGTCTTTCAAATGTGAGGTCGCGGAGGGGACTCATTTTCCAGGTCTATCCTCCTGGCTTTTATTGTAGCAATGGTTCAGGCCTTCTCCTTGGCCTCTCGAATATCCTTTTCAGTAAGCCTGTAACCTAAACTGAATCTGACCTATTGTCCGCCTTTGGCCCTGACTGGCTCGGTCCTGCCTTGCAAGTGTGGTCCCAATCCCTTGCCTTTTTTATAGCCCAATTTCTGGAGTATAGCTATAGCTACGACCATTCCTCCTCTAGTTTTTTAGGTGACCTTTTCAAGGGGTTCAGGCGCCACTACTGACACATCATACTGAAAACTATGGAGATCTATGTCTTCAGCTGTGTGCAGTACATCCAGCATTTTGGGGTCCTCGATGCTGTGTGTAGCTTTTTCTCTTTCTTCCTATCCCTCTCCTAGAATGATGACAACCTTCTGTTTGGAAACAAATCTAAGCTTTTTGTGGAGGGTCGAAGGTATTGCCCCAACCTCGTGTAACCATGATTGCCCTAATAGCAAATTGAATGTGGATTTGATGTCCATAACCTGGAATGGTATGGGAAAGGTCACTGGCCCAATGATGAGCTCAAGATCAACTTCTCCAATTATTTCTCTTCTTGTATTATCAAATCCTTTGGCGCTGGTTCTTACTGGCCTGAACATGGAAGGATCCACCCCTATCTTTGTTGTAGTTCTCAATGGGCACACATTCAAGGCCGATCCATTGTCTATCAGTACTAATGGAATTACCAAGTTCCCTATTTCCACCGTAATGTTGAGGGGTTTGGGATGATTATTTCCCTCATCTGAAAGACCAACATCTAAAAACGATATGGCATTGGGGGCTAAAACCTACCCACTTCTTTCTCCCACTTCATTGGGTGAGACCTTATTGTATACATGTGCATCTTTCAGCGCCCCCATTAGGGGTTGGAAGTTAAGTGGAGATGTCATTAACAGGTCCCAAATAGTGATGTGGGCAAGCATTCTTTTCAGTTGTGTTTCTAGTGTGTGCTTTCTGCTCATTTTTTAAAGGGGTGTACTGCAGTAGGTTCCTTCTTTTCTTCCAGCCAGGCTGGTACCGATACCTCAGACCATTTAGAAATCCTCTCAGACCGTGTGATAAATTTAATTTCCCTTTCCCTGTTGCTACCCGTATTGATGTCTATATGTTTGTAATTGAGGGGAACTTGATGGGGATTGTAGGTTAGTCCCGAGATCTAGAATGGAGTGGTTGTCGACCTCGGGGGTGCTTGAATTGGTGGATTAGGATGGGTGGATAACACTTGGTTAACCTCTGTTAGAGGTGGATAGGTCAGAGGTGCGGCAAAAGTGGGCTAAATGGGGTTGATGGGGATTGTCAGTATCTACATTGGTGGTGGTGTGATGGGGGTGGGCCACTGATAATTAATCTGTGTCGGTGGGGGAGATGGGGAAAAATTTGCCATTGGGTAATTGGTAGGGGTTGTTGTTGCGTATGGTTGATACGAATATAAGATGGGTTGGACATAATTAACGGGAGTTGGTGGTGGAAAATACACCCTTAAATCTAAGGATTCTACCTGGGGTGTGAGATTGGGAAAGTAATCAGCAAAGTTTAGGGGCTCGATTACCCCTATGCTTATATCCCCTTGGTCCCTCTGCTGTGGTGCTATGAAATTCTCTCTAACTCTGACATACTTAAAAGGGTCAAACTCTTCACTAACTTCCTCTATCATGTTGGCAGTGGGTCTTGGGCCCATTCCTCCCTGTGGGTGTGGCGGCAATGGTTCTTGGATGATGTTTGTGTGGGGGTTCACCTGGGAGGTGCCGGAGGGATAATCTTTCCTGTCTCGATGAGGTCTTGTATCGCGTCCTTTAGAGGAAAGCAGCGATCTGTTGAATGTCCCGGCTCTTGATGGAAATTGCAGTGTGTGCTGGGATCATAATTTTTTGGAATTGGATTCGGCAGAGGTCGTGGTTGAAGCCGAGTGACTAAACCCTTTTCAATCAGTAGAGGTAAAAGGATATTTAGGGATTTCCCTAAGGGAGTGAACACTCGGTTATATCTAGCCCTTCTCTGCTCTAGGGTCTGCTGCCTCCAAGAGCCACTGTTCTGCCTTGGAGCCTGTTTGGTTGGTGTTGGGGCTTGCTGTGCTCCCGAACCGGAATGGTACTATGTCAACATTGGGCTATGTGGTCAATACGGCTTGAACCTCCCCCCTGCTCTTCTCTCAGTTCTCTACTCAGGAAATTTGCAGACCCCACTGGTTACTGCTCTATTTAAACGGCCCTCTCTTACTACGTCCTCGTAGTGGTTAGCATTCCTCATTAAATCAGCAATGATTGGCAGAGTACATTTCAAGATCATCTCGATTTTCTCATCATTGGGTATTCGATTTCTTATTTGGGCCACCAAGGCTCTCCTTCTCCCCAGATAGTCAATGAACGTTTCATTGGGCTTTTGCTTCAGGTGACCTAGATCAGATTTGCGGGGCTTGATTTCTATGTTGTAGACATACTGTTCCTGGAATAGGTGGGTCAGATCCTTCCATGTTTTAATCATGAACGGTTTGAGGGATGTGAACCATCTAAAAGCGGGGTCTGTAAAACTCTTCTAGAACACTTTGATGAGGAGTCGTTCGTCTCCGCCATACTGGCACATACCTCCACAATATGATTTTAGATGAGCAATTGGATTACCCGTGCCATTATATTTATCAAATGTGGGTACTTTAAATTTGGGTGGCAATGGCCCGTCAACAAAAAGGCACAGATCTGAGAAATCTATGTCACGAATCTTGGTTCCCCCTAACTTCATCAACTGCTTCTGGATTTTATCCATTTGTTCTTTCAGCTGCTCGAATTCTCTGGATGGCGGGGCTGGGTTGTTCCCTCAAGAGATTGCCTCCCTTCATTTCGGATGGCCTGGAGATTGGAATGTGTGGGTGGTGGGGGATTAAAGTTGGGGAATGCCCCACTATTTCTAACCTCATCTTCCTCGTATTGTTGATCAACATACGGTGGAGGAAGGGTGAGGTTATCTTGCAGATTCTGAATGGGTTGGGCAGGTGCTTGATGAAGCCATTGGGGTTGGTGAGGATTTTGATGAGTGAAGGGAAGATTTTGGAGTGGTTGAGTGGGTGGTTGGTGGGACCACTGTACGTGGGGGAAACTTTGATGATGAGTTTGTGGGGTAAGGGGATGGGTGAGTTGTGGATTTTGGGCAGGTACCTGATGAGGCGACTAGGCTTGATAAGAATTTTGTTGATTGGGTTGGGGGATGAGAAGATGGGTAAACTGGGAATGGTTGATGGTATGAGATAGATCCCCATATTTAGAAGGTGTGGGTGTGATGAATGTGGATGGACGGGGCTTATGTCAGATTAGGGGATTGGGTTTATTTGAGGGGGAATGGGGGCCTGTTGGGTATAGATAAATGTGGGATGTTAGGGAAATGATGAAGTATTTGTAAATGGGGCTCCCAGGCTTGGGCCTTGGTGGGCTTGGGATGTTGGGCCTTGATAGGCTTGGGTAATGGGCCTTGATGGGCTGGGGTATAGAGAAATGGGCCTTGATGGGCTTGGGGTATTGGGCCTTGATGGGCTTGGATCTGGGTCATTGGGCCTTGGTGGGTGAGGGTCTTGATGGGCTTGGGTATAGGGTGTTGGGCCTTGAGGCCCGCTCAAATGGTCCCAAGGTTGATGAGAACCTTGGATGGAATGGATAATGGGGGTTGATTAGGGTTTTGGGGGAAGGAAGTATGGAGATTTTGGAGGGTTGGCTGGGGATTGGATATTTGGGGTGGAAGATGATGGCTTTGGGAGACCTACCAAATGGTGTAAGCTTTCCCCCTGTCCTCCATCATAGACATGGGATCGGGTACAAGGTTGGAAGTGGATGGCTCACCAAATGAGGGGAATGTATAGGAGAAAATGGGCATGACCTGGGGAGAGGTAGGAAAATTATGCATGATTGATGAGGGAAAGTTGGGCATTATTTAGGTGGATTGGAGAAAATTGGGAATGACCCAAGTAGATGGAGGGAAATGTGGTGGATTATGGGTGAATGAGGGAAAATTAGGTTTATTTGGAGGGGATTGGGATAAATTGGGCATTGCTTGGGTGTATGTGGGGAAATGGGGGTTGATGGGATTGGATGTGGAGGAAGAATTTGGATTGGATGTAGAGGGAAGCTGGGGCGTATGGGGTGTTTGTTGGATGGATGTGGGAAAATTAGGGGCTTGTTGGATTGATGTGGGAGAATTGGGAATGGTATAGATGGATGTGGAGGTAAGATGGGGGAGATTTTGAGTGGATGTGGAAGGGAAATGGGGCATGGCTTCGGTAGATGGGGAAAAAATGGGTGTGTGTTGGGTGAGTGAGGGGAAGGAGTTTAGATTTTGGATGGATGTGGGAGGACAATGGGGTGAATTTTGAGGGCATGAGGGGAATGTGGATGGGAATACGGGTGCACCATAGGCTCCGATGGCATTGAAATGGGATGGGGTGGGGGAATCAGAAATGGGGATTTCTTCCATGTGGCAATGAGTTGGGGAACATGGTGGAGATGAATCAGGATCGGCATAAGCCGGATCAACCGCCCACGACATGGCTTGGCGGCGGGTTGGGTATGGAAGCCTCGGGTGGGGCCCAAAAAATTTCCTCCTTCCCGTACGGGATGACGAAGGATAAGGTGATGTTATGCCAGCACCACAAGCTCTTTATTTTATATTTTTGTATTTTTCTTAGTTTTTTTCTTTTATTTGGTTTTTTGGATAAAAACAAATGAATCCTTCTAGGATGAGTTCTAGGGCCTTCAAATTCTTGTTTCGGGCATTATTTGTACCTCAAATATTTCCCACGGTGGGATCCCGATGCCCTTTGGAAGAATCAAAGGGAAAACCCCTTGATCTATGTGAAGGTACGAAAATCCACGCGACAACTCGATCCCTCGAAAAAAAGTCAATAAGAGGGTGACCTCTTTTAACCGGTGAGGGCGTTTTGGGTGTCAGAAAGTGAGGGATTTATTGGAGATACTATACTGCTAAGCGGGGGATTTAGGAAAGGTGATAGAAGGCCTCAGGTTCGGGTTGCTCAGCCCGGGAAAAAGGCTTAGCGTGTGTATTACATACGATAGGCCAAAAATCTGAAGAATTTGGCTTAGCTTGTATATTATACACGCAAGGCAAAATCTAAGGATTTTAGGCTTAGCGTGTATATTATACATGCTAGAGCAATTCTGGGGATTTTTGGCTTAGCGTGTATATTATACACACTAGGCAAAAATAGTTTATAAAAACTATTTTGCCAGTAAACAGCAGGCTCGAATTTGGTCTGTTTCTTTGGTTTTCGGGAAGTGATGCTTCCTATGACTGATTTTCTTTGTTGTAACGGGTCCCTCTTCATCGAACCTAGGGATACAAGGTTGAATCAGGATGACTAACGTACTCCCCCAAGGGTTTTAAGCTTCGTAACTATATCGGTCACCCACCCTATATACCTTCGGCGCAAGGGCCTCATCAGATATTGGATGGGGTGGTACTTTTCTGGATCATCACCACTAGGGGCGGTTGTTGGAGATATTTTAAGTGTTGTTATTTTTATTATAAGCGGAGAGATGAAAACAACAATCTAAAAATACCACAGTCCTGCAAGATCCTGGGCCTGTTGTAGCAAGTTTTAAAAGTAAGAGTTTGTCCCACAAGAAGTGATGATCTGAAACCTCAAGGGTTGTATAATAACTCCAGATCTAACTATAGATCTGGAAAATCTAAACCTAAGCTAGAAAGAAAGGTAGAGAGAGGAAGTTTAAGTGTCATAAAAATAAAATAAACTAAAACTAAAAATAGGAAATAAAAACTACAGCTAAAGATGGGGAAAACAGAAGTATGATGAAGTGAGAAAATAAAGGAAAAAAGGTGTGACGTAGGCAACTAAGAATAAATCAGCACTGCAACTCAGTTTTAGGTTGGGATCTGCAGCAATCCTTCAGATGGCTACAAGCACATCTTCAAGGTTGAGGAATCCATATCAACCCATGTAATTTAGACTACTCTCTTAAGGCTATAATCTGTCCACTTAAATGGTCACAGACTATCCTAGGGAGATGATCAAATGACATGGATTATACTCAGAAAACCAACCTAATCGAAGGGAAGGAATTGATCTTAAGGCTATAATCTATCCACTTAAATGGTCACAGACTATCCTAGGAATTTTCTCCAACCAATGAATTAAATCAGAATATGAATACAATTGCAGACACTATGTTTGCAAGGATACAAGCTCATGCATTCATAGGAGCAAACAACACTTGAAAATCTAGTGGAAACTATATACAATCAGAGGTTGAATGGGGACTTAGACTCAGCTAGTCATTGCTACAAAAGGCCTGCAATGACCCAGTTCACAAGTCTGCAATCTCTGCAGTATACCAAATCTAAACACGGATGATGATGATGCAAAACAGAGGAGAGTTTGGCTCTGCAACAATCTCTCACTAGGCTATAAGCTCAAGTGCAGAGAAGAAGAATCTACCTCCGATCTGTGATTTAGACTAGCCTTAGGGATCTAGTTTGTCTACTTAAATGGCCATAGGCTACTCTCAGAGGTTATCTTCCTCATAGATGATGAAATAGAACAGGATAACTGTTGCTGCCACCATGGTTATAAGGCTACAAGCTCAGGCAACCATGGGAGTATCAAACCCATAAAAATCTATGAAAAACACAGAAAATACAGATATAATGGAGCTTTAAAAATAGCATTTCATTGAACAAATGAGGCTTACAATGATCTGCCCTCAAGGCAACAGCCTGTGTAAATCCCAAAATAGCTCTCAATCCTTATACAAAACAGATTGCAAAAACTAAAATAAACTATCTGCTACATAGATTTAACTTAGCAATATTGTTGAGCTAAGGGAGAAGAAAGGGGAAAATAAAAAGGGAAACTAAATCCTAAAAAGCTAAAACCCAAAAAGGGGATCTCAGGCTAATCCTGGATCGAAACCCTAGATGATCTAGGCTATTCCTGGATAATTTACAAAACAACATAATGTTTTATTTATAAGCAATCCTTAAGACCCTAATCTGCATTGGCCAATCCGAGATAAGTATGTTTGGAGCTGATGTTGTGGCTTCATTGTGGCCCTTGGATGCCTCGGGATGTGTGGGGCAGATCAACACCTTGGGGTGTGTGCCCTAGAAGTTGTGAAAACTTGAAAAGGTCCCTGGAGTGCACTGAGAAGTCTGGATCCCAAGCTTCGTGAGGCTGAATTGCTTCATTTGTGCATCTCGTGGGGCTGTCGTGAGGCTGGGTTACTGAAGACAGCTCGCGAAGTTCATTTGGTGCAAACTCAAGTAGCTCGCGTGGTTCAATTGGGAGCTCACTAGGTTCTATGCCAGGCTCACAAAGTGCAAATGGCATCTCACGCAGATGAATTGTATGCATAAGCAGATGGCTAGGCTCTCGCCAGGTTGACTTGAAGCGCGCAAGAGCTTAGTGAGGTACTTTTGTAAAGCGGACTCCACGAGAGCTTCGCGAGCCATTAAATACTGAAGTATGTTAACCTCACAAGACCTGCGCGAGCTCACTTTCTGAAGCTCTTCCACTATTGAACTATGCAAGATCCACACGAACAAAAGATGTGTTGCAGGCCTTACCCTCGCGAGGCACATTCTGAGCCATTTTAACCTCGCCAGAGCCTCGTGAGCCTTCCTTTCTGTTGCCCTGCTATTGTGCACAGTTTACTGCAGCAGTTTTCTTTGCTTGGGGCCATACTCCATTCCTCTGCTTCATTTCCAGGGCCTCTTTAGGCAAGCCAAATGGTACCATATGTATGCCAAACTACCCCAATGGTGTGAACCACCATGGTGCCCTCATTGTATGCCCAATAGCTCCACATCTTGACTTGAAATTCTATCTTCTTGGCTTGGAAATGAAGGATTGCAGCAATTAAGCTCTTATTCGCTATTATCTACACAACACACTTAAAACACATTATTAGCTGGCTCAAAGGTTCTTCAAAGGCTAAGTTAAGGAGTGAAAAGTGGTACTTTTCAGAGCTTAACACTCCCCCAAACCTAATCTTTGCTAGTCCTCGAGCAAAGGAAATATTAAAAATAGTTATTCAAAATAGTAAATGCCACTTTCATAGAGAGCACGAATGCATTTAGCATATGCACCAAGCCTTTTAAACCCCTAGGTGATCCCTAGTGGAGGAGCAAAGTCTCCTGAGGGTTTTCAATGAAGATACCCACAAACTTCACTAATAAAATAGTTAAGCATAGTACAGTCAATGACAAAACAGATTTTTAATAAATAAAGCATCATTCCACACCTTTTTTTTTTAATTCAAAGGAAATTGTAGCAGTAATGCAGCCATTTAAAACTCAAAATCAACACGCATGTGCATCACCACCAATCAACTCACAAGAGGAATTCAATGTGCATAAATCAGTACAAAGCTTGCCTTTGATTCAAAAATCAAGTGTGTATACAACCCCAATGAAATTAAAATTCAGACCCACTCCTTACCGAGGCTATCTCTCAACAATGAAAATTCAAGGGTGTTCACATTTTCATCAGCTCAAGAGCAGCTAGAGACCCCAAATGGGTTTGCAAGCATGAGCATAGGCATTGCATCTAATTCCTGACATCCTCAAGTATTTTCACCATAAATTAGACAACTTCTCATCTCCATATGACAGCTCATTTCACTTTGGATGAAAAAGTCTTTTTGAATGGGTTGTAATGCGGATTATAGATGAGGGATATAAAGAATGAAGGGGTAAAAAGGGATTCAAATTTGAGAAATCAGCAAGGTAATGAGTGATTCATGACTTCACAACCTTCATTAAAGCATAACTTCATCTTCCTTGATATTTTTCAGAATCCAAGTGGCCAGCTTCTCCTCTTCTTTTCAATTTCCAGATGATGTTCTTCTCTTGACTTCTCTTTCTTTTTCTCATTTTATTTTATATTTTTATGATAGTTATGATAAATTACCATACAAATACCACTGATACACTGTTGTTTTTAGACTTCTTCTCTTTTCCTTCCACCAAATGTTGAACCCGTCTCAACTATCTTCAACTTCTTCTCCTTTACCTTTTGAATTCTCAGAGTGAGCGTCAGGTTGAATCAGGTTATGAGATTAAGGTGCAAGTACTCTGGTGTTTGTTAAAGAAAAATTAGATTTAAAGGCTCAAAGAGTGTATACACAAGGGTAGTTTTAAAAGGTTAGAATTTCAGGCTCAAACTGTCCAAATGAAGGCCTTAGATCATTTTCTTAGTGTCATGAATGCTATCAATTAGTTTCAATTTGGAGGTGCCTAACTTCTAGTGAAAAGTGTTGAGTCAATCAAACCTTAGAGCAAAAAAAAATGCCAAAAAAATACTCTTCAAAGAAAATTTGATAGGACCAAATCTCACTAGGTATGGTCTTCAATTTAACTCATGGGTTAATTTTAACCTTCTCTCCTGTTAGGTTCACTAAGTACTAACTAAATTTTTTTTTCTAATGTTAGCTTTATGGTGGTGCTAATTTTTCAAAGATATTCAGTTTTAACTGTCTGCAACATTTTTTTTTAAATTTCCTCTATCATAGTTAGGTAAGAATTGACTTTATTCATCCCAATTAAACCAATACTGCTGCACTAAAGTTAACTATTCTATTAGCTGGTCTACCCTGCCATACCCCCAAACCTTAGTTGAACAGTGTCCTCACTGTTTCATGAAACTTGTATAGGGGCAGCAAGGTTGGTAAAAGAAAAATAATTAAAGTACAGCAGAAAATTAAAGAGAAACTAAACTAAAAAGTTGCAGAAAATTATACTAAGAAGGAGGGAAAGAAAATATACAAAAGATGAATACTAGGAAAACAAAGCAACTACACTAAATCCTAAAAACAGCAACTATATGTTGCAGAAATGACAGTAAAAATAGCAGGTATATAAAAACATAAACTAAACTAAACACCTAAAACAATAAAGTCTAAAACACAATTGTCTAAAATGATCTGAGTATGAATCAAAATTAATGACACAGAATTTTGAAAATTAAAAGCACACATTGTAAAGCAGGATTCATACAAAAATCAGATCACACTACACTATATAGACAGAATTTTAATACACTAAAAACAACTATGTTACATATGGTACATAGTGTGAGATCAACTATCAATGACAGGTCTTGAAAGTGAATGATTTTAGAGGGATCAATAGAATTTTCAACACAGATTTGTAGCCTCTGATCATTAACCCTCCTAACTCTTCCCAACATTAAGGCTCATGATCTCAACAGTCCAGATGGGGATATATGCATGACAGAAAATTAAGACAACCCATCTAGAACTCAGCTAAACTAGAAAGAACTGTAATATAAAAATGAAAGACTATACCTTTGCATTTGCAACAAACTTGAGGACCTCGAGCTCAGCAGTTTACAGTTGCATGAGAGATGCAAGGAGCAGCTCCAGCTCCACATTAGGTGGACAGTCACTTAAAAGGCAGCAAAGGTGCCTTAGATGGCTGAGGGCAGTTGTCCAAGTGAAGTGGTGCACTCACCCGACTAAGAAGCCCAAAATGAGTACTTTTCAGCGTATAGGTGGGGGCCTCCTCAGTCCATACTTCAAAATTTTCAGCACACACCTTAGCCCAAGTCCAGCAGTTTGGGTGAGGTGGCTTCCACCATCTCCACAAAAAATAGCAACTGACAAGCATTCCTTATTTCCACAATTATAGCCTTCTCCTCCGAAAAAAGAGAATTTTCATAAAAATCGGGGGGAAATGGTATATGAGGTATTGCTGGTCCTCATCTGCTGTCATATATATATATATATATATATATATATATTTTTTTTTTTTTTTCTCTTTTTAGTTTTTTATAAAAAAAATTCTAAGATTACAGCTATAATTTATTCAAACACTACAACTATAAAAAATAAAAACTAAACTCAGATTACTATACTTAGATCAAAACTCCTCGGCAGCGGAGCCAAAAACTTGCTCGGGATTATTTTAGGTGTTGTTATTTTTATTATAAGGGGAATGGAAAGACATGAAAATAACAATCTAAAAGTACCACAGTCCTGTAAGATCCAGTGCCTATTGTAGCAAGTTTTAAAAGTAAGAGTTTGTCCCACAAGGAGTGATGATCTGAAACCTCAAGGGTTGTATAGTAACTCCAGATCTAACTACATATCTGGCAACTATAAACCTAAGCTAGAAAGCAAGGTAGAGAGAGGAAGTTAAGTGTCACAAAAATAAAATAAACTAAAACTAAAAATAGGAAATAAAAACTATAGCTAAAGAAGGGGAAAACAGAAGTATGATGGAGTGATAAAATAAAGGAAAAAAGGTGTGACGCAGGCAACTAAGAATAAATCAGCACTGCAACTCAGTTTTAGGTTGGGATCTGCAGCAATCCTTCAGATGGCTACAAGCACATCTTCAAGGTTGAGGAATTCATTTCAACCCATGTAATTTAGACTACTCTCTTAAGGCTATAATCTGTCCACTTAAATGGTCACAGACTATCTTAGGGAGATGATCAAATCACATGGATTAAACTCAGAAAACCAACCTAATCCAAGGGAATGGATTGATCTTAAGGCTATAATCTGTCCATTTATATAGTCACAGACTATCTTAGGAATTTCCTCCAACCAATGAATTAAATCAGAACATGAATACCATTACAGACACTATGTTTGCAAGGCTACAAGCTCAAGCATTCATAGAAGCAAGCAACCATTGAAAATCTAGTGGAAACCATAGACAATCAGAGGTTGAATGGGGACTTAGACTCAGCTAATCATTGCTATAAAAGGCCTGCAATGACCCAGCTCACAAGTCTGCAATATCTGCAATATACCAAATCTAAACACTGATGATGATGATGCAAAATAGAGGAGAGTTTGGCTCTGCAACAATCTCTCACTAGGTACAAGCTCAAGTGCAGAGAAGAAGAATCTATCTCAGATCTGTGATTTAGACCAGCCTTAGGGCTATAGTCTATCCACTTAAATGGTCACAGGCTATCCTCAGAAGTTATCTTCCTCACAAATGATGAAATAGAACAAGAAAGGGGAAAGTAAAAAGGGAAACTAAACCCTAAAAAGCTAAAATCCAAAAAGGGGATCTTAGGCTAATCCTAGATCGAAACCCTAGATGATCCATTCCTGGATAATTTACAAAATAGCACAATGTTCTATTTATAAGAAATCCTTAAAACCCTATTTTTCATTGGCCAATCCAAGATTAGTATATTTGGAGCTGATGTCGTGGCTTCATTGTGGCCCTTGGATGCCTCGAGATGTGTGAGACAGATCAACTCCTTGGGGTGTGTGCCCTAGAAGGTGTGAAAACCCCAAAAGGTCCCTAGAGTGCACTGAGAAGTCTCGATCACGAGCTTCGCGAGGCTGAATTGCTTCATTTGTGCATCTTGCGTGGTTGTCGTGAGGCTGGGTTTAGTTGCTGAAGACAGCTCGTGAAGTTCATTTGGTGTAGACTCGAGTAGCTCGTGTGGTTCAATTGGGAGCTCTCTAGGTTCCATGCTAGGCTCGCGAAGTGCAAATGGAATCTCGCGCAGATGAATTATATGCACAACCAGCTCGCTAGGCTCTCACCAGGCTGACTTGAAGCATGCGGGAGCTTAGCGAGGGACTTTTCTGAAGCAGACTCCGCGAGAGCTTCGCGAGCCATTAAATGCTGAAGTATGTGAACCTCATGAGAGCTGTGCGAGCTCACTTTCTGAGGCTCTTCAGCCATGGAACTGCACGAGATCCATGCGAACAAAAGATGTGTTGTCGACCTTACCCTTGCGAGAGCCTCGTGAGGCACATTCTAATCCGCTTTAACCTTGCGAGAGCCTCGCGAGCCTTCCTTTTTGTTGCCCTGCTGTTGTGCACAATTTGCTATAGCAGTTTTCTTTGCTCGGGGCCATACTCCATTCCTATGCTTGACTTCCAGGGCCCCTTTAGGCAAACAAAATGGTACAATATGTATGCCAAACTGCGCCAATGGTGTGAACCACCATGGTGCCCTCATTGTATGCCCAACAGCTCCACATCTTGACTTGAAATTCTATCTTCTTGGCTTGAAAATGAAGGATTACAACAGTTAAGCTCTTATTCTCTATTATCTACACAACACACTTAAAGCACATTATTAATTGGCTCAGAGCTTCATCAAAGGCCAAGTTAAGGGGTGAAAAGTGGTACTTTTCAGAGATTAACAGCTATCATCGTACTAAGAATGGGGACGTTTGTATCGCTGCCTAAATCCCTAATCCTTTAAAAGCTACCCCTGTAAAAATGATTTAAGTCCCTTAATTCACTTTTAAGGTTCAATTTTAATTTCAAATTTTAGAAGAGGAGTTTCCTTAGGTTCAAAATTTGGTTGTAATGATCTCGTGCCGCCTCTACGGGCCGGCGTCCACAGATGGTATATGAGTGCGAGAAAATAAAAGCTCATATAGACCCCGCCAAACGGCTAAGGCGTGTAAAATGTGCAAGTAAGCCCGTCAATCGAGTAAGCCATGTAAATGACGAAAAATAAGTGAAGCTAAAGATAATGCTCAAGTAGGCCCGCCAATCAGCTAAGGCGCTTAAATGACGAAAAAGTAGGGGTAAGTAAAAATTGACGGAATCGTAGGGATAAGTATCAAAGAAATGAAGAAAAAAGGGTTGTAAACAAGAAAATTAGCCAAATAAAAATAGGCCAAAACTTTGAGGGGAAGCTCTACAAGCTCTCCCTAGCAGAGTCGCAATCTGTGCAACCGTGGATTTTTAACAATCCGTTGCGACAATGTGCTCTTATATAAAAATATAAAGAGTCGCCACCCGGAGCTTTTGGTGTCCTGGGAAATCTAAATCAATATTGAACGCACTGAAGTGCAAAAATATGACTCTGATTCCAGTCTACACCAAAGAATCTTGGGTAAGGGCTTAGATTATCAATCAGGAAGGTGTTAGGCATTCGATCAACCCACTCGTAAGCGGTCTCTACTATGGCCGGGTCTATGTGTGGATGGTTTATATAATATATATATATATATATATATGAAAAGAAGAAACGAAAATGAGCGGCACTTCCCCTTGCCCGAAGGCACACCGATCCTATTGAGCCCTTCCCGCAGGTCGAAATTTAGGCAGCATAACAGCTCAATTCTAGGATAGAGGAAAAGCAAAGAAGGTAGAGGAATAGAGGGGAGAGCCGGAGCTCTCGAGCCCTTATAGCATGGCTGTGGTCTTTCGCGTAAGAGCGACGCCTGTGAGCTTCCGATAGCAAATGGGTGGTTGGATGGGTTCTAAACTATAAGGCTAGGAAGCTAGAGGGTAGGAGAAGAGGACTAAGGCCTAGTTCCTACCAAAATTGGGAGATTGACGATGGAAAATGGGATTGAAAGAGATGAACTCAGTTCTGGAATTTTATGGGTTTTGTGCTAAAATGGGAGATGGGGGATCACTTACTCCTTTCTCTCTTTAGGAATTTTTTTTCAAGCCTTTAATCATAGGTGGTGGCTCTTTATTTATAGAGAAAGGGTGGGTTAGTGAATGGGTTAAAAGCTAAATGGGATTAGCAATTAGGTAATAGAAAATCTAAGGATTTTAGGTTTTTGGGAGCTTGGAGAAGAGGGAACTAGGGTTTAATGGTAGATGATAGGTAGACTTCTAAATGGCAAAGGAGTAAAAAAGAAGGCTAGTGGAGGTGCAGCAGTCCTACAGAAACCAACCCCAATGGATGGGGTGGTCAACAAGTAAAACTTGAAATTTGAGTTCTGGCCAAAATCCCAAAAATCACTTTTCCTAAGCCTAGCATGTGTATTACACATGCTAGGTATAGCAACAGTGCTTTCTGAGGTCCTGGAGGTTGAGAACCCGCCCTGGGGCCCCCAAAAAGACCAAATTTTGCCTAGCGTGTGTATTAGACACGCTAGGCCAAAATTTTCCAAAATTGGCCTAGTGTGTGTAATACACACACTAGGCAAAAATTATGCCAAAATTGGCCTAGCATGTGTAATACACATGCTAGGCTAAATTCCTACAATTCCGCTCGATTTTTAAACCGCCATAAATTTTGATCTACAAATTGGAATGAGGTGATTCTTGGCTCGTTGGAATGCTGGAAACTCTTCTTTCTAATGGTATAGGTCCCAGCTCCCAAAGAGGTCTGCATAAACTTTCACACTCCTCTTTCCAGCCACTGCTCAGGAAGGTTTGAGACTAGTCCAAGAAGGGTTCTAATAGGTTGGGGTTGACTCCTAAGGGTCGGGGATTGGTTTATAAGGGTTTGGGTTAAGCTCTAAGGGTTTGGTTTAGGTTCTAAGGATTCAGAAAGTACTTTTGGAAGCTCAGGGGTTACACCCCTCTTGAAGTATATTTCGATCAGGCCTTGGGCTAAATTTGGGTGTCTACAAAAGTGTTCTTCCCTACCTCAAGTGTTGGAATCACGCTAATCAAAAGAACACGAATCAAGGCTAACTCTCTCTCAATGGTTCTCTTATTCACCCTAGATCAGACCACACGCAAGTACTAATGATCAACTAATCACACGTGTCACAATCAAGGACACACAAGGCTTAAAACACATAAAAAAACCCAAGATCCCCAAATAAAGGACTCCTCATTGCAGCGAGATACAGGGTCACTGTGGCGAGGTCCACAGTATTCCATGTGGCACCTACATTCTCGCCATGGCGAGAATTCCAAGTGTCAAAATGGCTTGGAATTCAAGGCAGCCCTCGCCGCAGCGAGTGCTTCAGATCATTTCTTGCTGTGGCAAGGTCACATGTCCGCAGTAAACTTTATCAGTTCGCCATTTCTTTGTTCATCCTTTGAAGCCTCGAAATTCCAAATTCATTGTATCATCTTCATCCTAAAGGAATAATAAAGCCACATAAAGCAAGATTTTGCTAAACCTAAACCTCTAACTCATTTTAATTGTACAAGTCACGATCCAAAACCCTGGAAATCAAAGAATTCAATTTCTAAGTTCTTCATGCATCCGATTTACAATGTTTCGGGGCATGCATTTCAAGAGTTGGAATCAATAGGGCTAGATTTGGAAAAATTGACTCTCCCAACACTCATTTGATCATGCATGCATGTATTTCGAGACATCGGACCTCAAGAATTTGGCTAGGAGGCCTCTTGCATGTCCGATTCCCAAAATTCATCGCATGAAATCTTAAATCTTGCCTGAATCGATCCTAGATCTAGAAACTAAGACTTATGAAGCTAAGTTAGACAGATTACCACAAGGGATTCTTCGCATGCGTCTCCGCGCTCCGTGGAAGAGATATCTCACATTTCACGTGATCAATTGTCCGATTCTTTGATCGCAAGGGTTTGTAGTTTGGTGAATCGTTGTGACAATCATGCTAGCAAGGATTTATTCGTAGCGTCAATTGGATTGGAGAGATTGAATGGCTGGGGAGCCTTTCCAAGGGAAAGACGAGATGAAGGGTGTAAGGCTCTCTCTTATTCTCTTAATCAAATTTTGAATCCCATGCATAGCTTATGCGTGCGGGATATTATTTATAGCATAAGTGTCTGATTCGATGTTGAATCAGCACACACACTTGGGTGTATGTGTCTTAATCCTAAGGCTGTAGATTTGGGCTTTAAACCATGGGTCTTGATTAATTAATGGGTCCAATTTCTTGGGCTTTTAAATAGCGGTTTGTCTTAAGCCTTCATCACTGGGTCTTACTCGGAGGACCTGATTAACATGGCTCCTACTCGCTTGGTTATAATCCGACGGTCTCCATTCTTGGGCTATTGACTAATGGGTCAGAAACTTTGGCCTGATGATCCAATGGGTCCTATCCCATAGGCAGTCAGATCTGAATGATGGGCTGGCTCGCCGTGGTTACCTAGCATACATCGACTCGGCTGTTTAATATCAGCACATACCCTATGCATTCGAGTTCGGGCAAAATTCAGGGTTTTACAACCTCCCCCCCATAAATAAATTTTCATCCTCAAAAACTGACGACGGTACTAGGGAAATGAAAGACACCTCTAGACTGTATCGCTAGTCATGACGTACATCATGTTGCTATATGACATCGACGAGGTGGGTCGTGGAGTTTTGTTTAATCGATTGTGGTTTGGCCTCAAATCGGAGGGTGTCATCAGTGTGACCCAACTATTAATGTTAAAATTTCTCATTCTCAATGTAACTATAATAATGTCTTCTACATTTATCATATGCAAGCAGGTGATTATAAAGGAGTTTGGTGATTAGGAACAAATATTCTACTAAAAAGTGATCGGAGCTTAACAATATCATTATGTAGAATTTGACATTAATTGGTAATCAATTCGAAATTATGCTAGAAATTGGGATTATTGTGACTTGATCCATGACATGAGTTGCTACTTATTGATTCACAAATATGTATAGTAGGAATTTGTACTGGAAATGGGATGATTATGCACAACCAACTAATAGTAAGCACTATATCCTATAACATTCAGTTAATGAAACTATTGATTTCCAAAAGGAAGCAGCATAGACATCAAAACTTTTATCATTAACTTAAAGTATTACGGTGGCATGCGAAAGAGAAATCTATTACCCATATGTCATATTTGACATCAATCTGCATGCTCACCTGGTTGGTCGGCTAGCTACTTTCGTCGATGATGGGCCTTAGCATCAGAAGAACCAGCCCTAAGCCAGAAGCATTCCTAGTGAAATCCAAAGTGTATTCTTGTGCCCTTGTGATTCGTTGAGGGGCATCATCTGGGAAACAGAAGTGGCGGGATTGTCAGAGGAGGTGGCCGACTGCTGCGGTAAATCTCGCACCTTTCTATTCAAATTTTTCTGGATTATTATCCATTCCTTGATTCCAAAATGTTTGATTTTGTCGATCCAACGTACTTCATCTATTTTTATTGTATAGTTACCAACCTCATCTTGGTGGTCCTCAATAAGTCGTGATATGAGGCGTGCGTATGGCATGGTGTTCGATGGTTTCTTTCTCATATCTAACATCCGGTTATGGGCATGGATCAGGTCATCGATGACTAACCATTTTTCCTCAAAGATCGTGAATAGAGCTTGCAGTAGTACTCCCACCCTCACTAATCCTTTCCTCGGAGGATAGAGATTACATTAGAAAATGATGTCGATCCACCACATCTCGGATGGTAACTGTGATCTCTTCACAAATTTGCGACTATTTGGGGAAAGGGCTGTTTCTCTAGGTTTGGTGGTTGTAGTCCCCAATTTTCTCTATTCATTAACGGGACATTCATGGCTACTGCTATGTGATCAAATCATGATCGAACTTAAACACTTGAATGTCTATGGTGGTACTAAGTCTCCCATCCCATTCAACATTGAGATTCTGGTAAAAGAGTTTGACAATCCGTAAATAATACTGTCCATGGAATGGCTTTAGCAAGGTCATCGGGTTAGCCCTTTCTAGATAATTGATCGACCAATGAAGTGTTTCCTCACTTTCAAAATGTTGTTGGTCAAAAGACCATTCTGATTCAAAGGTTTTGGCATCCCACCACGGGTTTGGTTATTCCCGTAACGGTGGAGGGGTGGAACGTGACGGGGCCTTACCCTTCGATCTTACAGATGGTGTTAGCTTGGAAGCCATAGAATGATGAATTGAAAATGAAAGAAAGGAAATTAGGGTTTTTGTTTACCTCGCATAGTAGCTCAAATCAAGGGGAATCAGATTCAGCGAAGATTTGGCCACATCGATCCTCGAGTTTTGATAGCTTCGACACAAGAATACACCCCCTTTCAAAGAGAAATAGGCTTGATTCCACGCGAGAGAGGAGAAGATCAAGGATCCCACACTTCAAAAGCTTCAAAAATGACAAATTAGGGTTTCTCGGGCCCCTCTTATTCCATCACAATCGCCGCAGCGACCTTAAGTTCTCGTCGTGGCGAGGTCCAACCTCGCTGCGGCGAGAGGCACAAAAACAGAGTTCTTCTATTTTTGTGTCTGTTTTGGCTCGCAATGCTGGGGAGAATTAGCGGGTTGTATCCCAGACTTGTCCTATGCACTATCAAGGCGTGCTGAGGCTAGTTTCTATAGATTTTCAGGGTCATTTCATTTATGGTTTATGAAAATTTTCAAGTGTTTGAATTTGTCCAATTACTCTACCTTTTTTCCTAGTACATGAGCACTAGCATACACTGGATGTAGTTTACAAACAGTTGTTCTATATGTGCAAGTTTGACTGATATATATATACAATGCCGACAATTGAGTCCTACGCTCACTATAAGGTGGTCCTTGAATATACATATATGAAACTCATTCAATTGTCACTACAATGATAAACCAGAGTGACTAACCTTAGTCAAATAATCTCAGATATTGATCTTTGATTTCTGCCTCTCGTTCCCACATCGCTTCGGTGGTGGAGTGATTGCACCATTGAACTAAGACCAAAGGAATTCTCTTTGTTCCTTTCGATCTAAAATCTTCATTGGCTCTTCCACCAGCGTCAAGTCTTCTTGGACTTTGATTGGCTGGTAGTCCAATACATATGACACATCTCTCACATACTTTCTTATCATCAACACATGGAAGACGTTGTGGATGCTAGATAGTTGTGGCGGCAAGGTGATGCAACAGGCTACTTCGTCGATAGGACTCAAAATTTTGAAAGGGTCGATATATCGAGGGTTGAGCTTTCCTCACCGGTCAAATCACATTATGCCTTTGGTCGGTGAGATCTTCACGAATAAATGATCTCCAACCTGACAAGAACAAGATGATTAGTCTTATGCAAGCTAAATTGGATCATAAGACAACGCTGGGCACATGAGTTACCTGAAATTCAATGCTGGATCTTTTAAGATCAGCATTACTCTTCTACCAGCTTTGAGCTACCTTTAATCATTCACGTATGAGTCAGACAGTTTCATTGGTGCTTTCTATGAGTTTTGGGCCCAATAGTACACACTCTCCAACCTCTTCCCAATTAAGTGGAGGCTTACATTGGCGGCCATACAATGCTTCAAAAGGAGCCATCCCAATGCTCGATTGGTAACTATGATTGTACGCGAATTCGACCAAGGGAAAGTGTTTCTCCCATGATCCCTGGAAGTCCAACATATAGGTCTGCAACATATCCTCAATAACCTGATTTATCCTTTCCATTTTTCCATCAGTTTGAGGGTGAAAAGCCAAGCTAAATTCCAATCTAGAACCCATCCCCTCTTGAAATTGCTGCCAAAACTGAGATGTGTAAAGGGGGTCCTGATCGGATATAAATCTTGAGGGTATGCCATGCAATCTCACTATCTCCTTCAAATATAATTCAGCTAGCTTGCTAGCTGTGTAGTGCGTACTATAAGAGAGAAAGGACGCTGACTTGGTCAATCGGTTGGCAACTACCCAATTGCATTATATCCCTTCTGAGTTCTCGGCAACCCAAGTATGAAGTTCATAGAAATGTTCTCCCATTTCCACTTAGGAATTGGTAGTGGCTACAATAGACCAGAAGGGTGTCTATGGTTGACCTTAACTTGTTGGCAAAGCAAACATTTTGCTACATATTCTGCAATATCTCTTTTCAATCCTTTCCACCAAAAATTGTTCTTGAGGTCGTGATACATCATGGGGCTGCTGGATGGATAGCGTACATGGACTTCTATGTTTCTTCCAGAATTTCATGTCTCAAGTCAACATCAGCTGGCACGCATAGTCTATCTCTAAATAGCAAGGAACCATCATCCCTAATATAAAACTCTTGTTGATTTCCACTGATTACTTCTTGTCTAATATCCATGAGTTCCACATCGATCATATGGAGTTCTCTGATCCTATCGAGGAGTGTGGATCGTACGTTGATATTATCTATCAGGGCTCCCAAATCTTTTACGTTGAATGTAGTGCCACATGAGACTATGTTCTCAAGTAGATGCCATCTATGGATTCTGGCCACTAGGTGTGACAGCGGAGGAGATGATTTTTTGCTTAGTACGTCAGCTACCATATTTGCCTTCCCTGGATGATACTAGATGGTGCAGTTGTAATCTTTAAGGAACTCCATCCATCTCCTCTGCCTCAGATTCGGGTCTTTCTGTGTGAATAAGTACTTAAGGCTCTTGTGGTGGGTGAAAATCTGAAAGGTTTCATAATAGAGGTAATGCCTCCAAATCTTTAAGGCATAAATGACTGCTGCTAGCTCGAGGTCATGTGTAGGATAGTTCTCTTTGTGGTTTTTCAGTTGTCTTGAACCATAAGCAACTACCTTCTCATGCTGATTCAATACAGAGCCTAACCCACTGTGGGATGCATCGTTGTACACTGTGAATCCCCCACTACCTGATGGTAGGGTGAGTACGGGTGCAGATGTCAATTTCCTTTTTAACTCTTGAAAACTCTGCTCGCACCACTCGGTCGACTCAAATTTAGAATTTTTTTGGGTGAGACGCGTGAGTGGCTCAGCAAGCTTTGTAAACCCTTCCACAAATCTCTTGTACTATCCAGCTAACCATAGAAAACTATGAATTTTAGTCACGGTTCTTGGTTGTTTCCATTTCACTACAGCTTCTATCTTAGCAGGGTCCACTTCTATGCCGGCCTCTGAGATAATGTGCCCAAGGAAACTTACTTGTTCTAGCCAGAACTCGCACTTACTAAGCTTCGCATATAATTGAGAATCTCGGAGTGTTTGAAGTGCTAGGCGTAGGTGCTGCTCATGCTCTTCTCTCAACCTTGAGTAGATGAGAATATCATCTATAAACACCCATTTATCCAGATAGGATTTCAACACTCGGTTCATAAGGTCCATAAAAGATGCGAGCACATTAGCTAGCCCGAGTGGCATGATGAGGAACTCATAATGGTCGTATCTGGTGTGAAAAGCCATTTTTGAAATGTCTTCCGCTTTCACGTTCAGCTGATGGTAACCCGACCTCCAGTCAATCTTGGAGAAGAATATCGCTCCTTGCAATTGATCGAAAAGATAGTCGATTCTTGGGAGCGGATAACGGTTCTTTATCGTCACTTTGTTCAACTGTCTATAATCGATGCACAGACGCATAGAACCATCCTTCTTTCGGACAAATAATACAGGTGCTCCCCATGGAGACACACTCGGTCGGATAAAACCCTTATCTAGAAGCTCTTGTAGTTGTTCTTTAAGCTTTAATTCAGTTGGTGCCATGCGATATGGCGCCTTTGATACCGGTTCAGTCCCGGGAGCTAAGTCCACTGCAAATTCAACTTCTCTATCATGCGGTAGACCCGGTAATTCCTTAGGGAATACATCAGGGAAGTCACATATGATAGAATGTCAAAAATTTTAACTTCTCCCTCTCTTCCATCTTGTAAAAATGCTAGGTAACCCTAACACCCTTTGTTCAATAGTCTTTCAGCTCTAATGGATGATATTAAGGGTGCGACGTTCGGTTGGGTACCGTAGAACTTGAAGGATTTTCCTTTCATGGGATGAAAAGTGACGATTTTTCAAAGACAATCGACATTGCATGGTACTTGGATAACCAATCCATGCCAAGGATCACTTCAAATCCTTGCATGTCCAGTAAAATTAGATCCACCTTGGTCTCATGATCTTCAATAAGTGTAACAGATGCCCTATGTGACACCTTATGATTATTAAGTGTAACAAATGCCCTATGTGACACCTTATGAATATGGCCACGGGTCTGGTCAAGCATGTGCCTTACACGGGACACAAAAAGGGTCATTTATTGTAGATTACCTATAGTCAAATTAATATTAGTGAACTGCATGGGACTTTTGCCTTGCCTAGCTTAGCTACTTAAAATGGATAGCATATCTCTATATAGGTGTCTGTGTACATGGTTTACACTCAAGTCTAAACCTAGTAATATATACGTGTGAAGAGTGTGCTTGCCTTGGACTACAACATCACCATCTAAGGCTTATCATTTAAATTATGTTTTAACTTATATGGGGCTACATTCAGAAAGGCACGCACTGCTTTACAAAGGAAGTTACCTTGAGGAGCTAATAAGCTGCTTGCCTTGCAATTGCATTACACGGCTGCATGAGTCATTATTGACTCTCATCCACGCAAGCTGCAAATCCAATATAAAAGTGCCATTGACATCTTCCCCAGTAAATGTTAAACTCTTAAGAAAAACCAAAATATAGATCTCTTAGCTCTGTCTTTCCAGCATATTCTTCCGAGCTTCACCACAAACAAATTTAGAAAACACCACCTTAATGTTAGAACTTCTATGCTCACCTTTCGTATTCATCATTTTGGTTGAAAGGATTGCAAATCACTTGATCTCGGAGAGAAACCAGTCGGTCATAGGTCTTGCAAGCTCTTGCCAGAGCGACAACATTGCTATACATTCGACACCGCATCATCGTAACTGCAAATCCACCAAAAGGTACAATAACGAACACATTACTGTATCAGAATTATAAGATGCTTGATCTATGGTGTCAAGCACCTACGATCGCATCGGCAACACACCAGTGAACACTATGTGCTGCTGTTTAATGTTGAAGTGAAGTGAACACTATGTGCTATTGGTTAATGCTGAAGTGAAAAGATATATATAGATATAGAGATATAGATCTCTATGCATATATATCTCGATAATTATAATCTATATATAGAAATATAGATATCTATATATATAAGCAAAAACTACAAAGGCACCTAAAGGCATTGACCACGAGAAAGCAAAGGATGCACCACGACAGGCAAGGCTTGCTACGGCAACCTCACAAGGTTGCTGCGGCAAGGTCCTTAGCTGGGCTGCTTGCGGCGGCAACCCTTGTGGCTTGCCGAGGCAAGCAAATTTCTTACTGCTATGTCTTGGGGTGCTGCCGTGATGCATTTTTTGGTCTGTGCATAGGTTTGTGCATGAACACTCTGACCTGTTAACGTTATAAAAAGCATGTTTCAGGTCTCAACTGGCCCATTATCCCATGTGGTATATACTAAAATTGTATATATATATATAGATGAGGGTGCAACTTGGTGCACATGAGCAGTTTTGACAAATATATCCGATAATGAAATTCTCGGATGCATGAGCGCACATCCAATTTGATTCACGTAAGCGTTTGCGACAAGGTAGGGAATTTATGTTGTTAAAGGAAATTTGATTTCCTTATTCTTTGAATGGATTGTAAGATAGTGCTCACCTATGTATATTATAAAACCTACTATAAAGAGTTGTTGTAAATTTAGTTGTGCTTTCCTATATTGTAAACTGATACACATAGCTGTCTCCTCGTTTGAATGATGATGACTATTTTATACAAGAAACCATAGCAAGTGTATCTATTTATGTGTTCAGCCTTGTATAAATTCTATATAAGTTACATATCAAGGGAGTTTCGAAATAAATGTAAGGTTACTTATGCTCAGTATATACAGAGTGGAATTGATACTAAAATCAGATCGGTCATAAGCTTCTTGCATAAACAAGACCATGCATAATCATGTCTAGTTATCTTTGCTATCTTTGATGTCCGATATACATTTCAACTCAGTTTTGAATCAAGTGATCCCGCTAACTTGGGAGCTTGCTTTGTCTTGGTTCAAGTGATCCCGCTAACTAGAGAGCTTGCTTTGTCTCGGTTCAAGTGATCTCGCTAACTCGGGTGCTTGACAAGTGATCCCCCTAACTCAGGAGCTTGAGTTTTTGTTCTTGTACATGTAACTTGTTTCAACTTAATTTCTCGTACCTATTGCACCATGAGTTAGTGTTGTATTTCTTCAGCATGTCAGCATGTTAAGTTCTTTGCATGATAATATATTATTACTCTTTGTTGTAATTTATGCCTCTAGATGTGAATTTGGTAAATCTAATATACGTTAGCAATAAAAAATTCTCTGCTGAGCTTTGATGATAGCTCATCCTACAACTTCAATGTCATATCTGTAGATCTTGATCGAGAGCAAGCAGCTGACCCCACATACCAGTCAGATGAAGAAGAAGAGGAAGAAGATGAAAAAGACAACGAGGAAGAATTTGCAGAAGAATTCTTTCTGAAATAGGTTTGTGGATTGAGAGAGAGAAAGATAGATGTCTTTTGGATAAACTTGTATTAATCATGTATGATAGTTTGATATTTTATTTTGAGATGTATAGGTGTTCTTTCCATTGTTTAGATGATGGGTGGCCGTCGTCGATGGAAAGCTATACATCGGATCTATTATCCTTGTATATAGAGTTTGCTAGTTCCTGCTTGATGAGTAAATATCAGTTTATTTTGCCATATTATTGTCTGCCAGAGTAAGTACATTGCTTCCGCGTTTGCACCACTTTATATACATTATGACACCCTTGTATGAAAGGATCATATTAGGTGATCCGACGACGTGACGGTTCTAATATACAAGTAAGGGAAACGTCGGGTTATCACAGGTGGTATCAGAGCTCCGGCGTTAAGTCATTTGGAGACTTAACTTTGGTGTGCAAATATGGCAAAGTGTCTGATAATTGTTTAGTATTGGGATTTAGATTGAGTTCATGTTGTCTGATCAAGTTGTTGCCTGATCACAGTAGGTTGAGATGCCTTCACAATGTGGAAGAGGTCGGGGTAAACCACCATTGGCCCATCGCACTAGGCCGAATGTGATTCCAGTAGCAGGTTATGAGCATGACACCGCCTCGGGAAGCAGTGAGAATGTACACACGGCAGAGAGCCGAACGACTATGGAAAATGTTGCTGAGCGTACTCTGCCAGTGCATACTCTGCCAATTGTAGATGCTCCTCAGATGGGAAATGCTCCTGGAACTGAACAAAATGCAAGACAAAATCTGTAGCTGCTGGAGACAATGGTCAACAACATGGCTATGCTCGCTGTTAGACATCCCGAGGGTTTCACAGAGTTTGTCCGACTTCGACCGCCGAGTTTCCATGGTCAGCATGACCCAATGGAGGCTGAGAAGTGGTTGACACTGATTCGAAAAGGTGCTGCAAAGAGTTACCTGCACCGAGGCTGAGAAAGTGAGCTGGGCGGCATATAAATTGGAGAGTGAGGCAGAGCCATTGTGGCAGTCTGTAGAACGGACGAGAATGCCTGGAGTACCTTGGACTTGGGCAGAGTTCAGTGAAGCATCTCATGAGAAATATTTCTTGGCACCTAAGAGATACAAGATGGAGGTACAGTTTGCGACCTTAGTCCAGGGCCAGATGACTGTTCGAGAATACGAGGCAGAATTCACTCGCCTCTCTCGATTTGCACCCTTACTTGTAGCCACCGAGCTGATGAAGATACAAAAGTTTGAGTGGGGTTTGAAACCCCTGATCATTGTTTCAAGAAACGACTTATGCCAATGTGATAAAATTAGTCTTGATAGCAGAAACAGATGTAGATACAATGTTCAAAAGGAGAGAAGAAAAATAGAAAGCCAGAAAAGCTCCATCACAGTCCTTTAGTTTCGGTCAAATCAGTAAGCGACCATGATATCAAGGATCGATAGCATTTCAACCTGCTGCAGGAGCCTATACACGACCTTATAATCCAGCTACATTCTCATCATTACCACCGAGGATTCCAAGTGTTCAGAACTAGTCTTTTCCAACGGCAGCCAGAAGTACATCTGGTTTTTCACAAGCATGATCAACAGTTTCTCACACGGGATCCTATACAGCTTCATCTGTAGCTTCAGTAGAGATCTGTGGGAAATGTAGGAAGGCACATAAGGCAGATGAATGTCGGAAAGCATCTGGGGCATGCTTCTGTTGTGGAAAAATGGGACACTGGATCAAAGAGTGCCCGGAAATGGTAGGAACGCCAGCAAAGTCTGGACCATTTTTACGATCTACACGACCTATGGTACAAGACCGAGCTTATGCTGTAACTGCAAGGGATGCACAAAACAGTAATGATATCATTCAAGGTATGCATGCGCATTATTTACTAAGTTCACAGTTTCTTAAATTATCTTTTAGATAAAGAAGATGCATCTAGTAAACTATGATAATTGCTACATTAATATTTTGTTACTTTACTTTGATATTCAATTACTTAAAAGTAATTTAACAGACCCTATTCTATATACATTAGGAATCTTGCAATTATATCCAAAAGATGCCTATTTGTGTTATGACGCATGAGTTTTAATAGATCCTGGATCTACACATTCGTTTATCGCACCTCAGTTTGCTAAAAAGTTGAGAAAATTAGGAGGCATTCCAAAACCTCTTGATTTTATTTTACATGTAACACTTCTGACTGGATAGTCTCTCATGGCTGATATGGTGTATCGCTCGATTATCGTCTTGATCAAAGATTACTGACACTACGAAGTAGTAGCCGACTTGATCTTACTTCCGATGCAAGGATACGAATTAATCCTTGGCATGGATTGGTTGTTCAACCACCATGCAAATGTTGATTGTCGAAAGAAGCTTGTCTCTTTTCGCCCTCAAAAGAAGACATCAGCTAAATTTTACGGAGTACAGTCAACTAATCTTTCTTTTATATCAACGATCCAAGCACAGCAACTACTTGATGATGGTGCTCAAGGGTATATCACTTTTATTCAAAGTAAAGATCAGGAAGACAAGAAAATATCACTTTCAGATATGTCGATTGCCTGTGAATTCCGTAATATTTTCTCGGATGAGTTGTCAGGATTACCGCCTGATAGGGAAGTGGAGTTCGCTATTGAATTAGCCCCGGGTATTGAGCCAGTATCAAAGGCGTCGTATCGAATGGCACCAGCAGAATTGAAAGAACTCAAGGAGCAGTTGCGAGAGCTTCTTGATAAAGGCTTTATCAGACCGAGTGTGTCTCTATGGGGCTCACCGGTATTGTTCATAAAGAAGAAGGACGATTCAATGCGTCTCTGCATTGATTACCGTCAACTCAATAAACTGATGATCAAGAATCGTTATCCGCTCCCCAGAATCGACAATCTCTTTGATCTGCTACAAGGAACGCGATTCTTTTCAAAGATTGATTTATGATTTGGGTATCACCAGATGAAGGTGAAAGCTGAAGATATTTTGAAGACAGCTTTTTGAACACGTTATGGTCACTACGAGTTTCTCTTCATGCCCTTCGAGTTCACCAACGCACTTGCCACATTTATGGACTTGATGAATTGAGTCTTCAAACCATATCTCGATCAGTGTATCATGGTATTCATCAACAATATACTCATCTACTCAAAGACGAAGGCAGAGCATGATGATCATCTACGTCTGGCATTGCAAACATTGAGAGATTCGCAGGTGTATGCAAAATTTAGTAAATGCGACTTCTGGTTGAATTAAGTTAGTTTTTTGGGTCATATCATTTCTGAAGCTGGTATTACCGTTGATCCGGTAAAGATCGAGGTTGTAGTACAATGGAAGCAGCCACAGATAGTAACCGAGATTCGAAGCTTTCTAGGACTCGCAGGCTATTACCAACATTTTGTTAAAGGGTTTTCATGTCTTGCTGGACCACTCATGCATCTCACTCGAAAGAACGTCAAATTCGAGTGGACTGAGGCATGCGAGCAGGGTTTCCAAGAGTTAAAAAGGAGACTCACCTCTACACCCATCTTAGCATTACCATCAGGCAGTGGTGGTTTTATCATCTTCAGTGACGCCTCATATAGTGGGTTAGGTTGTGTTTTAAATCAATGTGAATGTGTAATTGCATATGGTTCCCGTTAGTTGAAAGATCACGAGAACTATCCCACTCACGACCAAGAACTATCTGCGGTCATCTTTGCATTGAAAATCTGAAGGCACTACCTGTATGGTGAAACCTTCGAGATTTTTATCGACCATAAGAGTCTCAAATATCTCTTTACCCAGAAAGAGTTAAATTTGAGGCAGAGAAGATGGATGGAGTTTTTGAAGGACTATGACTATTCTATTCAGTACCAGCCTGGCAAAGCCAATGTAATAGTTGATGCCCTCAGTCAAAAATCATCCGCTTATGACATGGCTACAAAGATGGAAATTACTCAATGATATTGTATCATCGAGTGCCACTCTGCGAGCAACGTCAACTGGAGGTTTACTTACTACAGTAATGATCCGATCTACACTCTTCGATAGGATCATAGATCTTCAGATGAACGATGCAGAGCTTATTGCTATCAAACAGGAAGTACAAAGTGGGCTATAGCTAGACTTCTCAATTAAGGACAATGGGTCCTTATTGTTTCGAGGTCGAATGTGTGTACCTGATGATAGTGCCCTGCGTCAGGAAATTCTTGAAGAGGCTCACAAGTCAGCATATGTCATCCATCCTGGTAGCACGAAAATGTACCAGGATCTAAAGAAGACATTTTGGTGGAACGACTTAAAGTGGGATGTGGCAAAACATGTTGAAAAATGTTTGATCTGTCAACAAGTGAAGGTTGAGCAGAAGCACCTTGCTGGTCTGCTACAGCCACTACCTATTCGAGAGTGGAAGTGGGAGAATATTTCTATGGATTTCATTCTGGGTTTACCTCCTACACAGAAGGGTTATAATACAATTTTGGTGATTGTTGATCGTCTCACCAAATCAGCACATTTCTTACCCTATAGCACATGACATACAGTGTCAAAATTGGCCGAGGTATATTTGAAAGAGATAGTCTGACTACATAGAATACCCGGGAGTATTGTGTCCGATCGCGATCCTTTATATACCTCGCGATTTTGGCAGAGTTTCCAAGAAGGAATGGGTTCAAAGTTGGACTTCAGTATTGCGTTTCATCCTCATACCGACGAACAGACGAAGAGGGTGAATTAGGTGATAGAAGATATGTTAAGAGCCTGTATGCTAGATTTTCAAGGATCATGGGATAAGCACTTACCCCTGATCGAATTTGCATACAATAATAGCTTCCAGTCGAGCATCGGCATAGCACCATTTGAGGCACTGTATGGACGCCGATGTAAATCTCTGATTAACTGGGAAGAAGTTGGAGAGCGGTTGATTTTGGGCCCTGATTTGATCAAAAGCACCAATGCAGTTGTTCATGTTATTCGGGAAAGATTGAAGAGTGCTCAGAGTCGTCAGAAGAGTTGCGCCAATCTCAAAAGAACCAGTGTTGATTTTCAGGTAATACACTACACTGATAAGTTTTTTAAATTTGTGAATTTACTTCAATATATTATCGTTTTGATGTCTCGTATACAAATTGGCGATCACGTCTTTATCAAAATATCTCCAACAAAGGGCGTGATGCGATTTGGGAAATGAGGCAAGTTGAGTCCTCGTTATGTTGGACCATTCCCAGTTTTGGGTAGAGTAGGTGAGGTTGCTTATCGGATTGCATTACCTCCACATTTATCCAGCATACACAACATATTCCACATGTCTATGCTGAGGAAGTACGTCAGTGATCCAACACATGTGTTGGATGATCAACTGTTAGATGTTTAGGAGGGTTTAACGATAACTGAAGAACCAGGTCAGATTTTGGATTGTAGAGATCAAATCTTGAGAACAAAATGAATTCCACTCGTATTGGTCCAATGGAAGAATCATGGTGCTCATGAGGCTACCTAGGAACGTGAAGCTGATATTCGCGCTCAATATCCTCATTTATTCACCTAAGGTAAGCCATGTATAATATTTACTGCATATGATAGCAAGATATTTGTCTGTATTGCTAGTATCGATATATAAAGTAAATTGTTCAAGTTAAAGAAATTGATGGGAATTAAGTTAGTACATATCAAATGATCTCTTCAGATCACAATATCAATATTATTGATTGAACTAAAACACATTGATTGCATTAAACCATGTTCAACTCTAGACTTGCCTAAATGAGTTCAACCAAGTTCATTATTGTATTAAACTAAAAAGAAAGAATACATTTAAATATAATACAGAACATATTGTTGAGCAAGAAGTAGTCATGGGTACCAGACACATGAACAACTGGTTCAATTAAAATAGGTTTATTTATACACCTAGAATTCTCTAGTATGTCAAAATAAAATTATTTGAAGGAGAAATAAATCTCAAAACTTACATCCAATATTTTGATAGATACCCAGTAGGAGTGGCACATCCCATTACACCTCGTCAACTTCTAGTTAAGGATACTAGGCCCATATAGGGCTGACACAGTAACTTTTCGAGTAATGCGACAAGGTACGGGTATCATTTTCATTGAAATAAAATATTTTAACATATATACACCCTTCAAAAAGATCAACAAATAATTTTATACAGTCACCTATCTGTTAGATACACACAAATACTAACCTCTTGCAACCCAGCCCACCTAGCCTCGAAATCTGGGCAGGTCCAAGTTAAACCCCCTTGCCGCGGCAAGCAGCTTTCCACGGCAAGTGATGCGGGTTGTCGCGGCAACCAGTTCTAACTCTAGTGGATCGGAGAGCCCCCACCCTTCATTCTAGTGCTCTATTTTGGTGGGGTTTCGTATGCTTTCTCTCCCTAGTGCTCTCCAACCATTATTGGAAACAAAATCGACTCGGATTTGCACCAAATAACCGTTGCATGTTGGAGATTTCACTTTGGTCGACTCCATCATCATCTAGTTTAGCCATTTCTTCCGTTTTGGGTGTCTTGGTGAGGTAAAACACCTCTCATTTTTTATTTTGTTTACTCTTTTCTTTTGCTTTTACTTATAATTATCATGTCTCCTAGAAAATTTTTAGCATCTAAACCTACTCCCATACACCTAAAAGCTTCAGCTAAAGCAAAGGGCAAAGCCCCTTCAACCTCCCATGAGCAAACCGATCCACCTATGGATCGTGAACAACCTGTTCCATGGTGGGACATGAAAGCTATGGAACCCGAATGGATTATGGATGATTCACTGCTTATACCGAATGACCTGACTGCATGGGTCAATCTGGTACATTGAACAGGCGCGTTTAGATGCCTTATATCAGCCCTTTCATATCCATTTCTACCCACGTCTTGTTCATCTATTTTATCAAAATTTGAAAGTCCTACCAATAGTCGGCCAACTCGAAACCGAAATCGATGGTCGCAAGTTCTATTTTAGCCTACAAGACATAGCTCAGGCTATGGACTGTAGTGCAACTTATGATGAAAGTCTTAGACTAAGAACCCCATATTTAAGAGATGTGAAATTCCATCACATCACCACAAAAATGACTGATGGGCAGACCTCTTCTGCTCAAGGTCTTTCAATCCGACGCAGTCAGTTACTACAGAATATGTGGTTTCTTGATTGTGTCTTCAGATGCAATCTTTACCCAATGCAGCATGAAAGAGAGGGTCGCGATGCTCTCTTACAAGCTTTGTTTGCCGTTCACAAAAATCGGTGGGTGAACGCCCCAAAAGTTGTATGGGAAGGCATGAAATATGCCAATATTCATCTTCAGAGTAATGTCTCTAATCCCATGCCTGCATGCCCATACCCTCGTCTGATCACTCGAATTCTTGAGGGACATCATGATGCCATCAATAGCATACCGTATCAAGTCCCTCCTGGTGACGAAATTTGCATCGATAATATGCGAGTGTTGACCCCTGCAATGTGGAAGCAAATATATCAACGATCGCAACAGGCGGTGAGAAACTGCCAAGCACAACAGATACGTGCTCCTCCTCCACCATCACAAGCTATACCCTCAGCCCCAACCCAAGTCATCCCCTCTCAACCCCAAGTTGATCAAATTCCCCCTTCCAATGAGACCTATACCATTTTAGATCTTGCAAGGCTTATGCGTGAAAACCATGAGCAGAGTCTTCAATAGTTCGATAATTTATATCGCAATCACTACATGCTCCATCAACAAGTTGATTATATCGAGGAGGCCACAATATCATGATGGAGCGTACCTTTCAGACAGCTGCAAGTCCTTATATTGGACGAGCGCGCAGCTATGTTTTGACATACACTTGAAACGCAGCTTTGATAGTACCAGAATTTCAGCAAGAGTTTCAGCAGCAAGAAGCTGGACCTTCATCAGTTGGTCCGCAGTCATCTAGTGCATAGCCTGGTGAGTCTTTACCTCACCTTTATATCAGTTTTGTTTATCTCATTTCATTTATGTACTTACTTTGTGTTAATACTATGTGTACTATGTATTCATTATAAATTGTATATATATGTCTAACTATTAGTATATTACTTTAGTAGTCAATTTATGTTATATTTGTGTTCTATGCTTCTTATTGGAATACAAGTATATTATTCTTTTGATAGACAGTATTCACTTTATGTCTTATGTTATACATTTTAT
The DNA here is from genome assembly GCA_021018995.1 of Chloranthus sessilifolius. Taxonomy (NCBI): domain Eukaryota; kingdom Viridiplantae; phylum Streptophyta; class Magnoliopsida; order Chloranthales; family Chloranthaceae; genus Chloranthus; species Chloranthus sessilifolius. The sequence goes on along the minus strand of CM037597.1, from coordinate 78,245,694 downwards.
GATATACGAGCCACCTAATTTTCTGATTTGGTTCATGTTCACATCCGTTTAAAAATGCATGTCTTACGTCATCTCCATGTGTTTTATATGCCCCATGTTCTGTTTCCCATTCCTAGTCTTCCTTTATTTTCGAGGACAAAAATTCCTTAAATAGGGGAGAATGTAACAGATGCCCTATGTGACACCTTATGAATATGGCCACGGGCCTGGTCAAGCATGTGCCTTACACGGGACACAAAAAGGGACATTTATTGTAGATTACCTATAGTCAAATTAATGTTAGTGAACTGCATGGGACTTTTGCCTTGCCTAGCTTAGCTACTTAAAATGGATAGCATATCTCTAGATAGGTGTCCGTGAACATGGTTTACACTCAAGTCTAAACTTAGTAATATATACATGTGAAGGGTGTGCTTACCTTACACTACAACATCACCATCTAAGGCTTATCATTTAAATTCCGTTTTAACTTATATGGGGCTACATTCAGAAAGACACGCACTGCTTTACAAAGGAAGTTACCTTGAGGAGCTAATAAGCTGCTTGCCTTGCAATTGCATTACACGGCTGCATGAATCATTATTGACTCTCATGCATGCAAGCTGCAAATCCAGTATAAAGGTGCCATTGACATCTTCCCCAGTATATGTTAAACTCTTAAGAAAAACCAAAATATAGATCTCTTAGCTCTGTCTTTCCAGCATATTCTTCCGAGCATCACCACGAACAAATTTAGAAAACACTACCTTACTGTTAGAACTTCTAAGCTCACGTTCCGTATTCATCATTTTGGTCGAAAGGATTGCAAATCACTTGATCTCAGAGAGAAACCAGTCGGTCATAGGTCTTGCAAGCTCTTGCCAGATCGACAACATCGCTATACATTCGACACCACATCATAGTAACTGCAAATCCACCAAAAGGTACAATAACGAACACATTACTATATCAGAATTATAAGATACTCGATCTATGATGTCGACCGCCTACGATCGCATTGGCGCCACAACAGTGGACACTATGTACTATTGTTTAATGCTGAAGTGAAGTGAACACTATGTGTTGTTGGTTAATGCTGAAGTGAAGAGATATATATATAGATATAGAGATATAGATCTCAATGTATATATATCTCGATAATTATAATCTATATATAGAAATATATATATATATATATATATATATAAGTAAATACTACAAAGGCACCTAAAGGCACAGACCACAAGAAAGCAAAGGATGGACCACGATAAGTAAGGTTTGTCATGGAAACCTCACAAGGTTGCCGCGGCAAGGTCCTCAACTGGGCTGCTTGCTGCAGCAACCCTTTTGGCTTGCCGAGGCAAGCATATTTTTGACTGCTATGTTTTGGGGTGTTGCTGTGATGCATTTTTTGGTCTGTACATAGGTTTGTGCATTAACACTCTGACCCGTTAACGTTATAAAAAGCATGTTTCGGGTCTCAAGTGACCCATTATCCCATCTGGTATATACTAAAAATGTATATATATATATAGATGAGGGTGCAACTTGGTGCACATGAGCAGTTTTGACAAATATATCCGATAATGAAGTTCTCGGATGCATGAGCGCACATCCAATCTGATTCATGTAAGCGTCTGCGACAAGGTAGGGAATTTATGTTGTTAAAGAAAATTTAATTTCTTTATTCTCTGAATGGATTGTAAAATAATGCTCACCTATGTATATTATAAAACCTACTATAAAGAGTTGCTGTAAATTGAGTTGACCTTTCCTATATGGTAAACTGATACACATAGTTGTCTCCTCGTTTGAATGATGATGACTGTTTTATACAAGAAACCATAGCAAGTGTATCTATTTATGTATTCAGTCTTGTATAAGATCTATATAAGTTACATATCAAGGTAGTTTTGAAATAAATGTAAGGTGACTTATGCTCAGTATATACAAAGTGGAATTGATACTAAAATCCGATTCTTGCATAAACAAGACCATGCATAATCATGTCTAGTTATCTTTGCTATCTTTGATGTCCGATATACATTTCAACTCAATTTTGAATCAAGTGATCCTGCTAACTCGGGAGCTTGCTTTGTCTTGGTTCAAGTGATCCCGTTAAGTCGGGAGCTTGACAAGTGATCCCGCTAACTCGGGAGCTTGACTAGTGATCCCGCAAACTCAAGAGCTTGACAAGTGATCCCACTAGCTCAGGAGCTTGAGTTTTTTTTCTTGTACATGTAACTTGTTTCAGGTTAATTTCTCGTACCTGTTGCACCATGAGTTAGTGTTGTATTTCTTCAGCATGTTAAGTTCTTTGCATGATAATACATTATTACTCTTTGTTATAATTTATGCCTATAGATGTGAATTTGGTAAATCTAATATATGTTAGCAATGTAAAATTCTCTACTGAGCCTTGATGATAGCTCATCCTAAGACTTCAATGTCTTAGCTGCAGATCTTGATCCAGAGCAAGCAGCTAACCCCACATACCAGCGAGATGAAGACGACGAGGAAGATTTTGCAGAAGAATTCTTTCTGAAATAGGTTTGTGGATTGAGAGAGAGAAAGATAGATGTCTTTTGGATAAACTTGTATTAATCATGTATGATAGTTTGATATTTTGTTCTTAGATGTATAGGTGTTCTTTCCATTGTGATGGCCATTACTCTCGTGGAAAGCTATACATCGGATCTGCTTATCCTTGTATATATAGAGTTTTATAGTTCCCGCTGATGAGTAACACGCTTTTATTTTTTCATATTATTGTCTGTCAGAGTAAGTACATTGCTTCCGCATTTGCACCACTTTGTACAGATTATGACACCCTTGTATGAAAGGATCATATTAGGTGATCCGACGATGCAACGGTTCCAATATACAATTAAGGGAAATGTCGGGTTGTCACAATAATGGTGACTACAAACCGACATACGTGATCTATCCTCATAGACTTCCTGGTTGGGACTGAAACTGTTAGCATGAATTCCAAGGGTTCAGGCACGATGAACATTTCCACTGCGAATCGAGGAGTTACAAAAGAGTGGGTAGTACCCCGAGTCTATCAACACTCGAGTTTTGTGGGAGCAGATATCCATCATGGTATCACTCTTGAAATACATTGGTACAGTACCTGAGTTTGCATGCATATATCTAAGTATTAGGGTGATAAGTACACAATTGTTCTAACACTATCAGTAGTGAAATAGCAATGACAATTTCTATCTAATGCACCTTCTTCATCTAAAATGGGAAGAAATTAATTTGACTAATATAAAGAACTTTTATACCTTGAATCACATTATTATTAGCTTGTGCGTCTTGAGCTGACATGGCATATGCCCGGCCTTGCATTGTAGGCCGTGAGGATCTCAAGGATGGGGCTAATGTGGTTGCACCCTCCTTCATTTATGGGCATTCTCTGATTTGGTGCCCCATCATTCCACACTTAAAACATGCCCCAGTGGCCTTACGGCACTCCTCAACTTTATGTGACTTTCCACACCTCGAACATGTAATTGTTGGTGTGTAGGAGGCGGTACGAGAAGCAGTGGGTTGTGCTCTTGATACACCTACCACTGCCGAGTTTGATGCATTAAAAGGCCTCGAAGGTCTTAGAGGTAATGGCGGCAAAGCTGTTGGATCAAAAGACCTTGTCGATGCCACAGGAATAGGCTATGATGGTGGCGGTATCAAGGACCTTGGCCTCTTGTTGGCCTGTTCTGAGTTCATTGCTTAAGACTGAACTTTTCTACTTCTTTCTTGCTCATCTCTCCTTTTATAAATATCTTTGACATCCCTTTCCGCAATGAGGGCCAATATTACTACCCGATCGTACATCATTGCCTCAAACAATGATATTCTCCCTTTGATAGCTAGCTTCGAACCATACTCGAATTTCAGCATTTTCATGAACTTGATGGCTTCTAGTGCGGGTGCAAAACGGGACAAACGAGTGAACTCTGTCTCATACTCTAGCACAGTCATGTGGCCTTGCAGTAAGTTCGCAAACTGAATTTCTAACTAACACTTCTCTGGTGTCAGAAAATACTTCTCGTATAAGGCTTTGGTGAATTCAGCCCAAATCCAAGGTGTCCCTGGCACTCGAGTTCTCTCAACTGATTTCCACCAAGGGTCTGCTTCACCCTCGAGTTGGAATGAGGCCCAACTCACCTTCTCTTCTTCAGTGCACCTAATTCTTTGCAGGACTTTTTCAATCTGATTTAACCATTGTTTTGCCTCAATTGGATTAGCCTGCCCATAGAAGCTACGAGGCCTCATCCTCCTGAACTCCTGAAAGCCCGACGGTGATGTCTTTCCTTTAGCAACGCCACAACATTTACCACGGTCTCCAGCAGCTATTGGTTGTTATTGCCTCTTAAAGCATTTCTAGTATTGTTCCCCACTCCAGATGCATTGTTGTTGTTGTTGTTTATAGGATCGCATTGGACCCCGTGACAAATCCCTCACCATTTGTGTTCTCTCCAATATTCACGATCCTTGGTCTTCCTCGTCGTGGAGGCATCTTGACCTGCCATGACCAAGCAAACTCTAAGTCAAATCTATCCTCTAACTAAGGTCTCAACTTTGAACTTACTGCCATTGCTTCTACCTAAGCCATAGCTCTCAATTCGATACCATAGCCTTACAGGCATTCAGACTAGAGTGATGCTCCATGTGACATACAATGTCACAATTAGATCTGCTCTGCTACAGTACGTTAAATCTAGTACTTAGGCTTTGTTACCACCTGTGACAGCCTGGACTTCCTTACGACAAAAACCCAGGCCCTCAGATCACACGTGTGATCCGAATTACAGTCATAACATGGTATCGAAGTGCGTACTTAGCTTCACAACAACTCAATCCTCCCATACCTGAAATACTAGGAGAGATTAGGCCATCCCTTATTAGTAACACGAAAAGAAAGTATGCAAGCGGATAGCAGAGTAAAACACATGAAGAATAGGCAATATATATACATACAGGGCTAACCCCCAACCATATCCATAATCTATACAAAATAACCATCCACCGATGAAGGCCGACCTTCATCTAAATAGTGGAACTAGAATTTACACAATGTATTTAGTTTTATCAAGGTACTCTTCCGTCTTATGTTGCTTCCCGCATCTTGAGTACGACTCAATTGGGGCGGCAGAAGCGGTGTGTGAAGTCAGTTGCACCCTTGACTGGGGCATCGCTGTAGGGTTCGGAGGACGAAAATACCTAGTAGGCGTAGACATGGGTGGTTGCGAGTGAATTGGCTGAGCAGGCAGACTAGGTGTTGGCATCAAGAACTTTGGTATCTCGGTTGCCTGTTTGTGAGCATATGACTGCATTTGGCTTGTCGTGCCGCTACTCTATTGGTCCCTTCTCTTATACTTTTCTTCCACGTCTTCTTCCACCATAAGAGCCTTGTTCATTACTGCACCATAAGTTTATAACTCAAAAGCAACGACTTTTCCCCTGATATCCAGCCTTAAGCCGCATTGAAATTTCTTGGCTTTCATCAGATCCATCACCACGAACTCAGGAGCAAAGCGAGCAAGCCTCATAAACTCGACTCCATACTCTCTCACAGACATCTTCCCCTGATCAAGCTATAGGAATTTCACTTCCATTTGATTTCTCACTACCTCAGGGAAGTACTATTTGTTGAATTCCTCCCATGTCCAAGGCAATCCTGGGGTCTCTTGCGCTTTGGTCCGTGACACGGACTTCCACCATGGGCATGCCTCCCCATCTAGCATATAGGCCGCCCAATGTACAGTCTCATCCTTAATACATGTAAATACATTGAACACCTTCTCAATTTTGCTTAGCCAATTTTCTGCGTCCATTGGCTCTACTTGCCCTGAAAAACTCAGAGGACGCATCCTCTTAAACTCGGTGAATGCAAAAGGTATCTGCTGAGTGGTACCCACTGGAGGAGTAGGTGGTGGCTGATGCTGGTCATTGGCATTATGAGTTGCCAACGACCCCGCTTGCTGGGCCATGGCATTTGTCATGGCTTCCATGGCCTGCATCATCCTTTGTCTTTCTTCTCGTTCACACTCATTTGCATTTGACTGGGAACCTTGACCATCTCTGGGTCGTCTACCTCTATCAGACATAATGATCTGTTATAACAATGAAACAAAGTTTCAATTAGCAATCGATTATTATACTCATACAGGACTTTCAAAAGCTCACACCATATACTCTGTCAAAATCTAATGTCACATCTCTGGGCCTACAGTCACGCTCCACACACATAACTAAGACTCACAGTCTCATGGGAGACTTAATGCCTAGGACCCTACAACCTAATGTCATTGAGAGACATGGTTCTGAATTTTTAGAAGATTTCAGAATAGGGATTGCGAACCCTTCCTAAGTTCCGACATAATCTAATGTTATTGCAATTGAATTCTAAATTTTCGGGTCCCAACAAGACCTAATGCTTAAGCTCTAATACCAACTGTGACAGCCCGAATTTTCTCAACCTAAATTTTTAGACATATATTTGATTTTTTTCTTCAAACACTAATGGGAAGACCCGGACCGTCGGATCGTAGATCATGATCCGAATACAGAGAATACTTGATACAAAACATAGCATGCAGAAATCAAAACAAATAATACATATGACATAAATAAATCTTCAATTCAAATATCTAATATTACAATAACTAACAACAATCACCGGTGATGTCCCAATATCACCAAACAGTGGTGTACAATAAGTATATAATAATACATTATACCAAGCCACACTCACCAAACTCCACAAAGTACTCAATTTATGACCCCGAACATCATAGCACTCCTCAAGCCCTCAATCTACCAGTCCAGTGTCCTGACAAGTTATACCTGTGACGTATAGTTGGGGTGAGCTAACATCTTAAGCTCAGTAGAGAAAACCGATACCAATGTACATCTTATCAGTCATGCATAGATTCAAAGACGAGGATAAAAACATTTTCATATTAAAAACTAATGTCATTTTTCAAACTCACAATAGGATCTGCATTCCAGAAGTACTTTCTTATCAAAAGCAAACTGAATTCAAAGGCAACTGATTTCAAAGACACTGATTTCAAAGGCAAACTGATTTTACAGACAAATTGATTTCAAAAGCAAACTGATTTTAAAAGCAAATTAATTTCAAAAGCAAACTGATTTCAAAAGCAAGCTGATTTCAAATGCCAACTGATTTCAAAAGAAAACTGATTTCAAAAGCAAACTAATTTCAAAGGTAAGCTGATTTCAATTCCCTTACATGTATTATCTTGATTTACTGAGTTCACTTACGTCCCCTTACGCATTTTACACATTCTTATATAGCTTCACTTACATGTCTTACACATTCTTATATAGCTTCACTTATATGTCTTACCCATTCTTACATAGCTTATAAAGTGGATTCAAGGATATCCGCCGTGCCGGTTCAAATCACGGATATTTTGCCGTGCCGGCCTTACACGTTCTTACATAGTGATTCAATATTCGGATTTCAAAGTACGATATAAATAACGAATTACAAATAAACTGCCGAACCAATTCAAATTACGGATATCCTACCGTACCGATTCAAATTATGGATATCCCGCCGTACCGGTTCAAATTACGGATATCCCGCCGTACCGGTTCAAATTACAGATAACCCACCGTACCAGTAAAATTACGGTTCTTATATTTAAATTACATGTCTTATAGATTCTATTTACGAAGTTCTATTTGCTTAAATGACTTATACATTTGAGTTGCAGAGTTCAATTCATTCACGTGACTTACTGATTGGATTTACTTATAATCCGCCCATAGCGGTCCACAGTGTACATAATCTGTCCATAGTGGTCAACAGTATACTTATAATCTGCCCATAGCGGTCCACAATATACTTATAATCCACCCATAGTGGCCCACTTCAATTTACTTGACTTATAGTTCGATTTACTTATGTGATGTTCAATATTTTGTTTTAGATTCGATCTTTCTAAAACTTCGAAATAAAGCATTTTTGATCCTCCAAATGATTCGAAAGTAAAACACATTTTCGATATTTCAAAAGAATAGAAAGCACCTTATGTTTTGAAATCTCACAAGTTCTAAGGCAAACACACAAATCCATATGTCGATATCTAAAAAAGATTTTAAAGCAACCATGCATTAGATATTTCAAAGAGTCTAAGTACAATTCAAATACGGTCAATTTATTACATTCCGAACGATCATATCTAAGCATCTATGAAAAATCAAATAGAAATGCAATTGTGTATGGACTTTCCCTACCTTAACCTCGAAGTTACACAAATCCAAGCTAAGCCCTATCGATAGATTCCCGCCCTCAATCTACATCACAAATATATGATGATGCATTAAGGATCAATTCTAATCACTAATAACTTAGACCTATTTAAGTGTTTTCTCAAAACCGAGTCGGAACGGGCAATTCGTGCCAACTTAAAATTTGATGTAACTTTCTCCTAAATTTTTACCTTGAAAAATTTAGATTTACTAAATTCTTAAATCACAAAAGTTGTAGAGTTTATTGTCCTCTTTCCAACACCGTGAGAATTTCGTCAATCAGAGTTTGGAGTAAAAAGTTACAGCTGAAATATCAAAGCAGCGTTGGCAAGCACAGTCGAAATCGATTAATCGATCCTAATATCAATTAATTAAAATTTTCAAAATCGATTAATCAATTTTAAAATCGATTAATTGGTTTTTCAAAACTCTACCTTCTTTCAGCCACTGAAAGTACCCATTCGATTAATCGATTGTAAATTGATTAATCAAAATTCAAAAATCGATCAATAGAATTAAATTCGATTAATCGGTTTCGTTTCTCAAAAAATTAGAATTTTACCTAGCTTTCACAAGTTAGTCAATTCACAAAAGTTGTAGGGATTGCTGTCCTCTTTCCAATACAATAAGAATTACGTCAATCGAAGTTCAGTACAAAAAGTTATGGCCAAAATACTGAGGTAGTATTAGCAAGCTCAAGCAAAATCGACTAATCGATTTTCAAAATTGATTAATCGATTTTGAAAATTGATCAATCAAAATTTTCTTCGATTGATCGTTTTTGTGAAGTTCCTCTCGAATTTCTCTTCTGTCAAAAATTGATTAATCAATTTTTAAAATCGATCAATCGATTTTGGCAGTTTCTGAGCACTTCTCTGGTTTGAACCTGGAAACGCATTTTTTTTTTCATCAAAATTCAATCCTTTTGATCCTAATCTTTTGCACACATCTAAGCAACCTATATTTAATTAAATACATGGAAGAATTGAGTTATTTACCTCTTTAAATCAGTGATCTACCTATAGATCGGATTGTCTTTTTTGTTAAACAAAAAGAGTTTCCAAGCTTCATGATCACACCCAAGCCCATGAAATCGACGACAATCCTTCCACACACTTCACACAAACTCACGCTACAATTTACGGGTCAAAACTCACGATCTTTTCGCAAGAAGAGGATTTCAAAACCCTCAAAAGCATAACCAAACATCGAATCCGACGACGATCTTCGCCTTACACGATCTCACAAACCTTCTTCATGTAAATCAAAGGCTCGAAGGACACAAATTCACATGTTTTCCTCCTTCCTCTCTCTCTTCCCTTTTCTCTCCCTAAAACCCAAAACCCATTTCTCTTGCTAACCGAGTAGCTTCTAAGAGAAGCTTTGCCTTCTCTTAAGTCAATGGAACTAGTTCCCATACAAAACACATATACACCACTTTGGGTATATTAGTTCTCATCTCAAGGACTAATTTCCGTGTGGAACCGTTATACTTAACTCAGGTGTTACTTCATAATAACATGATCTTTGACTCGATGTAGGGCCTACACACCCAACCCATCTATCCATCAGATTTGGTATTGAGTCATTACACTAAAGCTTGATGTATACGAAACCATCTAATGCTCATCACACAATCTAAATCGATCTTTTTCCACTTAAGACCAAACCCAATTTAACTTCCATAAGTAATTTCATAAAATCGAGTACATGACCAGTCAGGCACGCACACCGGGGTACATTGTTCATAGGTCAAAATTTTTTGAGATGTTACAGAAAATCAATATCCTTGTGGTTTGAAATTTACTCTATTTTTTTTAAATCAGAAATTATGAAAAATCCCAACTTCATCATCATTGTGAGTGTATGCCCAAGTGAGAATTGAATGAAACTATTTTCTAAAATTTTAGTATAGAATGATTTATATTGGATGAACTTATGTACTTGGTACAACACACAACACACTTGGCATGTGTTAAAAAATTTTATGATCATGATTAAATGATAACTGATTGGATAAGAAGTGAATTAGAAGTTGGAATTAAATTTTTAAAGAGTTTACAAACATGTACTGTTTGACTACTGAGTTATTTTAAAATATTTTTGTAAAAAAAAGAAAATTTGAAGTTTGTCGGTACCTTCACTGTAAACCCTCAGAAGACACAACTCCTCCACTAGGGATCACGTAGGCGTTTAAAAGCTTGTTGCATTTACTAAATGCAATCGTGCTCGCTACAAAAGTGGTATTTTATTTGAGTAGATTAAGATATGTATCCTTCATGATTGTTTGCAAGGGACTAGCAAAGCTCAAGTTTGTAGGTGTGATCATTCACATAATATACTTATTTGATACCCTGAACAAAGCTTTGTTAGTCCACATCTTGGCACTAATGACTTCCTCTGAGTGATTATTAGGTTTTAATAGGAAAAAGAGCATCAATGAGAAATATGTGCAAAACAACACCCAGAAGTCATGACTAATCTTGAAGACCAAGACTCAAAGAAAAATAAGCTCACAATCGATCGTAAAGCTAGGCGATTGCAAGAAAGCATCGCAGAGAGGAAAAGCCTGATCGATCGTCAAGAATGATCTCGAAAGCATAAGAATCACGATTAATCATGATTAAGAAGAAGGCTTTCCCGAGAAGAATGATCGTAGACCACGATTCCATAAAAAGTGGATCACAGTCCTATGAAAAGAAGTCACGATTGATCGTGACCTGAAGAAAAAGGTCTATGATTGAAAAAAATGCACAGCGATGGCACGAGAATCAAATACGATCGATCGTAGCCCTGAATGGGAGCAATCCAAAATGAAAGAATCATGCAATCATGAGCCACGATTCCAAAGGTAAGAAAAGTTATGATTGATCATAGTTGCGATGCCATCCTGTTCTAAAAGGAGGTCACGATTCCAAGAGACAGTACCAGATCCAAAGAAGTATTTGAAGGACACATAGTTTTAGAAAGTTTCAGTTTGAATAAGATTCTAATTTTAATTAGAATTGTAATAGGAATTTTAAAGTTTTAATTTTAACATGTTAAGGACTCTAATGCACCTATAAATAAAAGGGTCTGCACATAGATATACTTAGTTAAACATTAGACGTCGAGGAGTAGATAAAGAGTAGAAGAGAATAGATTTTTAAAGTATGGTAACCCAATATCAAAGATGAGTATGGTTAGTTAATTGTTTCTTATTAATCTGAATTCATAGTGTAATTAGTTAGTGAATATGAGTTTTAAAGCTTGTCTATAAGTTTTAAAGGGTTTACATTATTTTTATGGTTTTTCTAATAGCCCGAATTTTCAAACCCAAAAACCCATGCCGTCAGGACCACCCATAAGGCGATCCTCGAACGAACTTATGAACACTTGGTACATCCACACACAAAGCGAAAATAAAGAACGCTTTCTAATTGAGCAGATAGAGTCATCATAAGGAAAGTAAATCTTCAATTCTATATAATGACAACGTCTGTATCATAACAAAAGACGGTTCTAATCCCATGCAAATCACATAGACAAAAGAACCGAATCGAACCACTAGTGACGAAGAACTATCACCAAAACATGTTTCGCAAAATAAAATAGTATAGCATAAATAGATGAGTTCTAAAAAAACTGGCTGGACGTACCTAGCCTTACAATCAAATCTTAAAACTAAACACACAGCGCTCTGCCTACTAGAAGAACTCATCAGGAGGGGGCTCTGTCCCCTCCTCTGGGATGTACTCTGGGTCCTCAGGATCTATGTCCTCAATACAGTCATCTACTCCTGTACCTGTGACGTATAGTCTGTACCTGTGACGTATAGTCGAGGGATCAGCTAACAGTCTAAGCTCAATAGAAAAATATAACTAACATGCATATTTTCATATCACACATATATCTCATGACATAATTCAAAACACGCTTTTCTTACTAAGAATCACAATTTAAAAGTAATTAAATTGACACAAAATGAATATTTGATGCATATTTTAAAACACATTAATCATGGTTGCTAAAACTTGTTCTTAGAGCATAGAAACTTAAATCAATTACTTACATACAATCTCGAGCATATATAATATCAAGAGCCACACATATACTGATGGAAACCCGAACCATCGTCGTTTAATGAATAATTTATATAATTCGCAAGCCCCTTCGAATGAGGTGACTTGTGTTGAACGAAGTATTACCGCAGAATCGTAATCAAAGAACGGATATCCCGCCGTATCGAAGCACAAAGGTTCATTCCGCATGAATTCTTAAATCAAAGTGCAAAATTTAACTTATAGTTTATCACCGTGAATTGTGGTAATTTATACTAGGTTTGAAGTTTTAATATTCAAAGCTCAAACACACACATAGCTGATTCTTTCTGATGTCACACACACACATAATCTTTCGGAGTGCACATACACACACACACATAGCTGATTCTTTCTGATGTCACACACACACATAATCTTTCGGAGTGCACATACACACACACATTTCACATTTAAAACCATAAAAGAAATTCATGCTTATCATTGATAAAATTCATATTTCACGCACACTTTCATCACATCACAAAATTCATGATAGTTGTAATCAAATGCACATATTACAAAGTTTTTCCTACCTTAACGCAAAGCCAAGACGAAGGCTTCTTATTCCGAGCTTGCCCCTCTCACGCATACTCATGCTCATACCTAGAACACATGAATTCACAAACCATATGTCAGAAATAACATAAAACGGGAAGGTATAAGGTCTACCCCAAGTCTCCTTAACACAACAAACTAAATTCCTGAATCTTTCCAAATCGATTGATCGATTCCCAAATCAATCTATCGGTTTTCAAAATTGATCGATCAAAATACATTTCAATCTATCGATTTCATCAAAAAACCAACACATTTCTCAAGTCACAATCCGATCAATCGGTTCCCAAATCGATCGAATCTCAAATCGATCGATCGTATTCAATTTTGATCGATCGGTTCCTTCAGAAAACCACACTTCTGGTGCCATAATTCGATTGATCAGTTCCCAAATCGATCGATCAAATTTCAAATTGATCAATTGGTTTCTTTAGAAACCCTCTAACTCACTCGCTGTTTTCACAAATCGATCGATCATTGTTCAAACCGATCGATCGATTTCACAAATCGATCAGTCAAATTTTATTTCGATTGATTGCTTTCTCTCGAAACTTTCATATTCTTGCTCTGACAAAATCGATCAATCAGATTCTTATTTCGATCGATCAATTTTGTCAGATTTCTCACATTCACGGGTTTCAGCTTCCCAAACTCATTTTTTTAAGTTTTAACTCCTATTTTTCTAATTTTTCCACCCACATCATACCTAAAGTCTATTATTACTAAACATCACAATTTCACATAAGTTTCCTCACCTTTAATTGATCAATTCCTCGACCCACGAGTTCACGCCCAAGCTAGGGTTTTAGATTTGGAATTTTGGGATTCTCCTCGATCCTCAATCCCCGAACTTCATGCACAACTCCAATCTTGCACACACCACACTAAGTATAGAGCTCACCTTCCTTTTCTCTCTATTCTCAATAAATTTTCAACAACCAAAGCAAGAGAAACGAATTCTCTTATCCAATTGGCTTTTATACTTAAAAGCGTAGTGTTAGGGCATTAAGCCGATACACCGAACTTCGGTGTATGTTACCTAATCAAATGGTTCTTATTGTTTCTAAATCTTTCTTTTTCACTCAAGATTTATTCTAACTCATCAAACCATCTTAATATTTTTATATTCTCAGGTGTGTGACCAGTCGGGCAGGCACATCGAGATGGACTGTTCGAAAGTCAAAAAAATTTGGGACATCACATACTCCCCTCAGGAATTTTCGTCCTCGAAAATGAACCTAAGGTATCCAGTCACACAATGCGACTTACAACGACACACACATTCCCAACAATATCCACACATATCTAATCATACCATTCAAGACATGTATCTAATCACATGCATTCAAGAAAACTAATTAACCCATCTACAATTGCATATAATCTAAAGAAAACTCCCATTCATATACAAAAATTTACATTCATATGCAAAAATTTGAGCATAGACAAATTTAAAATTTATAAACTATCCACATCAAAAATATATACCATCCAAAGGTCGCAACCATGCCACAATAGTTTAAAATTTTACATAACATTTTCCTGAATTAATTACATATAATTTCAAAAAACAACCTTTGAATATCGAAAATAACACCCCTACAGTCTCTGCTCAATCTGTTGTATCACCCGGCTGCTCATCCTCATCGTCTGGTCCACCGGCTCTCGAACTCAATGCCTCAAGTACATAGGCACGTGCCACCGCCATGCACTGATAATAATATAAAGGATACATGAAGCACATTGTCTCATCCATCAACGCCTCATGGTAGCCCAGAGGTCGGTTCAACTGACGATTGTTCTTAGCCATGAGGGTGAGAATGTCATCAATAGTAGCAATAGATGTACGCTACGGTGGTGGGGGCACACAAATTGGAGCACACCATTGAGGTGGAGCTGTAGTAGCTGGCTGGTCCTAATTTGGTGCATCATGAACGAGTTGCTCTTGATGTTGAGGAGCATTGGGTGCAGCACCATGTATAGGCAGTAGTTGTTCTTCTTCTCGGAGACTCATCTTCAATTGATTATAAGTTTTGTTCCAATCCTTGAGAGAGTATAATTTCACATTATCGGTTAGTCTCGGCTCATCATCAAAAATAATATACTTCTCACCTCCCGGATAATCCTCAATCATACTGGTGATAAGGCGAGCATATGGAATCTCATCTACCAGCTTCGCTCCCCCCTCCAGCATCTTTCCTCTGGAATATTTCATTCCTTCAAACACAACCTTTGGGACACTAAACCACTGGCCCATAAATGCTGAAAATAGTGCCTGTTGCACAACCCCGACCCTCTCGGTCTTATGTCTCATAGGGTAAAGGTTGCACTTAAAAATTGTGTCCAGCATCCACATGTGGTTGGGCATATTGACTCTTTTAATTGCCTACCCTAGGTCATCTTCTCTATAATGACTAGAAAATCAACCGGTGTACGATTTGGTTCCCTCAAATCAATCCCAGTACCGTATTCGACATAGCACTAGAGTGCGTCAGCAGCATGGTCATGAGTGAACTCATACACTCTTCCATCTATTTTGGTACAAACGGTATTTGGTTTATCACTAACATACATATTTTGGTAAAACAAATTTACCAAAAAAGGATAATTATAGTTGTGAAGTGGTTTGAGTAGGTTTTCTAATCAAGAGCCCAATGGGTTATACCCTCTACACCACGCTCTTGAAAAAGCACCGAATCAATGATATACTCAGTCTCAAAACATTTCACCGCCCACCATACATTAGGACGTTGTGGTGGTGGCGGTGGCTACGAAGAGGGTGGTGGTGTTGGTGGTGGCTACGAAGAACCCGACCGTGTAGTGGGTTACACACCGAAGGTTTAAAAGATTGCCTTGTCTTAGGTGCCATATTAGATTTCCATACACTAAAACCTAGGGGTGGAAACTAATCTTGAATTCAAAATCAAATTTCCTAAAAGGTTAGGTTTTACGTTGGGAGCAGATTTGATTTTGATCCCACGAGGAATCGAGCTCCAATGGTCGTAATTCGGGTGTTAGAATCTCCCAAAAGTATAAGCAAAGAAAACCCCAAGGAAAAACCCCAGTAATTTCTGATTTTTCAAATCAGAAAAAACCCAACTTCCTTATATATCGCACAAATCGATCGATCGATTTTCAAAATCGATCGATCAGTTATCACTTAAACTAAGTCAGTCGACAATTTTGATTGATCAATTTTCAAAATCGATCGGTCAATTTTCATACTAATCTTACCGCCTGATAATATCGATTGATCGGCTTCAATTTCGATCGATCGGATTCCAAAATCAATCGATCAATTTCCATTTCGATCGATCAATTTTCATAAAGTTTTGTCAATTCATATTTTGCTCTCTGTTTTTATGATTTGGATCGATTAGTATGCATTTCGGTCGAACAGTTTCAGAATCGATCGATTGATTTTAATTTTGATCGATCGATTTTCACTACAAAGCCTATGTCTCATTTCTGTCAAATCAATCGATCAGTTTAGGTTTCGATCGGTCAGTATTGATAGAAAACCTCAAAATTTGTGTTTTTCATTTCCAATTGAGTGCAACTTCTTAAATTTGAAATATTTTGTTCTTTACAGTTCCATCAAGCTACTTTTACACCTTTAAAACATCAAGTTTAGAACTCAATGAAATTTACAATTTTCAAAACTTCTCTCAACTCTTATTGAAACAATTGAGGGTATTGATCGCAGATCTCGACTTCGTGCTCCCAAGTGGCCTCCTCTGTTGAATGATTCTGCCACTTAACAAGTGCTAACGGAATACATTTCGTGTGCAATATATGTTCTTTCTGATCAAGTATCTGAACTGGCTCCTCTCTCACGGTCAAATCTTCATAAATCTCGAGTGATTGATCATCAAAGATATGTGTAGGGTTTCACGTACTTCCTTAACATCGATACGTGAAACACATTGTGTACCCGATCAAGTTGTGGGGGTAAAGCAACTCTGTATGCTACTTCACCAACCCAACCTAAAATCTCAAAAGGCCCTATGTAGCGTGGGCTTAGCTTTCCCTGCTT
This sequence comes from Chloranthus sessilifolius, assembly GCA_021018995.1. NCBI lineage: Eukaryota > Viridiplantae > Streptophyta > Magnoliopsida > Chloranthales > Chloranthaceae > Chloranthus > Chloranthus sessilifolius. Next base: position 78,228,747 of record CM037597.1, on the reverse strand, counting down.
TCCAAAGCGCATCACACCTATCATAGGTGAGATCTTGATAAACACATGATCGTCAACTTGAAAATCGACGCTTGTCCTTTTTATATTGGCATAACTCTTTTTGTCTACTCTAAACTGTCTTGATCCTCTCACGAATCAAACGAACGGCTTCGACATTTCTCTCAATAACTTTCGGACCTAATATAATTTTTTCACCGGTCTCTTCCCAATTAATCGGCGATCTACATTTTCGTCCATACAATTCTTCATAAGGTGCCATACGGATACTTGTCTGAAAACTGTTATTATATGCAAACTCGATCAATAGTAAGTGTTGATCCCATGATCCTCCAAAATCAAGCATACACGCTCTAAGCATATCTTCTATGATTTAGTTCACCCGCTCGGTTTTTCCATCCGTCTGTGGGTGAAATGCCAATCTAAAATCTAATCATGTACCCATTCCTTCTTGAAACATATACCAAAACTTTGAAGTATATAACGGGTCACGATCTGAAACAATACTGGTCAGCGTACCATGCAATCGAACTATCTCCTTCATATGCATCTCTACTAGCCTTGCTGTTGTATACACCGTGTTGTATGGCAAGAAGTGAGCTGATTTGGTTAGTCGATCAACGACCACCCAAATGGCATTATGCCGCTTCACTGTCCGTGGTAATCCTAAAATTGAGTCCATAGAGATTGACTCACATTTCTACTCTGGTATTGGTAGAGGTTGCAATAAACCTGCCAGATGTTTGTGATCCACCTTCACTTGTTGACATACTTAACACTTTGAAATATATTCAGCAACATCTTATTTCAAACCTCTCCACCAATAGTTTTTCTTCAGATCCTGGTACATCTTGGTACCACCAGGATGAATAGCATACTTAGACTTATGGGATTCATCTATAATAGTTTGCCTAAGGTCAGTATCTATCGGTATACATAGACGTCTCCTAAATAATAGCGATCCATCTTCCTTGATAGATAAATCTGGTCTACTACCATCAATCACACCCCGTCTGATCTTCTCTAACTCTGCATCTTTTATTTACAACTCATAAATGTGATCGAAGATCATCGATCAAATCGTGATCTTATCCAACAAGGCTCCTGTAGCTTGAACCTTGATCTTTATGTCATACAGAGAAAGATCCTCTAGCAGTTTCCATCTACAGATCCCCATGATAAGGCTAGATAGTAGAGCCAGACTCTTCCGACTCAAAGCATCTGCTACAATATTAGCCTTGCATGGATGATACTGAATGGAATAATCGTAGTCCTTGAGAAATTCCATCCATCTATGTTGCCTCATATTCAATTCCTTTTGTGTAAACAAATATCTGAGGCACTTATGATCCGTGAAGATCTCAAGGTTTCTCCATACAAGTAGTGCCTCCATATCTTCAATGCGAAGATCACTGCTGCTAATTCCAACTCATGCATTGGATAATTCTTCTCGTGGTCCTTAAGCTGTCTCGAACCATAAGCAATAACTTTCTTATTTTGGTTGAGCACACAACCTAAACCATTGTGTGAAGCATCATTATACACAGCAAACCCTCCACTACCTGAAGGAATAGCCAACACTAGTACTGAAGTTAGTCTTTTCTTGAGTTCTTGAAAACTCTTCTCACACTCTTCAGTCCACTCAAACTTCACATCCTTTCATAAGTCTCATGTGTGGTCCTGAGATCTTTGAAAATCTCTCTACAAACCATCTATAATATCCAGCTAGATCGAGGAAACTGCAAATCTCAGTCACAGCCTTCGATTTTTCCCATTCCACTACTGCCTCTATCTTTGTTGGATCCACTGTAATACCTTCTTCTGAGACAACATGTCCCAAGAAGCTCACTTTCTCTAACCAAAACTCACACTTATTGAGCTTTGCATATAGCTGGTGTTCACATAGTGTCTGTAGAGCAATCCTCATGTGCTATTCATGCTCCTTCTTTGTCTTCAAGTAGATAAGAATGTCATCTGCGAACACAACCATACAAGTATCGAGGTGTGGTTTGAACACCCAATTCATTAAATCCATGAATGAATTTGGTGTGTTAGTCAAGCCGAAAGGCATCACCAAAATCTTGTAATGCATGTATCTAGTTCTGAACACCGTCTTCTGTATATCTTTGGCTTTAACTCGCAACTGATGGTATCTAGTTCTCAAATTGATCTTGGAAAAGAATCTTGCAACTTGCAACTGATCAAATAGATCATCTATTTTGAGCAAAGGGTGTTGATTCTTGATAGTTAAATTATTCAACTGACGATAGTCGATGCACAATCTCATGGACCCGTCCTTCTTCTTCACAAATAAGATCGGCGCTCCCCAAGGAGACACACTAGGTCTTATGAACCCTTTATCTAAGAGTTCCTATAATTGGTCCTTTAACTCCTTCAACTCAGCTGGAGCCATCTGATATGGTGCTTTAGATACTAGTTATGTTGTCGGTGCTAAGTCGATGGTGAACTCCACTTCTCTATCTAGTGGAAATCCCAACAATTCATTCGAAAACACATCCTAAAACTCACAAGCAATCAGGATTTCTACTATTATGTTCTTCTCTTCCCATTGCTCTTTTAGAAAAGTGAAGTATCCACTGCATCCCTTTCTCATCAAACGTTATGCTCGGACTGCGGAGATAAGCAGTACGAAGGTTGATTGCATTCCTAAAAACTTGAATGATCTTTTCTTATTTGGTCGAAAAGTAACCATCTTTCTCTGACAATCAACACTCGCGCCATGTGTGGATAACCAGTCCATTCCAAGGATTACATCGAATCCTTGCATATTCAATAGGTTCAAATCCGCCACCAATTCATAACTTTCGTAATCCCTGATGGCGACTATAATTGATGGACAATCTGTATCGATTCTGATCAAATTTCCCGTTAGAACTGACACTTCCAAAATAAAATCTTAGGTCTTGGGAATGACCTTCACTTTCCTCGCAAACTGTGGCATGACAAATGAGTGGGTACACCCTAGGCCTGTCAATACTCTTGCTGCATAACAAAGATAATCGCCCTTACCATACATTTGCAAGGTACCTACATCACATATATATAATTAAGCAATTACGTATGCATCAAATGGGAAACATATAGACATTTAAAATTTAGAGACTACTTTTTAAAATTGATGCACCTTCTCTATCTAAAATACCAATCAATAATATATATATATATTAAAGTTAAATGGAAATTTCACCTTGGATGATATCATTGCTATTCTGGGCATCCTGACCTATAACGGCACATGCACGCCCTTGTACAGTATGCCTCATTGTCCTTATAGGCCTCGGCGTAGCAGCTGATGTCATCCTCTCCTTTCTCAGCTCTGGGCAATCCTTGAAAATATGCCCCATCTTTCTGCACTTAAAGCATCCGCCTGTGCCCTGTCTACAATTTGAGGTCTTGTGAGACTTGCCACATCTGGCACACATCTCAGTCGGAGTGGATGATGCTGCCCTAGAGAAATCCTGAGTAACTGATACTCCGGTAGTGGTAGCAGGGCTATCGTATTGGAAAGGTTGAACTGATGTAGGCATAGGTGGCCTAGAGTAATTCATCTAAGCAAGTTGCCTTGGGACTGGAGCTATGAATCGCGACTTTTTATTCACCGGCTCGTAGTTGATTGGTCTCCCTTGACCTACCTTACCCTTGTTCTCCTAGTCCTGTCTCTTATGCATATCATCAATATCCTTTTCGACGACCAGTGCCTTGCCTAGTACTGCTCCATACGTCTCCAACTCTAGTATGGAGATACTATCATGAATAATCGACCTTAAGCTACTTTCAAACTTGTTGGCCTTCATCAATTTCGTGGCCACATACTGAGGAGCAAAACTAGAAAGCCTCGTGAACTCCGTACCATATTCCCATACGGTCATCACTCCTTGTTCCAATGTCAGAAATTTAGCTGCCATCTGGTTCATTACTTGCTGTAGGGAGTACTCCTTATTGAAAACCTCAACAAACTCTTCCCAAATCCACTATCCATCTGGATTGTCTTGTTCTCTCATTCTCAGTACCGATTTCCACCATAGATCAACTTCTCCCTCCAACTGAAAAGAGGCCCAACTTACTTTCTTCTCTCCCGTAGATGGTAATCTCTGGAGGAGCTACTCGATCTGATGAAGCCATTTTTTTGCCTCAAGTGGATCCGTCTGACCATTAAAATTAGGAGGTCTCAATCTCCTAAACTAAACAAAAGTGGATGTGTCTGTAGAATTGGATGTGTAGGTGACTGCTGATGGTTGATGGCACTATTTGTAGCCATCAGTGCTATCTGCTAAGCCATGGCATTTGCCAAAGCCTCTAAGACCTGTGCCGTTCTCTGCCTTTCTTCTCTATCTTGATCGCTTTCTTGGGTCCTCTCTTCCGAAATGATTCTTTCCGGAACCTCACTATTACCAATCAGAATCCTATTGGAATTGGTGAGAATCTCATCCCCACTTCTCAAGTTCCTCCCATGACCACCTCTCGGTCGTCCTCCACATCTAGTGGACATGACGTTCTGCAACATGAAACTAAAAGTTTCATTAGTAGTAGGTCCCTATATTCTAACAAAATCTTAAACATATAAATCACATCTAAGACTTGTTAGAAATCTCTAAAGCATATGCTTTGATACCAACGATGACAACCCAAATTTTCGAACCCGAAAGCCCGTGCCGTCAGGACCACCCATAAGGCGATCCCTGAACAAACTTACAAACGCTTGGTAAATCCACACACAAAGTAGAAACAAAGCATACTTTCTAACTAAGCGATAGAGTCATCATAAGGAAAGTAATTCTCCAATTCTATATAATAACAACGTCCGTATCATAACAAAAGACGGTTCTAATCTCATACAAATCACATGGACAAAACAACCGAACCGAACCACCAGTGACGAACAACTGTCACCAAAACATGGTTCACAAAATAATATAGTTCAACATAAATACATGAGTTCTAACAAAACTAGCTAGACGTACTAGGCCTTACAATCAAATCTCAAAACTAAACACGCAACGCTCTGCCCACTAGAAGAACTCATTAGGAGGGGGCTCTGTCTCCTCCTCCGGTATGTACTATGGGTCCTCAGGATCTATGTCCTCAGTACCGGTATCTGCTCCTGTACCTGTGACGTATAGTCGAGGGATGAGCTAACAGTCTAAGCTCAATAGGAAAACATAACTAACATGCATATTTTCACATCACACATAGATCTCATGACATAATTCAAAACACGCTTTTCTTACTAAGAATCATAATTTAAAAGTAATTAAATTGACACAAAATGAATATCTGACGGATATTTCAAAACGCACTAATCATGATTGCTAAAACTTGTTCTTACAGTATAGAAACTTAAATCAATTACTTAAATACAATCTTGAGAATATATAGCATCAAAAGCCACACATATAGCGATGGGAACCCCAACCATCATCGTTCAATGAATAATTTATACAATGTCCAAGCCCCTTTGAACGAGGTGACTTGTATCGAACGAAGTATTACTGCAGAATGGTAATCAAAGAACGGATATCTCGCCGTACCAGAGCACAAAGGTTCATTCCGCATGAATTCCTAAATCAAAGTGTAAAATTTAATTTATAATTTATCACTGTGAATTGTGGTAATTTATACTAGGTTTGAAGTTTTAATATTCAAAGCTCACACACACATTCTTTATGATGTCACACACACAAAATTGATTTCACACACACACACACATAATCTTTCGGAGTGCACGTACACACACTTTTCACATTTAAAACCATAAAAGAAATTCATGCTTATCATTAACAAATTCATATTTCACACTCTTTCATCACATCACAAAATTCATGATAGTTGTAATCAAATGCACATGTTACAAAGTTTTCCCTACCTCAACACAAAGCCAAAACGAAGGCTTCTTATTCCGAGCTAGCCCCTCTCACACTTACTCATGCTCATACCTAGAACACACGAATTCACAGACCATACATCAGAAATGACGTAAAACGGGAAGGTATAAGGTCACCCCCAAGTCGCCTTAACACAACAAACTAAATTCCTAAATTTGTCCAAATCGATCGATCGATTCCGAAACTGATTGATCGGTTTCCAAAATCGATCGATCAAAATATATTTCGATCGATCAGTTTCATCAGAAAACCAACACATTTCTCAAGTCACAATCCGATCAATCGGATCCAAAATCGATCGATCGAATTTCAAATCGATCAATCAAATTCAATTTCTATCATTCAGTTCCTTCAGAAAACCACATACTACTGGTGGCATAATCCGATCGATCAATCAAATTTCAAATCGATCAATCGAATTCCATTTTGATCAATCGATTTCTTTAGAAACCCTCTAACAGGCTCACTGTTTTCATAAATTGATCGATCAGTGTTCAAACCGATTGACCAATCTCACAAATCGATCGATCGAATTTCATTTCGATCGATCAGTTTCTCTAGAAACTTTCATATTCTTGCTCTGACAAAATCGATTGATCGGATACTTATTTTGACCGATCAGTTTTGTCAGATTTCTCACATTCACGGGTTTCAACTTCCCAAACTCATTTTTCTTAAGTTGTAACTCCTATTCTTCTAATTTTTTCACCCACATCATACCGAAAGTCTAATATAACTAAACATCACAATTTCACATAAGTTTCCTCACCTTTAATTGATCGATTCATTGATCCATGAGTTCATGCCCAAGCTAGGGTTTCAGAGTTGGAATTTTGGGATTCTCTTCGATCCTTACTCCCCGAACTTCACGCACAACTTTAATCTTGCACACACCACACTAAGTTTAGAGCTTACCTTCCTTTTCTCTCTCTTCTCATTAAATTTTCAGCAACCAAAGCAAGAGAAATGAATTCTCTTATCCAATTGGCTTTTATACTTAAAAATATAGTGTTAGGGCGTTAAGCCGATACACCTTACTTCGGTGTATGTTACCTCATCAAATGGTTCTTATTGTTTCTAAATCTTCCTTTTTAACTCAAGATTTATTGTAAATCATCTTAATATTTTTATATTCTTAGGTGTGTGACTAGTCGGGCATGCACACCAAGATGGACTGTTCGAAAGTTAAAAAATTTCGGGACATCACAGTTTTAAACTCTATGTTATCGTTGTTGCCTTAGGCTTAGAATTACTAGACTTCCATCACACGGCTATGTTGCCATTGTTGCCTTAGTTTCATTAACGGGATTAGTGCTAGAGAGGTTTATGTTGTCGTTGCGTCTTAAACTGATCTTTTCTTCTTCTTATATTGACATTATCGCCTTAAGATAATTACCAAATTCAGAGGGATGAGATATAGTTATCTTGGGTTACGAATCTGCGATATGGGAACCTTAACTTCTTTTCATAAAATAGTTTTCTACATTACTTTCCAATTTTAGTGTTAATTTAGAAACGAATCATTTACTTTCTGCAATTTAGCTTTAAAATCCCAAATTATTTTCTAGGTCTTATAAACAAATTTTACTCCAAATTTTTTCCCTGTGGATCGATACCCTTAATTGTGCAACAAAAACCTTATACGCTTGCGAGGTGATAAATTTTGGTATAGTTAAACCGTTATCACTTACCACCATAACATATCACCCTCCATACCAAAACATAACATACTCATACTCATACGCCCCATCCAGTCTCATGGTCGGCAGGAAAACGTAATTCTTAACATAACTCGTACTATCTTCTGAAAGACCCATCTTGACTGTAGACGTTGTAGTCCTTGCACTGGCTACGTAAGGAACAATACGTACAGACTTAGTTTTTTAATCTAATCTTGGCCTACACAGCGACGTCTTATTATATTCATATCTCATCTTATCTTACATATTCTTTCTTATCATTTTACTGCAGCGTGAATCTATAGTGAGCCATGGCGCGATAAGCTTCACTAAACCACGCTTTCCAAGGGACGAGTTTCGTAGTAACCTGGATGTACTTTGTGTGGCAGCCTATACTGCCATAGAGGTGTTGCATCTATATATGAACGCTTACATTCTGAATTTCACGTGACCGTGAAAAGAACTCCACCATAACTAAGGCCTAAAGGTGGAGTGTCGCCTCTTATTTCTTAATTTAATCTATCATATTTAAAACTTAGGGGTGATAGGGTCACCACATATATCACCGTATATGAGGTTATACTGAAATTTTACTCACCATACTTGTCATGATGTCTCACACTACCATGAGTTGTAAGGCATGTGAATAAGGTATAATCCCCACTTACATAGCATCTCAGCGAATCATCACGCCCAAGCATAGGCATGATCTCACACACTTACGTATATGATCTATCCTATCCATAAAACATACCATATAATAATGATAGAAACATAGTCTTATTTTACTTGAAGTATAGAATTAAATATACAAGCTACATTACATACACATATATAGGCAGTACATTAATACAAGTATAAAATAGGGACAGTTCTTAGTGTACATATGATTGAAAATATGAAATGTTTAAGTATAACTTCACATATGGCATTGAAATTCAAAAGTTTTCATGTCATCGTGAAGATCACGTCAAGTTGATAAAATGTGACAGCCTGACGTTTTCCCGTCTCTAAACTGGGAAAGGTCGCGCCATCGGATCACCTGATATGATCCTTTCATCAAGGTGTTATTTCTTTAATTAAAAGTAACGCAATTGTGGAAGCAATAAACTTTAACTCTGATAGATATATAACATGGCAAAAATAACTGATAATTAGACTAGCAACACTAAGTACTAAATAACAGTCAGATCTGATGTATAGCTTTTCACCGATGACGGCCACCCGTCATCTAAACAGTGAAAAGAAAACCTATACATCCAAGTATATGTCTAAAAATCGTCATATATCATTTATACATGCCAAAAAAATGTATTTCTCTCATTCCTCTCCTTCACAAACCCATATCCCCTCAGATCCCAAGCTACAAACCTATTTCGGGAAGAATTCTTCCGCAAAATCGTCCTCGTCGTCGTCGTCTCCCTCCTCCTCCTCCTCCTCAGGCACGTATATAAGGTCTGCCGAGTGCTCAGGGTCAGGCTCTGCAGCTAAGACAATTAAGTCGAGGAAGGAGCTATCATCCACAGCTCAGTAGAGAATATTATATTGTTATTTTATATTGATAGTTTATCACTTTTTTTATAGAGAATCATTAAATTAACATATGAATAACATGCTGAAATGCTATATTTATGCATGGTATAACAAGTGTGAGAAGCAAGCTGAAACCGGAATACATGCTGGCGAAAACAGGGAATCAACAAGGTCAAGCTCTCGAGTTAGCGGGGGACTAGAATACTTCAAGCTCCCAAGTTAGTGGGATCACTTGTCAAGCTCCCGAGTTAGCGGGATCACTTGCGTCGAGAATCTCAAGCTCCCGAGTTAGCGGGATCACTTGATTTACACTGGAGCAATAGCATATCAAGAACATTGAATTTAACAGAGTCTGAGTACTGAATGACCAAGAAATGCATTTGCATGTATGATTTATGATGCAATGTACACTAAAATAATACATTAAATTACAAAGCTGATTTATACTCATAAACTAGTAAAAGACTTTCTTTTTGATGTTATGTGTACTAGATGCTCAAATTTGTTTCTTATCAGCTTGATGACTAATCAAGTCTATTTAATTCATAGTTAATCAGGTGCATCAGTTCAAATCACAATGCAGATTTTACTTTTATTATGCGGATCATTGTGTAAATAAATACCCATCAGAACTTCTATGAAAAACTAAGTGACATGCTGATAACATTATAAAATACCAACCCAGATTCCCTACTTGTATACGTCAAGTCTTACGAGTATTGTCACTGACGCACGTTCCCGCATCCAAGAACATCATGCATTCTTTATTCTTCAAAATTTTCTAAGTGCTCCATGTTGCACCAAATCTAAGAAAATAGATGTATTTTAATAAAATTCATATTTTATAGTTGAGTCATAGTTTATAGATGGTCCATAGTGCATCAAGACCTAATCAGGTGCTTACCTGAACCCATGTGGACCCAATGTTCGAATGCACAAGAGGTAGTCCAAAATGCAAAAAAACCAAAAGTTGGGGAGGTTGCCTCGGCAACACTCAAGTGGTTGCCGTGGCAAGCCCATCAGCTGGCTTTGTTGTCGCGGCAACCCTATAAGTGTTGCGGCGGCAAGCCCTTCAGCTGGCTTTGTTGCCGCGACAACCCTATAAGGTTGTTGCGGCAAGCCTGTATATTTTTGACTTGCCGAGCTTCAGCTAGGTTTCTTCTTGGCCTTTTGATCTTCTATTTCCCTGTTCCCCTTCCCCTTATGTTTATAGATATTATTATATATATATATATATATATTTAGATATATGTCTATAGATTCTTTATAGATTTTAAATCTATTTCCACAGATTTTCTACACAGATCTGAAGTGCAGCAATCTGCACTTCAATTCATGTTGAAACTTCTTCTTTGTTCTTGGTTGCTGCTGTGCCTATGCTACACAATATAGGTTATATATATACCTATATATAACATATATAGATATAATTATATAGATTTTATAAACTTAAGTGATATATATTTATAAAGAGCTATTTCATCAACCACAGATCTTCACTAATCTTCAATGAAGATCAGAGTGCAGCAGTCTGCACTCAATTTCTGAGGCAAGTTATGAACTGTCACTCCTTATCATCAATTCTTCTGTAAAAGAATAAACAAAGAACTAACCTTTTGGTGAATTTGTAGTACCCGACCATCAATGTTTTGTTTGTCGAGTTCAACGATGGAGTAGGACTGAAAACAGTTTTGGTGAAGCTTATATGTTGTGTCTAAGTGAAAAGAAATGGGAGTAGTCGGCTGTTGTTGATCTTTACTGAATTCCCTCTGATTTAATTATCTCTTATTTTAACCAAAAATCCAAGGAACGAAAGGAAATGTTGTTTTATAATCGTGGGTATCGACTTTGCGTGCATGGGGGTGCTTAATGACTCAATGGAGTCGTGTTTTAAATTTTGCATGCAAGTAGCTTATCAGCTACTCTAGTCTATACTCCAAGCTAAGCTAGCATTTTCTGCTGGTTTGTAGTCCATAAAGGACAACTAGGCTTTATGTGTATATTAATCATATACACAGATGCTCTGTATTAGTTAACTGGGCTTTGTTTTTCATGCAAAGCCCATATAGCCCTATTGAGATATAAGTTAATTAGTTTGGTTTCAAGACACTTGGTTTTTAATTCCTGTGTTAAGCTGGTGCATATGTATATATATATATATATATAGTTAAAATCGGATGATTTTAGGCATATCCTTTTCCTAATGGCAATGTGCTAACTTAATAGCCATGGTCATAGACTTATGCCAGACCGGACCTTTATTGATGTAGTGTACAGATTTAAGGATCGTTACATTCTCCCCTATTTTAGGCATTTTCGTCCTCGAAAATCAATCGGGACTATTTGGGTAACAGATGAATGTCACAATAGCGAAAAGCAAAGCTGCAGTGCCCATACCATATGTGGTGTTTAGTAACAAAATTTATCACGATGAATCATTAAACAGACAAAACCAAAATCAAATCTACACCTGCGAGATAAAACTAAAATCTTAGAAATAACCATACTCATATGGCACCTGACTTCATGTGTATTAATGAACATGATTTTATTTCTAATGCCTGTGGCATTGGTTTTATTCTTACATGTGGCACCTGATAATAACCGAAAATGGAAACAAATTCGATAGAATCGCGCCTAGAATTTATATAATCCAACTAGAATTGTACTCAAAATTTATATATATATACTAACTAGAACTACTTGGTACACAGTCATCAATACTCATTAATCAAGACCAAATGTAAATGAAACTAAAGACAATTGCACTTAAATATGTTAGTAGCAGTAACACTTACTTATTAAGCAAAACATGAGGTTATAAATTGTTCATGTATTAGGCACAACATGTGGTAGAGATAAACTTAATTAAATGCAAAAGTTTGTGAGATTATTCTTACCAGGCTGGTCGCTTGCCTGATGTTGGGCTGCTGAGGAAGTACCAGCTTCTTGTTGTTGGAAATCTTGCTGGAACTCCGGGACCAATAATGATGCGTTTCTAGTGTATTGGGAGACGTAGTTGCGCGCCCGCCCAATGTAAGGGTTGCAGCAGTTTGGAAAGTATGCTCTATCATGATATTAGTCGCTTCTTCAATATAATCAATACATTGATGGAGCATGTAATGGTTTCGATATAAGTTATCGAATTGCAGGAGGGTTTGCTCATGGTTTTCATGCATGAGTTGGACAAGATCCGTATTTGTAAAAGTCCCTTGTGTCGGAGGGATCGATTCGGTTTGGGGCTGTGGTTGAGGAGGAATTGAGGTATCTTGGGTTGAAACATAAGGGATTTCTTGTTAGGCTTGTGGGGGATGACGAATTTGTTTAGCTTGGCGATTACTTACCGCTTGAAAGGAGCGTTGATACACATTTCTCCAAGTGGCAGGGCTAAAGACCCGCATATTGTCAGTGCGGACCTCTTCACCCGTAGGGATTTGATAGGGAACTAAATTGACACTACCGAAGTGTCCTTCTAGCATGCGAGAGATCAATCGGGGGTAGGGGCAGGAGAGCATGAAACTTTAAACGTTGCTTTGTAAGTGTTCATTGGCGTACTTAATGTCCTCCCAGACTACCACAGGGGCATTTACCCATCGTCCTTCATGGACGGCAAAAACAGCTTGTAAGAGAGCATCACGGCGCTCTCTTTTATGCTGCATGGGATATAGATTATACCGAAATACACAGTCCAAAAACCACATTTTCTGTGTTAATTGGCTGCGATGAATTGCAAGGCTGCGATCGAAAGCGGTCTGTTCATCAGTCATCTTAGTGATGATATGATGGAATTTTACATCCCGCTGCCTGGGCATTTGTAGTCCCGTGGTTACATAAAAATCAGGACTACAGTCCATAGCTTGAGCTATGTGCCGTATATTGAAATAAAATTTTCAATTATCTATTTCGGTCTGTAATTGACCAACAGTAGGGATGACTACCAGATTCTGGTAGAACAAACGAACTAAACGAGGATAAAATTGATTGTGGAATGGCTGATACAAGGTGCCTAACTGCGCCTATTCCATGTATCGAATAGACCATGCAGTCTGGTCATTTGGGGTTAAGAGTCGATCATCAATGATCCACTCGGGTTCCATGGCTTTCGCAGCCCACCATGGGATGGGCTGTTCATGCTCAATGGGTGGATTGATTGGTTCGTGGGAAGGAGCAGGGCCTTTGCCCTTAGCTTGAGCTGAGGCCTTTGAAGGTTTAGAGGCTCCAACCTTTTTAGGAGGCATTATACTATCAAAAAGACAAGGAAGAACAATGGAGTTAGAGATTTGGTTGTTACCTCACAAAGGACCAAAAATCTGCCTGAAATCAGAACAAAATCAGGAAATAGAGAGGTTCTTGGAGTAGATCAATGACATGCAGTGGCTGTGGACGTGATTTGGAGGTGTGTATACATGGATACCAGCTCAGGAGGTTGAAGAAAAAAAAAATATGCACTTTCTATAACAGAAAATTGAACTGGAAATAGATTGAAATGGGTTTCGGACCCACCAAATGCCAACAGAGTTGCCGCGGCAACACCTTAAGCTTTCCGCCGCAAGTGACTTGCCGCGGCAACACTTAGTCCTTGCCGCAGCAAGGGAGTCCAGATGGTGTGTGGCCCGGATTTCAAGGCCACAGATATGTGGTCTCAAATTTTTTTGTACTTGGGTATTCTTAACAGTTAGGGGGTCTGTAGAAAAGTATAGATTGGTATTTTTGATGTATTTTGCTATGTTAAAAAAAAAATTTCTTTCGATGGAATTTGATCCATTTTTGCAATATTGTGTATATAAATATTATAAAAATATTATATTTAGCCATCAATGGCCCTTGGATTAGTCACCAGGGACAGGTGTTAATAGGCTAAGCTATAGCCTTGTTGAGGTGTTGCTCTTTTAAAATTTTGAAAACTGTTTATTTAGTTATTATTTCATTTAACTTGAATATTCTTAAAACTTTAATATTACAAAATTTTATACTAGTATTATATTTAAATGGTAACTAAAACCATTTTATTTTAATTCATTGCGATCAAGGTCCATAGGACTTACTATATTCACTGTACCATATTTCTTGTCTACTAGTGCAAGGTGCACTTACAACTTATTTATAATAACATTAAAATCTAAGCAAATTTTATTTGACCAAATGTAACTATAGGGTACATAGATATACAGTACATACCTCATGTAAATAATCGAGGGTATTGAGCACGAATATCAGTTTCGCGCTCCCAGGTAGCTTCATGCGACCCATGATTCCTCCATTGAATCAAAACAAGTGGAATTTGCTTTGTTCTAAGAATTTGATCTCTGCGGTCCAAAATCTGACCTGGTTCCTCGGTCACCGTTAGATCTTCCTGGATATCCAATGGTTGATAATCCAACACATGTGTTGGATCACTAACGTATTTTCTCAGCATCGATACGTGAAATACGTCATGAATGTCTGCCAGGTGCAGAGGTAACGCTAGTCGATATGCTATTTCTCCTACTCTGCCTAGTATAGGGAATGGTCCAACGTAACGAGGACTCAGCTTGCCTCGTTTCCCAAACCGCATCACGCCTTTTGTCGGAGAGATTTTGATAAAGACGTGCTCACCAATCTGTATATGATTTCATCAGACTGAATGACCATATAAGTCTAATGACTTCACAAAGAACGTATCAGTGTAGGATATTACCTGAAAATCAACATTGGTTCTTTTGAGATCAGCATAACTCTTTTGTCAACTCTGAGCACTCTTCAATCATTCCCGAATAACGTGAACAACTGCATTGGTGCTTTCTATTAGATCAGGGCCTAAAATCAACCGCTCTCCAGCTTCTTCCCAGTTAACCGGAGATTTACATCGGCGTCCATATAGTGCTTTCAACGGTGCCATACCGATGCTTGACTGGAAACTATTATTGTATGCGAATTCGATCAAGGGTAAGTGTTTATCCCATGATCCTTGAAAATCGAGCATACAGGCCCTTAACATATCCTCAATCACTTGGTTCACCCTTTCTGTCTGCCCGTCCGTCTAAGGATGAAATGTTGTACTGAAGTCTAATTTGGAACCCATACCTTCTTGGAAACTTTGCCAAAATCGTGAAGTATATAAAGGATCGCGATCTGACACGATGCTTATGGGTATCCCATGTAATTGCACAATCTCCCTCAGATAATCTTCAGCTAATTTGGATGTTGTATATCGTGTACTATAGGGTAAAAAATGCACCGATTTGGTGAGACGATCGACAATCACCCAAATGGCATTGTAACCCTTCTGAGTACGGGGCAAATCGATAATGAAATCCATGGAAATATTTTCCCATTTCCATTCTGGAATAGGCAATGGTCAGAGACCCGGCAGGATGTTTGTGCTCGACCTTGACTTGCTGACAGGTCAAACACTTTGCAACATATTCTGCTACATCACGTTTTAGACCGTTCCACTAGAACGTCTGTTTAAGATCCTGGTACATCTTCGTACTACCAGGGTGAATAACATATGCTGACTTGTGAGCTTCTTCGAGGATTTCTTGACATAAGGCATGATCATCAGGTACACATACTCATCCTCGAAATAGTAACGACCCATCGTCCTTTATCGTGAATTCTGGTTGTAGCCCACTTTGTACCCTCTGTCGGATAGAAATAAGCTCTGCATCTAACATCTGGAGCTTTATGATCCTATCAAATAGTGCAGCTCGGATCATTACTATAGCAAGTAAACCTCCAGTTGACGTTGCTCGCAGAGTAGCACTCGATGATACAATGTCACTGAGTAGTTTCCATCTTTGTAATCGTGTCAGAAGATGAGATAACTGAGTGAAGGATTTACGGCTAAGCACGTCAGCTACAACATTAGCTTTACCTGGATGGTATTGAATAGAACAATCGTAGTCTTTCAAGAATTCCATCCACCTGCTCTGTCTCAAATTTAACTCTTTCTGAGTGAGGAGATATTTAAGACTCTTGTGATCGGTGAAGATCTCAAAGGTTTCACCGTACAGATAGTGTCTCCAGATTTTTAACACGAAGATGACCGCTGCTAATTCCAGGTCATGAGTGGGATAATTCTTCTCATGATCTTTCAACTGACGAGAACCATATGCAATCACATGTTCCCATTGGTTCAACACACATCCTAACCCACTGTATGAGGCATCACTGAAGACAACATAACCACCACTACCAGATGGTAATGCTAGAATAGGTGCAGAAGTGAGTCTCCTTTTCAATTCTTGGAAACCTTGTTCGCATGCCTCGGTCCACTCAAATTTAACATTCTTTCGAGTGAGCTGTGTGAGTGGTCCAGCAAGTCGTGAAAAACCTTCAACGAAGCGTCGATAATAACTTGCAAGACCTAGAAAACTTCTGATCTCGGTTCTTTATGCATGGCTTCTTCCACTTTGCACTGACTTCAATCTTTGCGGGATCAACCGTGATACACCTTGAGATAATATGCCCTAGAAAACTGACTTGATTCAACCAGAAGTCACATTTACTGAATTTAGCATATAACTACGAATCTCTCAGTGTTTGTAATGCCAGATGTAAATGATCTTCATGTTCTGTCTTTGTTTTGGAATAAATGAGTATATCATCGATGAATACTACGGTACACTGATCAAGGTAAAGTTTGAAGACTCTATTCATCAAGTCCATAAAAGCAGCTGGTGTGTTGGTCAACCCAAAGGGCATGACAAGAAACTCGTAATGACCATAGTGTGTTTGGAAAGCTGTCTTTGAAATATCTTCAGCTTTCACCTTCATCTGGTGATAACCCGATCGTAGGTCAATTTTTGAAAAGAACCGCGCTCCTTGTAACTGATCAAAGAGATCGTCGATTCGA
Organism: Chloranthus sessilifolius; assembly: GCA_021018995.1. NCBI lineage: Eukaryota > Viridiplantae > Streptophyta > Magnoliopsida > Chloranthales > Chloranthaceae > Chloranthus > Chloranthus sessilifolius. Next base: position 78,211,798 of record CM037597.1, on the reverse strand, counting down.
GGAAGCGGATATCTATTCTTGATCGTAAGTTTATTGAGTTGACGATAATCAATGCAGAGATGCATTGAACCGTCCTTTTTCACAAATAACACCGGTGCGCCCCATGGAGACACACTCGGTCTGATAAAGTCTTTGTCAAGAAGCTCTTGTAATTGCTCCTTAAGCTCTTTCAACTCTGTCGGCGCCATTCTGTATGGTGCTTTCGATATTGGATCGGTACTTGGAGCTAATTCAATAGCAAATTCTACTTTCCTATCAGGTGGTAGTCCTGGCAGCTCATCAGGAAACACATCTGAAAATTCACAAATGATTTGTACTTCAGAAAGTGACATTTTATTCACTTTCTGTTCATCACTTTGTATGAAAGCAATATACCCTTGAGCACCTTCATCAAGTAATTGTTGTGCTCGAATTTCGAATATCAGCGAAAGATTAGTTGACGGTACGCCATAAAATTTAGCTGATCTCTTCTTTTGGGGACGAAAAGAGACAATCTTCTTGCAACAGTCAACGTTCGCATGGTGAGTGAACAACCAATCTATGCCAAGGATCACATCGTATCCTTGCATTGGTAACAAGATCAAATCAGCTACTGCTTCATATCCTCAGTAATCCTTGATTGAAACCATAATCGACCGGTATACTTTATCAGTCGTGAGGGATTGTCCAATCGGAAGGGTAACGTCAAGAATAAAGTCAAGAGGTTCTGCAATACCTCCTATCTTCTGAAAAAATAAAGTCGAGAGGTTCTGGAGTACCTCCTATCTTCTTTAATTTTTCAGCAAACTGGGGTGTGACAAACGAGTGTGTAGATCCAGGATCTATCAAGACTCGTGCGTTATAACACAGATAAGCATCTTTTGGATATAATTATAAGATACCTAAAACATATAGACTAATGTTAGTTATATTACCTATTTATATCAAATATTTAAAATAATAAATATGTCAATCCAAGAATTTAGGATGTAATGTTCATAGTTAACTATATGCACCTTCTCTATCTAAAATGATAATTAATTGTAAACTTTCATGTAAAATTAATGAACAGCCATACCTTGAATGATGTCATGGCTAGTCCTTGCATCTGTTATAGTGACAGCATAAGCTCGGCCTTATACCGTAGGCCGTGCCAATCGTAACACTGGTCCTGCCTTTATCGCTATTCCGACCGTTTTTGGACATTCTCGGATCCGATGTCCCATTTTGCCTCATCGAAAACACGCACCAGAAGCTTTACGACACTCATCGGTCTTGTGTGCCTTCCCACATTTTCGGCAAATTTCTTTGGAGGCAACCGATAACGCTGTATAAGATCCCGTGCGAGAACCTGTCGGCCGTATTTGAGAAAACCCAGATGCACTTTGAGCCATTGGTGAATAAGGCTGATTCGGTACACGTGGAATCCTTGATGGTGCTGAGAATCCCGATGGATTGTAAGGTCGTGCATATGCTCCCATAGCCGGTTGAAATGCTGTCTGTCCTTGAAATCATGGTCTCTTATTAATTTGACCCGCACTATAGGATTGTGGAGCTTTTCGGGCCTTCTGCTTTTCGTCTCTCCTTTTGAACATGGTATCCACATCGGTTTCCGCAATCAATGCCAATTTCATCACGTGGGCATAGGTCGTTGCCTGAAACAATAAAATGTGCTCTTTGATCAGAGGTTTCAAACCCCTCTCAAACTTTTGGGTTTTCATCAGCTCGGTGGCTACTAACAGCGGTGCAAAGCGAGAAAGACGAGTAAATTCTGATTCATATTCTCTAACTGTCATCTGCCCTTGTACCAATGTTGCAAAATGTACCTCGAGCTTATACCTCTCAGGCACTGGAAAATATTTTTCATTAAAGGCCTCAGTAAATTCTGCCCATGTCCATGGTACACCAGGCATCCGTGTTCTTTTGACAAACTGCCACCATGGCTCTGCCTCACTCTCCAGTTTGTACGCTGCCCAGCTCACTTTTTCTTCCTCGGTACAAGTGACTCGTTGCAGTACTTTCTCAATCTGCGTTAACCACTTCTCAGCCTCCATTGGGTCATGCTGACCATAGAAACTTGGTGGTCAAAGTCGAATAAAGTCCGTAAAGCCCTCGGGACGTAGAACAGCAAGCATGGCCATAGTGTTGACCAAAGTCTCCATCAACTACGGATGGTGTCCCGCATTTTGTTCCATACCATGAACACTTCCCATCGGTGGAGTATGTATCACTGGCGGAGTTTGTTCTAGCAGAGGATGCTCTGCAACATTCTCCATTGTCGTTCGACTTTCAGCCATATGGGCATTCTCACCACTTCCCGAAGAAATGTCATGCTCATACCCAGCTACTGGAATAGTATTCGGTCCAGTGCAATGAGGCAACGGTGGTCTACCCCTGCCTCTTCCACGACGCAGAGGCATCTTAACCTAATCAAATAAAAACTTGATCAGACATACAACTCAATCTAACTCCTACCACTATTCTATTAACAGATATTTTACCATATTTGTATATGTCAGAGTTCAGTCTCCAATGACTTAACGCCGGAGCTCGGATACCACCTGTGATAGCCCGACATTTTCCCGTCTCTAAACTGGGAAAGGTCAGGCCATCGGATCACCTGATATGATCCTTTCATCAAGGTGTTATTTTTTTAATTAAAAGTAACGCAATTGCGGAAGCAATAAATTTTAACTCTGACAGATATATAACATGGCAAAAACAACTGATAATTAGACTAGCAACACTAAGTACAAAATAACAGTTAAATCTGATGTATAGCTTTTCATCGATGACGGCCACCCGTCATCTAAACAGTGAAAAGAAAACCTATACATCTAAGTATATGTCTAAAAATCATCATATATCATTTATATATGCCAAAAAAATATATTTCTCTCATTCCTCTCCTTCACAAACCCATATCCCCTCAGATCCCAAGCTACAAACCTATTTCAGGAAGAATTCTTCCGCGAAATCGTCCTCCTCCTCCTCGTCATCGTCTCCCTCCTCCTCCTTAGGCACGTATGTAGGGTCTGTCGCGTGCTCAGGGTCAGGCTCTGTAGCTAAGACAATTAAGTTGAGAAATGAGCTATCATCCACAGCTCAGTAGAGAATATTGTATTGTTATTTTACATTGACAGTTTATCACTTTTTTCATAGAGAAGCATTAAATTAACATATAAATAACATGCTAAAATGCTATATTTATGCATGGTATAACAAGTGTGAGAAGCAAGCTGAAACCGAAATACATGCTGGCAAAAACAGGGAATCAACAAGGTCAAGCTCCCGAGTTAGTGGGATCACTTGTCAAGCTCCCGAGTTAGCGGGATCACTTGGACAAGAATACTTCAAGCTCCCGAGTTAGCGGGATCACTTGTCAAGCTCTCGAGTTAGTGGGATCACTTGCGTCGAGAATCTCAAGCTCCCGAGTTAGCGGGATCACTTGATTTACACTGGAGCAATAGCATATCAAGAACATTGAATTTAACAGAGTCTGAGTACTGAATGACCAAGAAATGCATTTGCATGTATGATTTATGATGCAATGTACACTAAAATAATACATTAAATTACAAAGTTGATTTATACTCAAAAACTGGTAAAAGACTTTCTTTCTGATGTTATGTGTACTAGATGCTCATATTTGTTTCTTATCAGCTTGATGACTAATCAAGTCTATTTAATTCATAGTTAATCAGGTGCATCAGTTCAAATCACAACGCATATTTTACTTTTATTATGCGGATCATTGCGTAAATAAATACCCATCAAAACTTCTATGAAAAACTAAGTGACATGCTGATAACATTATAAAATACCAACCCAGATTCCCTACCTGTATACGTCAAGTCTTACGAGTATTGTCACTGACGCACATTCCCGCATCCGAGAACATCATGCATTCTTTGTTCTTCAAAATTTTCTAAGTGATCCATGTGGGACCAAATCTAAGAAAATGGATGTATTTTAAGAAAATTCATATTTTATAGTTGAGCTGGTCCATAGTGCATCAAGACCCAATCAGGTGCTTACCTGAACCCCTGTGGACCCAATGTCCGAATACACAAGAGGTAGTCAAAAATGCAAAAAAGCCCAAAGCTGGGGAGGTTGCCTCGGCAACACTCAAGTGGTTGCCGCGGCAAGCCCATCAGCTGGCTTTGTTGCCGTGGCAAGCCCATCAGCTGGCTTTGTTGCCGCGGCAACCCTATAAGTGTTGCCGCGGCAAACCCTTCAGCTGGCTTTGTTGCCGCGGCAACCCTATAAGGTTGCCGTGGCAAGCCTGTATATTTTTGGCTTGCCGAGCTTCAGCTGGGTTTCTTCTTGGCCTTTTGATCTTCTGTTTCCCTGTTTCCCTTCCCCTTATGTTTATAGATATTATTATATATATATATATATATTTAGATATATGTCTATAGATTCTTTATAGATTTTAAATCTATTTCCACAGATTTTCTAGACAGATCTGAAGTGCAGCAATCTACACTTCCGTTCATGTTGAAACTTCTTCTTTGTTCTTGGTTGCTGCTGTGCCTATGCTACACAATATAGGTTATATATATACCTATATATAACATATATAGATATAATTATATAGATTTTATAAACTTAAGTGATACATATTTATAAAGAGCTATTTCATCAACCACAGATCTTCACTGATCTTCAATGAAGATCGGAGTGCAGCAGTCTGCACTCAATTTCTGAGGCAAGTTATGAACTGTCACTCCTTATCATCAATTCTTCTGTACAAGAATAAACAAAGAACTAACCTTTTGGTGAATTTGTAGTACCCGACCATCAATGTTTTGTTTGTCGAGTTCAACGATGGAGTAGGACTGAAAACAGTTTTGGTGAAGCTTATATGTTGTGTCTAAGTGAAAAGAAATGGGAGTAGTCGGCTGTTGTTGATCTTTACTGAATTCCCTCTGATTTAATTATCTCTTATTTTAACCAAAAATCCAAGGAACGAAAGGAAATGTTGTTTTATAATCGTGGGTATCGACTTTGCGTGCATGGGGGTGCTTAATGACTCAATGGAGTCGTGTTTTAAATTTTGCATGCAAGTAGCTTATCAGCTACTCTGGTTTATACTCCAAGCTAAGCTAGCATTTTCTGCTAGTGTGTAGTCCATAAAGGACAACTAGGTTTTATGTGTATATTAATCATATACACAGATGCTCTGTATTAGTTAACTGGGCTTTGTTTTTCATGCAAAGCCCATATAGCCCTATTGAGATATAAGTTAATTAGTTTGGTTTCAAGACACTTGGTTTTTAATTCCTGTGTTAAGCTGGTGCATATATATATATATATATATATATATATATATATATATATATATATATATATAGTTAAAATCGGATGATTTTAGGCATATCCTTTTCCTAATGGCAATGGGCTAACTTAACAGCCATGGTCGTAGACTTATGCCAGACCAGACCTTTATTGATTTATTGTACAGATTTAAGGATCGTTACATAAAAATAGATATATAATATGCTATTATCGGATAACTACACAAAAAGATATCGCACTTTAAATTTAGATATATTATGACCATCAATCGAAAACCTAATTTTAAGATTAATATACAATAGGAATTTTGGTCATAATACATCAGGGGTAGAGTACCTGATACTCCGCAAAAAGATAATGATGTCGGTGGTTCGCCAGTGGTGGTCAAATAAAGGGAAGATAAAAAAAAAATAACACAAGAATATAGATTCACAGTTTCATTAGAAGGATATATTACTAATTATACATATATATCAAATTTGCAAATAAACTGTATCTGTAGAATATACCAAATAAGCAGATCTATCAAATTTATAAGATATTAAGGTTTAATTATTTTAAATAAAATAGGATATATATTAGATTTTAGGGCTTAACTAGTTATAAATAAAAGAAGAATATAGTTTAAATTTTAGGGCTTAATAAGTTTTAAGTAAGACAAAAATATAGTTTAGATTGTATATCATAATTAGTTTTAAATAAAATAATAATATAGATTAGAATTTACAACTTAACCAGTTTTAAATAAAACAAGAATATAGTTTAGATTTTATGGCTTAATTACTTTTAAATAAACTAAAAATTTTAAATTGTAGTTTTATTAGAAGGGTAAATTACTAACTATATAGATATATCAGATTTACAAATAAAAAATATCAATAGAATATACCAAATAAGCAGATCTATCTGATTTATAAGATATTAAGGTTTAATTCATTTTAAATAAAATAAGAATATAGATTAGATTTTAGGGCCTCACTAGTTTTAAATAAAATAAAAATGTAATTTAGATTTTAGGGCTTAATTAGTTTTAAATAAAATAAGTATATAGTTTAAATTGTATGGCTTAAATAGCTTTAAATAAAATAAGAATATAAAATTACAGTTTTAATAGAAGGGTAAATTACTAACTATACAAATAAATCAGATTTATAAATAAACATTATCAATAGAATCTACATTTACAAGATATTAACATTTAATTAATTTTTAAGCCCATTGATGTATGTTCAAATGTACCCTACGCAAAGGGACCTGAGAAGAATAGATGGGTTTAATGGGTACCCACTTGTTGAAGCATGAACAGTTGATCTTGCGATGGTTCGGGTTGAAGAGATCAATGCCCAAGTTTTCTTCTCATTCTTCCTTCTTCGATCTTGTCGGTGGTTGAATGGAAGATTTGAGGGAATGCTAGAGAGTTTTGGGAGAGAGTAGTATTTGTTGTAGAGAATAGAGAACTCTTAAGGTTTTATTTATAATAGTAGAAAAGTTTTAGGATAACCCTAATTAAGACTTTTCATAAAATATTCAATAAAGTAAAAATTTTCCACGTAAAAATGCATTCATGCGTGAGTTAATAGGTTGTTTCATTCCAGCACTTTGTGTAAGCACCGAACCAAATGGTGTGTAACGTCCCAAATTTTCCAAAAACGAATACACCCGACTCATTGTATGTGTCTGATAAGGTATACGAAATGTGCTTTAGAATATTCAAAACATTTTAGTTTAAAGATATGCATTTCAGTGTAAATGATCCATATAATTAATTGCGTTAATAGTTACACAAGCCATGTGATGGCGCAATGGTTAAGAGCTTGCTTTGTAAATAGAAGGTCCAGGGAGCGAAACCTACTATTTGAATTATTGGAACCTTTTTTTGGACCTTTTCATTGTAGTCACTACACCAATCCTTTGTGTACCGGTTTAACGCCGAATCGGACACCATAAGTATAAAAGAAACTCAATACGTAAAAATAAGAAGTTAGAATTCGCTTGAGAAAAGAGTGGGAACTGAGAGAAGAAAGAAACCCCATTTTCCTCTTCATCTCAATTCCTTTTGAGAAATCCTAACCATTGATCTCTTCTCTACATCAAGAAACTTCGATTTCAACATCGATAGATCGAAGAGAGGAGCAGATCAAAGCATCGGACGCACACTAATTCTAGGCACCGATATCCATTGATTTCAATCATTGCAAACTCCACATGCACTGCTTTTAAAAGGTAAGCATCATAGCATAATCATACGAAGTTCGATTCTTGAAATTTAGACTTGATTAGTGTGTGTTTGGATTGCATACAAGGACTTTTGAGGAATTCAGAGTTTGGGCGTCGATCTCTCGATATCGACGACCTAAACTCCACATTCATGGTCTAAGGAAGTAGAAATTATGATTTGGAAGTATGAAATTCGTTTAGAAATTATTAGTGTTTATTAAGATATGATTTGTAGAAAAATAAGGGCTTTGAATTCTGAAGAAAAAAAGAAGAGAAGTGCAATTCACACTGTCTCACTCGAGCGAGACCCCTTCAAAATCAAAGGAAATCGACAGTGAGAAATTCGCTCGAGCGAATTTTCCTCAGAATTTAGGCTGAAAATTTTGGGTGAAACTCACTCGATCGAGTTGTTTAGGTGCCACAGAGAATTATAAGAGTCGCTCGAGCGAGACCCCTTCGGAATCAAAGGAAATCTACAGTGAGAAATTTGCTCGAGCGAATTTTCCTCAGAATTTAGGCTAAAAAGTTTGGATGAAACTCGCTCGAAAGAGTTGTTTAGGTGCCACAGAGAATTATAAAAGTCGCTCGAGCGATTTTGCGAGTCGCTCGAGCGATTTTGCGAGTCGCTCGAGCGAATTGTGCAGTTTTTGGTTGCCTTCAATTTTGTTTGGTGAAACCTATTAAGCTTCAATGTGCTTTGATTCGTCAATCTTTGACACATGGTGTAACGAACTAAAATTTCTGAACACGAACACACCTTATTAGGTGTTCGTGTCTAGCAAGGTATACACCACGTTGTTGTGGTTCTATGATTTATTGTAATCTGAGTGCAGGTGAAGTGGAACAAATTGGTTTTGAGAACAATCCATGGACTATTTCAGCTACCAACTCACCTAATGAATTCGCTCGAGCGAAACCTTCAGAACAAAATCCGCTCGAGCGAATTTGGAAGTTGTTCAAGCGAGCTTTTGACCAGCCCTTTGTAAATTGGAAATCACTTGAGTGAATTTGGTTTTTGCTCGAGCGATTCTTACACTTATATTGGGCTAAATGCCCGTTCCTATCCATTTGTTTTTGAAATTGTTGGAAGAAGAAGCTCTAGCTCCTTTCCTCTTTTTCTCCTTCAAAAACTATAACCTTTGATCTCCATCTGCTTCACTCAAGGAGATCCTTCATCTATTGTATACACCAAGAAACATCGATCTTGGACACCGTTATGATCGAAGAGAGAGTGAGATTGATTCGTCAAAAGAACGAGGACTTCAACTCCAATAGTTTTGATACCGGACATCGTGAACACGACATGCATCAATGAGAAGGTAAGATTTATGTTTTGATAGTGTGGAATAAGTTTAGGTTCAATTTGTGGCTGATTTGGGAATTTATGTAATGTTTTGGAGCGATTTGGATTGCTGAATCTCACCGATTTGCTTGAGCGAAATGAAATTTGCTCGAGCGAGACACTTTTCGAAAAATTCACTCGAGCGAATTTTCCTCAAAATTTAAGCTAAAATTCTCAGGTCAAACTCACTCAAGCAAGTTTGGTGAAACTTAATAAACTTTGACTCATTTTGATCCATCAGTTATTGATACATAGTTATGAAATGTTGTGATATAGATTGAGAACCGGAGGCCATCAATAGGAACCTTTGCATTACTTTCGTGTGATTCCGAAATCGAGGTAGGGAAAAATCAATGCACAACTACATTCTGATTTTTGAATTATAGATTCATGTGATGTAAATTGATTAGATTTGATCATGAATGACATCGAACTTTTTATATGAATCCTGAATCTGATTTTGAATGTGAAGAATCTATTATGATATCTGAATGTCAACTCCGATATAAACTCTAAATCTAATATGATATTTGAATATGAACTCTGAATCTGATATGATATCTGGATGTAAACTCCGATATGAACTCTGAATCTGATATGATATCTAAATGTGAGCTCCGATATAAACTCTAAATCTGATATGATATTTGAATGAACTCGTATATGAACTCTGAATCTGATATGATATCTGAATGTAAGCTCCGATATGAACTCTGAATCTGATATGATATTGAATGTGAACTTGAACTCTGATATGAAATCTGAATTTGAACTTGAACTCTAAATTTTGAACTGTATGAGGATATGAGCGGATCTGTGATTTGGACCAGCATGACAGTTAATCCGGGATTCGGACCGGCACGGTGGTTAATCCGTGATTTGGACCGGCATGGCAGTTAATCCGTGATTTCGACCAGCACGGCGATGAATCCGACTCAATCTCTTCAGTTTTGATTTAAATGAAACATTAAGTAATAAATTATATATAAATGAGAAAATGAATAAGCAAATCAGGACCATATGAACTTCAAAATCGACATTGTTAAACTCTATGTAGAACTCCATCTTAGACATTGTGACTTTGAACTTAAGATCTTTTGATTTTCGTTTTGACGTGAAAATGCATCGAAATTTATACACTTTTGGAAATCTGTTTCTGTTCGATTCGAAAATGCCTTTGTAATTGTTCTCTGTTTTGATATGAAAACACATATGAAGTTTTGTCTTTATTTTGATACGAAAAATGTCTTTTGAGTTTGATATTAAAATGCCTTCTTCTTTTCGTCATTGAATCTATGCTTTGACTGAGGAGATGTAGTTGGTATTGATCTTTTCTCTACTGAGCTTAGATTCTTAGCTCATCCCGACATCATATGTCATAGGTGTAGATACTGAACAGGATCCTGAGCTTGAAGTTAATCCTGATTATGTGCCGGAAGAAAAAATCTTCCGCCAGAGGGTAGTGTGGATTTTGGTATAGTGTTCATTGTTTTTAGACTCAGTATAGTGTGGATTTTGGTATATTTGGGCTTGACACAGTATGTATGTATATACATACATATTTCGTATGCCACTGTTTAGGTGATAGTCAGTCGTCACTGGAGGTTTATTTTGGTTTTAGTTATGCTCTGTACATGTAGGAAATCTTAGTTTAGTGCCATGTGATATCTGTATCTTTCTTGTTCGCACATCTGTATGAGAAATCTGCTTGTTCAATTTTTAGACGGTCCGATTTTCCCTAGATATCCGTGAGGGAAATCCGGGGCGTCACACATAGTTGACGAATGTTATGTAGGGTTTGATAATCCATAGGTCATTGATAAGGATCGCCTCTTCGAATATTCACAACGTCTGAAACAAGGTAGGGAAATTTCACTACCCAATTACATTTGATCTCGATTCATTGATTTTTATGATTGGAATTTGAATGATCCTTTGAACACTAGATCTAGATTTCGAATTCGAACTTGAATGTAGACTCCCTGAATTTGAATTGACCTTTGAACTGAAAAGTGATCTTTGCATCAAATCTTTGAATCTGAACTTAGAACTTTTCCTTCTGAATACGAACTCCAAAATTGAATTTGAATATGAACTCTAAATTTGAAGTGGAATACGAATTCAATATATGAATTTTGAATAAGAGCTCTGATAGGAACTCTAAATTTGAATATATGAACACTGAATATGCATTCTGAATCTGAACTCTATTTATGAAATTTTCTGAATATAAACTCTGATAGGAACTCTGAATATCGGATCCTCTTGGATCTAAATCTGATGTGAACTCTAAATTTTGAATGTCCTAGCTATTAATTATGAATAATGACACTTAGTATATATTAGAATTGCATGATGATTTTAGGATGACATGAACTGATCCGTGATTTGGACCGGCACGGCAGTGAATCCGTGATTTGGACTAGGCGAGGCGTGAATCCGTGATTTGGACCGACACGGTGGTCAATCCGTTGGAGTCTCTTAAGTCATGATTTAAGTCAAGTATTAAGTAATAAGTTGCATGTAAATGAGAAAACGAATAAGTGAAACAGGATCATATGAATTTCAGAATCAACACCGTTAACCATATGTGAAATTCCACCTTAGACTTGTGACTTCGAAATTAAGATCTTTTGAATTCCGTTTTGACATGAAAATGCCTTCGAAATTTAGACCTTTTGGAATCCGTTTCGGTTTCATTCGAAAATTCCTTTGAAATTGTTCTCCGTTTTGATATGAAAAATGCATCTGAAGTTTTGTCTTTGTTTTTTATACGAAAAATGCCCCTTGAATTGAATATGAAAATGCCTTTAAATTTCGTCGTTGAATCTATGCATTGACTAATAATATGTGAATTTGTATTGATAATTTCTCTATTGAGCTTAGATTGTTAGCTCATCCCAATACCATGTGTCACAGGTGCAAATTTTGTTCAGGATTCAGAGCTTTGGAACGCTCCTGACTTCGCGCCAAAAGAATACTATCCATAGAGGAGCTTTGATATAAATTTTGGGGTACATCTTAGTGCTTAGTTTCATGTATATTGTAACTCGTACCACTCTTTAGGTGACCGTCGGCCGTCACCGGTGGTTTACTTTAGTTTTAGTTTTATGTTTTGTAATTTAATGGAATCTTTGTTCCTGCCATATGATATCTATTGATTTTTGCATATGGATACGATATCCGTTCTTATTTTTTCACATCGAACGGTCCGACTTTCCCAAAAATCCATGTGGGAAAGGCGGATCATCACAGATGGTATCAGAGATCATTCAGTGTGAACTTGAACATTTAATACACATCGGACGGTCCGACGTTCCCAGAAATCTGTGTGGGAAAGTCGGGTCGTCACAATTGGTATCAGAACCATGGTGCTAGATTCGGTGACACCATGTGTCATAGCTAACCTTAGAGCTAAGACATAGGTTCCATCAGAACATGGGCTAGATTTTCATGATCATTGATGACTAAAATGTGTGTTTGATCGTGATAGAATCATTATGGCCCCATGCAGAAGACTGATAAATGTCCGCAATAGAAGTATGCCCAGTGGTGAGGGCACGCCAAGTGGTTAAAGAGTAGCCACTGGGGAAAATAGTATTCCCTTGTGAGGAGGGAACGGAAATGGACAAGTCGGGCAGTTGCGAGAAACCATGATCAACACGATGGCCCAACTAGCATCGAGACCGCAACTCTTCGGATTTTAGGAGTTTAAGAGAATGAAGAATTCAAGTTTCTACAATCAGGCTGATCTACTTGAAGTGGAATAATGGATAAACCAGATTGAGAAGATTCTTCGGGTGGTGCCTAGCACCGAAGAAGAGAAGGTTCTCTAGGCTTCCTTTCAGTTAGAAGGTGAGGTGGATCCGTGGTGGAAATCGGTAGAGAGGACCTGACTATAAGAGACACCGAATGCTCCATTGAACCTGAGCTAGGTTCACCGAAGCATTTAACGAGAAATACTTCCCTAGTGTGGTTAGAGATCAGTGGGAAGTTAAGTTTGTTACACTAGAACAAGGAAAGATGTCAGTGTATGAACATGAAGCTGAGTTCACCAGGCTTTCTCATTTCACTCCTCAGCATGTGGCTATAGAACTTATGAAGGCCAAGAAGTTTAAGCATGGCCTGAGACCCAACATTAAAGAAAGATTGTCTCTATTCAAGATGAGGACCTATGCAGAGGTCATAGATTTAGCTCTCATAGTCGAGCAAGATATTGAGAAAATGCATCAAAGGAGAGAGCAGCAGAACAAGAACAGGGTTAGTCAAACCCAACCATATGCCCACAAGTAGGTAAACAAAAGGCCAAATTTTTTTATGTCAGCACCTCACCAACTTGCTCAGATCGCTTATCCAAAATCAGCGATGCCTGCATCCCCATGATCCTTCCGTCCTGTGAACTCCACTACGAAGGGAGCATCAAGGTTCGACAAGCTTCACGTCCATCTTCCTTTGCACTGATTGAATCATGTTTAAAATGCAGGAAGCAGCATAAGATAGAGTAGTGTAGGTGGACTACAGGTGCATGTTTCAGGTATGGTGCATAAGGGCATCGGATAAGAGAATGCCCAGAGATGCAGAAAGAAAAGATGACTTTGGCACCCACTCAGAGGCCCTCTCGACCTACGGTTCAAGGTCATACATTTGTTGTCTTAGAACTGGATGCCTAGGCCACCAACGAAGTTATCCAAGGTATAATTTCATTCTTGATTGTCAAATCTTTACTTTACTCTCAGTTAATGAAAATCCTTGGAAATTATTTTCAATTTGACACTTCATGAATGTCACCACACTACCACATATATTCTTAACTAAATTGCATGCATGAAACTTAGGTACCTTGCACATGTACCAAAGTAGTGATATCTATCAACACAAGGCACGTGTCCTGAGAGATCCAGGAACCACGCATTCATTCACGACGTCTTAATTCGTGGCTAAATTGAGTATCACTCCTGAGCCCTTAGACTTCATCCTAACAATGTCAGTCCAAACAGGGAACCGACAATATCTGCCAATCGGTTATCATTCCGATGGAAGACCACGAGACGAGGGCTGACCTGATCCTGCTAGACATGCAAGGGTTCGATGTAATCCTCAGAATGGACTGGTTATCCGCTTACTATGCAAGCATGGATTTCCTTCGAAAGGTGGTTACCTTTTGCCCTCCAAAGGGAAAATCCTTCCAATTCTACGGCATCAAGTCCAACGTCACACCATTCATTTCTGCCATTCATGCGAAACGTCTGATGAAGTATGGGTGTCATGGATACCTCACATTCATACAAAATCAATGGGAAGAGAAGAACAACATCGCCAATATCCTTGTTGTGTGCAAGTTTCTTGACATATTCCTAGAAGAATTGTTGGGATTGCCACCAGAACGGGAGGTGGAAGTTTCAATTGATTTGGCTCTAGGCACTGAGCCGATATTAATGGCACCATATTGGATGCCACCAGTAGAATTGAAGGAGCTGAAGGAGCAGCTATAAGAACTTCTGGATAAGAAGTTCATCAGACCAAGTGTCTCTCCATGGGGAGCACCGGTTCTTTTCGTCAAGAAGGATGGTTCAATGAGGCTCTACATCGATTACTGAAAGCTAAATAAGCTAACGATTAAAAACTGCTATCCACTTCAAGTATTGATGACCTCTTCGATCAACTCCAAGGCTCGAAATTCTTTTAGAAGATAGATTTAAAATCCGTCTATCACCAGTTTAAGGTTAGAGTCGAGGACATTTCAAAAATAGCATTCCGCACCTGATTTGGACATTATGAGTTTTTAGTGATGTCGTTCAATTTAACTAACGCGCAGAGAACATTTATGGACCTAATGAACAGGGTGTTCAGACCATATCTTGACAAGTGTGTGGTTGTCTTCATAGATGACATTCTCAACTACTCGAAGAAAAGAGACACTTCGTGACCATCGATTGTACACCAAGGTAAGTAAATGTGAGTTCTGGCTAGAAAAAGTCAGCTTCTTGGGACATGTAGTCTCTGAAGCGGGCATATCAGTCGATCCGGCTAAGATTGAGGCGATTGTGAACTGGGAGCAATCCAAGACAGTGATGGAAGTTCACAGTTTTCTCTGTTTGGCGGGTTACTATAGGAGATTCGTCGAAGGCTTCTCCCAAATTTCGGGACCACTCAAAGAAGAATAAAAAGTTTGAGTGGAGTGAGTTGTGTGAAAGAGCTTTCAGGAGCTCAAGAAGAAGCTAACCATTGCATCAGAATTTACTATGTCGTCATGCAGTGAAGGCTTCGTGGTATTCAGCAATGTATCACACAGCGGGTTGGGTTTTGTGCTTAACTAGCACGAGAAAGTCATCACCTATGGCTCCCAACAACTAAAAGATCATGAGAAGAACTATTCGACGCACGATCTCAAACTAGCAGCGGTTATACTTGCATTAAAGATCTGGTGGCACTACCTTTATAGGGAGACATTTGAGTTCTTTACTGATCATAAAAGCCGCAAGTACTTGTTTACTCAAAAGGACCTAAACATGAGGTAAAGAAGATGGATGGAGTTCCTTAAAGACTACAACTGCTCCATTCAATATCACCCCAAAAAGGAAAATGCGGTGCCAAATGCACTGAGCAGAAAGTCATTCGCTCAACTGCCAAACCTCATCACGAGAATCCATAGGTGGCAGTTGTTCAAGGACATATCCTCGTATGACACGCAATTCAAAGTTAAGGAATCATGAGCCTTGATGACCAGAAACACCATTCGACCAACGATATTTGACAATATCTGTGAGTTACAGATGACCGATGAGGAGCTGATGGTCATTCGACAAGGTCTGACTAGTGGGGTTAGACCAAATTTCTCTATCAAGAAAGACAACTCGTTACTCTTCAGGGGCCAACTTTGTATTCTAACCAATGAAGAGCTTTGACACACAATTCTTGAAGAAACTCATAAATCAAAATATGCCATCCATCTTGGTTGTACGAAGATGTACCAGGATTTGAAGAAGAGCTTTTGCTGGAGAGGGTTGAAGAAGGACATCGCGGAATATGTTTCAAAGTGCTTGGTATGCCAACAAGTTAAAATTGATCATCGGAACCCCTCTAGACTGTTGAAACCATTGCCCATACCGAAATGAAAATGGGAAGCGCTATCTGATCATCTTAAAATATGACCTTACAAGTGAACAAGCCAAATGTACTAGGGCAAGCACAAGGGTGTCGAACCACAGGGATTTGTCATTTATCTTTTATTTACTTATGTTTTACAAAGAATTTTGTAGCATTAGATTTCTTAAATTATTCTAAAATAAATAAAAGAAATCTACATAGTTTTGGAAATAAGG
Source organism: Chloranthus sessilifolius (assembly GCA_021018995.1). NCBI lineage: Eukaryota > Viridiplantae > Streptophyta > Magnoliopsida > Chloranthales > Chloranthaceae > Chloranthus > Chloranthus sessilifolius. The sequence continues at coordinate 78,195,637 of CM037597.1, read as the reverse complement.
AAGGAGAAGGCGAACAGGAACTCCTCTTGGATTCCAGATTCGTACATAACAAATCCTATTTCTTTTCTATTGTGAATCCAAGGTACCCCTGCTCCTGGCTACAAGCTCAGTCACATCGTATATGAAATAGATGGATCTAATTATGAGTTAGATAAACCTAATCGTCAAAGAACCATTGCATGAACCAATAAAACTATCCTACAAAGCCTAGTCCGTCAGTGAATATCCTATCTAAACTAACCCCAATCCTTACAAGGTCACTGGAATTAAACTAAATAAGATTGTAGCATTACCATCGCATTCTAGATCTTAGTTGGAACCTCAAACATGTAATCATACCGATAATGGAATTCACAAAAAGAAAAAGGAAACAAAAATATATTAAAATACTTATCCAAAATTTAAAAGAGATCCAGCCCGTAGCTTTAGGGATGCATCGATTCAGAGACCTTCATCATTGCTGATGTAGGTTCTGATTGATGATTACATCCAATCTCCCTCCATCCCAAAATTATTCCTAACCTAAAACTACGGAAAGTCACATCAGACCCTTCTAGAAAAGTTTCGGCGTGCGAGTCCCCTAAAACCTAACGCTAGGTTCCTTATTTATAGATTAACAAGGCCTTAGAACAAATATACATGGCAAATAATCTCTAGATCCTAAAAATCCTCCAAGAAGATGAATCTGGAAGGAAATCTGTGCGATTTGGAGTTATCTTGTCTATTCGAAGAGATTCCCGGAGAAGATCTCGAAGTTAGAGCTAATCCACAGCTGTGCGCGCCTAAATTCTTGGTCAGAAACTCTATTGTGATCAGTCGAGATTAGAGAACCAACTGGTCGACTTTAGTTTCCTTCTCCAGGTAGAAGACGATTCGCGAGCTTCAGCTTAACTTTAATTTCCAGACCGATCGAAATTAGTGTGACTAGTCAAAATAACCCTTGAGAATTTCTTCTTTCTGTTTATGACTTTCGACCGGTTAGTTGAGTCCTGGCCTGTCTCTCTTCGTATTTCTGAAGTTATCAGTGACCTGACCTATCGAATTTAGTGCTTCGACCAATCCATTTTGGACTTCTTCTCTTCTGTTTCTTTATCCCTCTACTGCACTATCCGGACCGATCAAAATTTCACTTTCGATCGGTCCATTTGACCTTTAAGGCACTCCTATCAGTTGCATCTCCTTAGTTTCTTACCATTTTCTTGGGTTTCGTCCTAACTTTGCTCTTTTAACCTTTTTAGCATTTAAGCCGCTTTTACACCTATTGAAACACAACATGAACTAAAAGCATACATTAGTGGTTAAGTGAGGATTAACTAAGCCAGGATTCGGGGATAAATTCTACGACTTTTAAGTCCAATCCCACCTCCAAACCTCAACTTTGCTAGTACTCAAGCAAAGAAAACATTAAAAGCATAACTGTAGACACCCAAATTTGGCCCAAGGCTCGATCGACACATACTTCGAGTAAGGCATACTCTCGAGCTTCTGAAAGCATCTCTCAAACCCTTAGGAATCATCCCAAAACCCTTAAGAACCTTTCTCAAACCCTTAGGAATCAATGCTAATCCATAGAACTGTTCTCGGACCCATTTTGAACCCCCCTGGGCAGTGGTTGGAAAGAGAAATGCCAAGTTTTACATAGATCTCTTATAGAGTTAAGGCTTATGCCATTGGAAGGAGGATGTTCCTAGATTTCCAACGAGCTAAAAATTGCCTCAATCCGAGTTGTATATCAAAAGTTATGGCAATTTGAAAATTATTCATAAATGTAGAAAATTACAATAGCGTGTATATTATATACGCTAGGCAAAATTGGCTTCTTCTTTGAAAATTTAGCTCCATAATGGGCCCCAGACTTCCCTATTTTCTCAAGGAACCCTGTTCCCAAGCCTAGCATGTATAATATACACTCTAGGCTTAGGAATTGTATTTTTTGGTAAAATGTTTAGATTTAGAATTTGGGGTTTGACTTGTTGACCACCCCAAAGTCCGGGGTGGGTTTCTTTAGGACTGTTGCAGCCCCATTAGTCTTATTTGCAACCCTTTATCCCTTTAAAGCCCCACCCTATCATCTACCATTAAACCCATTTCCCACCTATCTAAGCTCCCAAATACCTAAAAAACCTTAGATCCCTATTACCTAATTGCTAACCCAATTAGCTCTTTAACCCTTCACTAATCCCATCTAACCCTATAAATAGAGAGCCACCCCCCCTTGCTTAAGGGCTTGAAATATTTCCAAAAGAGAGAAAATCCTAGAGAGTTCCCTCTTCCCTTTTGAGCACTAAACATCCAAAATTCCAAAACTGAGTTCACCCTTCTAGATCCCATTTTCCATCATCAAACCCTTAGATTTGGCTAGAACTAGTCCTTAGCCTTCTTCTCCTACCTTCTAGCTTCCAAGCCTTGGAGGTTCAAACCCATTCCTCAACCCATTTGCTATTGGAAGTTCACCGGAAGCGCATCAATGCAAGAGCCCACGGTTGCATAGATGGCAACTCCACTGGGGATATTTTAGAGCTTCTACTTGAAGGTGGCCCCCTTTGCATGTATTTTTCTTTCTTTTACTAACTTTTTCTTTTTACTTACCCCTATATTCCGTCATCTTTACTCACCCCTACGATTATGTATTTTTTTCCTTACCCCTACTTTTTCGTCATTTACACGCCTTAGCCGATTGGTGGGCCTACTTGAGCTCTTTATCACCTCAGCCGATTGGTGGGTTACTTGATAGTTTAGTTTTATTTTTATCATTTAAATGCCTTAGCCATTTTGTGGGCCTACTTGAACACTTATGTTTCTCATCATCATATTCCAACAGAGGATGCAGGCCCGTAGAGGCGGCACAAGATTCTCACCACCCGTTTTTGAACTTAAGTAAACTCCGTTAAAATTGAACATTAAAAATTGAACCAAGGGGACTTAATTTATTTGTATGCGGGTGGATTTTAAAAGATGAAATAGTTAGCGATATACCCGTCTCGATTCCCGGTAGAGCGGCAGTCCTAGTGGTGATGATCGAAAGAAACCACTCCATCCAATATCTGAGAAGGCGCTTGCGCTGGAGATATATCGGGTGAGTGATCGAGCTGTTACTAAGCCTTAAAACCCATGGGAGAGCATATTAGTTGAACCGAATCAGCCTTGTATCCCTATGTACGGTGAGGAGGGACCCAAAATAACAAGAAAAAATAGTCCCCGGAAGCACTGCTTCCAGAAAACCCAAAAAAATAGACCAACTCGGGTTTGTTGCTGCTATCCAAAAAATAAATATATATATATATATATATATATATATATATATATATATATATACTTTTTAGCCTAGCATGTATAATATACACGCTAAGCCAAAAATCCCTAGATTTAGCCTTGTGTGCATAATATACACGCTAGGCCAAAATTTATGTTCTTGCTCAAATAGCTGAAATCTAAGGCCTTTTTCCCATTCCCGAGTCCCCCCGCTTAGCGATTTTAATACCCTCAATAATTCTCACACCATCGACACTCAAAATGCCCTCGCCGGTCAAGAGAGTTTGCCCTCTTATTGACTCTTTCGAGTGATCGAGTCGTCTCATGGATTTTCGTTCCCTTCCAGAGATCAAAGGTCTTCCTTTGATTCTTCCAAGGTGCATCGGAATCCTACCGTGAGAGGCATTAAGTGTGTGAACACCGCCTAAAAAGAGAGTTCCAAGGCCCCGAAAAAAGCACCATATTGATCCAAGGGAGAGGAAAGTTTTATTTGTCATATAAAATCCAAAAATAATCCAAAAAAAAAGTCAAGCAAAAAATCAAAAATCCAAAATAGATACTTTGTGGTGTCGTAACCACGGCATCACCTTACCCTCCATCATCCTGTAGGAGAAGGAGGAGGAGAGTGTAGGGGCCTCACCCAAGAAACGCATACCCAACACGCCAACAAACCATCTCTTGGGCGGTTGATCCAACCTACACCGACCCTGATTCATCCTCACCACCTTCCCCATCATATTCCCACATGGAGGAGATACCCATCTCCGATTCCACCCAATCCCGATTCAACGTCATCTGACCCTTCGGTGCACCGATTTTCTCTTCCACATCAACCCCACATACACCCCACTCTCCCACAACTAATCCAAATGCCCCCAATTTTCTACATCCCCCCGGGTCATGCCCAATTTTCCCCCCACCTTTACCCAAACCATGCCTCATTTTCCCTCCACTTCAAATCCAAATCCATCCCATTTTTCTCCCACATCCATCCAAAATCCAACCCCATTCCCCACATTCACCCAACACTCACCCACTTTTCCATTTACCCAACACACACCCACTTTTTCATCCACCCAAGCCATGCCCAATTTCCCCCAATTCACTCCACATACACCCTATTTTTCCCCATCCACATCTAATCCAAATCGACCACATTCCTCCATCCACCCAGGTCATGCACAATTTTCCTCACCCATCTACCTAGGTCATGCCCAATTTTCCTCCCCCATCCACATCCCCTCCAATGCCCAATTTTTCCCACACATTCATCCAAAGCATGCCCACTCTTCCCCATACATCTCCCCTTTCATCGAAAGGGCCATCCACATCCACCTCTGTAACCAATCCAATGGCCATGATGGAGGACATGGTTAAAGCTTATGCAGCCTGGAAGGCTTCCTAAGGCCTTCCTCATCCATCCCAAATACCCAATCCAGTACAAACCCTTCAAAACATCCGCACCCCATTCCCTCAAAATCCCAATCAACCACCCATAATCGACACCACCCAACACACCCAACATCAACCATGGGGCCATCAAGGCCCAAACCCAAGCCCATCAAAGCTTGATACCCAACCACAAGCCCATCAAGGCCCAAACCCAAGGGTCACATTCTCCAACCCTCGACAAATTCTCCAATTCCCCACATTCACCTACACCCAACAAGCCTCCATTCCCCCTCAAATGGCAAATCCATTTTCTCCAACCCCCAACCTAGCATGAACCTAACCCATCCATACCCTTCATACCCAACCCAAAATGGGAACCCATCCCAAAGTATCAACCATCCCCAGTTTGCACATCCACTTACCCTCCAACCAAATCCTCAAAATTCCCACCAAGTCCAATGGCCTCATCCGGCACCCACCTAAAATCCCCAACTCACCCATCCACTTACCACACAAACCCCTCATCAAAGTTTCCCCCAAACATAATGGCCTCATCAGGCACCCATTCAAAATCCCCCATTCGCTCATCCTCTCATTCCACAAACACATCATCAAAACCCTCATCAACCATAGTGTCCTCCCCAAATACTCACTCAACTCCAACAGAATCCACCCAAAAATCTCACCCTTCCACCATGATACGTTGATCCCCAATATGAGGAGGATGAGATTAGAAACAGTGGGGCATTTGCCAGTTTTAATCTCCCACAACCCACCTTTATCAACCAACAGGCCACCCAAAATGAATGTAGGTAGCCTAGTAGGGGAGCAGCTCCAACTCTACAGTCCAAGGAGTCAAAACTGTTGAAGGAGCAAATGAATAAAATCCAGAAATAGTTGATGAAGATGGGAGGGTTTGAAATACATGCTATAGAATTTTCTGATTTATGCCAATTTTTTGGCGTGCCATTACCCCAAAAATTTAAAGTGCCCACTTTTGATAAATATGATGGCCCATGAAACCTAATTGCCCACCTCAAATCTTACTGTGGGGACATGTGCCAATACGGCGGAGATGAACGATTCCTCATCAAAGTATTCTAGAAAAGCCTCACGGGTCTAGCTCTAAGGTGGTTCAAATCATTGAACCATCTATGTTGAAAACATGAAAAGACCTCACCCATTTGTTTTAAGAGCAATATGTCTGCAACATAGACATCGAACCGCGCAAATCAGATCTAGCACCGTTGAAATAAACACCCAATGAGGCCTTTAACGAGTACCTGGGAAGATGGAGGGCCCTACCAGCCCATGTAAAGAACCGCATCCCAGATGATGAATAGATCGAGATGATCTCAAAAGCACCCCTACTTGTTATCTCTAACTTTTTTGTCTACCAGCAATAAGCTAGTTTCGCTGACTTGGTAAGAAATGCCAATCATTGCAAAGACGCGTTGATAGAAGGGCGGTTGAACAAAAATCTGACTAGTGGGGCCAGTGGGGTACAAAAATTTGTCGTGCAAAGAAGAATCGGGGTAGATGTCATGTCCAGACATTAGTAAACACCAAACCCAGTACCAACATAGTACCAATCTAATTTGGGATAGCACAACAAGCCCCAGCATACACCCCGACACAGGCAGCTCCAGCACAGCAACAGGGCAATAATTTAAGGGCACAAATGACCCCTAAGAGAGAAGAGCCTGATAAAACCTAGCATTCACTCCCCTAGGGCAATCCTTAAATGTCCTCTTGCCGTTGTTGATAGAATAGGGCTTAGTTACTCAGCTTCAGCCATGACCTCCATCGAATCCAATCCCAAAGAGTTATGATCCCAGCGCACATTGTAATTTCCATTAAGAGTCGGGACATCCAACTGATCGATGCTTCCCTTTGAAACATGCGATAGAGGATTTGATAGAGGTGGGGAATCTCATACCCCCAGCACCCCCCTAGGCCAATCAGCATACCAACATCCACCAGGTGCCGCTGCCACCACACCCGCAAGGTGGAATGGGCCTAAGAGCCACCATCAACATGTGTTGGTCGGCTTTTAAACTGCTGCTATTTTATTAAGAACAGTGGAGAGAATAAATTCATAGTGGAGATGTGGAGATGGCATTACAGCAAGTCTAAAACACACATAATCCTGCAAGATACAGGGTCCATTGTAGTAAGTTTTGATAAGTAAGAGTTTGTCCCACAGAGAAATTGATCAAGAACCCAAAATGGGCTATAATAATAGACCTCTAGATCTGGCTACAGATCTAAAAATCCTAAAGAAAGGGAGTTGGGTGTCACGACTATACTAAATTAATCCTTAAAATAAAGAAATAAAATGTAACCTAAAGAAAGGGTTAAGAGGAAGATGGTGGTAGTGTGTGCCAAAATAAAATACAAAAATTATGAGAAGTAAGTAGGTTAAGCTAGAGTTAAAGCAGTGATGTAACTCAGATTTAGTCTGTCTCTGCAGTGTTCCTTGCTGAGATGCTATTAAAAGCCTCAACAAGGTAAAAATATCCGGTTTAACCCATGCCATTTGGGGCGCTCTTAGGCCTATACTCTATTCACTCTAATGGTCACAGGGTATCCGATAGAGTCTGTCAAATCCCATTGGTTAAAACAAACATTGCCAATCTAACCTAGAGGAGTGGACTGATCATTCCCCCAGCCGCTGGGCTAGATCAAACCATGAATGCTATTGTAGCACTATGTAATGCCAGTGCTACAAGCTCCCCAGATCTGCGCACAGACCTGGCTGACATCCATAGGTATTTCAACCCATAAGATCCTAAGTGCTTTGCTAAGGCCAACTGCTCACTAGTGCCCATAAAAAGGACCATGCAACAGGTTGGATAAGGCTTTAGATTCAGCTGGTCATTGCTACAAACGGCCTGCAATGACTCAGCCTCAAGCTATAATTACTACAAAGAGATCAGATCTAACATTTAATGTAGGCTAGGTAAAACAGAGGGGAGCCAATTCCTGTACAAACTTCCTCACAAGACTCTAGAAGCTCATGTGCAAGGGAGAAGAATCCTTCTCAAACATGTGAATGGACATAACCTTAGGGCGATACTCTATCCACTTGAATGGTCACAGGGTATCCCATTGGTCTGTCCATACCATAGAGGCCTGAGAAAGAACATGAAAACTACTACAACCACCATGATCCACAGGCCTTCTAGCTCCCTAGATCTCACTACAGATCCAACATTGTTTTCCATGGGGCTATCAAACCAAGAGAAATCAGATGGTAAATAATAGATCTACTAGAAACTGAATGGGCTAGTCCCAAATATATGGATCCTATAGACATCTAAAGAAACCATAAGATCTTTAGATTCAATTAGGCATTAAAACGACAATCCATTGATGAACACAAAACTTATTGCATAATACACTCCATCCACAATCCTAATGTATACTAAAAACCTATTACAAACTGAAATAAAACTAAACCTAGTTGCTTATAGGGGAGTTAGCCAGCAAGTGCTGGGCTAAGAGAGAAGAAAAATAAGAAAAAGAGATGATCAAACCCTAACCCTAGCCTGCTAGAGCTCACAGCCGACAGAGGATGAAGGAAAGATGAAAATAATAAACTCTAAGTATAACTTATATACTCTGTCAAATCGGCCTTGGCTCTAAGGAGATTAACCCTAATTTTTTTAGCAGACGTGACACTTTTTCAACCCTTGGATGCCTGGAGATATGCACCTCAAAATCCTTGCCTCGGGAAGTGTACCCTAACCTTGGGAAATTCCCAAAAGGTCCTTGAGTTAAAACTGAGAAGTGGAGAGCCCGAGCTTCTCGGGGCTAATATCTACTTTTAGCTCATTCACGTAGCTACTTTGCCTTCACAGAGTTGCCTTTGGATGTTGGGAAGTGCTTGCTCGCGCATTAGCTATTCATTTGATTGCACAGTTCGCTAGTGTTGTAGTGCTGTCACGGAGATGATCTGAAGTGTCAAGATTTCTCGCTCAGTTGAGCTTCAGAAGCTCTTTCTCGCTAAGTACTCGTGCAGTTATGCTCCTGCGCTCGCGTAGTCAATGGTAAGGCTTTAGAGTATGCGAGATCTACATGAAGAGAATTTTGGGCGTCTCTCTCTTCTAGGGCTACACGAGAACTCCGTGAGGTGACATTTGGTTCAGTGTACATATGGACTTGCTGTGTTCTTCACGCGGCTGCTTTGAGGCTTGATCTCCACGAGAGCTTTGCGACCACAGATTCTGGGGACTTTAACCTACAAGATCTTCGAGAGGTCATTTCAGCTATCCTTCTGACTATGCAGCGCATCTGCGCGAGGGCCTCTTCCACTGTATCTTTAGCTTTGCAAGGAAGTTCCTTAACTCTGTGAGGTCTATCTTTTACTGCTCTGGTGCATTGCGCTTGCTGCTATCACAGTCTCCTCTCTTCTCAGCTAACTTTATTCATCTGCTAGACTTTGGTCAATGGTGATCAGCAACAATAAGTGTAACGACCCTGAAATCCAGAACACGAACCTGACTGTTTCGATCTATGTGCCCGGTACGGAAATCGAGGCTGATTTAAAACTTTAGAATTAATATTAGTTAAGATAAAGTTGCACTGTGATTAGATGGGTTCACACTCGCGTTTTCGTTTAAGTCCGAGTTGTGTAAAGGGTCAATGAGACACGTTGCACCGTAGCAACCGTGTTCGTGCCCCACACCGGAACATAGAATAGGAGCAAACAGAAATATCTGTTTAGTAACTTATAAGAGAAGAAAGGGAGACTTAGAGAGAGATCCCCTTCTTCTTCTTCTTCTTCCCCTTGCCCTAGTAGCTCTAGTAGATAAAGAACCTGTAACTAGGTAGGTTTTCAAGAGGATTCTTGGAGAAAAACAGGGTTAGCAAGAGTGAGATGATGAGTTTCCTAAGCTAGGGTAGGTAGAGTTCAATGAAATGAGCTTAGGTATGGTCTAAGGTATGTGTGTGAAGTCTCAGGTCGAACCGGAGCTAAAGGGTTGCTCGTCGGACTCGGATCGGTGATGAACTCCGAGAACTAGATCCGAAACCCTCATCCGTATCGATTTGCCAAAACCCTGAGAAGGCCCAAACGAAGGTGAGTCTGTGTGTTTAAATAGGGGCAAATGAGAAGCCCAGGTATGTGCATTGATGTTGTGATAATGTTTGTTGAGAACCATTAATGAAAAATAGGAAAAATAGGGTTGGAGATGAACTCCATTAATGACAGAGTTTCTGTCATTATTGATCGATCAATGAAGGCATTGATCGATCAATGACAAGTGGTGATCGATCAATGAAGATCATTGATCGATCAATCTGTATAACACAAAAAGGGGAACAGAAGCCCCTAAATCCTGGAAGTTTAATGCCCGAAGGGCATTGACCAATCAATTTGGGCATTGATCAATCAATCCTGGGTATTGATCGATCAACAAGAGAGTGATCGATCAATGACAGTTGGTGATCGATCAACATAGGTATTGATCGATCACTGTAGGGTGTTGATCGAACAATGAAGGCATTGATCGATCAATCTGTATAGGCAGATAATGTGAACAAAAGAGGGGAAAATTTGAAAATGGGCTAGTGATCGATCAATGATCAACAGGATGCATTGATCGATCAACCCAAGTGGTGATCGATCAATTTAAGCTGTGTTAAATGTGAGTAGAAGAGAGGTTATTGATCGATCAATGAGTGTATTGATCGATCAATGATGATAGGTGATCAATCAATAAGGTGTATTGATCGATCAAATGGCTTGTTGCAGAAGGAGTGCTAAGAGGGTGGTGATCGATCAATGAGAGGTATTGATCGATCAACAAGAGGTATTGATCGATCAATAAGAGTGGTGATCGATCAATCACCCCTGTTTTGTTCTGTTTTGGTTTTATGGGTTAAACACCACCGGACATTGTGCCGGTTAACTTTCGGACATCCCTAACACTTAAAGTACTATGTTTATGATCTAGGATCAAACCCTGATACCTTGAAAAGGCTTTGGATTTGCTTAGAAGATAAAGTGACCTGAAGTAGGAGAAAAACCAACTTAAACTGCTTTTGAGTATGATTCCATGTTTATTTCATATCTATGCCCTGATTTCTGTTTTTACCAAGCATGTATGCATATCATGATTCTTGCTATTCTGATTTCTGTTCCTGACTCGTATTCTGAAACCTGCTTCTGATGTCTGTTATCTGATCTGTGAGGTATATATGTATGTGATTTGATGATTTAAACCAGATGATCCCCACCGACCCGGCGGTATATCCGATGCCTGGCACACTTGTGCACCTGCTTTCAATCCTCGGCACAATTGCACTCCATAGATGAGGCATTGTTGCACTTTCAAAATTGTTCATGTGAACGACGATTGGTTGGGGTTTCCTATCGGACATTCCTGTTTACTCCGTGCTATATAGTCACGGGAGTTTCTTAAGTTAAATACACACAATTTAAGTACTCTGATAATATACTTGCATAACATCTGATTTCTTGCATAAAATCTCAGCTTTTAGTTTGATTCGTCATGATTATACGTTCCTGATTTGATTTCTGTTATGAGATAGCATGATCTGCATATTCAATTCGTTTAGTTGGAATTCTTCTATTGAGCTATGATGTAGCTCACCCTGCTTTCTAAATCAATTTTAGGTTCTGAGGTCAGTAGCTCAAGCAAGAGTGACCCAGACTACTAGCCTGACCCAGAGGCTGAGGCCAAGGACGAGGAGACAAACATTCAGGCGGACGAGTTCTATCTGTAGCCTGGGTACTTGAGTCTGATGTCCTGTATTTTGATCTTTTGGATTATTGTGTGCCTGGTGGCCACTTTTGTATATATTTTTAGTAGGATTACTTATTGTATTATTTATGCATTCTATTTGGAACCACTATCGGGAACCATTGTTTGGGTGATGGATGTCTATCACAAATGGTTCTTCTTGGTTCCTTTTTGAGAATGTGTATTCTTTTGGTTCTATATAGAATTAACTGTTCTATCATTATTGTTCTTTAGGGGAAATGCGTTCATAGATGACTGACTCGATCTACCACTACTGGATAGTGTCTGCTTAGCTTCCGCTACACCAGCAGACACTCGTGATTGTCTCGGGGATCATCCAGAGTATGATCCTGATGGCACGGATTTCTGGGTGCAAAAATTTGGGCTGTCACAGTTGGTATCAGAGCCTAGACGTTAGGTTGAACTACGGGTTCAGGTTGGATTATTTTCACAATCTATGTACTAATTAATGTTGTTGTTTTCACAATGACAGACCAGTATGGGCCCTAAGTTCAGAGGTGGGCACAGCGGAGGTAGAACAGGTCGGAGAGAGATTCCTCTGAGGGATGTGCCCGAGGTCATAGGCACGTCAAGGGGCTTGGAATTCCTCTCGCATGCAAATGCAGTTCCAGTGGGACCAAGAGGAGGTAGAAGAAGAAATGAAGAAAGGATGGAGCAGGTGTTGGAAGCATTAGCTACCAACGTCGCTCAACAGACAGCTGCTTTGGCTCAACAGGCAGCTAGACCACCCCATCAGCCTAGTGGATTTGTGGAATTTAGGAGAATGAGACCTCCTAACTTCTCGGGTCAAACGGATCCCATAGAGGTAGAAGGGTGGATAGAAGAGATGGAGAAACTCTTTGAAGTATCACAGTGTAGTGACCTGGAGAAAGTGCGTTGGGCCACTTTCAAATTGGATGGTGACGTCGGACCTTGGTGGAAGTCGGTGTCACAAAATAGACAGAGAGAGTTTCCTCACACTCCTTGGGCATGGGAGGAGTTTACGGAGGTGTTTTATCACAAATACTTCCCAAAAATTGTGAGGCATTAATGGGAAGTGAAATTCATAGAGTTGAAGCAAGGCTCCATGTCAGTAAGGGACTATGGAGCGGAGTTTGATAGATTGGCTAGGTTTGCACCTCAGCACGTAGCCTCGGAGTTGATGAGAGCAAGGAAATTCCAACTTGGCCTGAGACAAAATTTACAGAAAGACGTCGCCATGTGGGAAATGGAGACTTATGAGGGAGTCATGGCCAAGGCTCTCATAGCTGAAGAGGAGAACCAGAAACAATTCTCTTGGAGGGACAAGCAGGCGAGAGAGAGACCATTCCAAGGGCAATCTCAGGATACAGAGCAGAACAAGAGGGCTAGATTTTCCAGACCTCCAAGATACCCTACGCACTCTCGACCGGCGATTTCTTCAGGTCCAAGTTCATATCAGAGAGAAGCAGCGCCTACATCTTCCAGATCATTTCGACCAGCTGGATCTTCTGGTAACTGGGCCTCAGTGACTCAGGGACCTTCAAGAGTCTCGTCCTTCACTCCGGCCGCGATATGTGCAAAGTGTGGGAAACCACACAAGACAGAGGACTGCAGAAGAGAGACAGGGGCATGCTTCAGGTGTGGCAAGATGGGCCACTTGGTTAGGAATTGCCCTGAGGAGAGCAAGGAGCGGTTAGGATCGGTATCTACACAAAGATCATCTCGACCAGTGGTTCACGGTCGAGCTTATGCCAAATCAAGAATCGATGCTCTGACATCAAATGACGTCATTCAAGGTATGATTAGAATTCAAGGGATATGGTGTTGTTTAATATGATGAACTGGAAAATTTAAAAATATAGAATTTATTCAATTAATTTTGATTATAATAGTACACATAAGCCTACACATCTAAAACATTAAAGTAATGTTGAAATTGGTGTATAGGTGAGCTGAAACTGTATAGGAGTTGCGACATTTGCTTCCATAGGGCGCGAGCCCTGATAGACCCAGGCTCCACGCATTCTTTCGTACGGCCTCAATTTATGAAGGAATTGAGTGCCACTCCAGAACAACTAGATTTTATTTTGACAGTGTCAATTCCCACGGGTAGTGTAGTGAATGCACTCACTGTGTGTAAATCAGTGGTAGTGGCAGTAGATGATCACGAGACACGGGCAGATTTGATTTTGTTGGATATGAAGGGATTCAACATCATTTTGGGAATGGATTGGCTATCTGCTTACCACGCAAGTGTGGATTGTCTTCGGAAGATGGTAGTTTTTCGCCCTCCAAAGGAGCGATCCTTTAGATTCTTCGGAGTGAAGTCTAAGGTAGCTCCGTTGATATCCGCTATTCGGGCAGAGAGGATGATGAAGAGTGGATGCGGTGGATATATAGCCTTTCTATAAGAACAACGGGAGGAGACAAATGTGATATCCGACATTCACATTGCATGCGAGTATCCCGATGTATTCCCTGAGGAATTGCCAGGACTACCACCAATTCGGGAGATTGAGTTTGCAATCAATTTGGTTCCAGGCACTGAACCAGTATCTAAAGCCCTTATCGGATGGCTCCAGTAGAATTGCAAGAGTTGAAGGAGCAACTACAAGAACTGCTAGACAAAGGGTTTATCCTACCGAGTGTGTCCCCTTGGGGAGCACCAGTATTGTTTGTCAGAAAGAAAGATGGTTCGATGCGTCTATGCATTGACTATCGGTAGTTGAATAAGTTGACGATTAAGAATCGTTACCCGCTTCCTAGGATCGATGATCTGTTTGATCAATTGCAAGGAGCGAGGTTCTTTACGAAGATTGACTTGAGATCAGGTTACCATCAATTACGAGTCAAGGCCGAAGATGTGGAGAAGACGGTGTTCAGAACCAGATATGGGCACTATGAATTCTTAGTTATGCCATTTGGATTGACGAATGCACCCGCATCGTTCATGGACCTGATGAATCGTGTGTTTAAACCACACTTGGACAAGTCAGTGGTTGTTTTTGTAGACGACATCCTTGTCTATTCTAAGACAAAGGAGGAACATGAAGAGCATCTACATATAGTCTTGCGGACCCTCAGAGAACACAAATTATATGCAAAGCTTAGTAAGTGTGAATTTTGGTTGAACCAAGTGAGTTTCCTGGGCCATATTGTCTCCGCCAAGGGTATAACTGTAGATCCGACAAAGATCGAAGCTGTCGTGAACTGGGAACAGCCTAAAATAGTGACAGAGGTCCGTAGTTTTCTTGGTTTGGCAGGATACTACAGGCGATTCGTAGAAGGTTTCTCTAAGCTATCAAGTCCGCTTACTCAGCTCACTAAGAAAAATGCTAAGTTTGATTGGACTGAACAATGCGAGAAAAGTTTTCAGGAATTGAAGACGCGTCTGACTACAGCACCAGTGCTAGCTATACCTTCTGGCAGAGGAGGCTTGGCTATCTACAGTGATGCATCGTATAGTGGTTTGGGTTGTGTTCTCAACCAACATAAGAAGGTTATCGCATATGGCTCTAGACAACTTAAGGAACATAAGAGAAACTACCCGACTCATGATCTGGAATTAGCGGCGGTGATCTTTGCTTTGAAAATTTGGAGGCACTACTTATACGGCGAAACGTTCGATATCTACACCGACCACAAAAGCCTTAAATATTTGTTTACCCAGAAGGATTTGAATATGCGACAACGCAGATGGATGGAGTTCTTGAAAGACTACAATTTTTCCATTCAGTATCACCCTGGGAAGGCCAATGTTGTGGCGGATGCTTTGAGCAAGAAGTCTTCAGCTCAGTTGACACATCTTATCACCAGAGTACAAAGGTGGCATTTACTTGAGGACCTGGCCTTATGTGATACGCTGATTGATGTCAGAGGTTCAGGGACACTGATGGCTACCATTGTGATACGTCCCACATTGTTTGACAATGTACGTAAGCTTCAGATGATTGATGATGAACTTATGGCAATACGAAGGGATGTGATCAACGGGATCAAACCTGATTTTGCCATCAAGGATGATGGCACCTTGCTATTTCGAGATCGGATATGCATACCGGATACAAAGGACCTAAAAGACACAATTTTGGAGGAAGCGCATAAGTCTACATATGCTATACATCCTGGGAGTACCAAGATGTACCAAGATCTCAAGCGAAGTTTTTGGTGGAGAGGATTAAAGAAGGATGTGGCGGATTATGTTTCTCGGTGTTTGGTCTGCCAGCAGGTGAAAGTGGACCATCGGAATCCAGCGGGTTTGTTGCAACCATTACCAGTGCCAGAGTGGAAATGGGAAGCCATTTTCTATGGACTTTATACTAGGATTGCCGAGCACATTGAGAAAGAACAATGCCATTTGGGTTATTGTAGATCGATCGATTTAAATCGCACATTTTCATCAGACGACTACATTGTACCAATAAACTAGCCGAGCTGTACATGAAAGAAATAGTTCGATTACATGGCATACCGATCTGCATCGTGTGTGATAGAGATCCGCTATATACATCGCAGTTTTGGCGACGATTCCAGGAAGGTATGGGTACTAAATTGGAGTTCTGCTCAGCATTTCATCCTCAGACAGATGGGCAGACTGAGAGAGTGAACCAGATCATAGAGGATATGTTGCGTGCATGTATGTTAGACTTTCATGGTTTATGGGATCAACACTTGCCTCTGATCGAGTTCGCTTACAATAACAGTTATCAGTCAAGTATTGGGATGGCGCCTTATGAAGCCTTATATGGACGTCGATGCAGATCTCCACTGAATTGGGAAGAAGTCGACGAGAAGCTTGTCTTAGGACCAGAGATCGTGGACAATACCACCGAGACGGTTAGGGTGATTCGTGAAAGATTGAGGATGGCCCAAAGCCGTCAAAAGAGCTATACGGATCTTCATCGGACGCAAGTGGAGTTTCAGGTTGGAGACAAGGTGTTTGTGAAGATCTCACCAACCAAGGGTGTCATGCATTTTGGGAAACGCGGAAAGCTGAGTCCTCGATACATTGGACCATTTGAGGTACTCGGACGGGTTGGTGAAGTGGCTTATCGGATTGCCTTGCCACCACAGTTGGCAAGCATGCATAACGTCTTTCACGTGTCCATGCTACGCCATTACGTACGCGATCCGACTCACGTCTTGGATTTCCAACCAATAGAGCTTCAGGAGGATATGACGGTGATTGAAGAACCGATTGCTATTTTGGATCGTCGTGATCAAGTCTTGCGGACTAAGTTGATTCCACTTGTACTAGTCAAGTGGAGAAATCATTCGGATGCTGAAGCTACTTGGAAATGCGCAACCGAAATCTGCGAACAATATCCACATTTGTTTACCTGATGAGAAAGGTAAATTCTTAATTATTTTCGCTTAAGGGTTCTTCACCATAATTATGTTGTTGTGCGTGAGCATGCATCATTTACTCGATAAATCTCCTTCTATGGGTACTCTGTATGATGTGCATGTAACATTAGTTTCGAAGTTCGGACTATTCGCTGTCGGAAAAGCTGATTGTGTTACAATATAGTCTCACAGATAGCATTGATCGATCAACAGAGGTATTGATCGATCAATTTCATGAGTGATCGATCAACAAAGAGAAGTGATCGATCAATGACAGTGAAGGATTTCACTCAAATGATAGGCTGGTGATAGATCAATAGCAGTATTGATCGATCAATGGTGGTTCAAGTGATCGATCAACAAGGGTTAGGGATCGATCAACTTTGCATTGGAAAGTAAGCATTGATCGATCAACATTGGTAGTGATCGATCAATAAGGGTATTAGTGATCGATCAACAAAGGTTGGTGATCGATCAATGCATCGATTTAGGGCTTAAAGATGCTTCATTGATCGATCAACAAAAGCATTGATCGATCAATCCTGGGGTTTAAGTTAAAGTTTGGGATTTTAAACGGTCATTTACACGAAGCTTTCGCAGTGATCGATCAAGGGCTTGCACTCCGACCGTTCAATCTCCTTCCCAACACTTCTCTGGCCATTTCCGTCCGATCTCCGGCTTGATTCGAGTGGACTTTGCTCAATTCATTCGGTAAATCTCTCGTTCCATTCATTTTGATCTCTTTTCACATTTTTGGCCAAGTTTAGACCATGGGACCTCGCACGAAGAACACTTCGCGTAAGGTACCCACGTCTTGGGCTCGTACACCGGTACCACCCTTCGTTTCCGTTCCCCCACCACCCGTGCCACCCATGGCACCGGTTTCACCCCTTGTTCCACCCATTCCCGCGCCCGTTCCGCTCCCCGTTGAGCGTGAAGTCCCCAAATCATGGTGGACTTCCAAAACCTTCTTACCCGAATACATTTTTGCTTCCTCGCTCTACGAGGACCGACCCAAAATGGCTTGGGCCAAGGGTTATATCCAAAAGCTCGGGTTAAAACCCTTGCTTGAACCATTCCACGACCATTATTGCCCACGCCTCGTGAGGCTTTTCTTCCAAAACCTACGATGGGGTGATAGTCGCCATCGACTTGTCACGACCATCGATGGTTTCGAGTACAAATTTAACCACTTCCATGTCGCAGCGACACTTCAATGCCCGCCCACTTATATCGAGACATGTGGCCTTGATGCCCCGTACATCAAGGAAGTCTCATAGGCCGATGTGGTCACTAAGATGACCCAAGGCCAACACGGGAGGGGCCAATCCATATCTAGGGCCCAATTACCCGATCGATTGTGGATGCTTGATACGTATATCAAGTGTGCACTAAACCCCTTTTTACACAAGTCTTTGCGGACTGGAGTAGTGCAACAGGCACTATTCTCGGCCTATGAGAACCGTTGGTTCTCTATGGCAGATTTGGTCATTGAGGGCATCATCAATGCCAATGACCTGGACCAAGAGTTACAACCTGTTAGTGCGACGACTTCCTGAGGAGGAGGAGGGCGCTGCCGAGCCCATTCCGCCTACTGTCGTCGAGGGTTCCATTCCTGTCGAGCCTACATCAGGAGAGGGGGAGGCCCCACGTGACCCACCACCTCCATCTGAGGTGTCTACCCGACCGGCCCCCACTACACCCCACCGATCGATTCGTCAACCCACAGCCCATCCCCCACCATCTTCCTCCGACGACGTCGCCGCGATGCTTCGGGAGCTGGTGGAAGGCAACCGCCGTATACACAAGAGGCTAGATGGCATGGAGGCATTCCAGCGACAGATGTATCGTCGTCTGGATTACCATGAGGGGATGCATGAGCTGGTCATGCAGCATCTGTATGCCACGACGTCCACGCCGATGATCGCCCACGCTCGTCAACACGTTGTGGACCCGCGCGACTACCGCACACTGCCACCTCGTCCCAACAGACCTACCCCTGACGAGGCCGGTCCATCCGATGTCCCCACAGGTATTACTATACTACTATACGTTATTCCTATGTTACTTATCTCTCTATATCTAAACTGATCTGCTTAGCATATAAATTCTGTTTGTAGACCTAATTCTTACTGCATAATATCCCGACTGTCTGATTTTACATTTAAATCTGTTAGTCTTACAACCCATCATTGCCTAACTGCACCTCTTAGACATTTTCGAGGACGAAAATTCCTAAGGGGGGGATAATGTAACGACCCTGTAATCCAGAACACGAACCTGACTATTTCGATCTACGTGCCCGGCACAAAAATCGAGGCAAATTTAAAACTTTAAAATTAATATTAGTTAAGATAAAGTTGCACTGTGATTAAATGGGTTCACACTCGCATTTTCGTTTAAGTCCGAGTTGTGTAAAGGGTCAATGAGACGCATTGCACCGTAGCAACCGTGTTCGTGCCCCACACCGAAACATAGAATAGGAGCAAACAGAAATATCTGTTTAGTAACTTATAAGAGAAGAAAGGGAGACTTAGAGAGAGATCCCCTTCTTCTTCTTCTTCTTCCCCTTGCCCTAGTAGCTCTAGTAGATAAAGAACCTATAACTAGGTAGGTTTTCAAGAGGATTCTTGGAGAAAAACAGGGTTAGCAAGAGTGAGATGATGAGTTTCCTAAGCTAGGGTAGGTAGAGTTCAATGAAATGAGCTTAGGTATGGTCTAAGGTATGTGTGTGAAGTCTCTGCGTGTTGAACCGGAGCTAAAGGGTTGCTCGTCGGACTCGGATCGGTGATGAACTCTGAGAACTAGAACCGAAACCCTCATCCGTATCGATTTGCCGAAACCCTGAGAAGGCCCAAACGAAGGTGAGTCTGTGTGTTTAAATAGGGGAAAATGAGAAGCCCAGGTATGTGCATTGATGTTGTGATAATGGTTGTTGAGAACCATTAATGAAAAATAGGAAAAATAGGGTTGGAGATGAACTCCATTAATGAGTTTACATCATTATTGATCGATCAATGAAGGCATTGATCGATCAATGACAAGTGGTGATCGATCAATGAAGATCATTGATCGATCAATCTGTATAACACAAAAAGGGGAACAGAAGCCCCTAAATCCTAGAAGTTTAATGCCCGAAGGGCATTGACCGATCAATTTGGGCATTGATCGATCAATCCTGGGTATTGATCGATCAACAAGAGAGTGATCGATCAATGACAGTTGGTGATCAATCAACATAGGTATTGATCGATCACTGTAGGGTGTTGATCGATCAATGAAGGCATTGATCGATAAATCTGTATAGGCAGATAATGTAAACAGAAGAGGGGAAAATTTGAAAATGGGCTAGTGATCGATCAATGAGGACATTGATCGATCAACAGGATGCATTGATCGATCATCACCCTACAGTGATCGATCAATTTAAGCTGTGTTAAATGTGAGTAGAAGAGAGGTTATTGATCGATCAATGAGTGTATTGATCGATCAATGATGATAGGTGATCGATCAATAAGGTGTATTGATCGATCAAATGGCTTGTTGCAGAAGGAGAGCTAAGAGGGTGGTGATCGATCAATGAGACGTATTGATCAATCAACAAGAGGTATTGATTGATCAATAAGAGTGGTGATCGATCAATCACCCCTGTTTTGTTCTGTTTTGGTTTTATGGGTTAAACACCACTGGACATTGTGCCGGTTAACTTTCGGACATCCCTAACACTTAAAGTACTATGTTTATGATCTAGGATCAAACCCTGATACCTTGAAAAGGCTTTGGATTTACTTAGAAGATAAAGTGACCTGAGGTAGGAGAAAAACCAACTTAAACTGCTTTTGAGTATGATTCCATGTTTATTTCATATCTATGCCCTGATTTCTGTTTTTACCAAGCATGTATGCATATCATGATTCTTGCTATTCTAATTTCTGTTCCTGACTCGTATTCTGAAACCTGCTTCTGATGTCTGTTATCTGATCTGTGAGGTATATATGTATGTGATTTGATGATTTAAACCAGATGATCCCCACCGACCCGGCGGTATATCCGATGCCTGGCACACTTGTGCACCTGCTTTCAATCCTTGGCACAATTGTACTCCATAGATGAGGCATTGTTGCGCTTTCAAAATTGTTCATGTGAACGACGATTGGTTGGGGTTTCCTATCGGACATTCCTGTTTACTCCGTGCTATATAGTCACGGGAGTTTCTTAAGTTAAATACACACAATTTAAGTACTCTGATAATATACTTGCATAGCATCTGATTTCTTGCATAAAATCTCAGCTTTTAGTTTGATTCGTCATGATTATACGTTCCTAATTTGGTTTTTGTTATGAGATAGCATGATCTGCATATTCAATTCATTTAGTTGGAATTCTTCTATTGAGCTATGATGTAGCTCACCCTACTTTCTAAATCAATTTTAGGTTCTGAGGTTGTAGCTCCGTAGAGTGACCGGACTACCGGCTGACCTGTAGGCCGAGGCCGAGGACGAGGAGACAGACATTCAGGCGGACGAGTTCTATCCGTAGCCTGGGTACTTGAGTCTGATGTCCTGTATTTTGATCTTTTGGATTATTGTGTGCCTGGTGACCACTTTTGTATATATTTTTAGTAGGATTACTTATTGTATTATTTATGCATTCTATTCGGAACCACTATCGGGAACCATTGTTTGGGTGATGGATGTCTATCACAAATGGTTCTTCTTGGTTCCTTTTTGAGAATGTGTATTCTTTTGGTTCTATATAGAATTAACTGTTCTATCATTATTGTTCTTTAGGGGAAATGGGTTCATAGATGACTGACTCGATCTACCACTACTGGATAGTGTCTGCTTAGCTTCCGCTACACCAGCAGAAACTCGTGATTGTCCCGGAGATCATCCAGAGTATGATCCTGATGGCACGGATTTCTGGGTGCAGAAATCCGGGCTGTCACAATAAGTCACCATGGTGAGCACTACCAAGGTGTTCTATTAGGTTTTGTCTCAGCTGTCATCTTTGAGTGTATTCTCTCTCTCTTTTGGGTTAAAAAGCAAGGAGTTTTTATTAAGCTGCACATTTTATTGCTAACTACAAAACACACTCAACAAATAATTATTAGTCTGCTTCAAGGTCCAGCAAAAGCTAAGTTAAGATGTAAAAAGTGGTACTTTTCTGTGAATAACACACCCCCAAACCTAATCTTTGCTAGTCCCTGAGCAAAGGAGAAATTAAAATAACTACTCTAAGAATTGAAATGCCACTTTCGTAGGGAGCATGGATGCATTTAGCATATGTACCAAGCCTTTTAAATCCCTAGGTGATCCCTAGTGGAGGAGTTTAGTCTCCTGAGGGTTTTCAGTGAAGATACCCACAAACTTCTTAATGAAACAATTGACAAAGGTGCAACATTATCAAGTCAGCTGTCAAGGAACAGAGCATCAGTTCACCTTTGATTCAATAAAAATGTGAGGAATTTGGAAATGAAAAGTACAGACATTTAATCATCACAACCTCTATATGAGTGCACAACATTTCCAATTAGTTCACAACAAGGGGGACAACACATGTATGTCAGCACTGAGCTCATCATTAATTCAAAATTCAGGTTATAGGTCATGCCCAATACATTCAACATCAGACCTAATGCTCACCAGGGCATACTCTCACAAGGGACCTTGAGGGTTTCATTTTCTCTCAAGCTCAAGAGAAGTCACAGCCCCCAAATGGGTCTATAAGCATGAGCATAGGCAAAGCACCTAAGTCCTGACATCATTAGCATATCCTCACCATAGATTGGACAAATCCTTGTTTCTTCATGACAGCACATTCAACTTTGGATCACAAGGTCTTTAACTGGGTTGTAATGTGGCTTATGAAGTGGGTTATAAAGAATGTAAGGTTGAAAAGGGATTCAAAGTTGAGAAATCAGTAAGTAAAGGAGGTGATTCATGACTCCACCCATTTTTAGTTTAGTACCTTTTCATTTTCTTTCAAATTTTTCAGACTTGAAGTGGCCAGCTTCTTATCTTCATTTTGATTTTTCTAATGAACTTTTCCTCTTGACTCCTCTCTCGCTCCTTTTCATTATTATTTTTCTTTCTTTTCTTACATTTTTCTTTCTATTTTTATTTTTATTTTTATGTTTGTGACTTGCCACCTTTTTCCTCAGTTGCTACACTGCTCAACATTAGGTATCTCTTCTCCATTCACCCAATGTTGACCCTATCTTGTCCATCTTCAGCTCCTTCTCCTTTACCTTCTGAATTCTCAAAGTGAGGGTAGGTTTGATCAGGTCCATAGGTTCAAGTGCAAGTACTTAGGTATATTTTGAAGAAAATTGGAAATTAAGGCTCAACAAGTGTGTGCACAAGGGCAGTTGATTAGGATTTGGTCTGTTTAAGCTCAAACTGTCCAAGAGAAGGCCTTGAACCTTTCCTAGGTTTCATGGTTGCTATCAGTTGTTTCAACTTGGAGGTGCCTAACTTCTAGTGAGGGCATTGCCTCAGCCAATCCTTAAAGCTAGAAGAATTGCCTCAGTCACTCCTCGAAGGAAGGAAAAAAATTTTATAGGCCCAACTCTCACTGGTTATGGTCTTCCATTGAACTTTTATGTATGTCCTTACCTTTTTCGCTCTTTAATGATTCACTCAGTACTGACACAAGTGAGTTTACTTGGTGTTCACATCATGGAAAAGTTAGAACTTAAAAGCTTCTGATGCCTAAAGGTCTGCAAAAATTTTTAATTTCTTTAATTTTCATGATTCTTTGGTGAACATGGCTCCATTCCTATCTTTACTTACTTGACTCTATTGCACTTGGGTTAAGTACTTCATTGGCAGAACCTGCCACACCCCCAAACCTATGAGGAGCAGTGTCCTCACTTATTCAAAGTGAGATGTGCAGCAGGTAAAAAAAATAGAGATTAATTACCAAAAACTACAAGAGATAAAAGCATAACACATAACAAATAACATAAAAACAAACAAAAATAAAAACAACAAGTGATAGATTGTCGGGAAAAGACATTGTATTATAGATACAAAAGCAAACATATTACAAAAAAAATAGAAAATTATAAACCTAAGAACAATCTAAGCACAACATTCTGTCAAACAAAATGGTTCTTCCTCCTGGCTCAGGGATATCTTCAACCTGCTGTGGAAGAGGAACTGTAAGCCAGGAGGAGGGGGAAGACAAGGATTAGGGAGAGGGGTGTTGAGCAGGTGGTGGGGGGTTTGAAGAAGATGGTGGGGGAGATATAGGTGGTTTGATTTTTTGCTTCTTCTTCTTTCTCTTCTCCTTTTTCTTCTCCTCCCTGGCCAGGATCCTCTGGACTTCCTCGTACTTGTCCCAGAGGAATTTTAGTGGGTCAGGTTCCTTAGGTGATGGCGGGTTTAACCACATTGGGTAAAATTTGTTTGGCAGATTGGAGGGTTTGTCATCCGCCATAGTTAAGAGTAGGGAGGTATTTCTGAGTGTAGAGGAGAATGAATGGGATGAAGTTGAACTACCCTTGTATTTAAAGTACTTGGGCGGTGGAATATGAATAGGCATATTAAATCTCACCTCCTTTCAAGCTCAAATGCCATAAAGAAATTAAAGGAAGGTAGTTGGCAATGAATTGTGATTATTATCGGGAATGGTAAGTCACACAAATCATTATGGGGAATGAATTTGTACAGTAAACATTAGTCTATTTTTAGCAATTGGATTTAAGGCAATCTCGTGTTTCATGTAGTTTCCCACTGGTGTTCATGGAGTAGAATTAAAACATGTATATTAATAAGAAGGAAAATCGCACAGAAGAACATAGCTCCGCGAGTACAGAATCTGAATTGTGTATGCCTCACGAAGTTACTTCACTGAGTAGACGTTGGGACCGAAGCAATTTCTCATTTTCGCGCGGCCTAACTGGTGATCTCTGCGAAGAAGAACACATTTGGAGTTTCAGAGGTCGCGCGTCATAGAATATGTTGAATGCTACTTTTCGCACCTTCATGACTCCGCGAGAAAGCTTTGAAATGGCTCACAATTAAGAAAATGAGGCCATTTAACCCCGCGAGAGACCAACACTCAACCTCTTTGCACCATTTGTGCTCAGGCCTGTGCATGCACAATGTCGTGCACCCATTCAGTAGCCATCAGCATCAACCCTTCACATGTATCCTTTTTTTCCAAATGATAATAACCTCCCTAATACTAGCACATGCATAGCAAAAAATTCCAAATGATAAAGAAGGCCAATACAAACCACATTGGAACACTTTTGTTGTAATCTTTTTACACTGAAATGACCTCCACAGTCTTTCTCATGGCACATTGAAAGAATGTTGTGGAAGTTATTTTCAGGCACACATCTTCTAATCACCTGGTCTGCATAATGCTTGTAAAGGTATGGATCCTCCCTCAGAAATTGTCTAACCTAAGAGAAGAACAGGCCTTTGTCCACTTTAGACCAATGTGGAGGGATCTTACCAGCAGCAAGAAAATTGACAATATGTGCAAACTAGGGCACACTAGACTTCATCGTAAAAAGCTGCTCATCGAGGAACAACTCATTAACAGGTGTTGCTACACATTTATCCAAGATAATCCTAGAGAGGTGGTCAGCCACCACATTCTCAACTCCCTTCTTTTCTTTGATCTCAAGATTAAACTCTTGTAAGAGGAGAATCTATCTGATCAACCTAGGCTTTACATCCTTCTTAGCCAATAGATATTTCAGGGTTGAGTGATCTGTAAAAACTACAATCTTAGACCCCAACAAGTAGGGTCTAAACTTATCCACAGCAAACACTACTGCATGCAGCTCTTTCTCAGTTGTAGTGTAGTTCAGCTGAGCTTCAGCTAGTGTTCTACTGGCATAATAGATCACTATAGGCAGCTTATCTTTCCTCTATCCTAAGACAACACCTATGGCCAAGTCTGATGCATCACACATCAATTCAAAGGGGAGTGAGTAATCTGGGGTCTGGAGTATAGGGGCAGTAGTAAAGCACTTCTTCAAGGCCTCAAAGACCTCAAGGCATTTAGCAATAAATACAAATGGCACATCCTGGTAAAGCAGGTGGCACATTGGTTTGGCAATCTTGCTGAAGTCCTTGATGAACCTCCTGTAGAATCCAGCATGTCCTAAAAGAGATCTGATCGGCTTGACAGTCCTGGGTGGGGGCAGATGTGAAATCAGGTCCACCTTAGCCTTGTCAACCTCTATTCCCTTGTGAGAAACCACATGACCTAATACAATACCTTGTGTCACCATAAAGTGACTCTTTTCCCAGCTTAGGACCAAGTTGGTCTCCTCACATCTTTGTAAAACTTTTTCAAGGTGACAAAGGCAATGGCTAAAGCTATCCCCAAACACTGAGAAATCATCCATGAAGATTTCTAGGAATTTGTCAATCATATCAGAGAAAATTGCATACATGCACCTATGAAAAGTGGCTGGAGCATTGCACAGCCCAAAAGGCATCCCTCTATAAGCAAAGATACCAAAGGGACATGTGAAAGTAGTTTTCTCCTGTCTTGAGGATCTACAGGGATTTGGTTATACCTTGGGTATCCATCAAGAAAATAGTAATAAGCCTTTCCAGCCAACTTGTCTAGGATTTGGTCAATAAAAGGGATAGGGAAGTGGTCCTTTCTGGTTTTGGAGTTGAGTTTCCTATAATTAATACACACCCTCCAGCCAGTGGTCTCTCTGGCTGGCATCAACTCCGCAGAATCAAAAGTAACAACTATGATGCCTGACTTTTTAGGTACCACCTAGATAGGTGACACCCATTTGAAATCTAAAATGGGGCAAATCACCCCTGCATCTAACAATTTCACTATTTATTTGAGGACCACCTCCTGTATGTGAGGATTTGATTTCCTCTATATCTCCCTTGAGGGTTTTGCACCATCATCCAGGAAAATCATGTGCATGCAAACTGAGGCATCAATGCCTCCAAGGTCAGCTATTGTCCACCCAATTACTTTCTTGTGCTTCTTAAAAACATTCAGTAATTCCTCCTCCTGCTCACTAGTGAGAGAGGAGGAGATAATCACGGGAAGCTTGTTGTCCCACCCCAAGAAGGCATATTTTAATGTGGCTGGGAGCTGCTTCAGCTCCAGCTCAGGGGGACATTCAATTGAAGGCAACAGAGGTGCCTTAGTGGCCTGAGGAAGGGGCAGCAATATGTGTTGCACTAGGCCCACAGAAGACTCAATGTTTGTACTATCTTCTGTAATGGGAATTTTGGCCTCCCTCTCAAACAGACTTCAAACACTTTCCAGGCTTTCAGTCAGATTATCCCAATCCAGCAGATTGGATAATTCTTCTTCTATCAGGCCATCTAGTACATCTACTACACAGCAGTCCTCAATGTCAATCTGAGGCACTGTAGCAGCATGGTACACATTTAAATGGGCCTTTATGTTCCTAAAGATAACCTCCATTAACCCTGACCTATATTGTATGCAAGCATTTGCAGTAGCCAAGAATGGTCTGTCAAGGATAACAGGAATTGGGGTTTTGCTTTTGCAAGGGTCCATGTCTAAAATAAGAAAATCAGCTGGATAATAGAATTTGTCCACCCCAACTAAGACATCCTCTACCACACCCACAGGTCTCTTCTCAGACTTGTCAGCCAGTTAGAGCACAACTGATGTAGGTTTAAGCATCCCCAAATCTAGCTCCTCATACACTAAATAAGGGAGTAAGTTTACACTGGCCCCTAAATCTAAGAGGGCTTTTCCAATGGTGTAGTTTCCGATTATGCAAGGGATAGTAGGTACCCCTGGGTCTTGTAATTTTTCAGGAGTGGCGATGGACAGGACTGACTCAACATGCTCAACAGCAAAAATTCTTTTAGACAACTGCACCCTAGCTTTCCTCTTTTGTGTGCAAAGGTCCTTTAAAAGTTTAGCATAGGCAGGGACTTGCTTTATGGCATCAAGCAAGGTTGATCCTGACCTGCTTGAAGGTTTTTAGCATTTCCTCTATCTGAGCATTCCCTTTATCAAGAGAGAATGTGCCAGCTAGAGCTTGAGGAAATGGCAGCTGTGGCACTGCTGGTGCCACTGCTGCATGCCTATTGCCATCATGGTCATATTTTTTTCTTTTTCTTTTATCTTTATTTATTTCTTTATGTTAGGGCTCAGCATCAGCCTCATTATTTTGCCCTAGCTGATCCACAACAAGGAACACAAGCCTCGGCTCTTTGACACTAACAATCCTTTCATTTTCAGTTTCATTTTCTGTGACCTCCTCCTGTTCACTACCCACTAAATTATCAACCACCCTGCCACTCCTAAGGATAGTTATGGCATCAGCATCCTCATGGGTAAAGGGGTTGACTAGGCAATTTTCCTTCTTCCCTCCTATTCAAAGCATTAGAAATCTGTCCCAGTTGGTCCTCAATCTTCTTGATGCTCTGTGCATGAGAATTGATAGTTTGCACCAAGCTCCCCAAATTATGCATTGAAGCCATCATCTGCTCTTCAAATGAAGAGGATCTGGGCTGCTATGGGGGCAGGGCCAACTGGTTAGACTGTGGGGCAGGTAACAAAAAATTTTACCTTGGTAGGTAACCTTGATTATACTGGTGCTAAGGTCTGTAAGGAGCTACCATTTGCTGCTGCTGGGACTGAGGATAAGAATCTTGTCTCCACCTCAGATTTGGGTGGTTCCTCCAAGAATACCCAGCAGGCTATTGCCCAAAAGTTTGAGCAGCATTGGCATGCTCCTTAACAAAATCAGGAAATTAGTTGGCAGATGGATAATCATGAATAGAATGTGTGGGAGATTGGTATATCAGACATGCCTCCTCCACCTGTGCAACCATTCGGGGCTACATCACATTCATCAATATGTCAAACTTCAAGCTCAGGTTGTCCACCTTTCTCTCCATATCACCTTGCGCCTTTACTTCATATATTCTAGCTCTAGGGGTGGCATCTTTCACCATCTTAGCTGGAGTCTGACTGTCATTGCGTGACAGAGACTCCTACTGCATGGAATTTTCCCCTATTATGTCAAACAGCTCCCATGCTTCCTCAGCTGTCTTGCGGAGGTAACTACCACCACATGAAGCATCCACCACATCTCTGCTCTTGGCATTAATTCATTGATAAAATACTTAGACAAGCTGCCAAATTGGGATTTGATGGTGGGGGCATTGTTTTAACATCTCCTAGAATCTTTCCCAAGCTTCAGGAAAATTCTCAGTTGAGGACTGAGTGAATGACAAAATCTTTGTCCTCACTGGCTTGTTTTGTTCATGGGAAAGAACTTAGTCAGGAATTTGGTTTGAAGGTCACTCCATGCCTGTATGCTATTGGCTGGGAGATTTGATAGCTATGTGCTGGCTTTATCCTTTAGTGAGAAAGGAAAAAGGCTCAATTTAGTGGCCACAAGCCCCAAGCCAATAATGTTAAAGGTAGTGTAAAGTGCTAAAAACTGGTCGATATGCTTGTAGGGATCTTCCTTACTCAGCCCATGAAATGAAGGCAACATACTGATGGTGGAGGATTTAATTTCATAGTTCCCCTCAACAGAGGGACACTGAATGCAAAAGGGGGAGGTATACTCCCCAGGTACATTATATTCTTTTAATGTCCTCTGCCTCTCAGCCATGATAGCTGGTTCAATTTCAATAGCAGGGCCCTGTGGTGTGTGTCTAGGTCTAAGGATCCTTTCAACCTCTGGATTTGAAAGTTCTAGCTCAGGGTTTAAAGACCTTCTATCATGCATATACCCACACCCACAGTAAGTACAGAAAATGCTCACAAGCACACACAAAGAATATTTCAAACAAAAATCAGCAGCTACACAGATTTACACTAAACAAACACAGGGAAGTAAGCATAAATAGACTCAGATGTAGGGGGAAGAAAGTGCAAAGAGAGCTAGCTACACTCCAGCTGCAACTTTAGCTTCTCCCTTCTTCTGTTGTCCATTTTTGCAAAATTCTATAAAGAATTAGTAGTACTTTTATTCTAGAATAGTCACAGCTATAAAGAATTGGTTAGTCTAAATTATAATACAACTCAGGCCTACTAAAAAGATCAATTTCTTCGGCAACTGTGCCAAAAACTTGTTGGTCAGCTTTCAAACTATTGCTATTTGATTAAAAACAGTGGAGAGAATAAATCCAGAGTGGAGATATGGAGATGGATTATTACAGCAAGTCTAAAACACACATAGTCCTGTATGGCTACAGATCTAACAATCCTAAAGAAAGGGAGTTGGGTGTCATGACTACACTAAATTAATTCTAAAAATAGATAAATAAAATGTAGCCCTATCCTAAAGAAAGGGTTAAGAGGAAGACGGTGGTAGTGTGTGCCAAAATAAAATATAAAAATTATGAGAAGTAAGCAGGTTAAGCTAGAGTTAAAGCAGTGATGTAACTCAGATTTAGTCTGTCTCTGCAGTGTTCCTTGCTGAGATGCTATTAAAAGCCTCAACAAGGTAAAAATATTTGGTTTAATCAATGCCATTTGGGGTGCTCTTAGGGCTATACTCTGTCCACTCTAATGGTCACAAGGTATCCGATAGAGTCTGTCAAATCCCATTGGTTAAAACAGACAATGCCAATCTAACCCAGAGGAGTGGAGTGATTATTCCCCCAGCCACTGGGCCAGATCAAGCCATGAATGCTATTGCAGCACTATGTAATGCCAGTGCTACAAGCTCCCTAGATCTGTGCACAGACCTGGCTGACATTCATAGGTATTCTAATCCATAAGATCCTAAGTGCTTTGCTAAGGCCAATTGCTTACTAGTGCCCATAAAAAGGACCATGCAACAGGTTGAATAAGGATTTAGATTTAGTTGGTCATTGCTACAAACAGCCTGTAATGACTCAACCTCAAGCTGTAATTACTACAAAGAGATCAGATCTAACATCTGATGTCAGCTAGGTAAAACAGAGGGGAGCCAGTTCCTGTACAAAGCTCCTCACAAGGCTCTAGAAGCTCATATGCAGGGGAGAAGAATCCTTCTCAAATATGTGAATGGACACAACCTTAGGGCTATACTCTGTCCACTTGAATGGTCACAGGGTATCCCATTGGTTTGTCCATACCACAGAGGCTTGAGAAAGAACATAAAAACTGCTGCAACCACCATGGTCCACAGGCCTCTGAGCTCCCTGGATCTCACTACAGATCCAGCATTGCTTTTCATGGGGCTATCAAACCAAGGAAAATTAGATGATAAATAATAGATCTACTAGAAACTGAATGGGCTAGTCCCAAATACATGGATCCTATAGACATCTAAAGAAACCATAAGATCTTTAGATTCAATTAGGCATGAAAACGGCAATCCATTGATGAACATAAAGCTTACAATGAATTATATCCAGGCTATAGCCTGTACACAATTGATCATCCCCAATCCTAATGTATACCAAAAACCTATTACAAACTGAAATAAAACTAAACCTAGCTGCTTACAGGGGGGTTAGCCAACAATTGCTGGGCTAAGAGAGAAGGAAAATAAGAAAAAGAGATGATCAAATCCTAACCCTAGCCTACTAGAGCTCACAGCCAATAGAGGAGGAAGGAAAGATGAAAATAATAAACTCTAAGTACAACTTATATACTCTGTCAAAATGGCCTTAGCTCTAAGGAGATTAACCCTAATTTTTCCAACACACGTGGCACTTTTTCAACCCTTGGATGCCTGGAGATATGTGCCTAAAAATTTATGCCTCAAGAAGTGTGCCCTAGCCTTGGGAAATTCCTAAAAGGTCCTTGAGTTAAAACTGAGAAGTGGAGAGCCCAAGCTTTGCGGAGCTAGTATCTGCTTTTAGCTCATTCACGCAACTGCTTTACCTTCGTAGAGTTGCCTTTGGCTAGTGGGAAGCGCATGCTCGTGCATTAGCTATTCATTTGATTGCGCAGTTCATTGGCGCTGCAATGTTGTCGCGGAGATGATCTGGAGCGCCAAGATTTCTCGCTCAGTTGAGCTTCAGAAGCTCTCTCCCGCTAAGTACTCACGCAGTTATGCTCCTATACTCGCGTAGTCAATGGTAAGGCTTTAGAGTGCGTGAGATCTGTGCGAAGAGAATTCTGAGCGTCTCTCTCTTCCAGGGCTATGCGAGAACTTCGCGAGGTGACATTTTGTTTAGTGTACCTATGGACTCGCTGTGTTCTTCGCACGACTGCTTTGAGGCTTGATCTCTGTGAGAGCTTCGCGACCACAGATTCTGGGGACTTTAACCTGCGAGATCTTCGTGAGGTCATTTCAGCTGTCCTTCAGACTGCACGGCATATCTGTGCGAGGGCCTCTTCCACTGCATCTTTAGCTTTGCGAGGAAGCTCCTCAACTCTGCGAGGTCTATCTTTTGCTGCTTTGGTGCATTGCACTTGCTGCTGTCACAGTCTCCTCCCTTCTCAGCTAAGTTCATTCATCTGCTAGACTTTGGTCAATGGTGATCAGCAACAATGAGTCACCATGGTGAGCACTACCAAGGTGTTCCATTAGGCTTTGTCTCAGCTGTCATCTTTGAGTGTATTCTCTCTCTTTTGGGCCAAAAAGCAAGAAGTTTGTATTAAGCTGCATATTTTATTGCTAACTACAAAACACCCTTAACAAATGGTTATTAGTCTGCTTCAAGGTCCAGCAAAGGCTAAGTTAAGAGGTGAAAAGTGGTACTTTTTAGTAAATAACAACATGCTAGAGGAAGAAAGGGAAGAGGTCGACCCCTAAGAATATATCAACTCAGGGGAAAGCTACAAAATACCCAAGCAGCAGTGTCATGAGAATGAGACCATAGGGGCAGTTCACCCTTTGAGCTTAGCAGATTATTTCACAAGCCCAACACCTCTAGATTTGAGGTTGTATTCTCCCACGCCTGCTCCCGTTTATCATGTGCAGCCCAATTTTACCCCACTTCCACAGTACCAATCATATCTGGCACTAACCCCCATAAATTACATGGTGCCCAATTTTACCCCACCTTCGAAATTAGCTCCAACGCCCTACAATTGGTGGCCACACCCCCGCCAGTATATTCACCTCCTATACTAACCCAATACAGCTGGCCCAATTCTTCTCCACTCCCAATCAATCTACCTCCAGCACCGGTCCATTACAACGGACCTAATTTCTCCACACCCCCACTAGTCAACCACATTTGGCCCAACGTCACCACACCAGCCCCGCCGGTCCAATCATACCCGACATCTCCATCCGTTCCCTTCCAGATCCTCGGACCAACATATAATCCCCATCAAGTCCCTCTCAACTATAGTCAAATAGTTGTCAATGCTGGCAGCAGTAACACAAAGGAAGTCGAGTTCATTACCTGATCAGGAAGGATCTCAAAGCAACTTTAGGCACCGGTGCCCGCCTAGTCAGAAGAAAGAAGAGAACCTATAGCGGTGCACCTGTTGGAAAAGATGAGCAGAGAGTGCGCGTTAGAAACACAACTCAAAGAACGCCGACTCACATCACCATAGGAGACTTACTCATGACGTGTCCACTTCACTTCCAAGCTCTGATGGGAGCAATAAAGGACGCTCATGTATCAAATAAAGTATCCCCAGATGAAGTGGGACAGATGATCAGGCCGGAGTTACCTCCCAATGCCATATCATTTTCGAACGTCGATCTCCCAGTAGGAGGAAACCACTCCAGGCCCCTCAATCTCACGGTCGAAATCGAGAGCTTGGTAATACCACTGGTATTAATAGATAGTGATTCGGCATTGAACATATGTCCTCTGAGAATCGCGCCCAAGATTGGGGTCGACCGGTCTATGTTCCGGCCGGCCAGAACAGGAGCCCGAGGGTTCGATAATACAAGGAGGGAAGTGATAGGAAAAATATATATTGAGCTCACCATTGAGCCAATGACCTTCTCAATCCCGTTCCAAGTCATGGACATCAAGTCCTCCTTAAACATGCTGCTAGGGCACCCATGGCTGCATGAAATTAGGGCAGTCTCCTCCACTCTACACTAATAACTCTAATTCATCTTCGAAGAGAGAGTTGTAACCATCATGGGAGAGGGGCGAGAAGAAAGAGAAAATGGCTCACAACATCGACAATCTCAAGGTGTTGGATGTACTGCATACAGCTGAGGACATAGAGCTTGATAGTTTTCAATATGATGTGTCAGAAGTAGTGGCACAAGAATCCCCCGAAAGGTCATCAAACAAACCAGAGGAGGAATGGTTGCGACAGTGGCGATGCTCCAAAAATAGGGCTTTCAAAAAGGGAAAGGACTAGGTCCTAGCCTACAAGGTCAGAGGGACCCAGTCAGGGCCCAAGGTAGACAAAGCATCAAATTTGGCTTAGGCTACAACCCTATCGAAGAAGAAGTTCAAGAGGCCAAAGAAAAGGCCCGAACAATCACTGCAATCAAAGCCAGGGGGATGGACCTGGAGGATGAGTCCCCTCCGCGGCCACACATTAGAAGCACATTTGTAAGTTCCAAGATCATTAAAATTGATAAAAATGGGGCAACACAGCTGACTCTACATGAAAGGGCTGTTGTCCATGAGACCAATCCCCACATCATTCCCCTAGAGATTGAAATAGACCTGGCCTTGCTTTCACTCTTCAAAGAAGAGGTAATCCTACCTGCACATTCACCCATCCTGAACCATCCAAAACCCATTCTAATATTTGAATACCAATTTCAAGATGAACCCATGGTTAACATGTTAGGGGCTGACCCTTAAAAGTCAGCTCAATCAGCCTCCTCCATAAAACTAGGTAAAGGTGCGACACCTCAGGTGAGAAACTAGGCTTCTATGCCCCTAACTCTGGAAGCATCAAATGGACGTAAATATGACACCAGCTTCTCAAAAAAATATAGCCTATAAAAAGATAGATTAGCCCTTGGAAAGTAATGCCATCCATGTACAGAGACCTGCGTTACCAAGGGCTAATTTTTGAAGAAAAGAAAAATCCCAAAAAAAATAGAAAAAATACAAAATCTAAAAATATTATCTTTTAAAATTCTCGAAAAAAGTAAGAAAAATGATGCCTTAGAAGAAGACTCGCTCGGCGTGAAGTCGACCTCTTTCCTGTAGAAATATAAGAAGAGGTAGGAGTCACGGATCTAGATGGCGATGACTTAATCGAGGAGCTTCCCAATGAGCTCCTTGAACGGTATACCAATTTTGAGCATGGCCCTACCCCAATCGTTGAAGAGACTGAAAATGTCAATCTAGGTACCGATGAGGTTCTCAAAATTACTAAGATCGAAACATCGTTGTCTCCCGAGGAAAGAAAAAGTATGATTGATTTCCTTCGGTCATACCAAGACGTCTTTGCATGGTCATGCGAGAATATGCCTGGTTTGGATACCGATTTGGTCGAGCATGAGCTGTCGCTATATCCCGACATTAAGTCAGTCAAGCAGAAGTTAAGACATCTTTGATCGAAATGGATGCTAAACGTGAAGGATGAAGTCATAAAATAGTAAGATGCGGGATTTCTCATGGTCTCCAATGGCTAGCCAACATCGCCCCAGTACTAAAGAAAGATGGAAAGGTTCACATATGCATTGATTTCAGAAATCTCAACAAGGCAAGCCCAAAGGATAACTTCCCATTGCCACACATCGACATCTTGGTCGATAACACAGCAAGGCATGGGATTCTCTCGTTCATGGATGGATTTTTTTGATACAATCAGATCAAGATGGCCGAAGCGGATCAAGAGAAGACAACGTTCATCACCCCATGGGGAACTTTCTGCTACCGAGTCATGCCATTTGGGTTGAAAAATGTCGAGGCAATGATCAGTCACATAATATACCATTTTACCACCCTTAACTTAGTGATGTTAGGACTTAGTTTGCTACTAATAAGTTTTTGATGTGTAGATATTAAGGAAAAATAGCAAAAGAGAATCAAAGTATTAATATTCATCAAAATGAACTCATAAAGCAATAAAAAGATGATTGAACCAAAAGACGAATTATCGCCTACTGAAAGATGAAAAATCGTGCTTTGCGATTTTGCAGAACGCTGCAAAAGAAAGTAGAAATTGAAATTTACGATTCTTTAGAAAAGCTGCTCAAAGGTGAAGTATGATATAAGAGAAAGCGATGAATCGTAAATAGAGAATCGTTCTATAGGAAGCAGTGTTGAGAGAAGAAGAAAAAATGAGGAATCATAAATACAAAATTGTCCAGAGATAATAAAAGCTAGAAAATCATGATTTACGATTTTATAGAAAATAACACCTTCCGAAGCTACTGGTCACGTGAGATTTACACAGCCATGCATATAATTAGAAGAATTCTTGACTTAGAAGTCTTGCCAATCACGGATCTGAGGAGATTGATGAAGAAGATTTTTAAAGGACTCTGCTGCTGAAATAAAGGAAGAAATTCAGAAGTACATCAACAGTTCAAAGCAAGGAAAGATAAGATTAGAAGTAGAGTTATATTAGGAAAGTTTTATTTTAGTAGTTTCTTTTATTAGAATTAGGAGTTTTGTAAACTGACCCCTTATGATATATAAATAAGAGGGCTTAGTATAGGAATTATTATTGAAGAAATTCTTAGCATCAATTGATGCCTGAGGTTGGGTTTTCTTTTGATCAAATTAGAGTAGTTTAGTTTAGATATCCAAGGTTCCTTAATCACAATTGACGACTGGGATTGAGAGCTGGAAGATTAGAGTAGATATTTGTAGTTGCTTAGAAGCAATTGACAACTGCAACTAAGGGGTGAAAGATATAATTTTATTGCTTTCTAGTTTAGATTTATTTTATTGCAATTTACTGCTTTGTACACATCTTCAAGTTTTAATATGAATTGATGACTCAGGTTGAAGTTTGCAGATTAGTGCAATGGTTTTTATTTTCTATCTTGAATTTTCTAGAGTTTGATTGATGACCAAATTTTTGGTAGATTAAAGATTAGTATAAATCTATATTGAAGGATGCTAGTTTTTTATTGGTGCCCAAATTCTAAAAGACTAAGATACAGGATAACGGTATTTTAAATTTGTAAACATCCGATAGCTGAAGATTGTGAGTGTTGTCGCTCCAAGTGTGCCAAAAATGTGTGCAAAAAATTAAAGAATTAAAGAATGCTAAATTATATGGATGTTAACTTATGAAAGGGATATCAGCACATTGGGGCTAACACTGGCCTGCAAGATCAGGGCCAATTGTAGCAAGTTTTAAAAGTAAGTATTTCAAGATCGTCCACAGAGAAGTTTGTCTAAAATGAGAGATAAACCTCCAGATCTGTGCTACCAGATCTGGCTCTATAATTATCTAAAATAAAGAATAGATAAAAGAGAGTGTTGGGTTTTGTCACGTTTAACTAAAAGCAAATAAAGAAAAGAACTAACTACGTGATCCAGATCCGAGTTGTGGAGGTGTTTAAAATAAGACAAATGCAGAAATAATAGCTTCATGTATTTTAGCCTTTGAATTTTAATGGAGAATCTGTAGTTCAACAGGCAGATTCAATCTTCATCCGCTACCAAGACAGATGTAAGAGAAATAAATCCGAATTAAGGAATAGGTTTAGACTTATGGTGTGATTTGTCACGGATCATCACTAGTCGTGGCCTATTCTTTATTTCAACATGAACATCATGTAAATGCTACTTGAATTAGGTTACCAACGCTAATTCGCATGTGGATGATGAATTAAGGGAAGTTGGATGCGGATGAGTGAATCTAAAGAAGTCTAATGCACTAAGGTGAACATTAACCCTCGACATGACTCCAATGGAGAAGACACAAATTACAAAGAACCTTTTAAAATCCAACGTTACAATTACAGAGCACGGCTTCTTAGAGAGCCCTCGACTTATCCGAGCTTCTCGAGAGCCCTCAGACTGATCCTTGAATCCGAACTTGAAGTACAAATCACTGCAATGGCTCTCAAAGGTAAAATACAAGAAGGGATTACAGGGGAATCGGGATGAGCTTCACGGAATGGGGAAACAGAGATGAAAACTCTAAAACTGGATACCCAAATTGGGCAAATGGTTCGCCTATTTATAGTTTTTCCTAAGCCACTCAGGATGTGTATCAACCAATCGTAATTGGATAGATCTCAGATCAACCAATAGGAGTCGAGCACCGTGGATCCAGATCCGTTTCGCCAATCGTAAATGCTTGATCCGGTTCACCAATCAGAAACAGAGGCATCAATTACATTATGTAATTCAAAATCTGTTTGAGCTTCTAGAAGTTCCCGCCAAGTAATTTCATCTTTGGGTGTTCACATGGGGTGGAATATGCCTTTGGTTCGTGCTCGTAATCTTCCTAATGTCCTTGGGTTTTAAAATGCATTGCGTGCTAAGTTTCTGAAATACCCTTTGGACGGCAAATCCCGTAATGCCATTTCGCATAGTTTAAGGGCTTTTTCGAAAGTAGTTTGGCTCAAGCTCTCTTCATGAAAGCATTTTGGCTTCAGGAGATCTTTTCGCAAAGCATTTTGGCTTCAGGAGGTCTTTTCGCAAAGCATTTTGGCTTCAGGAGATCTTTTCGCAAAGGACTTCTCTTCTTTTCGCAAAGGTCATTCTTCTATTCGAGGAGTGTTTTCTTCTTTTCGCAAAGTTCAAGGTTCTTTGCGAATAGTAGAAGTTCTTCTTGAATTGACTTTTAGCTTCCATTCTTCTTTGAATGGATCCTTCTTCTTCTTCGTGTCTTTTCTTGCTCTTTAGGACCTTTTTAGCCATTGCCGAGGCTATTTCTTCACTCCTCTTTGAGCTTGACATGCGTTGTCGACTTTTTGATCATTTTAGGATGGTTTTCGGTTTGGACCTGCTTTTTGGTTAGCAATATGAACACTAAAGCACTTATTTAGTCCTCTCAAGGGTCTTTCAAGGCTCATGTTTAGGGGTGAGAAATGGTATTTTCACTACTTATCACACCCCAAACCTAAGCTTTGCTAGTCCCCGAGCAAAGAAACATAAAAACAAAGTAAAGAGCCACTTTTGTAGGAAGCACAGTGTGCATTTAGCATATGCAACAAGCCTTTTAAACCCCTAGGTGATCCCTAGAGGAGGAGTGAAGTCTCCGAGGGTTTTTGAAGGTACCCACAAACTTCTCCATGAAACAGTTAACATCAAGTGCAATATTATCAAATGAGCAATCAAGGAGCAGGGTTAGTTACTCTTGAATCAATGATGAAACAGAAAATTTGATTATTGTTTGCACAGAATTTAAACATTTATAAACCTCATGAATGTTTCAATATTTCCAACTGTGAACAAATATAGAAAATCATACAAATGTGCCAAAGAGAAGCTCATCCTATGGATAAAAATTAGGTTATAAGTCATACTTAAGGTGCTCAAGTTCCAACCCAAACACTCACTGTGGTATACTCTCATCGTGTTTTTGTTGAGGGGTTCATTTTCACTCAAGCTCAAGAGCGTTACATCTCCCAAATGGATCTGTAAGCATGAGCATAGGCATGATTCTTAGGCAATGGCATCATTGACATCTCCTCACCATAGATTGGGTCACTTCATCTCCACATGACAGCTCACTCAACTTTGGATCACAAGGGCTTTTAATCTAGGTTTGTTTGTATGGCTTATGGAGTGAAGTTTCAAGGAAAGGCAATTTGAATGAGGTTTGAATTTGAGAACTCTGAAGTGCAGGAGATGGTTCATGACTCCACCTTTTTGAGTTTAGCTTCTTTCTTCTTCTTTTCGAGATTCTCACATTCACAAAGTGATCAGTTCTTTCTTTGATCTTGCATTTTTCAACATAAGGTCCCTTTTGCCTTTTTGCTTGCAACTTTTTCACATTGTTTGTCTCTTCTTTTCTCACCACCATATTGCCTGCTTTTTGAGGTATTTTCTCTTCATTTTCTTGATGTTGCCCAAATGGTCCATCTTCGCTTCTTTCTCCTTTACCTCCTAATTCTCGAGTGAGGAAGGCTGAATTGGTTCCATAGGTTCAAAAAGTACTTTTGAGTATTTTTGATGAAGAATTGTAGGATTTAGTACTCAAATGGGGTACAAACAGGGCAGATTTTTCTTGGTTGGTTCTGTTAGGTTCAAGCTGTCCAAAGAAGGCCTTGATCTTTTCCTTTTCATGAGTGTCTTACTTGTTTTAATTTGGAGTTTCCTAACTTCTAGTGGATCTAATGCCTCACCCAATCCTTTTGAATCGTAAAAATTGCCTCTACCACTCTTCAATGAGATGGAAAATATATGGGCTCAATTCTCACCGGGTTATGGTTTTTCCTTGAGCTTTTAAGTATATCTTTACCTTTTTCTCTTCCTTTTGACTTACTACGTCTTTGATACCGATGTTTTTATGGTGTAATCATCATGGAAATGTAGAATATCGCAAGGTTTAGAATGTCTAAATTTGGCAAGGGAATTTTAAATTTTCTAGTTGTCATGATTCTAAAGTAAATTAATACATTTCCTAATTACTGGTGATTCTGCCCTTATGTTAACTATTCCTAGGCGACTTGTCTACCACACCCCAAACCTATGGGGAACAGTGTCCTCCTTGGGTTCAAAGGTGGCATGGTCACTTTATACCGGAAAATTTGAAACAAGGCAAAGACAATAAGAAGAAAAAAAATAAACAATGAGAAAATGACATGGAGAATGGGAGAAAGTAAAGTTTATTAACTAGAAATATTTTACATAAAAAAAAAAAAGAAAAGAAAAATAAAGATGAGAATAGGATGTGTTTTTAGGGAGGGGGTGGGGGTGGAGGGTGGAAGTGGCGGAAGGTTGATTTTTTGTTTTTCGAGGAGGCTGGAGTTGGGCCTCCTTTTCTTGGCCAAAATCATGAGGACCTCTTCAAATTCGTCCCCCAGGGGCTGGAGCAGATCTGGCACCTTCGTGGTGGTGGGTCCAACCACATGGGGTAAAAGCGTGTGGTGGCTTATTGGCTTGGTCGCCGCCATTTTGGAAGGGTGGGGAAAGATGTGGGGAATTTGGTAGAGGTTGGTTATTTATAGGTAAGGGGAAGAAAGGGTGGGACTTGAATGGGGGCATTGGTAATGCTCATGGCCCAGAATCGTGGGTCATTAAGTAGCATTGGGCGACGTGTGGGAGGCGAAAAGTAACTTTTCGCATTTAATTCCCCAATAAGTGAGTAACAACTCGAAATTGGGGGAAACGTTGTGAGGAACCGTGTCCTCACTTGTTGTTGAAGGAAAAACAAAGAAAATAGCAGTGCTCACTACAGATCTAAATGGTAGAATTTATGAAAAGCGAAACCGAAAGAAAAAGAAAAAATTAGTGAAAGCGAAACTAAACTAAGAAGCAAATGTAAACTAAGAAGCAAACTAAAAACTAAGAAAACAAATGCATGCATACATTGGGTTTAGTCCTCCTAAATCAGCAATGGTCCAAATTGCTTGCTTGTGTTGTTTAGAACTACCAATGACTCCTCTTCTTGCTCCTTTGTAAGGGAGGAAGAAATAATCACAGTAGTGTTTGATGATCTCCCAAAATACATATTTCAGATTTTTGGGGAGCTGTTTGAGTTCCAATTGTGTGGGTCAGAAAAGAGGGCAGCAAAGGTACCTTGGTAACTTGTGGAAGAGGGAGAGGAGCAGTCTCCAAGAGAGAGAACTTGATGATGGTGAGTGCCTTGCACAAAGTGCACTCCTTTGAATTTGATCTCCTTTTCCTTCTTTCGGGATCCCCAAACCTAAGATGAACATTGTCCTCAATGTTCTAGACAATGAGAGACTAGGGCAACAGAGGGTAAAAGAAGAAAGAAAACTAAGAATGTAAAAATCTAAACTATATGCAGCAGGAAAATAAAATGTAAAACCGAAGATATGAGCAAGGAAAAGGAAAACATGATATACAAATGCAAGAAAATCAACAAAACAATGCTAGAATTGCTAAATAAAATCTAACAAATAGAAGGATTACTATGCAAATGAAAGGAAACTAATGCTAATAACAGAGAAACAAAGAAAAAGCAAGGTAAGGGATCAATACAAAGTTAAAAAAGAAAAAGAAAATGTTGATACAAAAACTGAATTTGTGAATGCAAAATAGGAAAACAAAGTTATAAACTAACTATACTCACGAGAAAAATGACGAAAATCAAGAAACGAGGACACATTAACCTAAGAAAGAAAAAATCGATCTAAAATGTAATTTGAAACTAAAATTCCTAAAGAAAAAATCTAATGCCAAATGATATATCCTAAGCCCAAAGAAACAAACCCAAAAGCCCGAGATACTTATGAATCTAAGTGATTATAAAATGATTAGCGAATACGGTGAAAAGCAAGATTCATAAGATTGACCCTTTGTTGATGATGTGTATGAAAAAGAAATAATGAAGCATGGGAGCACATATTAAAAGGGGTTCACACACAATTTGAGACCCTTTATGATGAAGAAATCTCAAGGAAAATAAAATTAGTGGGTCCATTGAATATTCAAAACACTATGATTCACTACTCATTATCCTACATGATTCCTAAAAAAAAAATGATCTCAAGAGTCCGGATGGGAAAAGTGGATGCAAATGGAGAAAAAACCCATCCGAAGATATCTATATTGTTTTTATAATTTTCTATTTTTTTATTATAATTTTTTTTTTTTTTTTTACTTGTTTTGGATCAGCCCTCAACAAGAGCCCTTATTTACTCTTCGAAAATAATGAGAAACAACTCAGAGATTTTCTATTTGTGTTTTCGACTTCTTTTATTTTGTATTTGGTTTTGTAAAAAAATCAAGATGCCTAAAAGATGAGAAATTATAATCAAAACAAACATTAAACACAATGAGAATCTGCTGGTTCTCAAGAATTTAAAAATAGAAAATGAATGCAAAGGAGAAGGATGCAAACTCAAGCAGATCTGCTCCGACTTTGGTCCAGATGCTCCTTGTTGATTGCTCCAGATCTGCAAACATCCAAAATCTGCAGCAGTACCTTATTCAAGTATCGATAAAAATAAAACGAAAAACTCAGGCTACTCCCCAAATTGGACAAAAAGACAAAAGAGTGGCAGCCGCATTTATTCAAATAACTAGATGGCAAAAGAATAAAAACTAGAAAAATATAAAAAAAAAAAAAATTCTCGCATAAAAGCAGTTTTCTATACAAAAGCTACAGACATTTAATCAAGCACTTGGAATGCAAAGTGCAGGTTTAAAGCAAAAATTAAAATAAATGAAAATAAACATAGGTCTATCTATTTTAGAACAAACTTCCCCGGCAACGGCGCCAAAAACTTGTTGTCGCTCCAAGTGTGCCAAAAATGTGTGCAAAAAATTAAAGAATTAAAGAATGCTAAATTATATGGATGTTAACTTATGAAAGGGATATCAGCACATTGGGGCTAACACTGGCCTGCAAGATCAGGGCCAATTGTAGCAAGTTTTAAAAGTAAGTATTTCAAGATCGTCCACAGAGAAGTTTGTCTAAAATGAGAGATAAACCTCGATCGTGCTACGGATCGGCTCTATAATTATCTAAAATAAAGAATAGATAAAAGAGAGTGTTGGGTTTTGTCACGTATAACTAAAAGCAAATAAAGGAAAGAACTAACTACATGATCCGGATCCGAGTTGTGGAGGTGTTTAAAATAAGACAAATGCGAAATAATAGCTTCATGTATTTTAGCCTTTGAATTTTAATGGAGAATCAGTTCAACAGGCATTCAATCTTCATCGGCTACCACAGATGTAAGAGAAATAAACCAATTAAGGAATAGGTTTAGACTTATGGTGTGATTTGTCACGGATCATCGCCTAGCGTGGCCTATTCTTTATTTGAACATGAACATCATCAGAATGCCGCTTGAATTAGGTTACCAACGCTAATTCGCGGATGATGAATTAAGGGAAGTTGGATGCGAATGAGTGAATCTAAAGAAGTCTAATGCACTAAGGTGAACATTGGAACCCTCGACATGACTCCAATGGAGAAGACACAAATTACAAGAACCTTTTAAAATCCAACGTTACAATTACAGAGCACGCTTAGAGAGCCCTCGACTTCTGATCGAGCTTCTCGAGAGCCCTCAGTTCTGATCCTTGAATCCGAACTTGGAAGTACAAATCACTCGCAATGGCTCTCAAAGGGAAAATACAAAAAAGGATTACAGGGGGATCAGATGAGCTTTCCGACCGGAATGGGGAAACAGAGATGAAAACTCTAAAATCTGGATACCCAAATTGGGCAAATGGTTTCTGTTATTTATAGTTTTTCCTAAGCCAGATGTGTATCAACCAATCGAATTGGATAGATCAGATCAACCAATAGGAGTCGAGCACCGTGATCCAGGATCATTCGCCAATCGAAATGCTTGATCCGTTCACCAATCAGAAACAGAGGCATCAATTACATTATGTAATTCAAAATCTGTTTGAGCTTCTAGAAGTTCCGCCAAGTAATTTCATCTTTGGGTGTTCACATGGGGTGGAATATGCCTTTGGTTCGTGCTCGTAATCTTCGGAATGTCCTTGGGTTTTAAAAGCATTGCATTGGGCGCGTGCAAAGTTTCTGAAATACCCTTGGACGAGCAAATCCCGAATGCCATTTCGCATAGTTTAAGGGCTTTTTAGCAAAGTAGTTTGGCTCGAGCTCTCTTCGCAAAGCATTTTGGCTTCAGGAGATCTTTTCGCAAAGCATTTTGGCTTCAGGAGATCTTTTCGCAAAGGACTTCTCTTCTTTTCGCAGAGTGTTTTCTTCTTTTCGCAAAGGTCATTCTTCTATTCGAGGAGTGTTTTCTTCTTTTCGCAAAGTTCAAGGTTCTTTGCGAATAGTAGAAGTTCTTTGCGAATTGACTTTTACCTTCCATTCTTCTTTGCGAATGGATCCTTC
Source organism: Chloranthus sessilifolius (assembly GCA_021018995.1). Taxonomy (NCBI): domain Eukaryota; kingdom Viridiplantae; phylum Streptophyta; class Magnoliopsida; order Chloranthales; family Chloranthaceae; genus Chloranthus; species Chloranthus sessilifolius. The sequence goes on along the minus strand of CM037597.1, from coordinate 78,151,148 downwards.
TTCTTCTTCAGGTCTTTTCTTGCTCTTTTAGGACCTTTTTAGCCATTGCTGAGGCTATTTCTTCACTCCCTCTTTGAGCTTGACATGCGTTGTCAGTTTTTTGATCATTTTAGGATGGTTTTCGGGTTTGGACCTGTCTTTTTGGTTAGCTGCAATATGAACACTAAAGCACTTATTTAGTCCTCTCAAGGGTCTTTCAAGGCTCATGTTTAGGGGTGAGAAATGGTATTTTTCACTACTTATCAGTGAGTGATGACCATAATCTGAAGTAGGAGGATTTAGGATTTACTTTCTGCAAAATTTAGTTTAAGAAACCATTCTTTATTCATATTTATCAAGTAGTTTAGGAACTTAAAAGATAAGTTTTCAGAAAATTAATATATATACACGTACAGATAAACCTATCTTCATGGGAACGATCCTATGCTAGTACTATAATTTCTATTGTGCGCTTGCAATAGGTTAAGGCTTAATTAGATACACATATAAGTAGCGAATCAAGTTTTTGGCGCTGCTGTTGGGGATAGCGTTTTATGTTGTATTTATATTAATTTAAGAAAATAAGAATTTATCTTTCTCTTTTTATATTTCTTTATAAATTTAATTTTCTTTGATCACTTCTTAAGCTTTTACAGGTTTACTCGGAGCAGCAAATCAGGGATTTCAACACTTTTGCTGGCCATTGAGATTAGAGGCTCAGATTTGTCTCTCCCTGCTTTCTATATATATATATATATATATATATATATATATATATATATATATAATATACATATATAAAAATATAAGGTCGTGATGAAACATCTTGGCCAAATCTTAATATGACTTACCCCCTAATGGAATTCTCAATTACTCCCTGGTATCCAACCTTGTTGACACAGAGCAAGCCTTTGCCTCTCAGTGGGGTAGTGTTGAGAATCCTTATAATTCTCAGTAGGACAATCCTTATAGCTTCCCAAGGATAACCCAACATGAATTATCTTATACACAACCACAACATTCTCTAAATTCACAATAGTCATATAGCCCATACCAATCCTTTGCACAACAACCATCTCTTCATAATGGAAATGATGGTACTACTATAATCCAAATCCTCCAGGACTTGCAACAACATGCTCACTATCGCTCTAGGGAATTAGCCCAGTTGTCCCAGATCTCCCAAAATTTACGATCTTGTACTCAATCCATTGCAAATCTAGAAAGCCAAATCGGGCAATTAGCCTCACAGTTGGAGGAAAGAGAGTGTAACCAAGCAAGCTCGCAGACATTAACTGCCACAGTTCAACTTGTTCAAACTTTAAGGAGTGGCCGGACTATTAACAATAGAGTAGAGATGCTTGCCCCAGTAGTTGTCCCTACGACCGGAGAAAAAGAGAATGAAGCCAAAGAAGAGACTCCGCCACAAGAAAAACCACAAAAGTTAGAAAAAAAAAATTTTAAAAAGTAGAAAATAAAGAGGACGGCACTCCTAAACCTGTAACTGAAGCACCCTATGTATCCAAGTTATTATTTCTGAATGCTTTTGGTACACCATCCCCTTTTGGGAAAAATCTAAAAAAACTAGAGGAAATTACTGAGATGTTCAAAGAGGTGAAGATCAATTTGTCCATCTTAGAGGCAATTAAATAAGTCCCAGCCTAAAAGAGATGTGTACGCAGAAACAAAAATGGTGAAACAATATCTTGTAAAAAGTGTTCCTGATAAAAAAAGTAAGCTCAGTCTTACAAGCTAGAACTTCACCCAAGCTTAAAGATCCTGAGGTGCTCACAATTCCATGTATCATAGGCAATCATGCAATAAATAAAGCACTTCTAGATCTGAGAGCCATCATGAATATGCTACCATACTCTTTTTAAGAAAAATTAGGGCAGGAGACATGAGGCCTACTTTAGTAACTCTTCAGTTAGCCGATAGATCAGAAAGAAGGCCTATAGGAATTAATGAAGATGTAATGGTTGGGGGTTTTCCTTGTCGATTTCCTGGTATTAGACATGGAACCAAATTAAAAATCTCTAACACATATTCTCGTTATATTCGGTAGACCATTCATGGTCACAGCCAATGCTTGTATAAACTGTAAAACTGGGGTAATGGAAGTTTCTTTTGGAGATATGTGAATCCAATTAAATGCCTTCATTGCAGCCGACCAAATGGCTTCAATAGACAATGAGGAATGCTTCAGCATAGATGAAATTGAAGAATTAGTAGAGGAAGCATTACCTCTAGTCTTACCAAAGGATGAGCTTCATACTATATTATGGTATACGGACTTGGAAGAACTAGACCACCAATTGAAGGAAGCGATTTATCTTATGGACACTTCTATCTATGAACTCCAATCCAAAACTTGGAAGCCAGAGATAGAATCGCTGCCCATTATTTCCAATGAATAATTTCAACCATCTATCTAAAAACCACCATCCTTAGATTTGAAACTACTTCCTAACACCCTAAAATACGCTTTTCTTAGGCCTAATGAAACTCTCCCAGTAATTATTTCATCCGCTCTTAACAAGGAATAAGAGAGTATGTTACTGGCCACACTCATAAAGTATAAGCGTGCAATAGAATGGACTGTCGCTGACCTTAAAGGGCTTGACCCCTCGATATGTATGCATCGTATACATTTGGAGGCAATGTCAAAACTTCACAAGAAAGCAACAACGGTTAAATCCAAATATGAGGGAAGTTGTTTAAAAGGAAATTGTGAAACTACTAGACGCAGGTATTATTTATCTAATTTTCGACAGTGAGTGGGTGAGTCCCATTCAAGTAGTCCCAAACAAATCTTGGATTACTGTGAAAGAAAATACGGCTAGTGAGTGAGTAGCACTACGCGAAACCATGGGGTGGCGTGTATGCATTGACTATTGGAAGCTTAACTCAATGATTCGCAAGGATCATTTTCCATTACACTTCATAGACCAAATTTTGGAAAAACTTGCGAGTTAGGAGTATTTTTTCTTTCTAGATGGATATTCAAGGTATAATCAAGTTTCGATATACTTGTAAGACCAAGAGAATACTACCTTCATGTGTCCTTTTGGAACATTCGCTTATCGTCACATGCCCTTTGGGTTATGCAATGTCCCTGCAACATTCAAAAGATGTATGATGGCAATCTTTTCTGACATGATAGAAAAGATTCTTAAAGTATTCATGGATGACTTTTTGGTATTTGGCCGAACTTTCAATTTTGTCATGATCATCTTGCCCTCGTCTTAGACAGATGCGATGAAACTAATTTAGTGCTAAGTTGAGAGAAAAGTCATTTCATGGTTCAAGAAGGTATAGTCTTAGGGAATATTGTCTCTAAAAGATGAATAGAAGTTGACAGGGCTAAAATCGATGTAATAGCAAATTTACCACCACCAACTTTGGCACGACAGATTCGATCTTTCCTTGGCCATGATGGCTTCTATTGCCGCTTTATCAAAGATTTTTCCAAAATCTCGAGACCACTATGCCACTTATTAGCAAATGATGTACCCTTTAACTTCAATGATGCATGTCTTGACGCATTCAATAAGCTTAAGGTTCTTCTCTCATCCACACCAATCATTCAACCTCCCTACTTCTCCCTACCTTTCAAAGTAATGTGCAACGCTTCTGATTACGTAATATATGCCGTCTTAGGACAGTGGAGAGATAAGGTCCCTCATGTAATTTATTATGCAAGTCAAACCTTGATTGAAGCTCAGGTTAACTATACCACCACTGAGAAGGAGCTTCTCATTGTAGTCTTTGCTTTGGATAAATTTTGACTGTACCTATTGGGATCTAAAATCGTTATCTTTTCTAATCATTCTGCACTAAAATACCTGCTATCCAAAAAGGATGCCAAGCCAAGACTAATCAGGCGGATCCTTTTTTTACAGGAATTTAACCTCGAGATTAAGGATAAGAAGGGAGTTGAGAACGTGGTGGCTGATTATCTGTCTAGAATAGAAATGCCTGAAACCATCAGTAAAGAATCTCTGCACGATGCTTTTTTGGGTGAGTAACTTTTTGTCATCCAAACAGTAGTACCATGGTATGCCAATATTGTGAATTATTTGACAACATGTAAGATTCCCCCAATTTGGTCCAATCAGGACAGATATATTTTCTTGTCTAATATAAAATACTATATTTGGGAGGATCCTGACCTATTTAAAAAATACCTAGACCAAATAATTAGGAAATGTGTATCTGATAGTGACTCCCACAATATTCTACAGTTTTGTCACACATATGCATGTGGGGGCCACTTCGATGGTAGAAAAATAGCTGCCAAGGTACTACAATCGGGATTTTATTGACCATCGCTATTTAAGGATTCCAGAATTTTTGTTAGGCCTATGATCAGTGCCAAAAGTCAAGAGCCATATTTTGAAGGAACATGATGCCCCTTCAACCAATTTTGATCGCAGAACCCTTTGATGTATGGGGCATTGATTTTATGGGTCCCTTTCCACCTTCGTTCGGATTCATATACATACTTGTAGCCGTTGACTACGTATCAAAATGTGTAGAAGCAACAACTATATGAACAAATGACCATAAGGTAGTAATTTCTTTCATTAGGGAAAATATATTTGCACGGTTTGGAACTCCACGAGCTATTATAAGTGATGAAGGAAGCCATTTTAGCAATAGGTATTTTAAGAGCTTGCTCAAGAAATATGGCATGAGTCATAAAATCATAACCCCCTGTCACCCGCAAACTAGTGGGTAAGTTGAGGTTTTCAACCGTGAAATAAAGAAGATACTGGAAATAATTGTTCGACCTGATAGAAAAGACTGGTCCCTAAGATTGAATGATGCCTTGTGGACATACAGGATGACCTATAAAACACCCATTAGCATGTCCCCCTATAGGTTGGTATATGGAAGATCCTGTCATTTACCTGTGGAATTAGAGCATAGAGCTCTATGAGCCATCAAAGTACTGAATTTCAAGCTAGATGCATCTGGAGAATAACGAAAACTTGAACTCAATGAGCTAGAGGAAATTCGCAATGATGTCTACCAAAATGCTTGAATTTATCAGGCTAAAACCAAAGCATTTCACAATAAACACATTCTGAGAAAAAGGTTTGAGCCAGGCCAACAAGTTTGGTTATATAACTCAAGGATAAAACTATTCCCAGGAAAACTATGAAGTCGTTGGAACGGACCCTATAATATTGTGGAAGCATTCCCCCATGGAGCTATAACCATACAGGATCCCAAAGCCAATCGTATCTTCAAAGTTAATGGAAAGAGACTCAAACTATTGATATCTTTAGACGAAAAAGGGACAATAACCACAATGTCACTAAAAGACCCGGAGTATAACTAACAAAATCTCGGGTACCGTCGACCTACTGACTCATCTGTAACAAATTTAGGTATATTACTTGTACAATAGTGGGTATGTCGATGGATTTTGTGATACATCGAATCATAGTGATTACGATTCGTAGTATCTATGATTTGTTTGATGGATGTTGTAGCTAAAGTATCATAGTGATTACGATTGCTGAGAGAATGCTTTGTCCAGGCTACGCATTTGTTATCAGAAAAGCATGACTTTCGACATCAAAGGCGTCACCTCGATTCACACTACACAAACACGTCCCTTATCATTTAATAGGATTACCAATTGATTCACATAGATCAACGCTAACCCATAACGTCCATTTATAGCAACTCTTCGAATTCTCGGTTTAGAATGGTTATAAACAAGCAAGTTACCGCTTGGTCAATTCATCCCATTCCCTTCACCTTCTTCCACAAACAAAACTCTTACCATGGCTAAACCACTGAGTTGGCCAGAAATTTCTGAGGCATCCGAAAGGCTCCTTCGCCGAGAAGCCAAAGAAATCTCTGCACTTCTGGAGGAAAGAAGGCGGCTGATTCATGAATTTATATCCCTCCTTCCCAAACCAGAATCTGCTAAAGAAACACCACCTCCTTCTCCTAAATGTTAGAAATCTTCTTCATCATCACCCCCTCTGCCTTCTTAACCCTTTTCTTTTCACCCTTCTATTGGACCCACCTATCCAAAGAAGGGACCAATTTTTGTGGTGACAACTTTTGGTTCAAAAAAGCCAAGGACCAAGCTTTATCAAAGACATCTTCTCGGACGTTGCTGTCAATATCTAAGATAATGTGTGTCTAGATTTTTCCTAGGTTTATACTTTTATCTAACTAACTTTCTCACTAACTATGTAATTGTTCCTAACTTTTCTTTTTCAATTTTTGTTATTGATACTTCGAGAATAAGCCACGGATATTTTTTTCCAAAGTTTGGGGGAGAGTATATATCTGGTGATAAATTTTTTTTTCCCATCCACAATCGGTATTATCAGTAATTCAAAGGTATAAATTTTAAGTGTCCCCTATTTTTGTGCTAATGAGGGCATTGTCCAAATTAAGTTTGGGGGGATACACAACTTCTATGTATAATAGTAGTTAATTAGTATATAATAGTTAGTTTTATATTAATAATTTTCTTTTTTTCTCTATTTTTTAAAATAGTTTTTTTTTAAGTTAATTATTATATGTGAATTATGATAGAAAAAATTACAAATCTTGAAAACTTACGATCCATCATAGTAGAAGTTCAATAATCAGAATATAGAACAGTACAATTCATGTTTAGCTCATTGAACACTTTATTAGATTGAATGTTTGAAACAATAGATTGATGTGAACTATAAAATTTTATACTATAGTTTCAAAATTATATAAACCAGTGTGCATCAAAGACTAATTTTCCTTTCTTTGAGAGAGAGACTGCTTCTATTCAGGTCAAAAATTTCTTTGAACTTCTTTACTAGTTTTATGAAATCTCATATTGCTAAATTTAGAATCAAAATATTCTATGATAACTTGATTTTTTGTCTAGAACTATCTATTAGAAATATCAAAATAATAAGGCATCTATGCTAGTAGATCATAAAGATGATTAAAGGCCATCTTTTGTTTAAATCAGAGCTAAAAAGCCAAAATATCATAAAATAACTTATCCTTTGAACCCATATTAGAAGCCTAAACCGAATTTCTTTGTACCAAAATTTTGAAAACCCTTAACCATATGTACTACACAAAGCTTTTAACCTTTAACCCTTTCATTTTTTGAGAATTTAGAATGCAAAAGAAGGGAAGAAGGAGTAAAAAGAGTAAAAAGTAAAAATAGATAAGGGGAATGCTAAAAGAGAGTACAGCTGAAGAAATCAATTGAAGAATATGGGAAAGGAGAGAAAAATCGTAAAAGGGTGAGTTAAAAAGACGATTTAGAAAAAAAATAAAAAATCGTAAAATACGATTTTACAAATCAAGAAATGGGATTTACAGAACAAGAAAAATAAAAAATTAGTAAATGGGAAGAAGTTATCCAATCCTTAGATACTTACTGAAGTAGAAAAGAAGAAGCCTGAAAAGATGGGAGATAGAAGAGCTAAATTCTCATAAAAATTTTGAATCCTTCTACCTTTCTTTGACACCTTCTGAAACCCAAAACCCCATTACAAGCTTTAGAAAAGACCCTCTTGATTTACGATTTGCAAAAGCATATGCCTAGTAGAGTTATGAATAATAGATACTATGGATTGCATAGGGAATCATATGAATTGAATAGATTATCTTTTCTATGAGATTGAAAAAAAAAAATTTGATATTATCCTTTGACTGAATTCTTATAAATACATTGAGAGAACCCAAAATTTTCTATATTATTTTGAGAGTATGTCAATAGTGAGTTTTTGAATGAAAATATTTTCTAAGTCTGCAGTTTAGAAAATTTTATGAAGAATAAACTGTTCACTAATGCATACACTCTCTGTTTACTATGAATTGAAATTGTTGGAGTTCTAATCAAGGATGACTGTTATAATGGAAAGTAAGGATAAAGGATTGAGTCAGTTTAGAAAATCATAACAACCATGTAATGATCAACTTAATTAACTTAGTGTATAAAAATTAGTTTAGGTTTTAACCTTTTTGTTTTGAAAAATATTTTAAAATATCCAAAAATATTTGAAGTTTATAGGTAACTTCACTGAAAACCTTCACGAGACTACAACTCCTCCATTAGGAATCACCTAGGGGTTTAAAGGCTTGTTGCATCTGCTAAATGCAATCATGCCCCCTACGAAAGCGACATTTAAATTGTTAGTATAGGATATTTTATATTTCCTTGTTTGCTAGGGACTAGCAAAACGTAAATTTGGGGGTGTGATCAGTCACATAATATACCATTTTACCACCCTTAACTTAGTGATGCTGAGACTTAATTTGCTACAAATAAGTTACTGATGTGCAAATATTAAGGAAAAATAGTAAAAGAGAACTAAAGTGTTAATATTCGTCAAAATCAACTCATAAAGCAATAAAAAGATGATTTAACCAAAATACAAATCATCGCCTACTGAAGATGAAAATTCATGCTTTGTGATTTTGCGGAATGCTGGAAACGAAAGTAGAAATCATAATTTACGATGCTTCAGAAAAACTGCTCAAAGCTGAAGTATGATACAAGAGAAAGCGGTGAATTGTAAATAGAGAATCGTTCTATAGGAAGCTGTGTCGAGAGAAGAAGAAAATATAATTAATCGTAAATACAAAATCGTCCAGAGAGAATAAAAGCTAGAAAATCGTGATTTACGATTTTACTGAAAAGAACACCTTCCGAAGCTACTGGTCACGTGAGATTTACACAGCCATGCATATAATTAGAAGAATTCTTGACTTAGAAGTCTTGCCAATCACGGATGTGAGGAGATTGACGAAGAAGACTTTTAAAGGACTCTGCTACTGAAATAAAGGAAGAAATCCAGAAGTACATTAACAGTTCAAAGCAAGGAAAGATAAGATTAGAAGTAGAGTTATATTATGATAGTTTTATTTTAGTAGTTTCTTTTATTAGAATTAGGAGTTTTGTAAATCAACCCCTTATGATCTATCAATAAGAGGGCTTGGTATAGGAATTATTATCGAAGCAATTCTTAGCATCAATTGATGCCTAAGGATGAATTTTCTTCCAATCAAATTAGAGTAGTTTAGTTTAGATATCCAAGGTTCCTCGATCACAATTGACGACTGGGATTGAGAGCTGGAAGATTAGAGTATATATATGTAGCTTCTCGGAAGCACTTGACGACTGCGACTGAGGGGTGAAAGATATAATTTTATTGCTTTCTAATTTAGATTTATTTTATTACAATTTACTGCTTTGTAAACATCTTCAAGTTTTAATTTGAATTGACGACCCAGGTTGAAGTTTGCAGATTAGTGTAATGATTTTTATTTTCTATCTTTAACTTTCTAGAGTTTAATTGACGCCCAAATTTATAGTAGATTAAAGATTAGTACAAATCTATATTGGAGGGTGTTAGTTTTTTATTAATGTCCAAATTCTAGAAGACTGAGATATAGTGTAACGGTATTTTAAATTTATAAACATCCGATAGCTGAAGATTGTGATTGACGACCATAATCTGAAGTAGGAGGATTTAGGATTTATTTTTTGTAAAATTTAGTTTAAGAAACCATTCTTTATTCATATTTCTCAAGTAGTTTAGGAACTTAAGAGATAAGTATAAGTTTTCTAAAAATTAATATATGTATACACGTACAGATAAACCTATCTTCGTAGGAACGATCCTATGCTATTATTATAATTTTCATTGTGTGCTTGCAATAGGTTAAAACTTAATTTGATACACATATAAGTAGCGAATCAGGCAACATATCAAAGGACCATGACAGCACTCTTCCATGACATGATGCACTGAGAAATTGAGGTATATGTCTATGACATGATAGCCAAGTCTCAAGAGAGAGGTGATCATCTGGTGAACCTCCTAAAGCTATTAGAAAGACTAAGGAAATATAGGTTGTGTCTGAACCCTCAGAAATGTGTATTCGGCGCTATGTCGGAAAACCTACTGGGCTTTATTATCAGTAGGAGAGGCATTGAGGTCGACCTGGTAAAAGTAAAGGCTATCATTGAAATGACATGGCCATCTACCGAGAAAGAAGTCAGAGGGTTCTTGGCCAGAATACAGTAAATCAGACGGTTCATGGCACGGCTAACTCCTATCTACACACCAATCTTCAAGCTACTAAGAAAAGATTCACTCGTTGAATGGAACGATGATTATCAAGTGACATTTGATAAAATCAAAGGTTACCTTCTCAATCCTCTAGTTTTGGTACCACAAAACCACTCCTGATGTATCTCTCTACAATAGAATTTTTGATGGGATGTGTCCTAGGGCAGCATGATGAAACCAGAAGAAGAGAGCAGGCCATCTACTGCCTGAGCAAAAAGTTTACTGATTACGAGATACGCTATTCTCATCTGGAGAAAGCATGCCTAGCTCTCGTATGGGCTACACAAAGGCTTCGTCACTACTTGTTATCTCAGATAGTTCTCCTTCTGGCTCAAATGGATCCCTTGAAGTACTTATTTGAAAAGCGGCTCTCATTGGCCGAACTGCATGCTGGCAACTTCTCTTATCTGAGTTTGACATTATATATGTCACCCAAAAGTTCATTAAGGGGCAAGCACTGGCCAATCATCTTGCCGAGAATCCCTTACTTGACTACAAGCCTTTGAGAACATCTTATTCATGACAGAGGATGACACAGAAGAAACAGCAGAGTTTTGGGTAATGCACTTCGATGGGGCATCGAATGTCGAAGGTCAAGGAGTTGGCGCTATTCTAATCTCGCCAAAAGGGTCCCACATACCAGTCTCCATCAAATTTAATTTCCCTTGCACCAATAATATGGCCGAGTATGAAGCCTGCGTAGCTGGCCTACAAGCCGCTTTGGACGTAAACGTAACTCACCTCAGGATATTTGGTAACTCACAACTGATCATATGTCAGACCAATGGAGATTGGAAGATGAAAGATGAGAAGTTGATCCCATACCATGAACATCTTGAGGATTTGGTCGCCAGCTTCGACAATGTTACATTCTCCTATGTCCCACGAGCAAGTAGTTGGTTTACTGAAGCACTCGCAACCTTGGCATCAATGGTCAAAATTCCATATGGCATCGAAATGAAACCGATCATGATTGGACAAAGGAATGAGTCGACCTTTTGCCTCCAGATCAAGGGATTAGCAAAGTAAGATGATGAGCTTCCATGGTTCTCAGATATCAAGAATTTCCTCTAAACACGGGCAGTTTCTAAGAGCACAGCCAAGACCGACATGCGAACCATCCAATATTTAACGGCTAATTACGTCATATGTGGCAAGTGCCTCTACAAGCGGTCATATAATAATATCGTGCTCCGATGCCTAACTGAAAGCATGGCAGCCAACATCGTGAAGGAAATTCATAAAGGATTATGCAGGATGTGGGCACATGCTCACCAAGAAGATCCTACGGAAAGGGTATTTCTGGACCACCATGGAAACTGACTGTTGCAAGCACATTCAAAAGTGCTATAAATGTCAAGAGTACTCCAGTCTTATACATGCTCTAGCCATAGATCTCCACAACATGACCACTCCATGGCTATTAGCCACATGGGGACGTCGTCAGAAAGGTCAACCCAAAAGCTTGAAATGGACATTAGTTCATCCTCGTCGCCATCGAGTACTTCACAAAATGGATAGAGGCAGCATCCTATGAAAACAACACGGCCAATCATGTCGAGAAATTCATCAAGAATAATATTATTTGTCGATTCGACATGCCCAAAGACATCATCATGGACAATGGCACCAACTTTGTGAATAAGCTCATCAGAACCATCTACGAGCAGTATAAAATCAAACATCATCGCTCGTCACCATATCAACTGCAAACTAATAGAGCCATGGAAGCGACTAATAAGACAGTCGTCTGAATCCTTGAGAAGATGGTTGCCACATACCAAGATTGAAGTGAGATGCTACCTTTCGTACTATGGGCCTATCGAACGCCAATTCGTACTGCTATGGGGGTAACATCATTCTCCCTGGTGTATGGAACTAAGGTCGTGCTAGCAGTTGAAGTATCTTCACTCTGCATCCTCATTGAATCTGATCTACCGGAAGCCAAATGAGAAAGAATCCATTTTGAATAATTCAGCCTGATCGATGAGAAAAGGCTCTTAGCCTTGTGTCACACCCAAGCTTATCAGAGGAGGATCGCACGTGCTTACAACAAATGTGTTCGTACTCGAGATTTGAAAGTGGGTGACACTATACTCAAGAAGATATTTCCTTCTCTCCATGTTGATCTAAGAGAGAAATTCAGGCCCAACTAGGAAGGGCCTTACGTCATCAGAGAAGTACTCCCTAGGTACATACTTCACCTCGCCACCATGGAGGGAGATCATTTTCTTGAGCCCATCAACGCTGGATATGTACATCGATCTACTCCTAGTCTCCCGTGACAAGGTAAGTACTGATAAGATGGATATGTAACTGCTTAATGACCCCATAAAAGGGGCCATCATTTCAAAGCCAAGTAGCCAAAAAGTCCCTAAATGCTTATACCCTTTGCTACATCCGTTGAGCCATTAGCCTTTCTTTCATAAAACCCTCCCCAAAAAAAGGAAAAATGTGTGTATATACCAATAAAAAAAGAGAAAAATAGTTATCATCAAAATCTAAAAAATCATAAAAGTGAAATCCAAAAAGTGGATGTCTGAAAAAGAACAAAAAAAAATAGAAAAGAAAAGAGAGAAAAAAATCATAGGGCGTGTACAGTAAAAATCTCCCAAGGAAAAAGTGTATTACGGCAGCTAGAATACAAATCAAGAAAAACCTTTTAACCCGAGAATACCTTCAAAATTTCTAACCTATCCCTTTCAATCCTTGGCCATGATTCATCCCTAAAGAAAGTTGTCTTTATGGTCTACGAGCAGTCATGGTATCCGTTGAGTCAGTACGAGCCAAGCTGAGAGAAAACATAGAACTCCATCCAGCCAACTATGACGGAATCGACGTCCATGTCGTGGCTTTTAAAATTGAAAAAAAAAAAGAAAAAAAGAAAAATACAAGCTCAAAGCAAATCAGACATCGTGAAAACCTTAAAGGGCGCCACGGGTAAAAAGAGCGAGCTTGTGCGGACCAAGTGAAAACCTAAAAAGGCGCTTAGGGTAAAAATGTAAAAACCCATGGATGTACTGAAAACCCGAAAGGGCGCTACGATAAAAAAGAGGGAAAAAATGAGCACGGCAAAAACCAGTCTTGAGCGCTGTGAGTAAAAAAGGTTGTAAAAGAAAAAGAAAAAGTCATCAGTTACACCTTTGATCATGTGCAAATTACCTAGTCGCCAACTGGGTTGTTCATGTTAGCTCAAATCGGGTCCTGACCAAGAATATCTTCATAACCACACCGTCAAACGTATGACTCGAGGTAAGGATAAAAGGTTGATTTAATCAAAACGGATGGACGTTTTGACCTTGGTAAAAATTCTGAACCTCACTCAGGTCCGACCGCATGAACGGGTTCAGCTATGCTCAAAATGAGACCCACTACTTCGCCTCATTGATTAAGGCATCAAACAAAAATAAGAAATCTAAAAAATCTAAATATATATATATACCCCTTCCATGTATATATTTACAGCATCGTACTTTCATCTCAAAAAAAATAAAAAAATCTAAAAGCAAAAATCTAAAAAATATATAAATCTTGAAAAAGTGTGAGTGAAAAGTTTGTTTCTCCTTCTGTTATTTAGGATGCATATTTGATTACCTATAAAACTTGAAGTTTTCTTGAGAATGTGTAGGAACATCAAATGGTCCAAAGCCTCAAAGCAAACAACCTCTTGACAATGGACAGATTAAATGAAGCATCTCACAACTCATGTCAGTTTACTCAAGAAAAAATGGAAAAAGCAATCCATTGAAAAAGAAAAAAAGAAATCTATGTTTTCATTGTACTTTTTGTCACGCACAACTTACGCACATGCGTGCTTCAATGCGGTAAAATGTCAATATTTTACCAGCAACGTAGTTGTGCTAAATTAATATGTTAAATCTAAGGTTCACTTTAGATCTTTGGATCCTACTTTAAAGTAGGAGCAATGGTATCAATCCCGATCAAACGGTCAAAGTTTTGATCAGGTTGACTCCATTGCTAAACCTTTGCACTGAGTGCTCCGTTTTTAAATTCATGTGAACTTAAGTATCTTAAATTTCAAATTCCTTAGAAAAAGGTTAATTTTTTGTTAAGACCAACCTGTCAAAAAGGAGATTACATATCAAACGACTATGTTCAAATATGCATTTAGAAGAGATCATTCTAGGATGTAGGCTTTGAAACCTGTATTTGTACGGTATCCCTATAAAGTGTACTTCATGTATCTGGATATCCATTGGATGGTCGTTTGTTCCTGTAAATAGTATCCGGATGGGATCTGGGTCAGGACTTCCATTCGCTTTTGTTTTTGTTTACCCCTGATGTGTGCATATTTTTGCATAATTGTTCGTTTTTAAGATCTTCGTTGGCGGAGACCAAGATTGAGTGCCTCCTTCAGTAGACACCAAATTTTGGCCAGATCTGTTCAGTATTATTTGAAGTTAGGTAATCTAGGTCATGTTGTCCTAGGGCACACTATCAAAAGTGGCGCAGACTCCCAAAAGTGTTGCAACATCAATATTCGCTTCGCTCGGGTAGTTGCACTAAATTAACTTTAGGGTCGATGAGTTTTCTCAAACACTCCTAACCATACCTTGCGTAGGGCCACCCATGGCCAATCAAATGGGGCAATCAATGCCTCATGAGATTGGACACAAACTATTAGATCTTAGCGTCTTTGCTTCATGTCAATCTTTAAGTATGGGTCGATCACCCTCCCACTCGCGAGACTGTTTTATTCAAATAAAACTTGAACATCAAACATCATCAATCATTTCACCATCTCGGTTATGCCAAATAATGTCATTAAGGGCTTGGGGACTGATAGCCTTGAGGAACAGAAGTTTTCCCAATCGTATGGGGCTTCCGCTACTTTCGATCTCGAGTGACGGACGTTTTCTCAAGTGTTGGGCTTACGTCACTCTCCATGTTTTTCCTTTTTGATGGTTGACGTTCACTTTGAATACAGCAGACCCATTAGCATTTGCCTTAGGCCACTTTGGATGTCCTTTTCTTTGGCATACGATCACTAGTGATTTGATACCAAAGAGGGGTATTTGTAGACACCCAAATTTTGCCCAAGCCTCAATCGACACATACTTTGAGCAAGGCGTACCCCTGAGCTTCCGAAAGCATATCCCAAACCCTTAGGAATCATCCCAAAACCCTTAAAAACTTTTCTCGGACCTTTAGGAATCAACCGTAACCCATAGAACCCTTCCCAGACCCATTTTGAACCCTCCTGAGTAGTGGTTGGAAAGATAAATGCCAAGGTTTACATAGACCTCTTATGGTGCTAAGGCCTATACCAATAGAAATAGAATGTTCTCAGCTTTCCAATGAGCCAAGAATTGCCTCAATCTTAATTGTATATCAAAAGTTCAGGCGGTTTGAAAATTGTGCAGAAATACAGGAAATTACATTAGCGTGTATATTACACACGCTAGGCAAAATTAGCTTCTTCCTTCAGAATTGAGCTCTAGAATGGGCCCCAAACTTTCCTATTTTCTTAAGGAATACTGTTCCCAAGCCTAGCGTGTATAATATATACGCTAGGCTTAGGAATAGTGTTTTTTAGGAAAATGTCCAGATTTCGAATTTGGGGTTTGACTAGTTGACCACCCCAAAGTCCGGGGTGGGTTTATTTAGGACTATTGCACTCCCATTAGTCCTATTTGCAACCCTTTAGACATTTAAAGCCCCACCCTATCATCTACCATTAAGCCCATTTCCCACCTATTTAAGCTCCCAAAAACTTAGAAAACCTTAGATCCCTATTACCTAATTACTAACCAAATTAGCCCTTTAATCGTTGACTAATCCCATCCAACTCCCCCCCCCCCCCCCCCCCCTTGCTTAAGGGCTTGAAAAATTTCCAAAAGAGAGAAAATCCTAAATAGTTCCCTCTTCCCTTTGGAGCACTAAACCTCCAAAATTCCATAACTGAGTTCACCCTTCTAGATCCCATTTTCCATTATCAAACCCTCAGATTTGGCTAGAATTAGGCCTTAGCCTTCTTCTCCAACCTTCTAGCTTTCAAGCCTTGGAGTTTCAAACCCATTCCTCAACCCATTTTCTATCGGAAGCTCACCGGAAGCGCATCAACGCGAGAGCCCACGGTTGCACACAATAACCTAGAAGTAAATTATTCTACTAATATATAAACTAACCTAAGGAATTAAAAAGTCACTTTCTTAAGGAGCCCGATTGCATTTAGCATATGCAACAAGCCTTTAAACCCCTAGGTGATCCCTAGTGGAGGAGGTGTGTCTCCTTAGGGCTTTCAGTGAAGACACCCACAAACTTCAAAATAGTTTCAAAACCATCGGTAAAAGTTTTTTCAAAATTGGTTTTCATATAATATATACATTTAAAAATCAAAACCTAATAATTTCAGCATGTAAACTTCTATTTTTCAAGTGTCAACACCATGACAGTTCCACTGTTGTTCATTCCATTTAACCCAATGCTCTGATCCTTAGACCAGTCTTTCATCCATGCCTAGAGTGATGTGTGTGCATGTGCCAATGCTTAAATTATTCTACCCGTGGATGAATCCAAATTGGGAATCGTCGGATTCCAAGTCTTAACACAATCCTCACCTTAGATATACACTTTCAACAAAGTCACTCCGATGAATGGTCTACATTTTTGCTCGCATGTGAGATGGAGTTACAACACAATTCAAAGAATCCCACATGATATAAGAAAGATGGTGCATTAAAGAAATTAAACAATAATCTCATAGAGGAATGATTTTGTGTCTTACACATGTTATACTATGTATCATAGTAATTACATGATCACTCTCCACAAGGCATTTACCACCCGAGATTGGATTAAAAAGGTCTTTGTTCAGGGTTATAATGGGGCTCGGGTGAAGGTTAAGAAAGAAAGGGAAGTTGGGATTCAAGTGTCTCTAAGAAATTAGAAAAGAAATTCTATTTGATATTCTATTTTTGCCTCTTTCTTCTTCAGATTTTCCAGGATTTTTTTCTTTCTTTTTCTTGCTCAACTTTTTCCTTCTTTTCGTTCCTTCCTTCTTTTTGTATACCACCTACCTTTTTCACTATATATTTTTTTTCTTTTTCTCTCCCCTTTTCTTCTTTTATTTCTTCAAGTGTATTTCTGCCATATATTCCCAGTAAACACCACTCTCATCCCTCGCCGCTTACTTTCTTCCCATCTACACTCATCCCTCGTTCCCAATTTCTCAAAGATTGAAGGGTAGGGTTTAAATATTCAAAAATGGTGTCTGGGTATGGTTATCATGGCTTATCAAGAAATAAATAAAGGCAAAAAAAATTTCAACGAGGCTCAAAATGGGTGCAAAAGGGAATATGAGTATAAGGTGGGGCATTTTAGGTCTAAGCGAGCCAATAGATGGCCTTTGGTCATTTCCTTTCTTGGTGTTAACGATGCGTATTTGTTTTGAGTTCAAATACAATAAGTTCTAGTACACTCATATGAACAATGCATAATTAACAACCCAAAGTAAAGCATATGAGATTAAGACATTTAAGCACAAATTTCATGGATACTCCAAGTTTTCATCACTCATCAACAACAACGGAAAGGTTCTAAAGCTCACTGGTTTAGTCAATTTTGTAATCCTAAAATTTCATATTCGAATTAGTCCATTGATTTCTGGACCTAAACATGGCAAATGGTGTAAAAAAATTTCTAGGTGTCAAATCCGGACTAATCCTTAAATGTTCACATTGGGGTTAATTATCCTAACCAACCACAATTTTATCAAGGCATGGGTCCGAGAAAAATTAAAATTACATGCATCTATGATTATATTTTTAAAACTACGGCAAGGTACTTTTTGATGGTTTTAAAACAAAGGTTTTGAGGGTGTATAAAACAATGGTCATTTATATGATGAAAAAGTCAAAAGCATCAACCATTCATTTAGCACAAATACTCCCAAACCTAAGTGGTGCTATGTCCTCATTGTACAAAACTATAACTAATATACAAGCAACAAAGTACTGGAAACGGGTGTGAAGTGATCATTCAATAAACACTGTAGTTCGGTCAATTCAAGGCCAGAGTGTAGCAGTTAAAGTACCATGATAGTTTGGGCAAAGCCAAACTAGGGGCAGAGCAGCACTCGGAGCCTCCCTCAAACTTGTTCAGAAACACAAACCACACATCCATAGCATAACTAGCAACCACTAGACAAGAAATATTTATATTTTTATTATTTACAATATACAAACTTCTATGTACAACAAGTAAAAACCTAGGAAAAAGTTATACATGTTTAAACAGTGGCACCGACCAAAAATAAGGTGCAACGAAACCATGGTCATCAAAACTATCAGATCCGAGCCGATCCAAAAAGATGCTTCTCTTCCTAGTCCGGGTGGGTGCATCCAATAGAAGATGTAAAACTCATCGAGAAAACCAGGGAAGTTAAGCCAAAGGTGGAGGTGGAGGTGGAGACGGCGGGCGGTAACGCTGGCGTTTAGAAGGAGGAAGAGGAGAAGTCGGCGAAGGTGGGAATCCAAGATTTTGAAATTCTGTGTCCAAAATAAATAGGAGAAAAGTCTCCCATATGTCCTTCTCAGCTTCTAGGATTGTGGCAGCCTCCCTTCACAAATGATGGGTAATACCCCTCCGGATCACGGACCAGTCTAGTTCATCAGCCATGGCGAATAAGGGTTTCAAAAAGGGTTTGAAGATGAAAAGATGAATGAAATTGGCGAAATGGGTGCTGGTTTTATAAAGAAAAGTGATGGAGAAGGTGAGGGGTCGGTTTTAATGGAGAAGGTGGACAGTTGAAAGGTGAAAGGGCGCGCGCCAAAATTTAAACAACACATAGTGCTCAAGGAAAAAGAAAACTATTGGGGAAAACTAGGGCAAGACCGGTCAAAAATAGATTTCGATCGATTAGGAGGGTTTAAATAGCCCTATGCTTATAACCCATCTGGTCGAAAAAACCATTTCAACCAGTCACAAAATTGGAGCAAAAGGAATTTCTCAGCACTACTTCAAATGCGAAGCATAAATCCCTTATTGCGACCAGTCGAACTCTGTTTCGACCGGTCTGAACACAGCAAAAGCTTTGGCTTCTATTGTGTTTCTTCTTTCCTGATTAACTAGACCGACCGAAATCTGTTTCGACCAGTCCAAATCTGCTAGAGAACTCTGTTCTCAACCAAATTTCTCTGACACACACCTAAATCCAAAAACTAAAAGTTTATAAATAGTTGGGTTGCCTCCCAAGAAGCGCTACAGATGTGTCGGTAGCTCGACAAGGTCAAAGTGCACATTAGAGCATTGGCGAATCAGAGGAAGTCGACGTCTCCCTAGCCATTGCTTTGCCTTTCCTTACAGTAATCAGTTGCGTAGGTAATTGAGCCTCCTCTCTTTTATTCAAAGCTGCAACTAGTTCCTCA
Organism: Chloranthus sessilifolius; assembly: GCA_021018995.1. Taxonomy (NCBI): domain Eukaryota; kingdom Viridiplantae; phylum Streptophyta; class Magnoliopsida; order Chloranthales; family Chloranthaceae; genus Chloranthus; species Chloranthus sessilifolius. Next base: position 78,131,674 of record CM037597.1, on the reverse strand, counting down.
ATTCGAGTTGCTAGTGCAATACGTGAATCCGTGAGAGCACGGAGCAAATGCTCATGGTGTTGGCTCTATTGCTGCCAGGACCAGACTGCCTGCAACATAGATTCCTCCAGAGAGTTACTCCCGTGATGTGTAGGATGTTGCTGTCCCAAAAATGGCGGAGCATTCATCGTCCTAAAAGGCTGATTATTTCTCCCCATAGCATTGTGTTGCCGGGATAGACTTGGGTGGTTCCTCCAGCTTGGATCATAAATATTAATACATCCATAGTTGTTATCCAAATGTTGAATGGAACATGCTGCAGTCGGATGATTTTGAGTTACAATGGGGATCATAGGGGCAGCAAGAAGTGCAGGAACCTCTTGGGCAGTGTTCTTGTTAAGACCATGAACCTCACCTCCTTGTGATGTTGCGTGCAATTTTATACCCAACATGGACTGGAATTTCATCTTCCAATGTTTCAACTTTGGATGAAAAGTCATCTTTGACTTCATGTTATACAACCCTGCTCGCTTAAGAGGTGTGCTTCTCAAAATTTTCGAACCAGTCCATCTCGGTGTTGAGTGTGGCACCAATTCCACACTGAGGATCCCTAAACATTCCCATGCATTTGTTGCGATATATGATAGAAACATACCCCCGCAGGTATCATCAATCCAATGTCGGGTTTGGTTCATTTAGACCTTCATAGAGACTGAGCACTATTTCCCAGCAGAAGCTTGTTGAAGTGTCTCCAACAGTCATAAAAGGACTCATCCGGGTATTGATAAAGTGCAGTTATTACCTTCCAGAATCGACTCATTTTACAAGTTGGGAAGTACTTATTATAGAAAGTGTCTTCCAACTCTTTCCAACTAGTGATCAAGTCAATGGGCAAAGAGTGTAGCCACTGCTTTGCTTTGTCTCTTAATGAAAATGGGAAAAGGCTCAACCGAGTGGCCTTCTTTGTTAAGTTTTTAATTTTAAATAAGGCACAAATCTCTAGAAAGCACGTTATATGCATATGGGGATCTTCGTTACCATGCCCACGAAAAATTGGAAGTAGTTGAATCACATTGGGTTTGATCTCAAAGACCCCATCCCCAGTGGCTACAGGGACACGAATACATGAGGGAGGTGCCAAACTAGCTAGTGTATAATACTCCCTCAATGTCCTAGCCATATTGTCTTCTCCTGCCATAATAAGTACATAAAACAAGGGCTAGCTTGAGTAAGTCGGCTCGTTCTCTCGAGCGCAAGGTTGGGCTGCGAAAAGAGATAGAAGAACTGCAACCACACCTTGACAAAAACAGAAAAATAAAAACAAAAACTATTTGCCTAATTAATGAAAATCAGAAGCACGCACCTTGGCCTCTCACGGCGTCCCGTGATAAGCCTTCAATACGTTTGAGCTTTTGATCTTAAAACCTACAACGCACACACTACAGTTAGCATAATGATACAAAATATAGTAAAACAAAAATCAAATAAGAAATAAAGCCAAAATCCCCGACGATGATGCCAAAAACTTGATTGTCTTAAAATATGACCTTGTAAGTGCACAAGTCCGAATGTACTAGGGCAAGTACAAGTGTGTCAAACCACAGGATTAGATTTGCTAAATCATTTTAAAATAAATAAAAGAAATCTACATAAGGAGAAGGTGAACTGAAACCCCTCTTGGATTCCAGATTCGTAGATAATAAATCCTATTTCTTTTCTTTTGTGAATCTCAGGTACCCTTGCTCCTAGCTACAAGCTTAGTCATATCGTATATGAATTAGATGGATCTAATCATGAGTTAGATAAGCCTAATCGTCAAAGAACCATTGCATGAACAAACAAAACTACCGTACAAGGCCTAGTCCGTCAGTGAATATCCTATGTAGACTAACCCCAATCCCTACAAGGCCATTGGAATTAAACTAAATAAGATTGCAACGTTACCATTATGTTCTCGATCTTAGTCGAAACCTCGAACATGCAATCGTACTAATACTAGAATTCACAAACAGAAAAAGGAAACATAAATATATTAAAATACTGATCCCGAATTTACAGGAGATCCAGCCCAAAGCTTTAAGCACGCCTCGATCCAGAGACCTTCATCATTGTTGATGCAGGTTCTGATCGATGATTATATCCATTCTCCCTCCATCCCAGAACTATTCCTAACCTAAAACTATGAAAACTCATGTCAGAGCCTTCTAGAAAAGTTTCGGCGTGCGAGTCCCTTAAAACCTAACCCTAGGGTCCTTATTTATATATTTTCAATGCCATAGAACAAATATACACGGCAAGTAATCTCTAGATACTAAAAATCCTCCAAGAAAGATGAATCTGGAAGGAAATCCATGTGATTTAGGGTTATCCCGTCTATTGAAAGAGATTTCTAGAGAAGATCTCGGAGTTAGAGCTCATCCACATTTGTGCACACCTGAATTCTCTCTTAGAAACTCTGTTGTGACTGCTCGGGATTGGAGAATTGACCGGTCGACTTTAGTTTCCTTCTCCAAGTAGAAGATGACCTGCGAGCTTCAGCTTAGCTTCAATTTCCAGACCAGTCGAAATAACCCTTGAGGATTTCATCTTTCTGTTTATGTTACTTTCGACCTGTCAATTGAGTACTGACCAGTCTCTCATCGTATTTCTGAAGCTATTAGCATCCTGATCAATCGAATTTAGTGCTTTGACCGGTCCATTTTGGACTTCCTCTCTTCTGCTGCTTTATCCCTCTACTGCACTATCTCGATCGATCGAAATTGCACTTTTGATTAGTCCATTTGATCTTTGAGGCACTCCTTTTAGCTACATCTCCTTAGTTTCTTGCTGTTTGCTTAGGTTTCGTCCGAACTTTGCTCTTTTAACCTTTTTAGCATTTAAGCCACTTTTACACCTGTTGAAACACAACATGAACTAAAAGCACACATTAGTGGTTAAGTGAGGATTAACTAAGCTAGGATTCGGGGACTTCATCCTTGGATTACCCATAACTGTCAAAGGTCACAATGCGATTTGGGTGATTGTTGATCACTTGGCCAAATCTGCCCACTTCCTGTCGTATAGTACGAGGTATACAGCAAGCCAACTTGTGGAATTATATCTCAAAAAGATTGTCAGGCTACATGGCATTCCAACAAGCATCGTATCAGACAGAGACCCGATGTATACATCCAAGTTCTGGTAATGATTTCAGGAAGGAATGGGTTCGCGATTAGACTTCAGTTTCGTATTTCACCCTCAGACGGACGGGCAAACAGAGAGGGTAAATAAGATCATAGAAGATATGCTCTAGGCCTGTATGTTGGATTTTCACGAATCATGGGATGAGCACATACCCTGATTGAATTCGCCTATAATAATAGCTATCAGGCGAGCATCGGAATGGTCCCATTTGAAGCATTGTATGGTCGAAAGTGCAAGTCTTCGCTTAATTGGGAAGAAGTCGGAGAAAAGTTCATATTGGGCCTAGAAATGATTGAAAGAATGAACGAATCTATTCGAATCATTCGTGAAAGACTAAGGGTCACACAAAGCCAACAAAAGAGCTATGCCGACATCAAGAGAACGAACGTCGAGTTTTAGGTAAACTCGATACGACTATTTCATTTTATCCCCTTAATCTACATGCGAAACTGACACCACACATTTCATTGCAAGTAGGGGACAAGGTCTTTCTCAAGAACTCACCTACGAAGGGCATTATGTGATTCAGAAAATGTGGGAAATAGAGCCCATGCTACATCAGCCCTTTGAGGTATTGGGTCGAGTAGGAGAAGTAGCCTACCGAGTCGCACTACCTCCTCAACTATCGGGCATTCACAATGTATTCAACGTATCCATGTTGAGTAAATACGTGAAGGATCCAACACATATCCTAGACTATCAGCCCATCAAAGTTCAAGAAGATCTGACCGTCGCAGAAGAACCAATACAGATCATGGACCAAAAAGAGTAAGTGATGCGAACCAAAAGGATTCCAATGGTGCTCATGAGGTGGCGGAACTACTCGTCAGAAGAGGCCACCTGGGAACATGAAGTGGAGATACGTGATGCGTATCTGCATCTTTTGAGTGATGTATAACTATATAAACATTACATGAAATTGGGAGTGGAAGGAATTGTGGATGTAATTGTGGATGAATCGACCATTGAATTCTCTAATTTAAGCTTGATGTGATGGATCAATTTGAACTTGATGAATCAATTGTGGAATTGAGTTTAAGTTTTGATACAATGGTGGAATTATGGTTTTATGTGTAATTGTGATTCATTCTCACTCAAAGAGAACTTATGCATGCCTGATCGTTGAGTTGTAAACCATATTGGTTACTGGTAAATATAATTGCTCTAGTGTTTTGATTGAGGATTGGCCCACGAGGTCATGGTGTTAATTGAAAATATAATTTGTACTATTTTGGATAAATGTACACGTATTGGTGAAAGTTTGTATGTAGGAAAAACAAGGGAAAGAGACCATAAAACTGTGAAGAACAGTCCATATATTGTTTCAACTGAACCTAGAGCTGAACAATTCGCTTGAGCGACCTTAAGTTGTTCGAGCGAATCCTTCAGAAAACTTTCACTATAAGTTCTAGAGAAAACTCGCTCAAGCGAATTTCACAGGCAAAATTTTTCGGGTCAGACTCGCTAGAGCAGATTCTTCAACCGACCCTTTGTAAATTTGAACTTGCTTGAGCGAAAACCAAAGTTCGCTCGAGCGACCCTAAAACTATATAATGGGTTGCACACCCATTTCACCGTATTTTCCCGTGAGAACCGATTCGAAAAGGAAGACTCTTCGACTCCTCTTCTTCTTCTCTGCAAGGACTTGCCAATTCTCTTCAAGAACATGCATGCAACCTTCCTTCTTCCACAAGATTTTGTCGTATCACTCTTCCGTCGCCCCAAAAAGGTAAACTTTACCTTTAATTTGAACTATTTGAATCATTTTCATGGCATCGAAGAAGAAATCCGCATTCAAGAACCCCACTTCGAAGACCTTGCCTTCGAAACACCCTAAAACAAATCCGCCTCCACCAAGAAGAGATCAACCCATGGAGTGGTGGGATGCAAAGGGTTTCGAGACCAAGTGGTCCTTCAACCACGACTACTTTTAGACTAAGGAAACAACCCAATGGTCATTCAACTACCTAACACAAGCAAACCTAAAGATTTTGCTCTCGTCTTTCTACACCCATTACTACCCCTGACTGGTAAAACTATTTTCCCAGAACATTAGAATGGGTGATACCGATGGCAAACTCTACACGACCATCAATGGTAGAGTATTTGGATTTGATGTTAATGACATCGCCTCAGGAATGGGTACTCTCTCAATGTACCCACCGTGTCATTGCTAGGATGACTTGCGGGGAATAGGGGTCTGGTCGATCAGTGAGACGGTCGTAGCTACTAGCCGACATGTGGCTGTTGGACATCATTCTCAGATGTAATCTTTACCCATTAAGACATGAACAAGAAAGGGTAGGGAGACTTCAGCAAGCCCTGTTCTCAACCTTCGAGGACCGTTGGTTTAGTGATCCGGAGGACATTTGGGATGGACTAATCTATGCCCACGACTAGATGTGTGAGTCGAAAAAGAAACCTTTAAGCACTATGCCATATGCCAGCCTTATATCTCGATTGATTGAGGAGTACGAGGATGAGGAAGACGACTATGAAATACCACCCAAAGAAGAATGGCGGGCTGATAATGCTAAAAGATATGGAATGGACGATTGGATTTTGAATTTTCATATGTGAAACAAGAGTGTACAAGACCGACACTTCCAGTGCGTCGCAGAGCAAGCGGAATAGGAACAGACACAACCTGGACCGGCTACCCTTCCTCTGATGCCTCCGCAATAACAGTACCCAACCGCCTCCCGCCTCATACGGCGATATGGTTACCCAAGTAGAGTACAGTAGGCGGATGGACGCATTCGAACGAAGGATGGACTTCCAGGAGGCTATTCTCTTAGATCTGATGCGTCATATGTATCCAAACACTGCATCGCTTCGCATCCAGAGGGCACGGGAGTATGCATCTAGTGCGTCTAGTTCACAGTCTTGGGAAGGCGTCCAAGGAGATGGGGATCGGACAGACGAGCCAGTGGGTCAATGATGGACCCCACCCTCCGTAAATGATTTCTTTCGTTGTGTTCTGAATGGTTAAAGAACTTTGGTTATTGGTAGTTTACAACTTTCTTTGGAAACGATGATTGTAATTAATGGTTTGAATTTTGGGTTATAATGATGGTTGTTGAATGATGGGTCACAATATCATGGTGACAACATACTTTTCATTAAACTTGAGTGATGGTGTAAAATGGTGTTAAATGGGTAACCTTCTTAGATAATGGAGTAAAATTTTGATACGCTAATGTTGTTATAAATTTTGATGTATTGTGATGAATGGTTGAATTATGTTGTGATGTGGTATGTTTTAATGGTTATCAGGAATACAGGTTGTTGTAGATATGCATTTAACTAAATTGTTGGGGATGTGTTTTACCAATGGTTATGGAAATGTTTGTTTCTAGTTACTTGTGGATATTTTTGATGAAATGTGTGGATAGTGTGTTCTGAAACAAACCAACAGAATTTTCGTTGCCCTCTTAATCATCGAAAGATACGTAGTGAATTTTTTAGGATGAAAATTCCTTTGAGGGGAGGATGTAACGTCCCGAATCTTCCGAAAATGAATACACCCGACTTAGTGTACGTGTCTGATAAGGTATATGAAACGTGGTTCTGAATATTCGATACGTTTTAGTTTAAAGATATGCATTTCAATGTAAATGATCCATATAATTAATTATGTGAATAGTTACACAAGCCACGTGATGGCGCAATGGTTAAGAGCTTGCTTTGTAAACAGAAGGTCCAGGGAGCAAAACCTATTGAGTGAATTATTGGAACCTATTTTTGGACCTTTTGATAGGACTCACTACACCGATCCTTTGTGTACCAGCTTAACGCCGAATCGGATGCCATAAGTATAAAGGAAACTCAATACACAGAAATGAGAAGTTAGAATTCGCTTGAGAAAAGAGAGAGAATCAAGAGAAGAAAGAAACCCCATTCTCCTCTTCATCTCAATTCCTTTTGAGAAATCCTAACCGTTGATCTCTTCTCTCCATCAAGAAACTTTGACTTCGACATCGGTAGATCAAAGAGAGGAGGAGATCGAAGCATCGGACGTTCGCTAAGTCTAGGAGCCGATATCCATTGATTTCGATCATCGTAAACTCTGCATGCACACTTTTAGAAGGTAAGCATCATAGCGTAATTGTACGAATTTTGATTCTTGAAATTTAGACTTGATTAGTGTGTGGATTGTATGCAAGGAATTTTGAGGAATTCGGAGTTTGGGCTTCGATCTCTCAATATCGACCATCTAAACTCCGCATGCATGGTCTAAGGAAGTAGAAATTATGATTTGGAAGTATGAAATTCATTTAAAAATGATTGCTGTCTATTAAGATATGATTTGTAGAAAATTAAGGGCTTCGAATTCTGAAGAAAAAAAGAATAGAAGTGCAAATCACACTGTCTTGCTTAAGTGAGACTGGAAGTCTCTCAAGCTAGACCCCTTCAGAATCAAAGGAAATCGACAATGAGAAATTTTCTCAAGCAAATTTTCCTCAAAATTTAGGCTAAAAAGTTTGGGTGAATCTCACTCGAGTGAGATGTTTAAGTGCCACAGAGAATTATAAGAGTTGCTCGAGTGATTTTGGGAGTCTCTCGAGCGAATTGTGCAGTTTTGAGTTGCCTTCAGCTTTGTTTGATGAAACCTAATAAGCTTCAATGTGCTTTGATCCATCAATCTTTGACACATAGTTGACAGATGTTATGTAGGGTTTGATAAGACAGAGGTCACTGATAAGGATCGCCTCTTCAAATATTCTCAACATCCGAAATAAGGTAGGGAAATTTTTCTACCCAATTACATTTGATCTCGATTTATTGATTTTTATGATTGGAATTTGAATGATCCTTTGAACACTAAATCTAGATTTCAAATTCGAACTTCAATATAGACTTCCTGGATTTGAATTGAGCTTTGAACTGAAAAGTGATCTTTGCATCGAATTTTTGAATGTGAACTTAGAATTTTGCCTTCTAAATACGAACTCCGAAATTGAATCTGAATATGAACTTTGATATGAACAACGAATATGGACTTTGAATTTGAAGTGGAATACGAATTTTGTATATGAATTCTGAATAAGAGCTCCAAGATGAACTCTGAATTTGAATATATGAACTCTGAATATGCATTCTAAATCTGACCTCTGTTTATGAAATTTTCTTAATATGAAATAAGAATATCGAATCCACTTGGATTGAACTTTGAGTTATGAATGTCCTAGCTATTAATTATGAACAATAACACTTAGTATGTATTAGAATTGCATGATGATTTAAGGATGACATGAACAGATCCATGATTTGGACCGGCACGACGGTGAATCCTTGATTTGGACCAGCATGGCTGTGAATCTGTGATTTGGACTAGCACGGCGGTGAATCTGTTGGAGTCTCTTAAGCCATGTATTAAGTAATAAGTTGCATGTAAATGAGAAAATGAATAAGTGAATCAGGATCATATGAATTTCATAATCGACATTGTTAACCATACGTGAAATTCCACCTTAGACTTTTGACTTCAAAATTGAGATCTTTTAAATTCCGTTTTGACATGAAAATGCCTTTGAAATTTAAACCTTTTGAAATCTATTTTGGTTTGATTTGAAAATGCCTTTTAAATTGTTATGCAAAATACATCTGAAGTTTTATCTCTATTTTTTAAACAAAAAATGCCCCTTGAATTGAATATGAAAATACCTTTAAATTTTGTTGTTCAATCTATGAATTGACTTATAATATGTGAATTGGTATTGATAATTTCTCTATTGAGCTTAGACTGTTAGCTCATCCTAACACCATGTGTCACAGGTGCAGATTTTGTTCAGGATTCGGAGCTTGGGAACGCTCCTGACTTCGCATCAGAAGAATACTATCTATAGACGAGCTTTGAGATAGATTTTGGGGTACATCTTAGTATTTAGTTTGATGTATATTGTAACTCGTACCACTGTTTAGGTGACGGTCGACCGTCATCGGTGGTTTACTTTAGTTTTAGTTTTATGTTTCGTAATTTAATGGAATCTTTATTTCTGCCATATAATATCTGTTGATTTTCGCATATGGATACAACATCCATTCTGATTTCCACACACTGGAGCGTTCGACTTTCCCATAAATCCATGTGGGAAAGACGAGTGGTCACAGATGGTATCACAGAGTATTCAATGTGAACTTGAACATTGAATCTGCATCGGGCGGTTCGGCTTTCCCAGAAATCCATGTGGGAAAGACGGGTTTTCTCTCCTGAAATTGCAGTTACACCCTTAAGCCTATTTTATCTCTTAGAATGAGCGTAACTTTTTATATTCTTGTTGGAATTCAAAATTTTGTACATCATTGGAACCATATCGACGACCACTTCGCAACGAGTTCAAATTTAACTAAGAAAAATGAGTACAGAAAAATCGGGATTTTTTTCCAAAAGAGGGTGGATTCTGGTGTGCAGTTCTAACACTGTCGACAGTGCGGGACATCATCTAACACTGTTAAAATAGTCAAAATAGGTCGGGTTGTTACACTTTTAATCAATGAGATAGGCTTGGATGAGTGTGTGTTTACACTATATGAGGCTATGGGCTAAGGGGAATAAATCTATGGAAGTGGATTGAAGTTCTAAGGGTTGGATGATGAGTATCAAGTTTGGGAGGTCTCTAATGGAGATGGCTAAAGGATGAAGTAGATAAAATTTGTTTTGCCTCTTTGGGAGCTATTTTTCTTAGATTTTCTAGAGCTTTTTAGAAACAAAATTTAGATTTACAAGTGTCCCAAGTATACATGCCATATAACACTTCATTTTTGCCATTTTTTTCCCTGAAAAAAGTGAAAACATGCAAGTACAGAAAGCATGTGGTCAAAGTTTGAATTTGGCATATTTTTTTAATAAAAAATTAGGTGTGGGTCCCACTTTCATCCTCTTCTATCCTTTGGTTTGGTCTTTTATTGGACTTTATAAGCCCTTGTGGCCCTACCTTCCAAGGAAGTCAAGATTTTACTAAATCTTGTGGTTGCATGCTCTCAAATGCTTCTTTCACCCTAGATTTCCTCTAGGTGAATCCAAGGGTCTAAGATGGGGTCAAGGTTGGTTAACTCCATCAATGGATAAGATTGCCTAGAACATATAATTTTAATTTAATTAAAAATTTCATTCTATAAAAAATATATAAAATGGCCCTTCTTGTTTAGATAAACTACCATATTTGCCACTATCCCATATTAAACCATTAAAACTTAATTTGCGTATAAGTGCATCTTAATCCTTCAAATTTAAGTCAATTATTTTACCAGCCCATAGATGGCCCATTGGATGGATATCCTCAAATCACCTCCATTGATAATGATCACTAGATCATCACCATCAGTTCTGACTAAACAAAGTGGACTATTGGGCACCACTTGGATGGTAGGTGCCTTGAAGGGTTTTGAAACTAATAGTGGGTGCCTTTAAGGGTTTTAAAAATAATAGTGGGTGCCCTTAGAGGTGCTACTTATATAACTAATTAAATGTGGGTGCCACATAAAATTTAAATGATGGGGTGCTTCCTATGCTACAGTGCTCCAAAATTTTAATTGGGTGTCCACTAGAAATTGCATTAGTTCAGGGAGTTTATAGGTCTCGAAATTATGAAATAAATAATCTCCAAAACTATACTTTGTTATGCCTTTGGTAAATTGAATTTTATGCTTTGAGTATATTTTAGTATTTATAGGTTGAAATGAAGATTTACAAGAATTGATCTTTATACCAATGGAAAGTAGAGGTTTCAAGCTTTCCAACGAGCCAAGAAACACCCAAATCGGAGTTGTATATCAAAAGTTATGAGGAAACAAAGTACAAGGGAAAATGTAGAAAAGTAGTCATCTCGACCAGCCGAGATTGGATCTGGGCAGATCGAGATTAACCATCCAGAAAGCACTTTTATATCTTTTACGCTCGACAGGTCGAGATGGACCATCCAGAAACCAATTTTATATATCTATACATCTCGATAAGTCGAGATTGGATCTCGATTGGTCAAGATTGGGCAAAACATAACAGCATTATCATATTTAAAATAGGATTCTAGGTCTCAGGTCTCTTAAGAGGTCGGATTTCGGGTAAAAAGTTTGACTAGCCAGAGTTTTCAGGGGCAATCGTTACAGAAATTGAACCTTTAAGTGACTTTAACTATGGCAAATGGAAAGAGCAAGTCCAAATTATTTTAGGTTGGATCTTAACTACGTTATATGATTGATGCTCATTGTCAATTCCTTATGATCGTAAAGAGTTTCAAAACTAATGCAATCAAATTTGGCATTCCTTACCTGGACAATACAAATGAATACATTCAAGAACTTTAGAAATAATTTCAATAATTTTATTGTTAAACTGTGAACCATGAAGCATGATGGGTTCTAGCGGTATTCATGAACATTATGAGAATATGTGGCATGACTGCTCAATTAAATGTAATAAACATGGGCTTTTCGAAGGTTACTTTACTCACTTCATCATGACTCCTCTTCTTTAGCAATTCAGGTCATTCATGATGAACTATAATATGTAGAAAGAGAAATAGAAGATGAACAAGATAACTGCTAAAGTGTCGGAGAAGTAGTAAAGCTTAGGGCTGCAAAGCCTACAGTGCTCACTAAATCGCTCTTAGACCATTGAAAGGCAGTTTTAAAAGAAAGAAAATATCCTAAAAAAGAAGAAGCATGAAAGTTTCTCAACTGCAAATTAAGCGAAGAGAAGCACGTGAATTTACTTCTACCGTCAAATGTCACTTTTATAAGAAGAATAGACACATAAAAAAGGATTGTCATAAATACGGAGATTGGATAGTGACTAAAGGTAATAACTTAGTCTTTGTATCATTTTAATTACTTTATATGGACTCTCTATGTAATATTTGGTGGATAGATATTGATGTGACTATTTACAAAAGCAATTCAATGTAGCAATTTCGATCGAGTAAGAAGCTAAATATGCTAAGGGGACCATCAAGCTTGGAAATAGTGTAGGGAAACAGGTAGAATCCAATGAAACTGTTTACCTCATTTTAGATAGTGATTGCATTTTAGATTTAGTTGATACTATTTATGTTTCAAGTTTACTAGAAACTTTCTATTATAAATTAGATCCACTAGGTTTTGAATTTAAAGTTTGATACAAAGGTTTTACGCTATTATTTAATTTGATTGTAGCCCTTTAGTAAAAATATATATATAAATTGAATTTAGATTCAGCTTATCTGCAACCTTTAGTATTTATGCATATGAGTGATGAAGTTGGTAATGTTCGCAATAAACAAAATCGAACAATCGACAATATACTTTATGTGATAAATTTCACTAATTTTAATACACATGTAGAATGTGGTCAGCAAAATCTAAAACGAAGAGCATTATAAGGAGCAAGAATTTCTTAGAAATATCTCACACTGTCATTTGTGGATCGATTTTTACTCCTTTTGTTGGTCTAGAAGTAATTCAATGAGAGTAAATTTATCATTCTTGTATTGTATGTTGATAATATATTGCTTCCTAGAAGTAGTTTGGGTTTGTTATATGAAACAAATTCTTTGTCAAAGAAATTTAACAAGAAAGAACTTAGTGAAGCTTCCTACAGGATAGAATTGGAATTCATTGATACAAAGTTTGTGGCTTCTTAGAATGATCTTAGAGTGCTTATATTGATAAGGTTCTGAAAAGTTTTAACATGTATAACTGCCCATTGGTGTTGCCAATGTGGTTAAGGGTAACAAATTTAGTTTATTTTAGAGTCAAAAAATTGATTTGGATATAGAGACAATTTCCTATACATTGGTAGTTGGAAGTCTTATATATGTTGAAGTTTGCACTCCTCCAGATATAGCATATATAGTTGGCATGCTTGATAGGTATCAAAGCATGCACTATAGGTGTGCTGCACTCCTCCAGATATAGCATATATGTGAGCATGTACCCTTGGTTTATAGAAATGGAAAGCACTGAAGAAAATTTTCACTATTTTCAGGGGATAAAAGGGTACATGCTCACATACAAAAGGTCAGATAACCTTAAAGTGATTGATTATTCATATTCTGACTATACTTGGAGTAAAGACACCTATAAGTCCATGTGAGATTATATATTCAAGCTTGCATGGACTAATGCATCTAGACGAAACATATTAATTCTATTTAAAAGAATGATATGGTATTTTCAAATCACAATATTACATAACTTGCATTTGCGATCATATCACCATTCTATAACTTCTTAGCGGTAGGCTATCATATTGGTGATACTAAACCCAAAAATCTGGTTGCAATTGATTCTAATCATATAATGAAAACAACAAGTTACATAATGTAGACACAACTTTTCTATTTACTTTCAACCACCAATTTGTATCTGTGTTTTTTTTTTTGGAGGTGACCAATTTATATCTCTTAATAATGTGCAATTGATACAATATTTTGGAATATTTAGATTGTTTCATCCACATAAAAATCTACCACTAGGCATTTCGATGAATGACCACGTATACAATATTAGATGATTTGAGTCATATGGTGGTTGCTTAGGCCCAAGAAACTTATATAATCTCTCTAAAATATTGAATGAAAGAACATGAGAAGATCCAAAATCTCATAAAATGTCTGTTACAAAAGTTATCAACACATTGAAGAAATTAATCTTTTACACTCTAAATTTATCTCTTAAACTTAGAATCTTACAGAAGTTTCATCACCCTCATCTTCTTTATGAAACTTCCATATTGTGGCCATTAGCCCTTGAGAAGCAGAACACTTGGACTTGGTACTCCTTTGTACCTGTACCAACAATGCACTCATTTTTAAGAGGAGAATAAAAAAATTTGTGATTTCCATTCTATAAACACATTTCATGTACCCTAGATTGAGATCTTAACATTGGAGACATATCATCCAATTTCCTTATATTATAATCCTAAAATAGACGTGTATTCATTATTTAGAGATACACTTGAGAGAGCACAATTTCGGAAAAAATCATCTTAAAGTACACATTTTAAAAATAATTACTTGAGAGGGGCATGCCTGGTAGATTTTACAAAATAACTACCTAAGAGAGTATGTCAAATGAACCTTAAGGTAAATATATAGTTTTAAAAATAATTACTTGAAAGGATATGTCAGGCGCCTTCGAGTGAGATATTTTTTTTAAAATATAGGGTACAGGCCTTTTAGATAAGTATTTTAAAAGTATCCCAAGTACACGTGGCCGAGATGCGTGCGAGAAAAGATAAAATGCAAAATGAGTACGTAAGTGAAAATTTGAGAATCAAACCTACGAAGGAAAAATTATTGAGTGTCGTATGAGGTGGTTTTGACCTGCTCATCAGAACCCAGAAGCAGACTTTGAACAAAAGGTTGAGACATTGCAAGCATAAGAATGTAGGTGAAGAGAAAGACCAGTGAAGACCTGGATGAAAGTCATGAGAAGGGATATGAAGGATTGCAAAATTACTGAGAGCTTGAAAGTTTAGTACTAATCATAAACATATAGAGAAATAGGACTTGCAAAGACGACCCCAAAAAGAAGAGATAAGGCTATAATGATGATGATGATGATGATGATGATAAAGTATCCCCTTTATGGTTATCATTTGAGAAAATGCACCATTTATGGTCAATAGTGGTTTTTAAAATCTATGCGTCGATTGGGCTAGACCACCGTGGGTAAATTATTGGTAAAATCAGTCTAATGCTTTGAAGATTTGACGGGACAGGCGGTCGAACCAAGGTCCAACTAAGAATACTCTCTCTCGCGGTCGAACCGAGGTCCAACTAAGAAAACTCTGTCTCTCGGGGTCTGGATTATTGTACCGAGTCGAAACCGGACTTCAGATTTTGAGTTTTAAACAGTATGGTTTAATGCATTTGAATGAAACATACTAATTCTACCGAGGCCTATTAACCATTGCTCCCAATAAAAATGGTCGAAAAATAAAAAATATTTAAGTTAATGTCAATTATTTCTTTATATATATATAGCAAATATACTAATAATAGATAAGATCTAACTCCTATCCGCCCTTTTATTGTAATAATTTCAATTAATTTGAGGATATATGCATAGACAGAAAAAGAGAGTTTTAAGTCCTTATCTGTCTTCCCTTCCCCTTTCCTTCTTGTTTTTAACTGTAGTCCTTAGTTTTCAAAGAAGCTCTCCAATCACTAGCTTTTGGACCGGAGAGAAAGAGGAGGCATCTCTTTTCAAGAGCATCCCCTTATTTATATATAATAACATTTCTTTATATAATATAATAAAAATAAATATATAACATCTATGTATTTAGGAAAAAGTTTCCCTAGAACAACCTTCCATGTTCCATGTGACAATACAAAGGTCACGTGACACCACTTCCCCTAAGGTTCAACCCTTCTGATGGGATTTTAGAAAAAATAATAAATAAATAAATAAAAATCTCAATTTTTCACACAGTAAATCTTTAGATGAATGAGTTTATCATCAAACAATCTGATGTTAATTCCATGTGGCACACATCTCAAAAATTGAACGTGATTATGACGTACCATCAAACGAGGTTCACGTTCACTTTTTTTTAATGTGTGCTACATGGAATCAACATCTGATCTCCTGATAGTAGACCCCATGAGCTAGGTTTTATTGGGTGATGGAAGAGTGAGAAGAAAAAAGATGTCATTGGTTGATTCGAAGTGCTAAATTGAGGTCGCTGTAACATTACGCGGTGTGGCAGTAACACCAGCCATATGAAAACTTTGTATCATTCTTACTCTTTTCTTTGGTGCTTTTGCTGTTTTTACGGTCTGCAAGTTCTCCGGTCTGCTCGACACATATTCCCTCAATTGCTGCTCATCCATGGAATCTATCATGCTTGTCTGTTATCCAAAAAAAAATTATAGTTTAACCATACTTAATTAAGCCATGAATCAAGAGAATAACCAGTAGAGGAGATGTAATTTAGCATTTCAGAATATGGGTTGCCATAGTTTTAAATATTGGCCATATCCGATATGTATGTATTGGGTTAGGCAGCATTAGATACCATTAAGGTTAAATTTTGCGTCAAATAGGTCAAATACCGCCCCATATTTGGGTTATACCCGCTCATATGGGTCATATCGGCCGATATGAAGAGAGCATCATACCAAAAAATGCCCCTTTAGGCAAAAAAATTTTATCAATTTAAATAATTTGTATATATTTTAATTTTTTATTTTTTTAAATACTTTAATTTGGGCCGGTTCAACCAATACATATCTGATATCTCTTGTAGAATTTTCGTCGTTTCAACCAATACATATCTGATATCTCTTGTAGAATTTTCGTCGTTTCAACCAATAAAATTTTCGTCGTCTTTTTCAATGGATGAAGTTGGTGAGCAGAGTGATGGAAAATATGAGAACATACCCATGACATGAGTTCTTCCACTTCTTTCCCTATGGCCTCTTCTTCCATGTCGGCGATCATCTTCTTTTGCTGCCACGAAAGCTCATCATCGTTCACCACCGTAGCGGCCTTCTTATTCCTCAGTTCTGGTCTACTCATAACCGCAATCACTACGATAACAATGGCGATGGTTATCGGAGAAGAATGATGATGATGATGAGAGAGTGATAGTGAGATTTTAGATCATAAGGTAGGAAGAAAGGATTATATATATATATATATATATATATATATATATTAGAAAGACTGAGCCAATGTAACGGTAGAGATTCAATTTGAAGCTTCAACGTTACCTAAAAGACATGAAACGAACACTTACATAACGGTTACGTATAATAAGGATATGGCCACAACATGTGAAATGTACCTGTCGCCTTGTTCGTTGTTGGCTAATGACTAAAATTACCCTTGGAGAGTTGGTATAAGACGATCAGCCCCAGCCCCTGAGGGCTGTGGATTGTTTGATCAGCACTATCAATCTCGGTCAGCATCAAGTAAGGGCATCCATCGAGCCATTGGCAGAGCCAAGATTTCTTAAAGTTATCAAGTCGGCATTCAGTAGGGCAAAAAACCAAAAGGCCAAGGAAAATTCCAAAAAATCAACAAACATTTTGAGAAAAAGTAATGAGTATCATAAGACTGAATTTATTAGTGGTAAATGTCCTCACTCGACTACTGTAAACCATTAAAAAGTGGTAAATGTTAATCGGATAAACCATTAAAAAGTGGTAAATGTTAAACCATTAAAAAGTGGTAAATGTCCTCATAACATTTAAACCGTCAATGTCCTCACTCGACTACTTTTATTAGTGGTAAATGTTAATCGGATAAATAATTAGCTGCCTTGTTTTAAAATATTTAAAATAAATAATTTTTTTGACAAAAAGAAGAATAATTTCAAGAAAAATTCATTAAAAAGTGTTTTAAACGAGTTTCTAACATTTTATGAAAAATGGTGTTTAAAAAGAACTTTATTCATAAATAAATGTTGATTTTGCTAACTACGACAGGGGTCAACATATGGTCACAATAACCAAAAAAAACTATTAGCGGCAGCCATAAACTGCCACTATTAACAAAAATACTGCTGTTAATACCCTTGCCGCTAATAGTTGTAATAGTTTTTTAGTTAATAGCGGCAGTTTTTTGCTGCAAAAAATTGCCGCTAATAATCTTATTTTTTTGTAGTGGGTCCAAACATAAAATGGGTTACTATCAAGAATGAGTTAGCAATAGGCAAGCGGCAAAAGCGCCAATTGGCACTACAACAGATAAGACTATTAGCGGCAGTTTTTTATTGCCAAAAAGCGTCGCTATTAACAAAAACACTATTAAGACTATTAGTGGCAAGGGTAAGTTTTTTTGTTAATATCGGCAGTTTAAGACTGTTGCTAATAGTCTTTTTTTTTGGTAGTGTGGCTTGTTACTCAAGTCAGCTTTCGCAATGTGTGGTTGAGAAATAATCATATGTACTCTCTGATAGATACGCTATGATCTAAAAATTGGAACGAAAAAATGATCTCGAACATTTGATTGAAAGCAATCAAACGTCATCTAATGGAATTTGGCCGCATTAAATCAAACGATGAAGATCATTTTGTGTTCAAATATTTTATACAATAGATCATGAGATCATGTGCTTCCAATTACATGGAACATATGATCGTCATGGTACATATTCTAAAAAGTGACTTGAGTACTAACAGTGTCGGCACGACAACTGGGTACTTAACAATAGTGCAAAATTAATAGGGGGCAACTGCTATTGTGATCAACATCCTATTTGTAAAATTAAATAGAAAAATAGACGTGAAAAATAAAAAAGAGGAAATTGCCTTTAAAATCCTTTTTTTTTATAACTTAGGGTAACTACAAACTTACGCTTGGATTAATCCGTAAGGGACGGCCTCACCCCCATCGTGTAACAAGTATTTCACGATTTACACACCCTATGGGGCATCCTGTTATCGCAGAAGGGAGACACCAACACTCGATCCCATGACATGTTGGTAACAAACCAAAGTCCCCTACCAACTGCGCCAACCCCTGGTAGGTTCCCTTTAACATCCTTAGCCCCTACCATAGTACAACTGGGCTAATAAGCCTAACAATTGATTAAAAGTTGAGGGAGAAGGGTCCCCCGAGCTCTGCCCTTGGATTGAAGAATCTCTAAAATAAGATCCGGTTTATACAAAAAAGGCAACTGAATTTCAAGAGTCCTGCTATCTTAAAACAACTAAGGCAATTAAATTCCACCATTTATGGAATTGATTTGCATCAATTAGAATCCTTAAAGGACTCTTACCTTCTTGGGGTAGTCAACTTGCCCATTTGGATTATTTCTCTAATTGCTTTTCTATATAAATGAGAAATCTAGAGAGAAATAGAATTATCTACTTTATTTTCCCCTCACAGCCGTCTCTCTCGTGTTCTCTCTTCTCGGTAAAAATGCAGCTACCGTACCCACCGTCTCACCCTTGAACGAGATCCACAGCCAAGCAACACCACGAGTTCGATCCACCATCTTCACGGCAACTTGAGCATTCTTTTCTGGAACCTAATCACCCCCCCCCCATCGAGGATCCTCATCGCTGTGTAGATTCGATTGTGAGAGAAGATTTCTTGCAAAAAGATTCGGGCAAATCGACGCTCCGAGTCCAATCTTCGTCAACCCAAATCGCCGCGAATATCATAGTTCACGCTTCAACAGTTTGGTGTCTCTCAATTCATCTTAAATTATTTAGTTATTTCAAAAAGAAATGAAACCCTAAATCAACCCCAAAAATCAATCGAGAAAGAAGGAAATATCAGACTGCGTAGGAAACTCAACCTGCCTGAAATAGCAAACTCGATCGATCGAGATTTAAAGTCAACCGGTCATGATGCATATTGAATAAGGACCTTCGTCCTCTGTCTGATCTCGATCGGTCAAATGTTAAATTAGACCAGTCGAGTTCATACTTCCATCAGATTTTGCTTTCGCTATTAGATCTTGACTGGTCGAAATCTAAATTCGACCAGTCGAGATTGATCTTCCTCTCAGGTGTCTTCAGGAAACTTGACTTGTCGAAAATCTAAATTCAACCAATTGAGTTTCCATATAAATGCCACTCTCTACTGGGTAAACTCGAACGGTCGAAATCCAAAGTCGACCGGTCAAGATTCATCTTATATAAGGACTTTTGTCCTCTGCCTGATCTCGACCGGTCAAAAGTCAAATCCGACCAGTCGTGATGGGCTTTGTGATAGCCCGGATTTTCTCCAACACTTTTTTTTTTCTTTTAATAACTGAGAAAACCCAGACCGTCGGGTCGCAGATCACGATCCGAATACAAATTATATACTTGCTACATTCGTATAAGTGCAAAAATCAAAGCAATAATACATATGGCAGGAAAATAGAAATTTCTATCATATACAAAATTTTGTCTAACAAGATAAAAATCACCGGTGATGGCTGACCATCACCTGAACAGTGGTGTACAAAATATCTACACAAGAGATGTACATCAAAAATCTAATTCTATCAGCCTACAAGATGATTGGATGTACCAAGTCCAAATCTCAAAATCCACAACTAAAATAAAAACAAATCCACCAGTCTATAGTAACGGAGTCGCCTCAAGCTCCGGATCTCACTCAAACCTACACATGTGCCTGTGACGTATAGTTGAGGAGTGAGCTAACCATCTAAGCTCAGTAGGAGAAGATCAATACTAAGTATATTTTATCCAAACAAATGCATAAATCCAGTGACGGAAACATAAATACAATAACCAAAGTCGAAGCACTTTCATATTAGTTCAAAATTGATATGCTTTACAAATAAATATTCGAATCCCGAGTTCATCAGAGTTTCAGACAAAAATTTCAAATTCTAGTTCATGCTTTGGATTCTGAATTTGAATTGATTGGATTCAAGATTCAAATTTGCTATTCATGTTCAATTTCAGAGTTCAGACGTATTGTTCATAAATCAAAGATCACATTCGTAGTTCATATCTTTATTATTCCAAGTTCGTGATTCAAAGTTTCATGATTCACAACTCATTATTCATAATTCATCGTTTCAGGATTCAAAGTTCTAAGATTCAGAGTTTTACGATTCAAAGTTCAAAGATGATCTTTCGAAGTTCATTGTTCAAATACACGGTTTCGCCGCCGTGTCGGCCCAAATACACGGATTCACCGCCGTGTCGGTATCACACATTCATATTTCAAAGTGTCGGTATAGATATGGATCCACTGCCATGTCAGTTCAAATACAAGAATTCACTGCCATGTCGGTTCAAATACACGAATGACCCTCTGTACCGGTTCAAATTTAAGGTTCTTACATGTCATATTCGAAATCGTTCATATTTAAATCTTACTTTCAAGTTCTTACTTTAGGTTAAAAAGGTTCATGGTCAATTTTCTATTCCAAGTTCATATTCGAAATTCGTATTCGAGTTTGTATTCGGAGGTCAAAGTTCATGGTCAAAGTCCGATGGCTTCAAAATCAAGGTTTCTAAATGCTAAGTTCAATTTCAAAGTTCAATACATTCCGATAATTATAAGATAATGCAATATTCAAAATTTCATCAAGGTGTTCAATGCGATTCAATTACTCAATGATTTCCATATATTCAATGCAAAGATTCCCATGGTTCAAGCTTAACAATTTCATAAATTGGAGGCCCATAGTTTCAAGATTTGATAATCCTAACCTTTTCAAGCTTTAGACATTCAATGACAACAAAAACCAGCTCATAATCAAAATCGACATTTCAAGGTTCAATTTGCTCAAAGTTTCAAAAAATGCATTGTTAGTCAAATCAATTCAAAATTTCAAAATTTTTCATGGCATTCAAATACAAGTTTCAAATCAAAATCTAATCACCATAACTTTATTTAGTCTATCAGGAAAATCTATGAATCAAAAATAAGATGCAATTAAGCATTGAGTTTTCCTACCTCGGTTGCGAAATCACGCAAAGTCACGCAAAATGGTATAAAGTCCTCATGGACGTTCCCATGCCTCAACCTACATCACAAAGCATGGCTAATATCACATATATTGAAGTTACTAAAGTTTTCTCAAAATTAGGGCGAAAAGGACGAGCTTGTGTTGACTTTGGATCATTGAAAACCTGTCCCTACTTGCCTCTAATTTTTGACCTATAAAATGTTTGATTTATGAATTCATTAATTCATAAAAGTTGTAGTGCTCATTGTCCTATTTCCAAAGCTATGAGAATTGCGCCAATCAGAGTTCGGAGAGGAAAGATACGGCCGAAATACCGAGCCAGTGTAGGAAACTCTCTCTAAGTCACCCCGGCTAGTTCCCAAGGTCGCCCGGACAGGCTCTTCAGCTCTCAAAGTCGCCCGGGCAACTTTTATCTAAATATGTTTGCTTGAAAAACTCGCTCGGGAGAGTTCACTAACTTAAAAAAACCAACGCGCTCAAGCCAACTCACCCCGGCGAGTTTAAGAAGTCGCCCGGGCTGCACCCTTCAGAAATCACTTGGTACTCGAGATCGCTCGGGCGGTTTTCACCTGAATTATTTGGCCTAAAGAACTCACCCGAGCGAGTTCTCTAAACACACCATTCCCACGCCAACTCGCCCGGCTGGCTTAGTTTTACCCCGGGCGAACCTGATTATTCCAGGTGTCCATCTTCTTCTTCCTTACTCCGAAAATACCCTAAAAATCCCCAAATTTTCTTGCATGTTGCTTCAAATCACTTCCTAAGTTTATACTCATTCTAGCTTATCAGGATAGTACTTCAACCATCATTTTTTCATGCATGCAACCCTTTCTCATGCATGCAACCCTTTCGGCAATGGATCATCGAAATTATGACAGCTCGGACTTCTGCACCCAGAAATCCGTGCCATCAGGATCATACTCTGGATGATCCCCGGGATAAATCATAAGTGTCTGCTCATAAAGCGGAAGCCAAGCAGACACTATCCAGCAGTGGTAGATCGAGTCAGTCATCTAAGAATGCATTTAACTTAAAGAACAATAATGATAAAACAATTAATTCTATATAAACCAAAAGAATACACATTCTCAAAAAGGAACCAAGAAGAACCATTGGTGATGGACATCCATCACCCAAACAATGGTTCCCGATAGTGGTTTCGAATAGAATGCATAAATAATACAATAAGTAATTCTACTAAAAATATATACAAAAGTGGCCACCAGGCACACAATAATCCAAAAGGTCAAAATACAAGACATCGGACTCAGTACCCAGGCTACGGATAGAACTCGTCGTCTCACTTTGAATGTCTCTCCTCGTCTCGGCCTACCAAATTTCTAGGTCGCCGGTAGTCCTGGTCTCATGCCGAGAGCTACAAACGTAACCAAAAATTGATTTAGAAAGCAGGGTGAGCTACATCATAGCTCAATAGAAGAATTTCAACTAAACGAATTGAATATGCAGATCATGCTATCTCATAACATAATTCAAATCAGGAACGTATAATCATGATGAATTAACTAAGAGCTGAGGTTTTATGCAAGAAATCAAATGTTATGCAAGTATATTATCAAAGAACTTAAATTGTGTGTATTTAACTTAAGAAACCCTCGTGACTATATAGCACGGAGTAAACAGGAATGTCAGATAGGAAACCCCAACCAATCGTCGTTCACATGAACAATTTTGAAAGTGCAACAATGTCTCATCTATGGAGTGCAATTGTGCCGAGGATTGAAAGCAGGTGCACAAGTGTGCCAGGCATCAGATATACAGCCGGGTCGGTGGGGATCATCTGGTTTAAATCATCAAATCACATACATATATACCTCACAGATCAGATGGCAGAAATCAGAGGCAGGTTTCAGAATACGAATCAAGAAACAGAAATCAAAATAGCAGGAATCATGATATGCATACATGCCTGGTAAAAACATAAATTAGGGCATAGATATGAAATACACATGGAATCATACTCAAAAGCAGTTTAAGTTGGTTTTTCTCCTACCTCGGGTCAATTTATCTTCTAAGCAAATCCAAAGCCTTTTTAAGGTGTCAGGGTTTGATCCTAGACCATAAACATAGTACTTTAAATGTTAGGGATGTTAGAAAGTTAACCGGCACAATGTCCGGTGGTGTTTAACCCATATAATCCAAACACAACAAAACAGGGGTGATTGATCAATCACCACTCTTATTGATCGATCAATACCCCTTGTTGATCGATCAATACCTCTCATTGATCAATCACCACCCTCTTAGCTCTCTTTCAGCAACAAGCCAATTGATCAATCAATACACCTTATTGATCGATCACTTATCATCATTGATCGATCAATACACTCATTGATCGATCAATAACCTCTCTTCTATTCACTTTTAACCTAGTTTAAATTGATCGATAACCACTTTGGTTGATCGATCAATGCCTTTTGTTGATCGATCAATACCTCTTATTGATCGATCATAAGCCCATTTCAAAAATTCCCACCTTCTGTTCACATTAACTATCTATACAGATTGATCGATCAATGCCCTCATTGATCGATCAACACCCTACAGTGATCGATCAATACCTCTGTTGATCGATCACCAACTGTCATTGATCGATCACTCTCTTGTTGATCGATCAATGCCCAGGATTGATCGATCAATGCCCAGGATTGATCGATCAATGCCCAAATTGATCAATCAATGCCCTTCGGGCATTGAACTTCCAGAATTTAGGGGCTTCGCCCTTACATTTTATCTGATTGATCGATCAATGGCTTTCATTGCTCGTTCGCTACTTATCATTGATCGATCAATACACTCATTGATCGATCAATAATAACGAGAACTTCTGTCATTAATGGAGTTCATCTCAACCCTATTTTCTATTTTTCGTGTGGTTCTCAACAACCATTAACACCACATCAAATGCACCTACTTGGGCTCCTCATTTGCCCCTATTTAAACATACAAACTCACCTTTGCTTGGGCCCTCTCGGGGTTTCGGCAAATCACTCCGGATGAGGGTTTCGGATCTACCTCTTGGGGTTCGTCACCGATCCGAGTCCGAAGAGCAATCGTTTAGTCCTGATTCCGCATGCATAGACTTCACACATACTTAGACCATGACTAAGCTCATCTCATTGAACTCTACCTACCCTAGCTTAGGAAACCCATCATCTTAATCTTGCTAACCCTGTTTTTCTCCAAGAACCCTCTTGAAAACCCACCTAGCTACAGGTTCTTACCTATAGGAGCACTAGGGCAAGTGGGAAGAAGAAGAAGAAGAAGGGGGTCTCTCTCTCCAAGTCTCCCTTCCTTCTCCTATAAGTCACTAAACAGATATTTCTATTTGCCCCTAGTTTATGTTCCGGCGTGGAGCACAAATACATTCGCTACTGCGTAATGTGTCACATTGACCCTTTACACAACTCAGACTTATACGAAAACACATGTGTGAACTCATCTAATCATAGTGCAACCTTATCTTAACTAATATTAATTCTAAAGTTTTAAGTCAGCCTCGGTTTTTGTGCCGAGCACGTAGATCGAAACAGTTGGTTCGTGTTCTAAATTTTCAGGGTTGTTACATTATCCCCCCCTTAGGAATTTTCGTCCTTGAAAATGTCTAATAGGTGCGGTTAAGGAACAAGCGGTTCTAAGACTAACAGACCGAGATAACATAGAGCATGCAGTCTACTTATTATGCAGAGATAATTAAACATGCTAAACAGAATGTATATAATATGCAGAGTAACATAAATACGGACATATAAGTAGCCTAAGAATATCATAGAGTAGTATAGCTATACCTGTGGGAGCATCGGATGGACCGGCCTCGTCAGGTGTAGGTCTGCTGGGACGAGGTGGCGGTGTGCGGTAGTCGCGCGGGTCCACAACGTGCTGACGAGCGTGGGTGATCATCGGCGTGGACGTCGTGGCATACAAATGCTGCATGACCAGCTCATGCATCCCCTCGTGGTAATCCAGACCACGATGCATCTGTCGCTGGAATGCCTCCATGCCGTCCAGCCTCTCATGGATACGGCGGTTTCCCTCCACCAGCTCTCAAAGCATCGCGGCGACGTCGTCGGAGGAAGATGGTGGGGGATGGGCTGTGGTGTGACGAATCGATGGTGGTGGTGTGTGGCGGTGGGTCACGTGGGGCCTCCCTCTCTCGGATCTGTTCGGCGGATCGAACCCTCGGCGACAGTAGGTGGAATGGGCTCGGCGGCGCCCTCCTCCTCAGGAAGTCGTCGCACTAACAGGTTGTAACTCTTGGTCCAGTCTTTCAGTTGAAAGACCTTGGTGTTGTCGACCAAGCGTGGCTCGTGAGTAGCCAAGGTGTAGGCCTCACGTAGAGTGGCATACTGCTCTACTAGCTTGGTGATGAGGCGGGCATAGGGGATTTGCTTCTTGACCCCCGACTTGACCTTTTCAGACATAAGGTCGTTGGCATTGATTATGCCCTCAATAACCAAATCCGCCATAGAGAACCAACGGTTCTCATAGGTCGAGAATAGTGTCTGTTGCACTACTCCCGTCCGCAAGGACTTGTGCAAAAAGGGGTTTAGTGCACACTTGATATACGTATCAAGCATCCACAATCGATTGGGTAATTGGGCCCTAGATATGGATTGGCCCCTCCCGTGTTGGCTTTGGGTCATCTTAGAGACCACATCGGCGTACGAGACCTCCTTGATATACGGGGCATCAAGGCCACATGTCTCGATATAAGCGGACGGGCATTGAAGTGTCGTCGCGACATGGAAATGATTGAACTTGTACTCAAAACCATCGATGGTCGTGACAAGCCGATGGCGACTATCACCCCATCATAGGTTTTGGAAGAAAAGCCTCACGAGGCGTGGGCAATAATGGTCGTGGAATGGTTCAAGCAAGGGTTTTAACCCGAGCTTTTGGATATAACCCTTGGCCCAAGCCATTTCGGGTCGGTCCTCGTAGAGCGAGGAAGCAAAAACGTATTCGGGTAAGAAGGTTTTGGAAGCCCACCACGATTTGGGGACTTCACGCTCGACGGGGAGCGGAACGGGGGTCGAAATGGGTGGTACAAGGGTCGAAACCGGTGCCATGAGTGGCACGGGTGGCGGGGGAATGGGAACGGAGGGCGGTATCGGTGTACGAGCCCGAGACGTGGGTACCTTACACGAAGCGTTCTTCGTGCGAGGTCCCATGGTTGAATACTTGCAAAAATGAAAACGAGACTTGAAGGAATGCAAACGAGAATCTTACCGGATGAATGGAGGGATGTCCACTCGAATCAAGCCGGAGAACGAACGGAAATGGCCGGAGAAGAGTGGGGAAGATGGTTGAACGGTCAGAAATCCAAAACCCTTGATCGATCACTATGGGAGCTTCGTGCAAATGACCGTTCTAAATCCCCAATCTTTAACTTAAACACCCGGATTGATCGATCAATGCTTTTGTTGATCGATCAATGCAGCATCTTTAAGCCCTAAATTGATGCATTGATCGATCACCATCCTTTATTGATCGATCACTAACACCCTTATTGATCGATCACTACCTATGTTGATCGATTAATGATTACTTTCCAATACAAATTTGATCGATCACCTGAACAACTATTGATCGATCAATACTCCTATTGATCGATCACCAACCTAACATTTGAGTGAAATTCTTCACTTGTTATTGATCGATCACCCCTTTTTTTATTGATCGATCACTCATGAAATTGATCGATCAATACCTCTGTTGATCGATCAATGCTGCCTGTGAGACTATATGTTAACACAGTCAGCTCTTTCTACAGCGAACAGTCCGTACCTTGAAATTAATGATACCTGTATATCATACCGATAATCCATAGAAGGAGATTTCTCGAGTAAATGATGCATGCTCACACACAACAACCTCACTATGGTGACGAATCTTTAAACAAAAATTTTTAAGAATTTACCTTTCTTCTCAGGTAAACAGTTGTGGATATTGTTCGCGGATTTCGTTTGCGCGCTCCCAAGTAGCTTCAGCGTCCGTATGATTCCTCCATTTGACTAGTACCAGTGGAATCAACTTAGTCCGCAAGACTTGATCACGTCGATCCAAAATAGCAATCGGTTCTTCAATCACCGTCATATCCTCCTGAAGCTCTATTGGTTGGAAATCCAAGACGTGAGTCGGATCGCGTACGTAATGGCATGCATGGACACGTGAAAGACGTTATGCATGCTTGCCAACTGTGGTGGCAAGGCAATCCAATAAGCTACTTCACCAACCCGTCCGAGTACCTCAAATTGTCCAATGTATCGAGTACTCAGCTTTCCGCGTTTCCCAAAACGCATGACACCCTTGGTTGGCGAAATCTTCACAAACACCTTGTCTCCATCCTGAAAACAAGTGTTAATTCTCTAGTAATTTAATTTAACCATGGACATACATTTCATCTGACGTATTTGGTTATACCTGAAACTCCACTTGCGTCCGATGAAGATCCGTATAGCTCTTTTGACGGCTTTGGGCCATCCTCAGTCTTTCGCGAATCACCCTAACCGTCTCGGTGGTACTGTCCACGATCTTTGGTCCTAAGACAAGCTTCTCGCCGACTTCTTCCCAATTCAGTGGAGATCTGCATCGACGTCCATATAAGGCTTCATAAGGCGCCATCCCAATACTTGACTGATAACTGTTATTGTAAGCGAACTCGATCAGAGGCAAGTGTTGATCCCATAAACCATGAAAGTCCAACATACATGCACGCAACATATCCTCTATGATCTGGTTCACTCTCTCAGTCTGCCCATCTGTCTGAGGATGAAACGCTGAGCTGAACTCCAATTTAGTACCCATGCCTTCTTGGAATCGTCGCCAAAACTGCGACGTATATAGCGGATCTCTATCACACACGATGCTGACCGGTATGCCATGTAATCGAACTATTTCCTTCATGTACAGCTCGGCTAGTTTATTGGCTATGAATGTAGTCCGATACGGTAGAAAATGTGCAGATTTCGTCAGTCGGTCTACAATAGCCCAAATGGCATTGTTCTTTCTTAATGTGCTCGGTAATCCTAGAATAAAGTCCATAGAAATGGCTTCCCATTTCCACTCTGGCACTGGCAATGGTTGCAACAAACCCGCTGGATTCCGATGGTCCACTTTCACCTGCTGGCAGACCAAACACTGAGAAACATAATCTGCCACATCCTTCTTTAATCCTCTCCACCAAAAACTTCGCTTGAGATCTTGGTACATCTTGGTACTCCCAGGATGTATAGCATATGTAGACTTATGCGCTTCCTCCAAAATTGTGTCTTTTAGGTCCTTTGTATCTGGTATCCACATCCGATCTCGGAATAGCAAAGTGCCATCATCCTTGATGGTAAAATCAGGTCTGATCCCGTTGATCACATCCCTTCTAATTGCCATAAGCTCATCGTCAATCATCTGGAGCTTACGTACATTGTCAAACAATGTGGAACGTATCACAATGGTAGCCATCAGTGTCCCTGAACCTCTGACATCAATCAGCGTATCACATAAGGCCAGGTCCTCAAGTAGATGCCACCTTTGTACTCTGGTGATAAGATGTGTCAACTGAGCTGAAGACTTTCTGCTCAAAGCATCTGCCACAACATTGGCCTTCCCAGGGTGATACTGGATTGAACAATCGTAGTCTTTCAAGAACTCCATCCATCTACGCTGTCTCATATTCAAATCCTTCTGGGTAAACAAATATTTAAGGCTTTTGTGGTCGGTGTAGATATCGAACGTTTCACCGTATAAGTAGTGCCTCCAAATCTTCAAAGCAAAGATCACCGCCGCTAACTCCAGATCATGAGTCGGGTAGTTTCTCTCATGTTCCTTAAGTTGTCTAGATCCATATGCGATAACCTTCTTATGTTGGTTGAGGACACAACCCAAACCACTATACGATGCGTCACTGTAGATAGCCAAGCCTCCTCTGCCAGAAGGTATAGCTAGTACTGGTGCTGTAGTCAGACGCGTCTTCAATTCCTGGAAACTTTTCTCGCATTGCTCGCTCCAATCAAACTTAGCATTCTTCTTGGTGAGCTGAGTAAGCGGACTTGATAGCTTAGAGAATCCTTCTACGAATCACCTGTAGTATCCTGCCAAACCAAGGAAACTACGGACCTCTGTCACTGTCTTAGGTTGTTCCCAGTTCACGACAGTTTCGATCTTTGTCGGATCTATGGTTATACCCTTAGCGGAGACAATATGGCCCAGGAAACTCACTTGGTTCAACCAAAACTCACACTTACTGAGCTTCGCGTATAATTTGTGTTCTCTGAGGGTCCGCAAGACTATATGTAGATGCTCTTCATGTTCCTCCTTTGTCTTGGAATAGACAAGGATGTCATCTACAAAAACAACCACTGGCTTGTCCAAGTGTGATTTAAACACACGATTCATCAGGTCCATAAACGATGCGGGTGCATTCGTCAATCCAAACGGCATAACTAAGAATTCATAGTGCCCATATCTGGTTCTGAACGTCGTCTTCTCCACATCTTCGGCCTTGACTCGTAATTGATGGTAACCTAATCTCAAGTCGATCTTCGTAAAGAACCTTGCTCCTTGCAATTGATCAAACAGATCATCGATCCTAGGAAGCGGGTAACGATTCTTAATCGTCAACTTATTCAATTGTCGATAGTCAATGCATAGACGCATCGAACCATCTTTCTTTCTGACAAACAATACTGGTGCTCCCCAAGGGGACACACTCGGTCGAATAAACCCTTTGTCAAGCAGTTCTTGTAGTTGCTCCTTCAACTCTTGCAATTCTGCTGGAGCCATCCGATAAGGAGCTTTAGATATTGGTTCAGTGCCTGGAGCCAAATTGATTGCAAACTCAATCTCCCTAACTGGTGGTAGTCCTGGCAATTCCTCAGGGAATACATCGGAATACTCGCATGCAACGTGAATATTGGATATCACATTTGTCTCTTCCTATTGTTCTTGTAGAAAGGCTATATATCCACTGCATCCACTCTTCATCATCTTCTCCGCCCGAATAGCAGATATCAACGGAGCTACCTTAGACTTCACTCCGAAGAATCTAAAGGATCGCTCCTTTGGAGGGCGGAAAACTACCATCTTCCGAAGACAATCCACACTTGCGTGGTAAGCAGATAGCCAGTCCATTCCCAAAATGATGTCAAATCCCTTCATATCCAACAGAATCAAATCTGCCCGTGTCTCGTGATCATCTACTGCCACTACCACTGATTTACACACAGTGAGTGCATTCACTGCACTACCCGTGGGAATTGACACTGTCAAAATAAAATCTAGTTGTTCTGGAGTGGCACTCAACTCCTTTGTAAATTGAGGCCGTACGAAAGAATGAGTAGAGCCTAGGTCTATCAGGGCTCGTGCCCTATGGAAGTAAATGTCGCAACTCCTATACAGTTTCAGCTCACCTATACACCAAGTTCAACATTACTTTAAACGTCTTAGATGTGTAGGCTTATGCGTACTATTATAATCAAAATTAATCAAATAAATTCTATATTTTTAAATTTTTTCCAATTCCTCATTTTAAACAACACCATATTTCTTGAATTCTAATCATACCTTGAATGACATCATTCGATGTCAGAGCATCGGTTGCGGTGACAGCATAAGCTCGACCGTGAACCACTGGTCGAGATGATCTTTGTGTAGATACCGATCCTGACCACTCCTTGCTCTCCTCAAGGCAGTTCCTAACCAAGTGGCCCATCTTGCCACACCTGAAGCATGCCCCTGTCTCTCTCCTGCAGTCCTCTGTCTTGTGTAGTTTCCCACACTTTGCACATATCGCGGCCGGAGTGAAGGACGAGACTCTTGAACCCTGAGTCAGTGAGGCCCCGCTACCAGAAGATCCAGCTCGTCGAAATGTTCTGGAAGATGTAGGCGCTGCTGCTTTCTGATATGAACTCGGACCTGAAGAAATCGTCGGTCGAGAGTGCGTAGGGTATCTTGGAGGTCTGGAAAATCTAGCCCTCTTGTTCTGCTCTGTGTCCTGAGATTTCCCTTGGAATGGTCTCTCTCTCACCTGCTTGTCCCTCCAAGAGAATTGTTTCTGGTTCTCCTCCTCAGCTATGAGAGCCTTGGCCATGACTCCCTCATAAGTCTCTATTTCCCACATGGCTACGTCTTTCTGCAAATTTTGTCTCAGGCAAAGTTGGAATTTTCTTGCTCTCATTAACTCCGTGGCTACATGCTGGGGTGCAAACCTAGCCAATCTATCAAACTCTGCTCCATAGTCCCTTACCGGCATGGCGCCTTGCTTCAACTCTATAAATTTCACTTCCCACTGATGCCTCACAATTTTCGGAAAATATTTGTGATAAAACACCTCCGTAAACTCCTCCCATGTCCAAGGAGTGTGAGGAAGCTCCCTCTGTCTATTTTGTGACACCGACTTCCACCAAGGTCCGGCGTCACCATCCAACTTGAAAGTGGCCCAACGCACCTTCTCCACGTCACTACACTATAATACTTCAAAGAGCTTTTCCATCTCTTCTATCCACCCTTCTGCCTCTATGGGATCCGTTTGACCCGAGAAGTTAGGAGGTCTCCTTCTCCTAAACTCTGCAAATCCACTAGGCTGATGGGGTGGTCTAGCTGCCTGTTGAGCCAAAGCAGCTGTCTGTTGAGCGACGTTGGTAGCTAATGCTTCCAACACCTGCTCCATCCTTTCTTCATTTCTTCTTCTACCTCCTCTTGGTCCCACTGGAACCGCATTTGCATGTGAGAGGAATTCCAAGCCCCTCGACGTGCCTATGACTTCGGGCACATCCCTCAGAGGAATCTCTCTCTGACCTGTTCTACCTCCGCTGTGCCCACCTCTGAACTTAGGGCCCATACTGGTCTGTCATTGTGAAAACAACAACGTTGATCAGTACATAGATTGTGAAAACAATCCAACCTGAACCCATAGTTCAACCTAACGTCTAGGCTCTGATACCAACTGTGACAGGCCGGACTTCTGCACCCAGAAATCCATGCCATCAGGATCATACTCTGGATGATCCCCGGGATAAATCATAAGTGTCTGCTCATAAAGCGGAAGCCAAGCAGACACTATCCAGCAGTGGTAGATCGAGTCAGTCATCTAAGAATGCATTTAACTTAAAGAACAATAATGATAAAACAATTAATTCTATATAAACCAAAAGAATACACATTCTCAAAAAGGAACCAAGAAGAACCATTGGTGATGGACATCCATCACCCAAACAATGGTTCCCGATAGTGGTTCCGAATAGAATGCATAAATAATACAATAAGTAACTCTACTAAAAATATATACAAAAGTAGCCACCAGGCACACAATAATCCAAAAGGTCAAAATATAGGACATCGGACTCAAGTACCCAGGCTACGGATAGAACTCGTCACTTTGAATATACATCTCCTCGTCCTCGGCCTCGACCTCTAGGTCAATGGTAGTGCAGGTGGCTCTACATCTTGAGCTCTGACCTCGAACCAAAATTGATTTAGAAAGCAGGGTGAGCTACATCATAGCTCAATAGAAGAATTTCAACTAAACGAATTGAATATGCAGATCATGTTATCTCATAACAGAATTCAAATCAGGAACGTATAATCATGACGAATTAACTAAGAGCTGAGGTTTTATGCAAGAAATCAGATGTTATGCAAGTATATTATCAAAGAACTTAAATTGTGTGTATTTAACTTAAGAAACTCCCGTGACTACATAGCAGAGTGGCAGAATGTCCGATAGGAAACCCCAACCAATCGTCGTTCACATGAACAATTTTAAAAGTGCAACAATGCATCATCTATGGAGTGCAATTGTGCCGAGGATTGAAAGCAGGTGCACAAGTGTGCCAAGCATCGGATATACCGCCGGGTCGGTGGGGATCATCTGGTTTAAATCATCAAATCACATACATATATACCTCACAGATCAGATGGCAGAAATCAGAGGCAGGTTTCAGAATACGAATCAAGAAACAGAAATCAAAATAGCAGGAATCATGATATGCATACATGCACAGTAAAAAGCAAGCAATGAAATACACATGGAATCATACTCAAAAGCAGTTTAAGTTGGTTTTTCCCCTACCTCAGGTCAATTTATCTTCTAAGCAAATCCAAAGCCTTTTCAAGGTGTCAGGGTTTGATCCTAGACCATAAACATAGTACTTTAAATGTTAGGGATGTCAGAAAGTTAACCGGCACAATGTCCGGTGGTGTTTAACCCATATAATCCAAACACAACAAAACAGGGGTGATTGATCAATCACCACTCTTATTGATCGATCAATACCCCTTGTTGATCGATCAATACCTCTCATTGATCGATCACCACCCTCTTAGCTCTCTTTCAGCAACAAGCCAATTGATCGATCAATACACCTTATTGATCGATCACTTATCATCATTGATCGATCAATACACTCATTGATCGATCAATAACCTCTCTTCTATTCACTTTTAACACAGTTTAAATTGATCGATCACCACTTTGGTTGATCGATCAATGCCTTTTGTTGATCGATCATTGCCTTTTGTTGATCGATCAATACCTCTTATTGATCGATCACAAGCCCATTTCAAAAATTCCCACCTTCTGTTCACATTAACTATCTATACAGATTGATCGATCAATGCCCTCATTGATCGATCAACCTCTGATGATCGATCAATACCTCTGTTGATCGATCACCAACTGTCATTGATCGATCACTCTCTTGTTGATCGATCAATGCCCAGGATTGATCGATCAATGCCCAAATTGATCAATCAATGCCCTTCGCGCATTGAACTTCCAGAATTTAGGGGCTTCTGTTCCCCTTCTGTTTTATACAGATTGATCGATCAATGGCTTTCATTGATCGATCACCACTTATCATTGATCGATCAATACACTCATTGATCGATCAATAATGACAGGAACTCTGTCATTAATGGAGTTCATCTCCAACCCTATTTTCCTATTTTTCATTAATGGTTCTCAACAACCATTAACACCACATCAAATGCACCTACTTGGGCTCCTCATTTGCCCCTATTTAAACATACAAACTCACCTTTGCTTGGGCCCTCTCGGGGTTTCGGCAAATCACTCCGGATGAGGGTTTCGGATCTACCTCTCGGGGTTCGTCACCGATCCGAGTCCGAAGAGCAATCGTTTAGTCCTGATTCCGCATGCATAGACTTCACACATACTTAGACCATGACTAAGCTCATCTCATTGAACTCTGCCTACCCTAGCTTAGGAAACCCATCATCTTAATCTTGCTAACCCTGTTTTTCTCCAAGAACCCTCTTGAAAACCCACCTAGCTACAGTTTCTTACCTACAGGAGCACTAGGGCAAGTGGGAAGAAAAAGAAGAAGAAGGGGGTCTCTCTCTCCAAGTCTCCCTTCCTTCTCCTATAAGTCACTAAACAGATATTTCTATTTGCCCCTAGTTTATGTTCCGGCATGGAGCACAAACACAGTCGCTACTGCGCAATGTGTCACATTGACCCTTTACACAACTCAGACTTGAACGAAAATGCACGTGTGAACTCATCTAATCACAATGCAACATTATCTTAACTAATATTAATTCTAAAGTTTTAAGTCAGCCTCGATTTCAGGGTTGTTACAGAAATTATCGATTTTCGCGTTCCTCTCACATCCGCTCGTCGAACGCTTTGCATGCTATCTAAATGTCCATGATCTACGTTTCTAATCCCTATAATTCAATGCTCTCACAATCGGTTCACGATACGTAACTTCTCGCATGCGGGTTGTACGATTGGCGTAAAAGAAATTAGGCGTGGAAGTTTCGTGTACATCCACTGTTTTGATCGCCGATCTTAATGGAGTAGTAAGAGTCGAACTCGTCGAGATCTTTCCATGGGAGACGATGGCTGAGACATATTCAAGCTGTTCGGGTTCAGGAGAGAGCTTAGAAGGGGATGAGTTCTATTCTCTCCCTCACTCTCCCTTGTTCTCAAATGAATTGTGCCTGGGCCCTATGCGTGGGGGTTGGTTTTTATACCAAGATTTGGGATGTAAGATTTGGGGGGCAAGATTTGGGGTGTAGCCTATACACTCAAAGTTTGTGTGCGGGCCATCTCATAGCTCATCCCAAATGGGTCTTCATGATTTGTTTTCAATGGGCTTAGGGGGGTTGGGTCTGAATACTAGTTTGGTTCCCATTCAATGGGGTTGCTTCATCGTGCGATCCATGCACACGAGAATTATGTGTGGCAACAAGGTGTCAGCTTTGTGGCCATGGAATCTAGGATCAGATCCAATACATGACATCGTTCTTAGTGTATGATCGGCACAAGTGTGTGTGTGGCTTATCTAGAGCCTTCAATTTTAGGTCAAATGTTTGACCAACCCTTATGATGATACATCAGATGGGTGGTGTTCAATCACCTACATTGATAGTGATCTTTATATCATCACCATCGATCTTACCCATAACGAGTGAATTATTTGGTGTCATTCAAAATAATCAAAAGATTGGTGCCCCATAAGGGTTCTAGATTAATGGTTGGTACTCTTAGGGGGGTGTCACACCTAAATTCAAATAATGGGGTGCCTCCTATGTTGGGGTGCCACAAATAATTAATTGGGTGTTCTTTATCCTTTTCAAAGGTGCGGGTGTCTTAGGTTTGTATTTTGTGCCTCTTAGGGGTCGGGTTTCGGGTTAGGTACGTGCCAAGGGTGCACCTGATTGTTCTTGATCACGCGCACGTCATTTTTTTTCGCTCTACTTTAGTCATTTACATGCAATTAATTAAGCCCATGCTCTACAATGGTGTTTAAAAGTGTGTGCTCGAACTTGGTCCTATCCCAGTTCGAGTCGTGTGCAACATACACACACCACAAGAGGGTTTGAGTTTTAAAGATCCGTTCACGTCGGGAATTGGTTTCAGATTTGCAATTGGGTGTACTTACCCAATTGAGATAAGTGGGTCAAAGGCCACGCCACAGACGTGAAAAGTTTTCCTTCTGATTTTTGTTCTTCTCTAATCTAGACCGGTTGAGATTGACAGTTTCATAATTGTTTTCTTTGCCAGTTCAGTCTTTGAGATCATTTCGCGGGGACATCCGATTTAAGCGAATCAATATTCAATCCTATAGTTTTTGGACCTTCTGGACATAATGGGAATGTTTGTTACCTTTTTTAAAACTCCTACAATTCTTATAAGGATATGTATCTCCTTAGGTTTCGAAATGAGTCCGATTGCATTGCCGATCAAACCATAAGCTATATAAACACGACTACCTCCAAGTTGGACTCAATCATAGAATAAGAGTATTTAAATATTCCTTATGCTTTGTTTTTACTCAATGCTTCATGTTCTATGCTCCATATTGAGTTTATTATGTTCATAAAATGCTTTGGGTGAATGCAATAGTTTCGTTCTTATATATGTTTCATCTCTATCATATAACATTCTTCATGTAGAATACTATGCATAATAAGTTAATAAATAAGATATGAAATATGACATAAGCCTTCGTCACAGTGAGGTTCTTATTACTGTCACGTGAAACTTGAAATGTAGGCATCCATGTACAAATGCAACATCTCAATGAGAGTATGGGCTGCCACACGAAATACATCCAGGTTACTACGAAACCCGTCCCTTAAAAAGTGTGATTTAGTGAAACTTATCGCACCGTAGCCCACTCTAAATTAAGTTATAAGAATAAGATGAGAAATGAATATATTAAGATACGGATATGATAAGAAAGTGAGGACTTAAGCCCACGTCAATAATGAAATCAGAGTGGGACAGAAACAAATAATGATATGATAAGACATCCTATGAAGGCTAGCTGGACACTAATTAATTTCTACACATGTCATACCTTGCGAGCGACCGTAAAGGTCCAATGTCTATAGCTGAGACGGGTCTTAAGGACATTATGTTTAGGTTTGTCTCGAACTAAGGGGACACTAAAGGTTTCGACTTAAGGGAAACTATTTTACTGATGAGTGTAATCTCATCTGACTGGATGGTGGTTTATATTAGGTTATGGAGGTTAGGTGATTATCTACATATGAACCTTGTGTAGTAGACCCAAGCAGCAGCCCTGCAAAGATAATTTAACCAAAATAAGTGAAATGCAAAGTACGTTGTGTAGGTGTATGGAGCAATAATAAGAGTCTAGATATGTCACATATGATAAGTTAAGAAGACAGATAAAAAAAATAAAATAAAATAGATGCATCTTATACATTTTCTGCTACGATAGTCTTTCAGTTTTAATATGATATGTTATGAAGTTTTGAATATTTTTGTCATCATGTAAAAATATTTTATTTAATCTTCAAAAACCACTGCAAGTCAAGTGACTGAATGATGAACAATGACTATAGTTGTTATATTGAAGTTGCTATAGCCCTGAAAGATGACTGTAGTTCCCTGCCTTCAGGTCTTTAATTTGAGGTCGAAATATAAAAAAGCCCTACCTTCAAGTCTTCAATCTTTTTTTTAATGATTGTATCTAGTTTTTCTTGTTTTGTTAATGAAGTTATCTCCATCTCCTTAAGTAATGCAACAAATATGACACAGAAATTGATGGAATGATCAAATATATTAAGACCAATAAAATTTATCAACTCGACTTCAAGGCGTATGAGATAGAGTAAACAATCAATCTCACATATAGTATATGATCATTGCAGCATCAACTACCCTATCACAACTTCATCGACATCAAGATCAACATGTATGACAAATCACACAATATATACAAGTTCCCAAATACCCTTAAAGGTGCTTGAAGCTACTCAGAGACTTGCTTGAAGCTGCTATAGCCCTAACAGATGAACAACGACTAAGTTTTTATATTGAAAATATTCTACTCCTAAACCTGGTCTCTTGGTCTAGAACTACACAGAATCATCATTAATTGAACTTACAATACTCTCATATTATTTAAGTTGTTTCCCATGTCCCTTACCTGCAAGTTAACAATAGGAAGAAATGAGGTATGTATCGGTGCTTAGAAGTGGTCACTAAAACATTTTAATTGGAATGAAATAAAAAAACACAACAATCCTACCTTTGGGATAAAAGTCAGAGATCTATCATCAACTACCTATAAAATAAAAGAAAGTACATGCGCATAATAAACAAACTAGAATAGAAACCATAAATTATTTTTGTATTAATATACAAAGGAAGTAAATATGTTTCGAAGATGATCAAGTTAGAAGTTTGGGTAGCTCTATATGGAGCAGACACAGCTTTCCATGTGCTCTCTCTTGGCAAAGACTTGGCAGCGAACAGTTTTAGCATTTAAAATAGCTCTCGCCTCAGCAATTAGGGCGAAGAACGGTAATATCAAACAGAAAAGGGATTCCCGTTGGAGCCAAAGAGTGAAAGAGCTGAGTGGCTCTTTAATCCGAAATAGCTAACCCAAGCACACCCTTAGTAACTATTTTAGATTCATAAACCATAAGGCTGGCTTGTGAATCAATGAAATAGCTAGGCTGCCCAATCTATTAGCCACTTGTCCGATGGATCATGGTATAAATATTGCACCGATCAGATGATTAGGGGTGGCAATGTGGTAGGCTTGTTGGACTTAAAATTTTATGCTTCTTCAATAGTCTGTTTACCATGAGTAAATGATTGGGAGCTTCTACCTACACACGAGATTTGTGCCATTGTACATTGTTTAAAAGAAAGACTTGTATTTTAGGAACCTATGCCACGTTAAACACCATCTAAGATGCCTGATTTAAAGGCCATGATATAAAGCTTTTGGTGCAAAGATTGTCTCAAAACATGATCTCTATCATCGAAGTCAACACGTAAACCATTGAATCCCATGATAGGCTTTGACTATGTCGAATCAAATGATAATGATTGTGTTTTGTGCCAATCTTTGACACCAAAGATCTTTAAATCATGGCCTTCAAATCGAACAACTTAACATGTCTCAAAAATAACAGAATATTTTTATAAATTAAGTCCTGCATTTGGAGCAAAGGCTTGCTTCTGGGGAAGGCTTATTAAATGAAGCAACACATGAATTAAATCTTCATAAAGCTTCAGAAGTACAGATGAAGGATGAGATACTAGCTTTAGAAAATCTGTCCTTCGCATCCAAAGAAGAACTGAAGACAAAGATCTCTGAATTTGAATAAATTAAGTCGAAGCTTGAAGAGGAGGTGAAGATGAGGGAAACAGTCGAAGCTAGCTTGAAAAACCAAGAAGTGCAAATATCTCATGTGCAGGAGGGGAGACTGGAGAGAAAGAAGCTCTGGAAGCAGCCACGGCGGATCTAAATAGTAATATATTGCAGTTGAAAGAGTTATGCAGTGATCTTGAGAGCAAGTTAAAGCTTTCAAATGAAAATTTCCTTAAGTCAGATTCACTTCTTTTGCAAGCTGTGCCTCAAAATGCAGACTTAGAACAGAAGTCGAAGTCACTCGATGAACTGCATCAAAAATCTAAGGTACTTTCTACTTCCGCTGTAGAAAAGCACCTAGAACTAGAGGACATAGTTCGAGCCTCGAATGCAGCAGAAGAGTAAGCAAAATCTCAGCTGAAAGAGATCGAGATGCGATTGATATCTGAGGAACAGAAGAATTTGGAGCTTGAGCAACAGTTAAATCTGGCGGAACTAAGAAGTAGCAACATTGATAGAGAATTAAAAGAATTCAGTGGGAAAACAACTGAACTCACAACTATGTTGAGTGGAGCCGAGGAGCAAAGTGCTCTGTTGAAGAGCCAGGTGCAAGAATATGCAGATAAGATAATTCAATTGGAATCTTCTCTGAGTCAGTCATTTTTAAGGAACTCAGAGCTTGAACAGGAGTTGAAGTTCGTTGCAGAGCAATGTGCCAAACATGAGGGCCGGGCCACCATGACACATCAGCGTGGCCTTGAACTGGAAGACTTGATCCAAATGTCTCACTCAAAAGGAGAGGATTCTGGAAAAAAGGTAGGTCTTCTTATTGCACAAGTAGCATTCAATGCATGAATGCCAAAGAAATAATTGACTTTGATAAAATGATAGTTTCGAGATCAAGAAACAAAAGAACCATTAAAGCAAGTGAGGAAGCAGGTGTGAGCATTAGCATCAGTCAAACTACTACATACCAATTTGCATCAGTTTTTCATATTCGCAAGTGAAGCTTTCTATAAGATTATATAAGGCAATATTTCTATAAGATTATATCAAGCAATACAATCACTTTAGTTTTTACTTTTTATTGCCTGATAGAAACTAATGAGTTTGTATAGGAAGTTGCCTACTGGTTTTTTATTGAACAAGTTAAAGCAACAAATGAGTTTCAAACCATCAGAACCAGAATATGCATTTCCTTATTACCGATAATAAATAAAATATTACTTGACTAAATTTGATCTTCAATAATACATTACTGAGATAATCTCATTAAAGAAAACCATAATATTCATGCTCAAATAAGTTACCTTTTTGTGTCTACTTGTCGCCAATCTTCACCAATGAACCCGATTGTGAAGAGAGGATGGCGACCTCGACCTCGATCCATCAACTCATATGCTTTATCCAATAAATTTCCCTCCCAGAGGCCTTTGAACATGGCATTATATGTTGCAGGTAACTTTATATGTAACGAGGATAATTATCAGCTTATTTATATTAGGTCTACCAGCCGTGTAGGACCAGGTGGTACAGGGACAAATCCTCAGTCCCCAAGAATAATCCTTAGGCAGGGGGCTTGATGTGTATTTTAGATCCGCTTGTTTGAATCGTGGTCGGATAAAGAAGAGACATCAAAAGAGAAAGTGGACCCACAAATGGGTTTTTAAAAAAAGACCCGTTTGATCATAAAGAAG
The DNA here is from genome assembly GCA_021018995.1 of Chloranthus sessilifolius. NCBI lineage: Eukaryota > Viridiplantae > Streptophyta > Magnoliopsida > Chloranthales > Chloranthaceae > Chloranthus > Chloranthus sessilifolius. The sequence goes on along the minus strand of CM037597.1, from coordinate 78,090,320 downwards.
AAAATCAAAAATTTATTAGGGTCTTTAACTTTTAATCCCGTCACTTTTATGTTTGGCCTATTTTGAAGTGTTAAATGAAGTCAGATTGATACAAAATTGGTCATATTTGAACGCTTATCGAAGTAGCTTTCCAACGAGCCAAAATTTGAGCAATTTCGACAAGTATTGAAGAAGTTATGGTCAGTTTTCGAAAGCTGGACATAACTTCTTCAATACTTGTCGGAATTACTCAAATTTTGGCTCGTTGGAAAGCTACTTCGATAAGGTTTCAAATATGACTAATTTTGTATCAATCCGACTTCGTTTAACATTTCAAAATTGGCTAAATATAAAAGTGACGGGATTAAAAATTAAAGACCCTAATAAATTTTGGTTTTTCTTCTTTATGATCAAACGGGTCTTTAACGGGCCTTTTTTTAAAAACTCATTTGTCTACTTTCTCTTTTGACATCTCTTCTTTATCTGATCACGATTCAAACAGGCGGATCTAAAATACACATTTCATGCGAGAACTTACTAAATGCAATGCTAGGGCTGAGATTAGGATAAAAATTAATTTACTCAATTAAAAATAATAATTTCTCATAACAAATTACCACGAAAAATTTTAGAAATTCAATTAGGTAATTTAATTTCGGTCCAAAATAGCATTACTTTCGTGTACATTCCCTATCACGGATCTAGAAGACTAGGGCTCTTATGAACGGTTAGATCTTCAATAGTTTTAGGGCATCGAACGAACTCGCAAGCGGGTTCTCTCGATACCAAACAAAAATAAAAGGCCAATAAAATTAATGATAAATAAAATATTAATTTAGGGATTTTATGAGATCAATAAAATAATTAGGATTACACTACTTACGCAAACTATAAATCTAAAGAAGATAGAGATGGAAGAATAGTCAGCCTCGCACCAAACCGCAAGCGAGAATCGAAGAATTGCTCTCTGTTTTGAGAGAATTACACCCTCACGAAAGTTTAGAACTCTCAATTTGCATAAGCAATTTTCATTAACCAAAAACTAATAATAAAAGTTTTTATAAGTCTTTAAATAGGCTAGCCAATACATAAAATTAGAAATCCTATTATAACTCTAATTCATAAGAGCCCTAGTCTTCTAGATCTGCGATAGGGAACGTACACAAAAATAATACTATTTTGGGCCGAAATTAAATCACCTAATTGAATTTCTAAAAATTTTCGTGGTAATTTGTTATGAGAAATTATTTTTAATTGAGTAAATTAATTTTAATCCTAATCTCAGCCCTAGCATTGCATTTAGTAAGTTCCTGCATCAAATTGGTATTAGAGCATCAGTTTAGTTTTAGGGTTGTAGTGCTCATATAGGTTTTAGGTTTTTATTTTATTTTTATTCCTTTTAGGTTATAAAAAAAAAAAATTAATATATATATATATATATATTATTTTCGATCCGTCTAGCTTTTGTCTGAATATTTTTGTCTGGCTTTTGTCTGAAAATTTTCGTCTATCTTTTTATCTGTAATTTTCGTCTAGCTTTTGTTTGAAAATTTTTGTCTACCTTTTGTCTGAAAAGTTTGTCTAGCTTTTATCTGTCTTTTGTCTGACATTTTTTGTCTGAAATTATTTGTCTAGCTTTTCGTCTGTATTTTTAAATATCTTTTTAAAGCTTTTGTATAAGTTTTTATTTTGTCTAACTTTTGTCTTACATCACTTAGTTTCATAATTGCATGTCATTTCAATCTTATTGCATTTTATTTCATTAGTGTGCATGTTTAGTATTTGACAAAAGTCCTCATCCATTATTAGTTCATAGTATCTTTTTTAGTATTGTGTCTGAGTTGTGTTTGTGTCAAGCATCATGTATGAGTCACTTACATGTCAACGTGACTTTCTTACCCGTCATGAAAGGGTACTAGCCAAACAAAAAAATCGCTACACTCCAAATTCTTGGCAAAGTCTCAAAAATCGTGATGAAACTAGAGTTACGGGATACCCTCATCATCGTGAACCCGAGTATGACCCAGCCGAGAAGTTTCTCAAATCTATTCGAGATGAGGTTCCAAATTTTGAGGGGATGAATGAATCCCAAAACCTTCGTGGAGTGGTTGTCTAGTGTAGAGGAATATTTTGATTTGTATGGCGTACCAAAGGAGTACAAAATTAGGCTAGCAAACATAAAGTTGGAGGGTAATGCCAAAATTTTTTGGACTCGCGTAGAATGTCATACTGAATCTCTTTGAAATAAACATATCTCCACATGGGAGGACATGAAGGTGAGACTTATTAAAAAGTATGTTCCTTTAACACACCATCACCTTCTTCGGGATTTGAAAACTAAGACGGATAAGTATCCTGATTGCCTTAAATGTCAAGGGTTTGGACACTTTGCATACCAATGCCCCACAAAATTTTTCACTTCGAATTTATTGACTAAAAGAGTGAGTCCTAAGGAGCCAGAGAATAGGGAAGTGAAAGAAGTGTACGACCCTAGTACCGTGCTGAGTGAAGAGGAGATAGAAGAAGCTGAAGAAAGTCTAGTTTGTGTTAAAGAGACTTTTATTTTCCTTGTAAGTAGTGATGTTGAATCACCCACACGTGAACTAATCGAGTCACTTGCCTATGAGTCATTGGTATCTGTAGAGTTGGGTGCACATGACTTGTTGGTGCCCCTTGAATTGAGTACACGTGAGTCCATTGAACTGGGTACACAAGAACCATTAGGGTCCATTGAATCAAGTACCCCAGAGTCTTTGGTTTTGGTTGAAGTGAGAACACACAAGTTAATTGAGTCGAGTGTAGATGCATGTACATTTTTTTTAGGCCCAACAATAAAACCTTTAGACCCATTCCTTGAGGCCCATCAACCTGAGCTCAATTCTATCTACTCATTGATTTCCAAATACCCACCTGAAGAATATGTGAAGAGGTTAGATGAAAAAGTTTTGGGAGATCCATATTTTGTTACTACAGTAAAGACACACCAAGCATATCAAGAGTATCTTCTTAAGTGGAAAGGTAAATCGAAAATTGACAACACTTGAACTGCAAGGAGAACACAATCTGAGAAATATCAGGCATACATCATCCAGTGAAAGGGTAAGCCGAATACTAGAACACACATAGATTTTCTCCCAATGTCCATTCATCAAAGGTCATCAGATTCTGCATCTACTTTTTCATATTGCATTCATGAGTTGCATGCTGAGATTAAGAAAAGAATTAATTTAAAAAATGAGAAATACAAGTTCTCTGCAGATTCTCATAGACGGTTCAAAGAATTCCAAGAGGGTAATTTTGTGATGGTTCGAAATAGACCCGAGCGATTCCTGCAAGGAGTTGTAAAGAAGTTACAAGCTCGTGGTGCTAGACCCTATCAGATCTTGAAGCGTGCCGGTTCTAATACTTATATCTTAGATCTTTCGCCGGAATTAGGGATTAGCACGACTTTTAATGTGGAGGACCTTGTTCCATTCCTTGACCCTTCAACTATCCCTGCCAACTCCTTTGAGCCTTCTACATCCGATGATCAAATTATTCCCCTTCCTACACCGTTATCCCTACCTACTCAATAAATTCGTGAGATCATCAAAGATGTGTTGGAAGATCAAATTGTGTCCACCAACCACGGGAGACTTCATAAGTATTTGGTCAAGTGGAAGAACAAGGCCGACAAAGAGAATACTTGGATTACACTGGAGGAATTTCAGCAGCTTAATCAAAATCTTTTGGATATTTATCACAAGTATTCATCAGGAATGCATCCTTCTAACCCGGGGAGAATTGATGGGGACGTTTGATTCAAGCCGCTTCCGATCGAGGTTCCCTATATACTATCTGTGATCGCGACCGTGAAAATCCATGCCAACCAAAGTTCGAGGTCGAACTTTTTCAAAGTAGACGAGATTGATGTGTATTTTAGATTCGCCTATTTAAATCGTGGTTGGATAAAGAAGAGACGTCAAAAGAGAGAGTGGACCCACAAATGGGTTTTAAAAAAAAGGCCCGTTAAAGACCCGTTTGATCAGAAAGAAGAAAATCTAAAATTTATTAATGTCTTTAACTTTTAATCATGTCACTTTTATATTTGGCCTATTTTAAAGTATCAAACAAAGTCGAATTAATACAAAATTGGTCATATTTGAAAGCTTATCAAAGTATCTTTCTAACGAGCCAAAATTTGAGCAATTCCGACAAGTGTTGAAGAAGTTATGGTTAGTTTTCGAAAGCTGGACATAAAGTAACGAATTTCAAGAATCCTAATTGAATAAGGATTAGTATCTTTTATTATTTTATTTTAGAAAGTAATTTATTTCTTTTATTAGAAATAGGATTAGTTTCTTATTGTTTTAGGACTTTATTATTTTAGAAGAATTAGGATATTTCTTTTATTTGAATTAGTAATTAGAGTTATAATAGGATTTCTAATTTTATGTATTGGCTAGCCTATTTAAAGGCTTGTAAAAACTTTTATTATTACTTTTTGGTCAATGAAAATTGCTTATGCAAATTGAGAGTTCTAAACTTTCGTGAGGGTGTGCTTCTCTCAAAATGGAGAGTGATTCTTCGATTCCCGCTTGCGGTTTGGTGCGATGCCAACTCTTCTTCCATCTCTATCTTCTTTAGATTTACGGTCTGCGTAAGTAGCGTAATCCTAATTATTTTATTGATCTCATAAAAGCCCTAAATTAATATTTTATTCATCATTAATTTTATTAGCCTTTTATTTTTGTTTGGTATTGAGAGAACCCGCTTGCGAGTTTGTTCAACACCCTAAAATTATCGGAGATCTAGCCGTTAATAAGAGCCCTAGTCTTGTAAATCCACGATAGGGAACGTACACGAAAGTAACGCTATTTTGAGCCGAAATTAAATCACCTAATTGAATTTCTAGAATTTTTCGTGGTAATTTGTTATGAGAAATTATTATTTTTAATTGAGTAAATTAATTTTAATCCTAATCTCAACCCTAGCATTGCATTTAGTAAGTTCCCGCAATAGGGCCTTGTATAGTGTTGTCGCAATTTACCCAGACAATAAGCAGCTGCATAGAAATTAAAACCAAAAGAGGACAATAATGTTAAGACAACATCAATAATATTGTAAATTAGTGCCAATTGTCTTCTGAGCATAGAGTCATAAGAAATAGAATGGCCAGAAAATCTAGTAATAGACCTTCCTAAGTAACTGATACCAAAGCAGGTAGGCTCCTCGGATGTGAATAAGACAATCTCCAGATAATCTCCAATGATCTTTTAGGTTAGAAGTCTAAAAGATATTAGAATTTGAAACCTTCCTACATCAATAATAATATTTAAAATACAGTTCTCAGTTAGTTAATTTAATATATGGTGACAAACAACGCGTAAGTTGCTTTCCATGGCTGAATACACCATGCTACCTGTATGTCGTCATTGAAGAAAAGATGACGCTTTCTATATTTTTCAAGTAACTCAAAGGCATTTTGGTTTGCAAAATCTTCAAACTACAACGTGATTAGATGGATAGGAAATAAACTCATGGGCGATTAAGACAAAAGCTTCTAAGTGCTTATCAAGTATGATGACTAACCTGTATGAGGACTCTCTCCCCATAACTTTGCTTAATGGCACACATGAATTCATGAAGAAGCTCAGCATGTTCTTGAAGTAGGAAAATACAAAACCACGTTAGCAATCAGACTCAATAACGTGGTTTGAATCAAGGATCAAAATCTCAGTTTTCCGGTATGTATCGGCCAGCTCTAAAATTGATATATATCGCACGAGAGGTATCGGTCAAGTGAAATGACTAATATACCCTGACAAACTCATAATAAATTTATACAAATCATGTAAAATTGAGAGCATTCTAGGATATATTCATATAAAGTGTATCTATTGGTTGGCCGTTTGTGCACAGAGTTGGTAGAGAGTACTCATCACCATCCTCATCATCATAGCTTTGCCTCTTCTATTTGTGTAATAGCCCGAAAAATCACGCTAAACTATGACCTCGGGATTCGTGCCTAATCGGTCACAGGTTTGACCAAGTAGGAGTTCGACAGTTAGCGTAGAGTGTGATGAGTGAATGAGATGAGATGGTTGTGAAACCATGTGGTGTGTGTTGTGAATCTGAAGTCACATACACCTATTGAGGTGCATGTGCTCAACACACAAGCTAGGGGAGAGATAAAAGGGTTTAATAACCCTAAAATCAATAGTTTGGTTGTTGAGAGAGAAGTAAAGAAGAGAGAGAGAGGAGTAAAGAGGGTGATTAATACAAGGAGTAAATGCTAGTTGAGGAAGGGAGATTCGAGCAATAAACGTCGGATTAAATGAGGATCCGCTAGAAGCAAAATGGAACCCTAGCCTTCCAACCACTTGATTTGAAATCAATTTGAGATTGATTCAAGGTAAACTTTTGTGAATGAAATGCATAGATTGTAGAGGTTAGATTGTAGTTGAAAATGGTGTAAATCATAGGTAAATGGTTTAGAAAAGTAGAGGAAAAAGTGTGGAAAAAGATTGAGAAGAACAGCCAAAAGGGGGCTGAATCTGACAATTTCGATTAATCGAAATTGGGTTTCGATTAATCGAAATTGGCCAGGAAGTTGAAAAGTCAGTGGACCCCGATTTCGATTAATCGAATTGGAGTTTGATTAATCGACTTTGGATTTCGATTAATCGATTTAGGTATCGATTAATCGACTGGGAACCTCCAGTGGACCCCAGGGGGCTGGAGGAAATGACTTGTAGAAAATCGACTAATCGAAATGGGATTTCAATTAATCGATTTCAACTTTTGATTAATCGAATTGGGATCGATTAATCGATTTTAGGAACTCGATTACTCGAATTGAGAATCGACTTGGCTGAACAGAGAATTTTGACTAATCGAATTAGGATTCGATTAATCGAATGAGAATCTCGATTAATCGATTTGAGAATCGATTAATCGATATTGACTTTCGATTAATCGATTTTGGAGTTCGATTAATCGACTGAGATAAATAATGTTAACTTCTGAGTTTGACTTTAAGATTCTTGGAAGGTCTTGGACCTTCTTTATTGCATCCTTAGTGATGTGTTTCACCTGTTATGTGGTACCATAGGTGGTACGTGTGAGCTAGTGCACAAGGAGCCACGTGGGACCTTGATGCATTGATCAAATGAAAACTTGAGGTAGGGAACACCTTGAACATGTACTTTATTTTACAAGAGCATGTATGTAGTGATATATAATTCAAATTCAAATGTTTTATTGCTTAAGAATTGTGAAAAGTGTGTGTGTGTGACATCCATAAGAATAAGTATAATGAGCCATCCCCAGGGGATGATGAAGTGAAGATATAAGAGCATCAGGTGTGATGCAAGTGAATGGATACATCCCAGGGATGTATCCAAGATTGAATCATGTTTGATAGGGCCTAACTAATATAAGATAGCACATTTACACGGTGAATAACTATATGTAAGGCACCGATATTTTTGTTATTTGAGGTTTGATATGGTACCCCACCGACGTGGCGGGATATCCACGACTGACACGGCAAGATATCCGTGACCGATACGGTGGCGAAACCGTAGGCCAGTGCGGAGGATTATCCGTACACAGTAAGCACACCCCAGGGGTGTTGATTTGAGACAAGTGAAACCCCGCCACCAATCCCCAGGGGAAAGGGGCTTGGGTACTATATTGTATTCCCAGGGAATACGTTAAAAGTGTCTATATAGATGACGATGAAGGGTATCTCATCGGGGCTCGATGCTATATTGCTCGGGGATTACTTAAGTTGAAAGTTTAAGTTTTGCTTTAGGCCTTTTCAGCATCATTCATGAGTAAATAAAAGACACGAGTAAACTACCAGTAAAATGTAATACTTTTAACTGCTTTTATCGATCGCTTAGACACATCATGCATGTCATATCATGGAATATATGTGAGTAATAATCTATATGTTCAACTGTGTTTTGTTCCCTATTGAGCTAGGATGTAGCCCACCCTATAGACTATACGTCGCAGGTCCACTACTAGCAGCTACCGAGGCTTCAGGAGACGCTGACCCCGGTGAGTCGGACCTTGCGGCCGGCGAAGAGTTGGAGCCACCTCCCGAGGACTTCTTCTAGAGGACTCCGTTGTGCCACTTTGAGGGCTTTTTGAGAGAGATTGGTACGGCTTGGTATGTCAAGCCTTGTTTTGGCTAAACCATGTATATATTGAGTTGGGATTATTCTTTTGGGGCGAACCATCCGTGATGATTGCTATCATCGATGGTTCGGATCGGTTCTCCATTCATGCAGAGGCATGAGGGTAGAACTGTCTTTTAGAGAATTACTTAATATAGATTTAAATTCCGCAGCTCCTTTATTGTTTCAGTTTATGCTTGATATGCCAATGTTCCGTGCTTAGCTAAGGGGCACGGTCAAGATGATCGTGCTGATGGCACGGGTTTCGGGGTGCCGAAATCCGGGCTGTCACAATTTGGGATCAGATTTGTGAGTCCTATTTCCCAACTTATTCATAATAAAATTTATCACAGAGATTTGCGGATTGGTTTTACCGTTGGCTGCCAACCTAACACTAACCCTCATCCTTTCTCATCTGGGCTTAGGAACGGCAAGGGAAAGCTATAGAGCAACGGGAAATGAATTGTTGGATTAAGACATATGACACTTTTTTTCATTTTACACATGATGTGAAAACCATGATATGTAGATTTCATATCAACGATTACATCCAAAAACTCTAAGGTGGATTATGAGATGATCAAATGCTTTTAAAATGAATGGCTAAAACATGTTTTTGGAGATTTCCATGGCAATGTTTCACTTTATCATTGCCTAGTGTATCCACACACTTTATCATTGCCTATATAAGCAATTAATCATAATCAATGGATTTGCTATTAAGTGTGCATACCTTGAAGGTCGTTGCCAGTGTTCTTTGGTCGAATCCAGCTAACACATAAGTCAGATTTACTCCTCCCCCAATGTAGAATGACTACCCACAATAATAAAAATTTTCAAGAAAGGAGGAAATACCATGTAGTCCCTATCTACCTTTGGGTGGATCAATATAACTTCTAAATTCAATAGCTTTCCCTCCTATTGCACTCCCAGAATCAGAGGGCATGGGTGTGTGTTCAATGGAAATAATAGTAATCTCATGAAGGGATGATTGGAAATTAGCCAGAAACCCATTGAAGTCACGAGGCCTCACCACAAAATTACTCAGAAATTAGAACAAGATACTAGTGTGTTATATCATTTAGCATTGAAAAGGAACTACTTAAAAAGGTTTAAAATTGGGAATCAGAGGTGGTATCAGCAAACCTCCGGACTGATGTGTATCGCCATGATAGCCTGAGGCATTGCCACCACGTGCTGCTAGCAGCTGCTGGATAGTGTGATGCTGTAGCTGTTGGTTCACTTGTGAGGGCTTTGGATGGTTTTCGAGTGAGCTTTTGTTTTCCTGATGATGTTGGGGATTTGATAACATGTTGATAGATGTGTTTTGTAAAGTTCCTGCAATAGATGAATTGGGTCCTTGAAATGGTTGAGCCTGAGCCGGATTTATACCAGTATAAGAACAAGATGGATCCTGTTGAGCAATATTTGGGTTTTGATTTATGGAATTTTGTCTCAGCAAATTTTGGCAATTGCTTAATGCTACTATAGTCTGTGCTTGGTAATTGCTTAATGCTACTGTAGTTTGTGCCTGGTAATTGCTTATATATATCTGAGACATGCTCACAGATATACACCCCTGCAAAAATGTAACACATTGTTAACAAAATATTAATCAAAAGGAAAATTGATGAAATCTAAGAGGCCTTTTAATGGCTTTCGGCAGCTACTTGCTGCTCCGCTCGTTGCGTTAGAGATAACTAAAATGCCTAGAAAATACCTTAATAAAATCAAAATTCAAACGGTTAAATTAAATATAAGGATGAAATAAATCCTAACCTTGTTTCCGATATAGCCCATAACTCCACGCCCAATGCAAGAAAGCCTCAAATGGCTTATGTGAGGAACGAGCTTCTTCCTCACCCAAACGGTTATGAAGATCCCTACCGTTTGCTTGCTTGCTACAAGGTTATATCTCTGCTGGTTCGTAGTAGCTAATTGAGCCACCATGAAATTACTAGAACCATCATCCTCATCCGATGATGAGTCATCCTCGCTAATGTGAGCCTTCTGGTGGTTGTTGAAACACGATTCCTTACTATACCTCCTCTCCAATTCTGAGGGGCAGTTACAAGTTTTGAGCCTCCTCCCAGTCTCCGTCTTGAAGTTCTTACTGATTGTTGTAAGAGAGGGCTTTTGGAAGACCAAAAAAAAGCTCGAGGTCTTTGCTTCTTGGGGAACCAATGTCCTCGTGCTAGAGGCTTGGGAAGAAACTGTGGTGCTGTAGTTAGACAGGGCACTTGGGCTGCTATTGGGGAAGAAAATATAATCTGAATTCTTCGCACATTGGCAAGCGAAAAAGGTACAAACAACATTAACCCCCATGACTTCTGTACAACTGTGGCTGGACTGCATTCATGCGCAAAACAATTGAAAGTTGTTACTCTGCAAAAAAAAAGTCTATATTATCTGAAAGAGATGAAAGTGTATAGCTTATGTGTTGTAGTCAGATGGGTCACTTGGGCTATTTGCACCATACATGAATAAATGAAAGACTGACAAATAAAAAATACATATTGGAAAAGCAGGGTTCATTTTATTTCATTAAGCTTATTATACCCACTGAAAAACTTTTTAAGAAATTCATTATCAAATTCTAATGAATGAATAACTACAATAAAATCACATAATGATTTTATACTTTTCATGTGTACAGCAAACCTTTTCACTAAACCTTTTTTTCTCATTTTTTTCCGAGAGGGTTGAAAAACAGCTGAGAAAGCCTGTAACAAAGCCATCTTAGAAAAGAGCTGATTTTTTCAGAAAATTTGAGAGTTTTATGAGCTTCATAAGTTTAAACATCTTCCCTATCTATCTTGATAAAACAAATATTTTTAACCTCCACTAGAACCTCTTTGTGATACAAAAGATGTTGGCTCATAAACAATTTATCACCATAATCCTATCACAGCATATTTCCAGATACATTTTAGAAATGTTCTTAAGTCAACTAAAACTAACAAAACAAAAACAAAAAATAATCAGAAAATCGAACTTTAGTTTAATCTCGTTAAATATCAGAGAAAAATCAATCGATGCTCAAGCTGACTTCAAGGTTGACTCATAACAACAATAAATTCAATAAAAATAAGGTTAGATTCTCCTTTTCCAGCTGATACATAAGTATGGAAATTAGTTGTTTACTGTAAATAAAATCATTAGATTTACCCAAACAAGAAAAAAATAATGGAAATTGAACTAGAGCACAACTTTATAAAATATCTATGAAAATTCAATCGATGCTCAGATCAACTTCTGAGTTGACTCATATTGGCAATAAATTCGATAAAAAAAATTAAAATTTAAACAATAAAAAGGATGAATTAACTCACGGTAAAATCCATCAACTAAGAGGAAACTCACTCGATACCCTAATCAATTTGACAATAAGTATAAAAAACTGCATAGCAAGACTAGAAATTCAAATCCCAATTTCAGTTTAGTATGTAAAAGAGAATTAATTGATTGATTAAACAATATAAAAAGAAAATAGCTTACCATGAATGTTACCCTTTTAATAGGCTGAAATTATTTGAGATTCAAGAGCATTGATCGAACAGCTTAGAACGAAAGACATGTTGAAATGGACAAAAGAGATCGCTCTAGAATAATCAATTATAGAACTATAGATTTAAAAACAAAAAAATGGAGAAAATTCATAAAGAAAACAGAATTGGGAAATCCTACTAGAATTTCTCAGCTATTGTTCTTATCAGACCAATTGAATCACGTCAGATCTTATGCATTTAGAGCAGCCAGGGGTTTTGAGGGAGAGGAATTTAGGGTTTGAGGGAGAAGAATTTAGGATTGGGAGAGAAAATATTAGGGTTAGGCGAGAGGGTGGGTTTAGCAAGAGGAGTCTAGGGTTAGGCGAGAAGGGAGGACGATGAGAGGGATTTAGGGGAGTTAGTTAGATGGGAGGGCAATCTGAGTTAAAAAAAAAAAAAAGATTTATATACACTCATCCTACGCCGACGGCTTCTCATATTAGTTGTCGGTGTACGTATACGCCGACGGTTTACAATAGAGGCCGTCGGTGTAGGCCGGTTGTTTTGTAGTGACACACATATGGAAATTGAAATATTTGAAGTTTCTATTATCAAACAGGGATTTACAAATAACTTAAAAAAGAAGAGGAGCTTGACAATTACCTAGATACGTTTTCTGCAATCAAAACTTGAATGGGAGAACTCTAAAAATATATTTCTCCTTCAAACTCCTTCAGACATCAAGAAATCATTTTTCTTTTCTTTTTATCTTTTGTTTTTGACAACATTTCATAAGATCATATTTAGTCTATCGAGTCACTTGCAATTAAAAGTTTAATGAATTAATTATTGTATATCAGATAAGCCTATTTTAGGGTTAGGACTACGGGCTTCCAAATGGCACATTGAAATAGACGGGCTTCCAAATGGGGGACAATAATCTGACCCGAAATAGATGGTATAAGATAATGATGATGATGATAATATGATAATGGGGTAGCACTTAGGTCCTTTGAGAGTAAACAGGTCGGTTACCCGATACCAATTTGTTGAATTTCGGTCTCTCTTTTTCCAACTATGTACCTTCCTATGTTAAAGTAGAAAACTATGCAGATTCATCATCACCCATTGATCACTGACTAACTCCTACAGCTAATTAACAATTCCAAAATGGTGATAGCTATTGCCACCCGTTCAATGTTAAGTACCATACAGTTTTTTCACGAACAAAAACCATTGACTGAGTTGAATCAGTTTTTTATTTTTGTTCCAATATTTCTCAAGATAGATCATAAGATCATGGCAGCCCTATCAGACGATCAGATGTTGATTCCACATGGCGCACGTCCCTAAAAGTAAAGGTCAACTACTTTTCCCATGATCTAGTCACTTTTGGGGATGTGTGCCATGTGGAATTAGCATCTGACCATTTGATATGAGCGCTATGATCTTAAGACTATCATGTGGAAGATTTAAAAAAAATAAATCTCCATTGTCTAATTTAAATCTGTCAATAGTTTTTGTCCGTGAAAGACTGTGAGTCTCACTTTTAAACGAATGAGAATAGCCGTACCCTTCAAAATACTACCAACTTATGCAAGTGAGGAACTTCTCCAGAGTTTATAAAGGTATCTGATTAGCGCCAAGTGACTTGGTTCATGGCTCACTTTTTTAGATAAATGGTTTGTGATTTCATCGTGTGTGCCTTGTGATTTGATGTAACAGATGCCGAGTTTAAACCCACACTATACCATAAAAGGCCACGAGTCCAATCAGGCAGGTGCCTAAAATGAGATATAAAGGATCTATGTAGGTGAGTGTTCAAAACTGATAAGTGTATGGGGCCCATAGTGGTCCAGTCAAGTGGGTTAGGAACCCTTAGTCCTCCATACACTAAACTGAGGATCCACGTAAAAAGTTAGTTGATCCTAGACCTAGACCTGGTAGTAGTGTAATAAAAATAATAAAGTACATAGACACCAAGTGTAGCGGCTTAGTAGATAGTGTAAGCCTGTTTTGGCTTATCAGGGTATACACCCAATAGCACATGTTAGCTTGGTATTGTAGTATAGCCACTAAGAGCACATACACCTACCAACCGTATCATGGACTTGGGTTCCTTTTGGCTTATCTGTCTAAACAAGTAAAGTCCATATGGGTATTACATGGGAACCCTTCCCAAATGGGTAGAAACACTAAATATATATAAGGCTAATATACAAAGAAAAACTTGTCAGTCTGATATGAGTTACAGTAAACCACCAAGTGGTGGACTTGCATGGAAGCATACCTTTATAAGCAAATAAGCTAGCTTGCATGTTATTTTGGCTACGCGACTCCATGAGTCACCATGCACTCTCATGCATGCAAAGTGGGTATAAACTACTATAAAACTCCCACCAAGGAGTCTTCGTCTTCCCGCTTCAAGCTTTGAAGGCGATTCTAGCAACCCGACCTTGAAAACAAAAACAAACAATAGTAAATTGTCATACGACTATTATAGCAGAAATCTGTAGACTAGTTCAAACTCACTTCTGATTCACCTATTTCAAACCTTGGAGTCAAACCAACATTCGGCAGACGATTATTGGTCTTGGAGAATGTCGTTCTTACGCGGACATCGTGAGTTCAACTCCAACACTCATACAGAGTCATCATAACCAAATTAACAAAAAGGTACGTCACCACACAAAGAATAAGGTTTAATCAAATGTATCAGTCTTTGGTGTCAATTACAATAGATCGAATTGGTAGCACAGAGAAAGATAATATGTGGTGTTGGAGTAGCACATAGGACATATCATGCCGAAAACATCAAATTGTGCACTCCGGATCGATAATACCAAATTTATATCATGCTGAATTTAATGCCAAATTTACTATAAGCATTATAGATATATTGTTATATGTATACCTCGGACAAATGACCAACAAACCACCAAGGCACAGAAAATAAAAAGCCATAAGGTAGCACCACGACAAGCATAGCCTCAGGCTTGCCGTGGAAACCTCACAAGGTTGCCACGGCAAGGTGCTCAGCTGGGCTGCTTGCCGCGACAACCCCTATAGCTTGCCGCCTCAACCCCTATGGCTTGCCAAGGTATGCCTATGTTGGCTGCTGCACCTGCCTTGTGGGCCTTTGATCTATCTATGTACATGTGACTTGAAGTGTCGAGGTTACCAGGGAATGTATGAAGGGTCTAAGGAAACCTAGTTGTTATATTAAATCCATGCATGCACAGGAACCTTTAGGTGCAACTTGGTGCACATGCCAAGGTTATAACACAAACGATGTTCTTGGACGCTCGAGTGCACATATAAGCAGCTATACGTAAACGTGACGTACATAGAAGTGAAGGTAGGGAATTTACTTTGTTAACATATATTTTGTTTTCTTATTCTCATCTAGATTGCAAATTATTCATCATGTATGATTAGATAAATATATAGTGCTGAACTAAGTGGAGTTACAGTTCACTATAGGATAAAACAATGAGCATGCTAGGTGTACCAGACCTAATCTTTATAAGACTTGATAATTATAAACCTTATCAGGATTGAAATAAGTTGAGTTGAGTTAAATAAATTATCAGTTTATTTGATAATGAATGCATATCAAGTGTGACTACATAGTAGTTTTGAACACATGAAATCATAGAAATTGATATCAAGTTTATATAAATATATATATCAGTTTTGTAGATCGGTTTTATAGAAAGGCATATCAGTTTTGCATACTAGTTGGATATAAATGCATATAAGTTATGCATAGCAGTTTTATATAACTTCATGTCAATTTTGCATGATATTTATGTTACAAGGTAGTATTAACTCATGTATGACCATGCTAGTTTTAGTTTAGTTTTAGATCGCTATATACTAAACGAAGTTCGGATTAAGCATGCACGTTCTTTGATTTCATGCATGGTTCATAGTGCATTATTCAGATCCTGCTAATCTTGACATCCTCTCCACGTGGTTGCTTAGTTCTAAGTCAAGTGATACCGCTTTCTCGGGAGCTTGACTGTGTACTCGTAACAAGTGATCCCGCTAACTTAGGAGTTTGATTTTTCATGGTCCAAGTGATCCCGCTAACTCAGGAGCTTGACAAATGATCCTGCTAACTCGGGAGCTTGATGCTTTTGTTCCTACACATATCTTTATACCTCTGTTAACCCTGCTTTATTTCAGTAAGATTCCTTATTCCACATGAATTTTAGTATCTATTGCACCATGAATTTTGGCCTTTATTCAGCATGTCAACATGATCATTTAGTTGCATAATAATGACTTATTTATATTATATGTTGATAAATACTTCAATTTTAAATTTATACATCTAGAAGTAAATTGGTAAATCTAATATATACATTAGCAATGTAAATGTCTCTGTTGAGCTTTGATGATAGCTCATCCTACGACTTCAATATCTTTGGTGCAGATTTAGATTCAAAGCACGCAGCTGACCCCACTTACGTATCGGACGAGGAGGAAGAAGAGGACGACGAAGGAGATGAGGAAGAATTTGCTGAAGAATTTTTTCCTAAATAGGTTTGAGAGAGAGAGATGTTTTTTTATAAACTTGCATAAACCACGTATGATATTTTGTTCTGAGATGTATAGGTTTTCTTTCCATTATTTAGATTATGGGTGACCGACATCGGTGGAAAGCTATACATCTTATTTGTTAGCCTTGTTTATAGAGTTTGATAGTTTCTGCTTAAAGGAGTACATATCAGTTTGCTTTGCTATATTATTGTATGTCAGAGTAAATACATGACTTTCGCATTTGCAATACTTTGTACAATCTAAGACATCTTTGTATGATAGGATCATGTTAGGTGATCCGATGATGCGACCTTTCCTATATACGATAAAGGGGAAATGTCGGGTTGTCACAGGTGGTATCAAAGCCCCGACGTTAAGTCATTTGGAGACTTAACTCTGGCATACACATATGGCAAAGTGTCTGATATTTGTTCAGTGTTAGGATTGAGATTGAGTTCATGTTTAGCTAATCAAATTGTTGCCTGATCATAATAGGTTAAGTTGCCTCCAAGAAGTGGAAGAGGTAGGGGTAGACCACCATTACCCCATCGCACTGGGCCGAATGCGATTCCAGTGGCAGGCTATGAGCATGACACCGTCTCGGGAAGCGGAGAGAACGTGCATATGGCAGAAAGCCGAATGACTATGGAGAATGTTGCTGAGCATACTCCGCCAGTAGCAAATGTTCCTCATATGGGAAATGTTCCTGGAGTTGACCAAAATGCGGGATAAAATCTGCAGTTGATGGAGACCATAGTTAATACTATGGTCATGATAGATGTGAGATGACCCCCAGAGGGTTTTGCAAAGTTTGTCCGACTTCGATCGCCAAGTTTTTATGGTCAGCATGACCCAATGGAGGCCAAGAAGTGGTTGAACTAGATCAACAAGGTGCTGCAAAGAGTCACCTGCACCGAGGTTGAGAAAGTGAGTTAGGCAGCATATAAATTGGAAAGTGAGGCAGAGCCATGGTGGAAGTCTATAGAAAGAACGAGAATGCCTAGAGTACCTTGGACATGGGCAGAGTTCACTGAAGCGTTTAATGAGAAATATTTCTCGGCAACTGAGAGATATCGTATGAAGGTTCAGTTTGCAACCTTAGTATAGGGTCAGATGACGGTTAGAGAGTATGAAGTAGAGTTTACTCGTCTTTCTCGATTTGCACCATTATTAGTAGCCACCGAGCTCATGAAGACGCAAAAGTTTGAGCGGGGTTTGAAGCTCCTGATCAAAGAACGAATTTCATTATTTCAAGCAATGACATATGCCAATGTAATGAAATTGGCGCTGGTAGCAAAAACTGATGTTGATAGTATGTTCAAAAGGAGAGAAGAAAAAAATTAAGCCAGAAAAGCTCGTTCACAGTCCTTTAGTTCCGATCAACTCAGTAAACGATCGCGATACCAAGGGCAGGCAGCATTTCAACCTGCAGCAGGAGCCTATAGACGGCCTTACAATCCAGCGACGTTCCCATCATTACCACCAAGGATTCCATGTGTTTAGAATTAGCCTGTTTAGAATACAGGCAGAGGTACATCGAGTATGTCACGAGTACGACCAGCAATGTCTCGCACAGGATCCTATACGGCTTCATCGGTAGCTTCAGACGAGATCTGTGGAAAGTGTGGGAAGGCTCATAAGATAGATGAATGCCGTAAAGCGTCAGGTGCATTCTTTCATTATGGAAAGATGGGACACTGGATAAAAGATTGCCCGAAAATGGTAGGAACAGTAGCAAAGGCTAGACCAGTTTTACGATCTACACGGCCTACGATACAAGGCCGAGCTTATGCTGTAACTGCACAGGAAGCACGAACCAGCAATGATATCATTCAAGGTATCTTACAATTATATCCAAAAGATGCATATTTGTGTTATGATGCACAAGTTTTGATAGATCCTGGATCTACACACTGGTTTGTCACACCCCAGTTTGCTGAAAAATTGAGAAAATTGTGAGGCATTCCAGAACCTCTTAAATTTATTTTAGACGTAACACTTCTGACTGGACAGTCTCTCACTACTGATATGGTGTATCGATCGATTATCATCTAGATCAAAGACTATTGGGAATACCCAAAAACTTGTTATTGTCCTGCCTGCCTTGCGATTATTATATGATTAAAATAACAGATTAACTGAACAAATTACAGGAAGGTTGAATCTAGGCAAGCAGGTAGTCCTGTAAGAATCAGGGCTGTTGCAGCAAGTTTTGATAGGTAAGTAAGGGTATGTCCACAGGGAAATGTGTTCTAAAGGATGTTAAATCTCCAGATCTATGGTAGATCTGGCACTCTATCTTAATTTAAACTAAACTAAAGCAAGAAAGAGGAGAGGTTTTATGGTTTTGTCACCTTAACTACAGACTACAAAAGATAAATGTTATTGATCTAGATCTAATCAAACACAGAGAGATAAGGGGAGATATAGAAGAGATGAAAATTTAAAATAGTGAGAATAGCACCTAGGGATATTGGTCTCTCACTGAAAATCAAAGAAATCAAAGGTAATGCAGAGAACTGATTTGTAACAATCCTCTTTTCTGGCTCCAAGCTTCCTAGGTTCCCCCGAATCCCCCAATGGATCAAAGCAATCCTGAGGTCAGGATCTGCCCTTCTACTGGATATAGTCCTAAGTTTATGATCTACCCTTCTATTGGATATAGTTCATCCCTGAGATTACTCCAACCTATTGATCTAACTAGGTTCTCCCGACAAAGGTGAGGTATAAGAATCCAATCTCCACCAATGAATCAAGGCAATCCTGAGGTTAGGCTCTGCCCTTCTACTGGATACAGTCCTAAGTTTATGATCTGCCCTTCTACTAGATACAGTTTATCCCCAGGATTACTCCAATCTAGTGATCTAGATTGGAACAAAAAACTATTACAGATGCTGCAAATGCCAGGCTACCAACTCCCCATTTCTGGCTAACATCCGCAGGAGTATCCAATCCAGGAAAATCAAATACGAAAAAGTGAAATGTAGATCAGAATCACCTTTAAAATCTATAATTATATTATAAACTTACAATACTATTGTGCCCAGATCTGCAATCTGTGTAATATACAATCTCTTACAAACCTCTGAATCTCTCAATTTACAGCTCAAGACCTCACCCTAACTACCGAAAAGAGTTTAGCCACTCATGATTAGCTAAAGAGAGAATGGGAGGAGGAAGAAGGAGCGAAAATTTAGAGGGAAAAATGGATCTCGCACTAAGCTCTGGTTCTCTCAAACTCTGGATCGTTGTTCTGTATTTTCTTCAAGCTTTTATACTCTCTTCCTCTATCCTCAGATCCATTTCAGCCAATCAAAGCGCAAGGGAATAATTTTGTTATGCTGATGTGGATGATTTCTCGTTTAGAAGCTCTCTCCCATTGGCTCTCAACTGGCAAATACATGTAAAGTACTTAGGGTTTCCATGCATGCCCAACTATGTGCCAAAAATACCCCTAGGGGTCGCTGACGTGCTTTGTAACTTGTACACAAAATTCTAGAAGTGGCAGTTGCTGAAGAAACTCGCTGAGAAGTTGCCAAAATGAGTGTCAAGAGGTTAGGGAACCTCTCGACAGGTTCTAGATCTGCTTTATGTTCATGTCGACAGGTTGCATTGGCTTTCGACAGCTTTGCAAACTTCTCGACAGGATTGAAGTAGCTCTCGATAAGTTTGGACACATCTTGACAGGTTAATAAAGATCCCGTCGACAGCTTGGGAGAACATCTCGAGAGGTTGATTTGAACTTGTCAATAGGATTGAAGGCTTATTTCTTCATTCTACCCAGTTCTACTCTCATCCTCTTGACAGGTTATACTCAACCTGTCGACGGGTTATACAATCTTCAGTGAAGTGCTCGACAGGTTGGCTCAATCCTTGCGAGAATGAACATTGCTTCAGGTAATTTGTCGACAGGTTATCTTGCACTGCTTGACAGGTTCAATTGAACCTCGCGATAAGTATCTGGAACCTCTCGACTTCGTCTGTACCTTAAAGTATCCTCTCGACAGGATTCACGTCTGTACTTCCAACCTCTCGATAGGTGTTGGAACCTCTCGAGATCTTCATCTTTTTAACTCAGTACCTCTTGATAGCTTCATTCCTTGCTCTCAGAAATTCTCGACAGGTACTGTGGAGCTCTCGACAGCTTCATGAAATCTCTAGATCGCATATTTTCAGTGCTTCCCCAGCTGACACACATCTTGGGTGTGTTGTTCTTCCTTTGTTTAATACTCAGCAACCCGTTAGTAGGTTCAATCTTTAATCCTTGTAGCTGGACTTTGTCTCAGGTCTTTTCAATTGGGTAGCACAGTGCTTCTTGGACTCTTTTAAATGAGTTTCTGCACTAAGGTGCAATTTATTACTTATCTATAAAATACACTTAAAACGCCTTATTAGTCAGCTCAAGGGTCCACCAAAGGTCAGGTTAGGAGGTGAAAAATGATATTTTTCACTTCTTAACACACCCCCAAACCTAAGCTTTGCTAGTTCTTGAGCAAAGGAGAAAGTAAGAACAATTATTGAAAATAAGAATGCCACTTTTGTAGGGAACACAGATTCATTTAGCATATGCATAAACCCTTTTAAACCTCTAGGTGATCCCTAGCGGAGGAGTGAAGTCTCTTGAGGGCTTACAATGAAGTTACCCACAAACTTCTCTAATGAGTCAGTTAATATTAATGCATCATGTTTAAAACAGAGTTCAAGCAGTATAAAATTCATTCCACACCTTGTCCATTCAGTTTTAGAGGATTCTCAGCAAAAACATGACAATTTAAAACAAAAATTATGTTGAAATTCCTTCACAATCAACCAGCTCATGTTAAGGTTTTTTGTATGAAAATTAATGCAAAGCTTACCCTCAAATTGAGAATTTTGTTTTGGATATTACCCCCATCAATCCTAATTTTAGATCCAAAACTCACCAGGGCTGTCTCTCTCAATAAATTTAGAAGAGTGTATCAATTCACACAGCTCAAGAACAGTTACAGCCCTCAAATAGGATTGCAAGCATGAGCATAGGCATTGCTCCAACTTTTGAATTCTCTAACTCTTTTCACCATAGATTAAACAAATTCTCATCTCCACATAACAGTTCAATCAATTTCAAATCAGTAAGGACTTTTTATTGGGTTGTAATGTGGCTTATGGGTGAAGTTTTCAAAGAATAAAAGGGTGGAATAAGATTCAAAATTGAGAAATCAACAAGGTAAGGAGGTGATTTGTAACTTCACATCCTTCATTTTAGCATAGTTTTATCTTCTTGAATTTTCAGATTTGAAGTTATCAGTTTCTAATCTTCTTTTTCAAAATATCGAATAAAATGACTTCTCTCTTATTACTCTTTTTTTTTGCTTTTTCTCTTTTTTATTTTTTTTCTATTTTTCTTTTCATTGGCTGGAATGTCACAACTGTACTTCTGATATACAGCTGTCATCAACTGTGCTTTCTTCTTCTTCCACCAAATGTTGAACTAGCTCCACCTTCTTCAACTTCTTCTCCTTTACCTTCTGAAATCTAAGAGTGAGGGTCAGGATGAATCAGGTCACTGAGGTTTGGGTTCAAGTACTCTGGTTTTTGTCAAAGAAAGCTTGGATTTTTTAACGCTCAAATAGTGTGTATCAAGGGCAGTTCAAAGGATAAGGATATTTTAAGCTCAAACTGTCCAAGGGATGGCCTTACTTCATGTCCTCAATGTCATGAGTGTTGTCAAGCTGTTTCAACTTGGATTTGCCTAACTTCTAGTGAGCAAAGGTAGATTCAATCAGTCCTTAGAGCAGAAGAAATTGTCAAGACACTCTTCAAAGAAAATTTTTCAGGCCCAAATCTCTCTGGGTATGGTCTTCCATTGGACTTCTGGGGTATGTCCTCACAATCTCCTCTCTTCTTAAGTTCACTAAGCACTCATTTTATAGAAAAAACCTGATATTTGCTTCATGAAAGTGTTAGAGCTATAACATGTTCCAATTTTTAAAAAGTTTTTAATTTCCTCTATATAAAATATCAGGTGTGAAATTATTTTATTTTTTTCAATTTCTGTTAAAACCTTGCTACACTACCATTAACTATCCATTGGCAAACCTTGCCACACCCCCAAACCTATGAGGAGCAATGTCCTCACTGCTTGAAGGACAAAGGGATGTGCAGCAGGATAAAAATAAAGACAGAGTAGGAAGGAAAGAGAAATAAATAACTACATTGGAGCTAAACAAAAAACATCAATAGAGAAGCAAAATAAGAACTAGTAGTAAACAAAACACACAAATGAGGACAAGAAAATGACAGTAAAATACACTAAAGCAAAATTCCTTTAGTAACACTCAAAATATGTAGAATGTAAAGGAAAGTGAGCTACAAGAGATTATGCGCAAATATCCTAACTGTACAACTCTAATCATTTGACTCTTCGGCAATCTCAGGTGGATCTTTGAGTCCTTTGCCCTTTTCTACCTTCCTAGCAGCAACAGTGGACTAGGACCTTTTGGAGGAATATTTTCTATTCCTTGATGTGTTTTTCTTTGGAGGGGGTGACATGGGCTTGGAAGGGGGCTCCTTGAATTTGATGTCAGGCTTGACTTTGCTCGGCTCCTTAGGTGGAGAAGTTGTTGCCACGGGAGGTGCATCAAGGTTTAATTCTTTGGAAAGAGCCTCAGCTAACTCTCTATCAGTCTTTACAGTTAAGTCTTCTGCATGGCAGCAATAGTCAGCCCATACTCATGAACTTTGTCCTGTGTTACTCTCAGTTGTGCCTACAGGGCCTATATCACATCCTCCTGGCCCTCAGCTCTAGTCTTCTCCTGGTTGTATTGCACCATAATTTCCTGCCAACCCTTCTTTATCTCTTTCTTCTGCAGCTTGTAAGTCACTTGTAGGAATTTGATGTGGTCAAGCAAAGGTTGACTCACAGTAGTTCTCAGGTCAGCCATGACATAGACTAAATCAAAAATAGAAGGGACTCCCAAAGCTATCCCAATATCTCTGTAATCCACCACCAACTCCATATGATCAATCAAAATTACAAGGCAGGGCTCAATTGAATCTAACTTGGTCTGTTTCATGAGATTCTGATACCACAAATTAACCAGCCTTGGGTAAGATTTTTCATTCAGTGGGCTCAACATGGGTGTCAGGCCTGCCTTCACCAAATAATTCAAAGTGTCTTGACACTCCTCTACCTTAGAGAAATAGGGGGTGTAAACAATAGTCTCTGGGATCAGATCTAATGCATCCATAAATTCATTAGGTGTGGATCTGAGCAAATGGACTACAGGATCCAATTCAGGGTCAGGCTTAGCCTCAGGAATTTCAGGCATAGGGTTAGGCTGTGTCTCAAGGGCCTCCTCAACAATGTCTTCACTGGTTTGGGCCCTCTTTGATTTCTTAGATTTCTTAGATTTCACAGTTTTTTCAGCTTCCTCCATGACAAGCTTCCTTTTTGCATGTGGGGTTTCCTTAGGCTTTGTGGGTTGCCTAGTGGATTTCCTAGTGGCTTTGGTGGCAGATTTAGAAGGCACTTTAAAAAGATTAGCCAAGGTGTCCTCTTGGTCAGCCATTACTCAATCAACATAATATCAATTACCACTAATTCAATAGCAATTACCACAAAGACTTCTTGAATGCTCAAATGACCCAAACAAAGTATAGATTGAAATGCCAATCTTGGAAATCACAAAGAGGAGCTGAAGAGAAGCTTACCAGTAGAAACCTAGGGTTCCACAGATCTTTAAATGCATAGCACCAAACCAGTGCAAACTAGGTGCAACGTGTAGCTATTGATGAATTGAATAAATGGGGAAAATAGCCAGGAAGTTACTGTAACAGCCAATGAGATAGAGAGAGAAAAAGCAAAATGGAAAAATCGCCAGAGTAAATTTAAAATACAAAGAGAAGCTGTCGAATGGCAAAAATGGAGTTGTCGTTAGGTTTAAAGCAGTGGGAAATGACTTTCGGCAGGATTGGGGCAATGTGTCGACAGGTTGATGCAACTTGTCGAAGAGTAGAAAGTCAATGATCCTCACGAGAGTTCATGCAACCCTGTCGAAGAGTTCAAGTAGACAACAACAATCATTCCGAGAGGTTCACAAAACCTCTCGACAGCCATTTTTACACCTTCAAAATCTGTCGAGAATTAGTTCATACCTCTTGATAGCTTCTAAATCTTGTCGAAAAGTAAATTGGGAACTCGTAGAACCTGTCGATATGCTCATAGTACCTATCAACAGGCTATATTTCAGTTTAAACAGGCTTGTAATCAATTCCTAGTTCATTTCTCAACAGATCTGACACTCCAACTTAGGTCACTTCACCAATTTGACTCATTATCTTACCTGAGGTACAGACAAACATAGAAAATTTATGTACAAAGCCACACAGAACTGAAATAAAGACAAAAAAAATTAGAAAAAATACATAACCAAATACATAATTTATTATACATAGTGTACATTTGTTGAAACTCAATCATGTCATGGAGGTTCATGATGGCGGATGGTTAGTACTGGCTCTACCACATTTTCAAAAATATCACCAACATC
Source organism: Chloranthus sessilifolius (assembly GCA_021018995.1). NCBI lineage: Eukaryota > Viridiplantae > Streptophyta > Magnoliopsida > Chloranthales > Chloranthaceae > Chloranthus > Chloranthus sessilifolius. The sequence goes on along the minus strand of CM037597.1, from coordinate 78,065,606 downwards.
GTCACAAAGATCATTACAATGCAGCAGCTTAGGCAAAGCCTCTTTCACAAGCTCATCAGAAACATCAATTAAAAAGCAATCCTCACTATCCATGTGACGCTGATTGGCTGCATTGTAAACATTTAATTTTACCTTCATGTTTCCAAATTACACCTGCATTACTCCTGATCTACATTGAATACAAGCATTGGCAGTGGCCAATAAAGGTCTGCCCAAAATCACAAGAATAGAAGTGGTGCACTTGCTTGGCTCCAAGTTAAGAACCAAAAAATCTGCTGGATAGAAAAGTTTGTCAACTCCAACTAACACATCCTCTATCATTCCCACAGGCTTCCTTTCAGATCTGTCTGCTAGTTGTAGCACCACATGTGTGGGTGTTGTCGCTCCAAGTGTGCCATAATTATGTGCATTATGAATCAAAAATTAAAGAATTAAAGAATGCTAAATTATATGGATGTTAACTTATGAAAGGGATATCAGCACATTGGGGCTAACACTGGCCTGCAAGATCAGGGCCAATTGTAGCAAGTTTTAAAAGTAAGTATTTCAAGATCGTCCACAGAGAAGTTTGTCTAAACTGAGAGATAAACCTCCAGATCTGTGCTACCAGATCTGGCTCTATAATTATCTATAAAAAAGAATAGATAAAAGAGAGTGTTGGATTGTGTCACATTTAACTATAAGCAAATAAAGAAAAGAATTAACTACATGATCCAGATCCAAGTTGGGGAGATGTTTAAAATAAGACAAATGCAGAAATAATAGCTTCATGTACTTTAGCCTCTGAATTTTAATGGAGAATCTGTATTTCCACAGAGCAGATTCAATCTTCATCTGGCTACCGACGAGATGTAAGAGAAATAAATCGAATTAAGGAATAGGTTTAGACTTATGGTGTGATCTCATCCACTTAAATGGTCACAGATCATCGACTAGTCGTGGCCTATTCTTTAGTTCGAACATGAACATCATAGTAAATGTCGCTTGAATTAGGTTACCAACGCTAATTCAGGATGAGGAATTAAGGGAAGTTGGATGCGGATGAGTGAATCTAAAGAAGTCTAATGCACTAAGGTGATCATTCGGAACCCTCGACATGACTCCAATGGAGAAGACATAAATTACAGAACCTTTTAAAATCCAACGTTACAATTACGAGCACGGCTTCTTAGAGAGCCCTCGGACTTACTGATCTGAGCTTCTCGAAGAGCCCTCAGTTCTGATCTTGAATCCGAACTTGGAAGTACAAATCACTCACAATGGCTCTCAAAGGTAAACTACAAGAAGGATTCTGGGGTTCAGATAAGCTATCTGACCGGAATGAGGGAAACAGAGATGAAAACTCTAAAATCTGGATACCCAATTTGGGCGAATGGCTACTCTATTTATACTTTTTCCTCCATCCTGCGCATGGCTGGATTGACCAATCAGAAGTGCTCAGATATGGATTGCCCAATGGCCGTTGAGCACGGGGATCCAGATCTGTTCTGGCCAATGAAAATGCTCTGATCTGGTTCAGCCAATCAGGCGTTAGAAGCATCAATTACATTATGGGAATTCAAAAGTCTGTTTGAGCTTCTAGAAGTTCCCGCCAAGTGATTTCATCTTTGCGGTTTTCACGTCGCCCGGAATATGCCTTTGGTTTGTGCTTGGAATCTTCTGGAATGTCTCTGGGCTTTTAATTACATTGGGGCGCGTGCAGAGTTTACTGAAATGCCCTTCAAAGTGGCTGTAAATCCCCAGTATGCCATTTCGCAGAGTTTAAGGGTCTTTTCGCAAAGTAATTTGGCTCCTGAAGCTCTTTTCGTGGGGTTTCAGTTCTGTTCGAATTAAACTTTTCTTCTTTTCGCAAAGGTCATTCTTCTATTCGAGGAGTGTTTTCTTCTTTTCGCAAAGTTCAAGGTTCTTTGCGAATAGTAGAAGTTCTTTGCGAATTGAACTCTAGGCTCCCATTCTTCTTTGTTAATTGACTTTTAACTTGATTTTTCCTTTGCGAATAGTAGAAGTTTTTTGCGAATTGAGCTCTAGCTTCCATCCTCCTTCTTCAGGTCTTTTCTTGCTCTTTTAGGCCCTTTTAGGCAGTGCTGAGGCTATTTCTTCACTCCCTCTTTGAGCTTGACATGCGTTGGCAGCTTTTTGATCATTTTAGGATGGTTTTCGGATTTGGACCTGTCTTTTTGGTTAGCTGCAATATGAACACTAAAGCACTTATTTAGTCCTCTCAAGGGTCTTTCAAGGCTCATGCTTAGGGGTGAAAAATGGTATTTTTCACTACTTATCACACCCCCAAACCTAAGCTTTGCTAGTCCACGAGCAAAGAAACATAAAAACAAAGTAAAGAGCCACTTTTGTAGGAAGCACAGTGCATTTAGCATATGCAACAAGCCTTTTCAACCCCTAGGTGATCCCTAGAGGAGGAGTGAAGTCTCTGAGGGTTTTCAAGAAGAGGTACCCACAAACTTCTCCATGAAAAGTTAATCATCGTGCAATATTATCAAATGAGCAATCAAGGAGGTTAGTTACTCTTGAATCAATGATGAAACAGAAAAATTTGATTATTGTTTGCACAGAATTTAAACATTTACAAACCTCATGAATGTTTCAATATTTCCAATCTGTGAACAGTCATAGAAAATCATACAAATGTGCGATAGCTCATCCTATGGATAAAAATTAGGTTATAAGTCATACTTAAGGTGCTCAAGTTCCAACCCAAACACTCACGGTATACTCTCATCGTGTTTTTGTTGAGGGTTCATTTCCACTCAAGCTCAAGAGCGATTACATCTCCCAAATGGATCTGTAAGCATGAGCATAGGCATGATTCTTAGGCAATGGCATCATTGACATCTCCTCACCATAGATTGGGTCACTTCTTATCTCCACATGACACTCACTCAACTTTGGATCACAAGGGCTTTTAATCTAGGTTTGTTTGTATGGCTTATGGAGTGAAGTTTCAAGGAAAGGCGCTTGAACAGAGGTTTGAATTTGAGAACTCGGGAAGTGCGAGATGGTTCATGACTCCACCTTTTGAGTTTAGCTTCTTTCTTCTTCTTTTCGAGATTCTCACATTCACGGTGATCAGTTCTTTCTTTGATCTTGCATTTTCAACATAAGGTCCCTTTTTGCCTTTTTGCTTGCAACTTTTTTACATTGTTTGTCTCTTCTTTCTCACCACCATATTGCCTGTTTTTGAGGTATTTTCTCTTCATTTTCTTGATGTTGCCTGAAATGGTCCATCTTGATTCTTTCTCCTTTACCTCCTGAATTCTCGAGTGAGGGAAGGCTGAATTAGTTCCATAGGTTCGGTGCAAGTACTTTTGAGTATTTTGATGAAGAATTGTAGGATTCTGACTCAAATGGGGTACAAACAAAAGGATTTTTCTTGGTTGGTTCTCATAGGTTCAAAAGTCGGCCCAAAGAAGGCCTTGATCTTTTCCTCGGTTTCATGAGTCTTGTTACTTGTTTTAATTTGGAGTTTCCTAACTTCTAGTGGATCTAATGCCTCACCAATCTGAATCGAAAAAATTGCCTCACCACTCTTCAATGAGATGGAAAATATATGGGCTCAATTCTCACTTGGTTATGGTTTTCCTTGAGCTTTTAAGTATATCTTTACCTTTTCTCTTCCTTTTGACTTACTACGTCTTTGATACCGGTATGTTTTTATGGTGTAATCATCATGGAAATGTAGAATATTGCAAGGTTTAGAATGTCTAAATTTGGCAAGGAATTTTAAATTTTCTAGTTGTCATGATTCTTAAGTAAATTAATACATTTCCTAATTACTTAGGTGATTACGCTTCCCTTATGTTAACTATTCCCTAGGCGGGACTTGTGCGCACACCCCCAAACCTATGGGGAGCAGTGTCCTCACGGTTCAAAGGTGGCATGGTCACTTTATACGGAAAAATTGAAACAAAAGAAAAATAAGAAGAAAAAAATAATAATAAATAAGAAAATGACATGGAGAATGGGAGAAAGTAAAGTTTATTAACTAGAAATATTTTACATAAAAAGAAAAATAAAAGATGAATAGGACAGTGTGTTTTTAGGGGAGGGGGGGTGGTGGAGGGGTGGAAGTGGCGGGAAGGTTGATTTTTGTTTTTTTCCGAGGAGGTGGAGTTGGGCCTCCTTTTCTTTGGCCAAAATCGCGAGACCTCTTCAAATTCGTCCCAGGAGGCTGAGCGGATCTGGCACCTTCGGTGGTGGTGGGTCCACCACATGGGGTAAAAGTGTGGTGGCTTATTGGCTTGGTGGTCGCCCATTTTGTAAGGGTGGGGAAAGATGTGGGGGAATTTGGTAAAGGTTGGTTATTTATAGGTTAGGTGGGGCAGCCGAAAGGGTGGGGCTTGAATGGGGGGGCATTGGGAAGGCTCATGGCCCGAATCACGTGGGTCATTAAGTAGCATTGGGCGCATGCGTGTGGGAGGCTGCGGGAAGTAACGTTCTGCATTTAATTCCTCAATAAGGGAGTAACAACCTGGGAAACAGCGGAACCCTGCGAGGAACCGCGTCCTCACTTGTTGTTGTAAGGAAAAAAACAAAGAAAATAGCAGGCTCACTGATCTAAATGGTAGAATTTAAGCAACCAAGAAAGAAAAGAAAAAATTAGTGAAGCGAAACTAAGAAACAACGAAACTAAGAACAGCGAAACTAAGAAACAGAAACAAATGCATGCATACATCTGGGTTTATTCCTCCTAAATCAGCAGTGGCCCCGCCAATTGCTTGCTTGTGCTGTTTTAGACCTACCGGCAGCTCCTCTGCTTGCTCCTTTGTAAGGGAGGAAGAAATAATCACAGTAGTGTTTGATGATCTCCCAAAAATACATATTTCAGATTTTGGGAGCTGTTTGAGTTCAATTAAGGTGAAATTTGAGAAAGAGGCAGCAAAGGTACCTTGGTAACTTGTGGAAGAGGGAGAGGAGCAGTCTCCAAGAGAGAGAACTTGATGGTCTGTTGGAGTGCCTTGCAGCAGACTCCCTTTGAATTTGATCTCCTTTTCCTTCTTTCTCGGTGGATCCCCAATCATTTTTAAATTACGTGGTGGAGTCTTTACCTTGCGATATGTTTGTAAAGACTCCTCCACCACTCATCAATGATGTCAACATGGAAACATTCCTCGAGAGAATTGAGGTTGAGTATGACATTATACACATTCAATTTAACTTTCATATTTCCAAAAGACACCTCCATGATGCCAGACCTACATTGAATGCATGCATTAGCTGTAGCCAGGAATGGTCTTCCCAGAATGACAGGGATGGCAGTGGTACTTTTGGTTGGTTCCATGTCCAAAGAAACAAACCCAAAAGCCTGAGATACTTATGAATCTAAGTGATTATAAAAATGATTAGCAGGAATACAGTGAAAAGCAAGATTCATAAGATTGACCCCTTTGTTGATGATGTGTATGAAAAAAAAAATAATGAAACATGGGAGCACATATTAAAAACAGGGTTCACACACAGCTGAGACCCCTTTATGATGAAGAAATCTCGAAGGAAAATAAAATTAGTGGGTCCATTGAATATTCAAAACAGCCTATGATTCACTACTCATTATCCTACATGATTCCTAAAAAAAAAAAAATGATCTCAGCAGGTCCAGATGGGAAAAGTGGATGCAAATGGAGAAAAACAGCCCATCCGGAAGATATCCATATTGTTTTTATAATTTTTTATTTTTTTATTATTATTATTATTTTTTTTTTACTTGTTTTGGATCAGCCCGGGCTCAACAAGAGCCCTTATTTACTACTGCTGAAAATAATGAGAAACAACTCAGAGATTTTCTATTTGTGTTTTCAGCTTCTTTTATTTTGTATTTGGTTTTGTAAAAAAAAATAAATCGACATCTTAGAAAAGACAATGAAATTATAATCAAAACAAACATTAAACACTGAATTCTTTGGTTCTCAAGAATTTAAAAATAGAAAATGAATACAAAGGAGAAGGGATGCAAACTCAAGCGGATCTGCTCCACTTTTGGTCCAGATGCTCCTTGTTGACTACTGCTCCAGATCTGCAAACATCCAAAAAGCTGCAGGATTCTTATTCAAGTATTGACAAAAATTAAAAAAAACTCGACTCAAATTTGACAAAAGACAAAAGAGTGGCAGCATTTATTCAAATAACTAGAAGGCAAAGAATAAAAACTCGAAAATAAAAAATAAAATTCTCTGCGAGAAAAACGGTTTTCTATACAAAGCTCAGAGACATTTAATCAAGCACTTGGAATGCAAAGTGCAGGTTTAAAGCAAAAATTAAAATAAATGAAAATAAACATAGGTTTATCTATTTTAGAACAAACTTCCCCGGCAACGGCGCCAAAAACTTGTTGTCGCTCCAAGTGTGCCATAATTATGTGCATTATGAATCAAAAATTAAAGAATTAAAGAATGCTAAATTATATGGATGTTAACTTATGAAAGGGATATCAGCACATTGGGGCTAACACTAGCCTGCAAGATCAGGGCCAATTGTAGCAAGTTTTAAAAGTAAGTATTTCAAGATCGTCCACAGAGAAGTTTGTCTAAACTGAGAGATAAACCTCCAGATCTGGCTCTATAATTATCTATAAAAAAGAATAGATAAAAGAGAGTGTTGGATTGTGTCACATTTAACTATAAGCAAATAAAGAAAAGAATTAACTACATGATCCAGATCCGAGTTGGGGAGATGTTTAAAATAAGACAAATGCAGAAATAATAGCTTCATGTACTTTAGCCTCTGAATTTTAATGGAGAATCAGATTTCCGCAGGCGATTCAATCTTCATCGCTACCAAGACCGATGTAAGAGAAGTAAATCCGAATTAAGGAATAGGTTTAGACTTATGGGCATGATCATCCCTTAAATGGTCACAGATCGCCATTTATTGTGGCCTATTCTTTAGTTGAACATGAACATCACTTGTAAATCTTTGCTTGAATTAGGTTACCAGCTAATTGGATGATGAATTAAGGGAAGTTGGATGCGGATAAGTGAATCTAAAGAAGTCTAATGCACTAAGGTGATCATTCAGAACCCTCGACATGACTCCAATGGAGAAGACACAAATTACAGCAACCTTTTAAAATCCAACGTTACAATTACAGAGCACGGCTTCTTAGAGAGCCCTCAGACTTCTGATCTGAGCTTCTCGAAGAGCCCTCAGTTCTGATCTTGAATCCGAACTTGGAAGTACAAATCACTCACAATGGCTCTCAAAGGTAAACTACAAGAAGGGATTACAGGGGGTTCAGATAAGCTATCTGACCGGAATGAGGGAAACAGAGATGAAAACTCTAAAATCTGGATACCCAATTTGGGCGAATGGCTTCTCTATTTATACTTTTTCCTCCATCCTGCGCATGGCTGGATTGACCAATCAGAAGTGCTCAGATCTGGATTGCCCAATGGCCGTTGAGCACGGGGATCCAGATCTGTTCTGGCCAATGAAAATGCTCTGATCTGGTTCAGCCAATCAGGCGTTAGAAGCATCAATTCTGTTATGGGAATTCAAAAGTCTGTTTGAGCTTCTAGAAGTTCCCGCCAAGTGATTTCATCTTTGGGTTTTCACGTGGGGCGGAATATGCCTTTGGTTTGTGCTTGGAATCTTCCGGAATGTCTCTGGGCTTTTAATTACATTGGGGCGCGTGCAGAGTTTACTGAAATGCCCTTCAAAGTGGTCAAATCCCGATATGCCATTTACAGAGTTTAAGGGTCTTTTCAAAGTAATTTGGCTCTGAAGCTCTTTTCGTGGGGTTTCGAGCCTGGAATTAAACTTTTCTTCTTTTTGCAAAGGTCATTCTTCTATTAGAGTGTTTTCTTCTTTTAGCAAAGTTCAAGGTTCTTTGCGAATAGTAGAAGTTCTTCTGAATTGAACTCTAGGCTCCCATTCTTCTTTGCGAATTGACTTTTAACTTGATTTTCCCTTTGCGTATAGTAGAAGTTCTCTGCGAATTGAGCTTCAGCTTCCATTCTTCTTCTTCCGGCCTTTTCTTGCTCTCTTAGGACCTTTTTGCCATTCGAGGCTATTTCTTCACTCCTCTTTGAGCTTGACATGCGTTGTCGACTTTTGATCATTTAGGATGGTTTTTTTGGATTTGGACTGTCTTTTGGTTAGAATATGAACACTAAAGCACTTATTTAGTCCTCTCAAGGGTCTTTCAAGGCTCATGTTTAGGGTGAAAAATGGTATTTTCACTACTTATCACACCCCAAACCTAAGCTTTGCTAGTCCCGAGCAAAGAAACATAAAAACAAAGTAAAGAGCCACTTTTGTACGAAGCACTGGTGGATGTGGCATATGCAACAAGCCTTTTCAACCCCTAGCTGATCCCTAGAGGAGGGGTGTAGTCTCCTGAGGCTTCTCAGTGGAGGGAGGCACAAACTTCTCCATGAAAGCTTAATCATCAGAATATTATCAAATGAGCAATCAAGGAGCGAGGTTAGTTACTCTTGAATCAATGATGAAACAGAAAATTTGATTATTGTTTGCACAGGAATTTAAACATTTACAAACCTCATGAATGTTTCAATATTTCCAATCATGAGCAGTCATAGAAAATCATACAAATGTGCGTGATGAAGCTCATCCTATGGATGAAAATTAGGTTATAAGTCATACTTAAGGTGCTCAAGTTCCAACCCAAACACTCACGGGGTATACTCTCATCAGTGTTTTGTTGAGGGGTTCATTTCCACTCAAGCTCAAGAGCAGTTACATCTCCCAAATGGATCTGTAAGCATGAGCATAGGCATGATTCTTAGGCAATGGCATCATTGACATCTCCTCACCATAGATTGGGTCACTTCTTATCTCCACATGACAGCTCACTCAACTTTGGATCACAAGGGCTTTTAATCTAGGTTTGTTTGTATGGCTTATGGAGTGAAGTTTCAAGGAAAGGCAGTTTGAACAGAGGTTTGAATTTGAGAACTCAGGAAGTGCAGGAGATGGTTCATGACTCCACCTTTTTGAGTTTAGCTTCTTTCTTCTTCTTTTCGAGATTCTCACATTCACAGTGATCAGTTCTTTCTTTGATCTTGCATTTTTCAACATAAGGTCCCTTTTTTTTGCCTTTTTGCTTGCAACTTTTTTACATTGTTTGTCTCTTCTTTCTCGGTCACCATATTGCCTGCTTTTTTTATTTCTCTTCATTTTCTTGATGTTGCCCAGAAATGGTCCATCTTGATTCTTTCTCCTTTACCTCCGAATTCTCGAGTGAGGGAAGGCTGAATTAGTTCCATAGGTTCAGTGCAAGTACTTTTGAGTATTTTGATGAAGAATTGTAGGATTCTGACTCAAATGGGGTACAAACAGCAGATTTTTCTTGGTTGGTTCTGAGGTTCAAGAATTTGTCCAAAGAAGGCCTTGATCTTTTCCTCGGTTTCATGAGTCTTGTTACTTGTTTTAATTTGGAGTTTCCTAACTTCTAGTGGATCTAATGCCTCACCAATCCTTTGAATCGAAAAAATTGCCTCACACTCTTCAATGTGAGATGGAAAATATATGGGCTCAATTCTCACCGGTTATGGTTTTCCTTGAGCTTTTAAGTATATCTTTACCTTTTTCTCTTCCTTTTGACTTACTACGTCTTGATACGTATGTTTTATGGTGTAATCATCATGGAAATGTAGAATATCGCAAGGTTTAGAATGTCTAAATTTGGCAAAGGAATTTTAAATTTTCTAGTTGTCATGATTCTTAAGTAAATTAATACATTTCCTAATTACTTAGGTGATTCTGCTTCCCTTATGTTAACTATTCCTAGGCGGACTTGTCTCGCCACACCCCAAACCTATGGGGGAACAGTGTCCTCCTTTGGTTCAAAGGTGGCATGGTCACTTTATCTGGAAAAATTGAAACAAGGCAACAATAAGAAAAAAAAAAAATAAATAAATAAATAGAAAATGACATGGAGAATGGGAGAAAGTAAAGTTTATTAACTAGAAATATTTTACATAAAAAGAAAAATAAAAAGAGAATAGGGAGGTGTTTTTAGGGAGGGGGGGGCGGTGGAGGGTGGAAGTGGCGGGGAAGGTTGATTTTTTGTTTTTTCGAGGAGGCTGGAGTTGGGCCTCCTTTTCTTTAAAATCGCGAGGACCTCTTCAAATTCGTCCCGGAGGGCTGGGCGGATCTGGCACCTTCGGTGGTGGTGGGTCCCGACCACATGGGGTAAAAGCGGTGTGGTAGCTTATTGGCTTGGTCATCGGCCATTTTGGAAGGGTGGGGAAAGATGTGGGGAATTTGGTAAAGGTTGGTTATTTATAGGTAAGGTGGGGAAGCGAAGGGTGGGACTTGAATGGGGGGCATTGGGAATGCTCATGGCCCAGAATCGGTGGGTCATTAAGTAGCATTAGGCGCATGCGTGTGGGCGTGAAAGTAACTTCTGCATTTAATTCCCAATAAGTGAGTAACAACACGAAATTGGGGAAAGCGTGTGAGGCGTGTCCTCACTTGTTGTTGTAAGGAAAAAACAAAGAAAATAGCGAGGCTCACTATGATCTAAATGGTAGAATTTATGAAAAGAAACCGAAAGAAAAGAAAAAAAATTAGTGAAAGCGAAACTAAACAACGAAACTAAAAGCATGAAACTAAGAAGCGAAACAAATGCATGCATACTGGGTTTATTCCTCCTAAATCAGCAATGGTCCAAATTGCTTTCTTGTCTTGTTTAGAACTACCAATGACTCCTCTTCTTGCTCCTTTGTAAGGGAGGAAGAAATAATCACAGGTAGTGTTTGATGATCTCCCAAAAATACATATTTCAGATTTTTGGGGAGCTGTTTGAGTTCCAATTCAGGTGGGCTGAGAAAAGAGGGCAGCAAAGGTACCTTGGTAACTTGTGGAAGAGGGAGAGGAGCAGGTCTCCAAGAGAGAACTTGGTGATCGTTGGTGAGTGCCTTGCACAGCACTCCTTTGAATTTGATCTCCCTTTTCCTTCTTTCTCAGTGGATCCCCAATCATTTTTAAATTCTGTGGTGGAGTCTTTACCTTGCAGATATGTTTGTAAAGACTCCTCCACCAGCTCATCAATGATGTCAACATGGAAACATTCCTCAGCAGAGAATTGAGGTTGAGTAACAGCATTATACACATTCAATTTAACTTTCATATTTCCAAAAGACACCTCCATGATGCCAGACCTGCATTGAATGCATGCATTAGCTGTAGCCAGGAATGGTCTTCCCAGAATGACAGGGATGGCAGTGGTACTTTTGGTTGGTTCCATGTCCAAAGAAACAAACCCAAAAGCCTGAGATACTTATGAATCTAAGTGATTATAAAAATGATTAGCAGGAATACAGTGAAAAGCAAGATTCATAAGATTGACCCCTTCTCATCAGGCTTATTTCCAACTTGGTTATCCACCAGCCTCCCACTCCTCAAGGTAGTGTTAGATTTTTCTTCTTTATGAGAAGTCTCACCAATCATGTACTACCCTTTTGGATTGTTCATGGGCTGACTAGGCAGTCTCTCCTCTTCTCTCCTAGCCAAATAATTAGATAGCTGACCAAGGTGGTCCTCTATCTTCTTGATGTTTTGACTATGGGAGTTAACAGTTTGAGATAAAGATCCCAAATTTTACAGTGAAGCCAGAACTTGCTCTTTAATTGTGAGGGACCTAGAGGGTGCTGGGGCTGGTGCACTTTGATGCACATGCTGAACCATTGGTTGGGCCATCGGTTGCTGGTATTGGGGCCTTGGAAAATAATTTTATTGGTATGGCTGGGCATTTCTATAGAGCATGGACTGTTGTGGCTGCTGTTGTTGCTGATTTTTAAAATTATCTTGCCTCCACCTCAAGTTGGGGTGGTTCCTCCAATGATAATCAGCAGTAGGCTGTTGTCCATAGGACTGAACAGCATGCACATGTTCCATTAGAAAATCTGAAAATTGGGTAGCTGAGGGACATTCCTCAAGGGAGTGAGTGGGAGACTGGCATATCATACATGCCTCCTCCACTTTAGCAACCATTGGAGATTGTATTGCTCTCATAATGTGACGACCCGACTTTTCCAATCCCTAAGGTATAGGAAAGGCCGGTTCATCAACTTATTGATTTCTCAATAAGCCATAACAAACAGAAGCCGGCAACATAACAATGATCTAAAGACAGAGGCAAAGCATAGAATAATCCAAAAACAAAAGCTTTTAACAACAAAAAATATATCACTATGAGGAACCAAGAAGAAACACCGGTGATGACCAATCCAACACCTAAATTAGTGGTTCACTATAATGGTTCCTCGAGTGATATCAAAAGAACAAAACAATGGCCTAGGGCCCAATATTCAAAGAATATTCAAACAAAAGTACCAAAAAGAAGGGATCTAGAATCAAGGGAAAAACTCCTCAGTAGGTGTATCCAATTCCTCCTCAGGAATGTAATCGGAGTCATCCAGATCCTCTGACCCTAGGTCAGTCTCAGCACCTGTGACGTATAGTCAAGGGTGAGCTAACAACAAAGCCCAATAGAGGAAACAGATCTATTTGCATTTCATTATAAGTAAAGGTTTTCAAAAGACAGAAATCGGATCAAATATAGTTTTCAAATGATGCTTTCCAAAGTAAATCTCCAGTTCTAATCATGAGTCAAAACTAGAATATTCATCTAATGTGTTCAAAATCTTCTAAATTAGCATGCTTCTTGTCTTAAATTTATAACTTAATTTTATCTCCCAAATTTCCTATAGCATGAGAGCGGACTACGTGACCGATGGGAAACCCTACTGACCATCGTCGTTCATGAACCCATTTTCTGAAGTGCAACAAGCCCCTACGCTATGAGGGAAACTTGCGCCAAAGTAAATACCGTCAACACGGTTGGTAGAATCTAGGGCATCATTCGTATGTACCTCAAATCAAATGCAAATGCTAACTTATATCAAAGCTTATTATTCATAACATATTACTGATTTTTCAGAGTTCTGATTCGAAGTTCTTATTCAAATATTAACTGAGGTTCTGAGGTTCAAATTACAAAGTTCTTAGTCATAACAAAATTTCCAAATTTCTTATTTGTATCACATATTCAGGTTCTTATTTATGCTGTGTTCAAACAATGTTCCAAAAATTATGCTTCTTATTGAACAGTCAAAAACAGTTCCTACTTATAATAGAATGCAAATGAAGTGTAGGGTTCCCCTACCTCAACAAAGAAGGTTCAAAACAAGCATAAGCAATCCTGACAAAGGACCCCCAATATTCAAAACTTACAATGATTAACACTCTCAATGTTAATATAAGACCAAAAGTCAAACCCAAAAGCTTGTCGAGAAAATATCCGACAAAAATTTTAAGGATTTGAAACAGGGCAGAATTCGACCCTCAAATTCAAATTCGTGGGTCGAATTTGAAATTCGATGGTCGAATTCAATTTCGACCCTCGAATTCTAAAAATCTCATCAGGCATGAAATTCAGAAAATTGACCCTCGATTTTCAATTCGATGGTCGATTTCCAAATTCGACCCTCGAATTGGAAATCGACCCTCGATTTTTAAAATTTGCATCAGGCTTAAAAAATAGATTTCGACTGTCGAATTTCAAATCGATGGTTGAATTTCTTCAGGTCTGTGGCTGTCAAATATTCATGCCCAGATTCTTTCTCTCTTATTCAACCACAGCCATATGATTTTATTTAAACACATTACATGCTACTCTAAACAAAACATAATTTAAAGGACACAAGGAGGTTTAAAAAGCCTACTTGTTGTCATTTAATCCCTTGTTCCCGTTGCACCAAATCACGCACCGGAACCAAGCATGAAGGCTTAACGATTTAGAATCTCCAATCAGTCCATCATAAACCTTTCTCTATTGCAAATATCAAAACGACACAGAGACATCCTCTCCCTGGTCCTTCTCTTCCAATAGTCCAAACAGATCAAAATTCAAGCACAAGGCTAATCAATGGTTGAGATGGGAAGAGTAATTCTCAAGCTCTCTAGATCTAGGATTAAAATGAGTTAAGGCTTTTGAGGTTTATGAATTTCAACGAGAGAGAGAAGTTGAACTTCTCGTTCAGTCTCTCTTATAACCTAAAACTCAACAAACAAATATCTAGATTTTATAGTTTTGTAACTTATCCACTTAATTGCAAAAATATCCCATGTTGAACTCATACACCAATCCCTATCGTGTAAGTCATCGCGTACATGACTTGCACACCTCTCGAGATAAATTCCTTTGGCCATTAGTCTTATTATAGCCTTAGCTTACCAAATATCTAAAAATCCCTCAATAATTTCTGGACACGCTTATCGAGGTAAACGAAAAATAGGCCAAAATATCAGGGATATTACATTCTCCCCTCCTTAGGAATTTTTGTCCTAAAAAATGTAAGGCAACACACACCATATAATGAAACGAAAAGGAAACATGGTCACCGTGCGCCGTTCTCGTAGGGCACGCAAGTCAAGGGATGGGATCCGTAGTAATGTGGATGTATTGCATGTGGCACCAGAAGGGCCATAGTGGATTGCATCCGTACATGGATGCCTACACCCCAAGTGTCACGTGCCAGGGAGACCGATGCACAGTGACACATGAAAGCAACAAATATAACAAAAACCCACCATAGCAATAGAAAGAAACAACAAAACCCACATAGGGAGCGTAAAACAAGATAGCAAACCACATAATAGAGTACATGTCCACAGAACAAAATCCAAAACCCACATAGGTAGTGCAAAATAAGACTAAACATACCCACATATAAAGCGAAAAAGTACAGGTCCATAAATACAGATAAGACGAAACCACACAAAGGATCCGATCAAAATCCCAAAACAAGAAGTATAAAGAGAGCAAACAGTAGGACCACCAGGTCCTAAATAATCCATGCAAGTAATAATAAATACATGCCCCATAAAATCCAAAAATAAATCATAGCCCCCCCGAAAAGCAGCACTAAAACTCGCCCGCAGCAGATGGACTAGCCTGATCCTGGTCATCGGCTCCCTCATCAGCATCGTCACCCACATCCTCTCCGACCGTAGTAGGCATGCTGGTACCGGCGCCCGACGTCGAAGGGCGATGAACAGAGGCACGGATGTCGGCCATATAGGTAGCATAGTTGGCGGGGAACGCGTGCTGCATCAAGTAGGTGAGAGCCCCGTCATGAATGTCCAACTCCTGACGCATAGAGCCGGTATGTTGTGTGAGCTCCTGTATCTGGTGGCTCATCGTAATCATCTGGCATGTAAACTCTGAGAGCGTAAGGATGTCGCTCTGTGGGGGCTGAGTGGATGTAGGAGCAGCGGTGTCAGGGGCAACAAGTGTAGGGTCCTCATCCTCATCGTCGGCGGCTACATCAGGAACGACTGCTTCCTTGGGAGTCTTCACAAGTCTACCATAGGTCTGACCCCAATTGACAAGGTTATACATTTTAAGACCATCAGTAGATTTTGGCTCGGTAGGGGGGATATCATACGCGGGGCCTGCTTGGTAATTCTCGATCATCACCGAAATCAAACGAGCATAGGGAATGCCCTTTTTTAATTTCTTTACCTGCTTTCCCATTTTCTCACGGGCTTTAATAATCCCTTTTAAAAGTATTTCAGGAGCACTAAACCAACGCTCCTTGTAAGCGACAAATAAAATTTGTTGGAGGGGACCGGCACGCTCGGACTTGTGACCAAATGGGTAGAGGGTGGTCTTGAAAATTTTGTCCAACAGCCACATAGAGCCGGGCATGTGTGTACGGACAATAGCCTTACCCGACCCATGACGACCCTACATCATTTGGGTAATCACATCATGAAAGGGGACTGGCTTGGGGAAAGGAGGGTCCAATCCCAATGTTGTAGAGTGTTTCAGCAGGCAATGCAGTGCACAGCCATGTCATCGAGGTCAAAAGTGTAATCCCGTCCGTCAATTGATGTATAAATCTTTTTACCATCCTCGCGGCGCATATGTTGGTAAAACAGGTGCACTAAACGAGGGTAAAAGTGGTCGCTAAATGCAATGCAAAGCGAAGTCATCGGGGCTTTTTCGAGGTATTCTCCCGCCCACTGAGTGGTTGTTTGCTGATCAAACAACTCAGGGTGAAAAATGTACTCAGTGGCGAAGCCCTTAATTCCCCAAAATTCTGTGGGCTATTCGTTGATGGGAGGGGACACAAGTGGAGTTGGCTGAGTAGGCTGTTCGGCCTGTGGAGCTGAGTGGGGTTGGTGGCTTGAGGAACCAGCTTTTGAAGCCGGCCTCTTGGAGGTAGGGTTTCGAATAGGGGCTTGCTTCTTAGGCCCCATTGAAGCAACAAAAAAAAACTCCTAATAGATTGCAAGAAAATAAGGCTTCACAAAGAAAAATTGAATAAGGGTTACCTTGATAAAGCCCCAAATCCGATTCCAAATGGTTGAAATCCAAGTCCTTGGCAAGTTGTAGTTGATTTCCCCTCGAATTTCGGCCAAAAATAGTGTAAGAAAACTCCAAATTCACCAAAAGCCCTAAGCTCAAACCCTCAAATGTGTAAGCACGAAATGCCAAAATAAAACAGAACCCCCACTTAAATCAAGAAATTCGACCCTCGATTTCAAATTCGTGGGTCGAATTTCAAATCGACCCTCAATTTCTACAAAAGTTTCTCAGGCTTGAATTTTTTCTTAAAAAGTCTGGGTACTGTGCAAGGAAATTCGAGCCTCGATTTTGAATTTCAACCCTTAATTTTCTCGAGGTCTGTTTTTCCTTGAAAATTCAAAAATGTAAAAATGGAGGTCTCTTGCTTGGGTCCAAATGGACTTCCTTAGAGCTCAAGTCACTCAGGTCACTATATTTGTGTGACAGCCCAGATTTCTGCACCCAGAAAGCCATGCCATCAGGATCATACTCTGGATGATCCCCAGGACAAATCACGAAGTGTCTGCTCGTATAGCGGAAACCAAGCAAACACTGTCCAGCAGTGGTAGATCGAGTTATCACAAGGCATTTAAAATAGAAAGAAGCTATAAAACAAGCATGTATCTAAATATATAAAAATATACATTCCCAAAAAGGAACCAAGAAGAACCAATGGTGCTGGACATCCATCACCCAAAATAATGGTTCCTAATAATGGTTCCAATAGAATGTATAGTAATACTATAAAAGGAAGAAAATATCTCTGAGAAAGTAAATCTGATGGCCACAGTACAATAATCCAAAGGTTTACACAAAATCTCAAAAATAGCAGACTCGTATACCTAGACTAAGGATAAAAGTCCTCCGCCTGGACATCAGTCTCCTCGTCCTCGGCCTCAGCCTCTAGATCAGGCTGGTAATCTGGGTCACTCTCAGTGCCGGGAAGTACCGCTTCAGAACCTAAAAGTGATTTAGAAAGCAGGGTGAGCTACATCATAGCTCAATAGAAGAATTCTAACTAAATGAATTGAATATGCAGATCATGCTATCTCAAAACAGAAATCAAATAAGAAACATACAATCATGACGAATCAAATCAAATACTAAGCTTTTAGACAAGAAATCAGATGTTATGCAAGTATATTATCAGAGAGCTTAAATTGTGTATATTTAACTTAAGAAACTCCCGTGACTATATAGCACGGAGTAAACAGGAATGCCCGATAGGAAACCCCAACCAATCGTCATTCACATGAACAATTTTGAAAGTGCAACAATGCCTCATCTATGGAGTGCAATTGTACCGAGGATTACAAGCAGGTGCACAAGTGTGCCAGGCATCGGATATACCGCCGGGTCGGTGGGGATCATCTGGTTTAAATCATCAAATCACATACACATAGACCTCACAGATCAGATAGCAGAAATCAGAAGCAGGCTTCAGGATACAAATCAGGAAAACAGAAATTAGAGATAGCAGGAATTTTTTATATGCATACATGCTTGCTAAAAACAAAAATCAGGGCACAGATATGAAATAAGCATGAAATCATACTTAAAAATAGTTTAGGTTGGTTTTCCCCTACCTCAGGTCAGACCTCTTTCTAAGCAAATCCAACGCCGTTCTAAAGCAGTCCAAAAGTTCTTATCTACGGCTTCCACTCTTAGTCTACATCACACACATGATGATGTATAAAAATTGATCCTAAATATTAATAATATTGATGTATTTAAGTGTTTTCTCAAAACAGAGATGGAAATGGGTAATTTCGTGTTGACTCAAAACTTGACCCAACTTCCCACTTTATTTTGACTATCAAAACATTTGATTTAAGATTTGGCTAATTCCTAAAAGAGTTAGATCTCGTCGTACTCTTTCCAAAGTATCAAGAGTCGCATCAATCAGAGTTCGGGACAAGGAGTTATGGCCAAAATACCGAAGCTATATCGATACTTCAGTCAAAACGTGCTAACTTAGAACTTGGCCAAACTTCCAGCTCAATTTTGATCATCAAAACAATTTATTCATTGGTTAGTTAATTCATAAAAGTTTTAGATTTAGTTGTCCTCTTTCCAATTCCTCAAGAATCACATCAATCGGAGTTTGGAGTAAAATGTTATGACCAAAACACTGAAGTAGTGTCGGCACAGTCAAATTGATCGATCAACACATTATATTGATCGATCAATACCACATTGATCGATCAATTTCACCATTGATCGATCAACTATCATATTGATCGATCAATTTCACCATTGATCGATCAACCATCATATTGATCGATCAATTTCACCATTGATCGATCAACCATCATATTGATCGATCAATTTCACCATTGATCGATCAATGCTGTCGGGAATGAACCTCCAGCAACCTAACTTGCTGTTTTTATCATTGTATATATAATTTTATCGATCAATCACTTATATTGATCGATCAATACAAAATTTGATCGATCAATCACCTATATTGATCGATCAACACCCAATTTGATCGATCAATCACCTACATTGATCGATCAAAACCTTCATAAATGCACAGCCATAAGGTTTTGTCATTTTTTATCTATTTTCATCCAAATCTTCTACGATCTTCATCGTATCACACACAAATCCATGCTAAACTAAAACAAAGATTTATTCTACTATCTAAACTATTAAAATCAAAGAAAAACTAACCTTTCTTCGATCGATTTTGCGCCTTTAAGGATCGTTGTCCAAAGGGGTTTCGAAACGAATCTTTCGAATTTCTACGGCGATTTCACCATGATTGATCACCACGAATTCAAGATGAAGTCGTCAATGATCCACGCATCGATCGTAACCTCTTCAACACTTGGTTAGCGATCACGAGGTGGAGCGTTTCTTGAAAAAAATGGGCTTCTAAGGAAAAAGGGGTTTGAATGGCTTGTAGTTCCCGGATCTCTAACGGTTGAAATTTACCAACGGCGGACACTCAAGCGAGGCCGTCGTCATGTGCTTTGCAAAGGTTGCGGAGATTGCGGCGCGGTTGCAAATCAAAATCTCACAGTTTCTCATGAGGGTTCCACGGGGAAGAAGCTCTCTCTCTCTCTCTCTCTCTCTCTAGAACTCCCAAACTCTAAGGCTTTCAACCGGGTGAAGTTTCTTTGAGAAGCTTTGCCTTTTAATTAGCTAAAGGGCTTGGTTTCGGTGTGAAGCAATAACACTGCAAAAGTGTGTTAGGCTTATCCACTTGAAATAGAGTTTGGTTTCGGTGTTGAGCGGCACACGATGCGTCGGTGCACGGCTTTCACACTAAAGGCCCAAACACACATTTAAACCTTAATCCGTCCGCACAAAGTTATTCTAATATTATTTAAATATTTATTATTATATAAAAATCTATGATGACATCGATTTTCGTGTCGACCACACACTCGAGGTCAGTCGAGTTCGGGTCTGATTTTTCGGGTTATTACAATTTGACTAGGACAACAGTATCACAGTCGAATTTGAGCGTGTAAAATTTTTAAAGAAAAGGCTTTAAATTCGCCCGAATTAATTCACACGCCTATTTGTGAGTAACCATCCCGGGTTAGGTTGAAGTCCCAAAATTTTATGGTTGTTTCTAGTAGATAGGGACTGTGAAACAGCCACAAAATTTAACAAAAATAAAATGGATCGCCAAAATCACCCGCAAAAATTGATAGTCTTTTATATAGTAAGTACGAAAATACAAAGTATGATACAGTGAACACAAATTTCTCAAAATTAATTGAACAAGCTCGGAAACTGGTCTCGGAGCTCAGCCTCTCGCTCCCAGGTGGCTTCCTCCGGTGTATGATCTCGCCATTGGACGAGAACCAAAGGAATCCTCTTAGTGCGTACGATCTGCTCCTTGCGGTCCAAGATCTGAACCGGGTCCTCAATCACCGTCAAACCATCCTGAAGCTCGATGGGTTGGTAATCAAGTACATGAGTCAGGTCACGAATGTATCGACGCAGCATCGACACATGGAAGATGTTGTGCATGCTTGACAATTGCGGCGGTAGCGCCACACGATATGCAACCTCTCCGACTCGGCCCAATATCTCAAAAGGCCCAACGTACCGAGGACTCAGTTTCCCTCATTTCCCGAATTGCATAACGCCCTTCGTAGGCGAAATCCGAACGAAAACATTCTCGCTGACCTGAAAAATCAAGTTTTAGAGCCAATTGTCACATGGAATATGTATCAAGTGATGAAATACACAGTAGTGTAGTTAAACTACCTTAAAATCCACGTGTCTCCGTTTGAGATTGGCGTAGCTCTTCTGACGACTCTGAGCTACACGTAGTCGCTCGCGAATCAATCGAACCATCTCGGTCGTGCGTTCGACTATCTCAGGGCCAATAATGAGCTTCTCACCCACTTCTTCCCAGTTCAACGGCGATTTGCACCGTCGTCCATATAAAGCCTCGAACATAGCCATACCGATGCTAGCTTGAAAGCTATTGTTGTAGGTGAACTCGATCAGAGGTAAGTGTTGGTCCCATGACCCGTGAAAATCCAACATGCATGCTCTCAGCATGTCCTCTATGATCTGATTCACTCGCTCAGTCTGGCCATCCGTCTGTGGGTGAAACACTGAATTAAAGTCATGACGAGAACCCATTCCCTCCTGATATCGCTGCCAAAAGTGTGAAGTAAACAACGGGTCTCTGTCTGACACAATACTAGCCGATATCCCATGTAGTCTAACAATCTCCTTCAGGTATAACTTTGCAAGTCTACTGACTGTATACGTGGTATTGTATGGCAAGAAATGAGCAGACTTGGTTAGCCTATCTACAATGACCCAAATGGCATTGCTCTTCCTCAGTGTTTTCGGCAGCCCGAGTATGAAATCTATGGAAATAGCTTCCCATTTCCACTCAGGCACAGGTAAAGGCTGCAATAGGCCTGCAAGATTCTGATGATCAACCTTAACCTGTTGACAAAACAAGCACCACGATACGTACTTAGCGACGTCGCATTTCAAACCTCGCCACCAGAAACTCTTCATCAAGTCCTGATACATCTTGGTGCTACCAGGATGTATGGCATACATGGATTTGTGAGCCTCTTCTAGAATGGTGTCCCGAAGCTCGGTACTCGACGGTACACATACACGGTCGTGAAACAATAAGGTCCCCATCTGCTCGTATGGAGAAATCCTTCTTGCTATCATTCTCGACATCTTGTCTGATCACCATCAGCTCATCATCGATCATTTGAAGCTTCCTGATATTCTCGAAGAGCGTAGGACATAGTACAAGTGTGGCCATCAATGCTCCCATAGCCTTTGACATCGAACCGTGAGCTGCCCAAAGCCATATCCTCCAAAAGCTTCCATCTCTGAATCCGGCTAACAAGATGTGACAACTGTGCTGAAGACCTACTAAGAGCATCAACAACGACATTCGCCTTTCCCGGATGGTACTGAATCGAGCAATCGTAGTCCTTCAAGAACTCCATCCATCCTCGCTGCCTCATATTCAAGTCCTTTTGAGTGAATAGGTACTTGAGACTCTTGTGATCGATGAATATATCAAATATCTCACCGTAGAGGCAATGTCTCCAAATCTTCAAGGCGAATATAACTATTGCTAACTCTAAGTCATGCGTCGGATAGTTTCTTTCATGGTCCTTCAGCTGCCTGGAACCATATGTAATGACCCGCTCGTGTTGATTAAGCACACAGCCTAATCCGCCATAAGAAGCATCACTGTACACTGCAAAGCCTCCACTGCCGGAAGGTATGGCAAGTACTGGTGCCGTAGTCAATCGACACTTTAGCTCCTAAAAGCTCTGCTCGCACTGCTCTGTCCAATCAAACTTCGCATTCTTTCTCGTGAGCTGCATAAGTGGACCCGATATCTTCGAGAAATCCTCGACAAATCTCCGATAGTACCCTGCCAAACCAAGGAAACTTCGGACCTTTGTAACTGTCGTAGGCTGTTCCCAGGTCACCACAGAATCTATCTTTGTAGGATCCACTGAGATACCCGCTTCAGAGACTACGTGGCCTAAGAAACTGACTTGATCAAGCCAAAACTCACACTTACTGAGTTTGGCATACAACTAATGGTCCCTGAGTGTTTGAAGAGCCATCTT
Organism: Chloranthus sessilifolius; assembly: GCA_021018995.1. Taxonomy (NCBI): domain Eukaryota; kingdom Viridiplantae; phylum Streptophyta; class Magnoliopsida; order Chloranthales; family Chloranthaceae; genus Chloranthus; species Chloranthus sessilifolius. The sequence goes on along the minus strand of CM037597.1, from coordinate 78,043,175 downwards.
CAGATGTTGCACATGCTCCTCTCTGGTTTTTGAATAGATGAGGATGTCATCTATGAAAACTACCACAGATTTATCAAGATGTGGTTTGAACACTCTGTTCATCAGATCCATGAAAGATGCTGGCACATTCATTAATCCAAACGGCATCACTAAAAACTTATAGTGGCCATAACGTGTTCGAAACGCAGTCTTGGATATATCTTCCGCCTTGATCTTGAGCTGGTGATAGCCTGACCTCAAATCAATCTTCGAAAAGAACTTTGCACCTTGCAACTGATCAAATAAGTTATCTATCCGCAGAAGAGGATAACGATTCTTAATCGTCATCTTGTTAAGCTTCCTATAATAGATACACAGATGCATCGATCCATCCTTATTTTCCACAAAAAGAACCGGTGCACCCCAAGGAGAAACACTCGGTCGAATAAAGCCTTTGTCTAACAGCTCCTGAAGCTGTTCCTTGAGTTCTTTCAACTCAGCAGGCGCCATCCGATATGGAGCTTTGGATAACGGTTCTGTACCCGACGCTAGCTCAATCTCTCGATCAGGTGGTAATCCAAGTAAGTCCTCTGGAAAGACATCAGGATACTCACAGACCACCTTGATAAGAGCCAAGTCATTCTTCTTCTCTGTAGAATCTTGCAAGTAGGCCAGATACCCACTACAACCATTCTTCATCATGCGCTCGGCCTTAATGGCTGAAACCAACGGCGTAACCTTGGATTTAACTCCACAGAATCGGAAGGATTTTCACTTTGGCGGTCGGAAGGTCACGATCTTCCGTAGACAGTCCACGCTCGCGTGATAAGCTACCAACCAATCCATTCCAAGAATGATGTCGAACCCTTCCATGCTTAACGTAATCATGTCGGTCACTGTCTTGTGCTCATCAATCATCACGATGACTGACTGACATGATGTATCAGCGCATACTGAACTTCCCATAGGAATCTTTACGTCCAAAATGAAAGCAAGGGGTTCGGGAGTGATACCCAACTTCTCTAAGAAGGAAGGAGTAATAAATGAGTGTATAGACCCATGGTTTATAAGTACTCATACTTCAATTTTATTCAGGTCGCTACGACGACTCATCATAAGGGTACCTTTAGTTAAAAAGTTTGTTAATTATATGCAATGATTCCAATGTGGTTTAACATACTTAACTTGAATTTAAACATTAAATAATAGAATTAATACAGAATTGACATCGCAACTTTAATGATACCTTGGATTACGTCATTAGACGTTTGGGCATCCTGCGCAGTCACCGCATAAGCTCGACCTTGAATTGTAGGTCGCGTCGACTTCTGCGTAGAGACTGACGCAGTCCGTCCTTTCTCAACAGCAGGACAATCCTTGATCATGTGACCAATCTGTCCACACCTGAAGCATCCTCCAGTGTTCCATCGGCTATCCTTCGTCTTATGTGGTTTCCCACATCTTGCACACACTAGGGTAGAAACAGGAGTAACAGTTGATCCCCGCGTTGAACCCTGAGCCACAGAAGCTCCACTCGCAGTAGTGCTCCCGGCTCTGAAAGGTCATCCTGGTGACGAACTATGCGGTCTCTGATAGGAAGATGACACTGGTCCTGAAGCAACAGCCTGTCTGGAATACGATGGCTGACTAGGGTAGGGAGGAGGTTTAGAGAACCTCGGCTTTTTGTTCACCTGCTCTGAAGCACTCTACCGTCCCTGGCCAAACCGATTTTTATTGTCCTGCTCTCACCTCAAGTACTATTTTTGAATGTCTTCCTCTCCAATGAGAGCCTTTGACATGACACCCGCATACGTCTCCATTTCCCACATCAACACCCTCGACTGAATGTTCGGCCTCAACCGTCTCTGAAATTTCTGAGCCCTCATCAGCTCAGTGGCCACATGTAAGGGTGCAAATCGGGAAAGTCTATCAAATTCTGTGTCATACTCGTGCACCGATATCTCATTCTGCTTCAGCTCAATAAATTGGACTTCCCACTGGTTGCGTATGATCTTCAGAAAATACTGATCGTTGAACGTCTCCACGAACTCTGCCCAAGTCCATGGAGTATTGGGGTAGTCCTGCTCTCTCATCCTGGAAACAGACTTCCACCACGGGCTGGCCTCGCCCAAAAGTTTGAAGGATGCCCAGTATACTTTCTCAACATCTGTACACTGCAACACCTCAAAAATCTTCTCGATCTCATCAAGCCATGCCTCGGCCTCCATAAAATCCGTCTGCCCTGAGAATGTAGGAGGTCTCATCCTCCTAAACTCGACGAATCCTCCTGGCTGATGTCTAGCTGCCAGCATCTCGGTCTGTCGGTATATGACAACAGTCTGTTGAGCCATGTTGTTGGCCAAGGCTACCAACACCTGGTCAACATTTCCCCCTTCAGGTCTAGCAGCTCCCAAAGGATTTGCATTAAGGAAAGATGCGGCTCTCCCACTGCCATATGAGGTGCCTATGCCCTCATCGATCTCTTCAATGTGAGCCGTACGAGGTCCCTCTATACCTAGGCCTCTGCCTCTAAACCGTGGAGGCATGCTGATCTGTCATTGTTGAAAAAAATAATAACAATAGATCAGTATTGATTGTTAAAACAATCTAATCCCTTAGTCCTAAGACTCTGAACCTAGAGCCTTGCTCTGATACCAACTATGACGACCCGACTTTTCCAATCCCTAAGGTATAGGAAAGGCCGGTTCATCAACTTATTGATTTCTCAATAAGTCATAACAAACAGAAGCCGACAACATAACAATGATCTAAAGACAGAGGCAAAGCATAGAATAGTCCAAAAACAAAAGCTTTTAACAACAAAAAATATATCACTATGAGGAACCAAGAAGAACCACCGGTGATGGCCAATCCAACACCTAAAATAGTGGTTCACTATAATGGTTCCTCGAGTGATATCAAAAGAACAAAACAATGGCCTAGGGCCCAATATTCAAAGAATATTCAAACAAAAGTACCAAAAAGAAGGGACTAGAATCAAGGGAAAAACTCCTCAGCAGGTGTATCCAATTCCTCCTCAGGAAGGTAATCGGAGTCCTCCAGATCCTCTGACCCTAGGTCGATCTGAAGATACAACAAAGCCCAATAGAGGAAACAGATCTATTTGCATTTCATTATAAGTAAAGGTTTTCAAAAGACAGAAATCGGATCAAATATGGTTTTCAAATGATGCTTTCCAAAGTAAATCTCCAGTTCTAATCATGAGTCAAAACTAGAATATTCATCTAATGTGTTCAAAATCTTCTGAATTAACATGCTTCTTGTCTTAAATTTATAACTTAATTTTATCTCCCAAATTTCCTATAGCATGAGAGCGGACTACGTGACCGATGGGAAAACCCTCTCGACCATCGTTCATGAACCCATTTTCTGAAGTGCAACAAGCCCCTACGCTATGAGGGAAACTTACGCCAAAGTAAATACCGTCAACACGGTTGGTAGAATCTAGGGCATCGTTCGTATGTACCTCAAATCGAATGCAAATGCTAACTTTTATCAAAGCTTATTATTCATAACATATTACTGATTTTTTGGAGTTCTGATTCGAAGTTCTTATTCAAAAATTAACTGAGGTTCTGAGGTTCAAATTACAAAGTTCTTAGTCATAACAAAATTTCCAAATTTCTTATTTGTATCATATATTTAGGTTCTTATTTATGCTGTGTTCAAACAATGTTCCAAAAATTATGCTTCTTATTGAACAGTCAAAAACAATTCCTACTTATAATAGAATGCAAATGAAGTGTAGGGTTCCCCTACCTTAACAAAGAAGGTTCAAAACAAGCATAAGCAGTCCTCACAAAAGACCCCCAATATTCAAAACCTATAAAGATTAATACTCTCAGTGTTAATATAAGACCAAAAGTCAAACCCAAAGGCTTGCCGAGAAAATATCCGACAAAAATTTTAAGGATCTGAAACAGGGCAGAATTCGACCCTCGAATTCAAATTCATGGGTCGAATTTGAAATTCGATGGTCGAATTCAATTTCGACCCTCGAATTCCAAAAATCTCATCAGGCATGAAATTCAAAAAATCGACCCTCGATTTTCAATTCGATGGTTGATTTCTAAATTCGACCCTCGAATTGGAAATCGACCCTCAATTTTAAAAAATTGCATCAGGGTTAAAAAATAGATTTCGACTGTCGAATTTCAAATCGTTGGTCGAATTTCTTCAGGTCTGTGGCTGTCAAATATTCATGCTCGGATTCTTTCTCTCTTATTCAACCACAGCCATCTGATTTTATTTAAACACACTACATGCTACTCTAAACAAAACATAATTTAAAGGACACATGGAGGTTTAAAAAGCCTACCTCTTGTCATTTAATCCCTTGTTCCCGTTGCACCAAATCACGCACCGAAACAAAGCATGAAGGCTTAACAGTTTAGAATCTCCAATCAGTCCATCATAAACCTTTCTCTATTGCACAGATCAGAACTACACAGAGACATCCTCTCCCCGATCCTTCTCTTCCAATAGTCCAAACAGATCAGAATTCAAGCACAAGGCTAATCAATGGTTGAGATGGAAAGAGTAAGTCTCAAGCTCTCTAGATCTAGGATTAAAATGAGTTAAGGCTTTTGAGGTTTATGAATTTCAACGAGAGAGAGAAGTTGAACTTCTCTTTCAATCTCTCTTATTACCTAAAACTCAACAAACAAATATCTAGATTTTATAGTTTTGTAACTTATCCACTTAATTGCAAAAATTTCCCATGTTGAACACATACACCAATCCCTATCGTGTAAGTCATCGCTTACATGACTTGCACACCTCTCGAGACAAATTCCTTTGGCCATTAGTCTTATTATAGCCTTAGCTTACCAAAAATCCAAAAATCCCTCAATAATTTCTGGACACACTTATCGAGGTAAATGAAAAATAGGCCAAAATATCAGAGATATTACACATAAGCTTATCAAACTTTTGGGCCAAGCTGTCCACTTTCCTCTCTAAATCATTATGTCCACTCACCTCATACACTTTCCCTTCCCTCTGGCAGTATTTTCTCTCACCAATCTAGGGGTCTCAACATCTCTTGCCCAGGTCTCCCTTTGCATGGAGTTTTCACTGATGATATCAAATAACTCCCAAGCCTCATCTGCTGTCTTGTGGAGGTATGTACCACCACAAGAGCATACCTCCACAAGAGGCATCAACCATATCCATATTTTTGGGATCAATTCCTTGATAGAAACTTTGGACAAGTTGCCATTTAGGAATCTGATGATGGGGACATTGCTTCAAGAGTTCTTTAAAACTCTCGCAGGCTTGGTGAAAATCTTCAGTTAGGGCTTGAGCAAATGAGATAATGCTCTTCCTCAACTAACTTGTTTTAGACATAGGAAAAAACTTGGCCAAAATTTGACATTAAAGATCATTCCATGACTGAATACTGTTGGGTGAGAGCATTGACAACCAAGTTCTGGCTCTATCCTTTAGTGAAAAAAGAAAGAGTCTCAACCTGGTTGCTTCCTCCCCCAAACCTACAATATTGAAGGTAGTATACAGTCCAAAAAATTCATCAATATGCATATATGGGTCTTCTTTGCTCAGGCCATGGTATGAGGGCAACATTTGTATGATAGAAGACTTGATCTCATAGTTTCCTTAAACAGCAGGGAATTGGATGCATAAGGGAGAATTGTAAACCCCCGGTGCATTGAATTCCTTTAGTGTTCTAGGTTGTTCACCCATTGCAGGATTATCAGCCACAGAAGTGTGTACAGGATGCTTAGATCTGAGAACTTTCGACTTCAAGATTCACAGGAACAATCTCTGGATTAAGAGATCTCCTCCCAAGCATACACACTACAGAAATCAAGTACAACACTGAAAATCACAATACAAAGATCAGCCAAATAATCACAAGATAGACAACTATAATAATGCAGATCTACTAAATTATAGATCTAGAAATATAAACAGAGTTAAGAGATGCAAACTTAAACAATGCTTGTTCTTCTAAGTGATACAAAGCTCCTCTTAGCTCCATAGATCCAAATCTGAAACAAAGTGAAATTACAACAAAAACTAAAGTAGCAATTAATCAAACACTTAACAGTCAATGAAAAATCTAAATCTAAAAATGAGAAAACTTAGATCTACCCCCTTTTAAAAACACAGGACCCTGACAGCGGCGCCAAAAACTTGTTATTGTCCTGCCTGCCTTGCGATTATTATATGATTAAAACAGTAGATTAACTGCACAAATTATAGCAAGGTTGAATCCAGGCAAGCAGGTAGTCCTGCAAGAATCAGGGTTGTTGCAGCAAGATTTGATAGGTAAGTAAGGGTATGTCCACAGGGAAATGTGTTCTACAGGATGGTAAATCTCCAGATCTATGGTAGATCTGATACTCTATCCTAATTTAAACTAAACTATAGCCGAAAAGAGGAGAGGTTTTATGGTTTTGTCACCTTAACTATAAACTACAAAAGATAAATGTTATTGATCCATATCTAATCAAATATAGAGATAAGGGGAGATATAGAAGAGATGAAAATTCTAAAGGGTGAGAACAACAGCTAGGGATATTGGTCTCTCACTGAAAATCAAAGGAATCAAAGGCAATACAGAGAACTGATTTGCAACAATCCTCTTTTCTAGCTCCAAGCTTCCCAGGTTCCCCCGAATCCACCAATGGATCAAAGCAATCTTGAGGTTAGGATATGCCCTTCTACTAGATACAATCCTAAGTTTATGATCTGCCCTTCTACTGGATACAGTTCATCCCCGAGATTACTACAACCTATTGATCTACCCAGGTTCTCCCGGCAGAGGTGAGGTATAAGAATTCAATCTCCACCAATGGATCAAGGCAATCATGAGGTTAGGCTCTGCCCTTCTACTAGATACAGTCCTAATTTTATGATCTACCCTTCTATAAGATACAGTTCATCCCCGGGATTACTCCAATCTATTGATCTTGATTGAAACAGGATAACTATTACAGATGTTGCAGATGTTAGGCTACCAGCTCCCCATTTCTGGCTGGCATCTCTAGGAGTATCCAATTCAGGGAAATCAAATACAAAAAAGTGAAATGTAGATCAGAATTACCTTTAAAATCCATAATTATATTATAAACTTACAATACTATTGTGCCCAGATCTGCAATCTATGTAATATATAATCTCTTACAAGCCTCCGAATATCTCAATTTATAGCTCAAGACCTCACCCTAACTATTGAAAAGAGTTTAACCACTCATGATTGGCTAAAGAGAGAATGGGAGGAGGAAGAAGGAGGAAAAAATGGATCTCGCATAAGCTCAGGTTCTCTCAAACTCTGGATCATTGTTCTGTATTTTCTTCAAGCTTTTATATTCTCATCCTCTGTCCTCAGATTCGTTTCAGCCAAGCAGAGCACAAGGGAATAATTCTGTTATGCTGATGTGGTTGATTTCTCTTTTAGAAGCTTTCTCCCATTGGCTCTCAGCTGGAAAATACACATGAAGTAGTTAGGGTTTCCATGTGTGCCCAACTATGTACCAAAAATACCCCCAGGGGTCGCTGACGTGCTTTAGAACTCATGCACAGAATTCTGGAAGTGGCAGTTGCTGAAGAAACACGTTGAGAAGTTGTCAAAATGAGTGTTAAGAGGTTCAAGGAACCTCTCGACAGGTTCTGGATCTGCTTTATGTTCACGTTGACAGGTTGCATTGGCTTTCGACAGCTTCGCAGAGTTCTCGACAGGATTGAAGTAGTTCTCGATAGGTTTGGACACATCTCGACAGGTTAATGAAGATCCTGTCAACAGCTTGGGAGAACATCTCGAGAGGTTGATTTGAACTTGTCGATCGGATTGAAGGCTTATTTCTTCGTTCTGCCTAGTTCCACACTCATCCTCTCGACAGGTTATACTCAACCTGTCGACGGGTTATACAATCTTCAGTGAAGTGCTCGACAGATTGGCACAATCCTCGCGAGAATGAATGTTGCTTCAGGTAAGTTGTCGACAGGTTATCTTGCACTACTCAATAGGTTCAGTTGAACCTCGCGATAAGTATCTGGAACCTCTTGACTTCATCTGTACCTTGAAGTATCCTCTTGATAGGATCCACGTCTGTACTTCTAACCTCTTGGTAGGTGCTGGAACCTCTCGAGATCTTCATCTTTTCAACTTAGTACCTCTCGACAGCTTCATTCCTTCCTCTCAGAACATCTCGACAGCTTCATGGAACCCCTCGACCGCATATTTTCAGTGCTTCCCCAGCTGGCACACATCTTGGGTGTGTTGTTTTTCTTTTGTTCAACACTCAGCAACCCCTTAGTAGGTTAAATCTTTCTTCCTTGTTGCTAGACTTGGTCTCAGGCCTTTCCAATTGGGTAGCACAGTGCTTCTTGGGCTCTTTTAAATGAGTTTCTGCACTAAGATGCAATTTATTGTTTATCTATAAAACACACTTAAAACACCTTATTAGCCAGCTCAAGGGTCCACCAAAGGTTAGGTTAGGAGGTGAAAATTGGTATTTTTCACTGCTTAACAAATATGAAGCAGTAGCCGACTTTATCTTACTTCCGATGTAAGGATACAACATAATCCTTGGCATGGATTGGTTGTTCAACCACCATGCGAAATTGACTGTAGAAAGAATCTTGTTTCTTTTCGCCCCCAAAAGAAGAAATCAGCTAAATTTTATAGGGTGCAGTCAACTCATCTCTCTTTTATATCAGAAATTCAAGCACGGCAATTACTTGAGGATGGTGCTCAAGGGTATATCGCTTTTATTCAAAGTAAAGATCAGGAAGAGAAGAAAATTTTACTTTCAGATGAATCGATTGCCTGTGAATTCCCTGATGAGTTGCTAGGATTACCGCCTGAAAGGTAAGTGGAGTTCGCTATTGAGTTAGTCCAGGGAACAGAGCTAGTATCAAAGGCACCGTATCGAATGGCACCGGTAGAGTTGAAAGAACTCAAGGAGCAGTTGCAAGAACTACTTGACAAAGGCTTTATCAGACTGAGTGTGTCTCCATGGAGTGCACCGATATTATTCGTAAAAAAGGACGGTTCAATGAGCCTTTGCATTGATTACAGTCAACTAAATAAACTGATGATCAATAATCGATATCCGCTCCCCTGAATCGATGATCTCTTTGATCAATTACAAGGACCACAGTTCTTTTCAAAATTTGATTTACGATCTGGGTATCACCAGATGAAGGTAAAAGCTGAAGATATTTTGAAGACAGCTTTTCGAACGCAATATGGTCACTATGAGTTTTTAGTCATTCCCTTCAGGTTGACCAATGCACCTGCGGCCTTTATGGACTTGATGGATCGAGTCTTCAAACCTTATCTCGATCAGTGTATTATAGTATTCATTAGCCGATATACTCATCTACTTAAAGATGAAAGTAGAGCATGGGGATCATCTACACCTTGCCTTGCAAACATTGAGAGATTCGCAGTTGTATGCCAAGTTCAGTAAATGTGACTTCTAGTTGAATCAAGTCAGTTTTCTAGGCCATATCATTTATGATGCTGGTATTACCGTCGATCCTGCAAAGATCGAGGCTGTAGTGCAATGGAAGCAACCACAAACAGTAAGAGAGATCCGAAGCTTTCTAGGTCTCGCAAGCTATTACTGACATTTTGTGGAAACATTTTCACGACTTGCTGGACCAATCGCACAACTCACTCGAAAGAATGTCAGATTCGAGTGGATTGAGGCGTGCGGGCAGTGTTTCCAAGAGTTAAAAAGGAGACTCACCTCCGCACCCGTCTTAGCATTACCATCAGGCAGTGGTGGTTTTGTTGTCTTCAGTGATGCCTCATATAATGGGTTAGGTTGTGTATTAAATCAATGGGAATGTGTGATTGTGTATGATTCCCGTCAGTTGAAAGAACACGAGAAGAACTACCCCATTCATGACTTGGAACTAGCAGCGGTCATCTTTGCGTTAAAAATCTGAAGGCACTATCTGTATGGTGAAACCTTTGAGATTTTCATCGATCATAAGAGTCTCAAGTATCTCTTCACCCAGAAAGAGTTGAATTTGAGATAAAGAAGGTGGATGGAGTTCTTGAAGGACTATGACTATTCTATTCAGTACCATCCCGGCAAAGCCAATTTAGTAGTTGATGCACTTAGTGGGAAATCATTCGCCCAGTTATCCCATCTTGTGACATGGCTACAAAGATGGAAATTACCCAATGATATAGTGTCATCTAGTGCCACTCTTCGAGCAACGTCAACTGGAGGTTTACTTGCTACAGTAATGATCCGATCTACACTTTTTGATAGGATCAAAGCGCTCCAGATACATGATGCATAGCTTATTTCTATCAGACAGGGAATACAAAGTGGGCTACAGCCAGATTCTCAATTAAGGATGATGGGTCCTTATCGTTTCGAGGCCGAATGTGTGTACCTGATGATAGTACATTGCGTCAGGAAATTTTTGAAGAGGCACACAAGTCAGCAAATATCATCCATCCTGGTAGCACGAAAATATACTAGGATCTAAAGAAGACGTTTTGGTGGAACGGCTTAAAGCGAGACGTGGTGGAATATGTTGCGAAATGTTTGACCTGTCAGCAAGTGAAGGCCGAGCACAAATACCCTGTTGGTCTGTTACAGCCATTGCCCATTCTAGAATGAAAATGGGAGAACATTTCCATGGATTTCATTCTTGGTTTGCCCTGTACGCAGAAGGGATACAATGAGATCTAGGTGATTGTTGATCATCTCACCAAATCAACGCATTTCTTACCCTATAGCACGCTCTATACAACATTGAAATTGGTCAAAGTATATTTGAGAGAGATAGTCCAACTACATGGCATACCTATGAGTATCGTGTCAGATCGCGATCCTTTCTATACCTCCCGATTTTGGCAGAGTTTCCAAGAAGGAATGGGTTCCAAGTTGGACTTTAGTACTGCGTTTCATCCTCAAATCAATGGGCAAATAGAAAGGGTGAATCAGGTGATAGAAGATATGTTAAGGGCATGTATGCTAGATTTCTAAGGATCATGGGATAAGCACTTACTCTTGATCGAATTTGCATACAATAATAGCTTCCAATCAAGCATCGGCACGGCACCATTTGAAGCACTGTAAGGACGCCGATGTAAATCTCTGATTAACTGGGAAGAAGCTGAAGAGCATCTTATTTTGGGCCCTGACTTGATAGAAAGCACCAATGCAATTGTTCATGTTATTCGGGAGAGATTGAAGAGTGCTCAGAGTCTGCAGAAGAGTTATGCCGACCTCAAACGAACTAGTATTGATTTTCAGGTAATGAAAAACACCTACAAGTCTAGTGATTCATAAATTCAATTAAGTCTATTATATTTCTAACATATACTGTACAGATTAGTGATCACGTCTGTGACAGCCCGGACTTCGGCACCCCGAAACCCGTGCCATCAGCACGATCATCTTGACCGTGCCCCTGAATTATGCACGGAACACTGGTATATCAAGCATAAAATAAATAAGAACAACTTGCGGAATTTAAATCTACATAGAAATACTTCTCAAAAGACAGTTCTACCCTCATGCCTCTGCATGAAGGGAGAACCGATCCGAACCATCGATGATAACCATCATCATGGATGGTTCGCCCAAAAGAATACACTGATATCCATATACACAAGGTTTAATCAAAAACCAGGCTTGACATACCAAGCCGTACAATCTCCAACTAAAACTCCTCAGCATGCCAGTGAGTCCTCTAGAAGAAGTCCTCCGAGGTGGCTCTAACTCCTCCGGCCGCAAGGTCCGACTCACCGGTCGCGTCTCAAGCCTCGTTGCTAGCAGTGGACTGCGACGTATAGTCTATAGGGTGAGCTACATCCTAGCTCAATTGGGAAGAACACAATTGAACATATAAAATATAACTCACATGTATTCTATGATATGCATGCATGATATGTCTATGCATTTATTGATGAAAACGATTAAAAACACTTCAATTCTTGGTAGATTACTCATGTCTTTTAGTTAATCATGAATGATGTTGAGAAGGCCTAAAGCAAAACTTAAACTTCAACTTAAGTAATCCCGAGCAATATAGCATCGAGCCCGACGAGATACCCTTCATCGTCATCTATATAGGCGATTTTAAATGTATTCCACAGGAATACCAATAGTACCCAAGCCCCTTTCCCCTGGGGATTGGTGGCAGGGTTTCACATCTCATCAACACCCCTGGGGTGTGCTTACTCTGTACGGATAAGCCTCCGTACTGGCCTACGGATTAGCCGCCGTATCGGTCACGGATATCCTACCGCGTCAGTCGTGGTTATCCCGCCACGTCGGTGGGGTAACCTATCAAACCCCAAATAAAAAATATGCCGTACATATAGTTATTCAAGTGTAATTGTGCTATCTTATATCAGTTAGGCCTCATCAAGCATGATTCAATCATGGATACATCCCTGGGATGTATCCATTCACTTGCATCACACCTGATGCCTTTACTTCTTCACTTCATCATCCCCTGGGGATGGTTCATTTAAGTTCTCTCCTGAATGTCACACACGCACACTTTTCATAATCATTGAGTAGTAAAAACATTTGAATTGAATTGATATCACTACATACATGCTCTTGTAAAATAAAGTACATGTTCAGGGTGTTCCCTACCTCAAGTCTTCACTTGATCAATGCATCAAGGTCCCACGTGACTCCTTGTGCACCAGTCCACACGTATCACCTATGGTACCACATCACAGGTGAAACACATCACAAAGGATGCCATAAAGAAGGTATACGATCCCCCAAGAATCTTAAAGTCAAACCAAAAGTCAACATAGTTTACTACAGTCGATTAATCGAACTCCAAAATCGATTAATCGAATCTGATTCGATTAATCGATTTCCAAAATCGATTAATCGAAAGTCAATATCGATTAATCGAAGCAATTTCGATTAATCGAAATTCTCCTTTTCGCAAAGTCCATTCTCAGTTCGAACAGTCGAATTGTCATTCGATTAATCGAATCCAATTTCGATTAATCGAAATTCTTCTTTTCGCAAAGTAAATTCACTGTTCGAACAGTCGAGTTTTCATTCGATTAATCGAATCCAATTTCGATTAATCGAAATCCTTCTTTTCGTAAAGCAGACTCTTAGTTCGAATAGTCGAGTTTCACAAGTTGATTAATCGATTCCAAATCGATTAATCGAAACCAAAATCGATTAATCGAAATCCCATTTCGATTAGTCAATTTTTCCTTAAGTTATTTCCTCCAACCCCTGGGGTCCACTGGAGGTTCTCAGTCGATTAATCGATTCCCAAATCGATTAATCGAAATTCAAAGTCGATTAATCGAAATCCAAATTCGATTAGTCGAAATCGAGGTCCTCTGACTCTTCAACTTCCTGGCCAATTTCGATTAATCGAAACCCAATTTCGATTAATCGAAATTGTCGATCGATCCTTCATTGTTCTTCCCAATCTTTTCCATACTTTTCTTCTATTTTTCTAAGCCATTATCCTATGATTTAACCCACATTTCCGCAACTTAACCCCTATAATCTATGCACCTTATTTACAAAATTTTACCTTGAATAGATCTTAAGTTGATTTCAAATCTAGGGTTGGAAGGCTAGGGGTTCCAAATTTTGGTTTCTAAGCGGATCCAAGTCGCGTTGAATCGCTTTTATCTCTTGAATCCCCCCTCCAATCGGTTGCAATAACTCCTCTCTTACTTTTCTCTCTCTCTCTTCTTTACTCTCCTTCAACAACCAACAATACACATCTAGGGTTATTAAACCCTTTTATCCCCTTTTTCTCTCTTGTGTGTTGAGCACATACACCGCGGTAGGAGTATGCGACTTCACATTTACAACACACATCACCTAGGCATTCTATTTTCACATCTCATCCGTTCATCACACTACCGACTGTTGTTGGCTTCCTTTGGTCAAACCTATGACCGATCGGGCACGCGGATCCCGAGGTCATAGTTTGTGTGATTTCTATTACATCCTCCCCACCTTGGGAATTTTCGTCCTCGAAAATAACCCAAAGTTTGTGTGTCTGTCTCTCTCCCCACACCCTCAGGTGAGGTGATCCAATTTCGTTAGACGCATTTAAGTATTTACACATTCTCACATATAAGCAAGGAAGAAGAATCAATTTCACAAAAAGAAAAAATTTTGGATTTGTATTAACGAGTGAGTAATTTTACAATGCCAAAAATTGGCGTACACAAAAATACATAGGTATCCAGAAAATGCAAAATACATCCATCTCGAGGTATGCGCGATGCTGGTCAGTGTGTCCGAGCTGGGTCAAGCATGGGGGGTGGCGGCTGGGCTGGCTGAGCGGATGTGGATGTGGAGGGAACCGCGTCTGTGGTGGGATGGAAGACGGGTCCTCTATGGAAGGCGGTGCGTCCGGCCGTCCATTCTTCTTCGCGGGCCAGCATATCCATGTAGGTGTGGGGGTAGATGAACTGGAGGGTGTGAAACATGAGGAAATCAATTCTCCTGTTCATCCTCTCGTTATTCGCTTCCATTCTGGCCAACACGTCCTCTATGGTAGGACCGGATGGAGCGGCGCGCCGGCGGTAGGATGAGGTGGGTGTCGCGGGCGCGGAGTGTGCAGGTGGTGTCGGCGTGGCTGTGGTGTGGGAGGGAACCCTCTCCACCGATGGCTCTGCTGCGGCAGGGTGTGCCCCACCCTCAAGTGGGTCCTGCTGAGGTGGTGGGGGTGGTGGCGGTGCTCTTCGCTGCCGGGCTTCTGGGAGCGGAGCGGGACCCGGAGCTGGTAGGGTCCGCTTCAAAAGGTTGTAGCTACGGGTCCATGAAGACTTTGTGAACGTCTTCACGCGATCCGTAGCCCTCACCTCGTGAGGTGAAATAGTGTAGGAGGGCTCGTCGGAGTAACACTCCAACATGCTCGAGATGAGTCGAGCATACGGCATCTTCTCCTTGGGCCGCATGTTGCCCTTCATCAGCTTGCTCTTGATGTACCGCATCCCCTCAAGGATGACCATGGTAGCATCAAACCATCGGCCCTGAAGGTCACGTAAAGTGCATGTTGCACTTTATCCACGCGCTCCGTGTCGTGGCGCATCGGGTAAAGGTTGCATTTTATTATGGAGTCGAGCATCCACATGTAGGGTGGAAGATCGACCCTCTTGATGGACGTGCCCGACCCCTTCTTCCCGTTGGTCATGCGAGTCATGACCTCTTCAAAACGGGGTTCCTTTTCAAAGGGTGGGAATAGGGTAGTCTCGGGAGTAAAGTCGAGGTAGCATTCAAGCACCTCATGTATGTGTCGACGAGTGATCGTATAGAGACGACCCTCGATCTTGGTTATGATACAATCGTCGCTAGGGCCATTGGTTAGCCCTTGGTAGAACAATCTCACCAATCTAGGGTAATAGGAACCCCGGATTGGTTTGAGAAGGTTGCCGAGTCCGGCACTAGTTAGGTAGTTCTGAGCCCATTGGGTCTCAACATGTACCTAGGGATTTGTGAATAGGGTAGGGTCGATGGTGTATTCGACCTCAAAGGTCTTGGCAGCCCACCACTGCGTTTGGTTGCTCCACGTTGGTGGGTGGTGGTGGCATGGGGGTGGATTGGGAAGACTCGCACAGATGCGCCGAACCGGAGGTGGTCTCCGATTCAAGCGGTGATGGAGTCCTCACCGGCGATGGGGTAGGTGGTGGTGGTGCGGCGTTCTTCACGCCTAACGGTAAGCTTGAGGTTGCCTTCTTCAAGACAAAGCGGGTTTTGGGGCATTTTCACTAAACTAGGGTTTATCTACTTCAAATGAAAGAGGAAAGTATAAATCTAGGGTTTTACCGTGGAGTTTCGATCCAAAAGTAAGCGATCTTGGTCCGGAATCGTCGAAGAAACCCCAAAACCCTAGCACGGATGAATGGCCGAAGAAGAAGGAGAAAGGCGCTCGAAAACTCAAAGGGTAAATGATTCGAATGGGAAGAATCCTAATTTCATATATATAGCTCGGCTCGATTAATCGAAATTACATTTCGATTAATCGAAATTAAAACAAGTTAAGCGCGTAAAATCGATTAATCGATTTCCCAAATCGATTAATCGAAAGTCAAATTCGATTAATCGAAAATATTTCGATTAATCAAATCGTTCATTTAAAATTTCAAATTTTAAGCTCATCGGCGCTTACCGATCGATTAATCGAAATCCATTTCGATTAATCGAAATTCCAAAATCGATTAATCAATTTAGTTTCGATTAATCAAATCAACTATAACTTCAACTTTTTCTAAACTTTCTTAAGTATTCGATTAATGAAATCCATTTCGATTAATCGAAATTTCAAAATCGATTAATAAATCACTTGATTAATCGAAATTATCCATTGACTTTAATATCTCTCAAGTCCTTTAAGTAACTCGATTAATCGAAAATCCAATTCGATTAATCGAATTACAAATCGATTAATCAAAATTATAATTGATCAATCGAAACTTCATTCTATGTATATTCTAACTCAAATTTTCATTTCGATCCTTTGGCACATGCCGATCGACTAATCGAACAAAATCGATTAATGAATTCCAAATCGATTAATCGATTTGAAATCGATGTCGGTTTTGTCCAATTTCTCCAGAATTTCAGTCTCTTTGTTTCTTTTACTATTCTTGACAATTTATAACAGATTGGATCAAAATTTCCATTGAATTTCAAGTATAGTGGAAATTTCACAAACGTGGTTGCGGTTTACATTGAATTCTCACGTTGTTGGAAACAAGGCCGGATATTGTTCTTTCACATCGGCCTCTCGTTCCCAAGTAGCCTCTTCTTTTGGATGATTGTTCCACCGAACAAGCACTAAGGGAATCACTTTAGTGTGATACTTGCTCTTTTCGATCCGTAATCTCCTGGTTCCTCTATCATGCTCATGTCCTCACACATCTCTATAGGTTGCTTTCCTAACACATGAGACGGATCATTCACGTACTTTCTGAGCATCGATATGTGGAAGACATTATGTACTCGATCAAATAGCGGTGGTAAACCAATGCGATATGCAACTTCACCTACTCTTCCCAAAATTTCAAATGGTCCAACATATATCGTGGACATAACTTCCCTCTCTTGCCAAATCTCATTACACCTTCATAGGTGACACCTTCACAAACACATGCTCGCCCACCTTGTAGTCAACACTAGTCCGCCTTTTCATCTCTACTCAGGTCTTGTCTTCAACCTTTCTTCGATAATTCGGACAACGGTGGCGTTGTCTTCAGCGATTCGGTCCTAATACAAATTTCTCACTGTTTCCTCCCAATTCGAGTGACTTGCATCGTCGTCATACTGAGCTTCATACGGTGCCATGCCAATGCTCGTTGAAAACTGTTGTTATATGCGAACTCGAGCATCGGTAGATACTCATCCAGTATCCTTGCATATCAAGCATGCCTTTCGAGCATGTCTTCTATCACTTGATTCACTTCCGCCCCATCGGTTTGAGGATGGAAAGTGAACTAAAGTCTAGTCGTGTTCCCATTCCTTCTTGAAATTTCTTCCAAAACTTGGATCGATATAGTGGATCACGATCAAACGATGCTGCTTGGAATCTCGTGTAATCTTACAATCTCCTTCATGTATAAATCTGCCAGTCTTCCTGCTGTATATGTGGTATTGTACGGCAAAAAGTGCGCTGATTTGGTCAATCGGTCTACGACGACCCAAATGGCATTGTGTCTCTTGGCAGTACGGGGTAATCCAACAATGAAATCCATTGAGATCGATTCCCACTTCCATTCTGGTATTGGTAAAGGTTGCAATAGTCCCGCAGGATGTCTATGATCAACCTTCACTTGCTGACAAGTCAAACATCGTGACACATACTCGGCCACGTCTTGTTTCAGTCCTCTCCACCAGAAATTCTTTTTCAAATCTTGGTACATTTTGGTGCTTCCAGGGTGGATAGCATAATTTGACTTATGAGCTTCATCAAGAATTGTTCGTCTTAGATCGGCATTGTCCGGGATGCAGAGACGGCCTTTAAACAACAAAGAACCATCTTCTTTCAATGAGAAGTCCGACCTGATGCCTTCATTCACGTCTTGATGAATCTTTGTTAATGTCGGATCCTTCATCTGTAGATCGTGGATATGCTCAAATATCACTGGCTTTACTGATATGTTAGCCAAAAAGGATCCAGTGTCCTTTGACTCAATGTTCGCGTCATAGATTGCCAGGTCTTCCAATAATTTCCATCGGTGCATACCCAAAATCAAAGAAGCTAACTGAGCTGAACCTTTTCGACTCAATGCATCGGCTACTACATTCGCCTTGCCTGGATGGTATTGTATAGAGCAATCGTTGTCCTTGAGGAATTCCATCCATCTCATGTCTCATATTGAGCTCCTTCCGTAGCAGATATCGGAGGCTCTTATGATCGGTGAAAATTTCAAATGTCTCACCATACAAGTAGTGTCTCCAAATTTTCAGCGCAAAAATGACTGCTGCCAGTTCCAAGTCATGAGTCGGGTAATTTTTCTCGTGTTCTTTCAACTGTCTTGATCCGTAAGCTATCACCTTCTTGTGTTGGTTGAGCACACAACCAAGGCCATTGTATGACTTTAATCGCAGATCCTCCATTTGCTGAAGGAATTGCCAACATCGAGCCGGCAGTGAGTCTCGTTTTGAGTTCTTGAAAACTCTTCTCGCATGCCTCACTCCACTCAAACCTTGAATCTTTACGTGTCAGCTTTGTGAGAGGTCCCGATATCTTTGAAAACCCCTCAACGAAACGTCGATAATAGCCTGCTAAGCCCAGAAAACTTCGGACATCTGTCACTGTCTTTGGCTGCTCCCATTTAACTACTGCTTCTATCTTTGCTGGATCTACCGTGACGCCGTGCTTCGAGAAGACATGTCCCAAAAGCTAACTTCTTCCAACCAAAACTCACACTTACCGAGTTTGGCGTACAATTGGTGTTCACGAAGCGTTTGTAGAGCAATCCTCAAGTGTTCTTCGTGTTACATCTTGGATTTGGAGTATATTAGTATATCATCAACGAACACTACCACGGGAGTCCAAGTGTGGTTTAAACACTGGTTCATCGGATCCATAAACCAGGAGCATTCGTTAATCCAAACGCGGCATTACAAGGAATTCATAGTGTCCATACCGTGTCCTAAAGTCGTCTTCTCAGTATGTCCTCAGCTTTAACTCGCAACTGATGATACCCAGTTCTCAGGTCAATCTTAGAGAAATACCTTGCTCCTTGCTGTTGGTCGAATAGATCGTCTATTCTAGGCAAAGGGTAGCGGTTCTTCACAGTGAGTTTGTTCAATTGCCGATAGTCAATGCATAGCCGCATTGACCCATCTTTCTTCTTGACAAACAAGACCGGTGCTCCCCATGGAGACACGCTCGGTCTAGCAAACCCCTTGTCCATAAGCTCTCGTAGTTGTTCCTTCAACTCCTTTAACTCAGCGGGAGCCATTCTATAAGGTGCTTTTGAAATAGGCTCCGTTCCTGGTGCTAAGTCAATGGCGAATTCTACTTCTCTTTCTGGAGGTAATCCAGGCAATTCTTCTGGAAACACGTCAGCGAAGTCTCGCACAATTGCTATCTCAGAAATGACGTTCTTTTCCTCCTTGTCCTCCTTTAAGAAAGCTAAGTATCCTTGCATCCCTTTCGATCATTTTCGGCCCCATCACGAGATCAGTGGCACAGATGACGACCTCACTCCTTGAAACCGAAATGATCTTCTTGTGTTGGGTCTGAAAATGACTACCTTGTTCTTGCAATCAACGGTCGCACAATGCTGCGCCAACCAGTCCATGCCAAGGATCACATCAAACCCTTGCATATCTAACAGTACCAACTTTGCTTCCAATTCATGCACTTCTAAGTCTTGAACTGCTACGATGATGGATTTGCAAGCTAACTCCGTGTCTACTAACTCCCCAGTCGGAATAGACACAGATAGGACGAAATCCAACGTCTCTGGAACGATCTTCATCTTCTTAGCGAAACGTGGAGTGACGAATGAGTGGGTAGACCCGGGGTCTATCAACACTCGAGCGTCATATCCACCGAAGCATCCTTTTTCATATATATTTAGAGTACCTATAGTATACATACACACATACAATAATTTACACATTAATTTACACCCTCAATTTACATACTGCTTTTGGTATTGAGAAAAATCTATATAATTCCCTAATGCATGCTTCTTCTCTATCTAAAGTTTTAACGAAAAGAAAATTCTCCTTTAATTTTAAAAGGAATCTCACCTTGATGATACATCATTCCCGCTTCCTCGAAAGTGATCGACTCGCATAAGCTCTCCTCAGACGATCGGTTTCCTTGCTTGAATTGGTCGTGGTGCTGCAACTGAAACCGTCTTTCTCTTATCCGTCTCGGGGCAATCCTCGATCAAGTGGCCCACAGCCCCTAGTTCCCAATCTAGGTCCCTTTGTTCTATGAGGCTTGCCACACTTTGCATAAGTCTCGAGTGCGGAAGAAGCGACGAGAACCTGTGTGATAGTGGCACCGATGAGACATGGTGGGCTCTCATAGCGAATAGGTCTCCCTGACGCAAGTAATGGAAACCTCTGTTGGTGTTGTTGTTGCTGTTGTTGCGCCGGTCTTCCAAAACCCCCTTGGAACTGTGGTTTCTGATTTTGGCCCATGAACCTCGGCTTTTTGTTCACCCGTTCATAGTGCGCCGTTCTTCCTTGTTCATTTCCTCCTCTCTGGTGTTCCCTCTGTCTATATCTATTATTGTTCTCCTCTTCTTCGACCAACGCCTTGCTCATGACCTCTTCATAGGTCCTTAGCTGAAATGGAGCTACGCCTCCTCTAACCTCAGGCTTCAAACCTTGTCAAACCTCTTGGACTTCATCACTTGCGATTTAATCCGGAGCAAAACGGGCAAGTCGAGAAACTCTACCCCGTATTCTCTCACGTCATCCTCCTTGTACTAATCAGAGGAATTGTATTTCTAGTTGGTTCCTCACCACTTAGGAAAATATTGTTTGTTGAACTCCTCAACAAACTCCTCCCAAGTCCATGGAAACTCTGGGGTCTCCTGAGCCCGAGTCCGTATCACGGACTTCCACCAAGGCCCAGCCTCTCCATCCAACATGTAAGCTGCCCATCTTACACTCTCGTCTTCCGTGCAAGTTAGCACGCTAAAGACTTTCTCCATCTCCATCCGCCAAATTCTCGGACCATTGTGTATTGCCCGGGAAAATGAAGGAGGTCTCATCCTTCTAAACTCTGTAAAAGATGAGGGCACAGGCAACGCAGGTCCTACAGTGGTGTAGGTGGCTGCTGTTCTCTTGACGCATGAGCTGCAAAGGATGCTGCTTGTTGTGCCATGGCAGCTGCCATAGTCTCCATAGTGTGCATCATCCTTTGTCGCTCCTCTCTATCTTCTTGTCTTTCTCTCAATCTTTCTTGCTCTCTTAGATCTTGATCCTGATGATCTCGATCCTCTTCCTCATGCTGTCTGCTACTACTGCCCCCTGGGGCCTCGTTACCTCCTAAAGGCACTCTATTGGTAGGAGAGATGAAATCATCTCCACTACGCAAACTCCTTTGATGGCCTCCCCTTGGTCGGCCTCTCCTCTAGTCGAC
This sequence comes from Chloranthus sessilifolius, assembly GCA_021018995.1. NCBI lineage: Eukaryota > Viridiplantae > Streptophyta > Magnoliopsida > Chloranthales > Chloranthaceae > Chloranthus > Chloranthus sessilifolius. The sequence continues at coordinate 78,021,608 of CM037597.1, read as the reverse complement.
ATTTGCAATTGAAACTAAAGTTCAGTTAGCAGAAGCCCCTATGTTCTGACCAAGAACACTTGTCAGAACTGCTAAAAGTAAATGGCTCTGATACCAACTGTGACAGCCCGGACTTCGCACCCCGAGACCCGTGCCATCAGCATGATCATCTTGACCGTGCTCAACTATGCACGGTACACTGGTATATCAAGCATAAAATAAATAAGAACAACTTGCGGAATTTTAAATCTACATAGAAATACTTCTCAAAAAGCGGTTCTACCCTCATGCCTCGCATGAAGGAGAACCGATCCAACCATCGATGATAACCATCTTCATGGATGGTTCGCTCAAAAGAATACTCTGATATCCATATACACAAGGTTTAATCAAAAACCAGGCTTGACATACCAAGCCGTACAATCTCCAACTAAAACTCCTCAAAGTCGCACAGCAGAGTCCTCTAGAAGAAGTCCTCTGGAGGTGGCTCTAACTCCTCGCCGGCCGCAAGGTCCGACTCACCGGGGTCAGCGTCTCCTGAAGCCTCGGCAGCTGCTAGCAGTGGACCTGCGACGTATAGTCTATAGGGTGAGCTACATCCTAGCTCAATAGGGAACAGAACACAATTGAACATATAAAATATAACTCACATAACTCACATGTATTCTATGATATGCATGCATGATATGTCTATGCATTTATTGATGAAAAACAGTTAAAAACACTTCAATTACTGGTAGATTACTCATGTCTTTTAGTTAATCATGAATGATGCTGAGAAGGCCTAAAGCAAAACTTAAACTTCAACTTAAGTAATCCCCGAGCAATATAGCATCGAGCCCCGACGAGATACCCTTCATCGTCATCTATATAGACAGTTTTAAATGTATTCCCTGGGAATACCAATAGTACCCAAGCCCCTTTCCCTCGGGATTGGTGGCGGGTTTCACATCTCATCAACACCCACAGGGTGTGCTTACTCTGTGACGGATAAGCCTCGTGCGGCCTACGGATTAGCCACCGACGGTCCACGGATATCCCGCGTCGGTCGTGGTTATCCCGCCACGCGTCGGTGGGTAACCTATCAAACCTCAAATAACAAAAATATCGGTGCCTTACATATAGTTATTCACCGTATAATTGTGCTATCTTATATCAGTTAGGCCTCATCAAGCATGATTCAATCATGGATACATCCCTGGGATGTATCCATTCACTTGCATCACACCTGATGCCTTTACTTCTTCACTTCATCATCCCCTGGGGATGGTTCATTTAAGTTCTCTCCTGAATGTCACACACGCACACTTTTCATAATCATTGAGTAGTAAAAAACATTTGAATTGAATTGATATCACTACATACATGCTCTTGTAAAATAAAGTACATGTTCAGGGTGTTCCCTACCTCAAGTCTTCACTTGATCAATGCATCAAGGTCCCACGTGACTCCTTGTGCACCAGTCCACACGTATCACCTATGGTACCACATCACTGTGAAACACATCACAAAGGATGCCATAAAGAAGGTATAAGATCCCCAAGAATCTTAAAGTCAAACCAAAAGTCAACATAGTTTACTACGATCGATTAATCGAACTCCAAAATCGATTAATCGAATCTGATTCGGTTAATCGATTTCCAAAATTGATTAATCGAAAGTCAATATCGATTAATCGTAGCAATATCGATTAATCGAAATTCTCCTCTTCGCAAAGTCCATTCTCGATTCAATTGAATTGTCATTCGGTTAATGGAATCCAATTTCGATTAATCGAAATTCTTCTTTTCAAAAGTAAATTCATTTGTTCAATAAATCGAGTTTTCATTCGATTAATCGAATCCAATTTCGATTAATCGAAATCCTTCTTTTCGCAAAGCAGACTCTTAGTTCGAATAGTCGAGTTTCACAAGTTGATTAATCGATTCCAAATCGATTAATCGAAACCAAAATCGATTAATCGAAATCCCATTTCGATTAGTCGATTTTTCCTTAAGTTATTTCCTCCAACCCACAGGGTCCGGAGTTCTCGATCGATTAATCGATTCCCAAATCGATTAATCGAAATTCAAAGTCGATTAATCGAAATCCAAATTCGATTAGTCGAAATCGAGGTCCTCTGACTCTTCAACTTCCTGGCCAATTTCGATTAATCGAAACCCAATTTCGATTAATCGAAATTGTCAGATTCAGTCCCTTTCGAGCTGTTCTTTCCAATCTTTTTCCATACTTTTTCTTCTATTTTTCTAAGCCATTATCCTATGATTTAACCCACATTTTACTGCAACTTAACCCCTATAATCTATGCACCTTATTTACAAAAATTTTACCTTGAATAGATCTTAAGTTGATTTCAAATCTAGGGTTGGAAGGCTAGGGTTCCAGCTTTGGTTTCTAATGGATCCAAGTCGCGTTGAATCCGGCTTTTATCTCTTGAATCCCCCCCCCTCCAATCGGTTGCAATAACTCCTCTCTTACTTTTCTCTCTCTCTCTCTTCTTTACTCTCCTTCAACAACCAACAATACACATCTAGGGTTATTAAACCCTTTTATCCCCTTTTTCTCTCTTGTGTGTTGAGCACATACACCGCGGTAGGTGTATGCGACTTCACATTTACAACACACATCACATAGGCATTCTATTTTTCACATCTCATCCGTTCATCACACTACATACTGACTGTTGGGCTTCCATTTGGTCAAACCTATGACCGATCGGGCACGGATCCCGAGGTCATAGTTTGTGTGATTTTTCGGGCTATTACAACGTCTTTATCAAAATATCTCTGACAAAGGGCGTGATGCGATTTGGGAAATGAGGAAAGTTGAGCCCTTGTTATGTTGGACCATTCCCAGTTTTGGGCAGAGTGGGTGAGGTCGGGTTGTGTTACCTCCACATTTATTCGGTATACACGATGTATTTCATGTATTCATGCTGAGGAAGTATGTAAGCGATCCAACACATGTGTTGGATTACCAATCGCTCGATATTCAGGAAGATCTAACGATGACCGAAGAACCAGGTCAAATTTTAGACCGTAGAGATCAAATTTTGAGAACGAAATGAATCCCACTTGTATTAATCCAATTGAAGAATCACGGCTCTCATGAAGCCACGTGGGAATGTGAAGCCGATATTCACGCTCAATATCCTTACTTATTCACCTTAGGTAAGCCACGTATAGTATTTCATGCATAATATTTATCTGCATTGCTAGTATCAATATGTAAAGTAACTGTTCAAATTTAAAGAATTTAATGGAAATTACTTTGTTACATCATTTATAATCTTCTCCTATATATCTATCAATTACATTGATTGAATGAAACACAGTTAAACTATGTTCAATCCTAGGCTTACCTGAATGAGTAATTTAATATTTGGAATTCAATATTTGTCCAAGGAATTCAATAATTGTAGTGAACGAAAAAGAAAGAATGCATTTAAATATAGTACGTTGATCAGCACTTATATTTGACCGATAACTAGTCATGGGTGCCAAACACATAACAACTAGTTCACCTAAAACAGGCACCTTAGACCCAAATGTATGCGATATCTATTTATTTAAACACCTGTCATTGTATCTAGTGTAAAATTAAAATTATTTGAAGGAGAAATAAATATCAAAATTTTTATCTAATATTTTTAGCAGATACCCCAGTAAGATTGACACATAAGTGTGTCACAAGTTTGCACCAAACTATGTAAGAGCCTTAAGGTATGGGCCAGCCAACATCTGACTACGTTGCCGCGGAAAGGGATGATTGGCCGCGGCAAGCATTGTGGGTTGCCGTGGCAACCAAAACAGATTAAGTGGGTCCGAGAAACCCCTTTTCTTGTTCTCTGTTCTTTTGCTGTGGGGTTCTCTATGCTCCTTCACCTTCCGAGCCGCACCTACCTCCTAGCAGTTCAAATCACTTCAAATTCGCGCCAAAAAAATCATTGCATGTTGGAAATTCACCCTTGGTTGATCTTCATCATCTTCTATTTCGGCCATTTCTTCCAAATTTTGGTGTCTTGGTGAGGTAAGATCCTCATTTTTCATTTTTATTGTGTTTTTTTTTTAGTTAAATTACCATGCCACCTAGAAAAATCATGGTGTCGAAAAATACACCCGTATGCCTAAAAGTGACGACGAAATCGAAGGGCAAAGCCCCATCAACTTCCCAAAAGCCAATCGATCCTCCTGTGAATTGTGAACAACCCGTTCCATGGTGGGACGTGAAGGCCATGGAATTAGAATGGCTTGTTGACGATTCACTGCTCGTACCAAATGACCTGACTGCATGGTCGATACGGTACATTGAACAGGCACGCTTAGACGCCTTATATCAGCCTATTCATACTCATTTCTACCCACGCCCTGTTCGTCTTTTTTATCAAAATTTAAAAGTTCTACTTGTTATTGGCCAACTCGAAAATGGTCGCATGTTCTATTTTAGCCTACAAGACATAACTCAGGCTATGGACTGTAGTGCTACTTTCGATGAAAATCTCAGACTGTGAACCCCACGTTTAAGGGATGTGAAATTCCATCACATCACAACCAAAATGACTGATGGACTAACCTCTTCTGCTCAAGGTCTCTCAGTCCGATGCAGTTAGTTACCACAAAATATGTGGTTTCTTGATTGTATCTTCAGATGCAATCTTTACCTAATGCAGCATGAAAGAGAGCGTCGTGATGCTCTCTTACAAGCATTATTTGCAGTTCATGAAAATAGATGGGTGAATGCCCCAAAAGTTGTTTGGGAAGGCATGAAATATGCCAATATCTACTTACAAAGTAATGTCCCTAATCCCATTCCTGCATGCCCATACCCACATTTGATCACCCGTCTCCTAGAGGGTCATCACGATGTCGTGAATCAGGTCCCTTATCAAATCCATTTAGGTGAAGAGATCCACACTAACAATATGTGGGTATTTACTCCTGCTATGTGGAAGAATGTGTATCAACATTCTCAACAGGCCGTGAAAAACCACATAGCACAACAAATACGTGCTCCACCTCAACCATCCCACTCTACACCCTCCGCACCAACCCAAGATGTGACGACCCGACTTTTCCAATCCTTAAGGTATAGGAAAGGTCGGTTCATCATCTTATTGATTTCTCAATAAGCCGTATTTCAAACAAAGCCAGCAGCATAAGCATAGATCTAAATAGAAGCAAAGCTAATAAAACAAGAACAAAAGCTTAAAAGCTTTAACAAAAAATATCACCAAGAGGAACCAGAAAGAACCACCAGTGTTGGCCAATCCAAACACCTAAGCAATGGTTCCTATTGATGGTTCCTCAAGTGATATCCAAAAGACAAAACAATGGCCTAGGGCCCAATATTCAAAAAAATTCTAATCCAAAAGTACCAAAATGACCTATCTCAATCAAGGAAGGAACTCCTCTGCTGGGGTCTCCAACTCCTCCTCAGCAATGTAGTCAGAGTTCTCCAAATCACGGTCGTCAGATCCTAAGGCAGTGTCAGCACCTGTGACGTATAGTCGAGGTATGAGCTTCATCCAAGCTCAGTAGGAAAAAAACTAATAACATGCTTATCATAACATCAAACACATATCTTATGGCATAACGTACACAAAGTTGTTTTGAACACATGCAGAGAAGTGATTTCATAACCTTAACATACATATGCAATGCTAATGGAATCATGAACATACTCACATTTCTATTCCGACATAAGAAAGAAGAAAAACTTAAAAGTGTTTACTTAAAGTACTAGAATGAGGAACTATAGCCTCAAGCCCCCGATGGAATACCCACCATCGTCACTCACATGAGTCATTTGCACATAAATCCAAGGTCCCGTAGAGTTGGACACTTGGCCGAACATAATTACCGTTATACAGTAGGAATCACAAAGCACATATCACAAAGGGTGTACGGATTGGCCGCCGTACCTGTCACGGATATCCTGCCGCGTCAGTCACGGTTATACCGCCGCGTCGGTCGGGTATTCACATAACCTTAAATCCAAAAGTGCATACATATAGTTTATCGCCATGTGAAGTGATAATTATAATTTATATCAGAAGTCGGAACAAAGTGTGAAAGTCTCTTATACACATATCAAATGAATCTCGAAGATTCCATAAGTCTCACATGTTTTTAAGTCATACATAAACACATGCCTCATTTCTTCAAAATCATAAACGGAAATCACAAAACAGGATCGAAGAACGTATCATAACATAACACACATGTTTATGAAATAATGCACATGATATCAAGTTTTCCCTACCTTAGTTTAGAGTCGAGCATATCAGAGGCAAAGTAAAAGCTCACTCGACGATCTCCAATCTTTAATCTACATTACAAACATTCATGTATACACATGTTACCGACTAATTATCATATAAGCCAAAGTTTCTAAAATTTTCTCACAGTTAGGCGAAACAGGCAAGTTTAAGGTAACATTGACTCATGAACAACTTTTCCCTACTTCACTATAATTTTTTTACCTTTATAACATTCTATTCACAAATTGGTCAATTCATGAAAGTTATAGGTCTCGTTGTCTTCTTTCCAACACCTAAAAAATTGCATTAATCCGAGTTCGGGATAAAAAGTTGTGACTGAAATACCAAAGCAGTGTCGGACCAAATTCGACCATCGAATTGAAATTCGACCATCGAATTTTCCAAAAATGCATCAGGCTTAAAAACCCAAATTCGACCCTCGAATTTCTCGGGTTCAGAACCCTTCATGTTGCTTTCTTGGTCTATTTTTCCCCTCAAATCTTGTCGGATTCGCTTTATTTTTGCACACACACATACACTAAACTAAAATAAGATTTATTCTACAATCTAAACCATTAAAATCAAAAGAAAAACTAACCTTTTTGCCGATTAATCCCACAGCTTTAAGAAATAATGCCGAAGAGGGTTTTGAAGCAAAATCATCAGATTTCTTCAACGATTGATCTCCATCTCTTCAAAACACAAACGAAGATTGTGAGATGATCAGCGTCACAAGCGTTGCGAAAGGTACGGAGTGTGCGGAGCTTGTAGGTGATTACATAATCGAAATACCGCAAGGGTTTCAAAGGTGACAATGCTCAAATAGGTTGGGTCGGTTCTCTCAACTCTCATTCCCTTTATCTCTCTACAAAAATTTCAAATGGCAAAGCTTAGCCATTAAGCAACCAACCTCCTCTCTCTTATAACCGAATGAAAAACTAACTAAATATCAAGGATATTTAGTTGCAATTTCTATCTTCTTATCTTAAGGTTGGGTTTTGGTGTTGAGCGGCACACCGCAAGTCGGTGCACGTCTTTCACACTAACTGCCCAATCACACTCTGAACTCTAATCCTTCCACTCAAAGCTAACCAAATATTATTTAATGACCTATTATTAAATAAAACCATGGCGACATTGGTCACCGTGCCGGACTTGTGCACGAAATCAATCAAACTCGAATTCAAAAATATCGGGATATTACACAAGACATCCCCAGTCCCATTCAAGTTCAAACCGACCCAGTTCCTCCTTCTGAAGAGACGTATACTATCTCTGATCTTACAAGGCTCATGCGAGAAAACCATGAGCAAACCTTGCAACAATTCGATAATCTTTATCGAAATCACTATATGCTACATCAGTGAGTCGATTATATTAAGGAGGCCACGAATATTATGGTGGAGCATACCTTTCAGACTGCTGCAAGCCCTTACATTGGAAGAGCACGAAACTATGTATCTGCATACATCCGTAATGCAGCCATGTTAGTGCCAGAGTTTCAGCAGCAGGATGCTGGACAATCCTCCGCTGGTCAACATCAGCCTAGTGCTCAACTTGGTGAGTATATAACTCATTTTGCTGTCAGCTTCGTTTACTTTGTTTAATTTCTGCACATGATTGATTTGAATTATATTGATTTCTCATGTGACACATGTATCAGGATCTAACTTAGTGTTTCTTGTTTATGAATCAGTTGCTTATTGCTTTTTGAATTTATGCCTTATTGCGTTTGATTTTATGCAATTGTACTAACCCATCTATTATAACATCTTGCTGATGAATTGTATTCCCCATAACGATCACTTTCCGTCTTCATTTATTTTCGAGGAAGAAAATCTCTTAAGTAGGGGAGAATATAACAGATGCCGAGTTTAAACCCACACTATACCATAAAAGTCCACGAGTCCAGTCAGGAAGGTGCCTAAAATGAGATATAAAGGATCTATGTAGGCGAGTGTTCAAAACTGATAAGTGTATGGGGCCCATAGTGGTCTAGTCAAGTGGGTTAGGAACCCTTAGTCCTCAATACACTAACTAGGGATCCACATAAAAAGTTAGCTTATCCTAGACCTAGACCTGGTAGTAGTGTAATAAAAATAATAAAGTACATAGATACCAAGTGTAGCAGCTTAGTAGATAGTGTAAGCCTGTTTTGGCTTATCAGGGTATACACCCAATAGCACATGTGAGCTTGGTATCGTAGTATAGCCACTAAGAGCACTTACACCTACCAACCGTATAATGGACTTGAGTTCCTTTCGCCTAAACAAGTAAGTGTCCATATGGGTATTACATGTGAACCCTGCCCAAATGGGTAGAAACACAAAATATATATAAGGCTAATATACAAAAAAAAACTTGTCTGTCTTATATGAGATACACTGAACCACCAAGTGGTGGACTTGCATTGAAGCATACCTTTATAAGCATATAAGCTACTTTGCATGTTATTTTGGCTACATGACTCCATGAGTATCCATGCACTCTCATGCACGCAAAGTGGGTATAAACCACTATAAAACTCCCACCAAAGAGTCTTCGTCTTCCCTCTTCAAGCTTTGAAGGCGATTCTAGCAACCCGACCCTGAAAATAAAAGCAAACAATAGTAAATTGTCATACGACTATTATAGCAGAAATCTGTAGACTAGTTCCAACTCACTTCCGATTCACCTATTTCAAACCTTGGAGTCAAAGCAACATTCGGCAGACGATTATTAGTCTTGGAGAATGTCGTTCTTACGCGGACATCGTGAGTTCAACACCAACACTCATACGAAGTCGTCATAACCAAATTCATAAAAAGGTACGTCACCACACAAAGAATCGGGTTTAATCAAATGTATCGGTTTGTGGTGTCGATTACAATAGATCGAATCGGCAGCACAGAGAAAGATAATATGTGGTGTTGGAGTAGCACATAGGATATATCATGCCGAAATCATCAAATTGTGCACTCCGGATCGATAATACCAAGTTTATATCATGCTGAATTTAATGCCGAATTTACTATAAGCAATATAGATATATCACTATATGTATACCTCAGACAAATGACCAACAAACCACCAAGGCACAGAAAACAAAAAGCCACAAGGTAGCACCACAACAAGCATAGGCTCTGGCTTGCCGCAGCAACCTCACAAGGTTGCCGCGCCAAGGTGCTCAGCTGGGCTGCTTGCTGCGGCAACCCCTATGGCTTGCTGAGGCAAGCCTATGTTGGCTGCTGCACCTGCCTTGTGGGCCTTTGATCTGTCTATGTACATGTGACTTGAAGTGTCGAGGTTACCAGGGATATGAAGGTTCTAAGGAAACCTAGTTGATATATTAAATCCATGCATGCACAGGAACCTTTAGGTGCAACTTGGCGCACATGCCAAGGTTATAACACAGAAGTTCTTGGATGCTTGAGTGCACATATAAGCAGCTATATGTAAACGTGACATACATAGATGTGAAGGTAGGGAATTTACTTTGTTAACATATATTTGGTTTTCTTATTCTCATCTAGATTACAAATTATTCATCATGTATGATTAGATAAATATGTAGTGCTGAACTAAGTGGAGTTACAGTTCACTATAGGATAAAACGATGAGCATGCACTACAAAAAATAAGACTATTAGCGGCAGTTTTTTATTATAAAAAACTGCCGCTATTAGTACTATCGCTACAAAAAACTGCCGCTACGCTACAAAAAACTGCTGCTACAAAAATACTAGCGGCAGTTTTTTGTAGCGACGGGACTAATAGCGGCAGTTTTTTATTAAAAAAAACTGCCGCTAATAGTCTTATTTTTTGTAGTGATGCTAGGTGTACCAGACCTGATCTTTATAAGACTTGATTATTATAAACCTTATCAGGTTTGAAATAAGTTGAGTTGAGTTAAATAAATTATCAGTTTGTTTGATGATGAACGCATATCAAGTGTGACTACATAGTAGTTTTGAACACATGAAATCATAGAAATTGATATCAATTTTATATAAATATATATCAGTTTTGTAGATCGGTTTTATAGAAAGGCACATCAGTTTTGCATACTAGTTGGATATAAATGCATATAAGTTGTGCATAGCAGTTTTATATAACTTCATGTCAGTTTTGCATGATATTTATGTTACAAGGCAGTATTAATTCATGTATGACCATGCTAGTTTTTGTTTAGTTTTAGATCGCTATATACTGAATGAAGTTCGGATTAAGCGTGCACGTTCTTTGATTTCATGCATGGTTCATAGTGCATTATTTAGATCCTGCTAATCTTGACATCCTCTCCACATGGTTGCTTAGTTTTGAGTCAGGCAATCTCGCTTTCTCGGGAGCTTGACTTTGTACTCGTAACAAGTGATCCCGCTAACTTGGGAGCTTAATTTTTCGTGGTCCAAGTGATCCCGCTAACTCGGGAGTTTGACAAGTGATTCCGCTAACTCAGAAGCTTGTTTTATCTCGGTCCATGTGATCCCACTAACTCGGGATCTTGACAAATGATCCCGCTAACTCGGGAGCCTGATGCTTTTGTTCCTACAGATGTCTTTGCACATCTGTTAACCCTACTTTATTTCAGTAAGATTCCTTATTCCACATGAATTCTAGTATCTGTTGCACCATGAATTTTGGCCTTTATGCTGCATGTCAGCATGATCATTTAGTCGCATAATAATGACTTGTTTATATTATATGTTGATAAATACTTCAATTTTAAATTTATGCATCTAGAAGTAAATTGGTAAATCTAATATATACATTAGTAATGTAAATGTCTCTGCTGAGCTTTGATGATAGCTCATCCTACGACTTCAATGTCTTAGCTGCAGATTTAGATCCGGAGCACGCAGCTATCCCCACTTACGTGCCGGACGAGGAAGAAGAAGAGGATGACGAAGGAGACGAAGAGGAAGAATTTGCTGAAGAATTCTTTCCTAAATAGGTTTGAGAGAGAGAGAGAGATGTCTTTTGATAAACTTGTATAAACCACGTATGATATTTTGTTCTGAGATGTATAGGCTTTGGTGGAAAGCTATACATCGTATTTGTTAGCCTTGTTTATAAAGTTTGATAGTTTCTGCTTAAAGGAGTACATATAAGTTTGCTTTGCTATATTATTGCATGTCAGAGTAAATACATGACTTCCGCATTTCCAATATTTTGTACAATCTAAGACACCTTTGTATGATAGGATCATGTTAGGTGATCTGACGACACGACCTTTCCTTTATACGATAAAGGGGAAATGTCGGGTTGTCACATTTGATACCATGATCGTGGTTTCATCTTGTGTGCCTTGTGATTTGATACCATGATATGAGGATCTTGTGATGTCCAGATGAAAAAATATTTTATCATATTGATTGAAGCAGTCAACACCTTTAAAGATCTTTGGGGTCAGAGATTTTCATGGTAGTAGTTAATTTTAAGGTGGCTTTATTGGCACCTGTTTTTCCTTGAGGAGAATACAATATTTTCCACTATAAAAGCCGTTGACTGCCTTCAATCAAACTATGGATATTGTTTTTCGTTCCAATCTTCTACAAAATAGATCTTGAGAGCATCGCACACCTATCAGACGATCAAATCTTGATTACACATGGCACACATCCCCAAAAATGACTTGAGAACCTTTCTCATGGTACGCCCATGATCACGATCACTTTAGGGGATGTTTTCCAAATGGAATCAACATGTGACCGTCTTATAGATGCGCCATGATCTCAAGATCTATTGTGTGGAAGATTAGAACAAAGAAAAAATTTCCATCTTCTGATTCAAGGAAATCAATATTTTTTATTGTGGAAAAATTATGTGCTCTTTGCAAGAAAAATGGGTGTGATTAATGCTACCCTTAATTTTAAAATATTTTGACCACTTTTAATCACGCGATAGAGATGACTTTTTTTTTCTAAACTTCTGCACCATAGTCTCCAAATCATTTGGCACACATGAAGACATGAACCAAGTCATTGGCGTTTAGGCTGGGTTCAAATAGTTGACCATTTTAAAGCTTAAAAGCTTTTAGTGTCAACTGTGATGCAACTTTGGCTTCTAGTGCATTTAGTGGGGTGTTGGCTCCATACTCCATAGTTTTACCAAGTCGAAAATTGGAAAAAAAAATAGGCAAGGCAAAAAAAATCGAAAAACAACGGGCGACTGATGTGGCGCGACATAATTGGCTGCACCGACCTACATTAATTGAACCCCACCGTACTTACACCCAATTGAATCGCGCCACATCAGCCACTTGCATTTTGTTTGTATAAAATCTCTCCTCCACACAACACTGTTTGGGAAGAAATAATCAAAATATATAAAAAGGGAGCCATTAGTTGCGCTCGAAAACTTGGCCCTTGCACCGAGTTTAAAACAAAGACTTGCATGTTTGGCGACCTATGCCATATGAAAACACCATCTAAATCGTTTGATTTGGAGCCGTCATTTAAAGATATTAAGTGCAAAAGATTAGCATGAAATATAATCTTCACCATGTGATTAAACATAGTCAAAGGCTATTATTTGATTCAACGGTTGACTACAATAGATCATATGATAAATATTATGTTTTGCTCCAATCTTATCAACTAATTAAGGATCTATAGATCATGAACTTTAAATCAGACGACCCAGATTGCGTTTTAACATGTCACATGTCCCTAAAATATAAAGTCTTTCTTTAACTTCAGTGCAAGGACCAAATTTCTTTTTTTCTTTTTTTTTAGAGGGTGCAAGGACCAAATTTCTGAGTGCAATTAATCGGTCCCATATAAAAAACCGATCTCTATCGTATAAAACAATCAATGCTTTTTGGCATTAACCTCAAGGGGTTAGGCGAGCTGGCCAGGTACTTGCTTCTAAAAGCAAGAGACCTGAGTTCGAATCCCCTCCCCCCTTGAGGACACCCTAGGGATTTATATCCCGTGCTGACCCGACATGTGCTAATTTGGAGTGCGCACGCACTACAAAAAATAAGATTATTAGCGGCAGTTTTTTGGAGCAAAAAACTGCCGCTATTAATAAAACAACTATTAAGACTATTAGCGGCAGTACGTGAAAAAGTCAAAAAAATCATTGCCTTAAATAGTGGTGTTTTTTAAAAATCACTGTCTTTGATAGTGATTTTTTTGAAAAAAAACCACTACCCTAAACAGTTGTAAAAAAGCAGTGATTTTTTTTACCACTATACAAGGCAGTAGTTTGTGAACTTCAATAACGACTGCTCTTAACAGTCATAGAAAAAACCACTGCTTTTGACAGTGGTTTTTTTATACAAAATTTTTTTTTTTTAAATACTTTAAAAAAAAAAATTACATCGACGATTTTTTATGCAAATTTTTTTTAAATAATATTTTTTTATGTTTTTTTTTTTAATGCTTTTTTTAATACCTTTTTTAATACTATTTTTTTAATGCTTTAAAAAAAATTATATAAAGAAAAAAAGCTATCAATCTCATATTTCAACACATCCATTCAACTCAAATGCAAATTATTCAATGCCATTAATAAAAAAAATAGAAGCCCGACTATTTTATTCAAACAAAAGGTTGCATCTCAACCTATGATCTAACCTTTCAAATCCGTCAAATATATTAAACTCTACATGTCCAATCCTTTTATTGAAACAAAAAGAAGAAGAAAAGAAAGAGAGTTAACAATCTGAGAACCCCATGGCCCATTTTCAAAATAAAAGAAAAATAATAATAAATTTTCTTTACACTCTCCTGCCAAGTGTCCCCGACCCCTAGTGATCCGTTTGAGGTGAACTTGAAATCGGTCGCCTGAAATCAAAAGGAGAACATCATTAAAATCTAGGCCATGGTGCATTAACTCATGCAATTCATTTTCCTAAATCTAAAAATTATAAGTGACAAACTGAACTAGTAAGAACCTAACTAGCTGCTAGATATGAACTCCAATATCTCCGAACACCATGTTGCTAGATGCATATGTTACATTTGACATTTGCAGTAATTCCTGTATGCAGTGAAATCTCGTTGAAAGGTCACTTATGTGGATTTCTAAACTGAATTATATATAGCAAGTATAACATTTGCTTATCTTGGGCCTGTAGCACAATGAAAGGTTGACAATATTGCAAACTCAAAAATTATGACATATGCACCTGGTAGTGTAGAATGACCCTATAAATTTTGAGCTATAGATTTTACCTAATTATGACTTGCACCAAACGGTAGCAAAACTGTGCAAATCTATATGACAGTGCAAAGTGAGGAGTTTTCAGATCAGACACCTATCAAAACTAATTAACATATATAAAAATAATAATAAATAACAACTTATTAACATATATATATAAATATACATTTTTGTATATGCACAAGGAACTCAAAAATGTAAAGGAAACCCTGTTGTATATCTGATATTTATTTTTCTTTTTTTTTATTACCAGTCATAAACCTATACATTTGCATAGATGTAGGGATGCAAGACTTGAAACCCGAACCCAAGCTGAAAACCAACCCAAACTGAACCCAATCCAATTGTTGTTCAATTTTTGTTTTGGGAGGCGAAAACCGAAACTGATTAGGTAGGATTAGAAAACCGAAAAAATCTGAAAAAGCTTAAAAACTTAAAAACCTGAAAAATGATTTGAAAAAACCGAAACCGAATTGAACCGAACCAAACTTGTTTTTTCTGGTTTTGGTTTGGAAAATAACCGAACCAATTCATTTAAAAATGCCAAATGATCCATAAGTAGTGTATACCTGCAATCGTGACTGCTCAAGCTGCTCCAAAAGTAATTGCTCCTGAAACAATACAAGCTTCATTTTTGAACCAATGAAAATAGCTGAAGAAACTATACGTTAACTAATTGGATACTGAAAAAAAAGTCGAATCAGTTTATTTACATAAACGAACTTTCAAATTCTGCATTATACTATTTCAGAAACTTATGCGTACCTTCCTTTCCTTCGCACATAAGATCCCTTCATTTAACTTTAGATTACTTCATAGTAGATTCCATGCAAAAGGAGCTCATTTGGTATCTATGTTCGTTATTGTTGGGGTTTTTTTTTTTGGCACATAAGAATGAATGACCAAACTTATATCCATTATTATAATAATGTTTGAAATATAGCATTTAGCCTTTTGAACTTTCTATTGTCCTCTTATAAGTTGAAAAACTGAGAAAGAAATGAAAATTATATCTTATGAAGTTGAAAAACTGAGAAAGAAACGAAAATATATATAAACACTTTAATTTTAAATCTTTACTGCCATAACAAGAGAAAGATGTTCAATAGTTCAGCCCAAATTTTCCATGAAAATGCTTAAAATACTGATGGAATCCACAACTTGTTTTCTGACATTAATCAACAAGAATTAAAATAAGATGCCTAAGAAGATTACAGAGAAGAGAAGGATAAAACTAATCTTTATCTCAATTAACATTGTAAAAGTAATAGCATTGCCCTTTCATTAACATCTCAAGAAAAAATCAATGAAAAGCCCAACAGCTGTAATTATTCTCAATTTTGTTGATATGTTAACATTCTTGGGGATATTATTTGTTCTAATTCTTGTTGATTAATACCGAAAAGCAAGCTGCGATTTGTGTCAAATACCCTTATTTTAATTTCTAAAATAAATTATAGGAGGGGCTTTTATTATGTCATTTCAATCTATGTGGTGTGTATGTCATATATTGCTTTTATTAGTATATATAAGCTAGTTGGGGTTCTATTGAACTCTAATTAGACCATTCGATTCTCTAACTCTCTCTTCTCTCTACTCTCTCTTCTTTCTCTTTCCTTTTTCCTCTCCTTTTAACCCTAACCCTAAAATCAAGTATGTGCATAGCACGTGCATTCTACTACTAGGATTAATTAGACATTAGTTATAGTGATTGTGCAAGACATTCTCCCTTTGTAAATTCTGGGGAATTGGACCATGTCACAACGCTCAAATTGAATATTCTTTTCAAAGTAGAAATGTTAATGAATGAAAAAATGATTTGATTAACATAAGAAATAAAATCAAATTATGCCAGACAAAAACCTGATGGTTTGAGAATTAAATGCTACATATGAAATGCAAATAATCCAATAAAGGATAAGGATAAATCCAAGTACTAGAAAAGCAAACTATTACCCTCAACTCTATATCTCTTTTTGTCATGTTGGTCTGAAAGGCTACGAACTAGACTTCGAAGCTAGACATTTTGTTCAACTAATCCATTTATATCTTTAAAGGTCAACAGCTTCAATCGTTTAACCAATATGCAAATCAAGGATTTAACGTTACATCATGTAATCAATAGACTCGTGATTTAAATTGATGTTTTAAACACAGGAAACTCACAAGGCATTTTGAAATAACTTTATCAGCATCAGATTCATCATGTAGCCCAGCTGTATGGGTGGTAAGAGATTCATCAGGGTAAGCCTGAGCGACTACTCCATAACGAAGTTGAATATCACAGCATTCCTTGAGAAGAACAGTTACCTGAAATAACAATATTATGCACTAATTAAAAAAGAAGGCTGCTGACATTGTTGACAAAAAATTAAGATTACTAGAGAAGGTTATTACAAAATCCCAGATCAAAGATTATCTAAAACAACACTCTTCAAAAAAATGGGCAAAAAAATTAATAAGAACAATTTGCACTGACATGGACATATCAATTGTCATATATGTGACACCAATAAGTATAAACTAACTTTTTATGGCAGGAGATCTTAGCACAACTGCCATATTTTCTAAAAATCACAAGCATATTAATTTTTTATTCTTTTTTAAAAAACACAATAGGAATGACAGATTTCACTAAAGGAAAAAAAAAACGAAGGAAAAATAGCAGCGATCAGCAACCACAATGCATTTTTTTAACCTGCTTTTGAAGGTCAAGTATGTCCTTCTGTGCAACTTCATAATCTCGTTGCTGCCTTCTCAAGTCTGTCTGAGGAGAAACAGCCATGTGAACAGAAAGCATAGAAAGCACAATCGAGAAAGGTAAACTGATAACTGTGAAGCACATATACCTTCAATTCAAGGATGGTATGCTCAAAATTAGCCTGCTCGAAAAGTGACTGCTGTAATTTCTGATTCATTGAAGCATAGGCTTCCACCATTCTCTCATGTTCAGCTGAGGTAAATCAAATAACATTTGATCAATCAATTGAAAATAAGTGGCATCACATGAGGATATATTCATTCTGAATAATTAAAGAGCATGCCATTCAATCCAAATGCAACAGATCAATCAAATTGATATTAATACGACAAGTATGAGGAGATATTGAACAGCAATAAATGTCTATTGAACGTAAATATTGAAAGGTTATTAGGA
Source organism: Chloranthus sessilifolius (assembly GCA_021018995.1). Classification (NCBI taxonomy): domain Eukaryota; kingdom Viridiplantae; phylum Streptophyta; class Magnoliopsida; order Chloranthales; family Chloranthaceae; genus Chloranthus; species Chloranthus sessilifolius. The sequence goes on along the minus strand of CM037597.1, from coordinate 78,004,063 downwards.
TCTTACTTGATATGAGAATAAAAAATATAAAATACCTAAAATTTCAAAGAGTAGATATCAGAATCTAAAATATGAAATAATCCAATTTTTCAAAGAGTAGATATGAGAATCTAGAATATGATGTGTACTTCCCAGCAATTGTCATATACAAGAATCTGGACGGGAGTTAACAAGTTCTTATTCCATCAAATTGAACACAACACTACAAAACAATTGGGTTTTAGTGGCGCCTACTTATTTTAAGTTTTTAAATTAGTAATTTTTTATCCACCCCATATAAATTGCCACAGAACCCAACTCTTTCTCTTCCCAGCCAAACCCCTCTCTCCATCGACAGACGCAGACACAGGATCTTCTCTCTCCAAAACCACTCTCTCTCCACCGAAACCCTATTTCCCACCCAAACTCCTCTCTCCATCGATCCATTGGCACTATTCGAGATCGAATTCCGTGGTTCCATTGCCGCTGTTTGAAATTGAATTCCATCAATCAATTGTCGCTGTTTCAAATCCGACTCCATCTATCCATTGTTGTTGTTCCAAAACGGATTTCATCGATCTCTAGGTTTTTCATTTTCTGAACATCATTTGGATCTGAGAATCGGAACATCAAAGGTAGATTGTCGATCTCGAAACACCGTGCGTAGATCTGGGAACACCGTGCTTAGATCTCGGAACACCGTTGAGGTACCTTTCTGATTTTTGAGCTGAAATCTCTAGACCTAGAATATGTTGCATGCAGTTTGGAACTTGATAGCTTCATTTCCATTTTGCAATCAAATCTCAGGTGCAAATTATTTTTGCAAACAAATCTGTTGCATGCGGTTTGGAACTTGATAGCTTCATTTCCATTTTGCAATCAAATCTCATATGCGTATTATTTTCTTGTTTGTCCATTGGGAAGGATAACAAATGAGCAGGTGATATGCTTATCCTATCCTTGTTTGTCCTAGAACGCTGGTGTCAGAAAGACAATCCACTTTTTATCTAATTTTCTATCATAATTTTTTGACTTGGGATCTGATGGGAAACAGAGCAATAATAAAGCATATGCAGAATAATGATAATCCTACTTTTGATTATTTATTTCACAAATTTGTTTGGTTCCTCTCAGGTTGTTAATTGGCCCTGAAGATTAATTTGAAACTTAAAAAATTGATTTGCCGTGTGGTGAAAAATAGTGATATGGGTATTGGTGTGATTTTTTTTATGCATCACCTGGTTAATGTTGCAATCAATGAATACTTGATTCAGATTTCTGGTTTCAGGCACATGCACTGAAAATGGCACTGGAAGCAAAGAAAATGTCTATAAATGTATATGTTGGAATGAGATATTGGCACCCTTTCACGGAGGAAGCCATTAATCAGGTTAGTGCCTCCTCATATTTTGTGTTAGGAATACCTTCCTTTCCATGTCAAATTATCCTATGTTATTTTCACTCATTAATTTATTATTTCTGCAATTATAACTTTTGAGAGGACTATTAAGTTCCAAAGAGCACATTTTTTATACTAATCAGAGTAAAATGAATTTGGATAAGCAATATCTAAATGACAATCACTTTCAGGCTTACTCAAGTAATATCTTTTGTTTAATACTGGGAGGAGTTTTAATTCAAACTGAGGTTGAAGAAAATCTCCATTAGCAAGTAATGCACAATCAAAAGGGAGTTTTAACAATAGAGGTGAGAGACCCAGGTCCAAGAACCTGGACTCAGATTAGTACGAGGACCCCTAGGGTCTAGGCTCATAATTAATCTGGACTTGGCTTGTGAAAAATATGTTAACTAATAAATCTATAATATATCTTAATTTTTTTATAAATAGAGTAAGACATTCATAGTTAACTAAAAATTAAAATTTTACAAACAAAGGGAGTGACTGTGTTGACCACTTGTACACAGATAACCATGACCACCCATTTTTATGCCATCCAAGTAGTCCAACTAGTAGCCCATCACTAACACTTGTCACTCACAAAGAATCACACTTAATGAAAGGCTTGGAACCATGCAATCAGTGCACTTGAATATCAACTGCTAAAGAAATATGCACAATCGTCCGTATTAGAGTGTGTAGATTGGACAGTTCAAATCCCCAAGTGTGATATGTGCAGCATGGCTTAAAAGTTGGATGATCATGGTTCTATCTATGGTCATTTATCTTAAAAATAGAAGTATAAATAAGAGTAACCTCGTTCAACCCAACAGTTTGAATTGAAACCTGTATACAAGGTGTCTAAATCGGTTTTGGTATCGGGTATCGGTCCGATGTGTATCGGCGGATACCGAGACTATCGTTGATTCCCATCATCGATGTCTTCGATGCCATTATTGGTCTCTGGCAAATCGATACATATCCTCGATACGGATACTTGTTACCATAGCTGTATATACCCAATTTTTTGGGGGATAGGAATTTAGAATAGGGCTAGTGAATTAATTATGAAGAATAGAAAGTTGAACAGGGAATAGAATAATGCTTTTTTTAAAGGTTTCTCTGTGTTTTGAACACTATTTACTCAAAGTAATTTCACTTAAAACTTACTAATAAGGCCAGCCATTACCCAGTGCTGGTTCTGTACATACGAGGTGCTGGGAGGGGTGGACGGGATGCAAATCTAACCTTTGGTTTTTTACACACAAAGTGGCTGCTTCTAGTTTATTATTATAATATAATTCATAAACATTGTATATAGGTAATGTAAGTGTACCTTAATATTACCTAGCTTCATGAATGTTTGAGATAATCTAACATTAGAAACTAACACAGTGATGCTATTGCTTGAATGTTTAGGCTATATGGTTGTCTTATAAATTATTATTAAGGTTGCTTGTTCCAGCTAACTGAGCAAAGTATCTTTTTCGAGTCCTGGCCAAGTCAATTCTGCAACTTGGCCTGCGCCAAAATAAGTCAACTTATTTAAAGTGACTCAATTTAAACGAGTAAGTAAATGTTGAGTTGACTTTTCAAAAATTGCTTGCATTTATTTAAGCAAAATCTCATTGATTATCCAACCGGGTTGAGTCTCAGGTCCAATTTCCTATCCAGTGTAATTTATGCACTTCAGATTTTTCTCATAACTTCTTATCGAGTCCAATTTCCTATCAAATCCAATAATTGATGGACTGACACCATCAATTATTGAAGAATTTGAAAATTAATTGGAATTTGGAAAGAAAGCATATTAGACATGGCACACCAAACTCTAGGATGAGTTTTTTCCAATTGCGGAAGAAAGATGCAAGTCAATGTCTACAGTGACAAAAAATACAAGGAAGAAGAAATGAAAGATGATAATAAGTATGGGATAAATATTAAGATCCAAAAGAAGGGCTTACTGTTTCAAGAGGTCTGTTTTAACTAAATAAAAAGGGATTCACATGAGACATTATGTGGCATGTAACCACTTAATGAACTCACATGACCACTTAAGCTAACTTCATTAACTTTAATTATAGTTGTGAACATTCTAATGGTTTTAGTTAATAATGGGAAGATTTATCGTGATTATGGGTCTTAAATTTAAGTAAGTTTATGGTTTGTTGAAATATAGGACCCAAAGAAATGACTTTATTATTATGGTTTTGAGAAAGTGATTTTTCTTGTGATTTCATGGGTTCCCTTAGAAACCCTCTCTATTGTGTTGAATGCTCGATCTCTTTGCTACGGATTTTAATAAAGAAGGTATGGGATTGCATTCTCATGTTTATTCTTCTCCTCTTTGAATCTCTTCTTCTTCATAGCACATCAAGTTCTTTGTATCTCCAACATGAATCCATGGCTGTCAACTTATAAAGCCACAGTACATTGGGAACAGGTAATGGGTAGACAGCGGTGTTTCAAGAGGTTCCTTTGAAAATTTGGCTAACCTAACAGCAATCAACATTTCACAATATCCTAGGCCCAAAATGTCTTTCTTCAATCAGTGACAATGTTTTTAAATGCCCAAATGGCACCCCAAGTTCATCCCATAAAATTTGGCAATAAGTTTCTGTCAAAGGGAACTTTAATATGTTCATAGTAGAACCCTTTTACATACAAAATCACTTGAAGTATAAATTTTGACGTTGGATCATGTAATTCCCAAATATGACTGAAATAAGGACCTTCAACTGAGTAACTTCATTATATTGAACCCTATAACCTTTGTAGATACTACACACTTGCCAAGAGCATCAACCACACTATCTTGGTATTGAAAATTTTTAGTAGGGAGCCTATTTAGTATGTCTATTTTTGGATTAGATTGCGCTGCCAATAATGAAGGGTTTGACCAACGGCATAAAATTCCACCTTGTAAATTAAGTGCCATCTTTTTTGCTTTGTTTAATTTTTCGCTAAAGAAGTTGTCAGTGCTTTTTCTTAGATATAGTCACAATCAACGTCATTCATCAACATCACTATTGTCATATGCGATCGCATATGCTATTATGCGATTGCCTATGACAGTTTTAAGGGTGGGATCACATATGCCATGATGTCATATGCGATCTAGTAGCGTATGTCATGGTAGTTTGACTACATATAATTTGCACCTTAGCAGCTTCATGTTCTTGATAGATTCATATTTTATTGTAAAGGAGGAAGCCCTCATCTCACTAAAGGAGGCAACTTCATGTTCTTGATAGATTCATGATGGATAAGAGTTGGATGAAAAATCTTAGGTATATCACTACATCATTCTTTCTATGTCAAATAATTTCAGTTTAAATAGTTTAAAATGTTGATTAGTAAAGCAAATCATATTTATATGGATGATGTAGGAATACTAAAAAGTACAATGAAGGCGTGAAAGAATTTATCAACCTAGCCATATCCCGTGGATCATCTGTTAATGGAAGATTAAATTTCCCATGTATCAAATGTAACAATATAGAGTTTCACGATAAGGAGATAATATATGATCATTTGATATGTAATGGCATAGTTCAGAACTACACCAAGTGGTATTATCATGGAGAGGAAATATCTCAAGAAAGTCTTTTACGAGAAGAACATCATGATAGTGGAGTCGATGAGCATGATACAGGTGATGACATAAGTCAAATGTTGCATGATGCATTTGGCGTTCATATGCCGGAAATAGCTTCAGATGGTTTGGTAGATGAAACTGAGGATCTACCTAATCCTAGTGCCTCTAAATTCTACAAAATGATACACGATGTCGAGCAAGAGCTCTATCCAGGATGTAAATCACACACAAGTTTATCTTTCCTTGTTTGGCTATGGCATATCAAATGCCTCGGAGGATGGAGCAATAAGTCATTTACAATGTTGCTTGATTTATTAAGAGAAGTACTCCCTGAGGGTTCAAGTTTACCTAAAATTTTTTCAGAAGGCAAGAAGATTATTTCAGACTTGGGGCTGACTTATAATAAAATTGATGTGTGCCCAAATGATTGTACGCTGTATTGGAAAGAGTCTATCGATAAACAATTGTGCGATCTTTGTGGCACTTCACGATAGAAATCTCCAGACGATCATTTAGAAGACAGCAAGAGGAAGAGTCCGACAAAGATATTGCGTTACTTCCCTCTAAAACCAATATTACAAAGGTTATACATGTCATCAAAAATTGCGTCCGACATGAGATGGCATGATGAGGGTCGCACTAAAGATGAGATGTTACGACATCCCGCAGATTCTCTGGCTTGGAAACATTTTGAAATCATCAACCCAGCATTCGCAGCAGACTCTCGAAATGTTAGACTTGGATTAGCGAGTGACGGTTTCAACCCTTTCAAGACAATGAGTAACACACATAGCACGTGGCATGTGATACTTATTCCATACAATTTGCCACCATGGTTGTGCATGAAGCAACCAAACATGATCCTATCAATGCTTATACCAGGTCCATCTGGACCTAGAAATGACATTGATGTATACTTGAGGCCGTTGATAGAGGAGTTTAAATAATTATGGGAATTTTGGGTGGAGACGTATGATGCTTCAAGGAGAGAAGTATTTCATTTGCATGCGGGCTTGTTATGGACCATTAGTGATTTCCCAGGGTATGCTATTTTGTCAGGTTGGAGCATGAAAGGGAAGTTGGCATGTCCTTCATGCAATAAGGACACATGTAGCTTATACTTGCGGAATAGTAGGAAGCAATGTTACCTTGGACATCATCAATTTTTACCTTCAAATCATTGATTTCGAAAACAAAAATAATTTTTTGACGGTACTGTAGAGGATAGATCGGCTCCAATTTCAATGTCTGGCTCGAGTATATTGATTGAACTGGAGAATGTCATACATACTTTTGGGAAGCGTCATGTGAGGAAAAGATCCAGAACCATGGAGTCTGAAAACATGCTTTATAACTGGAAGAAGAAGAGTATATTCTTTGAGTTGTCATATTGGGAGCATAATCTACTCAGACACAATTTGGATATAATCCACATTGAAAAAAATATATGTGATAATTTGCTCATGACTCTCTTAGATGTAGACAGAAAAATGAAGGATAATATTAAGTCAAGTCTCGACTTGAGAGAAATGAATGTGAGACATGGTCTCCATCCACGTATAGAGGCGGACAAAAATCGAGCATATTTACCTGCTGCCTGCTACTCTATGAATAAAAATGAAAAAGAGAGGTTCTGCAATATTTTGAAGAGTTTGAAAATTTTAGATGGTTACTCATCTAATATTGCAAGGTGCATCAATATTAAAGAGTGCAAAATATCTGGACTAAAAAGTCATGATTCATATGTCATAATGCAACAGTTTTTGCCCTTAGCTATTCGAAAAGCATTACCAAAGAAAGTAACTTCTACAATATTAGAGTTGAGTACATTCTTTCGTGAAATATGCTCCAAAGTTTGTTGGCCCGAGGATATGAAACATCTCAAGGAGCGCATTTTCCCACCTGCATTCTTTGACATTATGGTGCACTTACTCATACATTTAGCTTCAAAGGTACTACTAGGTGGACCTGTCCATTATCGTTGGATGTATCCTATTGAGAGGTATTGTCTTGTAGTATATAAATTTTAGTTATTTAGTGTGCAATTACTTATGACGTCACTCATGTAAGTCAACTATATTTACATGTAGGTACTTATTGACATTGAAGTCATATGTGCGTAATAGAGCTCAATCCGAGGGGTCCATTGTCGAAGGGTACCTCGAAGAAGAATGTCTAATATTTTTCTCTCGATACTTTAACAATGTTGAAACGAGGTTAAACCGACCCCGGAGGAATCTTGACTTTGTTGCAAATGGCAGTGCAACATTATTCCTATTGAGCGAGTTAGAATGGGTACAAGCACGTCGCTATTTGGTGTTCAACCATGAGAAGGTCACAACTTATTTAAAGTAAGGCCTCACACATTTGTAAATTATTTTTTTACTTATACAATATTTGATGCTCACACAACGTTCATTCAACACAGGCATCATGATCGAGTGTTACGTATGACGTACCCAAAAGCAAATCCCCATGAAAGATAAAAATTGAAGAATGAACAATTTGTTGATTGGTTTAAGGAGCATGTAAGTTAGGATAGTTTATATATCAACAGTCACTTTATACGAATTTTAGATAGTGTTTTGACCTTCCTGTGCACTTAAAATAGGTACGAAAGTTAAAAAAAATTCAAATAGTTCATTGGCGAAAGAAATCGCTTTGATCGCTGAAGGTCCTTATTCATAAGCAAGAAGATTCACCAGTTACACTATTAACGGATATAAATTTCGAACAGTTGAAAAAGAGAAGAGAGCTAAAACTCAAAATAGTGGTGTTGCGGTCACTGCAACTATTACAAGCTACTCAAGTACTAAGGACAAAAGACCCATTGTTGGAGAGATAACATATTACGGCCGTTTAACCAATATAATCGAGTTAACATATTCAGAACAACTCAAGTTTATGCTATTTAAGTATGATTGGGTTGATGTGACAACACAGGGCAAAGGAATTAAGATTGATGATTTAGGATTCACACTTGTGAATTTTACCTGATTGTTGTTCCCCACTCAACAAGCGTCGGATGAACCATGCATTTTGGCATCTCAGGCTACTCAGGATTTCTATGTCCAAGATCTAGTTGATCCGAATTGGCATGTTGTCGTAAAGACTAAGCCTAGGGACCTATTTGATATGAGATGGAATGATAATGTTTTATTAGATAGTAGTACTTATGCCATCCAAGAGCCAAATGACACTATCGAGGATGGTGTTGATGAAAATTGGGTAAGGAAAGATGTGGTTGGACCAACTGTAGATGCACCTCTCCAAATGCGTGTTCCACAACAAGCTCCTTCAACTGATTTCATTGACGATGATCTTGGATCAGATTCTGACTCTCAAGTGGATGGAAGTGTTTAATTATTTCCCATCATGCACAATAAGCTCTGGTCCACCAAGACAAGGTACGTGCAATTTGACATGTTTACTTTTTCATAAGGTTGGGCTCTATATGCATATTTATTAGGTCTTGCCTAATTCTGATATTTTGTTCTATTTATTTAAAATGATTTTCCTTTGTGGATATAGGTTGGACTCTATATCCAAACATACATGATGCTCATAAAGATTAGAGAGAGAACAATTGGGATCCATCCTCCTTTGTGGACCTTGATAAATGAAGCCAAGGTATATAATAGCTCAAAGACAGGTTATATGGATTTATAAGGTGTTTTGTCATTTGATTTGGTCACAAACTCACAATGACATAGTGGCACCAATCTCCATTTTGCGTGATGGCCAGGTACCCGCCTCAAGAAGCGGGAAATGCAAGTTTGAATCCTACCTTGATGCCACCCTAAGGATTATATCCGGTGTTGATCTGACACGCGCTACATTGGGGCACGTGTCCCTGGGATTAGTCGGGTGCTCTAAGGCCCGGGCACCCAAGTTATTAAAAAAAAAGGAGCTTCAAACGAATTAGATAACCATTCGTCTCACCTTTATTTGATTGAATTAATTTTCTAGGACAAGCTCTGCATGCTTCTTTTGAGAATTTCAAAGAGATCGTTAGATCTGATTTCTTCAAACGATCCTAACCATTTACTTTAGTCATTGTCGTCTATCACGTAAGTTCGTACCTTTTTTATTTAACTAAAATTTAGTCACGGATATAGAGAGAAGTATTGTTCTATAGGTTGCGGGTAAAATTGTGTATGCATTGATGGCATTTATTTTACATTATAGTTGCAGAAATGTCTACAAATAAAGAAATATAAATAGTTTAGCACAATGATTTTCTAAGATATGTAATGATTCGTGTGAATGGTTGGATCTCCTACTGAGCTATACATCCATCTCTTTTTGTTAACTTTTTATTGCTGCTTGGATCTCTCTCTAGATTCATGTGAATGATCCTGTCTCACTTTAGGATAACACTATCCAGCCTTCATTGTTGATATTACAAATCACGTGTAGATAAGTCAGAATTATATGCTTATTTATGTCATTAATCATTCAAATAGTAGAGACTTCATCAATAACTCTAGTCCCAATTCAAGAGTTAACAACAAGGTGGAGATGCCTACATTAGTAGTCGTCCCCGAGACCAAGGACAGTGAGCCCGAAATTAAAGATGTCTCCCCACCAGAAAAACTAAAAATAATAGAAATTGAAAATAGACCCCAAAAAAATAATAATGATAGTGTGCCGAATATTATGACCAAAGTACCATATATACCAAGGTTACCTTTTCCTAATGCTTGCGGCGCATCGTCAATTTTTTATAAAAACCCAAAAAAATTAGAGGAGAGCACATATTTTGTTCATTTCTCTCCTCTTAATTCTCAAACGAGGATATGGAATCCTAGAATTTTTCTTTTCAGCCGAAGAAGGACAAGTGATCACTATATCACTGGAAAGACCTTGAGTATGTCTGATATACTCATCCATAGCAAAATTTTGTAAAATATGTAAACTAACTCTTTTATTTTTCTTTTTCTAGAAAAATTTTCTCAGCAAGTATGTTATGATTCAAATCGTGGTAAAACACGATTGATCGTAAGATACTTTCTATTGTACAATATTATGTTCTCAAGTGATCATATGGATTTATTACATTCTGAACCCCACAGGTATGAATTTTGTTTGTATCCCCTATTTTTTATGCCAATGAGGACATTGTCCAGTTTAAGTTTAAGGGGAGGGTATACAACTTGTGTATATATTAGTTTAATTTTGTAAATAACACTTTATTTTTGCATAACTTTTAGCATTTTTGCAGAAGAAAATTTTTTTTCTACTACAATTATTTGTATTTCTTAGTTTAGAATTTTTAGTTTAGAAAATTGTTATTTAAACATCACAGTGTGAGTATAATAGACAAATTATATGATTACAAAAATCTAACAATCCATCGTAGTAGAAGTTAACAATTAGAAATAGAACAGTTACAATTCATGTTTTAGCTCTTTGAACACTGAATGAATGTTTGAAACTATAAATTGATTTGAATTGTAATATTTAGAATATAGTTTCAAAATTATATAATCAGTGAGTTTTAGAGACTAATTTTTCCCTTCCTTGGAGAGAGAGACTGTTATCTATTCAATTCAGAAATTCTTTGAACTTCTATACTGTTTATACGAAAATTTTCATATTGCTGAAATCAGAATCAAAATATTTTATGATTATAATAACCTTTTTTTTTCTAGAACTATCTATTAGAAGCATCAAAATTATAAGGCATCTATGCTAGTAAATCGTAGAAATGATAAAAGGCCATCTTTAATTAAACCAAAGCCAAAAAGCTAAAATCTCATAAAATCATTATCTATTGAACCCATATTAGAAGCTTATACCGAATTTCTTCGTACCATGATTTCATAAACCCTTAACCATATATACTATCCAAAGCTTTCAACCATTAACCCTTATAATTTCTGAGAGTTTAGAATGCAAAAGAAGAGAAAAAGAGGGAGTGAAAGGAGTATGAGAAAAATAGATAAGGGGAATGCTGAAAAAGGGTACAGCTGAAGAAATTATTTTTGAAGAATATGGGAAAAGAATGAAAAGTCGTAAAAAGATGATTTCTAAAAGTAAAATATGACTCTACAAAAAGAGAAGCAAAAAGCTTCCAAAGCTGAAAAATCAAAAGGCAGATTTTTTTAAAAAATGGGATTTACAAAGTTAAGAAAATGGGAAGAAGTTATCCAACTTTTTGGATATTTACTAAAGTAGAAAAGAAAGAAAAAGAAAATGATAGGGGAAAGAAGAGCTGAATTCTCAGAAAATATTTTGAATCATTTTACCTTTTTTTGAAACCTTTTTAAAATCCAAAGCCCCATTACAAGCCGAAGGAAAGACCTTTTTAATTTGTGATTTGCAAAAACATAAGCCTAGTAGAGATGTAAATAATAGATACTATGGATTGCACAGGAAATTATATGAATAGAATAAATTATCTTTTTCTATGAGATTTAATTTTTTTGCAATTATCTTTTGAATAAATTCTGAAGATATATTATACTGTGAGAACCAAAAATTCCGATATCTTTTTTAGAGTATGTCAATAGTGAGAGTTTTGGATGAAAATATTTTCTAAATCTGTAGTTTAAAAAAAATTATGATGAATAAACTTTTCACTGATATGCACACACTCCACGCTTTACAGAATTGAAATTGGTGAATTCTAATCAAGGATGATTATTAGGATGCAAAGTGATGATTAATGGAATCATATCTTTTAAAAATCATAACAACCATGTAATGATTAAGCTAGTTAGTGTATAAAATTAGTTTAGATTTTTTTTAACCTTTTGTTTTCTTTTAATTTTGAAAAATATTTTAAAATTTTCAAAAATATTTGAAGTTTGTAGGTAACTTCACTAAAAACCTTCAGGAGACTACAACTCGTCCACTAGGGATCACCTAGGGGTTTAAAGGCTTGTTGCATCTGCTAAATGGAATCGTGCTCCCTACGAAAGTGGCATTTAAATTTATAGTTTTAAATTAATATTTCTTTCCTTGTTTGCCAGAGACTAGCAAAGCTTAAGCTGGGGGTGTGATCAGTCACATAATTTACCAATTTATCACCGTTTGCTACTAATAAGTTAATAATGTACAGATATTAAGAAAAATCAGTAAAATAGAGTCAAGGTGTTAATCTTCGTCAAAATAAACTCATAAAGCAATAAGAATGATGATTGAGCATGAAAGATGATTTGACATTTACTGAAAGCCAAGAAATTATATTTTACAATTGAACAAAGCCAAAGAAAATATAAAATGTAATTTATGATTCTTCAGAAGACGTTCAAAAGATAAAGCGCGATACAAAGAAAAAACGATCGATCGTTATGCAGAATCACCCAGAGAGAAAAGCTGTAAATAAATCATAATTTACGATTGTTCAAAAGACGATTGATCGTAGTTGTAAGCTGAAAAAGATAAAATAATGATTTACGATTTTCTAGAAACAAAAGCTTCTCATTGTTGTTAATTACATGAAGATTTATACCGCCATGCAACTATTTAGAAGAATTCTTGAATTAGAAGTTTGGGAAGTCACAGATCTAAGAAGATTGGAGATAAAATCCTAAAGATATCTGTTACTGAAATTAAGAAGAATCCAAAAGCGCATCAACTATCCAAAGCAAGGAAAGATTGGATTAGAAGTAGAGTTATAGTAGGATACTTTTGTTTTAAGTAGTTTCTTTTATTAGAATTAGATCAATATAAACCGACCCTTCTAATCTATAAATAAGAGGGCCCGATATAGGAATTCTTTATCGAAGAATTTCTCAGCATCAATTGACAATTGAGGTTGGGTTTTCTTCCGATCAAAATTTAGTTTAGTTTAGTTTAGATATCTAAGGTTCCTCGATCACAATTGACGACTGAGATTGAGAGCTAAAAGATTAGTGTAGATATCTGTAGTTTCTCAGAGGCAATTGACGACTGTGGCTGAGGGGTGAAAGATATATTTACTTTACTTTTTAGTTTAGATTTGTTTTTTTACAATTTACTGCTTTATAAACATCTTCAAATTTTGATTTGAATTGACGACTCCAATTGAGATTTGCATATTGGTGTAACTGTTTTTATTTTCCATCTTCAATTTTCTAGAGTTTGATTGACACCCAAATTTCTGGTTGATTATTGATTATATTAAATCTATATTGATAAGATTCTAGTTATGATTGACGACCAATTCTAGGAAACTTGATATATAGTGTAACGGTATTTTAATTTCATAGATATCTGAGACTTGAAGGATTCTGTATGACGACTATAATCTGAAAAGAGGAGGATTTAGATTTATTTTCTTGCAAATTAGTTTAAGAAGCCATTCTTTTATTCATATTTGTCAAATAGTTTAGGATCGTAAAGTTAAATATAAGTTTTCTTTAAATTAATAAAATACAACGATAAAACACTTCCTCGTGGGAATGATCCTATACTAGCATTACAATTTCTATTGTGCGCTTGCAATAGGTTAAGACTTAATTAGAATAATATAACGAGCATATCAGAAAATCTAACACTAAGTATACTCAAATCTGAGAAATCATAAATGTCCACTGGAAAGGGACACCTGACGCGCCATTAGTGTGAGCAATGATGCACCCGATCTGACATGATCTGCGAAAGTCTTTGCCATTATATGATATTACATCTTATTATCAGGTCACTTGACCTTATCTCTGAACATTCTTATGACACCCCCCGGTACCTCGATTGTGTCGAATATCCCTATATTTGATTGCCCCTTGCACCTACAGACTAGGATCTGTCGACTTTCCTCCCATTTGACTACTCCTTGCAGCAAGTCACGATATGCGGCGGGATGCCCCTTGCACACATGGATCATGATATGTCAATTTCCTCCTGTCTGACTTTCACTCGCAGCAGGTCACGATATGCGACGGGATGCCCCTTGCTCCATTTTAGCTTGTGCTGATAGATAAAAAAGTCAAGCATTTCATGTCAGCATTCCCAGTCCACATTTGTAATTTTCCAAATGAAACGAGAAGGTACCCTCAGAAGAGGGGTGTCTACGTCTTCGGCACATCCTTACTTCATAAGAACGTGCCCAAGATGGGCATCTGTAGATACCCCAATTTTATCCTCTCGGAGTATACAAACCTGTTCGGTCAACCTTACCCATCTCTTTCAGAAAAGGCTCACCTTCTCCGAAAGTCTTAAAATCGTAATATGAGAACTATATACTGAAACAATAGTATATTGTTGAAGCATAGGCTAAAACAATAGCCTTGTGGTTTGAACCCAACTTAGCCCAGGGAAAGCCCCGAATTATGCACCCACACAAGTGCGTGTAATTCAATTGTATTCCCCATAGCTGGTGCACAATTGGTCTCATTTGGACCAGGGCAATTCTCCCTGTGGGCTTGCTTAGGAGCTGATTCTGGCCCTTCTTAGCACGCTATCACGAAGTCAATCCTTTCAACGTGCCCTCGCGTGCGACGCCTAACTTTTCAAGCTATGCTAGCCTGTCTCTGATACCAACTGTCACGGAAGCGCGCTCCGATGCACCATCGTACCCGTGCGGTGCTTCACTACAGCATGCAACGAAGCCAACCTATCTCTCCATCAGCACTAATAGCACTCACCTAGAGGACGAGAACTCCTCATTCGTGGTTACCTTCTTTTCACGGCAACCATATCAATGCAACGTGCTCTGAACAACACACCAGCTGGAACACACATGCCTTGCTTGGCCTGCTCAAGCTTCACTCTCACGTGTCCTGGACGAGTACCTCGCTCTCACATGTCTTGCACAAGTACCTCGCTTCACAATAGTAATGGCATACAGCTCCTCATGCCATCTCATTCTAACATGTTTTGTCAACATATCGAGCCAAGCCTACCGTCATGTGTGGCGCACCTCACCAGCACACAGATATTCAAACTCTAAAGTCGACATGCTCAACTGAGTCCCACGTAGCACTCGAGTGTCTTGGGCTTAGTCAACCCACATACACCGCGATGCGTAGTCTGACATACAAGTCAACCCTCGCATTGGGTGCCACATGACATTGCTATCCCAGCAACATCCTAGACCCACCCTTTCAGGCCTAGGAGACACTTGCGTACCCTCTGGCAATGCCAGACCCCGTGTGAGTGGGATGCCACTCATCCAGGACTTCTCCCACATAGATGGTTCAAACACCATCTATGGGTAAACAACTTGAGGACCTCAAACATATTGGTTTGTCATACCCCCATGGTACACGTCTTCCGCCCGTGGCACACAGTGTCATGCCTTCAACCATTACTCCCATAACTGCTCGCATTATCCTCCCATGCGATCGTGTCGCATCCGTGTAGCAACCACGTCACATTGCCCTCCTGGCTACATGGCGCGTACCCTCTTGGCACCAAATGGTGTGCTGCCCAGGCACCAAGATGTTGCGTGTCCCGATGATACCACACTGCATGCCCTCGGCACCAAGATGTCATGTATCCTAATGACACCACATCGCGTGCCCTCGACACCAAGATGTCTCATGTCCTGATGACACCACATCGCGTGCCGCCCAAGCACCAAAGGTAACAAGTGGTTGATGTAGAAGACTCGGGTAGCCACGTTGCGTTCCCCCGTCACAGCATGCAATCAAATTACACGCTCCATCATCAGCACACAATTGGTCCCACTTGGGCCGATCCTTAACCTTCTAGAAACTACCGTGAGACTTGATTGTGCATCCCATCACCCGCTCGCAATTGGTTCCCAAGTGAGCCTGGCCTCTAGTTCCCTAGACTGCTTGAATTCCTCGATTAAGGGCACCTGATCTGTCGCTTAATCGAATTGCACGCTCTGAGCAAGGTGCACAATTATTTCTAATTAGATTAGAACTCGGACACTCGGCTGAGCCAGTCAACCGATCACTCACTGAGCTGGCCACTGACTCAGAGTGATTAAGCACCTGAGAGAGGGTGCATAATCCGATTAAGCGCACTAGACAAGTGACAGCCCAGATTTTCCAACCTAAAAATTGGAGACATATTTTTTTTTTTCTCAACTTATATCAAATACCAAAAGGGAAAGCCCAGACCGCCAGATCATAGATCACAATCTGATACAGAATACTTGGCACATCCATATGCATACGGAAATCAAAGCAAGGTTATATATATGTCATAAATAAAAACTCCAATTCTAATACCTAATATGTACAGAACCAAACAAACACCAGTGATGGCCAACCATCACCAATAGTAGCGTACCATGCATGTATAATAGCATGAATGCACCAAGCTCAAACTTACCAAAATCCACAATGCACTAAATCTACGATCCCGGAACAAAGTACAAATCCTTATGCGGAAGCTCCTTTTCTTCAATTATGTAGTCTGGACTTCCTCAAACCTACACCTGTGACGTATAGTCGGGGTGAGCTAACATCTAAGCTCAGTGGAGAAAACTAATACCAATATACATCTCATCACATGCATAGATTCAAAGACAAGATCAAAACATTTTCTTATCAAAATTAATATTGATTTCAAAGGCATTTCTTATCAAACTAAAATTTAGTTCAAAGGCATTCTCTTATCAAAACTGAAACTGAGTTCAAAGGCATTTTATTATCAAAATTCAAAACTAATTTCAAAAGCCAACTGATTCAAGGACATTTCCTTATAAACATCAAAACTGATTTCAAGATATTTTCTTATAAAAATCGAAACTAATTTCTTATCAAAAGCATATTTCTTATCTTTAATTTACTGAGTTCGATTTACACTCACTCACATGTATTACTCGTTCTTACTTTACTTACTTATATCTCTTACACATTCCTTCTTGGCTTACATATCTTACACATTCATTCTTAGCTTACACAATTCAATTTACGGATATTCCGCCGTGCATTAGATTCACGAGAGGCTATGTGCCGGCTACCGATTACTTGCCTTACTTACACATTGTCACATAGTTTACACATTTCAATTCACGGATATCCCGCCGTGCCGGTTTGATTCACGGAGACTGTCGTGCCAGTTCGATTCATGGTTAGCCGCCGTGCCGGTTCGATTCACGGATATCCCGCCATGCCGGTTCGATTCATGGGTTTAACCGCCATGCCGGTTCGATTCACGGTTAGCCGTCGTGCCGGTTCGATTCCGCCCTAGCAGCCCACAAGATACCATATAATCTGCCCAAAGCGGTCCACACATGTACATATAATCCGCCCATAGCAGTCCACGATGTCATATAATCCGCCCGTAGCGGTCCACAGCACACTTATAATCCGCCCATAGCGGTCCACATTATGACAAGGCTTACACATTCGATTTACTTATATAGCTTATATATTCAGTTTTTCTTACATGACTTTCAGGTTCATATACATATTCAACTGTCCAATGCATTCAAAAACTCAGACGAAAACAAATTCTTCATGATCGGAAGCATTTTGAAAATATAAATGTAAATAGATTCAGCAAACATCAAATTTTCATTTCTAAAAGCATAGATTCAAAGTTCTTCATGACATTCGAAGTTCAAAAGTTAAAGCTCAAAAATCATATTCAAAACTGACAGAATTTGGAATTTAAAATTTCAAATCATGATTCAAATCACATTTCATTTTATCATATCAAGCATCTATGAAATTAAATAAAAATGCAATCGTGTATTGGAATTTTCCCACCTTAACCTTGAAGTCGTGCTAAGCCAAGCTAAGCTCTATCGATGGATTCCCGCCCTCAATCTACATTACAAGTATATGATGATGTATCAATGATCAATTCCAATAACTAATAACTTAGACATATATAAGTGTTTTCTCAAAATGAAGCGGAAATGGATAAGTTTGTGCTACCCTAGAGTTTGATACAACTTTTTTCTAAAATTTTGATCCTTAAAACTTTGGATTTAAGAGTTGGTTAAATCACAAAAATTGTAGATATCTCTTTCTTCTTTCCAACTCCTTAAGAATCGTGTACTTTCGAGTTCGGGGTAGAAAGTTACGACAAAAATACCAAAGCCGTTTCGGCATTCAGTCAAAGCATGCTAACTCGAAACTTAACCTAACTTTTCACTCAATTTGGACCTTTAAAATGATTGATTCATAAGATTATCAATTCATAAAAGTTATAGATCTTTTTGTCTTCTTTCCAACGCCATAATAATTACAACAATCGGAGTTCAGGGTAAAAAGTTACGGTTGAAATACTAAAGCAATATCGGCGAGCCTAGTCAAAATCATTCGAACGATTTAAAATTGATCGAACAGTCTCTAATTGTTGTTGATCTAAGTGTGCATGATTTATTTGTGTTTTGAAAATAAATTTTCAATTGCTAAGTTATACTGAATTTGGAATATAAAAAAAAAGTAAAGAAATATCAGCACAGAGAGAAGTGAATTAGCCTGCAAGATCAGGGCCAATTGTAGCAAGTTTTAAATGTAAATGAGTAAAAGATCGTCCACAGAGAATTTGTTTAAAATGCAAGATAAACATCCAGATCTGAGCTACCAGATCTGGCCTCTTATCCTATCTACAAAGCACATAAGATGGGAGGTTGAATTTGTCACATTAACTAAATGATAAAAGTAAAAGTTAAACTAAATGATCTAGATCTGAGTTGAGGGAATTTTGATGTAAACTTATAAAAATGGAGAAATAATATCTAACTTTGATTTGATCCTTGAAACACAATGAGAATGACTGCAGATCAAATGAGAAATGATCCAATCTTCATCTGGCTACAAGCACAGATGTAAGATAAATAAATCTAACTCAAGGATTAGATTTAGGCTTATGGCTATGGTCTGTCCACTTCAATGGCCACAGACCATCCAATAGTCTTTAATCTAAACCCTTAATTTAGAACAAGAAATATCACTACAAATGCTGTGAGAGATTAGGTTACAAACACTAATTCCCACAGGGTTAATGAATCAAGGGAAATTGCATGAAAAATAGTAAATCTAAAGGAGTCTAGTGCAATAAGGAGATCAAGCCCTTAACACGAATCTAATTGAGAATGTACGGTTTACAGCAACCTTTTCAAATTCACCATTACAATTACAGAGCACAGCTTAAACAGCTCTCAGATTTGTAGTCTTGAATACAACTCTCTTTTGAATTACAGAAGTATCTCACAGCTCTCAATTGCAAGTAAAAGTTAGGCTATTACAGGGATTTCAGACAAACTAGCTGATTTGGAAATGGGGGAATAGGAATGAAACTCAAAATCTGGATGCCCAAATTGGGCAAATGGTTCATCTATTTATAGTTTTCCCCAGCTCTAGCTCAGATGCGTATCGACCAATCAGAAGTGTTCAGATCTGTATCAACCAATGGTAGTCGAGCACAAGGATTCAGATCTGTTCTGGCCAATCAGAATTGCTCGATCTGGTTCAGCCAATCAGGCGACATAAGCATCAATTCTGTTATGCAATTTGAAAATCTGTTAGAGCTTCTAGAAGTTCCCGCCAAGTTATTTCATCTCTGGGTGCTCACATGGGGTGGAATATGCCTTCGCTTCATACTTAGAATCTTCTGGAATGTCCCTAGGTTTTTAAATGCATTGGGACGCGTAAAAAAGATTACAGAATTACCCTTGCAAAAGCTGGGAATCTCCAGAATACCATTTCACATAGTTTTGGGGACTTTTCGCAAGGTACTGTGACTCCTGAAGCTCTTTTCGAAATGTTTAGGTTCTATTCGAAAGGAGTTCTCTTCTTTTCGAATAGGTCAATCATCCTTTCGAAGAGTTCAGGTGCTCTTCGAAAACTAAGCCTGGAGCTTTTAGTTCTTTTCGCAGAGTTCAGGTTCTTTTCGAAATGTTCAAATTCTTTTCGAAAAGTACTCTGTAGTGCATTTTTCTGTTCGAATTGCTCCACATTTCTTTTCTGGGTTGAGACCAGGTCTTTGCCTCTTCAGTTCAGGCATTTTAACAGCTAGTGAGGTTGTCCCTTCTCTTTCTTCCTTTGGATCGACATGGATTATCATCTTTTTGGCACTTTTAGGCTGCTTTCATGGTTAAGCCTGTCTTTATTGTTAGCTGTAACACAAGCACTTAAAACACTTATTTAGTTCTCTCAAGGGTCTATCAAGGCCTAGGTTAAAGGGTGGAGAATGGTATTTTCTGGTTCTCAACACTAATTTTGTTTGAACGATTTTCAAACCGATGGAACGGTTTCTAATTTCGTTCGAACGGTTATTAATTTCGTTCGAACGATTTTCAAAATCGATCGAATGGTTTCTAAATCGATCAGAAACCTTCAGATTTCACTCTTGACGAAATCGTTCGATCGATTTCTGATTTCGATCGAACGGTTTCGTCAGATTTCACTCTTGATGAAATCGTTCAATCGATTTCTAATTTCGATCGAACAGTTTCGTCAGATTTCACCCAAAATCGGGTTCTAACTTCTCCAAACTCATTTTTTTCTTCAAATCTAACCTATATTCTTCTAATTTTTCACCCACATGCTATCCAAAGACTAATCTACATACAAATCATAACTTGACATAAATTTTTTTACCTTTGAGTGATCGATTCCTTGATCCATACGCTCACATCCAAACGAGGGTTTCAAAGTCGAAACTTTGGGGATTCTCTTCGATCCTCAAATCCACCACCTCACTCACCATTCCAATCTTGCACACCATACACACACAAAATTTTGAGCTCCCTTTCTTTCTCTCTTCCTCTCTCTAGAACTCAAACCCCACAAGCTTTGTAGCTTCTCAAAGAAGCTTTTGACTTTATATAAAAAAAGGGGCTGGTTCCTTTATTAAACACACATACCCTTTTAGGTGTTAGTCTTACCTAAAAAACTTGATTTTTGTGTGAAACGAATACACTTAAGTGAGGTGTTTCTTACTACCCAAAGACTCTTTGGTTCGGTGTGGGGCCTACACACCCAAACCACCTATCTATCGGATTCGGTGTGGAGCCGATACACCGAAGTTTGGTGTACACGAAACCATCTAATGACCCACACACAATCTAAATCGGCCCTTTTCAATTAAGACCTAGCCCAAACTAATTTATTTAATTAATTTTACAATGTCGGGTATGTGACCAGTCAGGCACGTACACCGAGGCATATTATTCAAAGGTTAAAATTTTTGGGATGTTACAAGACAATGCGCGTAATTGGATTTGACCGGCTAATTGTGCACCTCCTACAGGGCACGCAATTACCCGTATGCCTATAAATAGACCCCCCTACCCCACACATCAGAACATCAAGCAATCGAGTTTTCAAGTTCCTTTCTTCCGAGCTTAGAGATTCTGAGATTCTCTCTTCAGCGCTTAGCTTCAAGTAATTTTTTAATTCTAGTTCTAGGTTCTAGTTCTTAAGTTCTAGCTTTTAGTTCTTAATTTCTTAGATCTTAGATTTTAATTTCAGTCCTTCATTTCTAGCCTTAGATTTTAGGTTTCAATTTTAAGTTTTAAAATTCTAGTTCTTAATATCTGGATTTTAGCTTCTAAAATCAGTTCTCAATTTTTTATCCTTAAATTTTATTCTAGTTTTAGTTTTAGTTTTAAACTCTAGTTCTCTTCCCAGTCTCGAATTTTTTTTAGTCCTTAATCTCTTCATTTCTAGGTCATTGATTTCAACTCTTAACTTTTAAATTCAGATTCTTAGTTTTTATCTCTGGTTCTAGGTCCCAATTCCTAGAACTAGTTCTTAGTTTTTAGTCTCTAAATTTCTGGTTCTTAATCTCTAGAACCAGGTCTTAGTCTCTAATTATTTTAGATCGTAGCCTCTATTTTCAAATTCTAATCTTAATCTTTTCTAGTTCATAATTTTCTGCTCTAATCTTAATATTCAAAATCTCTTAATTTTAATCTTCAAAACTTTAACTTTTCAATTGAAAAATTAATTTTTCAATCTATACTATTTTTAAAATGACCATTAGCCAATCGATTTGTCCAAGGGAGCTTACGGAGGGTACCCGGGAACGGGGCCGATCCTCCTTAGCATAGCGAGCCAAACCCCCTTTTTCTTAGATTTTTAGTATAAGTAGAATATTTAGAATAATTAGACTTCTAATAAAAATAAGAAATTTAGATCAATTAGATTCCTAATAGACTTAGGATATCTAGGTTAACTAGACTTTTAATAGAATCAGGATATTTAAGTTAATTAGATTCCTAATAAAAGTAGGATACTTAAATTAATTAGAGTTTTGATAGAATTAGGATATTTGGATTAATAAGACTCCTAGTAAAATTAGGAGACTAATACCAATTAGACTTCCAGTAAGATTAGGACTATAAGTTAGTCAGACTCCTAATAGGACTAGCATACTTAGAATAATTAGAAGATTAGATTAATTAGACTCTCGGTAAGACTAGGAAAACTAAAGCAATTAGAGTAGGAATAGGAAAACTATATAAACTAAACTCCTAGGTGAGACAGTACTGCTGACGTTGGCAGGCTGACGATTCAGTAAAGAAGTCGAACCCACACCCCAAAAGGCATGATCAGTGGCATGTTGCAGTATCGATAAAAATCTGCAGTTGGCGATTGCAACGAATTGGGTATTTTTCTCTTAAAATTTACCATTTTATTTCTATATTTTAACTTATCATTCATCGCCTTTGCCAGAGTCCGCTTGGACCGAATTGGGTCATTTGTTATGGGAACTGAGAGGAACCCAGAAAAAGCGCACACCAACACTCATGTAGGATATGATCCCATTGATGAATCAATATAACCTCCTCGCATGTGTAGACAAAAGAGGACTAGATCTCCTCCATCTTTCTTAAATGATTTTTATATTTAAATGAGTGAAGAACTATGTAATGATATTGATTTAAATGAGATGAATACTCCATTAGATTATATTGATGCGATAAACTCACAAGAATCCAAAGAATGGTTAAATGCTATGAATGATGAAATTAATTAAATTGAAAAGAATAAAGTATGGGAACTATGCGATTTACCTGATGATAGAACACCTATAGGTTGCAAATGGATATTAAAAAAAAAAAAAATTAATTTAATGGGTCTGTAAAAAAATATGAGGCTAGGTTAGTAACCAAGGGGTTCAATCAAAAAAAGGGAATAGATTATGTTGACATATTCCTCTGTAGCAAAATTTATATCTATATGAATCATATTGGCAATAGTTGCCCATTTCGATCTCGAACTATTTCAAATGGATATTATAACAACATGCCTCAATGGAGAATTAAAGGAAACTATTTATATGAGACAACCCGAAGGCATCGAGATTGAAGAGCATGAGGATAAGGTATATAAGTTGAAAAGATCCTTATATGGGTTAAAACAATCCTCACGTCAGTGGTACCTAACTTTTCATAATGCAATCCTTAAAATGAGATATATAGTTAATCAATTTGATCATTGTGTATATGTATTGAAAAGTATGAGTACTTTTATAATAATGTCTTTATACGTAGATGACATTCTTATAGCTAGAAATGATTTGAAAATGATTAAGAAAATCAAATCCTGGCTGAGTTCTCAATTTGAGATGAAAGATATGAGAGGGGCATCATTTGTTCTAAGTATAAAAATAATTAAAGATAGAGAAACTAAAATGATATACCTAAGCCAAGAACGATTTAACATGGATAACTCCCATCCTATGTCAACTCTCATAGAAAAAAGATTTAAAATAAGTAAAAAACATAGTCCATCAAATTAACAAAATAAATTGAATGTTCCTTAGGCCTTGTTTGATAACATGGAAATGTAATTTCATTGTGGAAATGAAACTTAGTTTCTAATTGTTGTTGTTTAATAGCTATTTAAGGAGATGGAAATTAAATTAAGTCGTCCTACATGGAAATTGAATTTCCATACACCAAATCATTTTAGGAGGAAATCATTTCAACCCTTCAAGCGGCTAAAATTGAGTTTCCTACTAATAAAATAATAATGTTTTGTTATTGGAAATCGAAAGTTACTTGTAAAAAACCTAAAAGTAAAAAAAAAAAAAAAAAAAATTGAATATTAAAAAGTAACTTCAATTTCTATGGCCATTATACCAGTACGATCACTATGACCACTACATTATCTAGATCATACTCTTTTCAATTAATATTTGACTTTGGTCAAAGTTTGAATTTTAATCAAACTTTAATTGGATTTATAAGCTATATAAAGTTTTGACTTTTGATGAAACTTTAACTACTGAAACACGATAATAAGTTGTAAGTTAGTAATATATTATCAAATTTTTAAGGGTTAAAGGTTGACTTAAGGTCAAACTTTGACTTTTAATTAAAATTTATTTTTTATTAAACTTAGACTCTAATAATTTGATGACGAAAAAAAGATACTGCCGTATTGATGTATAATTTGATACTAGATTCTCAATTGTATTAATCAATAATTTGACCTTTAGTCAAATTTTGACTTTTGGTCAAACTTTGACTTTTACACAAATTTTATTTTTAGTCAAACTTGAAACCTGCTTATAGATAGAGTCTACTACTACATAAATTTATATTGTATCAGTATAATTTTTTTTGGGTCAAAGTTTGACTTTTGGTCAAAGTTCGATTTTCCATAAAATGTTATAAATTTTTATTAGTGAAATATTATAATTAAAAATATCTATCATTATTTTCATTTATAATTTGAAAATACATTGCCTCATTTTTATTAGTCAAAGTTTGACTTTTAGTCAAAATTTGACTTTTATTCAAATATTGACTTTAATCAAAAGTTGAGAAGTGTATCTTGACAGTAGATAATGATTATTATTATTGTTATTTATATTTTGGTAATATAAATTTTAATCAGTCAGAGTTTGATATTTGGTCAAACTTTGACTTTTAAACACAATTTGATTTCTTTGAACTTCTGTATCCCCAATAAGATTATCATTTTTTAATTTATTACTTTCTAGTATATTACCAAATTTGATTTTACTTTTTTTGATATTTGATCAAAGTTTGACTTTTTTAAAAGTTGATATTTAGTCAAAAATTTTACTAGTGTAACCTAACAGTGGATATTGTTAAAAAATTAAGTCAAAGTTTGACTTTTTTTAAAAATTGAATTTTCTTTCAAATTTAAAATTTTAATTTTGTTTCAATATATAATACATACTAGCATTTACTATATAACTTTATACTTTAGTCTTAAAAAAAAAATTTAATCAAAATCTTACGTTTAGTCAAAGTTTGACTTTTATTAAAAGTGAATATTTGATCAAATTTTGACTAGTGTAACCTAAAGATATATATGAATATTGTTATATTAATTTACAATTGGAATTTTATAACTTGTTGGTACATTGTAAAATTTTCTTTTGGTCAAAGTTTGACTTTTATAGAAATTTAATTTCATTTCAACGTATAAACTTACAGTAGATGCTAGAATTTATAACTTTGTTATTTAGCTTTACATTTTTTTTTTA
Source organism: Chloranthus sessilifolius (assembly GCA_021018995.1). NCBI lineage: Eukaryota > Viridiplantae > Streptophyta > Magnoliopsida > Chloranthales > Chloranthaceae > Chloranthus > Chloranthus sessilifolius. The sequence goes on along the minus strand of CM037597.1, from coordinate 77,978,756 downwards.
TCAAAATTTTAAGTTTGGTCAAAATTTGACTTTTTATTTGAGTTTAACTTTTCAAACTCTAACTTATGTAACTTAATAATAAATAGTAATTACGACGATATTAATTTATAATATAATAGAATATCATTAAAAAAATTATTGGTTAATATTTGACTTTAATAATAAATGATTAAAATTTTAAATTTTATTTTCAAAGATACTAATCAAACAAGAGAAATCAATTTCCAATGAAATTCATTTCTCAAACACACTAATCAAAGAGTGGAAAATCTATTTCTAAAGGAAATCATTTCCTAGGAAATCAACTAAGAAATCGATTTCATTTCCTCTTTAGAGTTTCATTGCTATCAAACAGGGCCTTATGTTCAATTTGTTGGGAACTTGATATATGCTATGATGTGTACTAGACCCAATCTTAGCTTTACAATAAGTATGGTTAGTAGATACCAAAGTCACCCGGGTCTTAAGCACTGACAAGCAATAAAACGAATACTAAGACATTTAAAAGGAACAAAGCATCTTACACTATAGTTTCAAGATAATAAACTTAAGGTTCAAGGCTATTCGAATGTTGATCATGTTGGGGATAAGGATGACGAAAAATCTACCTCGGCTCATATATTCCTCTTTGGAGGTGGTGTTATTTCTTGATCTAGTAAGAAATAAGGTAGTGTTGTCTGTCATACTCAGGAAGCTAAGTATGTAGCTTGTAGTACTGCTTCTACTTATGTCGTCTGAATAAAACGCTTCATAGCTGATATGGAGCGAGATATAGCCGACGAGTCTGTGCACATATTTTGTGACAATAAAGTTGTAATTAGACTAATTGAAAGTGGAACAAATAGCTCAAAAGGTAAGCACATTGAAGTGCATTATCACTATATTCAAGATGTAGTTGAGAAAAGTGAAGTGACTATGAGTCATTTACCTTCAAGCGATATGATTGCTAACCCTTTGACTAAAAGTCTTAGTACAGATATTTTTTCAAAATATATGCACAGGCTCGTTGATCAGTCACATAAGTTACCATTTTTCACCCTTAACTTAGTGATGCTAGGACTTAGTTTGCTACTAACAAGTTGACGATGTGTAGATATTAAAGATAATCAATAAAAGAGAGCCATAACATTAATCTTTGTCAAAAAGAACTCAAAAGGCAGTAAAAAGACGATTAAGCGTAAAGAACGATTCGCTGCCTACTGAAGAAAGAGAAATAATGTTTTACGATTTTACAAAATAAAGAAAGTTAGTACTAAAGGGTTATAGAAAATCATAATCTACGATTTGTAATCTAGAGAATCGTCGACAATAAAAAGCTACAATAGATAGGAAATCGTGAACTACGACTTTCCAAAGGAAAGAAAAAAATAGATAATCGTTGTCTACAATTACGATTATAAGGTTTCTCTTATTGCTATTACTATTGTTACTGATCACGTGGGTAAAGATTATCACCGCTTTAAATAGAATTAAAAGATCTCTTGAATTAGAAGTTTGGTGAATCACGGATCTGAGAAGATTTATTTTAAAATGATTCTACTGCTGAAATAAAGGAACAATCTGGAAGCACATCTACAGTTAAAAGCAAGGAAGAATAAAATTAGGAATTAGAGTTATATTAGGAATCTTTTATGTTTAATAGTTTCTTTTATTAGAATTAGATCTTTGTAAACTGACCCCTTATGATTTATAAATAAGAGGGTTTGGTATAGGAATAAGCATCGAAGAATTTCAACATCAATTGACAACTGGCATTGGATTTTCTTCCGATCAGTAGTGTAAAATAGTTAAAGTAGTTTAGATATCAGAGGTCTCTCAAGAGCAACTAACGACTGCTATTGGGTGCTGAAGATTAGAGTAGATATCTGTAGTTTCTCAGAAGCAATTGATAACTGCGACTGAGGGGTGAAGGATATATTTACTTTACTTTCTAGTTTAGATTTTATTTTCTTTTATTTCCTGCTTTGTAAACATCTTCAAGTTTTGATATGAATTAACTACTCAGATTAGAATTTGAAGATTAATGTAATGGTTTTTACTTTTTCATCTTCAGTTTTTTAAGGTTTGATTGACGCTCAGATTTTAGGAAGTTATTGATTAGATTAAATTTGTATTAATAAGATTTTAGTATTGATTGACGACCAATACTAAGAAACTTGATATATAGTATAACGGTACTGTTTATTTTTATAAATATCTGATAGCAAAAGATTTTGATTGACAACCATAATCTAGAGTTAGAAGATTAGGATTTATTTTCTGTAACTTAGTTTAATAACAAATATTTTATTCATATTTCTCCAGTAGTTTAGGATCTTAAAAGATAAGTATAAGTTTTCATAAAAATTGAATTAATATAATTAAAATCGATCTCTGTTTGAACGATCCTTCGCTAGTACTATGATTTCCATTGTACACTTGCAATAGGTTAAGACTTAATAAGATATATAAAAGTAATCAAGTCACTCGTCGGCTATATCTAGCTCCATATCAGCTATGAAGCATTTTATCCAGACAGCATAAGTAATACTACAAGCTACATACTCAGCTTCCTGAGTATGACGGGCAACATAACCCTGTTTCTTACTAGACCAAGAAACTGGACCACCCCTAAAGAGGAATATATGAGCTGAGGTAGATTTTCCGTCATCCTTATCCCTAGTATGATCAACATCCGAATAGCCTTGAACCTTAAGTTCATTAGCTTGAAAATATAGTTTAAGATGCTTTATTTCTTTTAAATATCTTAGTATTCGTTTTACTGCTTGTCAGTGCTTAAGACTCGGGTTACTTTGATATCTACTAATCACACTTATTGTAAAGTTAAGATCAAGTCTAGTACATATAGCATACATCAAGCTCCCAACATGATTACAGGAGTCGATAGGTTCAAGCGGATCGAAAATCTGATTTATATCGCCAAAGATATCTCCCAAAAACAAAACCACAAATATCACAATTTAGTGTTTGTGATTTGTAGCAAAATTGAAGACCTGCTACGGCTATCACTGCGCTTGCTCCAAGAAATAAAAAATTGTGCATTCTTTGGTGTATTCCAGCAGCCACACCAGGAGAAAATTAATGAAGTATAGAGAGACTTGAGATCGCCGATAAAAATTGTGGTATTTATAATAAATTTGAAGACTAACAAATTACTCTCTATATCCTTCCCAACCGGCTATTACTCTCTGTACCTTTACGAAAAAACCATTAAAAAAAATATTATTATTATATTTAATATTTTTTGGAGTCCGCACCAGTGTGTGTCTGGTTCTACAAATTTATTTAAGAGAGTTGTTGGAGTCTACCGATTTAAGAGAGTTTTTGCAAATCGATCAGCAACGACAAAGGTAGAAATCTGACGCCCAAAAAAAATTTGAAATCCGATGGTGAGTAGCAGCCAAAGATCGAATGGAGAGAAGATAGCCAAAGATCCGACGACAGGAGATCTCAGTGTGCACGATCGGACGGCTAGAAATCCAATGGCTAGAGATCGGACTACCAAAGATAGGGAGTGCGCCTGGTGTAGCCAGAGATCGGCTTGGCTGAGAAGCTCTGATACCAATGAAAGAATAAAACGCCTCGACAGGTGTGAGACGGATCAATACGAGATTTGTCGCGAGACTGGAGATCACCGATAACATGAGTGTTTTCCCAGGAACAGATGTACACCTTGCGACCTTAATGATATCTTTTTTAGATATCCTTGGTAGGCGACGATAAGCCCCCTTTTATAGGTGCGCAAGGGATCTTTTAATGTTCAAATTACTCGACGTATGGAGAAACCATTTTCTCCTATTAATCTAGCGCACATCGAAAGTGTCCCGAATAAACAAGACTTTGTTTCCCATTAAGGTAGCGCACAACGACTACGTGGCTAGGATTTTGTTTCCCACTTAGGTAGTGCACAACGGCTACATGGCCACACATGCCAACATTAACTCCCCATTTGTGCGATCGTGGGATTTGTGACCATCCCGTCGCGGCGATGCGCTCGCTTGCAAAAAATATAGAGTTGCCACCCGGAGCTATCAGTGTCCCAGAAAATCTAATTTATTTTTATGAACACCGAAGTGTTAAAAATATGACTCTGAATCCGGTCTACACCAAAGGCTCTTTGGTTGACCAATCGAAAAGGTGTTAGACACCCAATCAACCCCCTTAACGCTGTCTCTACTAATGGCCAAAACAAAAATAAAGTAAAAGAAAAGAAAATAGCTTCCTCTTGCCCAAAAGGGCTTAGAATCCTATTTGTATCCCTCCGTTCCTACCGAAAATTCGACGGCGTAACGGCACAAATGGGAGAATGAGAAGAGCCAAAAAGAGATAGGAGAAGAAAGGGGAGAGCCGGAGCCCTCGGGCCCTTGTAGCACCATAGGAGAGCCTTGCGTGGCTTGCTTTTGATGAGCTTTTAAAGGCTTGAATGGTAGAAAGAGGGGTTCTAACCACTAAAGCTTACTAGCTAAGAGGTAGAGAATGGAGGCAAATTGATAGCACACACCTAACCTAGAGGCTTTTTAGAAAAGGTAAGGCATGGAATGAGGTTTTGGAATTCTGAAATTTATATAGGAAGTGTGCACCAAAGGGAAAAAGATCTTCTCACTTTAAGCTCTTTCTCTCTTAGGCCAAAATTCTCAACTCCTAAACCAAGGGGTGGGGGGCTCTATTTATAGGAAATTGGTGGATTAGGAGACCACTTAAGAGCTAAATGGGTTTAGCAATTAGCTAATCTCACATCTAAGGATTCTTAGGATTTTTGAAGCCTTGAAATGTGTGGAAGGATCATCCAATGGTGGATAATGGGGTGAGGCCTTAAGCCACTTAAGGGGTTGCAAATAGGTAGTAAATGGGTGCACCAAAACCATCAAAACACACCCTACAGGTCGAGGTGATCAATAAGTCAAACCCCAATCACAAATTTCAGGACAAAAATCATGAGTTACTGTTCATATGCCTGACACAACTAATAGTTGCGCCAGGTAAATGTACAGTAAAACAGTAATGAACGGTAGCCTGAAAGTTGGCTTCGCGAGGGGTGGGGAGACCCATTTATACCTAACGCAACTATTAGTTGCGCCAGGCCATTTCTGGGAGAAAAAGGCCTGGCGCAACTATTAGTTGCGCTAGGCAAATTCAGGGAAAAAATGGCTTGGCACAACTATTAGTTGCGCCAGGCAAAAATCCCTCCAAAATAGCCCGATTTTCAAATTGTCATAACTTTTAATATATATAACTCTGATTAAGGTGATTTTTGGCTTGTTGGAAAGATGGAGAAGTCCTCTTTCCAATGGTATATAATTCAGCTCTTGAAGAGGTCTGTGTAAATTTTGACACTTCTCTTTCCAACCACTATTCGGGAGGGTTTGACATTGGTCCAGGAAAGAGTTCTAATGGGTTTGGAAAGGTTAGGGTTGATTCCTAAGGGTTCAGAAAGGTTCCTAAGGGTTTGAAAAAGTTTCTAAGGGTTTCATACATGTCATCAAAAGCTCGAAAGTGCACCTCTCTCAAAATATGTTCCGATTGGGCCTTGGGCCAAATTTGGGTGTCTACACCATTTGCAAGATTGTAACCATGAACCCTATCAGTTTTAACAACATCAGCTTGGGTAAGAACCAAGTTTAAACCTAACAATAGTAACAATATCAGCTTGAAATTACAAGCAACCTGACAATAGCTTGGATAAGAAGCAAGTATAAACCTGACAATATAAACAACATCAGCATGGATAAGAACCAAGTATAACACTTAAGAGTAAGAACCAAGTATAAACAACATCAGCTTGGGTAAGAATCAAGTATAAACCTAACAGTAGTAACAACATCGGCTTGGGGAAGAACTCATAATCATCTGTTATTTTCCTCTCCTTAGTTTTAGTTTATGCTTATACTTGGGTAAGAACCAAGTATAAGTTTGTAACCCTTATGGTAGTAATAGCATCAGTAAGTTTATATGGTATAGCAGTGACAGTAGTAACAACATCAGTAGGTTTATATAGTACAGCAGTGACAGTAGTAACAACATCAGTAGCTTTATATGGTACAACAATGACAGTATAAGAGATGAAAATAATCTACAAACCAACAACACCATGTGAATCATGTGAACCAATAGTATCATGTATGTCTACAACAACACCATGTATAAATCTAACAGTACCATGTAAAGCATATAAGATCGTACAAAGCGTATATTAGTTTCATATGTTCAAGCCATATATACTTAAGTACATAAACCATATATCAGTTTTGTAAGTATACCCAGCATTGTTCAAACTCAACCTATATTATATCTAAGATTTTGGTACCCAAAAAACACCCCCAAAATTCCGGTACCCATATAAACATTGATGTATAAGTCTATTCTTTCAATATCCCCACCATATATAAACCCCAATCAAGCTCTCGATCACCTTGAACACCTCCACTTCCACTGCCACATCCACTTCCATGTCCTCTTCCACTTCCACTAGCAGATCCACTCCCACTCGCTGCTCCACATGCACCAGCCTTTGCACTCGATAAAGTTGCCTCGGAAGGTTGAATCCAACGGACCGGAGCTTCTTTGCAGCTCCTTCTATTATGGCCACTTATATTACAATTGTCGCACCTTTTGGACGAAAGCACTCTTCCCTGGCTCGATGACTGCTCATCATCTCCTCTAGCATGATTCTTTTTCGGTCTCCCACCTGGTCGACGTATGTGTGGAGGATCAACTTTAATATCTTATGGTGGCCATTGGTTCTTATCCAAAACTGAATGACAAACTGCACGATATAGATTGTGAAACATATCAACCATATAAAAATATGAGCAATACTCTTCAGGATTTAGTCGCTCATGTACGAGGCATGCCATGACATGGATGCAAGGCAACCCGACAAATTGCTAGACCCGACAAGAGCACATCCGGTGGTCCAAATGTACAGTATTATGAGATGTACAAACAATGATGATATGCATGACTTCGAACTCATAATCATCTGCATGCTAGACCCCAACAGTCCTTAGTCTCTTTCATTAATTTCTCCAACTATGTACGAACGGGAGGGATTACGATTATGATCCACTTTGTGGCCTCCACCCGCCGAGTTTGCACCCTAGTCATGATCAACGAGCGTATCTTAACCACGAGTTCTGTCACTGGCATGAACCTTAATTCCCCAACCGCATTGTTGAAAGACTCAGGGATGTTATTAGTGAGGAATCGCACTTAGCCTGGTCATCAAAATCAACGTGACTCCAGTGGCCTTTCAATTCTTCATCGTTAATCCATTTCCAAGCTTCCTCTTTTTTTTTTTTTATGGTTGCTATACATGTATTACTCATGCCTTAAAAAGGCCCTAGCGACACTCCAAAATAATTTCTCATAAGTCTTCCCTCTAAACAGTGACTTGAAATTTTTATATAAGTGTCGTACACAAAACATGAAAATTTACAATTGATCAAAAAAAAAAATTACACTAATACCACTTTAAGTCGAATGATAAATGACAATACTTAAATTTATAGAGTGTTACCTATAATGGGCATTCGGATAAGTCTTTTCAACGGCATTTAGCAAGCCCTTTTGTCGGTCTGACATGAAAATTAGGTTGTTCATGAATCCGATTGCTAACTTAAGCTGGTCCAAAAACCAACTGCAACACTCTTCATTTTCAATCTCAACAATGGCATAGGCAAGAGAAAATAATCCACTATTCCCATCCAAACATGTAGTTGCTTGAAGATAACATTTGTATTTACTCTTCAAGTGACACCCGTCTAATCTAATAAATGGGCGACAAACACTTACAAATCCAACCCATGAAGCATTTAGGCATATAAAGACTCTTTGAAAAGTATAGTCCTCCTTCAACTTATGCTTGGCGATACTTCTGGGATTTGTGAGGAGGACAGCATTATAAAACGATGGGATCAACTTATAAGAGTCTTCAAATGACCCGTAAACTTTTCTAAAGCCAATTCCTTTCCATGCCATAGACGATAATATAGAATATTCATACTGTGTTACACAAATAAGATTTTAGCCAAAGTCTTAATGGCAATATTGTGATTGATATAGACTTGTTTTTCAACTCTATGCGAAATCCATCTTGCAGTCGTCATTTTCTTTCCATCTCTATTACATTTAGAGCAGGTATACTCTTCTACAAAAGTCTTGATCCGGAATATGGTGTTGTCCTCGTACAAAAATGCGTGAATCCTCCATGGGCAATCTTTGGCTTTGCACTTACAAGTCATCATGTTCTTCTCATTTTTTATGTATTCAAGCTAGAAGTCATGTGAAACGGCATAATGCAAGAGAGCATCTCTGAATGTATAAAGAGATTCGAATATCATGCCAATACGTAGCACTGGTCTCGGCTTCTCCTCCCTAGCACTTTGTTTTTCTAAACCATGGTCTAAGACATCTTCTTCTAACTCATATTCGCTCTCGAAACTGGAGAAGGAGACATATCCCTATGGATCCGCATCATCCGAAAGATCATCGCTATCCAATTTTTTTTTTCCAATGTCACCTCACTGCCTCCTCTTCATTGTCTGACTCATCCCACTAACCCTCAGAGGGCTCGGAATCGTAATCATACTCATACTCAAAGTCAACATCATTTGAGTACCATGATTCTAAGGGAGTTGGGCTATCTTCCAATTTCACATATACATCTATCACCTTATTGGAACCAAATCTCTCGAACATCAACATAAGATCTACATCAAATGCTATCGATACCGACTCCTCTTTCGGAGTTCCAACCTTGAACTTATATTTCATGTGTGGGAGAAATCTGATAGGGATATTACAAATTTTAATCGCGTCAATGTGAAATAAAATAAATAAAATACGATCCCGATCCCAACTGCACTCTTGACAATTGCTGCCTACATATCTGTTGAGGCCATTGTTGTAGTTGAATGTACCGCCCCAATGTAATCTAATCCTCACGTACCCATCATCTTACGAAAATTTATCGGTCATCTTTCCTAACCTAATAAAAAATTTAGTGAGCAATAGTACCAACAACATAATCATATATAAACAGTAGTACTAACAACAATCATGGAATCGCACTTAGTAACAACACCAAAATTACAAGAATTCAATGACTAACAACAGCCATGTAACCATCGGTACCAATAATAGTCATGTAAACCCACTTAGTAACAACACAAAAATTACAAGAATTCAATGACCAACAACAGTCACGTAACCATCAGTACCAATAATAGTCATGTAAACCCACTTAGTAACAACACCAAAATTATGAGAATTCAGTGACCAACAACAGCCACGTACGCCCACTTAGTTAACACAAAACACCACGGGAGATGAATATCGAGAAGATAATCAAGATGATCTCCCAGAGATGGTTCCAAGAAGACAGTAAGCCCTTTGGCTCACATGGAAGATTAGGCAGAATATTAATTTTATGTGTTTAGCGCACCTCTCATTCATTAGAATTAGAATATCAACTATCAGATTATTTCACTTCACATGCCCAGATAGATCAAAGGTGAAAAAACCTAATTATCAAAACCAAAATAAACATGCAAGAAGACACACTTGTCGATGGTCGTGTGATAACAATCGCTTGATGTTTTGCTTGATGGAAAAAAAAAAAAAAAGAACAACGGTTTTGTGGCTGGGTAGCTATTTTTGCCACCAAAAGATTTGTGGCACTAGTGATTGTTGTACCGCTCAACTCGTTGACTGCTTTTGAATCAAATGATAGAGATCATTTTCATCCCAGTATTTCACACAGTAGATCTTGAGATCATATCCCACATATCGGACGGTGAGATGTTGGATGTATGCCACATGGAATCAACATCTTACCGTCTGATATTAGAATACCATTAAAAAAATATCGGATGGTGAGATCATATCTAAAGATCCAATGTGTGCAAAATTAGGACGACCATTAAAAAATCACTTGAACCCGAAAACACAGTTTCCAAAGGGGTATAGACCGAACTATATTCGATTGAATCAGCCAAAGGGTCGTTTTCCGAGCCTTCAAACAACAATCGACTAGAGTAGCCTAGCCTAGCCGTGCTAAAGGCATGGTTTGAGTTTCAATAGCATCAGTATCAAAAGGCATGGCGTCTAAAGGGATTGACAGATAGGTTTCCAGTCTTGTGCAGTTTTTATGCTCCCAGCATGAAAGAAAACTGAATCTTTCTTTTTTGTGAAACGCAATCTGACAGACATGGAATGCAATGGAGAAATTTTTAATTAACAGAGCGTAGCCGACATCAGGTGATCTGCACGTAGTCGCCTCCTCAAAATTCAAAATATATCATCAGATTATTAGACAAATTGAAAAGGAGAAAACTCTATTAATAATATGATAACAGTGTATGTGTTGCACAGATATAACTATATACGCATTTGGATACTTCAAAAATACTTACCGATAGGCCAAATGTGGCAACTACATTACACTGCCAACTGCAGAGACCACAATGAATCAAACCGATCATACGGATCTGACCAGCAGACATCCATTGTCAATATTACTACTCTTATAGGGGCTCTATGCTTCCGCTTTTAAGCCTCTCCATCCGGGCTTGGAGTCCAGATAATGCCTTCTCATCCATAGGAAGGACACCTGTCTGTGCTGGAAGCTCGGCCTCAGAGTGATCGGACCCATTGGAAAGCTGCTGACCATTTGATCCATGTGTTGTGATGTTTCCGTTCATGTACATCACGGAACGATTTCCACCATCCATGTTCCCTGAAGCTGCCGCAGCTTGAATGCTTTTCATCCTTTCTCTGATTGCATCCAATGTCCCTGCTGTTACTGCAGTAGATATTCCATTTTTCAGTATACCCAAAGCTTGTGCAACATAAAAATACGTTCAATATGGAGATTATGGTATACGCCACTAGACATTGATTATCCCCATGAAAACCAAAAACTTGTTTGAAGCTTCTTTTTTTTTTTTTGAAGTTTTCATCAGGATTTTGGCTTCTTTTTAAAAAAAAAGGGCAGGAAAAAAAAGTTAACAATAAAAAATAAGGTTCACTAACTGATGGTCAGGATTATCCACTCAGTGCAATTTTGGAATATTGCCCCATTCACATCATCGATTACTTCGACCATCAGGATCATTGTACAATCATATTTGATGATGCTAATCATGGTTTTAGAACTCGACAAGTCGACTCAGAAATGGGCGAGTTGACCCGACTAGACCAGGTTCACAGTCGACCCGCCTAAAGACTCAAATAAGCTTACAAATTGATCGACTCGCCGAGTCAAATCGGAAACTCGACCGAGTTTTTCGACTCGGCAAGTCAACTCAAGTGGCTTAAAACTAAAGGACTGGCGGGGGATTTATTTTTTTTATAAACGCAAATACGTAAACAACCCTTATATATAAGGCAACCTCTCTTATCCCATCGCATATGAGCCCTACGCCTTTAATCTTTCGAGTTCCAGCACATGCGAGCGCTAAGGCCCTAATCTCTCGAGGAAGAAGAAAAAGAGCTAAAGGCTCTCGAGTTCACTCATCAACACTACGGCAATAGGGGCCATTTAGGTTTACAGAGCTCCTGCAAGCTCTCGAGTTCTCTAGACTCAAAGCCCCTAATCTCTCAAGTTCTGCCCTAAAAGTGTGTTTTTATTTTCTTTTTTTGTTGTTAGAGCTAAAGCCTTTTCAGTTTCATGATTCCCAATGAATCACTGACATCAAAGATTTAGGGTTTTGGTCAGGTCCAATTGGTTTGGATCCCTTGCTTGCATCCAATTATAAAATCAGTCGAACCCCATTCAGATTTCAACCAGTTGGTCCTGGACCAAAACCCCACAGATTTAAGCCTTTTCAAGAACTAATTCTGTGCATAATATTGGGGTTATGCACAGATTTAATAATTTATTTATTTTTTGCACAAATATAATATTATAGTGCATTTTTTATGTTAAAATTTAATATTTGTGCACAGACATAATATATAATTGTCAATAATCATATATAATTTTAAATATTTACTAAATAATCCCAGTCGGAGCGAGTTTCCGAGTTAACTCTACTCGGATGACTTTCGAGTCGAGTCGAGTTTTCGTGTTTTCAAACCATGATGCTAACAGCACTAAGTAATATAAATGTGTGCATTTGAATATTTACTGAGAGAGAGAGAGAGAGAGAGAAACCTCCAGATGGATATCTGTCATTCCTATCATCCCCCAAATGCTGCCTTAAATCTGATTGATCGCCAAGGCCTCTCAAAGATACTACAGCTCCGCCTTTATTATCTTCAGGATACATTGAAGGCAAATTCGGGTTCATCTGTTCGGGCCTCACATTTTGGGATTTTGTATGCACAGGGGAGAGCGGTGCAAACTTTGGAGAAGAGAGAGTTAAAGCTACTGGAGGAGGGGTCGACAATGGCAGACTTGAAGGTGTCCTCCCAGCTGCTGCATTCTTTTCCATCTGCATGCATCCATAGTAAAAAAATATATAAACTAAATGTTCATAAACACACTTCCTTTTATGGCTCGCATGATAAGCAAAAGCTAACCTGTGCTAGCCCATCTCTAATATATGTGCGAAATGCCTCACTCGCATTCTGAAGCTGATCAAATATATCAACCTGAAAATATCCGAAGTGCAAATCCTTAGGTACCAAGCCTACACGCATATCACAGCTCAGTTAACACAAGCTACCATGGTATCTAAACTCGGCCGATACCAATACGTATTAGGTTTCATAGAGAACTGATCAGTATCTGTATCAGTATAGGACAGATAAGTGGCAGTATCGGCCAATATTTTCATGGTATCGCCCGATACAAGATTGTTTTTTCTATTTTTCTACTTTAAAAAATAAAAGATAAAAAAATCCACCAATACAGTATTTTGGCGGTCCGTATCCATATCGGTTCAAAATCGGCCGATACCCAATGCAGATACCGATATTGAAACCTTGCAAGCTACTAACGAAAGCAAAGAAATTCAAGCATTAACCAGTAAAAACTGTTCAAAGATGCAATGTACATACCTTCGGGTATAATTGGGTAATACGGTACAGTTCGTATAGACCAATGGTGCAAGTTTGTTTGTCACCAATTTTTTTGAATACTGCAGCAAGTTCTTGCTGCAATAGCATCAATCCCAACACAAAAATTGTTGTTAACCAGCAAAGGGAGATTAATAAACCTTATGATTTTCTAGCATAAAGGGCTCAGATCTGTTATAAACCACTCTACATCTAAAGAAACATAAATGTCTTTTCACAGTGCAATCTATGATCCAATGGTGTTGATATGTGGAGACTATATATCTCACCGCCTGTCCTAAACATCTCATTTGAATGCGACATGAAGTCCCAATTTCACGAAGTAAAACCAAATTCTAGATCAGATGGTGTGAAATTCATTTACATCTATCTTAGATATAATTCTACCACCACTGAATAACTAAAAAGATCAACCAATATAATCGAAAATACCTTCAATTGTGCATCCGCAGAATGTGTTGCGGATGATGGATTGTTTGAAGCAGAATCACCCCAGTGAGTTTGACCAATGGGGCCAGAAGGAGTCAACATTCTGGCAGCTGCAAGAGTCTGGTAAAAAATAAAATATCAGCTCAGGAATAGTGATAGCCAAGACCAAAAATTCTTAAATGTTTCGAGCCAGACCTCATCTACCTGAAGATTTAAGTCAATGTAAGCAAGAATGATAGGCTGAGGTTCCGTGTCTATAGGAACCATGGAAAGATGACCCTTTATACCTGTCCCACGAAGCTTAACAAGCTCATGCAACACAGTTTTAACCATTCTCAAAGGCTTGTCATCAGCTCCAGCTCTGGGCATAGTTTATATTTCAATCAGTCAAACGGAACATTACTAACATTACTATTTTAGAAAAAAAATAAAAACAAGGCACAAATTAGAGATTTTCCAACATAAAGTATATATATATAAGTACCTTCTCCTAATCTCTTCCATTCCTAAATCTTGTAGATATACATGAATGCTTTGAAGAATACGATCAAGATCCACATCAAATATGGTGCTTTGAAGAACCTAATAATGTTCAAATCTCAGAATGAGCCATTTTTTTTAACAGAAGCATGAAACCTAGGAAAAAAACTCAAAAACGTAGGGCATGCATGCAAAATCACCTTGGTCAGTTTGATGAGGCATTTGACAACTAAATCTGAGAACTTCTGATTCCTAGCCACAAGAATCTCAGTCGAGGCAGGTGACGGCCATCTTGAGGGATCTAATGGCCGCAACAGACTGATTAACACTACAAACGATGATGTGCGTTCAGCATTATCCTGTTCACGAAGCACAAATCAGGATAAATTAATAGGGATGAACATAAGATCAAACCAGTAAGGTGAACAGCAGGTTAAAAAAAGGACCAAAAAAAACCAACCAACCAGAATCTTAAGCATCAAGACATTCAATGCTTTCAAAAGTTGGCTTCCGTCATCCATCAATGGAACCCTTTCATCTAAAAGCCACAGTAGAAGCTCGGTGATGAGGCTATCAAGGGTACTCTCCTTTACAGCATGAGCAAGCCTTTTAATTTGAAATGTCTGCAGAATATGTACTAATTAATACAAGTTTTTTTTTACATTCAGACTTACAAGTTGCAACGAAAAACTCACTCATTGCCGAAGAACAGAAACTACCAAGTGGATTGAAAATTTACATATATATATATATATATATATATATATATATATATATATATATATATATATATATATAAGTGGATTGAAAATTTACCTGCATAAGTGTGTTCAATACATATTTACATGATCTTGAAGATGCTCCAGCAAGACTGAAGTCAAAGGTCTTGGCAACCTATCAAATATTGATGTTTATGGACAATGAAGAAAACCTAAAGGACACCAAAGTTCGTGGAAGAGATTAGAATCCATTTACCTTAGCCGCAAGGCACGATACAAGTCTATCTACATCTTTGACAAGATTGTCCATTGCACTACTTTCTGGGTCACTTGTGGCCTGAGTAAGCTCATGGCATACAATTTTCATGCCTTCAACCGACTGCACCAAAGCAGAGAGGGTGTATTATAATCAAACCATAAGCCTCAAAAAGAAGTCATGTCCAAACTAAAAAGGCACAGACAACGCTCCAAAGATCAAATAACAGCTTTATTTTGCAAATCAAAATTCAGTGAACACCCAGAAAGTCCAAATGCAATCAGCTTTCAGACTAGGTATAAATGGCTTGAGCTTGATCCAACTCAAAGACTCGACCAAGGAAGTTGTAAAAATTAAAAAATAATAATAATAATAATAATATAATAATAATAATAATAATTCAGAGCGGTAGAATGAGGGTGGTTTAGTAATCTTGTAATCACTGTAGACAGCATGAGCATTCTATGCTGGTTGCAGCAATTTTAGTCCAATATGCTGATTGCAGACCTGACCCATCTAAGTTTTCAAGGCATTGCATGAATATAAAAAGAGATCAACTCTGCTGACCGCATGTACATAGATAGCATGACAGTCCAATTTTACCCCACATGGTGCACAGCTTTGATCAATCCAAGCAGCCCATCATTGGCACGTGTCGGCCAAAGAATTATGCCTATGAGATATTATTGGAACCACCCAATCAAATCTCGTCCGATACCGGTACGTATCAGACGATATGTACCGGTATCGGACCATGACGGTACGATACATACAATATGTATCACACCTCTTAAGTATCGTCCAAAATATCAGAGGTCACAACTTGGTATCGTTTGTGTCATCCCATGTTTTGAATTGGCCAAAATCTCGGACGATATATTGACCATATCGTTTGAGATTTTGAAATTTTTTTGGGATGCCACTCAAGTGACACCCCCCATATAGACACCCGATTCTCTTATTCTTCTCTTCCTCATCTCTCCTCTTCTCCCTAACCCCTTCCTCTATCACCTAAATCACATTTCACCCCGGCAAATGTTATTTCAACGTCGTAGAAATGTTAAACCAAGGTATATATGTTAAAAAATAGGTAGATATGTTAAATAAATATCCAAAATATCCTTAAAAGAAAATTACATTTTAGAGATTTTAATTTTAGAGATTTTTTAGACTTCTTTTTTTTAATGTACTGTGATTGGTATCTCCGATACAATCAATTTATCGGCCGGTACGGCGATACATATAGTCTCGTATGACTGGATGGTATGTATCGGAATTCCAAGCTTTTGACCCATGCATCCAATTGGTGCACTTTAATGTCACCTGGTAAAAACAACATACACAGTCATCCATATTAGAGTGCATACATTGGATGGTTCAAATTCCCCAATAAGTGCATACACAGTCATCCATATTAGGGTACATGATGGCTCCCTGATGCGGGAACTTACGAAATGCAATGCTATGGCTGAGATTAGGATTAAAATTAATTTAATCAATTAAAAAATAATAATTTCTCATAACAAATTACCACGAAAAATTTTAGATATTCAATTAGGTGCTTTAATTCCAGCCCAAAATAACGTTACTTTAGTATGTGTTCCCTATCGCGGATCTAGAAGACTAGGGTTCTTATGAACGGCTAAATCTCCGATAGTTTTAGGGCGTCGAATGAACTCGCAAGTGGGTTCTCTCGATACCAAACAAAATTAAAAGGCTAATAATGATTTATGATGAACAAATATGTTAATTTTGAATTTTATGAAATAAATAAAATAACTAAGGTTATGCTACTTACGCAAACCATAAATCTAAAGAAGATAGAGATGGAAGAAGAGTTGGCCTCGCACCAAATCGCAAGCGGGAATCGAAGAATCGCTCTCCGTTTTGAGAGAATCACACCCTCACGAAAGTTTATAACTCTCAATTTTGCATAAGCAATTTTCATTAACCAAAAAGTAATAATAAAAGTGTTTACAAGCCTTTAAATAGACTAACCAATGCATAAATTTAGAAATCCTAGTAAATCGAAAGAAGATAGAGATAGAAGAAGAGTTGGCCTCGCACCAAATCGCAAGCGAGAATCGAAGAATCGCTCTCCGTTTTGAGAGAATCACACTCTCACAAAAGTTTAGAACTCTCAATTTTGCATAAGCAATTTTCATTAACCAAAAAGTTATATTAAAGTGTTTATAAACCTTTAAATAGGCTAACCAATGCATAAAATTAGAAATCTTAGCATAACTCCTAATTCAAATAAAAGAAATATCATAATTCTTCTAAAACAATAAAGTCCTAAAACAGTAAGGAAACCAATCATATTTCTAATAAAAGAAACAACTCTTATTTTTTAAAATAAAATAATAAAAGAGACTAATCCTAATTCAATTAGGATTCTTGAAATTCGTCACTTTCTATGCAGCTTCCGAAAATTGACCATAACTTCTTTAATTTAAACTTGTCGGACTTGCACGTTTTTTAGCTTGTTGGAAAGCTACTTCGATCAGCTTTCAAATATAACCAATTTCGTATCAATCTGACTTCGTTTGATACTTCAAAATAGGCCAAACATAAAAGTGACGGGATTGAAAGTTGAAGACCCTAATAAATTTTAAATTTTCTTCTAAAGTTCGAGGTCGAACTTTTTCAAAATAGATGGGATTAATGCGAATTTTAGATCCGCCTGTTTGAATCGTGGTCGGATAAAGAGGAGACATCAAAATTGAAAGTGGGTCCGCGAATAGGTTTTTAAAAAAGACTCGTTAAAGACTTGTTTGATCAAAAAGAAAATCCAAAATTTATTAGGGTCTTCAACTTTCAATCACGTCACTTTTATGTTTAGCCTATTTTGAAGTATCAAACGAAGTCTATCTGTATGCAAAATTGGTCATATTTGAAAGTTTATCGAAGTAGCTTTCCAACGAACCAAAAAACGTGCAATTCCGACAAGTATTAAAGAAGTTATGGTCAATTTTCGAAAGTTGCACAAAAAGTGATGAATTTTAATAATCCAAATTGAATTAGGATTAATCTCTTTTATTATTTTATTTTAGAAAATAAGAGTTGTTTCTTTTATTAGAAATAGGATTAGTTTCCTTATTGTTTTAGGACTTTATTGTTTTAAAAGAATTAAGATATAGGCTTGTAAACATTTTTATTATAACTTTTTTGTTAATGAAAATTGCTTATGCAAAATTGGAAGTTCTAAACTTTCGTGAGGGTGTGATTCTCTCAAAACGGAGAGCGATTCTTCGATTCTCGCTTGCGATTTGGTGCAAGGTCAACTCTTCTTCCATCTCTATCTTCTTTAGATTTACGGTTAGCGTAAGTAGCGTAACCCTAGTTATTTTATTTATTTCATAAAATTCAAAATCAACCTATTTGTTCATCATAAATCATTACTAACCTTTTAATTTTGTTGTATCGAGAGAACCCGGTTGCGAGTCCGTTCGACTCCCTAAAATTATTGGAAATCTAGTCATTCATAAGAACCCTAATCTTCTATATCCGCGATAGGGAACGCACACTAAAGTAACGCTATTTTGAGCCGAAATTAAAGCACCTAATTGAATTTCTAGAATTTTCCGTGGTAATTTGTTATGAGAAATTGTTATTTTTTAATTGATTAAATTAATTTTAATCCTAATCTCAGCCCTAACATTACATTTAATAAGTTCCCGCATCACTCCCAATATGAGTTACCACTTTGATGACTTGGACTGCTCAAAAGACGTGCCACATAGTCTAAAAGTGGAGGCAGTCACATCTCAATCTGTAATGGAGCAGTCACACCAACTTATCCATACAAAAATATTCCCTGGCTTCGTAGAATAATGAGACACATTTTATCTATGTAAGAGACATTTATGACGTTCTTGCATTTGCATTAATAGGAAATTAATGATGAAGAAAAAAAGAGCAAGGACTGTGACTAAAAAATAACCAACCTGCTCAGGAGAACCTAATGAAATGATATCCAAAGCCTCATTCCAATCTGTTGGACCATTTGCAGTGGCAAGTGCTCGAGAAAAGAGGTGCCTGTCCACTTGAGATTCAAGATGACCAATGTTTTCCCTACTTCACAGTATTAGCAACAATAGCAATGTTAGAGAAGCGATAGTTACAACAAGCAGAAAAGTAAATATTAGATTTTCAGAATTGCCTAATACCTTGCCAAGATAGGGGCAGACATTGCCCGTGAGAAAACCTCTCCACTTTGTTCAGCTACATCAAACCTGGAGATCCAAAATTTTAATTGAGAGGGAAAAAAAGGGAACATAAGGGACACTGGTTTTACTAATTGAGCTGGTATTGAGTGTCCAACCCGGTCACCTAGAGTGGTGACCAGATCATCAAGTTTGTCCAAGTGGAGCAATTTTGGCACCATGGGGTGCACGGGGCCATCATCCAGATTGGATTCAGCCCCAAGACTGCAGAGAAAAAGTATCTCTAGCATGTGATTAAGAGCGGCAAATATTGAATGGCTATCATGTGATTGTCCAAATCTATTTTAGCCATTCCTTTTGGAGTTTGTAAGCTCTTAAACCACTGTTGATGCTATCTTAGGGCTGAATCCAGAGATAGACAATGGCCCTGTGCACCACATAGCACCATGTGGTGCAATTGATAAAGAACAATTCAAAAATCATCACTGCCTTATCCTATCTATTTCAAATTTAAGTGTTAAAATCAAGATTAACAAGTGAGTATAATTTCTTATGGTTGACCAAATTATGTACCAGAAGCTTAAACAAACAAAAAACGAACTAAAATTTGTGTATGTGACCGAAAAAATGTAGATGGGCTTCACAATATTAATGTACTGCTTTTTCTTTAAGTTTCAAAAATCTTATGTAATACAGTTTTTCGGGAGATGTGATAAACATTTGCAAACATATATATATATAAGACGATGCTATAAACAGTTGCAATACTAAACCCTCTGTAATAGAATCTTTAAGGAGATACCATGAACATTTGTAATACTCCAGCAGAAAAGGATCTAACAATCAAAATGCAGCTTTTAAACACAGAATGGACAAGCTTAATCCATAGCAGTGTAATGAAGGTTAAAGATGGTAAAGGAGGGGAAAAACCGCACCCGCTATCTCTAACGGAACGCCTAGATGCTGCTCTAGCTTCCCCAGGTTTTCCTTCTCTCCTCTTATCCATATCTCGAGCCTAGTTACACACATACCATGAAATATAAGCACAAACAGATTCATATATAGCATAAGCAAAACGTATACTGACCTTCCACTTGAATTTATCGTCCAGCATACTTCTTTGAGCATCTGATAACTTGCCAACATATTTCCATATATCCTCACCTGTATCAAAGAATATCCTACATTAGAACAAAAAATTTGGTACTTGCCTATATAAATGCTCAAAATGGTGACTAATATTAAAGCATTAGCTATAAAGTATAAACTAACTGAAAGCAGCAACAAATTTTCAATGACTACATAAATACCAACTTAAAATGAATGCATTGAGTGTTATCAACTAAATGTTGACCCACCAAACTTCATTTAATAGACGAGAGATTATTTTCACTTTCTCAAGAAATATTTTACACATGCGCCCTTTGACAAGTAAAGTCCGAGGTAACTTAGCTCGCCCAAGAGTGCCATGTAGGCCTTCTTTAGGGATATATTACTTTTCTTTGAATTTTGTCAATGTTTTTCTTTTTTCTCCGTCATTTTAACTATTCTTGTAGTTCCTCAGTAATTTTTCTATAAATTTTTTCTATAAAAAAAAATTAAAAACAGCAAAAAACAAAAATCTAAGATGATGTGTCAAATAGAATATTAAAAATGAGGGGAAAAGGAAAAGTCATAGACCTATATTATATGGAGTAACATGACTTAGGAACAAATAATCAAACTTCTAAGGGTAATAAAGAATCTAATGTAGGATTATAGCGCACCAAGATTCTTGTAAGCAGTAGCTAATGTATTGAGAGCAATTTTCCTTATTTCCCCATCTCGTTCTGATGTTAAACCGGCAACAAGTTGCAAGGACTTTAATTGACCACCTACCTGTAGAAAAAGAATAAAACGATTGAAGTATCTATTGAGGAACAATATTAAAATTAGAAAGTCTGAGACAATACCTCAGATCCATGGTGATCAATTAAGTACCCAACAAGATCAACACATTCTATTCGCGTCCTATTATTTTTGGAGCGCAGTCCCTCCAAAATATAAGGAAAAAGTTTCGCTGCTGAATATATGCGAGCAATTTGCTTTGCTAGTTCGCGCATTTTTTCCCTCACCTTTTCAATGTTATGCCCCGACTGAACACAATCAGAACAGCAAACAAAAGAAAATTTTAACTCCAAGGAAGTGGATTTCTCAATAATTAAGACAAAAGATCTACAATAAACAAACAAGAAAATGTCAATAAGAAGATGATGCATGAACCCTTATTGTTGAAATTTTAACTAACATCGACAGAATCAGCTGAATAATAATCAACTAATCCAAAAACAAAGAGCTAAGCATAACTGTGTATAACATATATATATATATGGAGAAAGAGAGAGAGAGAGAGAGAGAGAGACATCAAAATATTAAGGTATGTATATATATATATATAGAGGGAGAGAGAGAGAGACAAAGAAGTGGCAAGATGGGTTCAAGTGCACCACCAATGCGGTGCATTCGAACGCTAGATCACTTGCCACATGGTACGTAATTGCGAGTTGACCTAAATCCTAGGGTTCACCAGTCCCTCTTGGATTTTTAGAAAAAAAATAAATAAATAACAAATAAATATATGAATTTGGACATGTATGCTCTTCATTTCAGGGGTCGAGAATAAGATTTTCTACCATAAAATTTTTGTTCATTTCAGGGGCCAAGGATAAGATTTTCTATGATAAAGTTTGTGTTCATTTCAGAGGCAAGGATAAGAATTTCTACCATAAAGTTTTTCCCATTCAAAATTTCTTCATTTGACCACAAATTCAACGCCACAAGATCCGATTTATTTTAACGGTGGAGGATCAACCTTGTGCCCGTCAACATGGCGACCGATACAATAATTTTTGGATGGTCGTTTATTGCCCTCTGTGAACATGGCACTCAGAGGACTTTTTTGCCACATGAAGCTCGGGTGCATTGTATATTTGTATAGACAATTTTAGAAAATTAAAAAAAAAAAAAAAATTTAAGACGTGGAGTTGAAGTTTGGAAAAGGAAATAAAAAATGAAGATAATCTAAACAACATAACCTTGCTCCACATGGAACCTTGGGGCACACTCGGCATGCCCTGCACACTTTGCTTTTCCATACATACATATATATATATATATAGAGAGAGAGAGAGAGACAGAGAGAGACAGAGAGACGCACACACAATTTTGCTTGTCAAAGGTAATTCAATATACTCCATAAATCGCGTCATTCCAAAAGTTATCAGAAACAAACCTTCTCTACTAGGCATGGGAGAAAAATTGCTGCTTCAGACTCGGTCAGAGTATACCCCTCATCCTTCAAAGCATCAATAAGTTCCGGAAGAAACTCCAACACCTATTCGTGGTTTTCAAGATTGAATCTAATTATACCTTAAAAAATAATAATAAATTTCCTAAATGAAATTGTACCTTCAACAAGCATGTTGTGTTTGACTCGTAGAACCGCAAAACAAACCATCTTAGAAGAACATCAACAACTTCAATTATTTCCTTTATACTCGATGGAAGAGCCTGTACAAACAAAAATCTAAGTTAAGAATGGCCTTCAGAAATTTGAAGTGCCTCTTACATACGAGAATTGAAATAGTAAAACCACCTTTTGTAATAATTCAACCCCGTCTACTTGTTTCCGAAAGTCTGTGCTTAGAAGCCTCCTGTGTAAGTCTTCTCGCAAATACTTCACAAAATCGCTCTAGATAAAATTAAGATTAAGGAAATTGATACCAAGTTTTAGGATATATTAGAAATTAAGAAATCACCTTATGAGCATTTAAAATACAAACCTCGAGATCTTGAATCTGCTCAGGTCGTGGCTCCTCAAATTTAAATCTACGTATGATCATTCTCTCCCTGTCATCCTGTACAAATATCAAGCCATATATGAAAAATCCAAAGCTCTAAAATAATGATCCCAAAAATATCCTGCAATAATAAGTACCTTGTTTGAGTCCTTGACATTGAATAATGCCTGAGATTGGACAGAAAGATCATGAACTGACACAACCGATTCTGGCCTAACTTTTATCTGAGCACCTCTCTGTCCAAACAAATGAAATGATAAGTATCTAATGATACTAAAAGAACGAATGAGTATCAAGGTACCAATACAAACCGAAGAAACAGCTTTGCCACCATGCTTCACAACACGATCACCTATACCATTTGAACCTGATTTACTATTCTTCAGGTTAGTTTTAGATGTCAGAGCGGTGGAGATCAGTTTTGCTGGATCAGATGCTTCTGAGGGGAATGAAACAAGTGGACAAATGTCACATATGCAGAACAGCTAAAGTAGGGAAGGAGAGAGATAGGGGGGGGGGGGGGGGGGGGGATAGGCAAGCCCACAAGAATTAACCTTGGAGAGCCACAGCAGGTTTCAGTCGCTCTAGAACCAAAGTTAAAGCTGGTCCACGCAGATCCTTTAGATTCTTGGTTACCTGCAATTGAAGATCACCAAAAGTAACGTTTATAGGATATTCTCTACATTTACTTCTCAATGAATAAGATAACCAAAGCTTTTACAAGGCCTCAACCACATACTGCATCTTGTCCACAAACTCGCAAAATTTCACCAATGGAAGCTTCCGCTGCTTTGCGAACCTCAGAGGATTTGTCCTAGGAAAAAGAAACATAGATTGAAATGAGCAATACGCACTAATTACATTGCAAAAAATATTACACTGCTACATTTGCTGTAGAAATACCGTCAAAGCAGATGCAGCTGGTTTCAATAGGTGCAAAGCATCAGATGAGTCACTTAATCCAGAAAGATGTTTTGATAACCAATCAAAAAGGTCCTTCCGCCCCTCCGCACCAAGCTTCGCATCAACCAAAGCAGCTGTGATGTATGGTACCTACACATCCGCCAATTCCATATATCTGAATGCAGTGATCAAGTTTAAAATCTTTGAAAATTAAGTTTACTTCAGTAGGTACCATCTTATCAAGCTGAACAGCAGCGAGCCAAGAATCAAGGGCATTTAGTGTGCATTCCCTCATGTGCTTTTTATTGTCTCCAAGGCATTTCAAAACATCTGATAGAATTCCCTGTGAGAAGCAGTGTCTAAAATTAAAGTTCCAATATCTCAAAAAACAATAGTTACGAGAATAAAATTAAACCAATGTTCACTACACGTTTACTTTAAAAACCTTGCTTGACTTCTCAACCGCAGGGCCAATTGCAGATGCCATACCACCAATGGTTGCCAAGGTTGCCATCACTAAATTTTTATTGCTGTCAAACAGGCGGCCTCTCAGAGCTGTAAACAACTCCGCTGACATCAAATAACACATGTAAAATCAAATCAGTAGCAGATTGTCAACATACACCAAACTTATGTCAACGAGAATGTATCAGCTACATGAGTATATTAAGCTTTATTGGCTTCAATCTGTAAATACCAAATAAACAAGATGCCTGATGACACCATACCAGTGCCAGTAGATTGAATACGCTTATTGGCTTCTTCCAAAATTTTATTGACAGACTCAATCGACTCCAAACGAATCTGCAATATTGAAAACAAAAAATAGAATTATTGCTATCACCCATCCCCCAAATAACCTTCTACATACATGTTAAATATTCGGTTAGTGTAGTCATTTTTTCCTGAAAAAGAGTTCAACGAACATAGTATTTTTTGGAAGTCTGTCTTGAAAATCCAACAACATAATAAAAGTGTCCTTTTCAAATTTTAACTCGAAATTGAATGAGAATCTTATGTATTACCAACAGAGAATGACTTTGAAAATTTATCCCAAAAAAAATTTAACAAGCCATATATAGGAGGAGTTCCTTTTTATACAAAGCAGCAATAACAAAATATAAAATCAAGTAGAGAAGGCTGAGTTGGGTATTGGAATAAACTCAGTGAGTCCACTTGGCTTTAGTGTGTACTATTCATGTGAAAACCAAACTATTTATATTTGCACTTCATAAAACGACGCTTATAAGCAGACCTTCCAATCAGGACTGCCCAGGTTCTTTAGCAAACTAGGTGTGATCTTCCCACTAATATCTTCCCGTGGCAGGCCATCTAATCCAGAGACAGACAAAGATGAAGGGTCTGAAGACTTTACAATTTTCTTTGGAGCTGCAGCCACACCCTGTTCACAAACATAAAAAGTACTAAGAAAATTATAGACATGAGAAATAAAAACACACAATTTTGCACGAGAGGGTTATACCTCGAATGGATTTTTTTCATATTCAGCATCAAGTGTACTAAGCAGTGCAGGCTTCACATCTACAAGGAAGCCTTTAATATCTGCAACAAAGCAAAATTTTAAAGCCCCAGTCTAAAACTAAACCATTCAACAATTTGAACAAGAAATAGAAAAATCACCTGGACCAACAAACTTATGTAAGACTCCAATAAGTTTAATAGTTGCATTCCTTGTGGCAGCAGCACTGGACTGCAATCCAGTTTCTTTGCAGAACTCTATTAAATCCTGGAAAAGATGCATCCATTTCTTACTATCATGGCCAAAGAAGAGGTTGCTATCAATGCAACACGTCACAAAAATGCAAGAGAGAAAAAAGGAAAAATTAATATTCAATAATGACATTATTGTGCATGAAGGTACGGAAATTACCTTCAACTTTAAATGTGAAACACCAAAGTCTTCAACAGCAGAGACCATCCATGAAATTCCTTCACTAAGGACCTTGGGATTCTTATGCTCTTTCATGATTTTGAAAAGCTAAAATACAAGAAATATATATTTTCGAGGTTACACAATGGTGAAGAGCCGAAAGTTTTGCTAAAACAAGTAAAGGAAACTATTTTCCTCCAGAAATGCAGAAGCAATATATCTACCCAAACGACCAACTATAATAAGCAAGGTATCAAACTCGGTATCAGGTATCGGTCAGTCTTGAACCGATGCATATTGGCCAAGACAGAATCGTTATCGGGTATCGGTCCATCTTGGACCGATACGGATACAGTATCACCAATACCGCGTCGCTGGTTTTTTTTTTTTTTTAATTGTATTATGCGTCAGTATCAGCCAGTAACGAAACAGTATCGGGAGATACTGACCCATATCGGCCCGATACCAATACTGATACCAATAACAACCCGATACCTGTACTGGGGTGGTATCAGTATCTTCTCAGCGAAACCGATACGCATCGCCAATATTTATCAGTAACGGCTGAGTTTTGATACCATGCTTCTTTTTTTGATAAGCAAGGGAATAATGTTTTGATGCAATCTAATAAGTCGAAGACAGTAAGAATGAGTCAGTTTAAATGGAAACTACACTTACTCTTTCAAAAATGAATCCTGGACCCACTGCCTCAGAAAAAGTAGTGAGGCACTTCATTGCATGAGAACGAGTCTTAATATCTGCTACTCGTTCACTTATACCTGTAAATTAGCACATTTTAAATATGTATATATATTATAATAAAAATAGTAATAAATCTCGTTTTACAGGGAATCGTTTGAGGAATCTACGAAACTGGCAGGAAAAATGAATAACTAATATAAAAAAACAAAAGTGGCATGGTCTTCGATACCGAAACAAAAACTACAGACTTAGATGGCAAGCAAGTGAAATCAAAAAAGGTCTCTGAAAGCAACCGTAATCAACTCGCAGAACTTGGATTGGGTATAACAAATTTACAGTGACATGCTGGAATCGATTGAGCTATTGCCAAGTTTCTTATTGACTTTTTGAACATTTTGACACTTGCAGAAAGAAATCAAAAAGTACATGAGTAGGCACAAAGCTAACACAGCTCGATTGTCAAACCAGGGGAAGTTAAATTTCATAAATTTTGAAGAAATTAGACAATCAAGTTTCATTTTGCAACTCTTAAACCCACCTAGAAGACAGAGTACAACACATCGTCTTGGAAATTTTGTCACTGTAGAAGCTACATGAGTAATTAATTCGATAACCTGCTGTTGAACCTGCCATCCATTTAGAGAAAATTTTAAATTCCCTGATGATAAAATGTTACCAATGAGTTTGCCTTCGGAGTTTGTCTACCAAGATTAAGTACCTGCACATTTTTCTCATTCCATCCAGGAACAGCACACAGTAAACGAATCAAAATTTCAGCATGCTGATCAAGATTTCCAAGACCTTCTACCTCCTGTTTTAAAGCGGTAATCGCTGCGAACAGCATGGAAATTATTTAGCATGATAATAAAATAGCTACCAATTGATAAAAGCAAGGCAAATACCAAAACAAATCAAAACTAGCTATACTTATATTCCACATTCCTAACTTCACAGATTACAAAAGCATTCAAACTATCAACATTACATTACACTTAATCACCCAGTATACCACAAAAATGCAAAACAAAATGTAACAATCTAGAAACACAGAATAGCTGACGAACTCAAAATCATAGTTGCTACTAGCAAGAAAAAGAAATGGGATGAATGATGGAAGAAGGAAAAATACTGCTGAAAATTTTACATGGAGTTGAATTGACGAACACAAATAACATACAGCAAAAGTAAAGCAAAATAGTAAGGGAAGAATTCCAGAAATGCAGGAAATGTGTTAAAAGTGTAACCAAGGTATAAAAACTTGATGCCAAAGGCCATATCAGCTAGCCTTCAAGCTGATACATATCGACAATTCTGATACCAACAGAATCCCTTTTCTCACTAATTTTTATCAGTGTTAAATGATGCCCTAGGGGATCCTCCAAACCAACATATACCAATGATAGTGTACAGTATCGCCAATGTGGATAGGTCTTGCCTGATCCCTTCCAATACCAGAAGGTTTCAGCTGATACGTAAGGCGCATGGTATCAAAACTCGGCCGATACTGATATTTATCGGCGATACGTATCAGTTTCGCCTAGAAACAATACCAATATCATCCCGAAATAGGTATCGAGGTGGTATCAGTACCAGGATCAGACCGATAAGGGTTAGTATAAGCCTATATTATCTCAATATCGGTCGAAACTAACCGATAAAACCATCTTTCTCAACAACAACAAAAACATGATTTGGAATCAGTGACATCGTACCAGCATTTAACCGATTCGTATCAGTCCAAGATTGGACTGATACACATATTTTGTGCGTAGGGGATTCCCAATACCCCACGTTATCAGTGGCAGCTGAATTTTGAAACCATGAGCATAACAAGAGACTTGACATTATGAGTACAAGGCCCTGCATTGCTACAAAGATCTCTCCTATCTTCAATGTTTCACATCTTTACGAGTAGCAAGGTAGCGCCAACACTTGTAGAACAATAATCAAAGCATCAAATGGACCAATTATGGACATGCTCGATGTTCACAAGACAAAGGCACGACAAGGGTCTTACAACCGCTACTTGGTGCAGTGGGAAGATCAACAAGGGGCCAAGGATTAAAATCAGGTGTCGGTCTCAATACACTCTTTGTTGATAGTAAGATGTATAGTGTAGAGTTATCGCCATCAAACTTGTCCCAGCAATACATTGAAAAAATAGAGGACCAAATTTGGTGGATTTCAAATTTTTATAAAAGCTTATGTATTTATATAGGGCAAGAGACACATATATTTTTCATTTCAGACCCTTCCAATACCTAGACGAATCATACAATGCGTCTCGGTATCGGACGAGATTTTGAACTAAGCTAGGGACGCTCATAAATCGAGAAAGACAAATTGGAAATAATAGACAAGTGCAAAGCTCTCAACTCAAAAGAGCAGATTTCTCTCCAACCGAGAGGAAATTGATGGGATGCTTCTGTACCAAACAGCAGCACAGAAACACCTGGTTTACAGCTCCGAAAATACAGATTTCCGTCAGCAATACAAGTAAATATTAATCATAAAAGGACTGCTAACAAGCCTCATAAAAAAGCCTTTACACATTCTATTAATTGGGCACAATGTTGCCATATGTGATTGCATAGGCAATTAATCGATCCCATATGGATGGTTCACATGTTCTATAGTGGCTCATTCGACCTAGGAAAGTATTACATTACGACTAAAGTATGTCATCGCACACTCAATATGCAATGGCATACTGTGCGAACGAACAAGAATATGACCATTGGGACATATGTATAAATCAATATATGGTGTTCCTCTAAGCCTATCAAGCTTAGTCTATCATCCTCATCCCTCTGGTTCAGCTTATATTGACTGATGAGGTCCAAAATCTCAACCAACATAACCAGCTCGTTGTCTCAAAGTTCCTGCAGATAAGGGCGTCCCAAACAATGTTGTTTCCCACACTATTGTAAGTCTCCAATACCACTCTCAGCATTACTATCTTGTGCATTCAAATTCTGCCCACTCTTCTGGCCCTCAAGATGGTCATCATCCCTTAAGCAATTCTGATCTTCAATCACCATATCATCTTCTCATAGGAGAGGAGGAAAGAGGAAGTACGAAAGAAGAGGAAGAGGATACTTCAAAACCTATGGAGGTCTATGAGGAGGAAGAAGGAACAAAACAAAAAGGCGATGATTTAATCAATGATATATACGATGGTTTTGATATTAGGTATGGAGATGAAGAATTGGATTTATTTTTTTTACATTTAAAAGAAAAAATAGTGCTACAAACATACAATGTCAAGAAGCGAGTGTATGGATGCATCAATATACTTCTACAGATATAAATTTCCTTCTAATAGCATAACTTGAAAGACATATCATACAATATACAACACAGGTCAATATAGTGATATACACCTACGCCACAATTGTACAGCCATAGGGTATCTTTTTGGAAAGTGGAAAAAAGAAAAAGTTCATGACTTTATATGACTGGATTTTTGTCTACAATTTATGAATCAATCCAATGAAATGTGTTATTTTGTTCAATCTACTTTATCTAAATTAAAATTTTCAATGTTGGTGGCAAGCAAATGAAGGGAGGCATTACGGGCCGACTACAAGACTATGACTATAACAAGTAAAGCTTCGAACTTCCCTTCATTCGCTTTGCAGGAGCCGCAGTACATAGCCAGAAGTCAGAGGGCCCATACTATCTGCCTAAGCCTTTACTCCGAGGGTTTGTGGAACGGGAAGCGCCTTCTAAACAATCGGTAGAAGAGGAGGGGCCTATGTACTTGCACGACCCTTGAAGATTTGACCTTACCTACCCCTGTAGCAAATCCCCTAACAGTCCTACCACCATACCACAGAACGGGAGCTTGTGTGGAATTTTTGATTTCTAGCATAACATCGGTGAAACGTAACAAAATATTACGAACGGGCTGAATTTTTGTTGATTGATGCAAATATTAAAAAAATCATGGCAACACCTTTGCTTGCTTTTTGTTGATGATGATTTTCTGCAAGATATCTGGAATTACTTGTATCACATTCCTAAGATATGTATACTGCGAAGAAAACTAGTTTTAACTTTTTTTTCTATCTTATAGGGTAAGGTTCAATCAGTATTAAACTGATTCGCGAGATGTCTCATCTGTACAAACCCATATAATAGTGTGTCACTCAAGAAACCAACGGATTCCTTCTTCCTTCTTGCTTTGGAAGATTTCATCCTCCGGAGGAACGGATCCTATGAGCAATTGATTCAATTCTTCAAAAACATCAACAATAAAATGGGGTGGAATACTTTGAAACAGTCGAGAAAAGGACCCATTTTGTCATTCTGTGAACATAATATTACGATTATGTTGAATGGATGAATTTCCACCTTTTATTTTATGGAATGGATCAATGTCTAACTCGAAGAGTAAGAACTCAACAGCACTGTATCCCTCAACATCTGGTATTTAATAAAAATGATCATAAATTGCTATATATATATATATATATATATATATATATATATATATATATATATATATATATATATATATCATTTCTTATTTTAGATCTTTTTGGTACATATTTGACTATTAACCCTTATTTATATATTAAAAAATGTGTCTTATGATACAAGATCGATATGAAACAAAACACAATATCAAAATTCTGAAAGACAATACACAGCACAATCCCCGATTTAACCTTCCCCCCCCCCCCCCCGTACTGCAGATGTAACTCCAATTAAAATAAGACACCCTTAAATGACCCAAAATTCCCCTTCGTGATACCATCGATTGTATTTTCTATCCCGTCAACTCCAGCCCTCTCTGCTCCCTATGTTGTCCCTCCTACCTAAAGACTTGCCTTGCATCCCTTCCAATGACACCAATGCGAACTTTAGATCCGCTTATTTGAATCATGGTCGGATAAAGAGGAGAGGTCAAAAGAGAAAGTGGACCCACGAATGGGTTTTTAAAAAAATGCCTGTTAAAGACTCGTGTGCACATTAATTTAGGCAATATTTTATTTAGATTTAGTTTCATTTCTTATTAGGATTCTTTTAATAAGTGACTTGTTTTTCTTATTTGAATTATTTAGGGGTCAGACACATATATGTGATATGTGACTGTTAATCCCGTCACTTTCTGCGTAACCATCAGAAAAGCGATCATAAGTCTACAAATATGTGTCGAAATTGTGTTATTCTTGTCTTGTTGGAAAGCTACTTCGATAAGCTTTCAAACAAGACTAATTTCACACCAATCGGACATCATTTGACCCTTCAAAAGTGATCGCGTAATTAAAAAAAAAATTAATGGTGAAATTAATTATGACCGTTAGATTAGAAAGTTTTAATGGTTGAATAGGAGTTTTATTTTAAGTAATATTCCTAGGGTTTCTTTTCTTTATAAATACACATTGTAATCTCTTATGAGAATTAGTATTAATGATGAATGAAAATTATAAGTTTTGTTTTGTGCGAATTCTAGAGAACTTGTGATGAGTTTTCGATAGAAGAGTGATTCTTCTCCCACTTGCGGTTTGGTGTAAGGCCAACTTTCTTCCTTGGATCTTCTTCTTCTACCCCTATTTTCCCTTTTATATTTTTGTTTTAATTGAAAAGCAAGAACCTTAACCCCTATCTTGCAAGATTTACGCTATTTTAGGGTTAGCGTGCGATTTTTCCCGCAGAAGACACCCTCCAACAGCAATCATATTCTACTTGGTTGCTTAAGAAATTTGTAGATAATTCAATCGATCCCTGCAAAATTCATGACTAAATCCTATTCATCTCCAGCCCTCTCTACCCCTATGTTGTTGTCCTTCCTACCAAAAGGCTTGCCTTGCATCCCTTCCAATGACACCCTCCAGCTGCAATCTTATTCTAGTTGGCTGCTTAAGCAATTTGTAGATAATTCAATCGTTCCCTGCAAAATTCATGACTAAATCCTATTCATCTCAATAAAAAATTGGGTAAAAATAAAATTTTCAAAAACGAACGTGTTCTAAGGGTTGACGAAGCACACACTTCGCCCACTTCGAGTTCTTTGAGAATTGAACTAGCATCATTATGTGAGGGTTGACCAAAGAAGTATTTAATATAGGAGTTGTTACATGTGCCCAACCCGGCCGCCAAGTGGCTTGATTCACTGATCACTTCACAGGATAAATGGTTTCCTCATTTGTGTTGTGTGATTTGAAGACCATGATATAAACCTCTGATAGATCTTTAAAAGGCAGACTGTTTTATATCACATGATATGGATTTTTTTCTTTCCAAACTTTGACATTTCTTCAAATCACAAAGCACACATGATGAAACCATGAGTCATGTCCCAAAAAGTGATCCGTGACTAGAGTCAGCTGGCGCTCAAGTCAGCTACCTATCAACACTTGTTCTCTTTAACATAAAAGCGATCCCACATCACCTTGTTGATCGATGCAAAAAAAACATTTGGAAGCTAAAGACCCCGAAGTGCAAGGTGATAACCAATGATTCTTACAAAGCTATGCAACCCCAAAAAAGAGAAGAAGATTGCAGTTTAGGAAGCATAGAAATGCCCATTTCCACAAATAGTTGGGGTGGGTGTGTGTGTGTGTGTGTGTGTGTGTGTGTGTGTGTGTGTGTAATAAAGTCGTTGAAGACCACCCAAGCATTTGCGCCTTCAAATTATGTTTTCAACCCCGACCTTACGAGAGTTGATCTCCTAATTACTACCCAACGACAGCCAAATTCATACGCATTATTGTGTAACATCAACTTGTGAGAATAAAAAACTTACGGACATGCCTCTCGAAATAATAGCTAAGAACTCACTCTATTCACTGCTAAACAATATCTATTGACTTATGGAAGTTGATAATCCTAGTGAACCACGCCAACAACTTTTGCACATTTAACCATGTATAATGCAATCATACTAATGAGACAGCATGGTTAATACAAAGTACTAATATATCGTGCATGTTTGTGTTAGATGGATGAAATACTTCCTTTTTAAGCATTAGGTTGATAGCATTTCCCTCCTTACGATTACCAAATAATTATATGCAACAAACTCAAAACCTAACAACACTGAGCAGTCAAGAACTATATATATATATATATATATATATATATATATATATATATATATAT
Source organism: Chloranthus sessilifolius (assembly GCA_021018995.1). Classification (NCBI taxonomy): domain Eukaryota; kingdom Viridiplantae; phylum Streptophyta; class Magnoliopsida; order Chloranthales; family Chloranthaceae; genus Chloranthus; species Chloranthus sessilifolius. The sequence goes on along the minus strand of CM037597.1, from coordinate 77,945,241 downwards.
ATATATATATAACAGCCAAGTGAACATAAATGTGACAATAGAAATTTCCTTCAACACAATTATACATGGAACATAGATAAGCTTTGAGAAATATCATAAGCCCAATAAACATCTCCTTCGAGAAAATTATGTAAAGTGAAACATAGATAAACTTTAAGAAAGTGTCGACTATAAAATCATAAATCAAATGAAAGATCTACAAAAGAAATTGCATCCTAAAACACGCAAAGATAAGTAAAAAATTGCTTAACTGAAGCGTCCAACAAAAAGTTATCCATCTTGCATGAATATATTTTAAAATAATAAAAGTAAAATATAAAAAAAATCAATGCAAAGAAAAATAATGTCAAACCTTCAAGACGTTCCTTCCATACACCACTTTTCAATTGAGAAATTGTATCTGCTTGCAGAACAGAACCCAATCTTCCTTCAATTTCTTCAAGACTCATATCACCTGGCTGAAATTCAAAATGGATAGCAGTTACGACATGCAATACAAAAGTATAACTTTAAAAGAAGATGAATAGCAACCAAATTTTTTGCTTAACATCAACTGGTGGTTATAAATATACCTCAGGGTCTTCCGCTTCAACAGATCCCATATTCTTTGTCTGTCCAACTCCATCGCCCTTCTTCCCAGCACCTACTTTCACTGGCCCACTCTTTTTAGTGACCAACTGAGATAACATGCAACGGTCAAATCAATCAGTGGCTGGCATTATATGAATTGAATGCTGCATATCATGTATATTATAGATTAAACAGCAAAAAAAAACTTACAGGTGCCTGAGCAGGCCTCTTTCCACTAAGCATGCTAGCTGCCGATCTTCTCACAAATGAGCTCTCTGTAACCTGAAAGGGATCACTCACAACATCACCGGCTTTGAAGTGATATCCATACAATCCCAAGAGAAAAGTTCATAATTGAACTTAATGCAAAACAATATTGACAATAAAAAAGCCAAAATCTTACGAGTGTGACTGACCCTAGCAAAATTAAAGCAGCTATCCAAAAAGATTGCCTATTAACATTACTAGAAACACAGCAGCAATCTTTTTACCATATGAAATTTTCTTAATAAACAGAAAATAAAGTGTTCTTATCATACATTCAAGCCAGCGAAGGCATGAAGCACAAACAAAGGGGGAAAAAAAAATCCTAAAACGAAACAAGTATGTACAACATTGCTCCTCCAAGTATGCAAGAGGTAACACCCTTGAAAACGTTAGAAAATTGCTACGGCCAACAAAATGTCAGGAAAGATAGAAAACATCAGAGAATTCCTAAACATGAGAGAGAAAGAAAGCATTATAATATCAAATTACCCTAACAAACTAAGAAATGTAAAAAGGGGTATAGATGAGGAGAGGGAGGGATAGAGAGATAGAGAGAGAGAGAGAGAGAGCATTTTGCAAGAAATGTAATCGGGTATCAAAATATACAGCATGAAAATAAGGTTGAAGGACAATCAGATCTGTTAAAATGGAACTTGAAAGAAAGTGATGTATCTGATGGACAATCTTGATGTGAAATCACTGTGGCTCATATACAAATTAGCTCACAATGTAATCCGAATAAGAAAGTGATGTGAAATCAACGTCGCTTATTATTTTGTTGACTTCCTTTTACTACTTCTATTGAGTTTTATTTTTTTATGGATAAAGGCAAGTATAAAAACAAGAAAACAACCTGAGCTACAGGAAGAAGCTAGAAGCCACCGGGGTGGCTAAAAGAAACAGAACGAAAGAGACAAAATTAAACCAAAATGAATAGCACAACTTTCTTATCCAACCAACCAAATTCAGAACCAAATCTCTGATATACGGATAATAAAATCAATAGGTCCGTGCCCTCTACTGGAACCGTCGATGATGCCTAATGATGTGTAACAATTGTAAGATTATACATTATAAGAGAACATAGTTGTTACAATGATTTATTTTATTTTGCATGATGACTGCATACTTGAGAAAATGATCTGATGTTGATATACTGCAGTGTGTCCATAACATTTTCATGATACATAATAGATCTCAAGAAATATGCATGATTCACAAGCATTGAACTATACGTTTTCAAAATATATAAAGTCGAAATGGATGGTCACGGAACCCATGTTGGATTATCTATACAATAACGAAGGGTGTGAGATGGTTTTCTTGCCTCACTATTACTGTTGTTCTTTTAAGGTTCCTCACAAGGCCATGTGGTATGACTCTGTCCACAATCATACTTCCTTAACTAGAAGTAAGCATACTGTTCCTTTGGCTGGGAACAAGTAAATGAGGGTATTTTAGAACGTTTATGAGACCCACACTGATCAATAGGAATGAAGGCATTGGGCTAGGTTGGTGCCATTGGGCTAAACTGTGTGTCACCTTCCATTAATGGCACAATTGGAATCCGGTGTCACCGGTGTCGTGTGTTGGTGATATACGCACACCAACATCTTAGATTAAGTTAAGATGTGTGATTTTCTCCAAATCCTAATTTACCAAATTACTCTCAATTCAAACATGAATTCATAAATGTGATAAAAGTATAAACCTGCATGCATTGCATTCATACTCATACTCTATCATGATTGATTATTTTGTCTTGAAATACTCTTGCATGAATAAGAGTTTTCTTTTAAAAAATTTGTCAAGATACTATATCTAATATAGGTGGGTTACTTGTTAAGCAATATGCTCACTCCGTGGCAAAAGTTACAGAGGCAAAAATTGCAAAGGAACCAGAAGTATGAGGATCGTAAGTGACACTTAGGGACATACTGTAGCAGGTTCCAGCTGGAAGGGGGTCATGTTTATCTTTGAAAGTTTCTCCTTGCAACGACAAAAACCAGCGATTAATTGTAATGAAAAATGTTGAGATGTATTAGAAAATCATGAAGTTTAACCCGGTTTTATAAAGAGAAATGAACTTATTCTTCTATTGCTATAATGTAATTGTTTGGAGTGTAGACGTCACTCACGTCGATCTTGGGATGGGCCATATTTCAGGACATGACAATATTTCATATTAACCTTGCAAGCAAAAGATTCTGTAACAATTTACATTGCAAAAAAAATAGGGAAAACTTGTGAAATAGTAGTTTTTGGTGAGCGAGAGAGGGAGGGAGAGAGAGAGAGAGAGAGAGAGAGAGAGAGAGAGAAGTTGGAAAAGGATCAATGAATGAGAATAATAAGAATAATAATAGTCTCCCAAATATTTCAGACACATGGAGAAGTAGATCATCATTTAACAATAACAACATAATAAGTAAAAGACAAAAAATCAGAAGTTCAGATAAACAGGTGCAACCCACCTCTGAACATGAGATGTTCCCACTTGAAGTTGAAACCAGAGCTGGCATATGAAAAAAATAAGTGACGGCAACAAAGGATAAAACCAAACATCAAAATAAAAACTGTCCTGATAATAAAAATTGATTTCAAATGGAAGATTAAAAAAAAATATTATTATTAAAAATATATATAAACAGACCTGATCCTGTACCAGGAAGTGAACCACCTCCAGAATTTTCAATCATGTCAGAAAGCTTCTTTTTCCTCACCTCATCAAGCTTCTCGAGCGATCTTTCCAAAGGTTTCATACCGACCAACTAGAGAGAAAAGAAAAGCGTTAGGCAAGGAACTTATGGTAGTTATAGAGAAGGAAACAAACTCGAACAAATACTTCATAAGAAATGGAATATATACCTTGGCAATTGCTGCCAAAACAGAAAATGATGCATCTCTAACATCTGGGGTACCATCATTTAGGCACTACAAAGATTCAATTTTTTTAAATCATATAAATTGAAAAGCAGCAGATTCATTATATTGTCTACAGAACATTAAAAAGGTTCAACTTGGTTACGACTATAAAATTCAGTATCATTTGGAAATTCACTAACCTCCATACAAATAGGGACATAATCCTTATGCAACTTAAGAACAGTTGCTCTGTTACTTGACTCGATACAGAATGTGACCCAGTTTAGAGTCAACGAACGCACAAGCGGAACTTTATTTTTTACAGCTCCTTTTACATCTGCAATAATAAATAATGTAATCATTCAGAATGTGTTACATGAGCATATTAAAATAGAAATTACTCACCAAAACAAAAAAAAACCATGGTTAAAAAACTGCAGCTAACTATTCCCACCGCCCAATATTAATTATGCAATTAAAACCCTATCATTGGTAAGTGTGAATTAACTAACCTCCATTTGAAAATATTATCACTACCAGTTTAATTCAGAATAAATCGCAATAACACTAAAAAGCTAAAGTGAAATGTTGAGCATGAACATGAAATTCATTTCCCTTTCAAGTGTCACCATAAAAACCAAAATAGGGGAATCTTACTGCCTCTCAAATATGATTTCCCTAATAACGCCCATGAATACAAAAACCTTTATTTTTCCTTTTCTCGGAGTCCAAATCTGTGCTTGAATTGAATCTGAGATACTGATGTAAGTTCTTCCCTTCTAAGTCATATATATATATATATATGACTTTTGGGGATATGCATTTGAACGCACAATTCATCCGTGCATTCGAACCAGCTGGGCTCCATGTACCCAACCAAGGGATCAGGTTCCACGGCATCTTTCCCAAGGTCGAACAGGTACCATCAAAAAAAATAAAAAAAAAAGGTATTTATCCACAGTTCAAAAGTTGGTCAAAGGTGCAAAATTTCAAGGCACCAGGTTCATGCGGCGGATGAGAAACTTTGACACGGGATTTGAAGGGCAAATTTGTTTGAAAATAATAATAATAAATCCCAAAATCTAAGGGGGGTGGGTGTAACTCGCTATCATGTGCCACGTGATCTAAACTTCGAACGCACAGTTCATGCGGTGCGTGTGAACACATAATCCCATTTCTCTCTATATACTTTATAGACCCACCAGCAAGATGCAACAAAGGAGCACCTTCAACGTGCACCAAGGTCCATGACGCATCCAAAACATGTTTACGGTGTCACATAGTGACATAGAGCACGGGCAGGTTGTTTAGATCATCTTTAAAAAATAATAAATTAAATTCCATAAAGACTTGAAATTTTGACCATTGAAGTTGAATCAAAATCCAACTTCCATCCTCAATTCAAACCTGTCAGTGCTCCAAGCGGGTTTTGGGTGCCAGGTTAGCTCAGTGCTACAATGGAGCATGCTCCTGAGCTGCGTGCGCGCCAGGTTAGCTCAGTGCTACAAGGGAGCATGCTCCTGAGCTGCGCCCCCCCCCACACACACACACACGCGCGCCTGAGCTGCGCACACACCCCAAGTGACTCAAGTATCCCAACACTATATGCCGCGCGTCAACTATTGTCTGGAGACTTGGGTCACAAGTGAGAATCAAGTCATATGCAGTTTTTCCTATATAATATATATATATATATATATATATATATATATATATATATATATATATATATAAAGAGAGAGAGAGGGAGAGACACACAGAGAAAAAAAAAAAAAAGGCGTTTTTCAAATATGTGGAACAAGCAGTGAGAAGGAATAACTACTAGTGCAAATAAATATTAAATACAATGTATCACAAAAATAAAGTGAATGGTTGGTTAATATTGATATCACAAGATGTTTCAATATCAAAACACTGAATGATCTTGCCTTCAATAACATCAAGAAGTGATAAGCACCCAGCCTTATGCATTGTCTGGAGAGTTTGGGAAAGAGACTCAGTGAGCGTTGGTTTCTTCTCTTTCAACTTTTCCTGATTATAAAAGAAATGCATCAAGTATTATAAACCATCTTTGCAATAGCTAAAGAACTCAAACAACTCTTCTTTCTAATAAAACACATTTTAAAAACTGAAAGGCTTTTGACTGATGTAATGTATTACAGCAAAGTAGTGAATACACAAAATCTTTAAAGGAATTGTATAAATGAAAGATGTTAGTACCACCCACACAAACAAAGTTGCATCCTTTTGCAATAGATATTTCGAGTCCAATACAAGAGTAATGAAAAAAGAAGCAACTTCTATTAAGGAGTGCCTGCACTTATAATTCCTAACTTTATTTGAATTGGTAAATAACAATCATGCTTGATGAATAATCATCATGCTTTATCAATTATAATTCCTAACTTTATTTACAGTTGTGTGCAATACTTTTATGTAAAAAAATACGATTAAGGAGTCCCTGCACTAGTGTTGCAGCGTTTGACCACCGCTGCAACAGTGCCGAGATCCCATGTCACATGGCATGTGATTAAAAAAAAAACCTATGTTGGGATCACGTGCCACATGGCATGCATGTGATCTAAAAAATAAAATATAAAAATGAATAAACTTTTTTGGCCTTCAAAAACGTGGTCAACTATTGGGTGACTCCTAACATACCTGGTGCATTGAATTTTTTCCAACTTTCACCACGTTATGAACGACGGATAAGATTGTTTTTCAACTTCTTTTTTTCTTTTTTGTGGGGGGGGGGGGGGGGGGGAATGTGGATCTGATCGATCTTGCACACATTGCCTTCGCACCTGATCTTTGGATTAGGTGCCACAAGGCACCAAAATGGAACTAGCACAGGATTCAACCCTAGGTCGCTAAATCAGGGTTTCTGCATCCTAAAAATACTCACTCTACTAAATTATTCAGTAACTAAATGATTGAATTATAAATTAAATCTCATTGAAGTGATTATTAATGTATGAAAGTACTTAATTAAAAAAATCATATTAACATCTAGAAATATCAACTTTCAATTTTGTATTTTTTTTTTTAAATGTCAGATCTTTGATACATTGCTAATATCAATACATATATTTCCCATGGGCAACTAATAATGCCATCAATATCGAGTTTTTTGGCCTTTCTTAGTGTTGTTGGATATATTTTACAGCATGGACACCCCACCACTAATAGGTGTGAGGCTTAAAGATATACAAAGCTAATGATATCACTGGCCAAGTAGCAAATTTTGGTGACTCCTTCGAGGATGAGACTCAACCGCACTCTTGTAGTTTCCATGGTAGCTAGCTCTTAAACTTGGATTTTATTAGTTTGTTCTAATGTATTTTCTTCTTTTTTACCTAATTTTATTAAATTTCAATTCATGTAATAACCAGAAATTGAATTTATATTATTAAAAAAATAGTCCAGAACATTTTAATGATGAGTTTCAAGATGACAAAAAAGCAAAAAACAATTATGCATGGTATCCACATGAAAGCCTTGTGCTGTCTCACTGTCAAGCATGCTTCAATCTCTACGGAATTCCAAAAAATTCTAATGCTTACCTTCAAAGAAGTAACTTGCATTAAAATGAAAATACAATATAGTATAACTAGTGTTGTTAAAAATTACAATTGGATTTCACTCCCACGCAAAACAACTTCTATTATCACTTAAAACCTATTAAACAACAATCATATGTGGACCATGACTTCCACTGAAAATAATATGTCATCAGGCGTGAGTAACAGTTTTAATAGGTTTAAAACCTTGTTTTATCTTTAGATGAAAAGGGGTTCTTGGTAAGTGGTAACATAGTAAGACTACCTTCTTTCAACCATCTGCTTGACATGAATGCTCTACATACTTTGTTGCTGCATAGAATGTCATATGAACTATAATTTGGCATAGAATGAATTTTATACTTCAATATATTTAATTTGGCCATATATTACTTTTGAGATTTCATGTTTTCTTATGTCTTATCAATTACTTCTTAGAGAATTTTATAATAGAGCTTATGAGTTATAGATAGTTTCTATCACCTCTTAAGAAACAATCATTTGTGCATCAGAACATCACTGAAACAGAAACGTCATGAGACGTGAATTATAGTGGCGTTAATAGGTTTAAAATGTGGTTTTATCTTTACATTAACGGCGCTGTTGGTTAGATAGTAAGACTTAATTCTTTTCCTACTAATACATGACATGAATGCCCTACACAGTTCATTGCTGCACAGAAATATCATCATCACAGCCTTATACCATCTATTTGGGGTCGGCTTTGCGAGTCCTATTTTTCCACTCATTTCTGATCAACGCTAAGCTATCTGTAACTTTGCAATCCTTCATATCCCTTCTCGTAGTTTCCCTCCAAGTCTTCACTAGTCTTCCTATTCTCGTACTTTCTCATGCTTTGTGCCTCCTACAAACAGGTCCAAGCCACCTCAATTGGCATTCCATGATTTTTTCCTTTGTAGGTGCCACTCTAAAATTTATCTTATGTACTCATTCCGAATTTTATCCTTTCTTCTTGCTCCACACATCCATCTCAACATATGCATCTCGGCTACAGGTACATCTTTTTGTCCCTTGTGGCCCAACATTCCGCGCCATTTAATATGGCACATCTAACAGTCATCACAAAAACGCCGCTTCAAAGTGGAACTCTTGGGTCGCACATGGCCTATAATTTGGTATGCAATGACTGTTCAATATTTAAATTGCCCATATCAAAGAGGCAAAGTAAGGATACAGCAAGCAAAAAAGTCGATAAAAATGATAAAATATGGAGAATTTCAGAAAAAGAGACGCATTGGAAGCTTAAAAAACTATTAAACATATAAGTTCGAAAAAAAAATGGAAAAGGTAGGAAAATAAGAAGAAAAAGTCGAGAAAGAAAACAAAAAAATCAGGAAAAAAACAGGTTTAATATGTGTATTTAGCGTTTAGAACACGAAATACACATTAAACTAAAGCTCGCATTTTTAACACGGATATAATACGGGTTTAATATGTCATACTAATAACAAGCGTATTAAACGCGTATTTTTTTTAAAACGGCATTTTTTGTCACTATTGGGTCATATATTACTTTCAAGATTTCATGTGTTCTTATGTTTTGATTTGGGCTAGATTCCATTCAGCACAAATCAAAATCAATTTTCAGAAATTTGATCAATGGAAGGTTGCAGGTGAAGAAGTTTGAGTGAAACTTCAATGTGCAACCTCAAGGGCACTGATATTTTAAACAATATACAATTAACTGAATATAAATAATTATCAGTATACATATGGAAACAAAATTATACTGTCGCATCATGGTTTTAAAACACGAAAAATCGACTCAGAAGTCATCCGAGTATAGTCAACTTGGAGGCTCGACCCGACCCGACTCGACTCGGAGTATTCGGTGTGTGTGTGCATATATATATATATATATATATATATATATATCGAAAAAGTAAATTTAAATATCTAACAGATTCAAGGGGGCTGCTACTAACCCCCCACCAAATGCTGCATATCCCCCATTAAGTACAATTGAAAACTGTTAACCGCTTTCAATCGGACCGCTTTCAATCTGAATATCTCAGACAACTGGTTTTGAGATCATGGGAATATTATCAAACGGACAGTTTTTTATTCCCATGATCTGAAAATCAGTAGTGTGGAAGATTTAACCGAAAAACAATCTCCATCGTCCAATTGACAGCAATCAACGGTATTCACCTATAGTTAATAGGGGATATTCAGTATTTGGTGGAGAGTTGATAGCAGCTCCCTAAAAAAATGGGAGTGAATAAAAAACCAATGCCCTCAATCTTGAGCTCCAAAAGAAAAAAAAATACACAATAAATCAAAGTTGGATGAGCCTTTTACAAAAAAGCCCTTTAAGAAAACTAAAAAATCCGTTTGTCCTTAAAATGCTTTTGGTATGAGTCGACTCGCCGAGCCGACAAACTGGGCCGAGTTTCCAAGTCGGCTCAGCAAGTCAATCGAGTTTTAAAGAAAGCCTTTCGAGTGCATCGACGAGTCGACTCGAAACCTGGTCAAGCCGGGTCTACTAGCCCGAGTTCCGAGTCAATTCGTTGAGTTTTAATATTCACATCCACCTTCCAATCGCTTGCAACTTGGGAGTCCATCAACAAAGACTAATTGAGCATGAAGGATTTGTAAAGATTATAATTCAGTCTTATTTAATTCAATCACCAATTTTTAATCAAAATAATATCTTACTATGACATTTGTTTAGCCCCCTCCACCCACCCACCCACCCCAAAAAATAATAATAATACTAATAATATTATTGTAATAAATAATAATAAATTTAAAGGAAGTTGAGAAAGCTACTAATACAATGAGGATATCAAATAAATTAACAATCAGCAGTGTTTTTTGCTCAGCGCTTAACTAGAAATGCTGCATAACCGAATTCCGCAATAATCAGCATTACAAATATTTGGCAACCTATAGTATGGCACAAGGAATAATTGGAGAGAAAGGAAGATAGCAGATCTGTCCACATTAACTGTGCTTCACTATACTCACAAGTAACACTGGCAATAGAAAGCGTGAGCTCGAAGAAAAATGATTCCTTAAACCCCTAGCCAGGTTCCCTATTGCTTGGATGGCTTCTACAGCAACAGCTATGTTCACATCCGTTATCAGCTGCAAGTAGAAAGATTATTTAATAGCTATTTAGCAAACAGTAGTCAGCAACTACAAATACACGAGCTATGAGAGGTAGGCATGGAAATGCAGTAATGGCGGACACAGCAATCCCTGGAAAACCAACACATTAGCATGTCTACACAGCTATACACTATAAGACAACAGACAAAATAGACAGAATAACACCATATATAGCATAAAAGATAACACCATATAACAAGGAAAACGAAAAAATAAAAAGTTCTAACTGCATGTCAAATTTTGATATGCACATGTGCCACCACAAACTGTTACAATTGGACCATCCTCGCTACATAGGTTAGAAAAAAATGGGAAAACATAAAACACCTTCTTAAGGATCCGACAGATTTCACTGAAATCACCAGGAGCAATTCTTTTTGTTGAAGAAAGCTTAGTAAGCTCTGCAACAGCATCTCTCCTTTCGGACCATTTAGTAGCTTTCTGGAATAACAAGATACAAAATCTCAAACCATTAAGCTTGGCAAATGTGAAATTACAAACATGATCACAAATCATGCATCTGATCAGTAATTAAAGAAAATAAAGTATGCACTAGAATGTTACAAGGAACACTGACCACTCCATCCCAAAATCCGGATTTATCCAATGGAGTCAAAATATCTACAGGATCGAGAAGTTCATACTCATCTATTTCCTGAGGGACTGACAAAAGAGTTGCATTAGCATCCACATATGAGGCTGAATTTGACAAACGAGATGCAAGCCTATAGTTTCTAATAGTTAACAAAGTTATTTGCATCAGTTAATCTCATTCATTAGATCAAGGAACTAAGAGAAATTAAATGAAGTAGATTCCTTACTATCAGCCACAGGTTCTTCAGAAGGGCCAGGGCCTACTACTTCAGACACACTTTCCTGCTCTGGCTCCTTGTCTTGCTCAGACCTAATATAAAGTCAACACATAAGCAACCCCCACCAGATTTTGCCAGCAATCTTCTACAAATGTGTCAAATGCAAGTGCAGTTTCAACCAATATTAACAATAAACAGAAACAGTTACAAAGGTAAATCAAACCAGAACTAGGTCATACTTAATAACAGAACATAAAAAAATTAAATTAAAAAAGAGTATCACTGACTCATAGTTAACTATTGTAGCATAAAATAAAGCTGTTGGCATAAATATAATGTTCAAGTATCCCAAAGAACCGCAGAAAACCCAACAGAAGGCAACATATACACAGCGATGTGAACTAATTAGCCTAAACAGAAGAGATCCAAGAAATGAATGGAGACACAAAAAAGAAAGGACAACATTGAAAAAGAAAAGAATAGAACTTTAACTGTAGAGAGCAGCTACATCATTAATTTACACCTTGATACAGTCTAAGCACATGAAAAAGGAATCAACCAAAGGTTAAACAAAGACGCAGAACAAAAGCAAGATAGATTATAGTATCCAATTCCAGACACAGAAGCACACCAAACGTAGGCTTCAAAACTAACAGAAGCAGGTATGTGCATGCTGAAATAACACCATCATAATACATTGCGTATACTGCTAAAATGACAAAATAAGGACCTAAATAATGGAGTTCATTAGAACTTTTCAAGATCAAATTGATGTTAAAAATTAAGGGAGGTATCTACCTTATTTTACGAGACGGCCTTGCTGTCCCAGTGACATTTACAAGCTCTGCTTCAAGCTCTTTTTTCTTTCAAAGACCAAAGTCAAACTGTTAGGACAAACACAATAATCCAAGATGTTAAATTGATTGATATTATCCTCACCATAGCATCTCGCATCTTTTCAAACAAAATAGATTTTACTGGGTCTTTCCCAATCCAACGGGAAAGTTCAAGTGTCAACCCTTTTGAAGACGCACGTACATTCTGGTCTTGGTGATCGAAAAGTTCAGGGAGCATTCTCAGAAGTTTTTTGGGCGGAACGACCTTTGTCCCAAATTCACTTGATATAGCACAGCACAGATATCAACTCCCTCAGAATTAGTTAGATAAATAATAGGAGGGGGGGGGGGGGGAAAAAAAACTCCATCATGTTAATGTTCCATGCAACAGACCTGAGGGCTTGAAACATGACATCAATAGCTGGCACAACTGCTTTAGCAACTTTGTTCTTGATTGCTTTTTCCATAGCTTCCTGCAATGCAACCAAACCTTGTAGTAAAGTATTTATTTAAATAAACTTAATAAAGATTAAACCCAGGAGAAAACAATCCAAATTTCATAACAAGTGAAAAAAATCACATATGAGAGATCAATCATGCATACTAAAGACTAAAACATTTCTATTGTCCGAAGACAAAATGAAACCTTCAAAACAATATAAAAAATTGGTATTTCCCCCGGGCTCCCACACAAATAATGAACCTGTTACAGCTAACATATAAACTGAACAGTCCGACACCCATTGAATTAAATTAAACACCTTAAAATGTCTGAAGAAATGACATCTGAGAAAAACAATTCCAAAACCAAACATGTCATTTTTGAGCCTTTTTTAGCAAGCCAACAGCTAAAGTAAATATGGTTGGACCAGTAAACATAATTGGGCCAAGCAAGAGAATCAGAAGAGTTAAGCAACGTATAATAATATATACAAAATATGTATAACAGGGGAATGTCTTATGTATCCGTGGTGGACTTTATTGGATCGCTTTTCCATGGAGAATATTTCTCGTGAAAAAAATTTATTGATTCAAGACCTATTTTGGAAGTGTCTAAGAGGTTTCAAGATGCCCCCATCTATACCGCTTGATTCAATGTATTTCGGATTCTCAAGATCTGTGCTGGATTTTTGGATGGAGTTGCATTGGATTTCAAGCAGAAACCGACTGGAAGATAAGTGATTTTTTTCTGATGACTGGTGCATCGGCCATGATGGGTTCAACCTGAGATTTCATGTCCTTCTGGTCGTGCTGGTTCTGTATACCTACCTATCCAGCAGTATTGTTGTGATCTGAATGTGGTTTTACTAAGTGGAAACAGTATTTTTGCTTTGGTTGGTGTTTGAACGTATTTTGAATGCGAGAAGTTGTCTAAAATGAAGGAGACAAAGATGGATATTGGTAGTGGAGATGAGAGCAGTCATGACTACAACTTACCACTGTTAAGCTTGATGGCACTAATTACCTGGAATGGTCAAGGTTTGCAGCTATATATTTGAGATCTAAAAGAAAGATGGGGTATGTGAGTGGAATGATACCTCAGTTCAAACCCACAGATTCTAAGTATACCAATCGGAGTGTGATAACTTGACAGTCACTGCAAGGGAGTTACGGAATGCAATTAGTGATGCATATTCACAAAGGTGGAACTTAGCAAAGATGTTCCAATTAATTACAATACTTGTCAAGGGGAGGGATCAATCATAGAGTATTACACCTTGCTACGAAGCATGTGAGAGATAGGTTCATTACCAGGAATTTGACGTATGTGAGTCGTGCTACAAAACCTCATTGTATTGGGTGTGTGAACAACCAGAACAGTACTTTGGAATGGAAGAAGACTTTGATCTATGAAAGGGAATGAATTTTGGATATTGGCAGTGTTAGATCCAGTATCCTCAATAGAGAGGAATCCCGCCCCCCTCCCACGAGACTATCTTCTCCCTAATGCAACATGAAGAAAGCCGTAGACAGCTAATGAATGTGTCTCTTGAACAGTCTGCATTCTCCTTCTTTTCTCTGTGTTGTCATGGTGGCAGATAATCAAGGGGACCGTGTGGTAGGTCTTGCGGCGAAAAAGAAAAGTTGAAATGCACACATTGTGAGAGAAAGGGACACTTGAAGGATGGGGCCTAGTTGGACGACCCAGGTTTCAGACTAGTAGTGCCTTTTCTGCAATTACAGATGATGTCGCTCAGGCTCCACCTGCTCCTACTACTCTATCTGCCCCTACCTCTGCTAAATCACTCTTATGGTGAAGGAGGATCAAGAAATGCTACAGTATGCCTCCAGTATTCAGGCTTCCTCTTGAGTCAGGTATCATCAGGTCTGTCCAACACAATCTCAGTATCCTTGATTACCAATTCAGGGGCAAGTGACTATATGTCTGGTATGTCCACCTACTTGTTTCTGATCCATGCCATATTTGTGTTACTGATGGATCTCTCGTCCATGCAAATGGCAAAGGGACCATTCAAATTGGTGGTGGTTTTTTGTTGGAATCCACTTTACATGTTCCTAAAACACTGAAGAATTTACTATTTGTTGGCCAAATTACCAAAACTCTCAACTTTCGTGTAACCTTTTCTCCCTCTTAACGGTGTATTTCAGGCCTGAAAACGGAAAGGATGTTTGGTCGTGGTCTTGAGGAGAGAGGTCTCTACTTGTTCGATGATCAACACATTCTGAAGCCCATTGTCGTTGTTGCCATGTTTTTGGATGAGGCTCACTTGTGGCGAATGGCGACGGAAATCGCCATATGGAGGTAAATGACAAAACTTTCCAAATAGCGACACTATGGCGTCGCCAGGGCGGTAGAGCGTCATTGCGCCACCATAAGCGCTATATTTGCAATTAAGTTTCTTTCTGTTTAATAAAGGGGGTGGCAATCTTGTAATATAACTAGCTATAAGTTACAACTAATAACACTTTTTTATTAGAAGTTATAACTTAAGTTAAACCAAAGGCAATCGAAACCAAGGCATCAAAATCGGTATCGGTCTCGGGGTATTGGTTTGCCCGAGGCCGATATGTATCGGCCTATTTTTTAAAAATATATATTTAAATGACCGAGGCGTATGGGCCGATTCGAGATACCGATACGTATCGGTATCAGCTGATTTTTGATACCTTGATCGAACCCACTTAGTGAAACTGTGCCACACGGAACACCATCCAAGCCGTCTGATTTGAAGGCAATCATGTAAAGATTTTTGTTGCCGAAGATTGACATGAAACATGATCTCTACAATCTGATTTGTCCCAATCAACCATTCAATCAGATGATTTTCATTGAGTGTGTTGAATCAAATGATAGAGATCACTTTTAGGCCTTGTTCGATAACATGGAAATGTAATTACATAGGTGAAAATGAAATTTAGGTTCCAATTGTTGTTGTTTGATAGCTATGTAAGGAGATAGAAATAAAATTAAGTGGGCCCCGCATGGAAATTGAATTTCCATACACCAAGTCATTTTATGAGGAAACCATTTCAACCTTTTAAGTGGTTGAAATTGAGTTTGTTTCCCACTAACAAAATAATATGTTTTTGTCATTTCAAATCTAAAGTTAGTTACTTGTAAAAAACCTAAAAGGAAAAAAAAAAAAAAAAAAAAAAAAAAAAAAAAACTTTTGACTTTTAAAAGTAACTTCCATTTCTATGACCATCATACCAACACGATCACTATGACAACCACATTATCTAAATCATACTTTTTTTAGTTAATATTTGACTTTGGTCAAAGTTTAAATTTTAATCAAACTTTAACAAGATTTATAAGCTATTTTAAGTTTTGACTTTTGATCAAATTTTGACTACTGAAACATGATAATAAGTTGTAAGTTAGTAATATACTAATATATTACCAAATTTTTATGGGTCAAAGGTTGACTTCATGGTCAAACTATGACTTTTAATTAAAATTTTACTTTTTATTAAACTGACTCCTATGATTTGAGGGTGGAAAAAGGATACTGTCGTGTTGATCTATAATGTGATACTAGATTCTCATTTATTAGTCAATAGTTTGATCTTTAGTCAAACTTTGACGTTTACACAATTTATTTTTAGTCAAGCTCGAAACATGCTTATCGATAGAGTCTACAACTACATAAATTTATACTGTATCAGTGCAATTTTTTCTTGGTCACAGTTTGACTTTTTATCAAAGTTCGATTTTCAATAAAAAGTAATAAATTTTAATTAGTGAAATATTATAATTAAAAACATCTATCATTGTTTTAATAAGTAACTTTTAAAATACATTGCGTCCTTTTTATTGATCAAAATTTGACTTTTATTCAAATTTTGGCTTTAGTCAAAACTTGAGAAGTGTATCTTGACAGTAGATAGTGATTATTACTATGTTATTTGTATTTTGGTAATGTAAATTTTTATCAGTCAAAGTTTTATATTTGATCAAACTTTACTTTGTAACACAATTTGATTTTTTCGAATTTTTGTAACCCCAATGAGGTTATCATTTTGTTAATTTGTCACTTTGTAATACATTACCAAATCATATTTTACTTTTTTAACATTTAGTCAAAGTTTGACTTTTTAAAGTAGATATCTAATCAAATTTTTTACTAGTGTAACCTAGCAGTGGATATGAATATTGTTATGTTAATTTGTAGCTTGGCGGTACATAGCCAAATTTTCTATTGGTCAAAGTTAAAAAATTTGGTCAAAATTTGACTTTCTTGAAAAGTGAATTTTCTTTCAAATAGTACATACTAGCACTTACTATGTAACTTTGTACTTTGGTCTTGAAAAATTTTATCGATCAAAGTTTGATGTTTTGTAAAGTTTGACTTTTATTAAAAGTGTATATTTGATCAAATTTTGACTAGTGTAACCTAACGATGTATATGAATACTATTATGTCAATTTGCAGTTGGACTTCTGTAACTTGTTGGTACATTGCAAAATTTTCTCTTGGTTAAAATTGAAAGATTGCTAAAGTTTGACTTTTATAAAAAATTAATTTCCTCTCAACGTGTAACCTTACAGTAGATATTAGCTTTTATAACTTTGTTATTTAGCTTTACACATTTTTATTGATCAAAATTTTAAGTTTGGTCAAAGTTTGACTTTTTATTTGAGTTTGATTTTTCAAACCTAACTTATGTAACTTGATAATAAATAGTGATTACTATAGTGTTAATTTGTAACGTAATAGAATATCATTAAAAAAATTATTGGTTAATATTTGACTTTAATTATGATTTTGATCAAAAAAAAAGAGTCGATCTATGAATAGTGCAACATGAAGTGATAAGTTAGGTATTTTCCTAAATAAATTTTTTTCTTCTTTTCTCACTAAGTATTTATTCAAACTAACTGAAAGTAGAAAATATATGATCCAAACTTAAAAACTCATTTTCAATTTTCTTTTTCCAAACATACTAACCAAACAAGATAAATCAATTTCCAATGGAAGTCATTTCTCAAACACACTAATCAAACAGTGGAAAATCCATTTCTAGAAGAAATCATTTCCCAGGAAATTGATTTCATTTCCTCTTTGGAGTTTCCTTGCTATCAAACAGGGCCTTAGTGTCAAACTTCGGTAAAATAGATTTTTACACCATGGCCTTCAAATCAAACGGCTTTGATGGTGTTTCACATGGCATAGATACGAAAAATATTTGATAATTAATGTTTGAATTTATTGATAATCCATATTTGACAATTAATATTTGATTTGGATTTATTGATATTTGTTTATGCCTGATGTCTAAGTAGTTGAATTTTTTTTCCATCATCTATAAAAGATATAAAAATAAAAAGAATATTAACAATTTTATAGAAATAATCTTTAAAAATTAATAAATGGCCTCGCTATAGTCTCGCCATGGCATAGCGAGCCTCTTCACCATGACCTCACCACACCACCTTAACTACCTTGAGTGAAAGTAAACGTATTTTGCCCTTTCAGCTTGTTAATTTTGATGTTTGGGTTCCTTTCCCAATTGTTTATTTACGTGGATATCTGTATTTTTGCAACCTTTACATATGATCATACTCTAATACCACGCTTTTGTAAATGAAATCAAAGGATGAAGGAAGTTCCTATGATTTTTCCTATCTTCCACAAATTAATTCAAACTCAAGTCCATACCAAGATTTTACAAGTTGATAATGGTGGAGAATATTCCTCTCATCATCTTCAATCATACTTTTGCACTAATGGGATCGAGTGGCAAACCAAACGTCCCTACATTCTACAATAGAATGGAATGGCATAAAGGAAAAATCATCATCTTCTCGAGGTTGCTCGTGCCCTATTAGTGAGAATGAAAGTACTTAATGGTCTATGGGGGGAGCCATGCTTACTATTGGGTTCTAATCAATCGTATGTCAACGCTGGTTCTTAATGGTAAATCTTCGTATCAATTTTTATGTCCCAACTCAAACCTTTTCCCCATATCACCTCAAGTATTTTGCTCACCATCCTTTGCCCATGTTCCTACTGCCCATCGGGAGAAGTATGATCTTGGAGTCATATGTTGAATCTTCATTGGGTATCTGCCCAAAATGGATATAAGCATTATGACCATGTATCTTAACAAGTTTTTGTTACTATGGATGAAACATTCTTTATATCAACATCGTTTTACCCTCCTCCCCAATTAGGGGTGCAAACGGGTTGGGTTTACCTGGCAGGTTTTGGAGACCCGACCTGTTACAAGTCGGGTTTGGGTTTCAAAACTTTGACCTGTCGGGCCAAGTTGGGTCCAAAATCTCGACCTGTTACCTAAACAGGTCGGGTACAAGTTACACTCAAACCCGACCTGAACCCGACTTGGTACACACACACACACACACACACACACATATATATATATGCTTAATAACAAAATTTTACTTGATATATAAGTAAATTCTACTTTCTAAACTTAGCCTTAGCCACTTAGAAAGTACCTCGTCCCCATTCCATCTTCCTTCACTCTCATCTTCTACTTTCCATTCTTCTAATCTTCTATGTTACAAGAGTCGACAACGACGATTTTGTGGGTGGCGATTCTGTAACTGAATAAGAAAGCAACAATGAAAATAGAAGCATATACTTTTTCCCTCTTCTATTCTATCTTCTTTTCCTTTCTCATCTTTCTGTTTTCATGGCTTCTTTTATTTTACTTTTTCTATTTAAGATATGTATCAAACCCTATTCTCCTTCTCCAATCAATGTTATGAGGGTTTGAGGATAATGGTTCCTCTTGGTTTAAGACCTAGTCGAACTCATTCGAGTTGCAAGAGCAGACGAAAATGAGGTTTGCCGAAAAATTAATTAAGATTGTTGAAAACGAAGCTTAGAGAGTAAAATAACTAGATGTTTGAAATTATTTTTGAAGCAAAATCACATCTCCTTAGAGAGGATAGATGAGAAGGAAGAAATAGCCTCACTTTAGAGGAAGAAGAAAAGGCTGGAAGAGGGGATTAAAACACACTACTGGGTTGTCAAAGCTTGTTGGGCCAGGTCTAGGTTTGTTTTCAGGTAACAGGTCGGGTACAAGTAAAGGTCAATGGTTAGACGTGAGCAGGTCGGGTCAGGTTCAGGTCAAGAACTGGGCTTACCAGGTTGGGTTCAGGTTGACCCTAAGCCAGTCCCGAACCCGACCCATTTGCTCCCCTATCCCCAGTGCCCTCTTCAAGAGGAAAATATGAAGGAAGAGAAGACTAGTGTGCATCGATGAAAGCACAATGGTGTTATCTTCCTCTGAGAACTATGAAGTTAAGGTTGAAGCACAAGGAAAAACAACTAACATTGTGATGCCTTTGACAAGTTTGGAAGTGGCAATATTTAATCACTGATCAAGAATACCTCCCTCAAACCACTGATCAAGATCTATCTCCTGAGACAGGTCCACAGAGTCCTCAAAGCATTGACCTCGACATGCCTATTGCCCTATGCAAAGCTACATGATCTTGCCATCCTATTAGTAAATTTGTGTCCAGAATCAGGCTCTTTCCTCATCTGATTTGTCATTTCTACCTTCTTTAGACTATGTTTCCATCTTGCTTGTGTATATGATGCTTTAGACCAGCCACAGTGGAAGGAGGCCATGTTGCAGGAAATGAAAGCCCTGGAACAAAAAAGCACATAGAGGTTGTGGAACTTCCAAAAGGGAAGAAACTTGTTTGGTGTAAGTGGGTCTATATTATGAAGTATAGACCAAATGGCTTGATAGTAGGATACAAAGTCAGACTGGTTGCAAATGGGTTAACTCAAACTCATGGCATTGATTACTAAAATGGCATTCACACCAATTGCAAAGTCAAATACTATTAGGGTACTACTTTCCCTTATGGATTACAGAGATTGGTCGCTATACCAGCTGGATGTTAAGAATGCATTCTTACATGGGGACCTAAAGGAAGAGATTTATATGGCCCTTTCCTCCTGATTTCACTCTTCAGAGGAAGAAAGGCAAGGCCTACAGGTTGAAGGTCATTTATGGGCTAAAACAATCTCATCGGGCTTAGTTTAGAAAGTTCAGTGATGAAGCTCGAGCACAAAAGAAGTCACTATAATCATACATTGTTTGTGAAGAGGACTCACCTCACTGCACTGGTTGTTTATGTCGATGAAATTATTGTCACAAGAGATTACACAAAACATTATTTGAGTAAAATGTTTGATATCAAGGACTGAGGACTCCACACATATTTTATGAGCATCAAAGTTGCAAGAACAAAGAGAGGGATAATTCTACCCCAATGAAAATACGAACTTAATATTTTTAAATAAAAAGATTGTTAAGAGGTAAACCAGTAGCTACTCCTATGGAGCAAAACCATTGAATAACTGGGGAGGGTGGTGAACTCCTCAGGAATGCAAGTATGAACCAACATCTTCGTGGGAAATTGATATATCTAACTATGATGCGTCCAAATATTGCTTACGAAGTCAGTGTGGTTTCGAGGAAAGTAGATATATCTAACTATGATGCGTCCAAATATTGCTTATGAAGTCAGTGTGGTTAGCCAACATAGGCATTCACCTAAAACAGTACATTTGGATGTCGTGTATCAGATTATAAGGTATTTGAAGGAAAGTGCAAGTAAAGGATTACTCTAAAGTTAAGTAATAATGGCCATTTTGATGCTGAGATATTCATTTATGCAGATTGGGTTGAATCTCGAGCTCAGGGCACTGCACCTTTTTCGGAGCAAACCTAGTCACATGGAAGAGTAAAAAGCAGCATATTTCTCTTACTCTGGTGCATAAGATGAATACCGAACTATGTCACAAGGTGCATGTGGCTTAGTTTTATTCGAGCTGGAGTTGTGTACACCTCAAGTGAGCATGGAAGACTAGTTGGCGGACAACCTCACTAAAGTGGGTGAGGAATGTGATTTTATGATATTACCTCCAGATTGGGCATGATAGAGTTCGATGCACCAACTTGAAGGGGGGTGTTGGGATGTGTTGTTTGGTGTATGACATTATTTGGGTATGCTACTTGATACATATAACATGTGTTTATGTTAGTGATTCATACATGATTCTATTGTAAGTGGTATATAATAATAATGAAAGGTATACGATCTTCTAACTCACAACCCTAATTTTCTCTCTTATCCTCTAATCTCCATCAGACCTTAATCTCACAAAACTCTAATCTAATCACTCTTATGCTACAGAAATTATTAACTTATGTTGCCTGCGCAATTTAAATGAAACTTTTACCCACACATCTAATATAGTACCCATGCTTCCAATGACAGTGATATAATATTGACATTGCATACCTCTGTTGCTTGACATCCCTGTACCCATCCACTGTAACCTCCTCAACAAATATAGCATGATAAACAGTGGCCATCTAGTTCTCAAACCCATTACAAAGAAGTATAAGCCAAGATGGTTGCATCACATGTATGAGGACAGAGTTCTTGAAACCAATCAGTTGCTGAGCTTTACTTATGCGTATGTGGTTACCACTTCTATAGTTTTGTTAATGTGAAAAGTGGTCAACTAAACGAAATGAGATGAGCTAGTAGAAGTGTTTTGTGATCATGGAAGTGAGTGAACCAGACAAAGGAAATCTTGAACTTGAAAAGGCTAAACTTATTAGTTTTTAATCAATTGTAGGGACAACTCAATTTCCACAAGGCCTAAATATGATTGAAGCTATTTAGGATGTGATCATTCAATTCAACAACAAAGAACCCATAGCCTCTTCAGGAGTTGGCATAGATTCATGCAACTAGACGAGCATATACAGCCAGAGAGAATTCATTTCATCTACATAAATCACTTCAAAGTTCTTGAATGATTTATCATCTACAGCCATACTACTCGTTTAAAAGAGATCCAACCTCTGCAGTAGTAGAAAAACTAAAGCATTTGGAGAGGGGGAAATTGGAAAGGCTTGAAGGTAATAAATTTTGGAAGTGGTAAACCAAAAAAGTTTAGACAAATTTTGGGAAGAGACAGCTGAATAGGTCAAATATTAAAGCCCTGTTTGGCAAGTCTTTTCTAAACAACACTTCTCAAGTGAAAAATATTGGATGAGAAGCACTTTCCGCCTAAAGATCTGGCCACCTCTAGCTGAAAATGGTATTCTGTTGAGAAGCTGCCTCGTGCTCCTTCTCACACAAATATCATTTTCAGCAAATGAGAGACCTTTTTGAGAAGCTGCATTTAGGGCTGTCAACGGGCCCTGTTAGGGCCGGGCCTCACTAAAATCTAGCCAGGCCCTAGGGGCAAAGAATAAGCCCTAGCCCAGCCCTAAATTAACCAGGGTTGCGGCGGGCTCGGGTCGGGCTTCATTAGTTATTAATATTTTGTCTAAATTTCTTGTAAGTCTTTTATTAAAGCTAGAGAAAAATATATTGAATGAAGAAAAAGAAAATTCTAAGACATCTCTTTATAAATATTTAAATTAATAGAATATCATTACAACTATCCGCCTGATAAATCTAACGTTAATATTGAGTGTTATATTGGTAATTTGATTGCAAATAGTATAATATATTTTATACACTTATATTAATAGACTTAATATATAACTAAACATATGAGTCGGGCTTACGGGCTTTAACTTGTTAAGCCCTTACCCGGCCAGATGGATGACGGCTTTTGGTTTGAGGCCCTAACCCTTAGATTTTAGGGCCGGGTGAGGCAGGCTGACGGGCCAGCCTAGCCCTATTGACAGCCTTAGCTACATTTGAGAAGCAACATGTAGCATATACCTCTCTACAGCACTTGAAAAATGCTTTTAGGAAAGGGTTACCAAACAGGCCCTAAGGACTTATAACTCATAGGATGAAATCGCTCATCTTGGATTAAAGAAAATCCAAATACCCCTTCTTTTTTGGAAAAGGAAATCTAAACCAATGTATTGTAATATAGTTTTTGTGTAAAGGAAAAGCCAACTTGTCTTTTAAGCTTTAAACCACTAAAAAATTACATTATGAGAATGGGTCAAAATCTCAGATTTCCGGGAAGGATCGTCCGAGCCGTGGATTGATACATATCGTTCGGACCGAACGATACAATCATTGTATCACCAATACATTGATTCAATGTATTGGCCATTATATATTTTAAATTTTTTTAAGCTATATGCCTAATTTGGGTATTTTGCCCCATTGATATTGCGCATTTTGCATGTTTTCATATGTAAATTACCTTAAGGGGGAGAAGGGAGAGAAGAGAAGGAAAAATAAGAAGAAAAAATAGTAGATTCCAGTTATGACGCATCTTTACGTGTTAATCGGAGTAGATTCGGCATGGAAAACATGTTTGGGGGTGGTTTATTGGCTAGGGTAAGGGAGAGAAGAGAAAAGAAGCCATGCGAACGAAAGTAAAAACGTGATGCAAAAAAATTACTCTCGGGTCACTTAAGTGGACCAAAAAAAAATTCCAAATCCCGGATGATACGGTGAAATTATCGTCCAAGGTTTTGACATTTCCACTGTCTCGTCTGATACATTGGTTGTGCGAGTCTCGGTCAATGTATCGTCCCGGAGCTGGGCGATACCGGTACGTGACAATACGTACCGGTATCGGACGATATTTTGACCCATGATTATGAGTCCATATTCCATTTTAAAATCTGTTTCTATTTTGGATGGATAAACCCACTCATATAGGATTAAAATTTCCCCATAGATACAAGTCCTTTCTACTAAGTTTCAAAAACCACAATCTAACTGAAATTGAACATCCATAAATCAATTGTTAAATCAATCACCAGTATATGAAATATCGTTGATAAATGTGTCATCTTCCAGATATAAATCTTTGGGATGATGAATGAACAAGGAACTCAGCTTAAACAAAAGAAAACCACTGGAGGTTGAATATAGGCCCTACAAGGTCCTTTGTCGCTGAGGTGGAAGCAGTTTTACATGGTCATAGATTCATGAGTCGCGAATGGAGATCTCTTAGCAAGTCTGATTCGTAAGCCAAAAAAATTTTGAATTGTCTGATATCAAGGTCCAGCAAGAAAAAAAAAAGAACTAGAGACAGAGAGAAAATCTAAAAGGTCTAGCAAAAAATTTTAGTACCATTATATATCTATGTGTCATAATAGTTACCTAAGCATGGTTTAAAATCTTGGACTATACCGAGACATATTGCCCAATACGTCTTGGTATTGGAGCCCACATATACGAGACAAGATTAATGTGTATTGGACAATAAAAGCTAATATGGTCTTTTTTATTGTACTTCCATTACCCAAGACAATATGTCCTGGTATTGGCTTGGCACATACTGAGACCGAGGTTTTAAACCATGTACATAAGTTGGTTAAGCCCACAAATACGAGACAAGATTAATGTGTATTGGACAGTAAAAGCTAATATGGTCTTTTTATTGTACTTCCATTACCCGAGACAATATGTCCTGGTATTGGCTTGGCACATACTGAGACCGAGGTTTTATTGTCTTACTCCATGCACAAATCAACTCCCAACTAGCATATTTGACGTTACGAAGAAAGTTCAAAAAGGTCGAATCCTATTTTTAAGATATATCTTAAATGTTATACCTATAAGCACCTACCTAAAGTTGGCAGATGATAGATGAGCAAACAAGCTTTTTTCGGATAAATGATGAGTTAACAAGATATACCGCATGAAAACAGTATATTCATTTGAGGGGAGGAAGATAGAAAGCGGATACAAAAGGATACATGGAGGACATGATTTAACAAGGTCGTTAAGGAGGTGTGGCAAGGTCATGGCGAGGCCATTTACTTTTTTTTATTTTTATATATTAATATTAAGATCTATTTTTTTGTTTTTATATTTTTATAGAGGACAAAAAATTTAACTAATTAATTAGGCATAAATAAAGAGTAATAAATAGAGAGAGAGAGAGAATTAATTATGATATGAAATATCAATAAAATCGCAACATGAGCAAGTATAAATAAAATATAAATACGAAATATCAACCAATATAAAAAGATTAAAGTACATAACGACATATATCAACCAATATACAAAGATATGAAATATTCAAGTACATAACGACACATCGCCCATTGCTCAATTCATGATAGATGTTACAAGCCACCTATAAAAAAGTCTAGGGATTGCAGAGGCGAAGAAATTGAGCTTGCGAATGTGCAAATAAAAAAAAATTAACCAGGTGTAAAGAAAAGGAGTTGAGAGAGGTATTATGCTGAGAAAGAAAGAGAGAGAGAGAGAGGGGGGCTGTGAAAGAAGGGGCTGCGAGAGAAAAGGGTTGAGATTGCGAGCGAGAGAGAGAGAGAGAGAGAGAAAGAGATTACGAGCGAGAAAAGGGCTGAGAGATAGACGATAGAGATTAAAACAAAAACATACCTGTATTTTTTTTGTTGGGACTGCGTGAGACATAAAGACACGAGAGAAAGAGTGACGCGGAAAAAAAGAGTTGCGTAAGAGTGTTACAAGACGACAAAGAGGAGATTTGGTCTCCAAATCCTAAATAACTCATATATATATATATATATATATATATATATATATATATATATATATAAGGGATAATTTATAATATATAAATTATAAGTATAACTTATAAATTATAAGTTATAAGTATTGTAACTTATAAGTTAATTTATAAGTATTACAACTTATAGTTTATAAAATTATAACTTATTATAATATAAGCTATTATATCAATTTTATAAATAGCGCCCATGGCGACAGTAAATGACATTGCCATTTCACCTTTCCCGCCATTTCTGCTGATATAGCAAATTCTATCGCCATTTGCCATGGCGTCGCCTTGACTACCATGTGGTTTAATAAAGGAGATGGAAAAAATCATCCTCAATTTCACATTTAATCTAACAATAGTAAATATATACATTGAGAAGAAAGAAGAATAAAGTAACTTTCAAGGGTGGATCAAATAGGACACAAGTACATATACTTAATAGTTTCAGTAGTAATATCAAGATTAGAATCATCATAGGAAATTAGAACCTTTCTTGTTATTTCACATTTTTAATGATAATTGTTTTAAGTTGTTGAATAATATAATTAACCTTGAATAATATCATTAAAATAGTTAATAAAAAAAACTCCCTCTAAACAATTTTAAAAAATAGAACAAATAACAAAAATTACAACAAAAAAAAAAAAAGATAATGTATAAATTGTATAAAAATGGGAAAAAAAAAAAAAAAAAAAAGACATACAAAAATAGCCTCACCTTGGCGAGGCTATAATACCCGCCAAAGGGTTGTTGCTATGGTTGACAACTTGGGTATGCTCCCCAAGGTCGTGAGCTTAATTGCATGAAGCGGCAAGAAGGGTGTAGTAGGTTGGAAGCGGGGGCGTCATTAAGCTTAAAATTGAATAGTTTTATGGTCGTATGCGGGAGCAAGATTCCGAAGCGGAAGTGGCACGCTAAGGAGAAGGTTCCTGCTACTAGGGTCGTGAGTTCAAAATGACACCTCTTATGTGATAAATGGGTGCTACGTAATGAAATACTCATGGCATGGTGGGGGCGATGGCACTCTGTAGGGATTAATCCCAAGCCCAAGCTTGGGACATCCTATGTTATCCAAAAAAAATGGTGAGGCTATAGCATAGCAAGCAAGTGCACCATACACTTGTCGTGATGCCATAACGAACTTGAATATGAGAGCCATAAGGATGGTCTATTGAAAATAGAAAATAACTTAGTCCCATGATAAGATAGATTTCAACATTTAAGCTCTACCATACATCCAAAATGGTAGTTTGAAGAGGCATTTATAAAAGGGTGACACTCTTGCCCTTAACTTTTGCAGGGCATTCCACTAAATGACAACTTCAAACAAGAACAATGCAAGGTGGGCAAACAATGTAAGGTGCAATCAACGAGCACTTTGACTGAAGAGGCATTTATAAAGGGGTGATAAGAAATGCAACATTGTATAGTGCAAATTCTAGGATGTAAAGAAATGTGAAGATAGTACATGTAGTAGAGATGTGTATGTGGCAGTACATAATAAGTATCATCGCCATCATTACAGCCTTATCCCATCTATTTGGGGATGGCCTAGCGAGTCATAGTTTTTCACTCATTTCTGGTCAGCGTTAAGCTCTCTGTAACTTTGCAATCATTCATGTCCCTGCTCACTGCTTACCTCCAGATCTTCACTAGTTTTCCTCTTCTCCTATTTCCTTGTGCTTGTAGCGTCTTGACTCATGTCCAAACCATCTCAAGCAATATTCAATAATTTTTTTCCTTTATAGGTTCCACTCTCAAACTTCCTCTCATATACTCATTTAGAATTTCATCCCTTATTACTACTCCCAACATCCATCTTAACATAGGCATCTTAGCCACATGCATGTTATCTTCACTTTTTCATGGCCCAACATTCTTCACCATATAATATGGCAGATCTAATTGATGTCTTATAAAATCATCCCTTTAATCTAACAGGAACACTTAGTTCATACAATACTACGCTTGTTTCTCTATTTCATCCAACCTATATTAATCATATTTGAGACGTCCTCTTCAAATTCGCAATTTAATTGTAAAGTAGAGCATAGATGGTGAAATCTAGGACAAAGTGGCACTAGATGATTTTCTATTTTCAAATTCTCCTTAGGCTACCATGTTCACTATATTTGCACTTCATGTATTCCATCTTTGTTCTACTAATTTTCAAACCTCTTGACTCCAAGGCTTTCCTCCTTAATTCCAGCTTATCATTTATTTTTTTCCTTGTTTGAGCAATTAGTAAAACATCATCAGTTTATAACATGCATCATGGAATCTCTTCTTGTCTGCCTATGGTTAATAAATTCATGATCAGGGCAAACAAATAAGTGCTCAAAGCAAATCCTTGATGCAGTCCAACTATGACAAGGAACTCAACAATCTCTCCACACATTGTTCTTACACTAATTACCGCCCTTTCATACATGACTTGAATAATCATTAACACATAAGTTTGAGATTCATTTCTTCCTCAGTATCCATCACATTATCCGTCTCGACAATCTATTATAAACCTTCTCCAAATCAATAAAAATCATATGTAGGTTCTTCCTTCTATATCTAAACCTCTCCATAAGTTGCCTCAATAGGAAAATAGCTTCAATTGTTGATCTTTCTTGCATAAATCTAAATTGGTTCTCTGATACACTTGTCTTTTGTCTTGGTCTTTGTCCTATTATTCTCTCCTAAACTTTCGTAGTCTGGTTAATAAGTTTAATGCCTCGATAGTTAGCACTTTTGGATGTCTCCTCTTTCTTATACAAAGGGACCATATGCTCTTCCTTCATTCCTCGGGCATTTTATTTGTTTTTTAGTATCTTGTTCAACAATTTAGTCAAACAATTCAGTCCATTCTCCCATCACAATCCAAACTTCTATAGGTATTCTATCTGGTCCTAATGTCTTTCCTTTCTTCATCTTTGTTATGTTGCTTTTATCTCAGCTTTCAATATGTTGTTGATCATCCCTTGATTTGGTTCATCTTCTTGATCTACTTCCTTTGAAAATTTTGTGTTTAAGAGATCCTTAAAGTATTCTTGCAATCTATTCTTTATCTCATCCTCTTTTACCAAGACCCTTCGATCTTTGTCTCTAACACACTTTACTTACTCAAAATCTCTAGTTTTCTTTTCTCTAATCTTAGCAAGTTCACAGATTTCTTTCCTTCTTTCGTTCTCCGCCTAGTGTATAAATTATTATATGCTTCATATTGTACCTTAATCACAGTTTTCTCAACTTCTCTTTTGCTTCCTTCATTCTCAGCCTAGTGTATAAATTATTATATGCTTCATATTGTACCTTACTGTTTTCTCAGCTTCTCTTTTGGCGAGCTTATATCTATCAACATCATTTGTAAATCTTAGTTCTTGCATTCCTTAAAACACTTCTTCTCGGCAATTGTCTTTTGAATGTTTACATTCCACCAACATGCTTCTTTTTTATACAAGATGACCTTTATGGGCAACCTCAACAAAAGAGAAAATCATGAAATGAAGTTTGAGATAGGTTAGAATTGCCATTGGAGACCTAAAACAACCATTACATAAAGGAGTGTTATGTTAGAAGTCCAAGGAAGTAGGACAAGGGAGAGACCAATGAAAGCTTGGAACGAAGTAGTGAGAAATGATGTGAAGGATTGAAAACTGATTGTGCTCATCTAAATGCCTAAATAAAAACGAGTAGAGAAAAAAGATAGATGGGAAAAGGTGACGATCTAAGAGAGTTCCAGGCATTTTTTTGGTTTCATGATCAATGTATGGGTTGTTGGCCTCTTCTTTGTCAATGCAAAGCCATAATTTAGTTAATAAAAAAGAAAATATAGCCGATGAAAAGCTCCAGAGCAAGGAGATAAGCAAGAAAAACAAAGGTCAAAAGGAAGAGCATAAACGCTCAAGATAATCATGGCAAGAACTATGGTCGCTTCAGCAATTCCCAATCGTTAGTGATCCCTCTATAGAGGGGATTATCAACGAAGGGACGCCAAATACCAAGAACTATGGTGGCCTCTTATTTTTTCACTTTAAATTTGTTACATCTCCTTTTGTTCAGTTAATAACAAAAAATTTACATGTTCAAAAAGAAAATAAATGGTTTCCAAGAGAGCAACGTCAAAATCACACTCAACATCCTTAGTGAGTTAGTGAAATTTGAGTAACATTGGCTAGAACATAATTGAACTCTACATCCTTAATAGTTAAGGTATAACCATTGGTTGAAGATACAGGGTGCATAATGATGTAAACCAGTACCAACTAAAGCAGCTCTGATAGCAAATAATGTAAATTGGATACACCATCTAATGTAGCTCTAATACCAAATGATGTAAACTATTACCAAATGATGTAAATTGATACCAATTAACATTGCTCCGATACCAAATTGATGTGATCCGCACACGATAGCCACTTCAGAGAGGATACTAGTTTTGACTCAAACTAAGCAAAACTTGCAAGAAGGCTAATATTAGTCTTCCAAGGTGGTTGAATTAAGGTATCCATAGGTCAAAAATCCGGAAATCCGGTACATATCGTCTAGCTTCAAAACCGGTACATACCAATTTCGGACGATACATTGGTATGTATCGCCCGGTACATTCAAAAAGTGTATGAGGAGAGCCAATTACCTTGATTTTGAATGTACCGATGTATCAGACCACAACGATACTAAGGTATCCCATCAGAATTCTTCCTTCATTAAACTCACAAGATCACTTAGAACTAACCACAACAAGTTGGGCTCCAAAATGCTTTAAACAAAATATTTCATTCAACACTAAATTACATTTCAGCAATAGGCTTTAAATAGGTTTTTACAGTGCACAAAATTAGAAATCTTAGTCTAACCCTAAATCCTAATATAAATAAAGATATATCCTAATTTTGATAACTTTCTTAACATAATAAAATAAAGTCATGAACAATAAGGAAACTCAGCCAATTTCTAATAAAAGAAACAAATATTATTGGCCAAAATAAAATAATAAAATAAGCAATCCTAATTCAACTACAAGTCTTGAAATTCATCACTTTGCAATGCAGCTTCCAAAAATAGACCTTAACTTCTTTATTACTTATTAGAATTGCATGATTTTTGGCTCATTTGAAAAGGTACTTTGATAAGCTTTTAAATAAGACTAATTCCACATCAATCTAACATCATTTTGTACTCTAAAATATGTTAGACAAAAAAGTAACAAAATCGGCAGTTAGCATTTTGAGGTAGTTAAATCAGCATTTTTTGCCTTTTCTTCCAATTCTTCTTCCCATTTTTCTCTAATTTTTTTCTTAGACTTCATAGTGAAGTAACAAAATTTGGATTCCATAATTCTCCCCTACTTTAGAAAAATTCGACCTTTTGGTTCTGAAAATCAGGTGTCTTCTTTAAATAAGTCATCGGCCCATACCTTCTTTGCGGATGATCATTGTGCTCGAACCAATAAAGTGTTAATGGGATGATTTAAATATCTTTATTATCTTCACAATCCTTATATGGGATATCCATAATCCATACACCATGCTCCATGAATCACTTGCTTCCATATCGTCGTGTATTGTTGTCGCTTCAATTTGTTAATCGTAATTTATCGAGCTGGATCAAACACGTTGTAATATCAGCACACGATACCTACTTAAAGAGGGCGCTAGTTTTGACACAACAAGCAAAACCTGCAAGAATGTTGAAATCAATATTCCAAGGTAATTGAATTAAGGAATATCCTGCCAAGATTCCCCTGTTAATGAACCCATGGGATCACCTAAAACTAACGGCAACTAGTGAGCTTCAAAAAGTTCCAAATAAAATATTTCATTCAACTCTAAATTAAATTTCAGCACTACTTGCCTTTAAATAGACTTGTACAATGCATAACATTAGAAATCCTAGTCTAACTCGAATTCTCAGTCTCAATAAAGAAATATCATAATTCTAATAACTTTCCTAACATAATAAAATAAGTCATAAACAATAAGGAAATTGTCTATTGCTAATAAAAGAAACAAACCATATTAACCAAGTTAAAATAATAAAATAAACTAATCATAATTCAATTAGAAGTCTTGAAATTTATCACTTTGCAGTGCAGCGTCCGAAAATTGATCGAAACTTCTTCAATACTCATCAGAATTGCACAATTCTTGGGTCGTTGGAAAGGTACTTTGATAAATTTTCAAATAAAACCAATTTTGTATGAGCCTAGCATCGTTTGGTACTTGAAAACATGTTAGACACAAAAGCGACGAAATTGAAAGTTAGAACTTCGTGACCATCCGATCAGCTTCTTTCGCCTTTTCTTCCAATTCTTCTCTGTCCCATTTTCTTTTATCTCTTTTCTTAGACTTCATAGTAGATTAAAATTTTGGATTCCATCACATAACATTGTCGAATAAAGGTAAAGCGCAATAAGAAACAAAATTTGATTGCATTAATGTCAAAAAAAAGTGGATGCTAGAATAGAATAAAAGAAGATTTTATAAGACCATAATTCGACCTGTATCCAATATCACACGGAAACAATGAGACTTCAAATACACAATACAACAATCATTAGGCCTGGCTGCAAATAAATCTTATCTTTAAGCTTATGAGCAACACAGAGGAAAACAATAAAATAAGCTTATTGGCAAATCGGAGGAATCTAACCTGATAACCTTTAACTTCCTTACTACATAAAGGAATCTAACCACCGGTTCCTCAAAACAATCCATATAAGGCAAAATCAATGAACTTATCTAAAATACAATAATGATTTTATTAATGTTACCTAGATCAATTTATGACAAATACAAGCAAAAAAAATCAATGAAAAAACACAAGGTCTCCTCCGCACATAATCAATGAATGAAATTGTGAATGGTCATTGTTAGGCACAAAAAATCATGATTTTAGTGTAAGGTCAATGGGGAGTCACTTCAGGTTCAATCTCAATTCTCATCATTAGGAGTATATATTTGTTTTGTGTGTGAATGTATCCATACATACTTGTATGAAATAAATAAAAAATCAATGGGTATATTTCTATATTATATGCATATGTCCATAAACTAGTACACACATACATATGTCATGTTACCCACTACCTAGCAGTGTTATCTAGGCACTTCTACTTTTGGGAAGTTTGTCATGCCAACACTTGGTGGCATTTGGACACTCCTCAATATGACAAGACACTTCTAGAAATGTAACAAAAAATACTACCTAATACCAACAAAGTGTGCCTAATTTCAACCTGCTAAAATGAGTTGCCATTAGGAAAATTGTCTAATGTTAGTACATTATAAATGAAAAGGCTTGGATGCTTGAGCTTGCATGCTTGAAAACCATTTGTATAATTTGTGAGGTTAGTAAATTATAAATGAAAATACTGGAGTTCTTGAAAACCGGTTGCACGATAAAGAATAATTTAAGTTAAATTCATGGCATATTTATGTATACTTTTCATTTTTTCCATCAGTAGATTTCTCTAGCTCTCTAGGATCCCTTCAATTTTATTTTACTACACATGTTTTGAGGTATTTAATATTTTTATTTTTTTAAGGTCATGCTGTCGTAATGGAATTTCCAGAAATTGTCGTGCCAGACACTTATAACACCTTGACACTTAGCACACGTGCTATGTGTCGAGGTAACATTGCTACCTAGGTATGGAACAAATGCAGAAGTACAGGATGGGAGTCGTAATTACAGTTAAAATGAAGGGATGAAGAAGGATACGCGCTTTAGTTATAGAGGACGGACGGTCAGCTGAATTTCACTAATTTCTCAGTCTAGAAGAGCCACTTTTCAAATAGAGTTGGACATATCAAGATTCGAGCCTAGGAGTCCCTAAAGCCAAAAATATAATGCTTACTAAAGAAATTAGCCAAACATCAAAGGCCAAAATCGTCCACACAGTTTGCCAAAGTAGGAAATGGATAAGGGAAATGATAGCAATAAGAGTTTTCCTATTGAGTATTAGCTATCTGACCTGGTGAATATACATTGATTTCGCAGAAACCATCACTAAGAGAAAGTATTGTAGTTTCAAACTATCCCAATCAGGGCCAGTCCTGTGGTTTTGGTGGCTTGTGTTGAGATTCTGAAATGTGGCCTATTTATATTGACAACAAAAAAATAATCCGTAATAGCTCCCAGGGATGTGTGCCACATGAAATTAAGATTTGACTGTCTGATAGGTGTGCCATGATCTCAAAATCTATTGTGTGGAAGATTAAGACGAAAAATGATTTGCATCGTCTAATTCAAGGCAGTCAACAATTTTTTATGGTGGGAATGTCTGTTCAAAGAAAAAACAGGTTCAAATAACGCCACCCTCTCTAGAATGAGCGACATTATTTTTATTTTCAAAAATTATATATGGATTAAAGTTTTCATTTATGTACATAGCTTACTAAACCACTTTAGTAGTTGAATTAGTGATTTGTGACACATAGGTTCTAGGTTCAAACTTTCTTTTGTATAAGGTTCTATCACTGTAGTCAAATCGCATATGTGACCCTATGCGATGGCATAGGGTCATCGCATAGGGCCATCGCATTTGCGATAATGTCATAGCATAAATTTTTTTAATTTTTTTCAAAAAAAATCCCAAAAAATCTCCAAAGTTCCCATATTGATCAATAATATGTTTTGTCTTAATTTTGTAGCGTCTAGAATGTGAAATAAATGTATATAATATAAGTATATAACCCGTAAGTTAGAAGGAAAAATATAAATCTCACTGATGTTAAACAAAATAGAGACCATTTATAGACTTTGGGGAGCCCTAAAAAGCAAAAAATAATAATAATAAAAGCTCCAACGGTCATAAATATGACCGTTGGAGAAGTATGTAATTGCATACATGTCAGGTCGTATATGCCATCATGGCATATGCGACAAAGGCTTCCCAGATCGCATATGCAATCGCATATGTGATCGCATATGACAACAGTGGGTTCTACTTTTAATTAATTTTACTAGATCCTCTTGTGAGAGAAATCTCCATAATTCTTCCGCAAATATGGTAGCAGAGAAATCTGTTAGTCCGAAAATAAGTGAGAGAGAAATCGCTCCTAAAATGAGTCTGAAAATAAGTGCCAACAGCCTTTAGGGTGGCGTTCTTTGCACCCATTTCACGTTTTAAAACCGTTGACTGCCATGAATATCAGATGATGGAATCGTTTTTGGTCCTTATCTTCCACACAATAGATCTTCATATCATCGTGCACCTATCAAACGGTCAGATATTCAGCTCATTTTATCAGTAATATTTTTTTTCCCTTTTAAATGTATTGTGGGCTGGTGGCCTGTGTCCGCCGCCCACAACCCCCTGGGGGCGGCTCTAATCCCTTTGCATCTTGAGAATGTAGTTATACAATCGCTTTAAAGAAAAATCAACTTTGTATCGAAATTCGAAATCACATTCCGCGTCCTCCAAGGATATAATCATATTATTTCTTGTAAGTCTTAAATTAAAATATTAAAAGCCTCCCTGAGCACAATCATGCTGACTTTTTTATACTTAAGCACCAAGGAATCTAGTATAGGCCGATACCTATACCCATTGGCAATACGTATTGGTATCTGGCTTGGCCAATACTGATACCTATACCAGTATTTGTATATCAGCCAATACGTATCACTATTTTCAGTTTGTTTATTTTTCAAATTCAAAATAAAAACTTGTATTGGTGGATTGGCCAATACCATACGGCCACTGACACAGATTTAAAACCTTGTTAACGAATACTCAAATAACTAAACACCAACAGCATTAAGTCTAAAATCGACACACATGCAATTCAATGGGAGGAAATAGCAAGCAACACAGAAAATCAAGCCATTGTATAGCATGGTCCAGTGATTTAAGAACATCAACATAGCGACAAAAAAATATCACACAAATTCGTCTGTAAACACTAAAATTAGCATGCTTAAATTCCGATCACATATGAACTTTCAAGTGAAGTGTTGGGACTCCATCAAATGGATTTGTACTGTGTGCCACGAAACCATAACCAATTAAAACCCCTAAAGCACGAAATCATCACCAAAACAGGAGCAGTAGCAACTTACCAGGAAAACTTCCGTCGCCTCCAACTCGACCCACAGCAAAAACACTGCTTGAGACTTCTCCACCGTTTTTGGACGGCCGGTGAGGCATTTACTAATAATCGCATCACAAATCTCTTTCGCATACCTACATTACGCAATTTTCAAATCAACACACAAGTACAACTCCAAACCCTAAATTAGAATAAAAAATTCCATGAACGATGAGACGAAACGAAACAAATCTGAAACCCTAGAAGCTGTACCTCCCGGCATCTGCATCCGCGGCACGTAGAAATGCAATTAGGGCATCGAGAGCCTTCTCTTGAACAGGAGCATTCGAATCCGCAACCGTTTTTCTGAATAGAGGACCTGATCGAATAAAAACATCAAATCAGGTCGGATACAAATCTATCTATCTACACCGATCTACCCATCTACTGATCAATGTCTTCGTCATTTGTATCGAAAGTGGATCTGCACACAGATCGATCGAATCTGAAACGAAAAAAAGAGAGGATCCATACCGAAATCTCTGAGTCGCGAATCTTTCGGATCTGTGATGGAATCACAGACAGCGGCAAGATCAATGTTGGCGTCGTTTCGGATCTTCCAGTTCTTATGCAAGAGGCGATCTTCCCATGGAAGCTTCTTCGCTTCTTTAAGTAGCTTCTCGTCTTCTGACATTTTCGCTCTCCCTCACTGTTTCTCTATTGAAGAAGAAGAAGAAGAAGAAGCGCCCTTTTTTCCCTTCTCTTGGGCCGGCAGGTGAGAGAGAGAGAGAGAGAGAGAGAGAGAGACTAGAAGGGTGAAATTTGGGGTGTACGCTTTGTAAGAAGAGGTTAAAATAAAATGTTAGGTCGTTTGTTGAGCGTTGTAGAGGAGCGGAGAAGAGAGAGAGAGCGCTTTTTTGTTGTCTACTCGCCAGCGAGTTTAATAATCGACAATTCCGCGGTTTTTGAAATTTGAGTTGGCATCTGCTACCCGACCCGAGCACTGCTGACGGTACTCTTCCGTGCTCGGGTCGAGTACCTTATACAAACTGTTGGAACGAGTTTATTTCCGGCTGCGACATTAGAGCAAGAAAACGCACTCCAGCAGAATCGCCAATCCACCCTTCAAAATGGCGAGCTGCTACAGCGCTTGTTATAGATAGCGAGTACTGTAGCATTAGCTACTTATTTTTTTAATAGTATTTATTTTTTTTCTTCTCTAGCCAATCCTTTGCGAATCCTCTTCCACCAATCTTTTGTTATAGATCTTCTTCTTTTTGGTGAGTTTTTTTTTTTTTATGCTTATATTTTTTAGGGTTAAGAATATTTTTGGGGTTTAATGTGTTGCTAAAAGTTTCTATTGATATTACAGCTTTGTTTTTCTCCTTAATTTTATTCTCTATTTTCTTATATATTATTTTTAGTGTATTTCGCACAGATATATTCATTTTTTGTGTATTATTTTTGGTGTATTTTGCACAGATATATTTATTTTTGGTGTATTATTTTTTGTGCATTTTACACAGTTATATTCATTTATACAATTTATTTTAGTAGGATTTTGGGAAAAAAAAAAGTGTAAAAAATTCATTATATATATATATATATATATATATATATATATATATAATATTCTCCTTATTTCTCTCGTTAATAACAGAACAATCCATTTCTTTATAGATTAGATATTTATTCCCTCATATTCTTACACTCAATCTACTCATACAGATTAGATTTCTAATATATATAAGCTACACCCATAGGTTAAAACCCGTACAATAGTGTTTACACAATTCCACCTACACTCCACGTGGGAATCCTACTCGTCCAACGGTTTTAAACCAAGAGGGCCTAATTTTGAATCCTCCCAAAAGGATTTAATCAGTGCCCTATATTTTTTACATCATTTAAACCTAAGTGTTGTTTTATATTCTTCATAAAATATTGCTTTATCTAGCACCTATTGATTAACCAAAGGACCATGCAAAACTACAATGTTAGAGAGCGAGAGAGAGAGAGAGAGAGAGAGAGGGAGATGAAGACCATGCAAAACTACAAAACTGCAATGTTAAATTATGAACTTTGTCCTTGGTTTCGATGATGATTTTGGGCTCGTCTCCTTGTTTGGATACTAATTATCCATTCTTATAAAATTTAAAAGTGTCTCGTTCTAAGTGATTTTATAACGGAAGGCAATGTTAGAAACAACTCCTAGACCATTAACGTTAGAGCCATCAGAAATTTTTACCTCACCATCTTTAGAATTATGGTGGGTTTTCTCATTCAAAGTTTATACTGATGGACAGCATATGAATAAATAAATAAAATTGTTGGAATGTATCTTGGTGTAAAATATGACCTCTTATTTACAAATATAGTAGCCTTATTTGGGTGTTAGGTGGAGGGCTGGCTTGCAATAGAATGAAGATTTATAATGTAGCTTTGAGAAGGTAAAAGCAGCTTCATTTTGAATGAAGGATTATTCCTTTTTCTTTGTAATGTAGTTCAATCAAATATAAGCGTATTAATATGAGGTTTTTTTTTTTTGCTATATATAAACATTCCCAATTTTTATTTTATTTTTTTGTCAGAGACCAAATTCTCAGTTATGTTGAGTTGTATTCTAGTTGATGAGTTTCTTTTTTTTAGTCTCAGTTAAATCAATTCAGCTACCATAAACCATTCCTCTTTTCTTCTGCGAACTTTGCTACACTTTTCTTTTTTATCTAATGCTTGTTCCTCATCAACTAAATGGGCAAATCAAACATTGAATCAATTTCCATCGCCCTTTGGCGACATCTTCAATCCAAATAATTATGCTCCCCTCTTGGCTTCACTTCATCAATTCTCTCCACTGTTGCCAACAAATTAATATTTCTACTTCGGTAACAAAAATCATACCCATTTTTGTCACTATTTTCATCTGTTCAACTTCATTATTTTTCATCACCATTCATGCCATGGGAACCATTTTTAATGCTACTCTATAGTGAAGCAAAGCATTTAGGCTTCTACACACCTATTTATTATCTCTGTTTGTCCGTCTTAAAGTGCTCATGCTAGAAATTATTTGTTGGAACTGGGTCTTGATCACTGATTATGGACTTAGGGATGGCGGGTAATTTTGAGATATTATGTGCAAAGACTTGCAACATTACTTGCTGTGTACAGACGAGTGAGTGGACTTACTTAAAATGTGAAAATCTAGATAGCCTATCGACCACAACCATAATTGCACTCTTGTTCTTCAGATGAAGGCAATCCAATGGAATATTAGACCAAATATGGTTGGTAATCTAGGTGGTGCCACCGCTTCATCCTTATGGCATAGACACACTCCACCACTAATGTATTTAGACAATAGACACATGACACATCCTTCAATTTCCTTGAATGTGCATTAGCTGCTACATTCTTTGCACATTGATGGTAAACGCAACATTGTAATCATATCCCAACAACTTGGTTACTTGTGTGGTGACTTGTTGCTCCATGTAGTATTTGGTGATTGCTTGATTACAATCATCATTTATTTTTCATAAATGGGTACGGTCAAGTTCTTTTCAATGAGTGCCTTGCTTTTAAAGTCAAAAGATCATATTTCCTGCATCAAATTGCCCCCAATTCCTATGCCCGAATCATCAAACTCCTCCACAAAGGTTTGGTTAAAATCGAGCAATGCCAACATTGGAGTGGTGGTTATTGCTTCCTTGAGTTATCAAATGATCAAGTAGGTCCCCATTCAAAACCTCATTCTGTAGTATGGTGGTTAATGGGGCACTGGTCTTACTATAGTTGTGAACAAACTTGCGGTAGTATCCAGTGAGGCTTCAAAACCTGTACAACCCTTTCAAAGAAGTTTGACGTAGCGAATCCAACATGCTAGTTATCTTTTTTGGCCAACCCTTTTGCTGGGAATCGCATGGCTAACATATCATTTTTATTGGGGTCGATTATGCTCTTTGATCTTTTGATAAACAATTGATGCTTTTGTAGAAGTTCTAGAGTGTCACATGCAAGGTTTAAAAGTTTGTATCAGTGGCAGTATCACCATGGACGCTCGCTGGTCTCCTTTAGCCTTGGGACATAATGGGAAACAAAAATTTAGTAAGAAAGCAAGGAATTACAATAGGGGGAAGCACAACTTTATCCTTAAAAAAAAAAAAAAAACTATTTGGCTATGACAATGACAATCTCATTGGCTTCATTGTCACATGCCTAATATAACAATTCAAAGTCTTTGGAAGATTCTAAATCGTGTTCGGAGAATTACCCTCTGTGATGATGGGCTCTGAATCCCAGTTTAGGTATAGTTTGAAGTTTAAGCATTTAAGGCCTCTAATCTCTGCCTCATATGAACGAAAATGGTAGAATCCGGATATACTAATTTATTCTTCCCTTTATCATTCCTTCCTACACAGCCAATGTGGAATTAGGCGTCCAAGAAACTTCCAATGAAATTGAGTTTATGACTAATTTACTATCACATTCAAGTCCACCTCTCTGATCTCAGGACATCTCTATCCATGAAGAATTTTTAATCTCTCGATGAATTATGCTCCTTGTCTCCTTGATACAATTAAGTTTCATACAAACGCTACTGCAAACAAAAAATTGAGTTTTAATAAGTGTTTTAGAACATAGATTAGACCAGCCAGTCCGATCTGGATTGACTAAAATTGGGCAAACAACAAGTGGTGGCAAAATGGTTGGTCCTATAACTTCTACATGTTAAGCCAACAAAAGATGATGTATCAATAATGGGATCACTATCGTACAGGGGATCACCGCCATTAATTATTCATTTTGTCACATTAAAGTCACAGAATTATTCCTCTTCAAATTGATGAGGTATGTTCTGGAAGTACTCTCGGCAAATCCAATTGCCTTGCTTCATAGGAACTTCAATTTGGACATTTGGCATTTGTTGTCGATTTAAGTGATTAGACTGATTGAACATAAGCCTTTTCGATGTCTCCTTGGGAAAAATTAGAATCAAGTTCTCTGGCACTAAACCCCACCATTTCCTTTGTAAGCTTCTTGACAGATTCTTTAACTGTTTTGGATGTTTTTCCTTGATAAGTATCTGCAACAAAGGCATGTCCAATAAATACTGATATTTCCCAACTGATTCTGTGACGAAAATAGTTTAAAATTTGAATCAATCAGTTGAGTTTTGATTTATTCAACATAATGTATCGACAGTGGATTCAGTTTTTTTTTCCCCCAAATTGCAGATTAAAAAATAGTGGTTTTTGCAAGGTTGGAGGACAAGGGAACAACAGTGTGCTATGATCCGGTCATTTCTTGATACACACAGGGGTTGGGTCTGTAGCCCAATGGAAGGTTAACAATATTGCAACCTAGAGGTTACAGGTTCAACCCCAGCTTACC
Source organism: Chloranthus sessilifolius (assembly GCA_021018995.1). Classification (NCBI taxonomy): domain Eukaryota; kingdom Viridiplantae; phylum Streptophyta; class Magnoliopsida; order Chloranthales; family Chloranthaceae; genus Chloranthus; species Chloranthus sessilifolius. The sequence continues at coordinate 77,903,832 of CM037597.1, read as the reverse complement.
CATCAGAACATAAAAAAAATAAAAAATCGCAATGCACATAGAGTCACCTTTGTCAATCTACATTTTTAGTGGTGCAAAAGAGGCATCACACCTAGCTGTTCCTAGCTGATCATCAGAATCGTGATCTGACATAATTCAGGTAACTTATTAGGATCTTATTGATGCATAGTTGTTGAAATCTCTGTATTTTCTGTGTTTATAATTTGGAGTTGTCGTTGTTTCCTACATCAATATCCTGCTGCTGGTTATCACCCATTTCTTCTTATCTTTAAATTTCCTTTGACTTTTACAGATGGATTCTCAAATGCAAGATAACGCAACTTTTATAGATCTCCAAAACGAGGGATCTTACCTTGAAAATGAATTGACTGGATCTTCAAATCCTATTAATTTAACAACTGAACCGCAAGTTGATGCTCGACATAGCACTAAAAAGGCACGAGGTGTATCTTTCAACAAAGATGAAGATCTCCTTATAGATGCATGGTTAAATACAACTACAAATATAATACGAGGAACTGATCAATCAAAAAATACTTATTGGTCGAAGATTTATGATAACTACAACGCCAATAAGACCTTTACTACCGTACGGAATCAAGTATCTCTAACTAACCGTTGGAGTGTAATTCGAAAGGCGGTAAATAAATTTTATGGATGTTTGGCACAAATCGAGTTAGCGCATCAAAGTGGTTTGACTGAAGTAGATAAGGTATATAAGCTCACTTTACTTTCAGTTTGAACATTGTAAATCGATATAACTTGGGAACATTATTTTCTATCCTCATATTGTAACACTTTTACTTTTGCAGATTGTCAGGGCAAGGCAGTTATATAAGGCGGAGAACAAAACCGATTTTCAGTTTAAGCATTGCTGGATTGTGTTGAAAGAATGTTCAAAGTGGCTTGAAGAGAAGGAAAGTCCAAATAGGTCTTCATTTGCTAGGAGACCTACTTCTTCTACTCTACCTTCGGTGAATCTAGGAGATAATAGTAATGACACCAGTAACTTCTTCGACTTAGAGAGACCCATGAGGAGAAAGGCTGCAAAAGAACGACTGCATAAATGGAAGAGCAATGTCGATATCGATAATGAAGGTCTGGTGAGGATACTAACCCAGATAAATGAAAGAGCACAAAAAATCAATGAAGAAAAACATAAATTTATGAGAAGAGTGGATGCTCGAGAGGAGGCGAAGATTCGATTTAAGGAGGACAAAATTATTTTGATAGATACAATTCACTTGACTGAAATCCAAAAAGAGTATGTATGCATGCGACAAATGGAAATCATTGAAAGTCGCAGGGATAAATAGGTTTTATTTGATATGTTAAGTTTTATATTATGTTTCAATATATTTGTATGAGATATGAATCTGGGTATGTCTTATCTCATTATTTGACTCCTGATTTATGCTTTTGAAGAGTCCTAGATGTTGGGATTTGAGGTCAATATTTTTTTTTTTGTGGATTTTGTGTCTGGATATGTGTATGCCAGATATTGAAAATGACAGGTTTTCTATAAACTTACGTAAAGCAAGTGAGGTGGCCTATTTTTTACTTTTTAACTTAGATGCATGGGGATCGAGGGTGTGTTCTATTTCTTTACTTGGACTTCAGTTTTGGTTATTAGATTTCATATGTATATGAGAAGAATGCTCTTCGAATTCTCACAGTAGTGCAATAAATCATTTTATTGGTAATGGAAACTTGAAATTTTTTTTCTCAATTTAATAAACAGTATATTTGTATGGGACAATCAGAAACTAAATCATCTACATAAAAAAATAGCTAAATGGATATTAAAATTTTATTTACATCCAATGATATTTAACGTCGCACATTGTAGATAAACCTTGAGAAAGTAAAACTAAAAAATGCACAATAATTGCAACCTAGCCTGATATGAAATTAATTATAGCCATGCATTTGCCATAAGTGTTCAATGAGGTCCGATTGCAATTGAGAATGAGTTTGATTATCTAGAATACTCAGATGTCTTTGAATGAATTGTACAAATTCAGGAGTACGCTCGCAAGATACTTGAATATTAGGAATGTCATCGACTTCTTCGTAGTTGATATTAAAGGCATCGTCACTATTTTTTTCATTTTCAATGATCATGTTATGTAGTATTATGCATGTTTTCATTATGCGTTTGAGAGTTTTACGATTCCATCCATGAGCAGGTCCACGCACTATTGCAAAACTTGTTTGAAGCACTCCGAATGCACGTTCAACATCCTTTTTTACTGATTCTTGAGCTGTAGTAAATTTTTTTGCCTTTCTTCCTTGTGGACGTGAAATTGTCTTCACAAAGGTTGACCACTTTGGATATATACCATCGGCGAGGTAGTATCCTACTGTATAATTATTACCATTTATTGAGTAATTGGCAGGAGGAGCACTCCCTTCAGCAAGTGCAGAAAATACGGAAGATCGTTCTAGAACATTGATGTCATTGTGTGAACCTGGAAGCCCAAGAAAGGCATGCCATATCCATAGATCATATGAAGTGACTGCTTCTAAGAATATTGTTGGTTCATGACTGTGACCTAAAAATTGTCCTTTCCACCTAGCTGGACAATTCTTCCACTTCCAATACATGTAATCGATGCTACCCAACATCCCTAAAAAATTAGGTCGTTCGCCAACTTCTAGCAAACTAGCAATGTCGTTGTTGTTTAGTGACCTCAAGTATCTATCCGAAAAAATTGAAACTATTGTTGTAGCAAATCGTTCCAGAGACTCAACTGTGGTGGATTCTCCAATTCTCATGTACTCGCCTACATAGTCAGTCGCTACTCCATAAGCGAGCATTCTAAGTACAGCCGTCATCTTTTGAAGACAAGATAAATCGAGAGTTCCAGCACAATTTCTTGTTTGGACAAAGTATGAATCGTGAGCTTCTATTGCAGACTGAATACGAATGAAAAGAGAACGATTCATCCGAAACCTCCTTAGAAATAATTTTGGAGGATATACTGGTGAATCAGCAAAATAATCTTGAAAAAGTCTCTGGTGGCCTTACATAGAATCACGATCGATGAAGACACGTTCCGGAATAGAATCACGATGTGCTTTGTATTTTCTCCGATCCTCTAATTGTTGTTGTGCCACAATAATTACGATAGCGGCCAACAACTCATTCTTGCCATCGGAGTCTTCAACCAACATTTTGTAGACATGATCGTTAGACATTTGAGCGAAAGTGAAGAATGAATAATGTAGAGAAAAGATATACTGCAATTATTGAAAAATATCTAATTTTGTATGTAACAAAAATCACAATAGATTGACTTATTTTTATAGTTGAGCAACCTTATTTTTAAATGACAAAATATGACCGTTTGAAAAATATGACTGTTGGAGAAATATGACCGTTTGAAAATATGACCGTTGGAGAAATATGACCGTTAGAAAAATATGACCGTTGGAGAATTCTAGCTGTTAGAAAAATATGACCGTTAGAGAAATATGACTGTTAAAAAAATATGACCGTTGGAGATAATATAACAGTTAGAGAAATATAGCCGGTTTCGGGTTCGATTTCAATTTCGATTTTTGGTTCGATTTTGGATTCAATTTCGATTTTGGTTTCGGTTCGATTTTGGGTTTGATTTCGATTTTGATTTCCTGTTCGGTTTTGGATTCGATTTCGATTTTGGTTTCGGGTTCGATTTCGATTTCAGTTTCCGATTCGGTTTGGGATTCGATTTTAGTTTTTGGGTTCAATTTCGATTTTGGTTTCGATTCGATTTTGGATTCGGTTTCGGTTCGGTTTTGGATTTGGTTTCGATTTTGGTTTTGGGTTCGGTTTTGGGTTCAATTTCGATTTTGGTTTAGGGTTCAATTTCGATTTCAGTTTCTGGTTTGGTTTTGGATTCAGTTTCGATTTTGGTTTCGGGTTCGGTTTTGGGTTCGATTTTGATTGCGGTTTTCAGTTCGATTTTGGATTTGATTTCGATTTTGGTTTCAGGTTCAGTTTAGGAAAATATGACCGTTGAGAAGGTGAATATTTGAAAATATAATAAAATAAAAATGAATAATAATATTTTAAAAGGAGTAGCTAAAATAAAGAATCTGCTGGAGAGTGTATTGAAAAAGTAATAGCTAAAACATAGAATGATAGCTAAAAAGGTGTTTTGCTATTCAAATTTGGCTATTCTTGCTGGAGATGCTCTTAGAGATGTAACATGATTTAGGGTACAAATGGATGGCAATGTTCAGTTGTAGTTTAAGTTTGTAAATGTTTCGTATGAGTATTTGTATGCAATGATATCAAATGGGTTTACGCCCTGGAAATGAATGAATGCTTTCCCTCAAATAATCCTTGGATAGGTAGAAGAAGCTTATGGATTTCGTTGTTTGCATTAGGGCCATCTATTAGGTGCTCCGTCAGATGGATACATATTCACATATTTCGAGGACATAAAGTCCCACAAGTCATGATTTCTTGTTGGTACAAGTTTGAGATGAGCTCAACTCTTATAAAAAAACAGGGTATCGCTATTCTCACCTTTTTAATAGTGAGTATAAACCATCGATTGATAGGAATAAGATGACACTTATTGTTTTTGTTCCAATCTTTCTCACGATAGATCTTAAGATTATGGAGCGACTGTCAAATGGTCAGATGTTGATTCCATATGGCACACATCCCCAAAAGTGACCTAGATCATGGGCAAAAGAGTTAACCTTCACTTTTAGGGATGAGTGCCATTTAGAATCAACATCTGACCGTTTGATAGGCGATCCATGATCTTAAGATCTATAGTAAGGAAGATTAGAGCAAAAAAAATGACCTCGATCGTTTGATTCAAATCAGTCAATAATTTTGGTCTATAAATAATTGTAGTACGTAATGTTAAATGAGTGAAATAGCCGTACCCATTAAAAAAAATAACCAAAAAGTTTGGGATGAGCAAATCCAAATATCTATTGTCCATATCATAAAAAAATATAAAAAATAAAAAAATATCGACCATCCATCAAAGTTTGGTGTTGGCACGTAGACCAGAGCGAAATATGTCATAAAGATGATCCAAGCACCACTATCCTTGGCGGTAAGGACCGACTCTCTGTACCGTCATTTAAGTACTAAATGATGTTTAAATGATCTTACACCGTTTATTAGCGTATGACCTTGGAAATCTATACCATCTAGGGTAGTGCAGAAACCAATCCGAACCGACCAAACCGATCGAAATCGACCCGAATTTTAGTTCGATTTCGGTTTTGGGACATATTGGTTCGGTTTCAGTTTCGAAAAATAGAAACCGATAGTTATCGGTTCGATTTTGGTTTTAACATAAAAAAATTGAAACCGAACCGATAATAAACCGATAGTGATGCATGCCTGAGATTGGGGTTCTGTGAAGTTATTGAGATCTCGATATGATTTTTCTATTATCTGTATGCATGTATTTAGATGGATCTTGTTCATGCATTGCCTTTTGAATTGGTTTATGAAAAATATGCTTCAATCATTTAGGTTCTTTGTTTTAATTTTTGTTTTCTCTCTTTATGCAAAAATTCTGAATATATATACAAGTTATAATATAATGAAAATATGAAATATCTATGAAGGGTCATGTGTTATGAATCTGGTTGATCTGGACAATACATGTTGGTAACCCTTATCATGCATTTGAAAAATGCTCAACATTTCACAGATCAGAGGATTGCTAAATGGATGGTTGAAAATTTTATGATCAATTGTCTAAAATTTGACATGCAATTAGATGGCTAGGGTTATTTGATATTCTACTTTTGGGTGGTCTTCTATCGAATGACGCCCTACCTGTGGATGATTGGACTGTAATATTGTATGGATTCATGCCGTCGAGACCTACCAGTGTGTACTAATAATTGGAGCATCTGCCCATTGATTTGGATTGTCCGATAGGTGCATTAATTTCTTGGAAATATTCTTAGCCTCTTGATTTATCACCTACTTTTGGCTGGTTAATAGCGCATTAGCGATATAGACAACAACCTACAGAGTCTTCAGTGATCTGACTCTTATGAATTGCCAATGACTTCCTAATATAAAAAAATTAAAAAATTAAGGTTTAGAAACCGAAAACCAACCGAATCAATAGCTATCAGTTCGGTTTCGATTTTGAACCTTATCGGTTCGGTTTCAGTTTCATAAAATCGAAACTGATAGTTATTGGTTCGATTTCGATTTTGCCCCAAAACCGACCCGATAACACCCCTAATACCATCAAAGTGATAGATCATAGATTGACATGCAACAACCTCAAATAAGGTGTTTTCGAGAGATTTAGGTAGTGTATGGCATAGCTCTCTCTTAGCCCCAGAGTTTACTAACTTTAGCAGGTTCCGATCCTCTTTGCTAACATGTTGTTACCTGCTTTAGTAGGTCCCCCTTCTCCTTGATAATTCCTTGCATAAAAAGATTTTATGCAAGATTTACATGTTCAACAATTCTACCCTTCTCTCTACTCACTCCTTACCAGAGCAGAGTTTATTTGCTTTGGTAGGGACTTACTAGAGAGTAAGGAGGTTGCTGCTAGAGCAAGTAAATCCTCCTTTGCAGGGATTTAGAAAAGAGATTGGGAACTAACTAAAGCAGCAAAGAGTTATGTCATATGCAACCTTAAACTATCTTATCTATAGGCTTTACTATCAAATAGTGTTTTCATTTTTATGGCTTATATTAAAGTTCATTAATCGGATGGTTTACATCTTTTATAGGCATATTTCTTTTGGCTGAGACATGCTCCAATGGTAGATTGTCACTTGGACAGTTTAAATTAATCATAGTCACCACATGGCATAATGATAATCACAAGTCAATCGTGTGAGATTAAAAGTTTAACTTTAAAGGTATAACATCATTCTCTTTTAGACCTCGTTCAGGTGTTTCCTGACCTTTCCTAGAAAAGCTCTGAATCCTGACAATTCAGATTCCTACTGATTCTTAGTAGACTATGATTCCTGCTGATTCTGAAGTTGCCTTGATTCCTATCTTTTCTCATAAATGCTAATTTTTTAATAGTTCTAAAGTTATTCTCCGAAAAGCTCAAAATTAGATGGATCTATGGTTGTGCTATTATCATATGAATGTTAATCATCGGAGTACTTATTGTACTCGGATTTGGGTAAAAAATTTCGAGCGACCAATCCATTTGAAGTTGGAATTATGTGACGGATTTATTTTTGAATATAATTTCTCGAGGTGAAAGCAGTCCATATCATATATATGGAGATTGAAATAAACTCCAAAATAAACTCTTGATGAGCATGTAGCATTAAAACATAGACATGATAAAATTTGTTTATCTCAAAACCAACAAATCATTATAGGATGAGAATTCTTCTCAAAGAACAAAAAAGACAGATGATCAAAGGATCCAGGGCCAGTAAACTAAACAGACATGGTCTCTCTCTCTCTCTCTCTCTCTCTCTCACTTCTAAAAAAAACCATTCATGAACAGTAGAGAGTTGATAGACCAATTCAATTTCAAACTAACAAAATAAACCTAAAAGAAAGACCACGTCAATATAAACCATCTAAAGCATAATTATTCATAAAATAAAAAAATGAGATAATACTTTGGAACTGTATATCTCCAGATTATCAGATCCAAAACAGTCCTAGACAGTCTAAACAATGAGTCCAACATGTAGATCTCAACAAGTAGACAAAAAATGATAGGTCAATACGTGTAAATCAGAATTGTATATCTCCAGATATTACGTTCCAAAGATTGATCCCGAATTAAACTCAGTGTGGTGGTGAAAATAGATTTACAGTATTATATTGACCTTTACAGCCAGCAGAAAAAGAATATAAATCAGGCTGTAATGAAGATAGTCTGCAAATCATTTTGGGAAACACTAACTTTGGTGCTTTAACTCTACATGGGATAGCCACCCATTAAAAAAAATAAATTTGGTAAGTTGGTTCATGTTGCTATCTATCACATTATTTTATAATGCAAAGCACACATTATATTGTAATATAATATATAATATGTATATATATACTTGAAGGGGAAACAGCCTAAGCGATGCTTCCTTGGTCGCACAAGATAGACGTCGCTTTTGACGGTAAACCATAATCTTACGTGACGGTCCAACACGCTGGCCAACGGCCCCCGATGCCAGAAATAGACCGGTACCGGTCTAGTGGCCGTTCGGTGAGCCAAGGAGGTGTATTGGCAATGGTAAGGTGAGAAAAATCTCACCGTCATCTTCTCTAACAAAAACTCTCCCTTTCTGCAAATTTTATTTATTTATTTATTGTTTATTTATTATACATATGCCCTTTAAGGGTTAGGCAGTGAGCATGGCAGAGGATCACCCACAAGAACTAGCTATTGGAATGAGGGAGTAGTCGATCTGATGTATAGCTCTGCGGGAAATATACACAAAATAGCTCAGATTCAAAACTTTTCTGTGCAAAACCCTCAGTGTTTCATATATCGCTTTTCGCTCGAAAAGTGGGTGCTTTTCTGTGGGGCCCACAGCTACTCGCGAACAGCGGAATCGCTCGAAAACATTCTTTTTTTTGGTAGCGTTATGAGTCAAATGCCTCTTTCTGCTTCTTTATTTGCAAACCAACGAGCCCTTAGGGTAATAATATTCGCAACCAAAGATTTCACATTGGCAACTAGTTTTTTTGTCGATTAAAACTGTTGATTGACTTGAATCAAACAATTGAGATCATTTTTCATCCCAAATTTTCAGGCAATAGATATTGAGATAGAAAATTCGGGGTTAGCGATGATATTAGAAGAGAAATAATGCAAATACAACCACAAAATTAACAAAGGCGATTTTAATGTGAAAAACCCTTTTATAGGTAAAAACCACGGGATCTCTCTCAGATCCAAGGCAAATAATTCACTATGAATTTTTTTTTATTACAGTGCTTCTAAGAATGAAATCCCTATCACTCTTCTTCACCAACTTTGACCGCATCCCCCGATCAACAATGACTGCATCCCACGATCATCCCTTTCATAGTGACAATGCTATCGCCTTCAACCATCGTCTCTCACGATGGTCCACTCGATCCACACGAGCCAATACATTCTTGAAACACCATGGTAAAATATTCTTTGAGATTTACATCAATTCCGAATAAAAACAAGAATATCTCAAAGAGAAGGGTTATGGATAATTCTCGAGAGAATTTTTAAAATTGAAATACTTTTCCCAAAACCCCTTGTCACTCCAAATCACACATGATATTTTTATATTATCGGGGCAAGGATGTCCTTGAGACACCGACTTCCAATAACCGTCGGAACCGCCTCTAACTTCCTATAATCGTCGGAACTGCCGGAACACAGACGTCCGTGAATCACTCACGGATGTCTGTGACCACGGATGTCCGTGAGTCCATTCACGAACGTCCGTCCATTTGAATCACTCAATCTTCTTGGCACAAAGGAGCATTTCTAAATTTGATCATGATTATGACAAAATTTCTAACAGATGTCATAGCCCACCTATCAGACACTAAGATGTTGATTCTGTGTGAAACAATTCCTCAAAAGTGACTTAAGAACCCTTCTCACGGTACGCCTGTGTTTAAGATCACTTTTTGAAAATGTGTCCTCGTGGAATCAACATCTTGATGTCTGATAGGTGCACCATGATCTCAAGATCTTCTTTGTGGGAGATTTGAGAGAAAAACGATCTCCATCATCTAATTCAAAGTAGTCAACAATTTTAACGAGTGAAAACCCTAGTTATGAAAGTAGAATGAGTACCTTTAAATTCACCCATTGAATCTTTGAGTTCACCCACACTGAACCCAATTGACTATCTTGAATCTAATGATAGAGATCATTTTTCATCCCAATCTTTCACACGATAGATCTTGAGATCATGAGCGTACCATTTGAAGATCATTTTTTTTATTTCACGTGGTATATATTCCAAAAAAGTGACCTTAGTTGAGTGTGATGAGTTCCACGTGATATTAATGTCACTTTTTTGAAATGTGAGTTATATGAAATAAAAATGAACAGTGGATGGTATGGCCATGATTTTCATATCCATGATGTGAAAGATTGGGAGAAAAAATGATCTCCATCGTCTAATTCAAAGAGGTCTATTGATGAGTTTAAAGGTACTCAGGGAGAATCTTTAGTTGGGAATACGGGTATCCAAAAAGAATGTATTTGATGGTATTGTAGAGTTGGCATTATGTAGTGGGCCAAAAACTTTGCACAAGTGGCATCAATGTTGTAGGCATGAGTATTTGTAGGCATGATCAGTTAGATGATATCTACCATCTTATAAATAGCCCATCCCACGATTATTGGATGTATCGACAAATACTCACCTTGAATGATAAAGTTGTGTGATCAAATGAGTTGAATCCTGAGATGAATATTATATTTGTGGTCTCCTTAATTAAGATGAATATTATATTTGTAGTCTATAATCAAATGGTTTGAATCCTGCCGAATTCAGAAGATTAATTTGTATACCATTTGGAATGTCTTTGTGCGGATATATGCTGTTTGTAAAATTTATTTTATTAGCTACTCAATCAGCAACTATTTTGGCTCCCGTTTTATTATTTATTATTTATTTTTAAAAGTTCATTTTTTTTGTTAAAATTTAGTAATGGAAGGTTTCCTAAATATGGTATTAAGTAGCGGTCAATCGATCTCAAAATAAGGCCGATTGGCCTTGATATGTTGCCCTATTGGTCTCGAAAGTAAATTTATATCTCGGCATAGTAAAAAATTTTGTTGTCGGCAATTTTTGGTGGGGTCCTTACGATATATTTCGGATTAATTTTGATTACTTTTTGATAACTTTCTGAAAAAATTTGGGAAAATTTCGGGTATTAGGAATATATAGAAAAATATATTTATTATGTTTTTTTTAATATTAAATTACTAACATATTTAAAATAAAAAAATAAAAATTTTAAATATAAAAAAAAATTACCAAATATTTTGAAAATTTGCCGATATTGCCAAAATTTCTGAAAATTACTCGAACCAATCGTTAGACCCCCATTTTGGTGAAATTTCAGTGAAATTTGTCACTGTGTTTCTTGGAGAATTTTAGCAAAATATCTTTTAATTTTTATACTAATATTATTATATAATTATATGTTAAGGATTTAATATATGCATAAATTGTGCCGAGTATGTGAGCTGGGAGTGGATATCTACTATCTAGTCCAAGTGCAACCCACGCTTAGCCTGGCTGGGTTTCGGGTCAGGCTTTCCACCTAAAAAATTGTATTTTCACATAAGACCCGAGCTGAAATCGGACCCAACCCGGTCCATTGAGAGCCTTAGCTTAAGGGGTCATATAGAGGGGTCTGAATTGGTTGGGTCAGGCCAGGTTCGGGTCGGGCCTCAAATGGGCTGATTATAATAAGACTTTTTAGAGGTAGCATATGCCAAGCCGATTAGTAATTGGGTCAGGCCGAGTCAAACCATTTATGAAACGAGCCTACTTAGCTTCGCCCATACCCGACCCATTTGCGGGCTTGTTGGCAATAGTTATATAAAAGAATTCAATTGATTGAGTTGGGCTGAGTTCGGGCTTAGCTTAAATGGGCCTATTTTTAATCAGACTTTTGGAACTAGTCTATACTTGGCCCACCTCGCGTGCTTACCCGTTTATGTATCAGTCCAATTTACCTTAGCCCATACTCGGCCCAATTTTGACTTACGAGGGTATGGCTTTATAAAACAAAAAAAATGCAAGTAAAAAATGCAACAATTGAGTAAATTAAGGGGAAAATGGAAAGTAGAGTGAAATTACCTATAAAGTAGATTTTACACACCTTATTCAAAGTGAAATAACACAAAGCAATTTATATATCCATATTTTATATTGAGCTAAACAATCATTTGATACTTCCATAAAAAAAATCGAAAAACCAATCATTTGACACCATAATTGTTACTTTTTACAAGTAAAAAAATTACTGTTTTACCTTAAAACTAAATTTTACATGAGAAGGCATTATCATGAATTGGACGCCTCTTAAGGACACGTTCACTTCACTGTAATCCCATAATATTACGCGCAATCCCTCTATTTTACTGTAAAAAGTATAACTTTAGTTGTTCATTTGGGTGTAATTTTTCGGGTTTTGTGCCACTAAATTTTACCTGCAATAATTTTGACTTACGAGGCTCAGGCTCGTAATATCAATTTATTGCAAGTAAAATGGCAATGGTTAAAATAAATCTCTCTTCTCTCTCTCTCTCTCTCTCTCTCTCTCTGCTCCAAATCTGCAATGGAGACTATCTCCTTCCTCCCGTCGCATGTGCCTCTGCAACTCCCCTCACGTGCATCTTCTCCAACCTCTCTCTTCATCAGAACCACCAAGCCTCCACTCTTCTATCACCGCTTCATCTGCCAAAGGAGCCGCCGAAATCTCTCAAAAACCTATCACCACCGAACGCTCTCACCAAACCCTAACCCCATTACTTTCCATTGGTAACCAAAATCAGAGCGTCGAGATCTTTTCCAGGGATAGGGATTTGTCCCATGAACCATTTTCGGGGTCGATTTCTCGAGATCTGGGGGACGAGTCGCCGGAATCTGGGTACGGTGAGTATTGGTACTCCATTTGCGAGAGTGCTCGCTGATCAGTGCATTGTTGAAGAAGAAGAAGATGGTGGAAGAACACAAAGGGGTTAGCAAAGCCAAATTTAGAGGAGAGAGAGAGAGAGAGAGAGAGAGAGAGAAGAAAAATTGGTGTATTTGGGTGGACTAGCAAAGCCAAGTTTCCAAGCAGAATGGCCATTACCTTATGATTCTTCTTCGCTCTCTCTCTCTCTCTCTCTCTCTCTATATATATATATATATATATCTTCCTTTTCTTTTGCTATATCAATATTACATTTAATTACTTAATTTAAAAATTGAAAAATTACAGCGTCAGGGGCATTATCACTAAAATTTTGGAAAATTAATTTTGGTGAAAGGATTACGAACACGGATTTTTATGGGATTAGTTTATGTGAAGGTAAAGTTTTGTTAATTGATGACTGTTTGATGAATGACCAGTCACCAGAGTATCATCCACATAATTTGTTTTCTAATATTTTATATTATTCATAAAATATAAATAGTGTGCTTATAAAAATAAAATAAAATAAAATAAATTATAAATAGTATGGGGTCCACGTCATTTGGACGGAAGGAGTGGATGATGGGTTAGCGTGGAAGAGAGTGATTTGATTCACATTCTGAGTGAGCTCTTCGTTTTTATAATGATGTGGGTAAATGTGAACCGATAGATTAACTTGAACGGGGATGGATGACACACCCCTAAATTTTCATGCGAAACAAACACCTTTACAATGGCCGATGAAGAAATATAAAATGAGGAGACATGACAATTTCAGATAGATAAGAATACATGTAAAAAATTACAGAAATCGTTCACTTCGTCGTAAAGTAAATAGTAGTACATAAAATAGATTTTACACCTTCATTTTATAGTGAACTGAACAATCATATTACACCGGAGATGTACCTTTTTACAAGTAAAAATAGTGTGTTTTATTACATGCAATTGAATTACAGCAAAGTATACGAGCTGTAATCCGAATTAATGAAAAGTCCACACTCGATGAAATCTCATGCCATGTCATGGGGTCCAAAAAAATGGTAACCCGTATTCCTAGTCAGTTGGATAATGGTTGGTAGGGCTCTCAAAGGCCAGGTTTAGTGACAAATCGCTAAAATTTAGTGTCGCACGTTGAGAGCACTACCTTAAGCTCTCTTACCAATCAAAAGAAAAACGTGTAATGGAATGTAAAAGTCAGTAATCTAAAAATCTATGGTTTAATAGGGTGGAATGAAAAAGAATCTCTATTATGTGATTCAAAGGGGTCACATACTTTTAAAAATAACGCCTAACATGTAAATCTCAAAAAAAGTTTTGGCCTCTCATTTTAAAGGCTGACTACTTTGAATTGTACCATATAGATGTGCCTTTGTATTGTAACTGATTGTAAATGCTTTTCCATCCCAATCTTTGGCATCATTGATCTTTTTAGATACGGTCATCAAATCAAAGGGTGCAATTGGTAAAATTGTGTCATGTGTCTATAAAAATGTGACGATGTTTCCAAAATAATTGTAGAACGAGTTTAGTATTAAATATGAAGTCTTAAAATTAATATTAGATAAGTGGCCGGAGCTCAGGCAACTTAGTGTTTGTGTTACTATTTGGGATGTGTGTCATAAGGAATCATCATTTGTGACATTTAAGAAGTGTATCATGATCTACAAATATTTAGTCCAAACGATTGGGTCCAAAACTGATCTCCTATCACCAAAGTCAAAACAGCCAAATATCATCTAAAACTAACGGCTATCATGTAAATCCAACATATCATTAGTCTTGGAGGGCCTTTGATCGCTTTGAATCATATGATGTAGATTGTCTCTTGAACTAATCTTTTGCCTTTCAGAATTTGAGATCATGAGCATCAAATCACAAGGAACACAATGGTTTCACTTGTCATGCATCCTCAAAAGTGACCCTAAGTATCAAGAGCGTCGAGGTGAGACATGTAATACATCTCTTGTATAAAGTTGATTAGACATACACCCGGTCGACCACACACCATGTGTCTTGTCACCGTGAACCCAACACTAAGGAGTCCCCACTTGGCTCAGCTCCGCCAGATTGGGATCACTCGAGTAGAGCACGGAATTATTATTATACACGAGGAAGACTACCATGGATGCATGGTCCCTATAAAGATATCCCAAGGTGCATTTTAAATTCACCTACCGAATCTTTGAGTTCACTCATGTTGAAACCGAATTACTGCTTTGAATCAAATGATAGAGATCATTTTTCGTCCCAATCTTTCACACGATGGATCTTGAGATCATTAGAATACAATCAGACGGTCAATTTTTGACTTCATGTGGCACACATAAAAAGAAATGACCTTAAAATTAGGTTTGAGTGTGATGAGTTCTATGTGATGTTAAGATCACTTTTCTGAAATGTGTTCCTTTTGAAATGAAAAACTGACCGTCTAAGGGTATGCCCATGATCTCTAGATCCATCATGTGAAAAATTGGGACGAAAAATGATCTCTGTTGTCTGTTTTGAAGAAGTCAATGGGTTGTGGGTAAATTCAAGGATTCGGTAGGTGAGTTTAAAGGTACCCCATTCGGAAAATGTGCATGCTTAAATTTAAATGGGTTTTATTTTTATTTTTATTTTTATTTATTTGTTTATTTATTTATATATATTTTTATAATTTCTTATTATATAAGGGCTAGCTGAGTGTTGGTCAAAATTGTGATGTTTTGAGATTAGATCTTGCCCCATTGGTGATGCCGTCAAGCTTGTAGCGTTGAGGTTAGGGGTTTAATTCCCATGCTTATCTACAAAAATAAAAAATAAAATTTGCGATGGTTAACTCTTACAATTATTACAAGGGAGGTTACTACTAACCTGAATGGAATACTCAATATCCCCCCACTTACCAGCTGACTTCTTTGAGTTAGATAATTAGGATTGTTTTTGTTCCAATCTTTCACATAATGGATCTTGAGATCATGAACCTATCATGAAATGGTCAGATTTTGATTCCACGTGGTATACATTCTAAAAAATGAACATGATCATGACATACATTGAATGTGACACTTGTATCACCTTTCACAATGTGTGCCGCGTGGAATCAACATCTAACTGTCCGATGGTACATATGATCTCAAGATTCGATGTGAAGGATTGGGACGAAAAATGATCTCTATCGCTTGATTCAAAGTACTCAATGATTTTCAATTGTGACTAGTGGGGGATGTTTAGGCTGCGTATAGCATAGCTCTTTGCTAGCCTCTGCCATAGTAGAGTTCACCTGCTTTAGCAGGTTTCCATCCTCTTTGCTAATATCTTGCTGCTACCTGCTTTAGTAGGTATCCCTTCTCCTTGATGACTCCTTACATAGCAAGATTTTATGCAAGGTTTACCTATTCAGTAGTTCTACCCTCCTCTCTACTAACTCCTTGTCAGAGCATATTTTATTTGCTCCGATAGGGAGTTACTAGAGAGTAGGGAGGTTACTACTAGAGTAGATAAATCCTCCTTTGTAGAGAGTTAAAAAGAGAACCAATTAAAACAGATGAACTCTGCTGTGGTAGGGGCTACCAAAGTCCTATGCCATATGCAGCCTTAGTATTTCGTGGGGGGTTGGTAGCAACCCCCTTTTTAAAAGTTCCAATTTTCTAAGCAGAGCCATTGCTTCCACACGAGATGTTGATCCTTGCACATAGTTTAAAAGAATTGATATTTTCGGGACCTAGCCATGTGAAAACATCTTTTAAGCCATCTGATTTGCGAGGCATGAGCTAAAGTTCTTAGGTGCAAAAAATTGGTACAAAATACAATCTTTATTATCATATGATTTTATGCACTCAAAAAGCAATTATATAATTAAATAGTTGATTGCGTTAAATCCTATAGAGAACTTGTTTTGTTCCAATCTTTTGCAATGGATATCTTAAGATCACGCCCTTCAAATTAGATGACTTAAATGGTATTTTCACATCGCGCACGTCACCAGAATACCAAGTATCTCTTTTAAGAGTTAGTCTACAATAAGTGTCCCCCATCATGTGCATTAAAGCAGTCAACACATCTGTGTGACTGTGTGATTGTGTGGCGTGCACGGATTTCCTAGCATTGGAAGTTCGTGTAGATGTGTGGATTGTCGGGTCCACCCATGATAGGTGGATACTCATTGTAGACTAACTCTTCTTTCAAACTATGTGCAAGGGCCAATTGTGTGCAAGTAATGGCTCCCTTTTCTAAAACTATGATTTCTAACCGTGACTGACTATGCTAACCATATGTATCAAAGTAGGACTATGATAACCCAAATTTATGCCATATGACACAGCTCTAATAAACCTAAATGCTCCAACTAGTATCTCATTATTAACACATTTCTTAACAATAGAATTACTTAGAAGATTCATACCATCCAATTGATGTATTTTAATATGAAACGTTAAAAAATGCACAATTGCCATAGTAGAGGTCATACTTCCAACGCTTGAAATTCTTAGATGAGAATATATTCTACCTTTGATGACTTCAAAAGATATAGAAGTGGATGTCACGTGCCATTTATCTTTTTTAAAAATCGTAAAGATGCGAATAGGTAGTCTTTCATAAAAATGAAAATCATTTTGAAGAGGGTTAATAGTTAGAGGTGTAAATGGGGTTTTGAGTCCACTGAAAATGTTAGGTACCAAGCCACACTTGCTTATGCGTAACAAGCTAGGCCACGACTTTCACAACACCTGAATGAGAACTAGTTTAACACCCGACACAACTTGTTTGGATAGTACATTATTTATATAAACTAAATTCATCTAATTAAAATTTACTCTATTTTTGAATTTAATAAAATTGAGATTTATATTGCTACTCACTTGTGTTCCGTTTCCTAGCGCTACATAAATTATAAATTGCTTTCCTTTAATTTTATAGGACTTGTTTGGAGGCTTCAAACTCAATTTTTTCATTTTTCATTCAAAAGTAAGTAGGATTGAATAGAAAGGGGTGTCAATCAAACATTGACCCTAATGAACCTCAAGGGTTATGGCGTGATAGCCAAGTACCTACCTCAGGAATTGTGAGACTTGATTTAGACCACCCTAGGGATTTACATCTTGTGTTGATGCGACAAGTGCTAACTTGGGGTGCGCATATGCCGTGGGATCAGTCAGGTTCTCTAAGATTCCCAAACACCCAAGTTATCAAAAAAAACAATTGACCCTAATAATCAATCAACAAATTTATTAGACATCTAAAACATAAACAAGAAAAGATGCAACCTATTTACTAATATTTTTCACCGATTAAAATTAATTAGGTTCGAGAGCAACATATGATTTTTAATTACACTATATCATGATAAAATGGAAATGTATGGTATGATAAAGTACTAAACTCTGATAATCTATTGTTGTAGATGATTTTTATTTCAATTCTTAGTAACATGCTTTTATTTTTCTTTACTCTTTTGTAGTGGCTTTTGGGATCCCGCTTTTATAACATAACAAATAACACACTCGGAGGACAAGGATCAAAATTCCGGATTTTGTTTGGTTTCGGTGGAGACCGAAATTTCACCCGAATTTTCCCCCTAATACAAAATTTGAAATTTTTTGATTTCATTTCGATTTCAGTGGGGACCGAAACCAAAATTTTGAACTGAAATTTCGATCATTTTGACAAAAATTTTGAACCTTGCCGTACAATGCAAAAGACAAAAACGAAAAAAGAAAAGAGAGAGAGAGAGAGAGAGAGAGAGAGAGAGAGAGAGAGAGGTGAGCCTTCTAAACAAATACTAAGTGGACATTGCTACAAAAAATAATAATATCATAAACAGAATAAAAAACTAATTATGTGTAAAAAATAAAATAATAATATTCAATAGATTTCTTCGCCATCAAAATAGTCTGTACTAGTATATTATTGGCGTTGAGCCTGAGCACCCAATACAAACCATACAATAGCGACCCTCACATACCCCTATGTAATGGTCCACCAAGAACGGAGTACTGATTATTTAAGTGGGGATTGCTCATATCATCTATAGTAGTAGGCTTTAGGTCATTGGTTCTGGTCACATCATCTAGCAGGATGCGGATCTGAATCATTTATGTTAATCGACTATTTGTTCCATGAACATGATAGCCTGTTTCAGACAAGGGTAGCTATTTTAGCAACTCAATATACTTGCGGCAGGCACAACTGATGAGTCCAACTATCCTATCTTTGACTGCCTTGAATCAGATGATAGTGGTTGTTTTTTCGTCCCAATCTTTGACATATAAGATCTATAGATCATTGGCCAGATGATCATATATTTGTAGACACCAAAATTTAACCCAAGAAATGATCGACACGTACTTCAAGAAGATGTACCCCTGAGCCTCTGAGAGCATTTCCCAAACCCTTAGGAATCATCCTGAACTCTTAGGAACTATCCAAATCCTTAGAACTCATCATGAACCCTTAGAAAATCAGAGCAGTGATTGAAAAGAGGAGTGCCAAAGTTTATATGAACATTTGCTGTAGCTGAGGCCTATGCCATTGGAAATAGGAGGTTCCCAGCTTTCCAACAAGCCAAGAATCGCCTGATTTTGAGTTGTACATCAAAAGTTATGAAGATTTAATGAAAGTACATAAATGCAGGATTTTACTCATGTGTACATCCGAAAGTACATTAATGCAGGATTTTACTCATGCGTTCATTGGATGTACGCATGAGCAATTTTTTTGTAGAAATTGGCTATGCGTACAACCAATATACGCATAGCCAAATTTGGTTTTTTTACTTTAGATTGAGCTGCATACAACCAAAAAATCAAAGTTTAAAATTTGTTTTTTCTTCAAAAATGATCGAATTCGAACTTGTGGGTTTAACTTGTTGACCATCCAAAGTTTCAAGGTGTGTTTCTTTAGGACCCTAATGCTTCTATTATCTCTCTTTATCACCTTTTTGCCATTTAAATCCCCACTCTATCATCTACCATTAAAATCCAATTCACACCTCTCCAAGCCCTTAAAAAAATTTAAAAACCTTAGATTTTAAATTACCTAATTTCTAAACCAATTAGTGAGTTAATCACTTACTAATTACCCTCATTAGTGGGTTAATCACTTACTAATTACCCTCAACTCTATAAATAGAGGGCCACCCCTCCCTTATTTAAGGATCTTTTAAAATTTTCAAGAGAAAAAATTCTACCCATTTGTCTCCTCATTTGTCTAAAAACTTAGAGCCTTAGCCCATCTTATACTATCATTTTCATCATCACTCCCAAGCTCCAAGCCTTAGCTTGTTAAGACCCTTACCTTAACCCTTTTGCTATCGGAAGCTCACCGGTGTTGCTCTCGCACGTAGATTCAACCACAGTGCTATAAAGGCTTGAGAGCTCCGACTCTCCCCTCTATTCCTGTATCTTCTTTTTGCTTTTCCTCTATCCTATAATTTGAGCTGTTATACCGTCGAAATTACGGTGATTGCAAGGGGGCTCAAATAGGATCAGAATGCCTTCGAGCAAGGGAAAGTGCCGCTCAGTTTGTTTCTTTATATATATATATATATAAACCAACCAAACATAGACCCGACCATAGTAGAGCCACTTACGAGCCTTAACACCTTCTCAATTGATAACTGAAGCCCCTACCCAAGAGTCTTTGGTGTTGACTGGTAAATTGGAGTCATATTTTGCACTTGGGTGCTTAAAATACTGATTTTGGATATCTCGGGACGCCAAAAGCTCCGGGTGGTGACTTCATTTCTTTTAATGAATGCATTGTCGTGACGGATTGATAAAATCTATGATTGCACAAATGACGACTCTGTTGGAGATATTTTTAGAACTTCTACTTGAATTTGGCTCCCTTTGCATGTGTTTTTGTTGATTTTTTATTTTGCTCATTACAACTCCACGGGACTCTCACCACCCATTTTTGGCTTCAAGAAAACTTCCTTAAAAATTGAATTAAGAGGGGACTTAATCAAATTATTCTTGTGGGTAGATTTTATAAAAGGGGAGATTTTTTAGGCAGCAATATACCCATCTCGGTTCTAAGCATAGTCACAAAATCGGAGTTTGGCAATAGTTCGGTGAGGTTAAAATTCGAAAAAATTCGAAAAAATCGGGAAGTTTGGGAAATTATTCGAAGGAAAAATTGGTGAGAAAAATTAAAAATTAAAATAAAATGATTTAAAATTTAAAAAAAAAAAAAGATTAAAAAAAATAGTTTGTCACAATTTTTTGAATAATTCAGGAATTATTCGGGAATAATTTGCAAAGTTCGGTGATTTGGCGATTTTTAGAATAATTCACAAATAATTCGGGGGACCTTAAATTCGCAAAATATTTGCGAATTTTTTAAAAATTCGGCGATTTTTGTGACTATGTTCCAAGTAGAGAGGCAGCCCTAGTGGTGATAATCTTGAAAGGAACCATCCCATCCAGTATCTGAGAAGGCGCTCGCGTCGGAGGTATATCGGGTGGGTGACTGAACTTTATAAAGCCGTAACACCTTGGAGAGTGCATTAGTCGCATCGAAACAAACTTGTATCTCTTAAGTACGGAGAGGAGGGACCCGATAAGGAAAAAAAATTTGTCCCCAGAGGCATCGCTTCCAAAAACCCAAAATCTGCCCAACTCAGATATGCAATATGGAGGAAAGTATATATATATATATATATATATTAAGCTATGCATACATCCATTGTACGCATAGGTAAAATTTCTAAAACTTTGCACATGCGTACATCCATTGTCCACACAGCTTAAATTTTGGAAGATTTGCTCATGCGTACATCCATTGTACGCATAGCTTAAAAAACCTAGAAATTTGCTCATTGTCCCCCGACCTCCAGCTTAGTGGTTTTAAGACCCCTGATAAATCCCACACTTTCGACACCCAAAACGCACTCGCCGGTCAAGAGAGGTCGCCCTCTTATTGATTCTTCTGAGGGATCGGGTTGTCGCGCGGATTTATGTGCCTTTGCATAGATCAAAAGTTTCTCTGATTCTTCAAAAGTGCATCGAGATCCCGCCGTGGGAGGCATTTGGGGTATAAAACCCACCCGAAAAGGGAGTTATAAAGGCCCCAAGAAGCACCACCGGAATCAAAGGAAAAGAAGTTAAAAAAAATTCATTTCAAAAAATTTCAAACTCATCAAATAAATAAATAAATAAATATATATATATATATATATATATATATATATATATATATATATATATATATATATATATATACAAAAAAAAAACCCCAAAAAGAGAACTCATGGTGCCGTAACCATGACATTGCCTCACCTGCCATCATCTCGAAGGGGTAGGAGAAAAAAGGTTTTTGGGCCATACCCAAAAAATTCATACTTTACCCGCCTCCAAACCATGTCTTGAGCGGTTGATCCAACCGTCTTTGACTTGGATTCATCCCCACCACATTCCCCATCGCATTCCCACACGGAGGAGATACTCATCTCCGACCCCTCCGCCCAATCTTGATTCAATGTTATGGGTCCATTTGGAGCCCCCATTTTTCCCTCCACATCCTCTCCAAATACACCCAATCTCTCTGCACATCAACCCAACATATACGCCATTTTTTCCCCACATCAACCCAAGTCATGCCCAAATTTTCACATACCTCCACTCAAACTCCACCCCATTTTTCACCAACATCCACAAAAAATCCACCCC
This sequence comes from Chloranthus sessilifolius, assembly GCA_021018995.1. Classification (NCBI taxonomy): domain Eukaryota; kingdom Viridiplantae; phylum Streptophyta; class Magnoliopsida; order Chloranthales; family Chloranthaceae; genus Chloranthus; species Chloranthus sessilifolius. Next base: position 77,881,581 of record CM037597.1, on the reverse strand, counting down.
ATTTTTTCTTTACATTCACCCAAAGTCATACCCCATTTTCCTTCCACATCTATCCAAAATCCAACCCAACTCTCCAAATTCACCCAACATACACCCAAATTTCCCCCATCCATCCAACACACACCCAATTTTCCCTCTACATCCAATCCAATGCTTAAATTTCCCCTCACATCTACCCATCCCTCATTATATGAATCCTCCACATCTACCCCCATGATCGATCCTATAGTCATAATGGATGACTTGGAAGGCCTCCCAAAGCCTTCCTCATCCATCCCAAATACCCCCCAAATCCATTACAAACCCTCAAAACTCTCCACACCCCATTTCCCCAAAATCACAATCAATCGCCCATAGTCATACCATCCAAGGCCCTTCCCATCAACCATGGGGCCATTTGAGTGGGCCTCAAAGGCCCAACCCCCAATCCCAAGCTCACTCAGGCCCAAATCCGAGGGTGACATTCTCAAACCCTCCATTATTCTCCCAATTCCCCACTTACACCCACATCCAACACCCCCGTCCCCCCTCCAATAGCAAACCCACTTCATCCAATCCCTCAATCTGGCACAAGCCCCATTCATCCACACCCAACCCAATATGGGAATCCACCCCACACCATCAGCCACCCCCAATTTATCCATTCACACACTCCCCATCCGAATCCTCAAAATATCCACCTGATGCAATGGCCTCATCGGGTACTCGCTCAAAATCCACAATTCACCCATCCCCTTACCCGACAAGCCACTCACCAAAGCTTTCCTCACTCACAATGGCTTAACCATGCACTCGTCCAAGCCATGCTGAATTAGCAAGATAACCTTATTCCTCTCCCGTTAATCGATATGGGTAACCAATATGAGGAGGATGAAGCTCGAAATAGTGGGGCCTACATGAGGGCATTTACCAATTTTACCCCTCCAACCCACCTTTACCAACCTACATGCCATTCAAAATGAAGAGAGGCAGCCAAGCGGGAGAGCAGCTCCAATTCTACAATCTAGGGAATTGAAACTGTTAAAAGAATAAATGGACAAGATCCAAAAATAGTTGATGAAGTTAGGGGGAGCCGAGACACATGCTACCGATTTTTTCGATTTATGTCTGTTTGCCAAGGTGCCTTTGCCACCTAAGTTTAAAGTGCCATCATTCGATAAATACAACGGCACCGACAATCCCATTACACACCTCAAGTCATATTGTGGGGACATGTGCCAATATGGAGGGGATGAGCGCTTGCTTATAAAAGTTTTTAAAAAGAGTCTCACGGGACCCGCGTTAAGATGGTCCACTTCTCTTGAGCCGTCCATGATAAAAACCTAGAAAGACCTCACCCACCTATTCCAAGAACAATACGTCTACAACATGGGCATTGAGCCACGCAAGTTCGATTTGGCCCATCTGAGGCAGAAGTTCGATGAGACCTTTAATGAATACCTTGGAAGGTGGAGGGCCTTAGCAGCTCAAGTAAGGAACCGTATCCCGGACGAGGAGCAAATGGAGATGATCTCGAAAACTGTCCTACCCATTATCTCTAATTTTCTGGTGTACCAGCAGTAAGCCAACTTCGCTGATTTGGTAAGAAATGTCGACCGCTGCGAAGACGGGTAAGAGAGGGGCGGTTAAACAAAAATACAACCAGTGGGTCCAATGGGGTCCGTAAATTTGCCGAACAAAGGACTGAGAGAATGATAAGGGCATAGGTCCAAGCTATAATAACCACTCAGCCAACACCAACATGGTATCTTTCTAGTTTGGGGCAGCACAACGAGCCTCGATACCAATAAATCAGGCTCCACGACAGAACAATATCCCCTGGGGGCAACAAACCCCAGAACAGAGAAGGGCCCGCCTTTACCGAGTATTTACGCCTTTGGGGCAGTCCCTGAGTATCTTATTGCCCTTACTAATCGAAAAGACTTAGTCACTCGGCTTCAGCAGTGCCCCCACCGAATCCAATCCCAAGAAATTATGACCCCAATACACACTGCAACTTTCACCAGGAACCGGGGCATCATATCGATCAGTGTTTTCCTTTGAAGCACATGATAGAGGATTTGATAGAGGTGGGAAAGATCATCCCTCTGGCGCCTCCGCAGGTAAACCCCCATACCAATATACTGCAGACGCCATTACCACCACACCCACAGGGAAGAATGGGCCCGAGGGCCACAATTAATATGCTACAAGAAGAGATAGACCCCTCGAAATATATCGGCACATTGGAAAGTTACGAAACGCTAGGGTAGGAAAACCACATTTGGCCCAATTTCGCCACACCATCATCAACCCATCCACCTTCACCTCCCGCACCAACCCAATATAGCTAGCCCAGTACTGCTGCATTGTACCATTATATTCATCTCCAACACCAACCCAATACAGTCGGCCCAATTTTTCCACATCATCATCAGTCCAGCTGCCTCCTATACCAGTCAACAACATTTGGTCTAACATTGCCACACTAGCCTCGCCAGTTCAATCATATCCGACATCTTCATTCATCCCATTTCAAACTCCTGAACCAACATATGATCCCCATTAGGTCCTGCTCAACTACAACTAAACGGATGCCAATGTAGGCGACAACAGAGAAGGGGTAGTAGAATTCATAACCCGGTCAGACAGAATCTCTAAGCAACTAGAGGTGTCAGCACCGACCTAACCTGAAGAAAGATGGGCACCAATGGTTGTACACCTCATGGAACAGATGAGACGAAAACACGCATTAGAAACAAAGCTAAAAAAAATGCCGACTCACATCACCATCTGAGACTTACTGATGAAGTCTCCGTCCCACTTCCAAGCTCTAATGGGGGCACTGAAAGACGCTCATGTCTTCGGTAAAGTTTCCCTAGATGAGGTGGGACAGATGATTGGACAGGTGTTGGCTTCTAATGCCATATCGTTCTCAGACATCGATCTCCCGGTCGAAGGAGGCAACCACTCCCCTCAATATTATGGTAGAAACGACAAACTTGATGATCCTTTTGGTACTAGTAGATAACGGCTCGACACTAAATGTGTGCCCTTTGAGAACTGCGACCCGGATAGGGGTCGATCCGTCAACGTTCAACGTTCAAACCGGGCAGGACAGGAGCCTGAGGGTTTAATAACACCATGAGAGAAGTGATAGGAGGAGTCGATCTTGAGCTACCATTAGGCCAATGACCTCCATCCCGTTCCAAGTCATGGATATCAAATCCACTTTCAATCTAATGTTAGGGCGCCCATGGCTGCACGAAATAGGGGCAATATCTTCAACCTTGCATCAAAAACTCAGGTTTATATCATATCAGAAGGTCATTACCATCATGGGAGAGGGGTGATAAGAAATAGAGAAAATAACCTACAACATCGAAAATCTCAAGATGCTAGATATACCACACACAACTGAGGACACAGAGCTTCATAGTTTTTAATATGATATGTCAACGACAGTACTGGCATCAAAATCCCCCGAAAAGGCCATGAAGAAAATAAGAGGAATGATTACAGCGATAGGAATGCTCCAAAAGTGGGTTACCAGAGAGGTAAAGGGTTGAGCCCTCGCTTGCAAGGCAAGAAGGACCTAGTCAGAGCGAAAGACGGTCAACATGCTAGATTTGGCTTAGGCTACAAGCCTATTGAAGAAGAAATCCAAGAGGCCAAGGAAAAGGCCCGAGCCATATTCGTCGGCAAAGCCAGGGGGATAGACCTGGAAGACGAACCCCGTCTCTGGCCACACATCATGAACACATTTGTAAGTGTCGGAGTCATTAAAATTGATCAAAATGGGGCAACATAGCTGACCCCGCACAAAAAGGCCACCATCCACCAAACCAATCCCCAAATCATTCCCTCGAAAATTGAAATAGACCTCGCCTCGCTGTCACTCTTTGAGGAGGAGGTACCCCCACTGATGCAGCCACCTGCCATGACCTGTTAGCATTCGTTTTGTGTATCTCTAATTAAGTCTTAATCTATTGCAAGCGCACAATAAAAATTATAGAGCTGGTATAGGATTGTTCCCACGAAGACAGGTTTCTCTGTAATAACTTAATTTTTTTGAAAACTTATATTTATCTTTTAAGTTCCTAAACTACTGGAGAAATAAGAATAAAAGAATTGTTCTTAATCTAAATTGCAGAAAATAAATCCTAATCCTCCTTCAGATTATAGTTGTCAATCACAATCTTCAGTATCGGATATTTATGAATTTAAAGAGTACCGTTACACTATATATCAAGTTTCCTAGCATTGGTCGTCAATCAATACTAAAATCCTATCAATACAGATTTAATCTAATCAACGATCTCTTAAAATTTGGGCATCAATCAAATTCTAGAAAACTAAAGTTGAAAAAGTAAAAACCGTTACACTAATCTGCAAACATCAACCTGAGTCGTCAATTAAAATTAAAATTCAGAGATGTTTATAAAGTAGGAAATAATAATAAAATAAATCTAAATTATAAAGCAATAAAATTATATCTTTTACCCCTCAGACATAGTCGTCAATTGCTTCTGAGAAACTACAGATGTCTACTCTATTCTTCAGCTTTCAATTGCAATCGTCAATTGCTCTTGAGAATCCTTGGATAACTAATCTACAAAGTAATAAAATATACTCTAAATTTGATCGGAAGAAAACACAACTTCAGTCGTCAATTGATGCTGAGAATTTCTTCGATGATTTATTCCTACACCGCACTCTCTTATTTATAGATTATAAGGAGTCAGTTTACAAGTTCTAATTTTAATAAAAGAAATAAAAAGATTCCAATTATAACTCTAATTCTAACTTTATCTGTTCTTTGCTTTCCATACTTGATGCGCTTCTGGGTTGTTCCTTTTTATTCAGTAGTGGAGATCTTATGGAGTCTCTCTTCATCAATCTTCTCAGATCCGTGATATGCCAAACTTCTAATTCAAGAGTTCTTCTAATTCATTGCATGGCAGTGCAGATCTTCACATGATCCGCAACAATAGTAGCAGTAGGAAAGCTTTTGTTAATACAATCGTAAATCACGTGTAACTTCCCCAAAATTTGGGCTTTGAATAGTATCCTCAGGATGCGTGGCCGACTGATCATAAGTTGGACCAAGAGAAGGTCAACTTGATGACTTGAGTTAGATTAGGTTCGACGTGAATGTGCTTGTGAGTGTGGGTTAGATGTTACTAGAAGTCACATATACCTGTTATAGGTGTGTGTGCTTTGATCCAAATATAAGGAATGAGTTGAAGTAACTTAAGAGGAGTTATTTCTCTTTGGTTTGGTTGGTGTGTAGAGATTTATGAAGAGAGGGAGAGAGAATTTAGAGAGAAAGAGAGAGTAAATGCTAGAGGTTTTATGTGGAATTATGAATTTAAGGAGCACGTGAACCATTAATTACGACAGTAACGTGTGGGGATTCGTGGAATCAAAGCTAAGAGCCCTAGCTTTTAGATTCAAGCCTGTAAATCATTCATACATGGATTAAGGTGAGATTTCTTTAAATTATGATGTATATGTTGTTGTGCATTGATTTAATGTTTAAATGGTGAATTAAAGATATAGAAAAGAGAGGAAAATTAAAAGAAAAGAAAGTAGGAAGAAATGCCCGAAGAGGGCTGAGTTCTTGTCAAAATCGATTAATCGATTTTGACCTGAAGGTAAATCTGGGCACTAATGCCTGAAACTGATTAATCGAAATGAATTTGATTAATCGTTTTGAAATCGATTAATCGTCTGTGCACTCCCAGTGGTTGGAAAATGAGGAGTCTGGGAAAATCGATTAATCAATTTATGGATCGATTAATTTATTTTGGAATTTCGATTAATCGATTTGGGATTGATTAATCGATTTTGGAAAATTCGATTAATCGATATGGAGATCGATTAATCAATTTTGGCAGTTTCTGATTGAGTTTTATTTTGGACTTTGGAGTTTTGGGGGAGTCTTGTACTTTTTTTTTATGCATCGTTCTTGATGCTTTCTATGTGTTATGATGTAATTTAGGTTGAATGCTTGAGTATGAGCATGGGAAGTCACAATAGACCTTGACGCTTGGCAATTGAAACGCGTGGGGTAGGGAATGCCTTGAATATGTACTTTAATTACAATAGCATGTATGTATTGATGTAGAAATGAATAAGCTATGCGTTGAGAGCATAGAGATGCATATGTTTTCTTGAAAAATAGTTGAACACCTGAAATTAAAGTGTGTGTGTGTGTGTGTGTGTGTGTGTGTGTGTGTTTGTGTGTATGTGAACATTAAGTAAGGAAGTAAATGTGCTATGAGTATGTAACATCCCAAGGGGGTGTGAATGTTATAAGGGCATCTAAGTGATGCATATGAGTTGGTTACATCCCAGGGATGTATGGAAAATTGTGAACATCCGAGAGATGTGATGTTAAGTAAAATGAGAATTGATCATGGCTAAGATACTATGTTTAGCACAATTACACGGCGAATAACTATATGTATTTGTACATTTGATTTAAGGTTTGGAGAATACCCCTCCAACATGGCGGTATACCTGTGACTGACTCGGCAGGATATTCGTGACCGGTACGGCGGCCAATCTGTACACTAGTAAGACATCCCAGGGATGTATGTGAGCTTAGTACCCTGTCGCCTATGAGGAAGGGACCTGAGTAGAATTACATGAATGAAAAAGGATATGAAAAATAGTCTGATTGGACGACGATGGTGGTTATTCCATCGGGGCTCGAGGCTATAGTGCATCGAGGATTATTTAAGTTATTGATTTAAGTTTTGAGCCTGATCTTTATCTTTTGAGAACAAGTTAAAAACAAGTAAACACATGTAGAGTAACAGATGCATTCAGTTCATGCTTACAGTGACTTAAACTATTTTTCAGTTATTTTTATTGATAAATCATATTTCTAAATGTCATGGAATATATGTTAGTAAGTAGATTTATATGTTCACATTGTTGTTTTCCTATTGAGCTATGATGTAGCTCACCCTTTAGACTATATGTCGCAGGTCTGGTGCTTGCTGTTGCTACTGCTTCAGGGGATGTTGATATGGAGGATTTGGATTATGTGCCTAGGGAGGAGTTAGAGCCCCTTCTTGAAGATTTCTTCTAGAGGACCCCTGCGTACTTTGATTGATTTTGGAGAGAGAAACTGTACGACTTGGTATGTCCAACCCTATTTTGAGAAAATGTAATATAAAATGAGAAATTCTTTTGGCGAATCATCCAAGGTGATTGTGTGTCGTCCCTGATGGTTCAGGTGGGTTCTCTTGCTCATGCAGTGGTATGAGATCAGAACCTTCTTTTGGAATACGTGTTTTGACGTTACTTTATAAAATTGAAGATTTAGTTTAGTATGAGTTCTTATGCTTTTAAATTGCTTTATTGTTGCTTGGATATACGAATGTTCCGTGCAGGCTTATGGGGCACGACCTCGAGGGTCGTGTTGATGGCACGAGTTTTGGGGTGTCAAAATCCGGGCTGTCACAGTTAATATCAGAGAAATTTCTTTTAGAATTTCTGACAAGTCTTGATTTTATTAGAGCATAGGACCTTCTACTAATGAAACTGTGGTTTCATGTGCAGAGCGTGATGTCTTCTAGAGGAAGAGGTCGACCTAAGGGCGATCATGAAAGAAACTTGTGGAGCAGAGACGATATTGTCTCAACTTTGAATAGAGTACCGTTGGGGAATAGAGTGGCCCCAGGAAGTAGTGGTCAAGAGAACTGAAACCAAGAAGAGAATCAAAATAGAGATCGTCAGGATAGGGATCAGCGAGAATAAGAAAGGGTAAGAGAAAGAAACGAAGAGAGAGAAGAGCGTCAAAGGATGATGCACACCATGGAAACCATGCCAAATGCCATGGCTTAGCAAGTAGCATCCTTGGCAGTTCATAATGCCAGTGACCAGCATCAGCCACCTACACCTCTAGTGGGGACTACACAGACATTGCCCTCTGCATTCACAGAGTTTAGGAGGTTGCGTCCTCCGAGTTTTTCAGGGCAAGTAGAGCCAATGGATGCAAAAAATTGGCTGAGTGAGATGGAGAAAGTGTTCAGCGTGCTTATGTGCACGGAGGATGAAAGTGTCCATTGGGCAGCGTATATGTTAGATGGGGAGATAGACCCATGGTGGAAGTCCGTGTCTAGGACTAGGGCTCAGGAAACCCCAGGATTGCCATGGACATGGGAGGAATTTATGGATGAGTTTAACAAACAGTACTTCCCTGAAGTAGTACGCAATTAGATGGAAGTTAAATTTCTTTAGCTCGAGCAGGGAAGGATGTCAGTGAGGGAGTATGGAGTAGAGTTCATGAGGCCTGCTTGTTTTGCTCCTGACTTTGTAGTGACGGATTTGATGAAAGTCAAGAGACTACAACGTGGCTTGAGGCCGGATCTCAGGGGAAGGGTAGCAGCCTTTGAATTAAAGACCTATGGAGAGGTCATGAGTAAGGCCTTGGTAATAGAAGAAGACAATGAAGATCAGTTCCGAAGGAGAGATCAACAAGGAAGAGGAAGGACATATCAAAGTAAAGTGGGAAACTACGAGCCGGTGAATAAAAAGCCGCGATTCATAGCACCCATTCAGAGGCAACAGTTTCAAACTGATTATATTAGATCGGCGCAACAGACAAATTATCAGAGATTATCTATGCTTGTGTTTGGGAGGACAATTAGATATGAGAACCCTGCTACTACCACTGGAGTATCAGTTACCCAGGGCTTCTCGCGGGCAGCACCTACTACAGTTGAGACATGTGCCAAGTGTGGCAAGTCTCATAAAACAACGGATTGTAGAAGGGGTACTCGAGGTTGCTACAAGTGTGAAAAGATGGGCCACATTATCTAAGATTGCCTTGAGATGAGTAAAGAGAGAACGACTTCTGCTTCCATGCCAAGACCGATTCAAACACGGAAGCCGGTCATATGCATATATGTATGATATAGGTACCTTATAATTGTACGGAAAGGGAAGTGATGTAGCTTATGAGGCTAGAGTGTTGATAGACCCGGGGTCTACCCACTCATTTACTACGCCTCGATTCACAAAGAAGATGAAGGTCAACCCAGAGACGTTGGATTTTGTCTTAGCGGCATGGATCAAAATGCAGGAAAACCGGTACGTATCATCCGGTCGGAAAATCGATACGTATTGGTTTCGATCCGTATCGTTCGATACATTGAATGTATCGTTCGATACATACCATACAGTTGACTGTATCGAACGATACATTCAATGTATCATTCATGTCTGATACCGATATGTATTGTCCGATACGTGTCGATATCGGATGATATTTTGATCCATGCTTAGCGGTATCTATTCCGACTGGAGAATCGGTCAATACGGAGATGGTTTGTAAATCGGTGATAATGACCATTAGAGATGGGGATATCTATGAACTGGCAGTGAACTTAGTTTTATTAAATATGCAAGGATTTGACGTGATCCTTGGTATGGATTAATTGTCAGCTCATTGTACAACGGTAGATTGTAAGAACAAAGTTGCCATCTTCAGACCTAATACGAGGAGATCGTTTCAATTTCGAGGAATGAGATCGACATTTATGCCACTTGTATCCGCAGTTAGGGCCTAGCGCTTAATTAAAAAGGGGTGCAGTGGTTACTTGGCATTTTTGAAAGAAGATAAGGGAAGAATATTATTTCAGAGATCACAGTTGCGCGTGAATTTAAGGATGTATTTCTGAAGGAGTTGCCAGGTTTATCTCCTGATAGAGAGGTGGAATTTGCTATCGACTTAGCACCTGGAACGGAGCCTATTTCTAAAGCACCATATAGAATTGCTCCTGCTGAGTTGAAGGAGTGGAAAGATCAGTTGCAAGAGCTCATGAATAAGGGGTTTGTAAGACCTAGCATGTCTCCTTGGGGAGCACCGGTCTTACTTGTAAAGAAGAAAGACGGATCGATGTGACTGTGCATCGACTATCGTCAACTAAATAAACTAATCATCAAGAATCGATATCCATTACCTAGGATTGACAATTTATTTGATCAGTTGCAAGGAGTGAGGTATTTTTTCAAGATTGATCTGAGATCTGGATACCATCAGCGGAGAGTCAAGGCTGAGGACATTCAGAAGACATCATTCAGGAAATGGTACGGACACTACGAATTCTTAGTGATGCCGTTTGGTTTGATGAATGCACCGGTATCATTTATGGATTTGATAAATCGGGTGTTTAAACCACACCTGGACACTTGCGTCGTAGTATTCATAGACGACATCCTGATATATTTCATGTCAAAGAAGGAGCATAAAGAACATTTGAGAGTTGCCTTACAAACTCTATGTGAACACTAACTGTATGCCAAACTCAATAAGTGCAAGTTTTGGTTGGAGAAAGTTAGCTTTTTGGGACATGTTGTCTCAAAGGATGGTGTCACAGTTGATCTGGCTAAGATCGAAGCAGCGGTAAAATGGGAACAACCAAAGACAGTAATAGACATCCGTAGTTTCCTTGGTCTAGCTGGCTATTATCGACGTTTTATAGAGGGATTTCTAAAATATCGAGACCACTTACGAGATTCATAAGGAAGGATGCGAGATTTGAGTGGAGTGAAGCGTGTGAAAAGAGTTTTCAAAAACTCAAGAAGAGACTCACTTTAGATCCAGTGCTAGCAATTCCTTCAGGCAGTGGAGGGTTTGCGGTATATAGTGATGCTTCACATAATGGTTTGGGCTGCACGCTCAACCAACAAAATAAAGTGATTGCTTACGGGTTGAGACAGCTGAAAGATCACGAGAAGAACTACCCGACACATGACCTGAAACTAGCAGCGGTCATATTTGCGTTAAAATTTTTAAGATATTACTTGTACGGTGAGACCTTTGAGATCTTCACCGACCATAAGAGCCTCAGATACTTATTCACACAGAAGGAACTAAATGTGAGGTAGCGCAGATGGATAGAGTTTTTCAAGGACTATAATTGCTCCATACAGTATCACCCAGGCAAGACTAATGTAGTAGCCGATGCCTTGAGTCGTAAGGGTTCAGCTCAGTTAGCTAATCTGATCATGGGAATGCACCGATGGAAGGTGTTGAAGATCTTTTATTTTATAATGCAAATATCAAGGTGCAACCTACAGGAGCCTTATTGGCCAACATAACAGTGAGACCGATGATCTTTGAGCATATTCATGAGCTACAGATGAAAGACCCTGAGTTAACTAAAATTCAATAAGATGTGATTAAGGGCACCAAACAAGAGTTCTCAGTGAAAGAAGATGGTTCCTTACTATTCAAGGGACGTCTTTGTATTCCAAGTGATGCCGATCTGCGGCAAACTATTCTTGATGAGGCTCACAAATTGAAATATGCGATCCACCTCGATAGCACCAAAATGTATCAAGACTTGAGAAAGAATTACTGGTGGAGAGGTCTGAAGCAAGACATAGCCAAGTACGTGTCAAGGTGTTTGACATGTCAGCAGGTGAAAGTAGATCATAGACACCCTGCTGGGTTATTGCAGCCTCTACCTATACCAGAGTGGAAGTGGGAATCAATCTCCATGGATTTTATTATTGGGTTACCGCGTATAGCAGAAAGATACAATGCCATTTGGGTTGTTGTGGATCGATTAACCAAGTTAGCACATTTCTTGCCCTATAACACGATGTATACAGCAGGAGGACTCGCGGAGTTGTATATGAAGGAGATCGTATGTTCGCACGGAATTCTTAGTAGCGTTGTCTCTGATCGTGGCTTGTTATATACTCCAAAGTTTTGGAAGAAGTTTTAAGAAAGCATGGGTACGCGATTAGACTTTAGTTTAGCATTCCATCCATAGACCGATGGGCAAACAGAGTGGGTAAATCAGGTGATAGAAGATTTGCATAGAGCATGTATGCTTGAATTACAAGGATCATGGGATCAACACCTACCATTGATTGAATTTACGTATAACAATAGCTTCCAAGCGAGCATTGGAATGACACCCTATGAAGCTCTCTATGGAAGGTGATGTAGATCGCCTATAAATTGGAAAGAAATCGGTGAAAAGTTTATTTTAGGGCCGGAGTTGCTTGAAGATAACGCCATTGTCGTTTGTATGATAAGAGAGAGACTTAGATCGGCTCAGTGCAGACAGAAGAGCTATACCGATATCAAAAGAACGAGCGTGGACTATACCTTTGGCGAGCATGTGTTTGTGAAAGTATCGCCCATGAAAGACGTCATGAGATATGGGAAGAGGGGAAAGCTGAGTTCCCGTTATCTTGGACCCTTTGAGGTTTTGGGTCGAGTAGGCGAGGTCGCTTATCGCATTGGGTTACCTCCGTTGTTTGATCGGGTACATAATGTGTTTCATGTATCCATGCTCCGAAAGTATGTAAATGACCCTACCCATATCTTAGGAGGTCAACTGCTTGAAATGCACGAAGATATGACCGTGATAGAAGAAGCGGCTCAGATATTGGATAGAAAGAATAAGTTTTACGCACGAAGGTGATTCCTTTAGTGCTTGTCAGATGGAAGAATCATTCGGCCGAAGAAGCTATTTGGGAACGCGAGGCGGATGTAAGGGAACAGTATTTGGATTTGTTTGCGGAGAGCTGAGAGCAAAAATTTGGGCATTTCATGTATTTTTGCAAATTAACACGTCTATGTAAGCGAAAGTTTGCCGTCTATGTCAACTTAAACAGGAAATGAAAAAAAGAAAAATATTAGTTGTAAAAGGACTTTTGTGAAAACTAAAAAGGTGTTTAGAATGATAGTAATTGCAGTATCAAACGGATGGCCAATATGTGCTGGGAAGCTGAGGAAGTGTTTGCAAGGGGGTTAGCTTAAAAGCCATAGAAAACCCAACAAAAAGATAGAAGCAAATGAAGAAAAAAATAAGAAGTAACTTTTTTTTTGAAATTTTGTCAAAATCGATTAATCGATTTACAAATCAATTAATCGATTTTGCTTTTCGTTTAATCGAAATCGTTAGATTGAATGACTAGCTCACATCAGTGAGCTGAGAAACCTAGAAAATTAATAACAGTCAATTTCGATTAATCGATTTTGAAAATCGATCAATCGATTTTGAAAATTGATCAATCAATTTTTGAAACCAATCAATCGATTTCGAGCAGATGAGTTTAAGTGATGAAAACCGATTAATTGATTTTGGAATTCGATTAATCGATTTTTGCCTATAAGTAACAGTTTTAGGAATTTTTTCCCATTTTGAATTTCCAACGAATTTTTTTCTTTCTTTGGAGCCTCTTTTTTTTCTTCCTTGGACTAGTGAGACTTGTGAGGATTTAGGGGCTTCAAAATCAGAAACAAATTGAAAACTGTAACCATTATGTTTGAATACGAAAGGTAAACCCTAAGTCTTTCGATTTCAATTCATTTTGCGTATTTCCAGCCCTAGGTTTTGACAATTTTCTCGCTTTTAAACCTAAAATGCCGCCTAAGACTCGGCTAGCTTCGAAGCAAGCGGCTTCTAAGCTTCCCGTACGGCGTAAGAACGCTGCGCCACCACCACCGTCACCTTCATCATCATCATCATCCTATTTGACGGACGCGTCATCATGCGAATCGTCACCACCACCACCACCTCAGCCCGGCCATTTACCCCAACCTAATGAATGGTGCGCTGCCAAAGATTTTTAAAATGAATATATTATAGATCAAGCTCTTTTTGAGGACCCAGAGGTTGAGTGCGAGACAAAGTGGGCCCGAAAATATCTCGTCGATGCGGGCCTCGGCAACATTTTGAAACCATTGCATGACTATTATTACCCTAGGTTAATTAGATTATTTTATCAAAACCTAAAGGAGTGTAGGGAGACCGGCACCATTACGACCGAGATCGATGGTCGTAAGTATCTGTTAACCTATTCCACATTCATGAGTCCTTGGAATATTTTTCGGTCTACGTACCCGAGACCAATCTTTTACCCCCTTTCCCACAACCCATAAATTTTGAGGAAATAAGAACTGAGATGACAAAGGGTAACAAAGGATCCGAAAAGTCCGTACAGAGCGTTGACTTGCTCCTCATTTGTGGATGCTTGATTCGATAATCAAATGCAACCTCTATCCCATGCACCATGACACTGAGAGGGTGGAGTTGATCCAACTGGCATTGTACGCGGCCGTTGGTTCGACACTACCAAATTAGTGAGGGAGGGTATGATTTACATTAAAGGAAAAATGATGAAGGGGCCCTTAAGGCCGAAGGAGCGTATGCCTTATGCTCGACTTATTTCGAGCATGCTTGAGTGCTACTCTGCCGCTGCAGAGTACGTGATTCCTTCGACCGAGCCGAGGGCTATCAATCATGTGAAGCATTATTCTATCGCTTTGTGGAGCCGCAGCTACAACCTTCTGAAGAAGGTGCTACCACCTGAGGGCCCAGCACCTGCTGAAGCTGGTGATGCCCCACCACCACAGCAGGACCAACCAGCAGCGGGGGAGCAACCTTTTGTACCACCACAGGACCAAGCAATGGGGGAGCAGCCTCTTGACCATGTACATCCTGCAGAGCAGCCTTTAGCACCACCTCCTGCTCCTACGCAGTCCACTCCTACTGTGCCTATGCGGTCTCACAGGAGACGGGCATCTCAGGCACCTGTATCGAGCGCTATTGATTATGTTCTCACCCTCGTGGCTGAGAACAACCGCCAAATGTTGGAGAACCACAAACGGATGGAGGAGAGCAATACTCGGATGGACCACTGCTTGAATTTTCATGAGGCGCTGTAACATCTGACCATGCAGTTCCTGTATCCCAACGATTACCATCAGCGCATCGCGGTGGCGCGGTCATGGGCTCCTGAGGCATTGGGTTCTGGTACACATGAGCATGACGACGAGGATCAGCCAGGGGACGGGACTGCGTGATTGTTCGCTTTTGATGCTTCTTTTGAGTTGTAATTATTTTTTTTGTTGTAATTATTTTGAAAACTTGGAATCCTAAACTATTTTGTGCATTTTGGGAACCGTTGGAAGATGTAAACGGTTTGAGAACTTCAAAAGTATCTTTATGGATTGTGTGTAACCGATGTATGGAACGTTAATCCAATTCCTATCTTTGTTTACTTGAAATTATATTTACGCATAGTATCTGCAAATGTAGCTGGGCTTCATGCAGCATGTGCTGTGATTGATGTTGTATGGATCTTCATGTGTAAGTGTGTGTGGGTCTTCCATGATGGAAAGCCCTTGGGTACATTTTCGAAGACAAAAATTCCCAAGGTGGGGAGAATGTAACATCCCCAAAATTTGAGCTTTGAATAGTGTTCTCGGGGTGCATGCCAGATTGGTCATAGTTGGACTAAGAGAAGGTCAACTTGATGACTTGAGTTAGATTAGGTTCGATGTGAATGTGCTTGTGAGTGTGGGTTAAAAGTTACTAGAAGTCACATACACTTGTTATAGGTGTATGTGCTTTGTACCAAATAGAAGGAATGAGTTGAAATAACTTAAGAGGAGTTATTTCTCTTTGGTTTGGCTGGTGTGTAGAGATTTATGAAGAGAGAGAGAGAGAGAGTTTAGAGAGAAAGAGAGAGTAAATGCTAGAGGTTTTATGTGGAATTGCGAATTGAAAGAGCACGTGAACCATTAATTACGACGGTAACGTGTGGGGATTCGTGGAATCAAAGCTAAGAGCCCTAGCTTTTAGATTCAAGCCTGTAAATCATTCATACATGGATTAAGTTGAGATTTCTTTAAATTATGATCTGTATGTTGTTGTGTATTGATTTAATATTTAAATGGTGAATTAAAGATATAGAAAAAAGAGGAAAATTAAAAGAAAAGAAAGTAGGAAGAAATGCCTGAAGAGGGCTGAGTTTCTATCAAAATCGATCAATCGATTTTAACCTGAAGGTAAATCTAGGCACTAATGCCCAAAACCGATTAATCGAAATGAATTTGATTAATCGATTTTGGATTTTGATTAATCGATTTAAAATCGACTAATCGTCTGTGCACTCCCCCAGCGGCTGGAAAATGAGGAATCTGGGAAAATCGATTAATCAATTTGTGGATTGATTAATCGATTTTGAAATTTTGATTAATCGATTTGAGATCGATTAATTGATTTTGGAATTTCGATTAATTGATTTAGGATCGATTAATCGATTTTGGGAAATTCGATTAATCGATATGGAGATCGATTAATTGATTTTAGCAGTTTCTGATTGAGTTTTGTTTTGGACTTTGGAGTTTTGGGGTGGGTCTTGTACTTTCTTTTATGCATCATTCTTGATGCTTTGCATGCGTTATGATGTAATTTAGGTTGAATGTTTGAGTATGAGCATGGGAAGCCACAATGGACCTTGATGCTTGACAATTCAAACGTGTGAGGTAGGGAATGCCATGAACATGTACTTTAATTATAATAGCATGTATGTAGTGATGTGAAAATGAATAAGTTATGCGTTGAGAGCATAGAGATGCATATGTTTTCTTGAAAAGTAGTTGAATACCTGAAATTAAAGTGTGTGTGTGTGTGTGAACATTAAGTAAGGAAGTAAATGTGCTATGAGTATGGAACATCCCAAGGGAGTGTGAATGTTATAAGGGCATCTAAGTGATGCATATGAGTTGGTTACATCCCAGGGATGTATGAAAAATTATGAACATCCAAGAGATGTGATGTTAAGTAAAATGAGAATTGATCAGGCCTAAAATACTATGTTTAGCACAATTACACGATGAATAATTATATATATATATATTTGCATATTTGATTTAAGGTTTAGAGAATACCTCATCGACACGACGGTATACCTGTGACTGACTTGGCAGGATATCCATGATCGGTACGACGACCAATCCGTGCACCAGTATGACATCTCAGGGATGTATGTGAGCTTAGTACCCTGTCGCCTATGAGGAAGGGACCTGAATAGAATTACATGAATGAAAAAGGAAATAAAAAATAGTCGGATTGGACGACGATGGTGGGTATTCTATCGGGGCTCGAGGCTATAGTGCATCGAGGATGATTTAAGTTTTGAGGCCGATCTTTGTCTTTTGAGAACAAGTTAAAAACAAGTAAACATATGTAGAGTAACAGATGCATTCAGTTCATGCTTACAGTGACTTAAACTATTTTCCAATTATTTTTATTAATAAATCATGTTTCGAAATGTCATGAAATATATATGAGTAAGTAGATTTATATGTTCACACTGTTGTTTCCCTATTGAGCTATGATGTAGCTCACCCTTTAGACTATACGTCGCAGGTCTAGTGCTTGCTGCTACTATTGCTTCGAGGGATGTTGATCCGAAGGATTCGGATTACGTGCCTAGGGAGGAGTCAGAGCCCCCTCCTAAGGATTTCTTCTAGAGGACCCCTGCGTACTTTGATTGATTTTTGAGAGAGAAACTATACGGCTTGGTATGTCCAGCCCTATTTTGAAAAAATATAATATAAAACAATATATTCTTTTGGCGAACCATCTAGGGTGAGTGTGTATCGTCACTGATGGTTCGGGTGGGTTCTCTTGCTTATGCAGTGACATGAGATCAGAACCTTCATTTGGATTATGTGTTTTGACGTTACTTTATAGAACTAGAGATTTAGTTCAGTATGAGTACTTATGCTTTTAAATTGCTTTATTGTTGCTTGGGTATACCAATATTTCGTGTAGGCTTATGGGGAGCGGCCTCGAGGGTCGTACTGATGGCACAGGTTACGGGGTGTCAAAATTCGGGCTATCACATCACAACTGTCTCTTTTCTTCTCTTTATGAAAATTCGTAAATCACGATTTTCTATATTTCATAGCTTTCTTCTCTGGACGATTCTCTGAATTACGATTGCTAGCTTTTTTCCTCTATATTGCTTCAGCTTCTTGAACATCTTCTGAAGAATCGTAAATTACGAATTCTTATTTTCTTCTTTAGTAATAACGCTCAACCATCTTTTACGATTTTCTAGCTTTCAGTATATAGCGAATCGTCTTTTTACTGCTCTTTTGAGTTTATTTTGACGAATATTAACACTTTGGCTATCTTTTACTGATTTTCTTTAATATTTACACATCATTAACTTATTAGTGGCAAACTAAGACCTAACATCAGTAAGTTAAGGGTAAGAAATTGGTATATTATGTGACTGATCAAACTCCAAACTTACGTTTTGCTAGTCCCTAGCAAACAAGGAAACATAAAACATCTTATACTAAAAAAATTAAATTGCCACTTTTGTAGGGAGCACGATTGCATTTAGCAGATGCAACTAGCCTTTAAACCCCTAGGTGATCCCTAGTGTAGGAGTTGTAGTCTCCTAAAGATTTTCAGTGAAGTTACCTACACACTTCAAATCTTTTTAGATTTTTTCAAATATTTTTCAAAAGAAAAATTTAAACTAATGTTGTACACTATTTAAATTAACTAAGTTAACTAAGGTGGTCATCACAGAGTCGTTATGATTTTCTAAAATTACCAATCTTTTATCCTTACTTTCCATCATAACAGTTATCCTTGATTAGAACTCTAACAATTTCAATTCATAATAAGCAAGAGATGTATGTATTAGTGAAAAGTTTATTCTTCATAAAATTTTCTAAACTGTAGATTTAGAAAATACTTTCATTCAAAAACTTATTATTGACATACTCGCAAAAAGGTATCAAAACTTTTTGGTTCTCACAATGTTATTTTAGAAAAATTCAGTCAAAGATAAAATTGTCAATCTCATAGAAAAGGATAATCTACTCTATTCATATGAATCCCTGTATAATCCATAATATCTATTTTTCAGTTCTCTACTAGGCTTCTGCTTTTGCAAATTGTAAATAAAAATTGTCTTTCCTTCAGCTTGTAATGGGGCTTTAGGTTTCAGAAGGTGTCAAAGAAAGCTAAAAAAAGATTCAAGGTTTTTCTGAGAATTTAACTCTTTCTCCTATCTTTTCAGTATTTTTTTTTTTTTTTTTTTTTTTCAGTAAGTATCCATGAATTGGATAATTTCTTCCCATTGTTTATATTGTAAATCCCATTTTGATCATTCCTAAAATCATCCTTTTTACGATTTTTCATCTTCAAAAGTTTTTTGCCTTAAAATCGTTCTTTTTCAGAAATCGTTTTCACGATTTTTCATTCCTTTCCCATATTCGTCTTTTGATTTCTTCAGCTGTACCATTTTTTGGCATTCCCTTATCTGTTTTTGCTTTTTACTCCCTCTCTCTCTTCTTCCCTCCTTTTACATTCTAAAATCTCAGAAAATATAAGGGTTAAAGGTTGAAAGTTTTGGGTAGTATATATGGTTAAAGGTTTTTCAAATTTTTGGTGTAAATAAATTCGATTTTGACTTCTAATATGGGTTCAATGGATAAAATTTATTTTAAGATTTTGGCTTTTTGGCTCTGATTTTACAAAAGATGACCTTTAGTCATCTTTACGATTTACTAGCATAGATGCCTTATTGCTTTGATATTTCTAACAGATAATTCTAGACAAAAAATCAGATTATCATAGAATATTTTGATTCTAAATTCAGTAATATGAGATTTCATAAAAAAGTAAAGAAGTTCAAAGAAATTTTATGACTTGAATAAAAACCGTCTCTCTCTGAATAAAAGAGGAAATATGGCTCAAAATCTTACTGGTTTATAATTTTGAAACTATAGTCTAAAATTTTGCAGTTTAGATCAATCTATTATTTCAAACATCCATTCTAATGTAGTGTTCAACGAGCTAAGCATGAATTGTACTATTCTTTATTTTGATTATTGAACTCCTACTATAATGGATTGTAAGTTTTCAAGATTTGTAATTCTTTTATCATAATTCGTATGTGATGATCAACTAAAAAAATTCAAAACTTTGTTACAAATATAAACTAAATAAAACTAATTGATCTACTACTATACTAATTATACTACGATTATACACATAAATTGTGTATCCTCCAAACTTAATTCGGACAATGCCCTCATTGGCACAAAAAATAGGGGATGCTGAAAATTTTTTACCTAAAAATTATTGATATCTTTGATTGCTTACCCGATGTGAAAAAAATTCTTTAAAGAATGTTTCTCCAAACTTGAGGAAAACACAATGATTTTACTTCTCAGAGACAAAAATAATAAAAATATTAGAGATGTTAGTACCAAGTACACAATTACTAAAAAAAAAGTTAGTTGAAAAGAAAATTTCATATATTACTGAATATTTAAAATGATCATGAAAAGAAAAATAAGTATAAAAAGGAAAAACTAAAATGAAAACTGATTAGATAAAAATATAAACCTAGGAAAAATCTTGACAGACACTATTGTAGATATCAGCAGCAATGTCCGAGAGAATGTGTCGTCGATGAAGTTTGATTCAAAATTGTGCTGTCCCCACAAAATATCTCCCTTCTTTGGGTAGGTGCAATAGAAAAGAGAAGCGTTAAGAAGATGGAGGGGGTGAAGATGGAGAAGACTGTTGGTGGTTGGGGGAGGAAGGGGGATTTCGGTTGTTGGTTCCGAAATGAGAGAGGAGAAGAGGGAAACAATTTCATTGATTAATCACCCCATTTCTTCTAACAGCACGGTGACTTCGTCTTCATGGCGTTGGAGGAGGCATGAAAATACCTCTGTAATCTCTGACCATCTTGGTTGTTTCACCATGGCGAAAGGGTTGGTGTTGAATGAAGGCGAAGGGAATGGGATGAATTGACTAGCTGGTAATTGGTTATTTATAACCTATCCAAACCAGAAATATGAAGAGTTGCCTTAAATAGACGTTATGTTTTGCGTTGAATCATGCAAATCGGTTGGTAGTCCTAATAAATGCTAGGGGACGTGTCTGTCTAAAGTGAATTGAGGCGACACCTTTGGTATAAAAAATTGTGCCTTTTTCATAACACTGGTGTTGCATGGGCAAAGCCTTCTCTTAACAATCATAATCACTATATTTTTTGTAAGAGAATACTCAGGTAGCAGGAAATCGTAATCACTACGATTCAATGCACCATAAATTAAGTAAATATACCTTACTATTATGCATATAATATACATAAATTTGCTATGGATGAGTCGGTAGCTTGACGGTGCTCGTGAGTCGGTTAATTATACTCTGGGTCTTTTAGTGCCATTGTGGCTACCGTCCCTTTTTCTTCAAGAGATATCATTAGTTTGAGTCTATGTCCATTAACCTTAAAAATATGATTATCTTTGGGATCTTGAATGGTTACAGCCCCATGAGGGAATGCTTCTACCACATTATAGGGTCTGTCCCAACGACTTTGTAGTTTTCTTGGGAATTGTTTCAACCTTGAATTTTATAGCCAAAATTGTTGGCCTGACTCAAACCTTTTTATCAAAATATGTTTATCATGAAATGCCTTGGTTTTGGCCTTATAGATTCGAGCATTTTGGTATGCATCATTTTTAATTTTCTCAAGCTCATTTAGTTCGAGTTTTCGTTGCTCACTAGATGTATCTAGCTCAAAATTTAATGCTTTGATAGCCCATAAAGCTCTATGTTCTAATTCCACAGGTAGGTGGTAAGCCTTACCATACACCAATCGAAAAGGAGATATATCAATGGGAGTTTTATAAGCCGTTCTATATGCCCACAAAGCATTATTCAATCTTATGGACCAATCTTTTCTGTCAGGTCACACCATTCTTTCCAGTATCTTCTTTATTTCACGGCTGAAAACCTCAACCTGTCCACTAGTTTGCGTGTGGTAGGGGGTTGCAATTTTATGCGTAACACCATATTTCTTGAGCAAGCTCTCGAAGTATTTGTTACAAAAATGGCTTCCTCCATTGCTTATAATAGCTTGGGGGGTTCTAGCTGTGCAAATATATTTTCCCTGATGAAAAAAACTACCACCTTATGGTCATTTGTTTGTGTGGCCGTTGCTTCTACCCATTTTGATATGTAGTCAACGGCTACCAGTATGTATATGAATCCGAACGACGGTGGAAAGGGACCTATAAAGTCAATGCCCCATACATCAAAGGGTTTTGCGACCAAGATTGGTTGAAGGGGCATCATGTTCCTTTGGGACATAGCTCCTGACTTTTGAAATTGATCATAGGCTTGACAGAAACTTTGGGCATCCTTAAATAGTGATGGCCAATAAAACCCCGATTGTAGTACCTTGGCAACCCTTTTTTTACCATCGAAGTGACCCTCACAAGCATTTGTATGACAAAATTGTAGAATATTGTGAGTGTCACTGTCGGGCACATATTTCATAATTATTTGGTCTGGGCATATTTTAAATATGTCTGAATCCTCCCAAATATAGTATTTTACGTTAGCAAAGAAAGTATATCGGTCTTGATTAGACCAGATTGGAGGCATCTTACCTATTGCCAAATAATTCACGATATTTTCATACCATGAAATTGTTGCTTGGATGGAAAAAAGTTGCTCATCTGGAAAGGTATCGTGCAGAGATTCTTTACTGATGGTCTTAGGCATTTCTATCCTGGACAGGTGATCAACCACCACGTTTTCAACTCCCTTCTTGTCCTTGATCTCGAAGTTGAATTCCTGCAAAAGAATGATCCACTTGATTAGTCTTGACTTGGCATCCTTTTTAGATAGAAAGTATTTTAGTGCAAAATAATCAGAAAAGATTACGATCTTAGATCCCAATAGGTACGGTCGAAATTTATCCAACGCGAAGACTACAACGAGAAGCTCTTTCTCAGTGGTGGTATAGTTAACCTGAGCTTCAATCAAGGTTCGACTTGTATAATAAATTACATGTGGATCCTTGTCTCTTCGCTATCCTAAGACGACACCTATTGCATAATCAGAAGCATCAGACATTACTTCGAAAGGAAGTGAATAGTCAGGAGGTTGAATAATTTGGGTAAATGAGAGAAGTGTCTTAAGCTTGTTAAATGCGTCAAGACAGGCATCGTCGAAGTTAAAGAATATATCATTTGCTAATAGGTGACATAATGGTCTCGAGATTTTTGAAAAATCTTTGATAAATCGACGATGAAAGCCGACATGGCCAAGAAAAGATCGAATCTGCCGTACTGAAGTTGGTGGTGGTAGGTTCGCTATTACATCAATTTTAGCTCTGTCAACTTCTATTCCTCTTTTAGAGACAATATGCCCTAAGACTATGCCTTCCTGAACTATGAAATGACTCTTCTCTTAACTTAACACTAAGTTAGTTTCTTCGCATCTTTCTAAGACGAGGACAAGATGATCAAGACAAGAATTGAAAGTTCAGCCAAATATCGAAAAGTCATTTATGAATACTTTAAGAAACTTATCTATCATATTAGAAAAGATTGCCATTATGCATCTTTGGAATGTTGCAGGTGCATTGCATAACCCAAAGGGCATACGACGATAAGCAAACGTCCCAAAAGGACATGTAAAGGTAGTCTTTTCTTGATCTTGTGGGTAGACTAGAACTTGGTTGTACCCTGAATATCTGTCTAGAAAGTAAAAATATTCCTGGCTCGCAAGTTTTTCCAAAATTTGATCAATGAAAGGTAGTGGAAAATGATCCTTGCGAGTCATTGAATTGAGCTTCCTGTAGTCAATGCATACACGCCACCCTGTGGTTTCATGTAATGGCACCAACTTACCGGTTGTATTTTTTTACAGTAATTCTAGATTTCTTTGGGACTACCTGAATGGGACTCACCCACTCACTGTCGAAAATCGGGTAAATAATACCTGCGTCTAGTAGTTTCGCGATTTTCTTTTGAATAACTTCCCTCATATTTAGATTTAATCATTGTTGACTTTCTCGTGAAGTTTTGGCATTGTCCTCTAAATGTATATGATGCATACATATCGAGGGGTCAAGCCCTTTAAGGTCAGCGATAGTCCATCAAATTGCACGCTTATATTTTATGAGTGTGGCTGGTAACCTACTCTCTTGTTGGTTATTAAGAGCAGATGAAATAATTACTGGAAGAGTTTCGTTAGGCCCAAGAAAAGCATACTTAAGGGTATCAGGAAGTAGTTTCATATCCAAGGATGGTGCTTTTTGGATAGATGGTTGTAATGGTTCATTGGAAATAATGGGTAGAAGTTCTATCCATGGTTTCCAAGTCTTGGATTGTAGTTCATAGATAGAAGTATCCATCTGATAGATCGCCTCCTTTAATTGGTGACCTGGCTCCTCCAAGTCCATGTACCATAATGTAGTTTGAAGCGCATCCATTGATAAGACTAAAGGTAATGCTTCCTCTACTAATTCTTCAATTTCATCTATGCTGAAGCATTCCTTGTCATCTATTGAATCCATTTGGTTGGCAGCAGTGGAGACATTTAATTGGATTTGCATATCTGCAAAAGAAACTTACATTACCCCGATTTTACAATTTATACAAGCATTGGCCGTGGCCAAGAATGGTCTATCGAGTATGACGGGAATTTGTGTTGGAGATTTTGAACATGATTCCATGTCTAGCACCAAGAAGTCGACATGGAAAACAAATTTATCGACTCCAACCTTACATCTTCAATAATTCCTACTGGCCTTCTTTCTGATCTATCAGCTAACTGAAGAGTTACCGATGTAGGCCTTATATCTTTTAGTCCCAAATTTTCGTAAATAGAGTGTGGTAGCAGATTTACGTTGGCTCTCAAATCCAGAAGTGTTTTATTTATTGCATGATTACCTATGATACATGAAATTATAGGCACCCCAGGATCCTAAGCTTAAGCGGAGTTCTAGCTTGTAAGACTGAGCTTACTTGCTATGTTAAGAAAACTTTTTGCGAGACATTATTTCACCATTGATAAGACTAAAGGTAATGCTTCCTCTACTAATTCTTTAATTTCATCTATGCTGAAGCATTCCTTGTCGTTTATTGAAGCCATTTGGTTGGCAGTAGTAGAGACATTTAATTGGATTCGCATATCTCCAAAAGAAACTTCCATTACCTCGAATTTATAATTTATACAAGCATTGACTGTGGCCAAGAATGGTCTACCGAGTATAACAGGAATTTGTGTTGGAGATTTCAGATATGGTTCCATGTCTAGCACCAAGAAGTCGACAGGAAAAATAAATTTATCGACTCCAACCTTACATCTTCAATAATTCCTACTGGCCTTCTTTCTGATTTATAGGCTAACTGAAGAGTTACCGATGTAGGCCTTATATCTTTTAGTCCCAATTTTTATAAACAGAGTATGGTAGTAGATTTATGTTAACTCTCAGATCCAGAAGTGCTTTATTTATTGCATGATTACTTATGATATATAGAATTGTAGGCACCCCAGGATCCTTAAGCTTAGGCGGAGTTCTAACTTGCAAGACTGAGCTTACTTGCTCTGTTAAGAAAACTTTTTGCGAGACATTGTTTCACGATTTTTGTTTCTGCGTACACATCTCTTTTAGGAATCGTGCATAAGCTGAGACTTGTTTAATTGCCTCTAAGAGGGGCAAGTTGATCTTGACTTCCTTAAAGATCTCAGTGATTTCCTCTAATTTTTTTGGATTTTGTCAAAAGCGGAGGGTGCACCAAAAGCGTTTGGAAATCATAACTCTGGCACATAAGGTGCCTCGGCCACATATTTAGGTGTACTCTCCTCTTTGTTTTCTACTTTTTTCTATTTTTCGTTTTCTAATTTTTCTTGTGGGGGGTATCTTCTTTGGCTTCATTCTCTTTTTTTATGGTCGTAGGGACAACTACTGGGGTAGGCATTTCTACTTTATTATTAATAGTCCTGCCACTCCTTAAGGTTTGAACAGCCTGAACTGTGGGAATTAGTGTTTGTGGGCTCGCTTGGTTAAATTCTCTTTCCTCCCACTGTGAGGCTAGTTGTCTGATTTGGTTTTCTAGATTTGCAATGGACTGAGTACAAGAGTGTAAATTTTGGGAGATCTGAGACAATTAGGTTAATTCCCTAGAGCGATAGTGTGCATGATGTTGTAAGTCTTACAGGATTTAGATTATAGTAGCACCATCGTTTCCATTATGAGGATATGGCTGTTGCGCAAAGGATTGGTATGGGTTATAAGACAGTTGGGAATTCAGAGAATGTTGTGGGTATGCAAAAGAAAACTCTTGTCAATTTATCCTTGGGAAACCATAAGGATTGTCCCACTGAGGATTATAAGAATTCCCAACACTACCCCACTGAGAGGCAAATGCCTGCTCTGTCTCCAACATGGTTGGATACCACGGAGTAGTTGGGAATTCTATTGGGTAATAAGTCATGTTGAGATTCGGCCCAAAATGTGTCGTCACGGCCTTGCATCTCACACACGATATACTATAAGTATATATATATATATATATATATATTATATTTTTTAGAAAGCAGGGAGAGAGATAAATCTGAGCCATTGGTTTTTGTGGCTAGCAGGAAGTATTGAAACCTTTGATTCGTTGCTCCGAGTAATCCTACAAAAGCTTAAGAAGTGATAAAAGAAAATTAAAAATACTAAGAAATATGAAAAGGAAAAGATAAATACTTGTTTTCTTAAATTAATATAAATAACCTATCCCTGGCAACGGTGCTAAAAACTTTTTAGCACTCTTTTTGTGTATCTCTAATTAAGTTTTAACCTATTGCAAGCGCACAATGAAAATTATAGAGCTAGTATAGGATCATTCTCACGAAAATAAATTTCTCTATAATAACATAATTTTTCTGAAAACTTATATTATCTTTTAAGTTCCTAAACTACTGGAGAAATATGAATAAATGAATTGTTCTTAATCTAAATTGTAGAAAATAAATCCTAATCCTCCGTCAAATTATGATCATCAATCACAAGCTTCAACTATCGGATATTTATGAATTTAAACAATACTGTTATACTATATATCAAGTTTTCTAGCATTGGTCGTCAATTAATACTAAAATCCTATCAATACAGATTTAATCTAATCAATAATCTCCTAAAACTTGGGCATCAATTAAATTCTAGAAAATTGAAGATGGAAAAGTAAAAATCGTTACACTAATCTGCAAACTTCAACCTGAGTCATCAATTCAAATTAAAATTTAGAGATATTTACAAAGTAGGAAATTGTAATAAAATAAATCTAAACTAGAAAGCAATAAAATTATATCTGTCACCCCTCAGTCGCAGTCGTCAATTGCTTCTGAGAAACTACAGATATCTACTTTAGTCGTTAGCTCCCAATTGTAGTCGTCAACTGCTCTTGAGAAACCTTGGATTTCTAATCTACAAAGTAATAAAAATCTATTCTAACTTTGATCGAAAGAAAACCCAACCTCAGTCGTCAATTGATGCTGAGAATTTTTTTGATGGTTTATTCCTACACCGGGCTCTCTTATTTATAAAACATAAGGAGTCAGTTTACAAGTTCTAATTCTAATAAAAGAAATAAAAAGATACCTATTATAACTCTAATTATAACTTTATCTTTTCCTTGCTTTTCATAGTTGATGCGCTTTTGGATTGTTCCTTTTTATTAAGTAGTAGAGATCTTATGGAGTCTGTATTCATCAATCTTCTCAGATCCGTGATATGCCAAACTTTTAATTCAAGAGTTTTTCTAATTCAGTGTATGGTGGTGTAGATCTTCACGTGATCCGCAATAACAATAGCAGTAGGAAAGCTTTTATTAATACAATCGTAAATCACGATTGTCTCTTTTCTTCTCTTTCTGAAAAACTATAAATCACGATTTTCTATCTTTCATAGCTTTCTTCTCTCGACGATTCTCTGAATTACTATTGTTCACTTTTTTTTTTTCTGTATTGCTTCAGCTTCTTGAACGTCTTCTGAAGAATTATAAATTACAATTTCTTATTCTCTTCTTTAGTAACAACGCTCAATCGTTTTTCATGATTTTTTAGCTTTTAGTATATAACGAATCGTCTTTTTACGCTCAATCATCTTTTTACTACTCTTTTGAATTCATTTTCACAAATATTAACACCGTGGCTCTCTTTTATTGATTTTATTTAATGTCTACATATTATTAACTTATTAGTAGCAAACTAAGTCCTAGTATCACTAAGTTAAGGCTAAGAAATTAATATATTATGTGACTGATCATGACCCACCCCAAGCCTATGTTAATGTTTGAGAACCAGGTCCTGGACGAGCCAATGGTAAATATGATGGAGGCTGATCCTCAAAAGCCATATCAATTAGCTTCCTCCACAAGACTAGGTAAAGGTGTGGCACCTCAGGTGAGGAATTGGGCTTCAATGCCCCTAACTCTGGAAGCATCAAATGACCATAAATGCGACACCAACTTCCAAAAAAAAAAAACCTATAAAAAGTAAGGTTAGCCCTTGGCAGACAATACCATCTGCCTTGCGAAGATCCCATCTCTGAAGAAAAGAAAAATCCTAAGAACATGGAAAAAATATAAAAAAGTCTAAAAATATTGTCTTTTAAATTTTTTGAGAAAAGCAAAGAAAATGATGCCTTAATTGAAGAACTCCCCCAACGTAAAATTGATCTCTTTCTTATAGAAATACGAGGAGAGCTAGGAGTCACGGATCTGGATGGCAATGACTTAATCGAGAAGCTTCCCAATGGGCTCCTTGAATGATATGCCAATTTTGAGCATGACCCTACCCCGTTTGTTGAAGAGACTGAAGATGCCAATCTGAGTACTGAGGAGGATCCCAATATCACTAAGACCAAAACGTCACTGTCTCTCGAGGAAAGTAAAAACATGATTGATTTCCTTCGATCATATCAAGACATCTTCGCATGGTCATATGAAGACAACTTTCCTTTGCCACACATTGACATCTTGGTCAATAATACTACTAGGCATGGGATGCTCTCATTCATGGACAGATTCTCCGATTTCAATCAAATTAAAATGGCAGAGGCGGATCGAGAAAAGACAACCTTTATCACTCCATGGGGAACTTTCTACTATCGAGTCATGCTGTTTGGGTTGAAGAATGCCGAGGTAGCATATCAAAGGGCCATGGTAGCACTATTTCATGACATGATGTATCAAGAAATCGAGGTATATGTCGACGACATGATAGCTAAGTGTGATGTGGTTACGACCCTGGTGCATAATGATGCACATCGATCCACTAGCAGGCAAGGTGAGAGGGCCTTGTAGCTAGGCTGAGCCATAGGCAAAGCGTGTTAGGTGAACTCTTGGGTGAAGACACACAGTGTCGAGGTACTAGAGTGAGCTACGATCACTATGCTTAGTGTATGTATAGTGATAGACTGCGTGGGTGCGGGGTCACGCGAAGGACCAGGGGAGTCCTTATCCGTAGGCATGAATGAAACACGACATCTAGCTTGTACAGCAAGCGAGGCGGTGCCAAGAGGACACATGATGCGGTGCCAAGAGGGCACGTGGTGTTTGGGTGCAATGACGGACCCAATATGGTGTCGAGTGGGCACGAGACATAGTCATGACTCAGACGTGATGCGGTGCCATGAGGGTACGCCATGTGGTGCTATAAAGGCACGCGACATGAGGCCATGAGGGCATTGCGACATGGTCGCGACACGGACGTGACATGGTCGCGACATAGTGCTATGTGGGCATGAGGCCATGAGGGCCTAGAGACATGGTCGCGATGCGGACACGACACAGACGCGACACGGTCGCAAGTGATGCTGATGCGTTACCTCACAAGACGTGTGGGCTTGGAGGATGGCACTGTGTGACAGGGCCAATACTCGAGTTTACGGCATGGTGCTTGGGGCACGACATGTGGTGCCAGGAGGGCACGCGACATGGGGCCAAGAGGGCCTGACGATATGGTCGCGCTGCGAGGACGCGACACGGTCGCATGTGGGTAAGACGCGGGAGCGACACGGTCGCGACATGGCCAAATTGGGCTAGTGATGTAAAGGCGTTGTGGTATGTCAAACCAATAGGTTTAAGGTTCTCCTACCATTTTGGCTGAATGACTGTTTTACCCTTATATAGGGGGAAGGGAGCTGTGGAGCTATTCTCCCACACATGGGGCCCTACGTTGCGGGACGAGCGCACGGGCTTTCTAGGTTAGGGGTGGACCTAGAACATCACTGTAGCGATGCCATGCGTCACCTGGGGAGAGGTTACCATGTGGCCCCGTGCTGGCGTTGCTGTGCACATGGGTCAGTGACCTCATGAAGGCACCCAAGGGCTATGTGGGACGCAGTGCTACACACTAGCTGAGGGCCTGATGCGGATATGTGCTGGTCGTGTAGGCCACACATGATGCTTAGTTTGGATAGCATGAAGAGCTGCATGCTACTCCAAGTGTGTTGGTCGCGTGGGCCACACACGATGGTTGGCTTGAATGGCATGAAGAGATGCATGCCACTGTCTGAAGAGAGGGACTAGTGCACTGCACAGGGTGAAGCTAGGCAGGTCAAATGGCATTGAGGTGCTGGCATGTGTCTCGTGAGTAGACACGATGCATTAAGAGGGATTACCTCGGGTGAAGGCAACCACGATGTGGGAGTTCCCGTCCTCTAGGCGGGTGGTATCAGAGTGATGGTTGGATGGGTTGGTCTCGCTGTGTGCGGTAGTGAGATGTTGCACGAGCGTGATAACTAGTGTTAGGTTATGCTTCGTGAAAAACAGGTATCTGAGTTAGGCTGGCCTCGCTGTAGAGGCAGCGAGGCGCCGCACGGGCGTCGAAAAAAGTTACCCCGTGACATTTGGTATCAGAGCTAGATCGTTCTGATTGGGACTACATTAGCGAGCCAGAGCGATGAGGTGCGCTCTGATTTTGTGATAACCAGAGTTACTTGGGTGCAGTTGAGTTGCACGTCTGTGATAGAGATGCGATTGAGTTGCACGCAGAGGGAAGGTACTGCTGGGTTATATGTCACGAAAAAGGAACTCGACTCTAATTGGCCATGTGAGTCACGCGTTGAGTTAGCAGGCCGGTCCGAGGTGGATGGACGTTGGTGACTTTCAACATGAGACGTTGAGTCACACTAGTGCTGAGAGCACCGTTGCCATGTCGGCATGGAGCATGGGGGATACTTCGTTCTCACTTCATGATGATTGTTGCCTATGAGGGCTATACATTGCGATAGCGGGTTTGTCCAGGATGGATGAACTCTAGTGACTCCAACCTGAGGCATTGGATCACGTTGGTGCTGAGAGCACCGTTGCCATGGATGACAAGGAGCAGGTAGGATGCTCCATTCTCACTTGAGGAAGCTGAGATTTTATGAATCGGTCGTTGGTAGATGACATGAGGGTCTAGGCCGCTGGTAAGTGGCAATGTAAGGATCAATATGTTGTGATGGACCAGGATTGATGATACAGTTAAGTAAGATATCACGAGAACTGAATTGAGCTAGGCTGAACCAGTGGAGGGGTCAGAGGCTCGTTGCTTTGTTGTGTGACAATAAGGCATAATGTCCGTGAGAGACAGATGGCTAGACGAAGATCTAGTGTGGCTTCAGAGGAAGCCAACAGATGAACCAGATGGGTACTTTGAGAGGAAGTGAGTCCCAAGTGATCCAGTATAGCTTCAGAGGAAGCAAATATGAGAGCCAGATGGGTATCTTCAAAGGAAGTGAGTCTCAGGCGATTGTCGAAATAAATGGTCTATGAGAAGGACCATAGGTCGAGTTGTAGGAGGTGACTCGAGTCACACTATTGGGTGAAGACAGAGGTCGAGGTACTATAGTGTGAGAAGCTAAGAGTTTCATTGATTGAGCAAGGTGCTCATGGCAGGCTCTTGGGTGAAAACACAGAAGTGTTGAGGTACTAGAGCACTGCAGGATCGTTGAGGGCTTGTGTGGTGATCAAGTCTAAAGGTCCGACAAAGCCGGGTTTCATCGGTTGCTATGATCGAAAGATATAAGCAATGTTGCGAATTTCAGCATTGTGAAGCATAGTGCTTTATTGGGTTGGGCGTGGTCGCTCACCGGCAGTCTCTTGGGTGAAGACACATGGTGTCGAGGTACTAGAGCTGTAAAAGTTGCTACAAGCTGAGGTAGCTTGGGTGGCAGTCTCATGGTTGTAAAACATACGTCGAGGTACTAGAGTTCTATAAATCAGATGCAGGTCAAACTCTTGGGCGAAGATACAGAGGTGTTGAGGTGCTAGACGGCAGTGCGGATGAAAGGTAGACTCCTGGGTGAAGATGGACTGTTGAGAACCTAGAGAGCTGTGAGGTGCAATGAGTTGCTCAAACTTGGTTGCTAATGATTGTTGTACTTCTGGTTATATGAGGAACTGGTATATAAAGATACCTAGGTGAAATATTGACCAGACCAAGTTACTTAGAACACTACGTGGGGTGAAGACACCGAAAATGGTTGAAGTACTAACACAGAATTGTGAATGAAAGCAGTGAAGTGCACTAACTGCGATTCAGATTCGAGTTGTGCTTCGGTGAAGACCAAAATGTGTGTCGAGGAACTGACATAGGAGTTTGGATGTTGACAAGGACGTCATCGCATTAAGTCGGGGAGGATGTGACGTGGTCACGACCCTGGTGCATAATGATGCACATCGATCCACTAGCAGGCAAGGTGAGAGGGCCTTGTAGCTAGGCTGAGCCGTAGGCAAAGTGTGTTAGGTGAACTCTTGGGTGAAGACACACAAT
This sequence comes from Chloranthus sessilifolius, assembly GCA_021018995.1. Taxonomy (NCBI): domain Eukaryota; kingdom Viridiplantae; phylum Streptophyta; class Magnoliopsida; order Chloranthales; family Chloranthaceae; genus Chloranthus; species Chloranthus sessilifolius. The sequence goes on along the minus strand of CM037597.1, from coordinate 77,849,179 downwards.
GTCGAGGTACTAGAGTGAGCTACGATCACTAATGCTTAGTGTATGTATAGTGATAGACTGCATGGGTGCAGAGCCATGCGAAGGACCGGGGGAGTCCTTATCCGTACGGACGAATGAAACGTGACATCTAGCTTGTACGGCAAGCGAGGCGGTGCCAAGAGGGCACGTGATGCGGTGCTAAGAGGGCACACGATGTCTCGGTGCAATGACGGACCTGATATGGTGTCGAGTGGGCACAAGACACAGTCACGACTCAGACATCATGCGGTGCCATGAGGGTACACCATGTGGTGCCATGAAGGCACACGACATGAGGCCATGAGGGCCTTGAGACATGGCCGTGACACGGATGCGACATTGTCGCGACATAGTGCTATGTGGGCATGAGGCCATGAGGGCCTCGCGACATGGTCGTGATGCGGACACGACGTAAACACTATGTGGACGCGATACACTCGCAAGTGACGCTGATGCGTGATCTCATAAGACGTGTGGGCTTAGAGGATAGCACTGTGTGATGGGGCCAATACTCGAGTTTATAGCACGGTGCTTGGGGCACGACATGTGGTGCCAGGAGGGCACGCGACATGGGGCTAAGAGGGCCTGGCGACGTGATCGTGCTGCGAGGACGCGACACGGTCGCATGTGGGTAAGACGCGAGAGCAACGCGGGAGCGACACGGTCGTGACAGGGCCAAACTGGGCTAGCGATGTAAAGGCATTGCGGTATTCCAAACCAATAGGTTTGAGGTTCTCTTGCCATTTTGGCTGAATGACTATTTTACCCTTATATAGGGGGAATGGAGCTGTGGAGCTATTTTCCCACACATGGGGCCCTGCATTGCGGGATGAGCGCATGGGCTTTCTAGGTTAGGGGTGGGCCTAGAACATCGCTGCAGTAATGCGGCACTGCGGTGATGCCATGTGTCAGCTGGGATGAGGTTACCATGTGGCCCCATGCCGGCGTCACGGTGTACATGGGTCGGTGACCTCATGAGGGCACTCAAGGGCTATGTGGGACGCAGTGTTGCACACTAGCTGAGGGCTTGATGCAGATGTGTGTTGGTCATGCAGGCCACACACGATGCTTAGTTTGGATAGCATGAAGAGCTGCATGCTACTCCAAGTGTGTTGGTTCTGTGGGCCACACACGATGGTTGGCTTGAATGGCATGAAGAGATGCACACCACTGTCTGAAGTGAGGGACTAGTGCACTACACAGGGTGAAGCTAGGCAGGCTAAATGGCACTGAGGTGCTGGCATGTGTCTCACGGGTAGACACGATGCATTGAGAGGGTTTGCCTTGGGTGAAGGCAACCACGATGTGGGAGTTCCCGTCCTCTAGGCGGGTGGTATTAGAGTGATGGTTGGATGAGTTGGTCTCGCTATGCGCGGCAGTGAGATGTTGCATGAGCGTGATAATCAGTGTTAGGTTATGCTTCGTGAAAAACTAGTATCTGAGATAGGCTGGCCTCGCTGTAGTGGCAGCGAGGCGCCGCACGGGCGTCGAAAAAAGTTACCCCGTGACATAAGTCTTAAGAGTGAGGTGATCATCTGATGATTGTTTGAAAGACTAAGGAAATACAGGTTATGTCTAAACCCACAAAAATATGCATTCAATGCCATGTCAGGAAAGCTATTGGGTTTCATCGTCAGTAGAAGAGGCATCAAGGTTGACCCAATCAAATTAAAGGCAATCATAGAAATGCCTCCACCATCTATCGAGAAAGAAGTCAGACACTTCTTGGGCAGAATACAGTTCATCAGTCGATTTATTGCATAGTTAACTCCTATCTGCACGCCAATTTTTAAGCTACTAAGGAAATACTCTCATGTTGAATGAAATAATGATTCTCAAACTGCGTTCGATAAGATCAAGGGTTACCTTCTCAACCCTCCAGTTTTGGCACCACCATTACCCAGGAGACCGCTGCTAATGTACCTCTCCATGACAAAATTCTCAATGGGATGTGTCATAAGGTAGCATGATAAGACTAGAAGAAGAGAGCAGACCATTTACTACCTGAGCAAGAAGTTCACGGATTACGAGACATACTATTCTCATGTGAAGAAAGCATGCCTGAATCTCGTATGGGCTATACAAAGGCTTCGTCACTACTTGCTCTCTTAGGCAGTTCTCCTCCTGGCTCGAATGGATCCCTTGAAGTACTTGTTTGAAAAGCCGGCTCTCACGGGCCGAACTGCACGCTGAGAACTTCTCTTTTCAGAGTTTGACATCACATATGTCACGCAAAAGTTAATCAAGGGACAAGCACTCGCTGAACATCTTCCCGAAAATCCTTTATCTGACTACGAACCTCTGAGAACCGAATTTTTTGATGAGGACATCTTATTCATGACAGAGGTAGATACAGAAGAAATAAAGGAGTCTTGGGTAATGCACTTCGACGGGGCATCGAATGCTGAAGGTTAGGGAGTTGGCGCTGTTCTAATCTTGCAAAAAGGGTCTCATGTACTAGTCTCCATCAAGCTCCATTTCCCTTGCACTATCAACATGGCTGAGTATGAAGCCTGCATAGCCAGTTTACAAGTAGCACTCGACCTGAATGTAACTAATCTCAGGGTGTTTGGCGACTCACAATGAATCATATGCCAGAAAAATGGAGATTGAAAGACTAAAAAATAATTCTGTACCATGAACACCTTGAAGATCTAATAGCATACTTCGACGACGTTACCTTCTCCTATGTCCTGCGAGCGAGAAATCGATTTGCCGACACATTGACGACTTTGGCATCAATGGTCAAAATTTCCTACGGTGTCGAGATGAAGTCAATCATGATTGGACAGAGAAATGAGCCGACCTTTTGCTTTCAAATTGAGAGATCCACAAAGTTTGATGATGAGCCTCCATGGTTCTCAGATATCAAGAATTTCCTCGAAACTCAAGCTTTCCTTAAAGGTACCATCCAAGACGGGCAGAGGGACCATCCAACGTTTAGCCGTGAACTATGTCATCTGTGGTGAGTTCCTCTATAAATGATCATATAATAATATCTTGCTCAGATGCCTAACTAAAAGTGACGTAGCCAATATCATGAAAGAGATCCACGAAGGAATATGCGGGGCCCACATCAGCGGGCACATGCTCGCTAAGAAGATCCTACGGCAAGGGTATTTCTAGACTACAATAGAAGCTGACTGTTGCAGGCATGTTCAAAAGTGCTACAAATGCTAAGAACACTTTAGTCTGATACATGCTCCTGTCATAAATCTATACAACATGATAACCCCATGGCCATTCGCCACATGGGGCCTCGACGTTGTCGGAAAGGTCAATCCGAAAGCTTATAACGAACATCAGTTCATCCTTGTCGCCATTGAATACTTCACAAAATTGGTAGAAGCAGCCTCCAATGCGAATATCATGGCCAACCATGTCGAGAAGTTTATCAAAAATAACATCATTTGTCGATTCGGCATGCCCAAGGACATTATCACAGATAATGACACCAACTTTGCTAACAAGTGCATTAGAGCCTTATGTGAGCAGTACAAGATCAAATATTATCACTCATCACCATATCGACCGCAAGCCAACGGGGCCATAGAAGCTGCCAACAAGATAGCCGTTCACATTCTCGAGAAGATGGTCATCACTTACTGAGATTGGAGTGAAAAGTTACCTTTCTCACTATGGGCCAACCGAATATCAATTTGTACCGCTACAGGGGCAACACTGTTCTCTCTTGTGTATGGAACTGAGGCCGTGATACCAGTTGAAGTTAAAGTACATTCAATTCATATCCTCATCGAGTTCGATTTATTGGAAGCCGAAAGAGAAAGATCATATTTTGAACAACTGAACCTGATAGATGAGAAAAGGCTCCTAGCCTTGTGTCACAACTAGGCCTATCAGAGGAGGATCGCACGTACTTACAACAACCGTGTTCGTACTCGAGATTTGAAAGTGGGTGACACTGTACTGAAAAAAATCTTCCCTTCTCTCCATGCTGATCTGAGAGAAAAATTCAAGCCCAACTGAAAAGGACCTTACGTCATCAGAGAAGTACTGCCTGGATACGCGCTCCGCCTTGCCACCATGGACGGAGAATATTTTCCTGAGTCCATCAGCGCTGGATACATACGATGATTCTACTCCTAGTCTCCCACGGCAAGGTAAGTATTGTTAAAAATCGATACGTGACTGCATAAGGACCCCTTAAAAGAGGCTATCATTTCAAAGCTAAGTAGCCAAAAAAGTATCCCTGAATGCTTATATCCTTTGCTACCCCATTCGAGCCAATGACCTTTCCTTCATTAACCCCTCCCAGAAAAAAGGAAAAATGTGTGTATATACCAATAAAAAAGAAAAAGAAAAAGAGTTACCATCAAAATCTAAGAAAATAAGAAAAGCAAAATCCTAAAAGAGGGTAAGCAAAAAGAAAAAAAAATTTAGAAAAGAAAAGAGAGAAAAATCATGGGGCATGTACAGTAAAAATTCCCTAAGGAAGAAGTGTATTACGGCGGCTGGAACCCAATCAAGGAAAAACCTTCAAAACAAAGAACACCTTCAAATTCCTAACCTATCACTTCTAACCCATGACCATAATACATCCCTAAAAAAAGCCTTCTTTAAGGTCTACGAGCAGTCATGATATCCGTTGAGTCAGCATGAACCAAGCTGAGAGACAATAAAATAATTCCATCCAACCGGCTATGATGAAATCAACATCCATGTCGTGGGCTTTAAAAAAAGGAAGAAAATAAAAATATAAGAGCTCAAAGGAAAATGAACGTGTTGAAAACTCGCAAGGGTACCACGGGCAAAAATAGTGAGCTTGTGCGGACCAGGTGAAAACCTGAAAAGGTGCCTGGGGTAAAAATGCAAAAAGCTATGGACGTAGTGAAAACCTGAAAGGGCGCTATGGGTGAAAAAGAGGGCGATAACATGCATGGTGAAAACCCATCTTGGGCGTAGTGAGTAAAAATATTTTAGAAGAAAAGGAAAAGAGAAAGAAAAAAGAAAAAGAAAAAATCATTCAGCTACTCATTTGGTTACATTTTTGGGTTATCTGATCGCCAACCGGGCCGCTCATGTTTGCTCAAATCGGGTGTTGATCAAGTAGATCTTTAAACCGCACCATCAAACACATGATCTGAGGTAAGGATAAAAGGCTGATTCAATCCAAAGGGACGAACATTCCGACCTTTGTAAAAATACTGAACCCACTCAGGTCCGATCACATGAACGGGTTCGACTATGCTCAAAAGGGGACCCGTTACTTCGTCTCACTATTAAGGCATCAAAAGAAAAAAGAAAGAAAAAGAAATCATTTGAAAAAGAAAAAAAGAAATCTATATTTTCATTGTACTTTTTGTCATGCACAAATATGCACATGCGTGCTTCAATTCGGTAAAATGTTAATATTTTTTCGGCAATGCAGCTTTGCTAAAATAATGTCCGAAATCTAAGGTTTACATTAAATATTTGGATCATACTTTAGAGTAGGAGAAACCGTGTCAATCCTGGTCAAACAATCGTTATTTCGATCGGATTGATTCCACCGCTAAATGAGACTACATATCGAATAACTATGTTCAAGCATGGATGCAGAAGGGATCTTTTCTCGTGATTATTCTCGGGTGCAGGCTTAAAACCTGCATGGTATCCCTGTAAAGTGTATGCTATGCTTCTGGGTATCCGTTAGATGGTCATTTGTGACAGCCCGGATTTCGGCACCACAAAACCCGTGCCATCAGCACGATCATCTTAACCGTGCCCTTTTGCTAAGCACGGAACACTGGTATATCAAGCATCAAAAGTATAATAAACGAGTTTGCAGAATTTAAATCCATAATAATTAACTTCCCAAAAGACAGTTCTACCCTCATGCCTGTGCATGAATGGAGAACCGATCCGAACCATCGATGATAGAAATCATCACGGATGGTTCGTCCCAAAAGAGAAATCCCAACTCCTTATATACATGATTTTAAATAATCATGGCTAGACATACCAAGCCCTACAAAACCTCTCCAAAAATCCCTCAAAGTGGCACAACGGAGTCCTCTAGAAGAAGTCCTCCGAGGTGGCTCCAACTCATCACGCCGCAAGGTCCGACTCACGGATCGCGTCTCAAACCGCAAAATGCTAGTAGTGGACCTGTGACGTATAGTCTATAGGGTGAGCTACATCCTAGCTCAATAGGGAACAAACACAGTTTGAACATATAAATTATAACTCACATGTATTCCATGATATGCCATGTATGATGTATCTATGCAGTTGTTAATGAAACAGATTAAAAGCATTTCGTTTTACTGTTGATTACTTATATTTTCATTTACTCATGAATGATGCTGAGAAGGCCTAAAGCAAAACTTAAACTTTCAACTTAAGTAATAGCAATATAGCATCGAGCCCCGATGAGATACCCTTCATCGTCATCTATATAGACAGTTTTAATGTATTCCCTGGGAATACCATATAGTACCCAAACCCCTTTCCCCTGGGGATTGGTGGCGGGGTTTCACTTATCTCAATCAACACCCCTGGGGTGTGCTTACTATGTACGGATAAGCCTCCGTGACCGCCTACGGTTTCGGCCAACAGACGGTCACGGATATCCCGGGCCGTGTCGCCGTGGGATATCCCGCCACGTCGGTGGGGTAACCTATCAAACCTCAAATAACAAAAATATCGGTGCCTTACATATAGTTATTCACCGTGTAAGTGTGCTATTTTATATCAGTTAGGCCCTATCAGACATGATTTAATCTTTGGATACATCCCTGGGATGTGTCCATTTACTTGCATCACACCTGATGCTCTTATCTCTTTACTTCTTCATCCCCTGGGGATGGCTCATTAGTTTACTCTTATGAATATCACACACACACACACTTTTCACAATTCTTTAAGCAGTAAAATAATTGAATGGAAATCTATATCACTACATACATGCTCTTGTAAAATAAGGTACATGTTCAAGGTGTTCCCTACCTCAAGTCTTCATTCGATCATTGCTTCAAAGTCCCACGTGGCTCCTTGTGCACTAGTCCACACATACCACCTATGGTACCACATCACAGGTGAAACACATCACAAAGGATGCAATAAAGAAGGTATAAGATCCCCCAAGAATCTTAAAGTCAAACCTAAAAGTCAACATAGTTTATCTCAGTCGATTAATCGAATTCCAAAATCGATTAATCGAATCTGATTCGATTAATCGATTTCCAAAATCGATTAATCGAAGGTCAATATCGATTAATCAAAGCAATTTCGATTAATCGAAATTCTCCTTTTCGCAAAGTCCATTCTCAGTTCGAACAGTCGAGTTTTCATTCGATTAATCGAATCCAATTTCGATTAATCGAAATCCTTCTTTTCGCAAAGCAAATTCACTGTTCGAACAATGAAGTTTTCATTCGATTAATCAATCCAATTTCGATTAATCGAAATCCTTCTTTCGCAAAGTAGACCCTCGGTCAACAATGAGTTTCACAAGTTGATTAATCGATTCCAAATCGACATCGAAAACTAAATCGATTAATCAAATCCCATTTCGATTAGTCGATTTTTCCTCAAGTCATTTCCTTCAACCCCGGGGTCCATCGAGGTTCTCCGATTAATCGATCCCCAAATCGATCAATCGAATCCAAAGTCGATTAATCAAATCAAATTCGATTAATCAAATCTCCTCGACCTTTCAACTTCTTGGCCAATTTCATTAATCGAAACCCAATTTTGATTAATCGAATTGTCGATTCAAATTTTTCGAAATGTTCTTCCCAATCTTTTTCCATACTTTTTCTTCTATTTTTCTAAGTCATTATCCTAAGATTTAAACTATTTCCAACTACAACTTAAACCCTATAATCTATGCATTTTATTTACAAAAAATCTTACCTTGAATATATCTCAAGTTGATTTCAAATCTAGGGTTGGAAGGCTAGGGTTTCATTTTGTTCTAACGGATCCTCAAGCGTCAATCCGGCTTATATGCTTGAATCTCTTCCTCAACTAGCATTCACTCCTTGCATTAATCACTCTCTTCACTCTCTCTCTCTTCTTTACTCTCCTTCAACAACAAAACTCTTGATTTTAGGGTTATTAACTCTTTTTATCCTCTTCCTCACTTGTGTGTTGAGCACATACACCGCGGTAGGTGTATGCGACTATACCTTCACAACACACACCACATAGGCATTCTATTTATCACATCTCATCCGTTCATCACACTACATACTAACTGTTGGACTTCCATTTGGTCAAACCTATGACCGATCGGGCACGGATCCCGAGGTCATAGTTTAGTGTGATTTTTCGGGTTATTACATCCTCCCCACCTTGGGAATTTTTGTCCTCGAAAATAACCCAAGGTTTGTCTGACTGGGTCTCTCTCGCTTCCCCCCCCCACACTCTCAGGGGAGGTGGTCCAGTTGACTCAGACGTATTTAAGTAGACACAATCACATGCATGGAACTCAAATTTTTGACGAAGGCAAACAATTAACACAAAAATTAAGCTTTTCCATTAATATCAAAAGTTTTACACAGTGCCAATAAAGTGGCATACAAGATATACATGTACACAATACATGACTGATACAAAAATAAAGAAAAGACTCATGCAGTCCCCTCGCCAGGCTGGTCCGGTGCTACAGTGGTTGGTGGGTCTGCTGGAGCTGGCTCTGGCTGCGGTGGAAGGGTCTCTGTCGGCTGAGCGGATGTGGATGTGGAGGGAACCGCGTCTGCAGTGGTGGGAGGAAAGACGGGTCCTCTGTGGAAGGCGGTGTGTCCAGCGGTCCACTCCTCCTGGGCGAGGTAGCGGTGGTAGTCCGTGGGGTAAATGTAGCGGAGGGTGTGGAACATCAAAAAGTCCATCCTCCGGTTCATCCTCTCGTTGTTGGCTTCCATACGAGCCAACACGTCCTCGATGGTAGGACCGGATGGAGCGGCGCGCCGGCGGTAGGATGAGGTGGGTGTCGCGGGCGCGGAGTGTGCGGGTGGTGTCTGGTGGAGGCTGGGGAGGAACCCTCTCCACGGATGGCTCTGGCTCACAGTAGGTGTGCCCACCCACGGGTGGCTGCGCCGAGGTGGTGGGGTGGTGGCGGTGCTATCAGGCCATCGCGCCGCCGTCAAGGCGGAGCGGGACCCGTGAGCTGGTTGGGTCCGCTTTAAAGGTTGTAGCACGGGCCCATGAAGACTTTGTGAACGCCTTCACGCTGATCCGTAGCCCTCACCTCGTAAGGCGAGATGGTGTAGGAGGGCCGAGTAGCACTCCAACATGCTCGAGATGAGCCGAGCATACGGCATCTTCTCCTTGGGCCGCATGTTGCCCTTCATTAATTTTCCCTTGATGTACCTCATCCCTTCTAGGATGACCTTGGTAGCATCAAACCATCGGCCACAGAAGGCCGTGTAAAGTGCATGTTGCACTTTGTCGATGCGCTAAGTGTCGTGACGCATCGGGTAAAGGTTGCATTTGATTATGGAGTCGAGCATCCACATGTAGGGTGGAAGATCAACCCTCTTGATGGAAGTGCCCGACCCCTTCTTGCCATTTGTCATGCGGGTCATGACTTCCTCAAATCGAGGGTCCTCCTCGAAGGGTGGAAATAGGGTAGTCTCGGGGGTGAACTCGAGGTAACACTCGATTACCTCGTGAATGTGGCGACGAGTGATCGTATAGAGACGACCCTCGATCTTGGTTATGATACAGTCGTCGGTAGGGCCATTGGTTAGCCCTTGGTAGAATAATCTCACCAATCTAGGGTAGTAGGAACCCCGGATTGGTTTGAGTAGGTTGCCGAGACCGGCATTGTTTATGTAGTTTTGAGCCCATTGGGTCTCGCCCGGTACATCGGGATCGGTGAAAAGGGTAGGGTCGATGGTATATTCGACCTCAAAGGTCTTTGCCGCCCACCATTCATTTGGTTGCTCGACATTGGTGGGTGGCGGTGGCATGGGGGTGGATTTTGGAAGACTCGCAGAGACGCTTTCGTCGAACCGGAGGTGGTCTTCGATTCACGGTGAAGGAGTCCTCACCGGCGATGGGGTAGGTGGAGGTGGTGCGGCGTTCTTACGCCTAACCGGCAACTTAGAAGTTGCCTTCTTCGAGGATAAACGGGTTTTGGGCGGCATTCTTAGAAAAACTAGGGTTTATCTAGTTCAACTTGAAGGGAAAAAGCGAAGTTAGGGTTTTTTTACCGCGGTTTTGGATGTGAATGTGGAAGCGAATCGACGGAAAATCGCAACCCTAGAGCGCCGGATGGTTGGAGAAGAAAGAGGAAGACGAAGAGCCCAAAATCCCAAAGCAAATGATTTCGAATGGGGAAGAAAATCCCCAACTTTATATATATAGGCACCGGCTCGATTAATCGAAATTTTGTTTCGATTAATCGAAATTTAAAACTAGGTTAAGCCGCGTAAAATCGATTAATCGATTTCCCAAATCGATTAATCGAAAGTCAAATTCGATTAATCGAAAATATTTCGATTAATCGAAATCGTGTCTGTTTAAAATTTTAAATTTTTGAGCTCACTGGCGCTTGCCAGTCGATTAATCCATTTCGATTAATCGAATCCCAAAATCGATTAATCGAACTTAGTTTCGATTAATCAAATCGCTATAACTTCTAATTTTTCCAAAATTTCTTAAGTATTCGACATCGAAATCCATTTCGATTAATCAAATCGTAATCATTAATCAAAACCACTGATTAATCAAGTTGTCCATTCGACTTTAATTTATTCCTAGTCCTTTAAGTAACTCGATTAATCGAAAATCCAATTCGATTAATCAAATTATAATTCGATCACCAAAATTTCATTCTATGTATATTCGAACTCTAACTTATTTCAACATCGGCACATGCCCGATTAATCGAATAAATCGATTAATCGAAATTCCAAATCGATTAATCGATTTGAAATCGATTAATGTCGGTTTTGCCCTATTTCTACAAAATTTCAATCTCTTTCTTTCTTTTCCTATTTTTGATAATTTATGACAGATTGGATTCTGTAGTTCCTTTGAATTTAAAGCCTAGTGGAGATTACACAAACTTGTTTGTGACTTACATTATATTTTCACCTCGTTGGAGACCAGGCTGGATCTTGTTCTCTCACATCGGCCTCTCGTTCCCAAGTAGCCTCTTCTTTTGGGTGATTGTTCCACCGGACAAGTACTAAGGGAATTACTTTACTGCGCAGATTTGTTCTTTTCGATCCAAAATCTCCATCGGTTCCTCTATCATGCTCATGTCCTCACACATCTCTATAGGTTGCTTCCTAACACATGAGACGGATCATTCACGTACTTCCTGAGCATCGATATGTGGAAAACGATATGCACTCGAACAAATGGCGGTGGTAATCCAATGCGATATGCAACTTCACCTACGCGTCGCAAAATATCAAATGGACCAACATAACGTGGACTTAACTTCCTCTCTTGCCAAATCGCATTACACCTTTCATAGGTGACACTTTTACAAACACGTGCTCACCAACTTTGTAGTCAACACTAGTTCGCTTCATGTCGGCGTAACTTTTCTGTCGACTCTGTGGTGGCTTCAACCTTTCTCTGATAATTCGAACGACGGTAGCATTATCTTCAAGCAGCTTTGGTCCTAAAACAAATTTCTCACTGCTTCCTCCCAATTGAGAGGTGACTTGCATCGTCCGTCATACGAGCTTCAGACGGTGCCATGCCAATGCTCGTTGAAAGCTGTTATTATATGCGAACTCGAGCATCGGTAGATACTCATCCCAGTATCCTTGCATATCAAGCATGCATGCCCTGAGCATGTCTTCTATTACTTGGTTCACTCGCTTCTGTCATCATCAGTTTGAGGATGGAAAGCTGAACTAAAGTCTAGCCGTGTTCCCATTCCTTCTTGAAATTTCTTCCAAAACTTGGACGTATATAGTGGATCACGATCTGAAACTATACTGCTTGGAATACCATGAAATCTTACAATCTCCTTCATGTATAAGTCTGCCAGTCTTCCTGCTGTATATGTAGTATTGTACGGCAAAAAGTGCTACCGATTTGGTCAATCGGTCTCTGACGACCCAAATGGCATTGTGTCTCGGCGACGGGTAATCCAACAATGAAATCCATTGAGATCGATTCCCACTTCCATTCTGGTATTGGTAAAGGTTGCAATAGTCCAGCAGGATGTCTATGATCAACCTTCACTTGCTGACAAGTCAAACACCGTGACACGTACTCGGCCACGTCTTGTTTCAGTCCTCTCCACCAGTAGTTCTTTTTCAAATCTTGGTACATTTTGGTGCTACCAGGGTGGATAAGCGTAATTTGACTTATGAGCTTCATCAAGAATCGTCGTCTTAGATCGACATTGTCCTAATGCATAGACGGCCCTTAAACAATAAAGAACCATCTTCTTTCAATGAGAAGTCCGACCGATGCCTTCGCCACGTCTTGATGAATCTTTGTTAATGCCGGATCTTTCATCGTAGATCGTGGATATGCTCAAATATCACCGGCTTCTTGATATGTTAGCCAAAAGGATCCGGTCCTTCGACTCAATGTTCGCATCATAGATTGCCGTGTCTTCCAATAATTTCCATCGGTGCATACCCAAAATCAAACAAGCTAACTGAGCTGAACCTTTTCGACTCAATGCATCAGCCACTACATTCGCCTTGCCAGGATGGTATTGTATGGAGCAATCGTAATCCTTGAGGAATTCCATCCATCTGCGCTGTCTCATGTTGAGTTCTTTCTGTGTAAACAGATATCGGAGGCTCTTATGATCGGTGAAAATTTCAAAAGTCTCACCATACAAGTAATGTCTCCCAATCTTGCATAAAATGAGCCGCCGGTTCAAGTCATGAGTCGGGTAATTCTTCTCGTGTTCTTTCAACTGTCTTGATCCATAAGCTATCACCTTCTTGTGTTGGTTGAGTACACAACCAAGACCATTGTATGACGCGTCGCTGTACACGGCGTATCCTCCACTGCCTGAAGGAATCGCTAACACTGGAGCCGAAGTGAGTCTCGTTTTGAGTTCTTGAAAACTCTTCTCACATGTCTCACTCCACTCAAACCTTGAATCTTTTCGTGTCAGCTTTGTGAGAGGTCCCGATATCTTTGAAAACCCCTCAACGAAACGTCGATAATAGCCTGCTAAGCCCAGAAAACTTCGGACATCGGTCACTGTCTTTGGTTGCTCCCATTTAACTACTGCTTCTATCTTAGCTGGATCCACCGTGACACCGTGCTTCGAGACGACATGTCCTAAAAAGCTAACTTCTTCCAACCAAAACTCACACTTGCTGAGTTTGGCGTACAATTGGTGTTCACGTAGCGTCTGTAGAGCAATCCTCAAATGTTCTTCGTGTTCCGTCTTGGATTTGGAGTATATCAGTATATCATCAACAAATACTACGACGCAGGAGTCCAAGTGTGGTTTAAACACTCGGTTCATCAGATCCATAAACGACGCTGGAGCATTCGTTAATCCAAACGGCATCACAAGGAATTCATAGTGTCTTCTGAATGTCCTCAGCTTTGACTCGCAACTGATGATACCCAGATCTCAGGTCGATCTTGGAAAAATACCTTGCTCCTTGCAGTTGGTCGAATAGATCGTCTATTCTAGGCAAAGGGTAGCGGTTCTTCACAGTGAGTTTGTTCAATTGTCGATAGTCAATGCATAGCCGCATTGACCCATCCTTCTTCTTGACAAACAAGACCGGTGCTCCCCATGGAGACACGCTCGGTCTAACAAACCCCTTGTCCATAAGCTCTTGTAGTTGTTCCTTCAACTCCTTTAACTCAGCGGGAGCCATTCTATAAGGTGCTTTTGAAATAGGCTCCGTTCCTGGTGCTAAGTCAATGGCGAATTCTACTTCTCTTTCTGGAGGTAACCCAGGTAATTCCTCTGGAAACACGTCAGCGAAGTCTCGCACAACTGCGATCTCAGAAATGACGTTCTTTTCTTCCTTGTCCTCCTTTAAGAAAGCTAAGTATCCACTGCAACCCTTTCTGATCATTTTCTCGGCCCTTACTGCTGAGATCAGTGGCACAGATGACGACCTCACTCCTTGAAACCGAAATGATCTTCTCGTGTTGGGTCTGAAAATAACTACCTTGTTCTTGCAATCGACGGTTGCACAATGCTGCGCCAACCAGTCCATGCCAAGGATCACATCAAACCCTTGTTTATGTAGTTTTGAGCCCATTGGGTCTCGCCCGGTACATTGGGATCGGTGAAAAGGGTAGGGTCGATGGTATATTCGACCTCGAAGGTCTTTGCCGCCCACCATTCATTTGGTTGCTCGACATTGGTGGGTGGCGGTGGCATGGGGGTGGATTCGCGGGAAGACTCGCGCGTAGACGCGCTCGTCGAACCGGAGGTGGTCTCCGATTCCGACGGTGAAGGAGTCCTCACCGGCGATGGGGTAGGTGGTGGTGGTGCGGCGTTCTTACGCCTAACCGGTAGCTTGGAAGTTGCCTTCTTCGAGGATAAACGGGTTTTGGGCGGCATTTTTACTAAACTAGGGTTTATCTAGTTCAACTTGAAGGGAAAAAACACAAATCTAGGGTTTACCTTAGGTGTCGATGCGAAAATGGGTGTGAATCGCCGGAGAATCCGAACCCTAGAGCACTCGGTTGGTTGGAGAAGAAGGAAGAAGACGAAGAGCCCCAAAAATCTCAAAGTAAATGATTTCGAATGGGGAAGAAAATCCCCAATTTTATATATATAGGCTCCGGCTCGATTAATCGAAATTCTGTTTCGATTAATCGAAATTTAAAACTAGGTTAAGCCGCGTAAAATCGATTAATCGATTTCCCAAATCGATTAATCGAAAGTCAAATTCGATTAATCGAAACCTATTTCGATTAATCGAAATCGTATCCATTTAAAATGTTAAATTTTTGAGCTCACTGGCGCGAGCCAGTCGATTAATCGAAATCCATTTCGATTAATCGAAATCCCAAAATCGATTAATTGAACTTAGTTTCGATTAATCGAAATCGTGCTATAACTTCTAATTTTTCCAAAATTTCTTAAGTATTCGATTAATCGAAATCCATTTCGATTAATCGAAATCTCAGAACCGATTAATCGAAAACCACTTCGATTAATCGAAATTGTCCATTCGACTTTAATTTATTCCAAGTCCTTTAAGTAACTCGATTAATCGAAAATCCAATTCGATTAATCGAAATACAAAATCGATTAATCGATCCCAAATCGATTAATCGAAATTATAATTCGATCAGTCGAAATTTCATTCTATGTATATTCTAACTCTAACTTTCATTTCCAGTCACTGGCACATGCCAGTCGACTAATCGAGCAAAATCGATTAATCGAAATTCCAAATCGATTAATCGATTTGAAATTCGGTTAATCGGTTTTGTCCAATTTCTCCAGAATTTGATTCTCCATGTTTCTTTTAGTATTTTGATTTTTATGACAGATTGGATCAAAATTTCCATCGTATTACAAGTATAGTGGAGATTTCACACACATGTTTGTGGTTTACATTGGATCTCACGTCGTTGGAAATAAGGTTGGATATTGTTCTTTCACATCGGCCTCTCGTTCCCAAGTAGCCTCTTCTTTAGGATGATTGTTCCACCGAACAAGCACTAAGGGAATTACTTTAGTGCGCAGTACTTGTTCTTTTCGATCCAAAATCTCCACTGGTTCCTCTATCATGCTCATGTCCTCACACATCTCTATAGGTTGCTTCCCTAACACATGAGACGGATCATTCACGCATTTCTCGAGCATCGATATGTGGAAAAGCGTTATGCACTCGATCAAATAGCGGTGGTAATCCAATGCGATATGCAACTTCACCTACGTCCCAAAATTTCAAATGGTCCAACATAACGTGGACTTAACTTCCTCTCTTGCCAAATCTCATTACACCTTTCATAGGTGACACCTTGACAAACACGCGTTTCGCCCAGTTTGTAGTTAAAACTAGTCCGCCTCATATCGGCGTAACTTTTCTGTCTACTCTGTGCTGTCTTCAACCTTTCTCTAATTATTCGAACGACGGTAGCGTTATCTGCAAGTAGCTTTGGTCCTAATGCAAATTTCTCACCGCTTTCCTCCCAATTGAGAGGTGACTTGCATCGTCAGTTCCATACTGAGCTTCATACGGTGCCATGCCAATACTGCTTGAAAACCGTTATTATATGCGAACTCGAGCATCGGTAGATACTCATCCCAAAGATCCTTGCATGTCAAGCATGCACCGAGCATGTCTTCTATTACTTGGTTTACTCGCTATTCACCGCCCATCGCTTTGAGGATGGAAAATTTGAACTAAAGTCTAGTCGTGTTCCCATTCCTTCTTGAAATTTCTTCCAAAACTTGACGATATAGTGGATCACGATCCAAACTATACCGCTTGGAATACCATGTAATCTTACAATCTCCTTCATGTATAAGTCCGCCGATCTTCTGTATATGTAGTATTGTACGGCAAAAGTGCCCGATTTGGTCAATCGGTCTCACGACGACCCAAATGGCATTGTGTCTCTTGCGCGGGGTAATCCAACAATGAAATCCATTGCGATCGATTCCCACTTCCATTCTGGGATTGGTAAAGGTTGCAATAGTCCAGCAGGATGTCTATGATCAACCTTCACTTGCTGACAAGTCAAACATCGTGACACATACCCGGCCACGTCTTGTTTCAGTCCTCTCCACCAGTAGTTCTTTTTCAAATCTTGGTACATTACGGTGCTACGTGGTGGATAGCATAATTTGACTTATGGGCCTCATCAAGAATCGTTCGTCTTAGATCGGCATTGTCCGGAATGCATAGACGGCCTTTAAACAACAAAGAACCATCTTCTTTTACTGAGAAGTCCGACCTGATGCCTTCACTCACGTCTTGATGAATCTTTGTTAATATCGGATCTTTCATCTGTAGATCATGGATATGCTCAAATATCACAGCTTCTTGATATGTTAGCCAAAAAGGATCCAGTGTCCTTTGACTCAATGTTCGCATCATAGAATGCCAGGTCTTCCAATAATTTCCATCGGTGCATACCCAAAATCAAAGAAGCTAACTGAGCTGAACCTTTTCGACTCAATGCATCTGCTACTACATTCGCCTTGCCTGGATGGTATTGTATAGAGCAATCGTAGTCCTTGAGGAATTCCATCCATCTGCGCTGTCTCATATTGATCTCTTTCTGTGTAAACAGATATTGGAGGCTCTTATGATCGGTGAAAATTTCGAAGGTCTCACCATACAAGTAATGTCTCCAAATCTTTAGCGCAAAAATGACTGCTGCCAGTTCCAAGTCATGAGTCGGGTAATTCTTCTCGTGTTCTTTCAACTGTCTTGATCCGTAAGCTATCACCTTCTTGTGTTGGTTGAGTACACAACCAAGGCCATTGTATGACGTCAGGGCGTATCCTCCATACTCAAGGAATCGCTAATCTGGAGCGAAGTGAGTCTCGTTTGAGTTCTTGAAAACTCTTCGCATGCCTCACTCCACTCAAACCTTGAATCTTTACGTGTCGACTTTGTGAGAGGTCGATATCTTTGAAAACCCCTCAACGAAACGTCGATAATAGCTCGCTAAGCCCGAGAAAACTTGGACGTCGGACATTTGTTTGGTTGCTCCCATTTAACTACTGCTTCTATCTTTGCTGGATCTACCGTGACACCGTGCTTCGAGACGACATGTCCCAAAAAGCTAACTTCTTCCAACCAAAACTCACACTTGCTGAGCTTGGCGTACAATTGGTGTTCACGTAGCGTCTGTAGAGCAATCCTCAAATGTTCTTCGTGTTCCGTCTTGGATTTGGAGTATATCAGTATATCATCAACAAACACTACGACGCAGGAGTCCAAGTGTGGTTTAAACACTCGGTTCATCAGATCCATAAACGACGCCGGAGCATTCGTCAATCCAAACGGCATCACAAGGAATTCATAGTGTCCATACCGTGTCCAGTTTCGAATGTCCTCGCTTTGACTCAAGAATCGATGATACCCAGATCTCAGGTCGATCTTGGAAAAATACCTTGCTCCTTGCAGTTGGTCAAATAGATCGTCAATTCTAGGCAAAGGGTAGCGGTTCTTCACAGTGAGTTTGTTCAATTGTCGATAGTCAATGCATAGCCGCATTGATCCATCCTTCTTCTTGACAAACAAGACCGGTGCTCCCCATGGAGACACGCTCGGTCTAACAAACCCCTTGTCCATAAGCTCTTGTAGTTGCTCTTTCAACTCCTTTAACTCAGCGGGAGCCATTCTATAAGGTGCTTTTGAAATAGGCTCCGTTCCTGGTGCTAAGTCAATGGCGAATTCTACTTCTCTTTCTGGAGGTAACCCAGGCAATTCCTCTGGAAACACGTCGGCAAATTCTCGCACGACTGCTATCTCAGAAATGACGTTCTTTTCTTCCTTGTCCTCCTTTAAGAAAGCTAAGTATCCACTGCATCCCTTTCTGATCATTTTCTCGGCCCTTACTGCTGAGATCAAGGTACGATGACGACCTCACCCTTGAAACCGAAATGATCTTCTTGTGTTGGGTCCGAAAATAACTACCTTGTTCTTGCAATCGACGGTTGCACAATGTCATACCAACGGTTCATGCCAAGGATCACATCAAACCCTTGCATGTCAAAGATCAACTTTGCTTCCAATTCATGCACCTCTAAGTCTCGAATCGCTACAATGATGGATTTGCAAGCTAACTCCGTGTCTACTAACTCTCCAAAGAGGAATAGACACGAGATAGGACTGAAATCCAACGTCTGGAACAATCTTCATCTTCTTAGCGAACGTGAGTAACGAATGAGTGGGTAGACCGGGTCTATCAACACTGAGCGTCATATCCACCGAAGCATCCTTTTTCATATATATTTAGAGTACCTATAGTATACATACACACATACAATAATTTACACATCAATTTATACCCTCAATTTATATACCGCTTTAGATACAAAGAAAAATAACTGCTCGGTTCTAATGTATGCTCCTTCTCTATCTAAAGTTTTAATGAAATGAAAATTTTCTTTAATTTTAAAAGGAATCTCACCTTGGATGACGTCATGCACGTTCCTCGCTTCTGACGGTGGATCAAACTCCCCTGAACGATCGGTTTCCTTGCTTGAATTGGTCGTGGTGCTGCAACTGAAACCGTCTTTCTTTTATCTGTCTCGGGGAAATCCTTGATCAAGTGGCCCACCTTGCCACATCGGAAACAGCCCCTAGTTCCCAATCTACAATCCACCGTCCTATGAGGCTTGCCACACTTTGCGCAAGTCTCCCGAGGTGCGGAAGAAACAGTACGAGAACCCTGTGTGATAGTGGCGCTAGTAGACATGGCAGGGCTCTCATAGCGAATAGGTCTCCCCGACGCAAGTAATGGAAACCTCTGTTGGTGTTGTTGTTGTTGCGCCGGTCTTCCGAAACCCCCTTGAAACTGTGGTCTCTGATTCTGGCCCATGAACCTCGGCTTTTTATTCACCGGTTCATAGTGCCCCGTTCTTCCTTGTTCACTTCCTCCTCTCTGCTGCTCCCTCTGTTTATATCTGTTATTGTTCTCCTCCTCTACAACCAACGCCTTGCTCATTACCTCTTCATAGGTCCTCAGCTGAAATGGAGCTACGCCTCCCCTAACCTCAGGCTTCAAACCTTGCTGAAACCTCTTGGACTTCATCATCTCAGTAGCGACGTAGTCCGGAGCAAAACGGGCAAGTCGTAGAAACTCTACCCCGTATTCTCTCACTGTCATTCTCCGTTGTACTAGCTGTAAAAATTGTATCTCAAGCTGGTTCCTCACCACTTCTGGAAAATATTGTTTGTTGAACTCCTCAACAAACTCCTCCCAAGTCCAAGGTAACTCTGGAGTCTCCTGAGCCCGAGTCCGTATCACGGACTTCCACCAAGGCCCAGCCTCCCCATCCAACATGTAAGCTGCCCACTCACACTCTCATCTTCCGTGCAAGTTAGCACGCTAAAGACTTTCTCCATCTCCATTAACCAATTCTCAGCGGCCATTGTGTCTGCCTGCCCAGAAAATGAAGGAGGTCTCATCCTCCTAAACTCTGTAAAAGATGAGGGCAAAGGCAACGCAGGTCCTACAAGTGGTGTAGGTGGCTGCTGTTCTCTTGACGCATGAGCTGCAAAGGATGCGGCTTGTTGTGCCATGGCAGCTGCCATAGTCTCCATAGTGTGCATCATCCTTTGTCGCTCTTCTCTGTCCTCTTGCCTTTCTCTCAATCTTTCTTGTTCTCTTAGATCTTGATCTTGATGATCTCGATCTTCTTCATCCCGTTGTCTACTACTACTCGCTCAGGGCCTCAGACCTCTAAAGGCACTCTATTAGTAGGAGATGTAACCATCTCCACTACGTAGACTTCCTCTTTGGCCTCCCTTGGCCTCTTCCTCTAGACATTTGACATTTTGCTGCATTTGAAACTAAAGTTTCATAGCGAAGCCCTATGTTCGACGAAAGAACCCTTGTCGAATTGCTAAAAGAAAAGGCCGGATTTCGATTCTCAAACCCGTGCCATCAGCACGATCATCTTGACCGTGCCCTTTTGCTAAGCACGGAACACTGGTATATCAAGCATCAAAAGTATAATAAACGAGTTTGCAGAATTTAAATCCATAATAATTAACTTCCCAAAAGACAGTTCTACCCTCATGCCTGTGCATGAATGGAGAACCGATCCGAACCATCGATGATAGAAATCATCACGGATGGTTCGTCCCAAAAGAGAAATCCCAACTCCTTATATACATGATTTTAAACAGAATCAAGGCTTGACATACCAAGCCGTACAAATCCTCTCCAAAAATCCCTCAAAGTGGCACAACGGAGTCCTCTAGAAGAAGTCCTCTGGAGGTGGCTCCAACTCGTCACCGGCCGCAAGGTCCGACTCGCCGGGATCAGCGTCTCCTGAAACCGCGGCAGCTGCTAGTAGTGGACCTGCGACGTATAGTCTATAGGGTGAGCTACATCCTAGCTCAATAGGGAACAAACACAGTTTGAACATATAAATTATAACTCACATGTATTCCATGATATGCCATGCATGATGTATCTATGCAGTTGTTAATGAAACAGATTAAAAGCATTTCGTTTTACTGTTGATTACTTATATTTTCATTTACTCATGAATGATGCTGAGAAGGCCTAAAGCAAAACTTAAACTTTCAACTTAAGTAATCCCCGAGCAATATAGCATCGAGCCCCGATGAGATACCCTTCATCGTCATCTATATAGACAGTTTTAATGTATTCCCTGGGAATACCATATAGTACCCAAGCCCCTTTCCCCTGGGGATTGGTGGCGGGGTTTCACTTGTCTCAATCAACACCCCTGGGGTGTGCTTACTATGTACGGATAAGCCTCCGCACTGGCCTACGGTTTCGCCGCCGTATCGGTCACGGATATCCTGCCGTGTCAGTCGTGGATATCCCGCCACGTCGGTGGGGTAACCTATCAAACCTCAAATAACAAAAATATCGGTGCCTTACATATAGTTATTCACCGTGTAAGTGTGCTATTTTATATCAGTTAGGCCCTATCAGACATGATTCAATCTTTGGATACATCCCTGGGATGTGTCCATTTACTTGCATCACACCTGATGCTCTTATCTCTTTACTTCTTCATCCCCTGGGGATGGCTCATTAGTTTACTCTTATGAATATCACACACACACACACTTTTCACAATTCTTTAAGCAGTAAAATAATTGAATGGAAATCTATATCACTACATACATGCTCTTGTAAAATAAGGTACATGTTCAAGGTGTTCCCTACCTCAAGTCTTCATTCGATCATTGCATCAAAGTCCCACGTGGCTCCTTGTGCACTAGTCCACACATACCACCTATGGTACCACATCACAGGTGAAACACATCACAAAGGATGCAATAAAGAAGGTATAAGATCCCCCAAGAATCTTAAAGTCAAACCTAAAAGTCAACATAGTTTATCTCAGTCGATTAATCGAATTCCAAAATCGATTAATCAAATCTGATTCGATTAATCGATTTCCAAAATCGATTAATCGAAGGTCAATATCGATTAATCGAAGCAATTTCGATTAATCGAAATTCTCCTTTTCGCAAAGTCCATTCTCCAATTGAGTTTTCATTTAATCGAATCCAATTTCGATTAATCGAAATCCTTCTTCAAAGCAAATTCACTTTGCTCAATAATGAGTTTTCATTCGATTAATCGAATCCAATTTCGATTAATCAAATCCTTCTTTTCATAAGTAGACCCTCGTTCGACGATGAGTTTCAAGTTGATTAATCGATTCCAAATCGATTAATCGAAAACTAAAATCGATTAATCGAAATCCCATTTCGATTAGTCGATTTTTCCTCAAGTCATTTCCTTCAACCCCTGGGGTCCACTGGAGGTTCTCAGTCGATTAATCGATCCCCAAATCGATCAATCGAAATCCAAAGTCGATTAATCGAAATCAAATTCGATTAATCGAAATCGGGGTCCTCTGACCTTTCAACTTCTTGGCCAATTTCGATTAATCGAAACCCAATTTCGATTAATCGAAATTGTCAGATTCAGCCCTTTTCGAGCTGTTCTTCCCAATCTTTTTCCATACTTTTTCTTCTATTTTTCTAAGTCATTATCCTAAGATTTAAACTATTTCCAACTACAACTTAAACCCTATAATCTATGCATTTTATTTACAAAAAATCTTACCTTGAATATATCTCAAGTTGATTTCAAATCTAGGGTTGGAAGGCTAGGGTTTCCAGCTTTGTTCTAACGGATCCCTTGCGTCGAATCCGGCGTTTATTGCTTGAATCTCTCTTCCTCAACTAGCATTCACTCCTTGCATTAATCACTCTCTTCACTCTCTCTCTCTTCTTTACTCTCCTTCAACAACAAAACTCTTGATTTTAGGGTTATTAACTCTTTTTATCCTCTTCCTCACTTGTGTGTTGAGCACAGACACCGTGGTA
This sequence comes from Chloranthus sessilifolius, assembly GCA_021018995.1. Lineage (NCBI taxonomy): Eukaryota > Viridiplantae > Streptophyta > Magnoliopsida > Chloranthales > Chloranthaceae > Chloranthus > Chloranthus sessilifolius. The sequence continues at coordinate 77,826,227 of CM037597.1, read as the reverse complement.
GGTGTATGCGACTATACCTTCACAACACACACCACATAGGCATTCTATTTATCACATCTCATCCGTTCATCACACTACATACTAACTGTTGGACTTCCATTTGGTCAAACCTATGACCGATCGGGCACGGATCCTGAGGTCATAGTTTAGTGTGATTTTTCGGGTTATTACATCATTGCTCCTGTAAATGGTACCCGGACGGGATCTGGGTCAAGACTTCTATTCTCTTTTATTATTTATTGCCCCTAATGGGTCCATATTTTTGCATAGTTGACCCATTTGTAAAATCATTATCAAATGTGGCACACACTCCCAAAAAGTATTGTGACATCAATATTCGCTCCGCTCTGGTAATTGTGCTAAATTAACTTCGAGATCGATGTCACGTAGGGGCACCCGTGGCCAATCAAATGGGGCACTTAATGCCTCATGAGATTGGACACAAATCGTTGGATCTTCGTGTCATTACTTTACTCCAATCTTTAAGTATGGGTCGATCACCCTCCCGCTCACGGGACAGTCTTGTTCGAAATGAATCTCAAATATCGTGCATCTTCAATTATACCATCATGATTGTGCCCAGTAATATCGCTAAACACTTGGGGACCGATAGCCTTGAGGAACGGATGTTTTCCAATCACATTGGGCTTCCGCTTACTCTCCGTTTGACCTTTCTTTTACTTTGTGTTGTTTGAGGTTTGCTTTGAATATAGCGAACCCGTTAGCGTTTGCCTCGGGCCTCTTCGAACGTGTCTTTCTTTGACATACGATCATTACTGATCGAATACCAAAGAGGGGCATCTGTAGACACCCAAATTTGGCCTAAGGCACGGTCGACATGTACTTCGAGAAGGGCGTACCCTTAGCTTTCGAAAGTGTGATAGCCCGGATTTTCAAATCCTAAAACTCGGACCGTCAGACCGTCGATAGTGACGATCCCTAAACGGAACACTTGGTACATTCATACACACAATATAATTCAAAGCAGATATATTCCTTTGGCAAAAGAAATATCCAATTCTATATATATATATATAATTAGAGGCAAAATGATGGTTCTATCCTTGTACAAATCACAAGCTTGATATAACCAAAATGAACCACCGGTGTTGACCGACCATCACCTAAACATTGGTTCACACAAAAATATAAGTACAACATTTAATTACATCCAATGTTCTACAACAGAAGAATGGGTTGACGTACTAAGCCCTAGTCACAAAATCCAAAATAATCAGATGTCCCCTAAGGGAAATACTCGTCTGGTGGAAGATCTGCATCCTCCTCAGGAACGTAATCAGGGTCTTCTTCACGCCCTGAATTCTAAATTGCCTATCTACTCCTATGCCTGTTATTTATAGTCGAGGGTGAGCTAACAGTCTAAGCTCAATAGGGGGAATATTAACAACATACATATCATATTTCAAAGCATAGATTTCAAGACTGATTTCAAAAAATATATTTCACATAAAACTAAATTTTTAAGATGTTTGAATCACATAAAAATAGAATTTAAGCACAGTTCGGAGTTTGTTTTCACATGCCCTTTTCATATCTCATAAGGACTTAAAACAATAACTTAAATAGTCTCTCAAGCAAAATATAGCATTGAGAGCCACACATATACTGATGAGAATCCCCAAACCATCATCGTTCAATTGAACCATTTACGAAATATACAAGCCCCTACACTATGAGGGAACTTGTGTGGCTAAAGTTACCGTTGGCCGGTACAAATGTACAGATATCCCGTCGTACCGGTACACGATGGGGATTCATTCCACATGAACCTTAAATCATTGTGCAAATTCTAAAATATAGTTAACATCGTATAATGTGCTTAATTTATAGCTAATTTCAGAACTTAGAATTCAAGGTTCACACACATATGCTAATCACATTCACATTTTGAATCACATGTTTTAGAATTCATGTACAAAGCTTTAATTTGAAGGATTCATAAATCAATGAATTAAATATAGTTTGAACTTATCACATCACACTATCCATACAATTCAAATCAAATATAATGTTGTTGAATTTCCCCTATCTCATGACTCACTAAACAATGCAAGTCACACAAACAAGACGAAGGTCCTTATGCACATACCCTACTCATAACCTACATTATAATATATCCAAAGGGCATGAATTAATGGTTAAAGAAACATACCAACCAAAATGCTAGAGAATTTTCCCAAAAACATCCAAAATAGCCAAAATTGGCTCAGTCATGCACATGAGTCCCAAGGTCGCGCGAGCGAGTCCCAGTGGCACACCCCAATCTCGTGGCCTCGCGCGGGCGACTGTGCTCATTTAATTCTCATCAAAGCAGCTTGAGACAGTCACGCTCGCGAGCTCCAAAGTCATGTAAGCAACTTTTCCAGATACATTCTCAGTCGCGCGAGTGACTGTTCTTACTCTATTTTATGCCTATTTTGAAGATGATTTCGCGTGAGCAACTCCATGTCGCCCGCGTGAGATCCAAAGTCGCGAGAGCGACTTCCAAGATTTTTACAATTCCTCCCAAAATTGGATTTTCTTTCTTTTTCTCTTTTTCTCCTTTTCAAACCTACATTAAATGTTTAACTTCTAGAGCAATAAATGCTCGATCTAAGCTATAAATGAACATAATTAAACACGAGATCTCACCTTTTGAACTCGAGAGATCAATGCACCAAACATTTGGAGTTTATGAAATCCTCGGCGTTTTTGCCTCACACTTCAAAAGGGTTTGAGACTCATCTCCTCACGTTCTTATCGGATCTGCACCGCACAATCTAACCTTCCGAACACACTCATGTTCATCCTATGACTCTTGCATGAAGGCGGCCACGAAACAAGGTTCTCTACTCGAGGGGATTTCTAACAAGAGGTTTCATAGGATGGGGTTTGCACATCTCTCTCATGGATTAAACTCACGTGCATAATAAAATTCCTCGCGTTAGTGATCAAGGTGACGAGACAATTTGCGCTGATGATCATCCACGAACTCGAAATTCCGATGCACAAAAGATCACGTGAAGAACAACCCCTCTTCCTCTTTCTGTCATCAATTTCTCATTCAAGGTAAACAAGGGAGCAAATGACTTACTTGAGAAGCCATCTCTCTATATACCTTTGTTTTCTCCCTTGTGAAGCATACACACACACCAATGTGTGTTTGCCCATTTGGTTTGGTTCATTTGTGAACCCAACACACCTAAGTCAAGTATTAGGCTTTCGTCCAACAAGTTCAATGGACCTAGAACAGATCCAAATAATTCATCCGAAAATTCGAATGGTATCAGGTGTCGCAACTGATACGTACATCTGACAGAACATATTTGGTTCAAAATTTAGGGATATTACCTCCTCCCCTCCTTATAATAGGCACATAATTTACCATTTTATCACCCTTAACTTAGTGTTTCTAGGCTTTTATTTGCTACTATACTGATGTGCAGATATTAAAGCTAGATAGTAAAAGAGAGCCTAAGTGTTAATCTTAGTTAAAATGAACTCAAAGAGCAGTAAAGAAAATACGATTGAGCGTAAAAGACAAATCTTTGCCTAAAAAGAAATGAAGAATCGTATTTTATGATTGTGTGGTATAATATACTGAGAAGAGAGAAATCGTAATTTACGATTATCTAAAGAAAAGTCGTATTAAGTAAAGACGATATAAGAGAAAGCGAAGAATCGAAATAAAGAATCGTTAGCTAAAAGCCTACTGAAAATAGAAAATCGTGATTTATAATTTTCCAGAAAGAATAGAAAGAAATTGTTATTTATAATTTCCTAAAAATAAAAGCTTTTCACTGCTACGAAACGAGAGATCTATCACTGCTATGCATATTTTTAGAAGTCTTCTACAATTAGAAGACTAACCAACCACAGATATGAGAAGATTGATGAAGATGAAATTTGAAGGACTCTGTTGCTGTTAATTAAAAAATACTCTAGAAGCGCATTAACTAAAGAAAGCAAGGAAGAAAAAAATTATGAATTAGAGTTATATTATGAATCTTTTATTTTTAGTAGTTTATTAGAATTAGATCTTTGTAAACCGACTCCTTATGATCTATAAATAAGAGAGCTCGGCATAGGAATTTGCAATTGACGACTGCGATTGAGCTCTGATATCGAAGAATTTCAGCATCAATTAACGCCTGAGGTTGGATTTTCTTTCGATCGAAGTACTGTAAAATAGTTAGAATAGATTAGATATCAGAGGTTTCTCAAGAGCAATTGACGACTGCAATTGAGCGCTGAAGATTAGTGTAGATATCTGTAGTTTCTCAGGAGTAATTGACGACTGCGGCTGAAGGGTGAGGGATATATTTTACTTTGCTTTTTAGTTTAGATTTATTTGCTTTATAAACATATTCAAGTTTTGATTTGAATTGACGACTCATGTTATAATTTGCAGATTAGTGTAACGGTACTGTTTAAATTTATAAATATCTAAAAGCTGAAGATTAAGATTGACGACCTTAATCTGAAGGAGGATTAGGATTTATTTTATGCACTTTAGATAAAAAAACTATTCTTTTATTTATATTTCTCTAGTAGAGTAGATCTTAAAGATAAATAGAAGTTTTTAAAGATAAGGATTTGAATAAAAGATAAAAAATAAAGAAATAATTAGATAATAAACTTCCTTGTGGGAACGATCCTATGCTAGTACTATAGTTTCCATTGTGCGCTTACAATAGGTCAAGATTTGAATTTAACATAAAATATATACATCATAATCGACAAGATCAAGTTTTTGGCGCCACTGCCGGAAAAGAAAAATTTATTTAATTCTTTCAAGTTTTTATCTAATATTTTTATTCTTTTAGAAACCAATATTCATCTTTCTCTTTTTATATTTATTTATATATATATTTTTCTTTGATCACTTCTCAAGCTTTTGCAGGTTTATTCGGAGCAACGGATCAAAACTTCAACATTCTTGCTGACCACAGAGACTAGAGGCTCAGATTTATTTCTCTCACAGCTTTTTAAATAAATAAATAAAAAAAATAAAAAAAAATAAAAAAAAATATATATAAATTTAGACATGCAGGGCCATAATTATCCATCTTGGCCAAGCTACCAGCCAACTTATGATCCACAGGAGTACTTAACTACCCTCTTTTATCTAGAAGCAGTTGAGCAAATCTTTGCTTCTCAATGGGGGAGTTCCGAGAATTCCTATTACCCTCAGTTAGGAAACCATTACAATTTTCTAAGAATGATCTAGCAAGACTACTCGTACGCATACCAGCAGTACCCCTATAATTCTCCACCAACATATGCTACAAATCAATTTTTTGATCAACAACCTCTCACAGACGATGATGGCACTGTTGTCTAGATTCTTCAAGATCTGCAGCAACATGCACATCAACGTTCTAAGGAATTATCTCAACTATCTCAAATCTCTCAATATTTATGTTCTTGTTCTCAGACCATTGCAAACTTAGGAACTAAAATTGAACAGATTGCTACTCAATGGGAGGAAACAAGGAATAATGAAGGATTGTCACTATCAGCAATCAACTTAGGAGAGAAGTTGAGTGAAGAGATTATACCCAGTCCTACACCCCATGTCCAGGCTGTTCGAACTTGCGAAGTGGTAAGGTTGTGGATAACAAAGTAGATATGCCTACACCAGTAGTCAACCCTGAGACCCAGAAAAAGGAAAACGACATAATAAAGGATGACCCACTGCCAGAAAACTTAAAAAATTTAAAAAATAAAAAAGAGAATGATGGCATACCCACATCTGTAACTGAAGTACCTTATGTGCCAAAGTTACCTTTTTCTAACGCCTTTGGTAACCCATCACCTTTTAGTAAAAATTCAAAAAAATTAGAGGAACTAATAGAAATCTTCAAAGGGGTAAAAATCAACCTTCCTCTATTAGAAGCAATTAAACAAGTCCCTGCCTATGCACGATTTTTGGAAGAAATGTGTACGCAAAAATGGAAATGGCGAAACAACATCTCGCAAAAGGTTTTCTTAATCGAGCAAGTGAGTCCATTCTTACAATCTAGGACCCCTCCCAAGCTTAAAGATCTTGGAGTTCCTACGATCCCCTATATTATAGGAAACCACGGTATAAACAAAGCACTCCTGGATCTGGGAGCGAGCATTAATTTGCTACCATACTCTCTTTATGAAAAACTAGGACTTGGAGAAATGAGACCTACTTCGGTAATTCTTCAGTTAGCCGATAGATCAGAAAGAAGACCAGTAGGAGTAATTGAAGATGTTATGGTTGGAGTCGATAAATTTATTTTTCCTGTCGACTTTTTGGTATTAGACATAGAACCAAGTTCGAAATCTTCAACACAAATTCTCATTATACTCGGTAGACCATTCTTGGCTATGACCAATGCTTGCATAAATTGTAAAACCGGAGTAATGAAAGTTTATTTTGGAGATATGCAAATCCAGTTGAATATCTTCTTAGCAGCCAACCAAATGGCCTCAATAGATGACGAGGAATGCTTCATCATTGACGAAATTGAAGAATTGGTAGAAGAAGCATTACCCCTCGTCCTATCTAAAGATGTGCTGCAAACTGCACTGCAGTGCACGAATTCTGACGGCTCAACCCTTTAAATGAAATAGGTAACATCTATGTTGGACACTATTAAAACATGGAAAACATGGATAAAACCTTTACCTATCACTTTTAGTGAGCCGTTGCAACCATCTATTGAAAAAGTGCCATCTTTAGATTTAAAACTACTTCCCAACACCCTCAAGTATGCATTTCTTGGGCCTAGTGAAACTCTCCCAGTAATCATTTCATCTGCTCTTAGCAAGGAACATGAGACTAAGCTATTGGCCATACTTACTGAGCATAAATGTACAATAGGGTGGACTATCACTGACCTTAAAGGGCTCGATAGCAAAGGTACTACAATCGGGATTTTATTGGCCATCATTATTTAAGGATGCTCATAATTTTTGTCAAGCCTGCGATCGATGCCAGAAATCAGGAGCCATATCCTAAAGAAATATGATGCCCCTGCAACCGATTTTGGTCGTGAAACCCTTTGATTTGTTGGACATAGACTTTATGGGTCCATTTTAACCCTCGTACGGATATATGTATATCCTTGTAGCCGTTGACTACGTATCCAAATGGATCAAAGCATCAGCTACATGGACGAATGATCATAAGGTGGTAGTTTCTTTTATCAAGGAAAACATTTTTGCACGGTTTGGAACCCCACGAGCTATTATAAGTGACGGGGGCAGTCATTTTTGTATTCGGTATTTCGAGAGCTTACTTAAGAAATATGGAGTTACACATAAAATTGCAACTCCCTATCACCCTCAGACCAATGGTCAAGTAGAAGTTTCTAATTGTGAAATAAAGAAGATATTAGAAAGAACTGTTAGACCTGATCGAAAGGATTGGTCCCTAAGACTGCATGATGCTCTATGGGCATATAGAACAACCTATAAAACCCCTATTGGTATGTCTCCTTTTCGATTAGTGTATGATAAGGCTTGTCATTTACCTGTCGAATTGGAGCATAGAGCTTTCTGGGCCATTAAAACACTTAATTTTGAATTGACTGCATCCGGTGAATAACGAAAACTCGACATTAATGAGTTAGAGGAAATCCGAAATGATGCCTTTCAAAATGCAATAATTTATAAGGCCAAAACTAAAGCATTTTACAATAAACACATTTTAAGAAAGCGTTTTGAGTCGGGCCAACAAGTTTGGTTATATAATTCAAGGTTAAAACTGTTCCCTGGAAAATTACGAAGTGTCTTAGGGACGGACCATATAATGTCATAGAAACATTCCCTCCTGGGGCTGTCACTATTCAAGATCCCAAGGATAATCATACATTTAAGGTTAATGGGCAGAGACTTAAACTAATGGTGACTTTACAAGAAAAGGAGACAGTGGTCACTATGTCACTCAAAGACCCAGAGTATGCCTAATATGCTCTTGGGTAACTGTCGCACTACCGACTCATCCGTAGTAATTTTATGTATATGAATGGTATAATACTAAATATAAAAATCTTTAGAATTAAATACACAAGCTTGAGCAATCGTATTAAGTATGATTTCTTGAACAAAGCTATCTCTAGCATATAATCATAGTGATTATGATTGCTAAGAAATCTCTACACATTTATGACAAGCGTGACCTTCAACACAAAAGGTGTCACCATTATTCACGCTGTGCAGACACGTCTCTTAGCATTAATAAGAATACCAACCGGTTACATTCTTCAACGCCACCCATAACTTCCATTGATAACGACTGTTCAAATCCCAGATCGCCAATAAATAAAGCAAATTCATTCCATTCCTTTTCATCCTTCTTCTGCTTTCAATATTCTTGAAATGGAAAATCCACGAAATTGGTTTGAATTCGTAGAGGCTTTTTCCCGCCTCATTCAACAGCACGAGGACGAGATAACGACAATATTAGAGGAAAGAGGCTGGCTAATCAGCGACATTATAACTCTCTTTGGATCCTTCTCCATCGAAGCCTGGATGGAAGAAACACTGCCTCCTCTACCACCTCGTACAACTCAGCCCCCACCGCCACCTCCTAAATCCACTTAACCCTGCTTTCCCCTTTTCTATTGGACACACCTACTTCTGAGGCATGTCCCTATCTTTTTGTTATGGGCGACAACATTTTAGAAGCCGAGGACTGATCTTTATCGAAGGATCTTTATCTCGAATGTTGCTGCCAGTGCCTTAGTTTTGTTTTTTTTAGGAATTTCTTTTTTTCAACGTTTGTGTAATTAGTTCATATATATATGAAAAGTTTTTATTTTTGCTGTTTTTCTAATTTTGCTACTAAGATCTAACTTAGTCGTTCTATAAAATCGAAAGTATTTTTCTCCCAAGTTTGGAGGGAGATTTTATTGTAGATTATAAATCCAATTACTAACATAGCAGTAAAATAAGGTAATATTTTATTTTATATGTCCCCTGTTTTGCACAATGAGGACATTGTCCTATTTAAGTTTGGGGGGGGGGGGGGAATACATTACATAGGATATATTAGTATAGTATAGTAGTTTTTGTTTATTTTTTTAATATTAGTTTTTTACTTTTTCATAAAATTTTTAGAAAATTTTAATAAGAAAGTTAATTATTATATGCAAATTATGATATAAAAAAAAATCCAAAATACTTAGCAATCCATCATAGTAGTTGTTCAAAAATCAAAATAAAAATAGCTACAATTCAAGTAAAGCATCTCTACAACACTGTATCAGATAAATGTTTGAAACTATATGATTGATCTGAACTATAATATTTTAGATTATAGTTTCAAAATTATATAACCAGTAAGCTATAGAACCTATTTCCTCTTCTATTTTGAGAAAGAGAAACTGAATTTATTCAAGCTAATTTTTTCTTGAACTTCTCTACTATCTGTAATCTCATATTGTTGAACTTAGAATCAATATATTTTATAAATATGATGATTTGTTTGTTTAGAACTATCTATTAAGTAAATCAAAGCAATAAGAAATCCATATTAGAAAATTGTGAAAATGACCAAAGGCCATCTTTTGTTAAACCAGAGCCAAAAAATAAAAAATTCCAGAATATTTTACCCTTTGAACCCATATTAGAAGCCTAAAGCCGAATTTCTTTGTACCGAAATTGTGATAGCCATGATTTCTTCACCCCAAAATCCATACCATCGGCATGACTCTCGAGGCCGTGCCCCATAAGCTTGCATGGAACATTGTTATACCCAAGCAACAATAAAGCAATTTAAAGCATAAGAACTTATATTAAACTAAATCTCCAGTTCTATAAAGTAAAGTCAAAACATGTAACCCAAAAGATGGTTCTGATCTCATGCCACTGCATGAGCAAGAGAACCCACCCGAACCATCAGTGATGACACAATAGTCACCCTGGATGGTTCGCCAAAAGAATATCTCGTTTTATATTACATTTTCTCAAGATAGGCTGGACATACCAAGCCGTAAAGTTTCTCTCTCAAAATCAATCAAAGTATGCAGGGGTCGCCTAGAAGAAATCCTCAGGAGGGGGCTCTGACTCCTCCCTAGGCATGTAATCCGAATCCACATCCCCCGAAACAATAGCAGTAGCAGCAGCAAGCACCGAACCTACGACGTATAGTCCAAAGGGTGAGCTACATCATAGCTCAATAGGAAAATAACAGTGTGAACATATGAATCTACTTACTCACATATATTCCATGACATTTAGAAGCATGATTTATCAATACAAATAGCTGAAAAATAGTTTAAGTTAATGAAAGCATGAACTGAATGCATTTGTTACTCTACATATGTTTACTTGTTTTCATCTGGTTCACAAAAGATAAAGATCGACCTCAAAAACTTAAATCAAGAACTTAAATAATCCTCGATGTACTATAGCCTCGAACCCCGATGGAATACATACCATCGTCATCTAATCAGACTATATATATATATTTTTTCATTCATGTAATTCTACTAAGGTCCCTTCCTCATAGGCGACGAGGTACTAAGCTCACATACATCCCTAGGATGTCATACTGGTGTACTAATTGGTCGCCATACCGGTCATGGATATCCTGTCGAGTCAGTCACGGGTATATTACCGTGTCGGTGGGGTATTCACCAAACCTTAAATCAATGTGCAACTATATATAGTTATTCACCGTATAATTGTGCAAAACATAGTATTTTAGGCCTGATCAATTCCCATTTTACTTAACATCACATCTCTCGGATATTCACAATTTTCCATACATCCCTGGGATGTAACCAACTCATATACATCACTTAGATGCCCTTACAACATTCACACCCCCCTTGGGATGTTACATACTCATAGCATAATTACTTCCTTACTTAATGTTTAAACACACACACACACACACACACACTTTAATTCTAGGTGTTCAACTACTTTTCAAGAAGACATGCATCTCTATGCTCTCAATGCATAAATTATTTATTTCCACATCACTATATACATGCTATTGTAATTAAAGTACATGTTCAATGTATTCCCTATCTCTCCCATTTGAATTCCCAAGTGTCAAGGTCCATTGTGACTTCCCATGCTCGTACTCACGTGTTCAACCTAATTTATATCATATCATATGCAAGGCATCAGGAATGATGCGTATAAGAAGGTACAAGACTCCCCCAAAACTCCAAAGTCCAAAACAAAACTTAATCATAAACTGTTAAAATCGATTAATCGATCCCAAATCGATTAATCAAAATTCCAAAATCGATTAATCGATCCATAAATCGATTAATCGATTTTCCCAAACTCTTCATTTTTCAGCCACTGGGAGTGCATAGACGATTAATCAATTTTAAATCGATTAATCGAAATCTAAAAATTGATTAATCGAATTCATTTCGATTAATCGGTTTCGGGCATTAGTGCCCAGATTTACCTTCAGGTTAAAATCGGTTGATCAGTTTTCAAAATCGATTTTGACAGGAACTCAGCCCTCTTCGGGCATTTCTTCCTACTTTCTTTTCTTTCAATTTTCCTATCTTTTCTATATCTTGAATTCACCATTTAAACATTAAATCAACGCACAACAACATACACATCATAATTTAAAGAAATCTAACCTTAATCCATGTATGAATGATTTACAGGCTTGAATCTAAAAGCTAGGGCTCTTAGCTTTGATTCCCTGAATCCCCACACGTTACCATCGTAATTAATGGTTCACGTGCTCCTTCAATTTGCAATTCCACATAAAACTTCTAGCATTTACTCTCTCTTTCTCTCTAAACTCTCTCTCTCTCTCTCTTCATAAATCTCTACACACCAACCAAACCAAAGAGAAATAACTCCTCTTAAGTTATTTCAACTCATTCCTTATATTTGGTACAAAGCGCACACATCTATAGCAGGTGTATGTGACATCTAGTAACATCTAACCCACACTCACAAGCACATTCACATCGAACCTAATCAAACTTAAGTCATTAAGTTGACCTTCTCTTGGTCCAACTTATGACCAATCGGGCACGCATGCCAAGGACACTATTCAAAGCCCAAATTTCAGGGATATTACATTCTCCCTACCTCGAGAATTTTCATCCTCAAAAATGTACCCAAGGGCTTACCGTCATGGAAGACCCATATACACAAGCAGACAACAACTTATACAATGTCATCAGACACATCAGCATAAACCTAATGACATGTGCACATGATGAACATGAAACATAATTTAAGATAACAAGGATTTGAATTTCATAATGGTCTCAAAAAGGTGCATTTCCAAGTTCTCAACCGTTTATATTTTTCCAAAATGTACAAAATGATCACAATAAGTGGCATCCATGCCATATAGTTCAGCACATCAACTTTCAAATAATTACAATGCAAAAATATAATTACAATGCAAAAAGAAACATCACAAACTAGTAGTCATGCAGTCCCGTCCCCCTGCCGATCCTCCTCATCATGCTCACATGTACCAGAACCCGATGCATCAGGAGCCCATGTCCGCGCCACGGCGATGCGCTAATGGTAATTAATGGGATACATGAACTGCATGGTCTGATGAAGTAGCGCCTCATGAAAATTCAGCCGATGTTCCATCCGAGTGTTGCTCTCCTCCATGAGTCTGTGGTGCTCCAGCATCTGGCGGTTGTTCTCAGCCATGAGGGCGAGAACATCATCAATAGTAATCAGTATAGGGGCCTGAGATGCCCGTCTCCTGTGAGACTGCATAGGCACAGTAGGAGTGGATTGCGTAGGAGTAGGAGGTAGTACTAAAGGTTGCTTTGCAGGTGGTGCCGGGTCAGGAGGCTGCTCCCCTGCTGCTTGGTCCTGTGGTGGTATAAAAGGTTGCTCCCCCGCTGTTGGTTGTTTCTGCTATGGTGGTGGGGCATCACCATCTTGGGAAGGTGCTGGGACCTTTGGTGGAAGCACCTTCTTCAGAAGGTTGTAGCTGCGGCTCCACGAAGTGATAGAATAACGCTTCACATGATTGGTAGCCCTCGGGTCGGTTGAAGGAATCACATACTCTGCGGCAGCAGAGTAGCACTCAAGCATACTTGAAATAAGCCGAGCATAAGGCATACGCTCTTTCGGCCTTAAGGGCCCCTTCATCATTTTTCCTTTAATGTAAATCATACCCTCCATCACTAATTTGGTAGCGTCAAACCAACAGCCGTGGTATGCCACGTATAATGCCTGTTGGACCAACTCTACCCTCTCGGTGTCATGGCGCATAAAATAGAGGTTGCATTTGATAATTGAGTCAAGCATCCACAAATGAGGGGGTAAGTCAACCCTCCGTATGGACTTTCCGGATCCCTTATTACCCTTTTTCATCTCAGTTCTAATTTCCTCGTAATTCACGGGCTGTGGGAAAGGGGGTAACAGGTTGGTCTCTGGTACGTAGATCGGAAAACACTCCAAGGACTCGTGTATGTGGCACAGGGTAAAAAGGTACTTACGACCATCAATCTTGCTCGTAACGGTGTCGGTCTCCCTACCTTACTTTAGGTTTTGATAAAACAACCTAATTAACCTAGGATAATAATAATCATGCAATGATTTCAAAAGGTTTCCGAGGCCTGCATCGACGAGGTATTTTCGGGCCCATTTGGTTTCACCCTCAACCTCCGGGTCGTCAAAGAGAGCTTGGTCGATGATGTATTCATACTCAAATTCTTTCGCAGCCCACCACTCATTAGGTTGGGGTAAATGGCCAGGCTGAGGTGGTGGTGGTGACGATTCGCGTGACGACGCGTCTGTCGAATAGGATGATGATGATGAAGGTGACGGTGGTGGTGGCGCGACGTTCTTACGCCGAACTGGTACCTTAGAAGCCGCTTGCTTCGAAGCTAGCCGAGTCTTAGGCGGCATTTTAGGTTTAAAAGCGAGAAAAATGTCGAAACCTAGGGCTGAAAATACACAAACTGAATTAAAATCAAAAGACTTAGGGTTTACCTTTCGTATTCGATCCGAATGGTTAGGGGTTTCGATTTGTTTCCGATTCCGAAGCCCCCAAATCCTCGGAAGTCTCGCTAGTCCAAGGAAGAAGAAAAAGAGGCTCCAAAGAAAAAATCCGTTGGAAATTCGAAATGGGAAAAATTTCCCAAAACTGTTACTTATAGGCAAAAGTCGATTAATCAATTTTGGAAATCGATTAATCAATTTTCATCACTTAAACTCATATGCTCGAAATCGATTGATCGGTTTCAAAAATTGTTTGATAGATTTTTAAAATTGATTAATCAAAATTGACTGTTATTAATTTTCCAGGTTTCTTAGCTCATTGATGTGAGCCAGTCGTTCAATCGAATGATTTCGATTAATTGAAAAGCAAAATCGATTAATTGATTGGTAAATCGATTAATCGGTTTTGACAGAATTTCAAATTTTTTTACTTATGTTTTCTTCATTTGCTTCTGTCTTTTTGTCTGATTTTCTATGGATTTTAAGCTAACCCCTTGCGGACACTTCCTCAGCTTCCCAGCACATATTGGCCATCCATTTGATAATGCAATTACTATCATTTTAAACACCTTTTTGGTTTTCACAAAAGTCCTTTTAGAACTAATATTTTTCTTTTTCATTTCCTGTTTAAGTTGACATAGACGGTGAACTTTCGCTTACATAGACGTGTCAAATTTACAAAATACATGAAATGACAGAACTTTTGCTCTCAGTGCTCCACAAATAAATCTGGATACATTTCCCTCACATCCGCCTCGGGTTTCCAAGTAGCTTCTTCGGCCGGATGATTCTTTCATCTGACAAGCACTAAAGGAATCACCTTCGTGCATAAAACTTGTTCTTTTCTATCCAATATCTGAGCCGCTTCTTCTATCATGGTTATTTCTTCGTGTATTTCGAGCGGTTGACCTCCCAAGATATGGGTAGGGTCATTTACATACTTTTGGAGCATGGATACATGAAACACATTATGTACCCGATCAAACAATGGTGGTAATCCAATGCGATAAGCGACCTCGCCCACTCGACCCAAAACCTCAAAGGGTCCAAGATAACAGGGACTTAACTTTCCCCTCTTCCCAAATCTCAAGACGCCTTTCATGAGTGATACTTTCACAAATATATGCTCGCCAACGGCATAGTCCACACTCTTTCTTTTGATATCGGCATATATCTTTTGTCTGCTCTGAGCCGATCTAAGTCTCTCTCTGATCATACGAATGAAAATGACATTATCTTCAAGCAACTTTGGCCCCAAAACAAACTTTTCACCGGTCTCTTCCCAATTGATAGGCGATCGGCATCGCCTTCCATAGAGAGCTTCATAAGGTGCCATTCCAATGCTCGCTCGAAAACTATTATTGTATGCAAATTCGATCAATGATAGGTGTTGATCCCATGATCCTTGTAATTCAAGCATACACGCTCTGAGCATGTCTTCTATCACCTAATTTACTCGCTCTATTTTCCCATTGGTCTGCGGATGGAATGCTGAACTAAAGTTCAATTTCGTACCCATGCCTTTTTGAAACTTCTTCCAGAATTTTGAAGTATATAACAGGTCATGATCAGAGACAATGCTACTAGGAATTTCATGCAAATGTACGATCTCCTTTATATACAACTCCGCGAGTCTTCCTACTGTGTACATCCTGTTGTAGGACAAGAAGTATGCTGACATAGTTAATCGATCAATGACTACCCAAATGACATTGTATCTTTTTGCTGTACACGGTAACCCAACAATAAAATCCATAAAGATTGATTCCCACTTCCACTCCGGTATAGGTAGAGGCTCTAATAGCCCAGCAGGGTGTTTATGATCTACTTTCACCTACTGACATGTCAAACACCTTGACACGTACTTGGCTACGTCTTACTTCAGACCTCTCCACCAGTCATTCTTCCTCAAGTCTTGATACAATTTGGTGCTATCGGGGTGGATTGCATGCTTCAATTTGTGAGCCTCATCGAGAATATTTATCAAAGATCGGTATCACTTGGAATACAAAGACGTCCCTTGAATAGTTAGGAACCATATTCTTTCACTGAGAACTCCGGCTTGGTGCCCTCAATCACATCTTGTCGGATGTTAGTTAACTCCGGGTCTTTCATCTGTAGCTCATGAATATGCTCAAAGATCATCGGTCTCACTATTATGTTGGTCAAGAAAGCTTTTGTAGCTTGCACCTCGATATTTACATCATACAATGAAAGATCTTCAAACTACTTCCATCTGTGCATCCCCATGATCAGATTTTCTAACTAAGCTGAACCCTTATGACTCAAGGCATCGGCTACGGCATTAGCCTTACCTGGGTGATATTGTATGGAACAATCATAGTCTTTAAAAAACTCCATTCATCTGCACTGCCTCATATTCAATTCCTTCTGTGTAAACAGGTACCTGAGGCTCTTATGATCGGTGAAGATCTCAAAGGTCTCATCATACAAGTAATATCTCTAAAATTTCAACGCAACTATGACCGCTTCTAGTTTCAGGTCGTGTGTCGGGTAGTTCTTCTCGTGATCTTTCAGCTCTCTCGACCCGTAAGCAATCACTTTATTATTTTGGTTGAGCACGCAGCTCAAACCATTATGTGAAGCATCACTATATACCGCAAACCCTTCACTGCCTGAAGGAATTGCTAGCACTAGAGTTAAAGTGAGTCTCTTCTTGAGTTCTTAAAAATTCTTTTAACACGCTTTCCTCCACTCAAATCTCGCATCCTTCCTTGTGAGTCTCGTAAGTGGTTCCGATATTTTAGAAAATTCCTCTATAAAATATCGATAGTAGCCAGCTAGACCAAGGAAACTACGGATGTCTGTTACCGTCTTTGGTTGTTCCCATTTCACCACAGCTTTGATCTTAGCCGGATCTACTATGACACCATCCTTTGAGACAATATATCCCAAAAAGCTAACTTTCTCTAACTAAAACTCGCACTTACTGAGTTTGGCATAGAGTTGGTGTTCACGTAGAGTTTGTAGAGCAACTCTCAAATGTTCTTTGTGTTCCTTCTTTGACTATAACAGGATATCATTGACGAATACTACGACGCAAGTGTCCAGGTGTGGTTTAAACACCCAATTCATTAAATCCATAAACGATGCCGGTGCATTCATCAAACCAAACGGTATCACTAAGAATTCGTATTGTTCGTACCGTATCCTGAATGCTGTCTTCTGGATGTCCTCTGCCTTGACTCTCAGCTGATGGTATCCAGATCTCAGATCGATATTGGAAAAATACCTCGCTCCTTATAGCTGATCAAATATATTGTCAATCCTAGGCAATGGATATCGATTCTTGATGGTTAGTTTGTTCAGTTGTCGATAGTCGATGCATAGTCGCTTCGACCCGTCTTTCTTCTTGACAAACAAGATCGGTGCTGTGACAGCCCGGATTTCAACACTTAGAAACTCATGCCATCAGCACGATCATCTATGTTGTGCCCCATAGATCTGTACGAAACATTGGTATAACAAGCGATAATAAAAGAAATAAGACAATTAATAGCATAATGCAGAAACATATAAGTTGATCTACGACCTAAGCTCAAAAGACAGTTCTTCTTCCATGCCAACGCATGAACAGAAGAACCGACCCGAACCATCGGTGATAAACAGATCACCCCAGATGGTTCGCCAAAAGAATATATCATTTAATTATATTTTAAAAAATAAGGTTTTACATACCAAGCTGCACAAAATACTCTCAAAACTTTCTCTATTAAAGTACATGGCGGAGTCTCCTAGAAGAAGTCCTCGGGAGGAGGCTCCAACTCTTCCTCAGGCACGTAATCCGAATCACCCGGATCCACATCTCTCGAAGCCTCAACAGCTGCAAGCAAAGGACCTATGATGTATACTCTAAAAGGGTGAGCTACATCTTAGCTCAATAGGGAACAACACAATGAATGAATTTACGGGAAAAACAGTTTAAATGATTACCATGCTGTTTAGATAATTACACTATGCATTGAAGTTTACTGGTGGTTTACATGTTTTATTTATTCTCAAGCTGTTCATGCATTACACTGAATCGGCCTAAAGAAACTTAAATCTTCAACTTAAGTAATCCCCGAGCAATATAGCATCGAGCCCTGATGGAATACCCACCATCGTCGTCTAAATAGACAGTTGTCACATATATTTCACACTTGAAATACTACCCAGGTCCCTTTCTCATAGGCGATGGGGTCTAGTTCTTATCTCAACATCCTTGAAATGTGCTACTGGTGTATGGATTGACCGCCGTACTGGTGTACGGATTGGCCGTCGTACCGGTCATGGATATTCTGTCGAGTCTGTAATAACCCCAGATTTTTGAAACTGTGCAAGCCATGTGCCATGCATGTATATGTGTGGTTCACAAGGAAACCAGGGTCAACATATACACACGGTGTGTATATGTGTGTAACATGCTATTTTTTTTTTCCTTCCTTTCACTATATAAGTGAAAGTGGATAGAAGTCTCTCCCTTACGTAACATAATTCTAACCTAAATAGAGAGAAGGAAAATAGAGAGAAAGAAAGGAGAATCTTGTAGAAAGGAAAGGCTAAGGCCTTGTTGGGGTGTAAACCGGTGGAATACCTGGAGAGAAGGTCAGACCAGGAACGTAGAGATCTCTTCGAAGTAGCAGAAATTCGAACGTTAGATCGAACCGATTACGAGATCCGTCGATTTAGGTACGATATAATGCTTGATAAGTGCTTAGGTATGTTTTAATGATAACCTACAATGTATTGGGCAGGGACCGATTAATGATATTAAAGATTGAAAGAAATAAGATAGATTTCTCGAACGAATCTAGGAGTGAAGGTTTTCGCTCCTTGCTCGAGCGATCTAAACGTATCGCTCGAGCGAGGACAAAAATATATATTTATACCTGAGAACAAAGTACGTTATGGGCTCGCTCGAGCGAGACCCATATTGAGGGAATAAGCTCGCTCGAGCGAGGCCTCACTTTAGGCTTCGACATCTCGTTTTGACCGCTCGAGCGAGGTTAAGAGGTCGCTCGAGCGAGGCTAGGCAACCGCTCGAGCGAGGCACCAAAACTGATTTAAATTGTTTTATATATATAAGTATACCTCATGGGAACTATACGCTCCAGGAGTGCAAGTGACCACTGGTGACCATTCTAAGGCATGTCCTTTCACATGCAATGTAGGTTGACGTGAGATCAGTACGTGTCGTCACTACGAGAAAGGACCACTGGGTTTTGCCTTGAGGTAGGGAACCTTATCGAAACATGTGCATTGTTCAATTAATCATATGTGTAGTACAGATTTGATTACTAAGCTAAGTATCTCATCTTTTCACATAAATAGAGTGTACGTGTGTAGACTTCAGAAAATGAAACCAGAGGTCCCCAGTGGGACGCAAAACTACAAGTAAATACCTATATGATAACATCAAGAGTATCCTGTAAGTGTATGAGAATCTGGGAAAAGGAAGCAAGGTGATAAGGCCTAATATATTAAAAATTAGCACAATCACGGTGAATAACTATATGTAAAGCACACTGGATATTTTGTTATTTAAGGTTTGTTTAGAATACCCCACCGACGTGGCGGGAAACCCACGACTAACTCGGCAGGATATCCGTGACCGGTACGGCGGCTAATCCGTATATAGTAACACATCCCAGGGATGTAGATTTGAGAATAGACCCAGCTACCTATGAGAAAGGGGCTTGGGCAGTATTCCCAGGGAATACAAATTAACAACTGTCTAGTTAGACGACGATGGTGGGTATTCCATCGGGGCTCGATGCTATATTGCTCGGGGACTATTTAAGTTAAAAAGTTAAGTTATTAGGCCGAATTCACAACTAAACGAGCAAGGTGAGAATGAACAAAACCATGTAAAGTAAGTAGTTGTATTCCTCATCTTCTTCATTTATTTCAATTGTCTTTCTAAATAGTAACATCAGATAAATTGTATTTTAAAACTGCACAACATATATGTGAGAATTAATCTATATGTTCCTTACGTTTCTCTACTGAGCTAGGATGTAGCTCACCCCTTAGACTATACGTCGCAGGTCCAACACTAGCGGTAACACAGGCTTCGAGAGACGTTGATCTAGAAGGTTCGGATTATGTGGCCGGGGAAGAGTTAGAACCTCCTCCTGAGGAATTCTTTTAGAAGTTCTTTACGTTTTGAGTAGTGAGTAGAGAGTACTTGTGGCTTGGCATGTTAAGTCCTTTCTTTTAAATGTAATTGAATACTATGCTTTCCTTTTGGCGAACCATCGCGGGTGATAAGATTGTCATCAATGGTTCGGGACAGTTCCTCTGCTCATGAATTGGCATGAGACCGGAACTGTCTGTTGGTTGCTAGACTTTATTAAAACATGGAGACTTAGTTTAAAGCTATGGTATTTTTTTTTAAATTGTTGGCTTTTACTTGTTACATGATGTTTCGCTTAGATTTAAGGTGCATGACCTCGAGGGTCGTGGGCCGATGGCAATGGATTTCGGAGTGTCAAAATTTGGTCACCATTGGTATGTCGAGCCGTTCTTCTAGAAATTCTGACAATCATTTCTTTTGTCAGAGCATAGGGACTTCTGCTGACGAAAGTTAATTTCATATGCAGATCGTGATGTCTTCGGGAAGGAGAGGTCGACCAAGGGGTGGCCATGATAGGAACTTACGCAGTAGAGGTGAGTTCATCTTGCCAACGAACAGAGTATCGTTGGGAGAAAGAGAAATTCCCGAGAGTAGTAGTCAAGGGAACAGAGACCAGGCCGAAAATCACGATCAAGACCGTCAGGGTCAAGATCAGAGAGAACAAGATAGAATCAGGGAGAGAAACGAAGAGAGAGAGGAGCGTCAGAGGATGATGCACACTATGGAAACCATGGCGGCTGCCATGGCAGCATCCTTGTCGGCTCAAAATCGTAATCGATCACCACCTACATCTCCTAGAGTACTAACACCCCAAAGAAGCTTCAAAGATTTATGGAATTTCGGAGGATGAGACCTCCTAACTTTTCAGGGCAAGCAGACACTATGGCTGCTGAAAATTGACTAAGTGAGATGGAAAAGCTTTTCAACGTACTCACTTGCACGGAAGATGAGAGCGTCCGTTGGGCAGCGTACATGTTAGATGGGGAGGCTGGACCTTGGTGGAAGTCTGTGTCGCGAACTAGGGCTTAGGAGACCCCAAATGTACCATGGACGTGGAATGAATTCGTGGAAGAATTCAATAAACAGTATTTCCCCGAAGTGGTGAGAAATCAGATAGAAGTGTAGTTTTTACAACTCCAACTGAGAAATATGACAGTAAGGGAGTACGGAGTGGAGTTCATGAGACTCGCTCGTTTCGCTCCTGACTACGTGGTTACAGAAGCAATGAAAACAAAGAGGTTTCAACAGGGTTTGAGGCCAGATATTCGAGGAGTTGCTCCATTTCAGCTAAGAACCTACGGAGAGGTTATGAGTAAGGCACTAGTGGTGGAAGAAGAGAACAACAACCGCTACCGTCAAAGGGAACAATAGGGAAGAACAAATATGGATCAGAACAGAACTGGGAACTACGAGCCAATAAACAAAAAACCGAGGTTCGTAGTACAGAATCAGAGACAACCGTTTCAAGCAGGATATGGGAGACTGACACAACAGAGCACATATCAAAGGTTTCCATTACTGGCATCAGGGAGACCGATGAGGTATGAGAGTCCAGCCATTTCTACTGAAACTACGGTAACACAAGGTTTCTCACGAGCGACATCTTCAACACCAAAGGATACTTGTGCCAAGTGTGGCAAGTCTCACAAAACGGCTGATTGCAGGCAAGGGATGCGAGGTTGTTTTAAATGTGGCAAGATGGGCCACGTGATTAAGGACTGTCCTGAGGCAAACAAGGAGAAGACAGCTTTAACTTCGATGTCATGACCAATTCAAGCAAGGAAATCGGTCGTGCAAGGGAGGGCCTACGCAGTCACCGCCCAGGATGCAGGGAACATACATGATGTCATTCAAGGTAAAGTTCCTTTTTAAAATAAAGAAATTTCTATTCTTTTTAAAATTTTAGATAGAGAAGGTGCATTCTTTTGTAAATAGTATAAGTTTCATTACTAAAACTTAGATTAATGTGTAAGGTGTGTGCTATAAATATGTGTATGGCTGTATGTTATAGGTAAATTACCCGTTTATGAGAAAGGATGCTATGTAGCATACGACGCAAGAGTGTTGATAGACCCAGGGTCTACCCACTCGTTCATTACTCCGAGATTTGCAAAACGAATAAAGATTGTTCCAGAGATATTGAATTTTGTCCTCTCAGTATTAATCCCGATTGGAGAGTTAGTGAATACAGAGAAAATTTGCAAATCGATAGTGGTGAGTGTTCAGGATGGTGACACCTACGACTTAGATGCGCAATTAATCTTGTTGGACATGCAAGGATTCGACATAATCCTTGGCATGGACTAGTTATCACAACACTGCGCGACGGTAGATTGCAAGAATAAAGTCGTTATCTTCAGGCCTAACACTAGGAGATCGTTCAGATTTCGAGGGGAGAGATCAAAACACCTACCACTTATCTCAGCAGTTAGAGGCGAACGCATGATCAGAAAAGGCTGCAACGGTTACTTGGCATTCTTGAAGACGGATAAGGAAGAGAAGAATGTCATTTCAAAAATCGCAGTAGTACGAGAGTTTGAAGATGTCTTCCTGCATTTAATTGCGGTTACCTCCAGAGAGGGAAGTGGAATTCGCTATCGACTTAGCGCCAGGAACGGAGCCTGTTTCAAAAGCACCATATCGAATGGCTCCTGCTAAGTTGAAGGAATTGAAAGAACAGTTGCAAGAACTCATGGTTAAAGGGTTTGTGAGACTGAGTGTGTCTCCTTGGGGGGCACCTGTCTTATTTGTAAAGAAGAAAGATGGGTCAATGCGTTTATGCATTGACTATCGACAGTTAAACAAACTCACTGTGAAGAACCGATACCCATTGCCGAGAATTGATGACTTGTTCGATCAACTGCAAGGAGCAAGATATTTCTCTAAGATCGACCTCAGGTCGGGATACCATCAGTTGAGAGTTAAGGCCGAAGATATTCAGAAAACTGCATTCAGAACACGGTATGGACACTACAAATTTTTAGTGATGCCATTTTGGTTGACAAACGCACCGGCGTCGTTTATGGACTTAATGAACCGGGTGTTTAAACCACATCTGGATTCTTGCGTTGTGGTGTTTGTCGATGACATTCAGATATATTCCAAGTCAGAAGAGGAGCATGAGAAGCATCTAAGACTCGCTCTACAAACCTTACGTGAACACCAACTTTACGCCAAACTCAGCAAATGCGAATTTTGGTTAGAAGAGGTTAGCTTTTTGGGGCATGTCGTCTCCAAGCATGGTGTCACAGTAGACCCGTCCAAAATTGAAGCAGTAGTGAATTGGGAACAACCTAAGACAGTGACCGATGTCCGTAGTTTCCTTGGAATGGCAGGTTACTATCGACGTTTTGTTGAGGGGTTTTCAAAAATATCGGGACCTTTCACGAGACTTACAAGGAAAGATGCGAGATTCGAATGGAGTGAGGCATACGAGAAGAGTTTTCAAGAACTCAAAACGAGACTCACTTCAGCTCCAGTATTAGCAATTCCTTCAGGCAGTGGGGGATTCACAGTGTACAGTGATGCTTCGTACAATGGTTTGGGTTGCGTGCTCAACCAACACAAGAAGGTGATAGCTTACGGGTCAAGACAGTTGAAAGAACATGAGAAGAACTATCCGACACATGACCTAGAGCTAGCAGCAGCCATATTTGTGTTGAAGATTTGGCGACACTATCTATACGGTGAGACCTTCGAGATTTTCACCGATCATAAAAGCCTCAGATACTTGTTCACACAAAAGGAACTAAATATGAGACAACGCAGATGGATAGAGTTTCTTAAGGACTATGACTGTTCCATACAGTATCATCCAGGTAAGGCTAACGTAGTAGCCGATGCCCTAAGCTCAAGGGTTCACCATGGCTTTGGTTTTGGGTATGCATAGATGGAAGTTGTTTGAAGATCTTTCGATGTATGATGCGAATTTTGAGCCGCACGCTACAGGGGCCTTTTTGGCTAACATATCAGTGAGACCAATAATATTCGAGCATATCCATGAGCTACAGATGAGGGACCCAACGTTAATGAGGAGTCGTCAAGATGTAACTGAGGGCATCAGATCAGATTTCTCAATCAAGGAAGATGGTTCCTTGTTGTTCAAGGGTTGACTCTGTATTCCAGACAATGTTGAGCTAAAGCGAACTATCCTTGACGAGTCGCACAAATCAAGTTACGCGATACACCCAGCAAAGATTTAAAATGTACCAAGATCCTAAAAGGAATTATCGTGGAGAGGTTTAAAACAAGATGTAGCGTATCACGTTTTCACGATGTTTGACGTGTCAACAAGTGAAGATTGATCATAGACACCCTGCAGGATTATTGCAACCTCTACCAATACCAGAATGGAAATGGGAATCAATATCTATGGATTTCATCGTTGGACTACCGCGTACAGCAAAGGGATATAATGCCATCTGGGTAATCGTGGACTGACTGACCAAGTCAGCACACTTCCTACCTTACAAGACGATGTATACGACAGGAAAGCTCGCAGAACTCTATATGAAGGAAATAGTACGCCTACACGGGATCCCAAGTAGCATCATCTCCGATCGAGACCCGTTATATACATCAAAATTCTGGAAGAAGTTTCAGGAAGGAATGGGGACACGATTAGATTTCAGTTCAGCTTTCCATCCGCAATCTGACGGACAAACAGAACGGGTGAATTAAGTAATAGAAGACATGCTCAGAGCTTGTATGTTGGAAATGCAAGAATCGTGGGATCAACATTTACCGTTAATCAAATTTGCATATAATAACAGCTTTCAGACGAGCATCGGAATGGCACCGTATGAAACATTGTACGGAAGACGGTGTAAATCGCCCATCAATTGGGAGGAAACTGGTGAGAAATTTGTTTTAGGACCCGAGTTGCTTGAAGATAATGCCACAGTCGTCCGAATGATTAGGGAGAAACTTAAGTCGGCTCAGAGTAGGCAGAAAAGCTACGCAGATATCAAGCGGACCAGTGTCGATTATAAGGTGGGTGAACACGTGTTTGTCAAGGTGTCACCTATGAAGGGCGTGATGAGATTTGGAAAGAGGGGGAAACTGAGTCCACGATATCTTGGACCATTCGAAGTGTTGGGCCGAGTTGGCGAAGTTGCATATCGCATTGGTTTACCTCCGGTGTTCGATCGAGTACATAACGTTTTCCACGTTTCTATGCTCAGGAAGTATGTGAGTGACCCTTCCCACATTTTGGAAGGTCAACCACTAGAGATGTGTGAAGACATGAGCATGATAGAAGAGCCGACAGAGATACTTGATAGAAAGGAACAAGTACTACGCACCAAGATCATTCCCTTAGTACTTGTTCAATGGAAGAATCATCCGACCGAAGAAGCAACATGGGAACGGGAGACTGATGTCAAAGAACAATATCTAAAGTTGTTTGAGAGCGCCACTTAGCTATGTTTGTAAATAGTGACGTCACATAATACTTTGATTTCATGTATAAATTTCTATATATATTTTTTTCTTTTTAGCTTAAACAGTTTGTTACGGCGGACTCCTCATGCGTTTTCGATCACAGTGTCCATAAGGGAAGTTAGGGGTGATTGGATCACAATGTTCCCGAACAAAGAACGGAGGAAGACAAGATACGAACCGTCCGAACCATTTTGCTAGGTACAATCTACTTTCTCCACATTCCTTTACTTGTTTAAACTCTATAAATTTAATGGCTTCTTCAAGCCCTAATCCCCAACCGAGGAAGTGAATGGCGACCCGATCGCCATCATCGTGAAACGAGGCACCGCAACAACAACCCCCACCACCACCAACACCCATCCCGATCCAACTAGATGATTGGTGGGGCACGAAAGAAATGGAAGCCGAATGGGAAATTCATCCCTCGTGCTTTATAGATCCGACATCCACAAAATGGACATCGGATTTCCTGGCAAACCACAAACTCCGACCTTTACTTACACCTTTTGGACCTCGATACTATCCGAGATTAGTCCGATTATTTTATCAGACCCTCAAAACTAATGAGGACACCATCCTCGTCACTATTGACGGGAAGGAATTGAATTTTGAAGGCGGCGATGTGTCCACCGTCATGAACTGCCCTCTCACCTACACCCCGAGCCCAAACACTCAACCTCAACTTGTTGGGGACGTCGGGTTCCCAACGATCATTGATGATATTACTGGCGGCGCGTTCGCATCGGGTCAATCCATCACCCGATCTCAGTTACCACCACACATGTGGTTTTTAGACATCATCTTTAAGAAAAATTTACACCCTACCGGTCATGACCAAGAGCATCGTGACACTATTTTACGAGCCTTGCACTCCGCCTTCCACAATAGGTGGTTTAGCGCTCCAATGGTCGTCATAAAAGGCATGGTGCATGCCTATAAAAGAAATGTTAGGGGCGCTATCCCTCCACCGATCAACCGCCTCCCATACGCACATCTTATATCCCGACTCCTTGATGCGCGTAATGGGAAGGATGGATTCAAGATCAACACCGACGAGTTATCATTCACCGATAACGTTGTCCCCTACATAGCCCAAGACCTAAGCCGAAACATAAAGGGGCTTCAAAACAGTGTAAACAAGAAAAGAGATCGTCAGGCTGCAAGGCAGGCACCACAACCTTCATCGACTGGACCAGCTACTCCCTCCACTGTGCCTCCACCACATCCGCATACCATTGACACCAGTATGTTACGGGAGATCCTCCTACAGGTACAGGAGACCTGACTACATCAGCTGTTCCAGGTGGCGCTTCTCATCGACCTCATGGGCCAGGCATACCCACAAACGTACCAACAGCAGATTGTGATGATGAGAGATGCCATTTTTGGGATGTCTAGTTCGGGCCAGGCTACTAGGACCACTATATCTGGTGCCACCCACATCGGAGAGACCGTTGGTGATAGCGATGGAGGAGATGCGGAGAGTGATGATGACGGGGACACAGGTGATGACGACGATGAGTACGAGGAGGGTGACGACTAGGTCGCTATGGATATAACTTTTCTTTTTGAAATATTGCGATGTTAAATTTTTTTTTTTGGTATGGTAAATGGTTGATACTGCTGTGACATGATTGTCACAAATTATAATTTGGTGGGCACGCTAAATATTTGATATATATATATATATGTTTTTCATTAGATGAGTCTTTGATGGAATAACAGTAGTTTTCATGCGTGATGTGGTATGAACATCATTTCATTTATGATGAAATCGTTTATCAGGTTCTAAACTCTTTTGGCTGTTTCAGGTGATTGTACTCTTGTTTGGTACAAATAGTTGTAATCTTTAAGCAGGTTATTCGGGTCACTGGACCATACAACTAACTAACAAATGAGTAATGGGTTAACCAATGACACAGCCTGTAGAATATGCGGTACATTATTTTGGGACATGATCGATTTTCGAGGACGAAAATCTTATAAGGTGGGGTGAATGTAACAACCCCAGATTTTCGGAACTGTGCAAGCCATGTGCCATGCATGTATATGTGTGGTTCACAAGGAAACCAGGGTCAACATATACACACGGTGTGTATATGTGTAACATGCTATTTTTTTTTCCTTCCTTTCACTATATAAGTGAAAGTGGAGAGAAGTATCTCCCTTACGTAACATAATTCTAACCTAAATAGAGATAAGGAAAATAGAGAGAAAGAAAGGAGAATCTTGTAGAAAGGAAAGGCTAAGGCCTTGTTGGGGTGTAAACCGGTGGAATACCTGGAGAGAAGGTCGGACCAGGAATGTAGAGATCTCTTCGAAGTAGCAGAAATTCGAACGTTAGATCGAACCGATTACGAGATTCGCCGATTTAGGTACGATATAATGCTTGATAAGTGCTTAGGTATGTTTTAATGATAACCTACAATGTATTGGGCAGTGATCGATTAATGATATTAAAGATTGAAAGAAATAGGATAGATTTCTCGAACGAATCTAGGAGTGAAGGTTTCCGCTCCTCGCTCGAGCGATCTAAACGTATCGCTCGAGCGAGGACAGAAAATATATATTTATACATGAGAACAAAGTACGTTCTGGGCTCGCTCGAGCGAGACCCATATTGAGGGAATAAGCTCGCTCGAGCGAGGTCTCACTTTAGGCTTCGACATCTCGTTTTGACCGCTCGAGCGAGGTTAAGAGGTCGCTCGAGCGAGGCTAGGCAACCGCTCGAGCGAGGCACCAAAACTGATTTAAATTGTTTTATATATATAAGTATACCTCATGGGAACTATACGCTCCAGGAGTGCTAGTGACCACTGGTGACCATTCTAAGGCATGTCCTTTCGCATGCATTGTAGGTTGACGTGATCAAGACGTCACTACGAGAAAGGACCACTGGGTTTTGCCTTGAGGTAGGGAACCTTATCGAAACATGTGCATTGTTCAATTACTCATATGTGTAGTACAGATCTGATTGCTAAGCTAAGTATCTCATCTTTTCACATAAATAGAGTGTGCGTGTGTAGACTTTAGAAAATGAAACCAGAGGTCCCCAGTGGGACGCAAAACTGCAAGTAAATACCTATATGATACGATAAATTAGTAGCATCCTAGGGGTGCAGATGAGAATCAGTGGGGAAAAGGAAGCAAGGTGATAAGGCCTAATATATTAAAAATTAGCACAATCACGGTGAATAACTATATGTAAAGCACACTGGATATTTTGTTATTTAAGGTTTGTTTAGAATACCCCACTGACGTGGCGGGATACCCACGACTGACTCGGCAGGATATCCGTGACCGGTACGACGGCTAATCCGTATACAGTAGCACATCCCAGGGATGTAGATTTGAGAATAGACCCAGCTACCTATGAGAAAGGGGCTTGGGCAGTATTCCCAGGGAATACAAATTAACAACTGTCTAGTTAGACGACGATGGTGGGTATTCCATCGGGGCTCGATGCTATATTGCTTGGGGACTATTTAAGTTAAAAAGTTAAGTTATTAGGCCAAATTCACAACTAAACGAGCAAGGTGAGAATGAACAAAATCATGTAAAGTAAGTAGTTGTATCCTCATCTTCTTCATTTATTTCAATTGTCTTTCCAAATAGTAACATCAGATAAATTGTATTTTAAAACTGCACAACATATATGTGAGAATTAATCTATATGTTCTTTACGCTTTCATCGAGCTAGGATGTAGCTCACCCCTTAGACTATACGTCGCAGGTCCAACACTAGCGGCAACACAAGCTTCGAGAGACGTTGATCCAGAAGGTTCGGATTACGTGGCCGGGGAAGAGTTAGAACCTCCTCCTGAGGAATTCTTTTAGAAGTTCTTTACGTTTTGAGTAGTGAGTAGAGAGTACTTGTGGCTTGGCATGTTAAGTCCTTTCTTTTAAATGTAATTGAATACTATGCTTTCCTTTTGGCGAACCATCGCGGGTGGCAAGATTGTCATCAATGGTTCGGGACAGTTCCTCTGCTCATGAATTGGCATGAGACCGGAACTGTCTATTGGTTGCTAGACTTTATTGAAACATGGAGACTTAGTTAGTTTAAAGCTATGGTATTTTTTTTTAAATTGTTGGCTTTTACTTGTCACATGATGTTCCACTTAGATTTAAGGTGCATGACCTCGAGGGTCGTGCTGAGGGCACAAATTTTAGGGTGCCAAAATTTGGGCTGTCACAGAGTCAGTCGTGGTTATCTTGCCACGTTGGTGGGGTATTTTGTTCAAACCATAAACAACAAAAGTATCATGTGCTTTACATATAGTTATTCACCGTGTAAATGTGCTAATTTATATCGATTGGGCCTTATCAGTCTTTGTTCACTCTTGCTTTATAATATCACTTACATCTCTGGGATGTCTAAATCACTCGCGTCACATAGATGCCTTTATCGCTTTCTCATCCCCTGGGAATGTCTCATTTTCAATTATTCACTCGGTGTCACACACACACACACCCATTGAGAAATTTATATGGTTTAAGCATTTTTATTCCATTTCTATATCACTACATACATGCTCTTGTAATTAAAAGTTCATATTCATGGTGTTCCTTACCTCAAGTCTCTGAAGGTCCAAGCATCAAGGTCCCACACGGCTCCTTATGCTCGCGTTCATATGTACCACCTATGGTACACTATAACACAATCATAGCATCAATAGGGATGCCATAGAGAAGGTCCAAGACTCTCCTTGAATCTCGAAGTCCAATTAAAAGTCAACTTAAACTGTCAAAATTGATTAATTAGATCTCCCAAAATCGATTAATCAAAATCCAAAATCTATTAATCAATTCCAAATCGATTAATAGAAAATCCAAAATCGATTAATCGATTTCCCAAATCGATTAGTCGATTTCCCCAAGCCTGATATTCCAGCCACTGTAGGTGCTCAGTCGATTAGTTTATTTCCAAATCGATTAATCAAAATTTAAAAATCGATTAATCGATTTTAAGATCGATTAATCGATTTCGGGCTTCTCTGCTCTTCCAACTTCCAGACCGAAATCGATTAATCGATTTGGTCAGAACTTAGCCCCTTTTGCGGGCCTTTCTTCCAAATCCTTTCCTTATCACTTCTCTTTCTTTTCTATGTCTTTAATCCACCATTTTACATTAATTGAATGAATTTAATCATCACAACTTATACATTTAAATCTAACAAAACTCACCTCAAATCAATCCTTGATTGATTGAATGGTTGGTTTAATGGCTAGGGTTCCAAGCTTGTGCTTCAACGGTTCTTCACGCGTTGAATCCGACAATCAATGCTCAAATCCTTCCTCAAATTCGAACCACATTAATTTTCCTTGCCATTACTCCCTCTTTACTCTTTTTCTCTCTTCTTAACTCTCTCACCAACCTAACAAGAGAAATAACTTCTCTTTAGGTTATTAAACCTTCATAACTCCTCTCCAGCTTTGGTGTTAAGCACATACACCAGAGATAGGGGTATGTGACCCTTAACTAAACCCATACCCCCTACTTAGGGTCACATTTACATCACATTAATACCTTCCTTCTTAAGTCCATTGTTTGACCGTCACTTGGTCAAACCTACTACCAGTCGGGCACGCATCCCGAGGTTATTGTTCCTTATCTAAATTTCAGGGATATTACATTCTCCCTAGCTTGGGAATTTTTGTCCTTGAAAATGAACCCAAAGGTGTGTCGATGGGCCCCCCACACACACAGGTGAGGTTAGATACCCGTTCACGAAAAGTTCATTATTGTGCAACACGTAAAGCAAGAAAGTAAACATAAGTGCAAGCGAAGAGGGAGAACGTCAAAAAATTTAATTTCTATTTCATCTATTCGTTTCCCAAAAAGTTTATAATTTTCTCATTTCTCAGTAATTAGAATCCAAACATTTAATTATAATACAAAAAGTCAAAAAGTGATTAGCCCCCGCTCACGCTGTCCCCTCTCCTGACTGGTCTAGTGCTGGCCGACTTGCGTTGCCTGGCTGCTGTGGAATCGAACCAGATATGCCGGCATTAGCGGCACCTGAGTGGAAAGTGGTTGCGCCTACAGTCCATGCCTGCTCCTCCGCGAGACACTACTGGTAGTCCTGGGGATAGATGTACTGCATGGTATGGTACATCAAGAAATCCATGCGCCGGCTCATCTGCTGATTGTTGGCCTCCATCCGGGCCAACACATCCTCTATCATAGGCACTGGGTGAGCTGCTCGTTGGTGGTAGGTGTAGTAGTTGCTGATGGTGACGGTGCATGAGGTGGCACTAAAGGCTGCTTCTCAGGTGTAACTGAGCCATGAGATGGTGGACCCTCCGCTGGTGGATCATGCTGTGGTGGTGGGGGTGGTGGTGGTGGTGGTGCTGGCCCCTGTACTGGTAGGGCCCTCTTTAATAGCCTATAGCTACGACCCCACAAAGCGATAGAGTAGTGCTTCACGTGGTTCGTAGCTTTGTTCTCCTGAGGTGAGATGGTGTACTCTGGGGTGTCAGAGTAGCACTCCAACATGCTCGAAATGAGGCGAGCATATGGCATCCTCCCCTTTGGTCTCAAAGGACCCTTCATCATCTTGCCCTTTATATAGGTCATCCCATCAATGACGAGCTTGGTAGCGTCGAACCAACGCCCGCGGTACACCGCGTAAAGGGCTTGTTGGACCAATTCTACCCGCTCAGTGTCATGGCGCATAGGGTATAGGTTGCATTTGATAATGGAATCCAACATCCACATGTAGGGAGGCAAGTCTACCCTCCGTATGGACTTGCCGGATCCCTTGCTACCCTTGGTTATCTCCGTCATGATTTCTTCAAATTTTACTTCCTCAGTAAATGGTGGGAGGAGGGTGGTCTTGGGCACGAAGTCCAAGTAGCACTCTAGGGATTCGTGCACATGGCGACATGTAAATGTGTAGCTACGACCGTCAATCTTGGTCGTAATGGTGTTATCAACCAGACCCTCTGTCAAGTTCTGGTAAAATAGGAGCACGAGTCGAGGGTAGAAATATCCATGCAAAGGGTTCCAAAGGTTCCCGAGCCTCGCATTTTGAAGGTATCACCGGGCCCATTGGATTTCATCCTCGACATCGGGGTTGGTAAATAACACCTCATCGAAGATGAATTTAATTTTGAATTCCTTTGCCACCCACCACTCATTTGGTTGGGGCAAGGTTCCGGTTTGTGGTTGGGGTACATTGACGGTTGGTGTCGGTGAAGACTCGCGCAAAGATGCGCTCGTCGAACTGGATGTTGTTGTATATGATGACGATGATGATGGTTGTGATGGTGATCGTGGTGGCGGTGCGGCATTCTTACGCCGAACCAGAAGTTTGGAAGCCACTTGCTTCGTAGTTAATCGCGTTCGCGGTGGCATTTTTGATCAAAAAGGTGAAAACCTAGGGCTGTGATGGTTCAATTTGGAAAGAAAATTTGAATCTAAGGTTTACCTGAGGCACTAGATCCAAATGGCGTAGGAGTTCGATCCGAAATCGACCCCAAATCCGTAAAACCCTAGCTGGTATGGTAGCCCAAGGAGGAAAACGAAATGGCACCCAAGCAAAAACAAAAAACTAATTTTTGAATGGGGAGAAAAATCCCCGTTTATAATATATAAAGGCCAAAATCGATTAATCGATTTTCATATCTTAACTCAGTCGCGCGAAATCAATTAATCGAATTCATCTCGATTAATCAAAATTTGATGTTATTAATTCTCCAGGTCTGTCATCTCACTGGTGTGTGCTAGTCGATTAATTGACCAAAAATTGATTAGTCGATTTCCGAAATTGATTAATCAAATTCTCCTCGATTAATCAAAATTTCATATTATTTAACGTTTTAGAATCTCCAGCTCATTGGCGCATGCTAGTCGCTTAATCGACCAAAATTGATTTATCAATTTTCCAAATCGATTAATCGATTTTCATCAGAATTTCAAAAATTTTCTACTTTATTCTCCTTTCATTTTCTTGGTAGTACTTGACCAGTTGGTCATTGGCTTTGTGAAGCATGTCTTCACTAGGCATTACATGGCCTAATGAATCGTAGGCATGCCTTCGTCATCACATCACGACAAAGGTTTGGATCCACATTCTCTCCATTGAATAGGTTGGCCAAATGGTCATAATCAATTCAGATTTATAATATGCTTGCGATGACATCTTTACTCCCTCAACTTGCTGCAAACAAGTTCGGGTATTGCTCTCTCACATCGGCTTCTCTTTCCCACGTAGCTTCTTTGGCCTGGTGATTTTTCCATCGAACAAGTACTAAAGGGATGACTTTGGTGCGCAATACTTGTTCCTTTCGATCTAAAATCTCTGTCGATTCCTCTATCATGCTCATGTCTTCATGCATTTCCAAAGGTTGACTGCCCAAAACGTGATCAGGGCCATTTATATACTTCCTGAGCATAGATACGTGAAACACATTGTGCACTCGATCGAATAGCAGTGGTAATCCAATGTGGTAAGCAACTTCCCCCACTTGACCCAAAACCTCGAATGGTCCAAGGTAGCGGGGAGTTAACTTTCCTCTCTTTCCGAATCTCATCACGCCCTTCATAGGCGACACTTTGACAAACACATGTTCACCCACCTTATACTCTACACTGGTCCGATTGATATCAGCGTAGCTTTCTGCCTGCTCTGAGCCGCTTTGAGTTTTACCCTTATCATACGAACATAGGTGGCATTATCTTCAAGCATCTCGGGTCTCAAAATAAATTTCTCACCGGTTTCCTCCCAATTGATGGGCGATCTACATTGCCTCCCATAAAGAGCTTCATACGGTGCCATGCCAATACTCGCTTGAAAACTGCTGTTATATGCAAACTCAGTAAACGGTAGGTGCTGATCCCATGATCCTTGCAACTCTAGCATACACGCCCTAAGCATGTCCTCGATGATCTGATTTACCCACTCTGTTTGCCCATCAGTTTACGGATGGAATGCTGAACTGAAATCCAATCGCGTTCCCATTCCCTCTTGAAATTTCTTCCAAAAATTTGATGTGTATAATGGATCACGATCAGAAATGATACTACTTGGGATCCCGTGTAGGCGCACGATCTCTTTCATATATAACTCTGTAAGTCTTCCTGTCGTGTACATCGTGTTGTAAGGCAAGAAGTGTGCTGACTTGGTCAATCGGTCTACGACTATCCAAATGACATTTTATCTCTTTGCAGTACGCGGTAGTTCAACGATAAAGTCCATAGAGATCGATTCCCACTTCCACTCCGGTATAGGTAGAGGTTGCAATAATCTCGCAGGATGTCTATGATCGACCTTCACCTGCTGACATGTCAAACACTGTGACACGTGCTTAGCCACGTCTTGCTTCAAACCTCTCCACCAGTAATTCTTTTTCAAGTCTTGATATATTTTTGTGCTACCAGGGTGGATCGCGTAGTTTGACTTGTGAGATTCATCAAGGATAATTTACCGTAGATCGGCATTTTCCAGAATGCAGAGATGACCCTTGAACAATAAGGAACCATCTTCTTTCACTGAGAACTCCGGTTTGATGCCTTCAATCACATCCTGACGAATCTTGGTTGGCGTCAGATCTTTCATCTGTAGCTCATGGATATGCTCAAATATCACTGGTCTCACTGATACGTTAGCCAAAAAGGCTCCTGTAGCTTATGACTCAATATTTGCATCATACAGTGCCAGATTTTCAAACAACTTCCATCTGTGCATACCCAAAATCAAACTAGACAACTGAGCTGAACCCTTCCGACTCAAGGCATCGGCTACTACATTAGCCTTGCCTGGATGGTACTGTATGGAACAGTCATAGTCCTTGAGTAACTCCATCCATCTGCGCTGTCTCATATTTAACTCCTGTGTAAACAGGTATCTGAGGCTCTTGTGGTCGATGAAAATCTCAAAGGTCTCATCGTACAAGTAATGTCGCCAAATCTTCAACTCAAATATGACCGCTGCTAGTTTCAGGTCATGTGTCAGGTAGTTCCTTTCATGCTCTTTCAATTGTCTCGACCTGTAAGCTATGACCTTTTTGTGTTGGTTGAGCACACAACCCAAACCATTATACAAAGCATCACTATAGACTGCGAACCCTCCACTGCCTGAAGGAATCGCTAGTACTAGAGCTGAAGTGAGTCTCTTCTTGAGTTCTTAAAAACTCTTCTTACACGCTTCACTCCATTTGAACCTTGCATCCTTCCGTGTAAGTCTCGTGAGTGGTCCCAATATTATTGAAAACCCCTCAACGAAATATCGATAATAGCCAGCTAATCCGAGGAAACTACGGATGTCGGTCATGGTCTTTGGTTGCTCCCAATTTACTACTGCTTCGATCTTAGCTGGATCTACTGTGACACCATGCTTTGAGATGACATGTCTCAAAAAGCTAACTTCCTCTAACCAAAACTCACACTTACTGAGCTTGGCGTACAACTGGTGTTCATGTAAGGTTTGTAGAGCAACCCTCAAGTGTTCTTCGTGCTCCGCTTTCGACTTGGAGTATATTAGGATATCGTCAATGAACACTATGACGCAGGAGTCCAGGTGTGGTTTAAACACCCGATTCATCAAGTCTATGAACGACGCCAGTGCGTTCGTCAACCCAAACGGCATCAGCAAGAACTCATAGTGTCCATACCGTGTCCTAAATACAGTTTTCTGGATGTCCTCGGCCTTGACTCTCAACTAATGGTATCCAGATCTTAGATCGATCTTGGAAAAATACTTCGCTCCTTGCAGCTGATCGAACAAGTCATCTATCCTAGGCAAAGGATATCGGTTATTTTTAGTGAGTTTGTTCAACTATTGATAGTCAATGCACAGCCGCATTGACCCATCTTTCTTCTTTACAAACAAGACCGGTGCTCCCCATGGAGACACACTCGGTCTTACAAACCCTTTGTCCATGAGTTCTTGCAACTGCTCTTTCAAGTCCTTCAACTC
Source organism: Chloranthus sessilifolius (assembly GCA_021018995.1). Lineage (NCBI taxonomy): Eukaryota > Viridiplantae > Streptophyta > Magnoliopsida > Chloranthales > Chloranthaceae > Chloranthus > Chloranthus sessilifolius. The sequence goes on along the minus strand of CM037597.1, from coordinate 77,789,777 downwards.
ACCAGGAGCCATTCTATAACCCCAGCAACACTCTTAACCTTACCCAATTACAGATCTAACTCACTCCTTACTGCTCCTAGGGATTTAGCCAACCATAGTTGGGCTAAAGGAGGGAAATGGAATCTCGCTGCAAGCTCTGATCTCTAGAAAATTGCTCAAAATTTTGATCCCCCCCAAATGGTAATTGGGGGTCTCAATATATAGTTTTCTCCTCTATTTTCCGGCCAAAAATCCCTTCTAGAAGGTTATCAGAGTTTGTTAGAGTTCTGTTAAAGCACATGGGTCAGTTAGGGCTTTCTAGGGCATCTTCTAGAATGTTGCACCGGTTACCAAAGTTCCTCGGTTTGCGTGTGACAGGTCACCAAGTCTTAGCGTGTGCATAGCATAGTTTCTGAGAAGTTCAGCACACAATTTTGACAGGTTAGAGAAGCTTTCGACAGGTTCAAAGTAAGCTTGTAGTTCCTTTCGATAGGTACCGATAGGATGAGTTCTCTCTTTGAAGCTTCAGGGTCCTCAGCCCACTATCTGGAGTATTCGATAGGTTGACTGAGTAGTTCGATAGCTCCAGTGGTCCTCATCGACAGGTTCATCTCTGTGTGCCATCATCCCGATAGGTTGGCTCCCATTCCTATCGAAAGGCTTTAAGCATCCTTCGATAGGTTCAGTTTCAACATCTTCATTTTGATAGGTTCAGGGAACCTTCGACAGGTTGGAATTGAGCATTTTAGTCCTTTCGCTAGGCTCTCAGATCCGTTCGATAGGTTCCTTTGACACTTCAGGCAAGTTTTCGACAGGATGGTTTCATCTTTCCTTTCTTTGCGCGATAGGTTCTGAAATCCTATCTAACTCCTCAATCCCTGCGACTTAATCCTTCTTCTACCTTCGGATCCTATCGAATCCTTCTCCAACTGCACGAATTCTTTCCTTTTTCTCCTCAGCTCCTATCGAAGTCTTCTGGCATCCTCTCGATAGGATGTTGTGGACCTATCTTCACTTCTTTCTCCTTGTTCTGTTGTTGGGTCTGCATGGTGCTGAGAGCTGACTTCTTGTGGGCATTCTTAAGTGGTTTGCTGCATTATTACCAGATTTCCCTGCTATCTACAAAATGCACTCAATAGAGGCTTATTAGTGTGCTTGCAGGTCCATGAAAGGTCAGGTTAAAGGGTGCAAAGTGGCATTTTTCACCACTTAACACACCCCCAAACCTAAGCTTTGCTAGTCCCAGAGCAAAGGAGAATTCAAAGAAAAATAAAATGCCACTTTCGTAGGGAGCACGGATGCATTTAGCACATGCACCAAGCCTTTTAACCCTAGGTGATCCCTAGTGGAGGAGTGAAGTCTCTTGAGGGTTTTCAGTGAAGGTACCCACAAACTTCTCTAATACAACTTAGTTAAAAATAGTGTAACCTATTAAAGCAGAATTTAAGCAAATCAAATAAATTCAAATCATGCCCATTCATTAAGGGAATTTCAACAGAAAAAAAAACATCCATTTGGAAATATGAAAGTCTGTTGAAATCTCTCCATCATCACTCAGTTTATGTCCAGACATTTCTTCTGAAATTTCATGCATAACTCACCTTCAATTTGAGGATCCTGCTTAGATACTTCCCCCATCAATTGGATTTCAGACCCAAATCTCACCAGGGCTGTTCACTCATTAGTACAGAGAAGAGGGGTAAATCATATCACTCAGCTCAAGAGCAGTTATAGCCCTCAAATAGGACTGCAAGCAGGAGCATATGCATTGCTCTAATTTATGATATTTTCTAATTCTTTGCACCATAGATCAAACAAATCCTCATCTCCACATGACAGTTCAATCCATTTCAGATCAGTAAGGACTTTTTATTGGGTTGTAATGTGGCTTATGGGTGAGGTTTATAAAGAATGAAAGGGTGGAATGGGATTTAAAATTAAGAAATCAGTAAAAGTAAAGAGGTGATTTGCAACTCAACCTTCTTCATGTCAGCACAATTCCATATACTTGTTGAACTTTCAGATTTGAAGTGGCCAGTTTCTAATCCTCATTTCAATCTTTCAATGAAATGACTTCTCTTGCTCTTTTTTTTTTTTTTTTTAGATTGGGATGCCACGACGATACATCACAGTAGCCTTCAAATATACTCTCTTCTTCTTTTAACCAAACATCGAACCTTACACCTCTAACCTCACTTGTCCTCTTATTTCCCGATTTCTTAGATTGAGGGTGAACTGAAACAGATCAAAAGGTTTTGGGTTTACATTTTTTTTTTTTTGGTTTTCATCAAAGAAAATTGAGATTTTTAGGGCTCAAAAGGTGTGTATCAAGGGCAGTTCAATGGTGGGGAATTTTAGTCTCAAACTATCCAAGGGATGGCCTTACTTCATGTCCTCAATGTCATGAATGCTGTCGAGCTTGTTTCAATTTGGATTTGCCTAACTTCTAATTATTAAAATTAGATCCCATCAGTCCTTAGAGCAGAAAAAATTGCCAAGACACTCTTCAAAGAAAATTTTTCAGGCCCAATTCTCACTGGGTATGGCCTTCCATACAATTTCTGGAGAGTATCTTCACAGTCTCTTCTCGTTGCTGGTTTATCACACATCAAAAACTTCATGCAAAAATTCTTGGCATTTTCTTCATGAAGAATGTTAAAACTTCAGCTTACTTCAGTTGCAAATGGTTTTTCTGTAAAATTTTCTTAATCAACAATTATGAGGTGAATTCATTATCTTTTCGATTATTCCTTTTTAACTTGGCTGCACTGAAATTAACTAGTTTATTGGCATACATGCCACACCCCCAAACCTAAACTAAACAGTGTCCTCTCTGATTCGAGACAAAGCAATCAAGAGGGAGACATGGTAAGAAGATATCTATAGAATAATACAACAAAAATGTCAAATATATACAAGAGACAAATGAAACAGAAAAAAAACTGAAACAACACATGGCCACATTCATATACAGCTTGGTGCCAGCTACAGCCTAGATGCAGGGGATTTGCCCTTGGATTTTGATTGCTTAGGTTGTTTAACGCGTGCCTCCTTAGACTGGGTAGCAGGCTTTTTGCCTTTAGGATCAACCGTTGGTGCAGGATCAGAATCCAAATCGAAAGGGAAAAGAGCCATGGGGTCCAGTCCTAGAGCCACAGCAGCCTTTCGTCTTTCATCCCTAGTTTGTAGGGTGCCATGGGGGTCAGACCGAGGGGAGGACCTGGGGGGCACAGCTTCCTCGGATGGGGCAGCAGGTTGTTTCCCTTTTTTGATAGCGACAACAAAAGTGGCAGATCTCTTGGCGGTGGTGATTCTTTTGGAGTAAGTCCTCTTCCGTTTGGGAGGGATAGGTTTGTTAGGTGGAGGTACTTTGGCAAGAGGGGGAGGGGGAGCCTCTATAGGGGGGTGGGAGGGGGTTGTGAGGCAGGAGGTGATGGAGGAGGGGCAGTGGCAGTAGGGGCAACATCCACAGGTGGGGTAGCGGAAGGAATTGTTGTAGGGGGGGACATGGGGGAGGGGGGGGAGGCGCAGCAGGAAGTGCTGTAGCAAGAGGGGTAGGCTCAAAGGGGTTTAGACAACAAGGAAGCAACCTTTTTCTCTAAAATATCAATCTTCTTGGCAGCATAGAGGAGGTTAGCATCTGAGAGCTCCTTGGTGGCCTTGATGATCTCCTGAGCATTGGCTAACTTTTTCTTGAGGAGCTCAGCATTCTTCTTCTCATATTTGGCAATGAGACTCTCAGCCGCTGCCAGTTGCTTCGCTGACGTATAAATAACCAGGATTTCAGACCATCCTTGAGAGATATCGTGGAGCTGGATTCGGTGTTCTAATTCGATGTTGGAAATCTTCTCCTCATAAGGAGCCTCAAGGGAAGCCCGAAGTGCAGCCATAGCTCTCAAGACATCCTTGTGGATGTAAGGGTTGTCCCTCATTGCGTACAGGAGAGTGAGGTAAGGAGGAATGTACATGGATTCGCAAAGGACAAGAGGCAAAGATAAGGGTGGAGTGGATGAAGAGGAGGGGGTGGAAACAACCAGATCCTCCCATGGATCAGTTTGGGTGGAAGCATCCTGAAAAACAAGTGGGGAGGAACAAGGGAAATGGGTGGTGGGTATCTCAGCAACTGTAAAAATAGGGGAAGGTGGGGATAAAGGTATAATAGTTGCTGGGGGGGAAGGAGGGGATAAAGATGGAGCGGCTAACTCCACAAAAATGAAATCAGTAGGGATGGGGGAGGGCATAGGTGAAAAGGGAGGAGAGAAATTTAAAAGGGAGGAATCAGGGAGGGAGAAGTGGGAAAAGGATGGGCGACTGAAGTGGGGGGAGTGAGGGTGGATTGAATTGATTGGAGACATGAGCTCATGAGGGCCTGGTGGTCAGTGTTAGTGGCCACTTGAGCCTGAATGGATTGAAGGAGGGAGAGGATTTGGGTGAAAGTATCAGGCAGGGTGGAAGTAGAGGGGATGGGTGAATGAATGGGATGGAAAGGAGAGGATGGGGCATGGGTAAAGTGAGGAGGAGTGGTGTGAGGAGAGTCAGGAAGTGGGGTGTACTCATGAGCAACATCCTCCACAATTAAAGAAATGAGGGCAGAGAAACCAGTAGAAGTGAACTGGTCCAAACCCTGTGTATGTGGTGGAGGGGGAAAATCAGGAAGGGGTTGGAGGGAGGGTGAGGAAGACATGGTGGGGATAGGCTCGGTGAAGGTGGAGAGTTCCAGGATCCCAGGTGTAGGTTATGGTGTAGGTAAGGTGGATGAAAAGGTGGGTGATGTAGGAGGAATGGTGGATGGGGGAATGTCTGCAGGATGATCTGCTCCTGAGGTAGTGGGCATCTCCTTCTCTGCTGCAATCGGTTTAGTCTTTTGAATCAGGGTTAAACTTGTAGACCATTCTCTCTTTCCAAAAACCTTGTGAGCCATTTTCTCCACTGGCTTAGCATCCTTGACATTATACTTTCCAGCTTTGAGCAGACAGGTGATGAGTCTGCTGAAGGGTAGGCCTCCTCCCTTAGCAAAAGCCTGTCTTTTTAGCACCTTGTCATTTATGTCGACCATAGTTTCAAAGATCAGCTTAGGTGCATTCACGAAGTGCCCTTTGGAACAATAAAATAAGGCATCCACTAATGGGGACCTTCTCTCCTGCAAATGTCCTATAACATAGACATTTTTCCTTAAGATGGTATCCATGAATCTGAAGCTAGGATGGAGGTCTCTTCTCATCAGGGATTCTCCAAAACCCACAATCCCATTGGTTAGCTGCTTGACCATATCCTTAAATGTAGCTCCAATAGGTGCTCCCTCAGCGCGGTTGGAGTCAAATTGGTATGGGACCCCCAAAGCCATTCCTATGTCTCTGTGATCGATAGTCAGTTGCCAATCATCAATCGAATTTTCTTAATACATCATCCATCCCCTGTGCCACCTTCTTCTTCAGATTTTGGTACCATAACTTCACCAGCCTGGGATACACCGATTCCTTCAATGGCGACAGTAGGGGCACCAAGCCTTCTTTCTTCAAATAGCTCAGTGTTTCCTGGCACTCTCCAATGTTGGCAAAATATGCCAGATCAAATCCGGTCTCAGGGACAAGGTTTAACTTGTCAATAAATTCATTGGGGGTGGTTAGTATAGCCGGAAGCTCTACAACAATGGGTTTGTCAGGGGTTGCTCTCTCTAAGGGTGTTTCTACCACAGGTTCCTGGATTTCAACAGCTTTGGCTTTCTTAGCTTTAGGACTCTTTTTGGGTGTTCCCTAAGCGAGCTTCCTCTTTACAGGTGGTTTGGTAGCAGGTAGTGCTTTCTTGGAGGATTTAGGGGTGGATGCAGTTGATTTTCGGCGTATGCTAGCTAGCGTTTTCTCAGGATCATCCATTATAATCTCAGGGAGTAATTTCTCACCAACTTGGAATGGGAAAACTTAGACAACAGAGTGATGGTAGGAAGGCAACTCACCTCCAAGTACCTAGGGTTTCACAAAGCTAGCGATGCACCGCTCCAATTTCTCTAAAATCAGGGGCAAAATGCTCCTCTACGCAAGTTGAATGTGTTAACAAGATGGCACACTAAACAGCAGACGAGTCCGTGAGGATTTAGTAGAGAAAGAGGGAGGCGAAAAATGAGGAAGAGAGCTAGGGTTTTTTAGAGGAAAAGAGTGAAGCACAAATGACCTGTCGACAGGTATTTATAGGTGAAAATGTGATTTCGATAGGATGAATGGAATGGTTTTGATAGGTTGAAGCGTCCTATCGAAAGCTTAGACATCAAAGCTTTCAAAAGGGATGATTTTTAAGGATTTCGATAGGTGAGACCATCCTATCGATAGGTTTAAACGGCAGAGATAGCATCTTTTCGATAGGTGTCCGTTATGTACTCAGCACCTATCAAAATCTTTGTTTGCCCTTATTTAACCTATCGAGTAGTTGGTTTTACCTGTCGAAACATCCAGTTCCTATCGAAACCATTAGATATCCTGTCGAAATCACCATAAAACCTAACGAAATATAGATTAGGACTATCGAAAGCTTCAAAACTCATATAAAGCTGCCTTTCTGGGCACCCTTAGCTTCAGCACTTATCAGGCTCTGTTGTTGTGCGGCCCTATGATTGGATTCTTATGTGGATGGGCTCCCCTTATCTTAGGGTAGCTGGCAAATTTGAAAAGATGATCCACTAGAGAACATGGCATATTTATTTCAAAAGAATTCTACTAGAGATGCAAAATAAAAACAACCTAAAACAGAAGCAAAATATGGTACATATGATACATACTCAACTGCAGGCGCTAATCTGGGGGATCTGGAAGGTTAACAGCCTCCCCATGTTCCTTGAATTTTTCATCCTTCTTGGATCCATTCCTCAGCAATTGTTCAACCCCTGGTTGCAATTTAGTCTCTATAGGCCACTCATTGTTCTGCAGCAGCTGTTGAGGATTCTCATGCAGAGCCTCCTCTAGCCCTGCAATGGAAAAATAGGTTTCATCAAAAGGGGGTTGAGAGCTGGTGTTGTACACATGTAGTTTTACTTTCATGTTGCCAAAAGAGACCTCCATGATTCCAGATCTTCATTGAATGCAGGCATTGGCAGTAGCCAAGAAGGGCCTGCCCAGAATCATAGGGATGGAGGAACTACCTTTACTTGGCTCCATTTCTAATACCACAAAGTCAGCAGGGTAAAAATAATTGTCAACTCCCACCAGGACATCTTCAATGACTCGCACAGGCTTCCTTTTAGACCTGTCAGTCAGTTGCAAAACCACAGGTGTGGGCTTCAAGTCTCTCAGGCCCAATTTTTCATAGACTGCATAGGACAACAAGTTCACACTGGCTCCTAAGTCTAATTGGGCCTTCTCAATTTTATGATCCCCAATGATGCAGGGGATAGTAGGCACTCCAGGGTCATGAAGTTTGGTGGGGGTTGCAATGGACAGAATGTGTTTTACCTTCTCTGCTAAAAAGACTTTCTTGGACAAGTATGTCCTAGACTGTCTTTTATGGGTGCATAACTCTTTCAGAAATTTGGCATAGGCTGGGACTTGTTTGATGGCATCTAGTAAAGGCAGATTGATCTTTACTTGTTTGAAAGTCTCCATCATTTTCTTAATTTTGCCCTGCCCTTTGTCAAAAGGGGAGGGTCCTTGGAATGCCTTGGGAAATGGCAAGTGTGGGGGTGCTCCCTCACTTGCAGGCTTAGCCAATGGGGCTTCTTTCTTTTTTATTTTTTCTTTTTCTTGAGGATCCATGTCATCCTCTTTATTGACACTGGGTTGTTCCTGCAGGTTCACCACTGGTGGCCTCTGTTGTGTTCTTGGAAAACTCCTTCCATTTTCTTCATTCAAACTTTTCACAGGCTCACAGCCCACCTGATTATCAACTAGCCTACCACTCCTCAAAGTTGTCACAGATTTGGCTTCCTCATAGGTGGAGGAAACTTCACCCACTACAAATTGTCTTCGTGAATTATCCTGTGGATGGCTAGGTAACCTTCCTCCTTCTCTCCTAGTCAGAGCATCAGGTAGCTGACCAAGCTGGTCCTCTATCTTTTTGATGCTCTGGTTGTGAGAGTGCACAGTTTGGGTTAAAGTGTTCAAGTTTTGCAATGAAGATAGAACTTGTTCCTTAAATGATGGTGTTCTCACAGCTGGAGTAGGTGCAGCTTGCTACATAGGAGGAGCTACAGGTTGGGCCATGGTTTACTGATATTGAGGTCTTGGGGCATAATCATCTCGACAGGGCTGAGCATTTCTGTAGGGAATGGGTTGCTGGGGCTGCTGCTGCTGTTGACTGGGGTATCCATCTTGTCTCCACCTCAAATTGGGGTGGTTTCTCCATTGATACCCAACAGCAGGCTGCTGCCCATAGGCTTGAGTTGCAGCCACATGCTCTGTTATGAACTTAGGAAATTGGGCAGCTGATGGGCATTCATCTAAGGAGTGAGCAGGGGACTGGCATATAGCACATGCCTCCTCTATTCTAGCAGCCACAGGTGACTGCATTGCTCCCATCAGCCTGTCAAATTTCATAGTTAAACGGTCCACTTTCCTTTCCAACTCACTTAGCACACTCACTTCATATATCTTTCCTCTTGAGGTGTTCTCTTTCATCAATTTAGGAGGCTCTAGATCTCTTGCTAAGGCTTCTCTTTGCATAGAGTTTTCACTGATGATGTCAAAGAGCTCCCATGCCTCCTCAGCAGTTTTATGAAGATAAGTGCCTCCACAAGAGGCATCTATCATGTCCCTGCTCTTTGAATCAATTCCCTGGTAAAAGCTTTGAACCAGTTGCCATTCAGGGATTTGATGGTGGGGGCATTTCTTGAGGAGTTCTTTAAATCTCTCCCAGGATTGATGAAAGTCTTAAGTTGGATCTTGGGTAAAAGAGATGATACCCTTCCTCAACTGACTAGTCTTTGACATAGAAAAGAATTTGGCCAAAAACTGACATTGGAGATCACTCCAGGATTGTATACTGTTAGGAGGAAGCAGAGATAACCAGGTCCTGGCTCTGTCCTTTAATGAAAATGGAAAGAGCCTCATCCTAGTTGCCTCCTCCCCCAAACCTGTGATGTTGAAGGTGGTGCACAGTCCTAAGAATTCGTCTATATGCTTATAGGGATCCTCCTTGGTCAGGCCATGAAATGAGGGCAACATTTGAATGATGGGCGATTTGATCTCATAATTTCCTTGACCAGCAGGGAACTGAATGCAGAAGGGAGAATTGTAGATCCCTGGTGCATTGAATTCCTTGAGAGTTCGAGGCTGCTGCTGCTCACCCATATTGACAGATTCAAATTCAATAGTTATGGATGTAGTTGGTCTGGTTCTGGGAAGTCTTTCAACCTCTGGATTTAGTGAAATAATCTTAGGTTGAAGGGTTCTCCTACCAAACATACAACACCCACAACTGAATGCAGAGTAAATCCTCACACAATAAATAGGAACACACAATTGATTAACTAATCTAAAAAAATCAACAGATCTAAAAATAAACAGGGGAGAAGGGATGCAAACTATAGAGCAGCCTTCAGCACAACTCTCCTCTCATTATGTACTCAGATCTGATGAAATGGACACAAAATATTGAAAATAGCAAAACTCACAAATGCAGTTAGTAAAATCAAACAAAAACTACAAATCTATGATCAAAACTTAGATCTATCAATTTCTAAACTGCCTCCCCGGCAGCGGCGCCAAAAACTTGTTATGGATTTCTAGTGTGCTGATTTATGATGTAAAAATCAGGAGAAAATAGAGATGGATTCAGCACATCTGAGATATCCTAGACCTGCAAGATACATGGTCTTTTGTAGCAAGCTTTAAAAGAATGGTGAGTAAGGGAATGTCCACAGGGAGGCTGGTTAGAAATAGGATAAATCTCCAGATCTGTGAGAGATCTGACACCCTAGCTATCTCTACTTTAGTTAAAACACAGGGGAGAGTTTTGAAATGAGTTGTCACTTAAACTAAACTATAAATAAAATACAAATTATTTTGGATCGAATCTGGAGCCTCAAATCTTGCAAATGAAAGGTTTAAAAACTCAGAAAATGGAGAAGAGCAGCTTGGAGATTGTCTTCACTGCAATCAAGTTGAGCTAAGCATATTATAGGGGTTCAAAAGCACACAAGTCCCTCAGCTGGCCACATGCACTGTCCGTAAGCACAGCAATAAGGTATAAATTTCACTTTAAATCACAGGATCCACCTGGCCTTAAGGCTATGATCTGTCCACTTTAATGGTCACAGACCATCCTATAGGCTTTATCGAATCCATGGATTGCAGCAGATAAATCCGATTAAGGCCTGAGCTCAGATTCACCTTAAGGTTATGATCTGTCCACTTTAATGGTCACAGACCATCCTAGAGATCTCCTACAAAGCCAGAGCCTCAATTAAAACAATTAAAACCACTACAGATGCTGCAATTTATAGGTCACAGACGCAGGGAATTATAGGGATATCAGATCCAGGAAATTCAGATGACATCCAAGAGGTCTACCAGTTAAGTGGGTGAGCTGATCAAGTAACTCCTCTACACAAATTCGATCGATCACCAAAAGGCATCAAAAGAGCTTTAGATCTAATTAAAACATTGAAAACAACATTTACATTGCAAACAAGGTCACTCTTATAATGGAATGCTCTCAGATCTGTAGTCTGTGCAGCAATTAACCCCAGGCAACACTCTTAACCTTACCCAATTACAGATCTAACTCACTCCTTGCTGCTCCTAGGGATTTAGCCAACCATAGTTGGGCTAAAGGAGGGAAATGGAATCTCGCTGCAAGCTCTGATCTCTGGAAAATTTCTCAGAATTTAGATCAATTTTATAAGCACCGAAGTGCCACAAATATGACTCTGAATCTGATCTACGCCAAAGGCTCTTGAGTAGGGGCTTCGGTTATCGATTGGGAAGGTGTTAGGCACCCAATCAACCCACTTAATGCGGTCTCTACTTATGGCAAAAATAAACATAATATAAAAAAAAAGAAAAAGGCTTCCTCTTGCCTAAGGGGTCTTAAAATCATATTTGTGCCCCTCCGTTCCTACAAAAAATTTGGCGGTATAACGATACAAATGGGAGGATAGAGGAATAACCGAGAAGGTAGAAGAATAAAGGGGAGAGCTGGAGCTCTCGGGCCCTTGCTGCATAGCTATGGAGCCTTATGTTGGCTTGCTTCAGTGAGCTTTTGAAGGCTTGTATGATGAGAAATGGGGTTCTAACTCCTAGGGCTTGATAGCTAAGAGGTAGAGAGATAAGGCTAGGAGGTAACACACACCTAACCTAGAGCTTTTGGGTGAAATGCTAAGGTCCAAAGGAAGTTTTAAAGTTCTGAAATTTGTATGGGAGTGGTGCACTAGAGGAGAGAGAGAAGGGATTCCTTAATCTCTTAATTACAAAAAATTTCAAGCCTTTGTACAAGGAGGGGTGCCTCTCTACTTATAGGAAAAAGAGAGGTTAGGAGGGTGTTTAAAAGATAATTTGGATTAGTAATTAGGTAATGGGCAATCTAAGGTTTCATATAATTTTTAGAGCCTTGAAAAGTGTGAAGAGTTGCTCCAATGGTGGATGATAGGGTGGGGCTTTAAACCACTTAAGGGGTTGCACATAGATAGTAAATGGGTACAACAGAACTAGCAAAACACACCCCAAAGGTCAAGATGGTCAACAAGTCAAACCTCAATCTCAAAATTCGAGGCAAAGACCTAGGGTTACTATTCATATGCCTGGCACAACTAATAGTTGTGCCAAGCATATGTATAGTAATACATTGGAGCTACAGTGCCTGGAAGTTGGCTGCCCGCGGGGTGGGGTCCACCTTATAACTGGCGCAATTATTAGTTGCGCCAAATCCCTAGGGGTGGTTCACCTGATTTTACCATTTTGCCCTTGCACTTCGGAATGCGATATCTTCTTGTGTACAACTCCAATTGGGGTGATTCTTAGACTGTTGGAAAGCTGAGAAGTTTTACTTTTCAATGGTATGAGATTCGATCATAGTAGAAGGTAATAATTAGTATTGGTGCACCACTCTTCATCCATTGCTCGGAAAAGCTAGATTTAGGTCCTGAATGGGTTCTAAGGGTCGGGATGGGTTTCTAAGGGTTCGAGAAGGTTCCTAAGGGATCTAGGGTGATTCCTAAGGGTTTAAAAAGGTTTCTAAGGGTTTCATACATGCCATCAAAAGCTCGGAGATGCGCCTCTCTCGAAATGTGTCTCGATCGGGCCTTAGGCCAAATTTGGGTGTCTACAGTCATCAAATGATATGACACGAGATTCCTCATGGTATCTAAATACTCACAATGGCTAGCCAATATTGTTTTAGTACCGAAGAAGTATGGAAAAGTTTGTATGTGCATTGACATTCAAAATTTGAATAGGGCAAGCCCAAAGGATGATTTCCCATTACCTCATATCGGCATCTTGGTCGATAACATGGCTAAGCACGGGATACTTTCATTCATGGATGGATTCTCTGAATATAATCAGATCAAGATGGTAGAGGCCGACCGAGAGAAGACGGCGTTCATCACTCCATGGGAAACTTTCTACTACCGTGTCATGCCATTTGGGCTAAAGAACGTCGGGGCAACCTATTAGAGAGCCATGACTGTGCTGTTTCATGACATGATACACCGAGAAATTGAGGTGTATGTTGTCGACATGATCATCAAGTCACTGGAGCAAAGTGACCATTTGATAAACCTCCAAAAGCTATTTGAGAGGCTGAGAAAATATAGGTTGCATTTGAATCCCCAGAAGTACGCATTTGGCGCTATGTCCGAAAAGTTGTTGGCATTCATCGTCAGCAGGAGAGTTATTGAGGTTGATATGATTAAGGTGAAAGCTATCACAGAAATGCCACCACCGTCCACCGAAAAAGAAGTTAGAGGGTTCTTGAGCAAGATACAATATATCAGTCGATTCATTGCACAACTAACTCCAATCTGCATGCCGATCTTCAAGCTACTGAGAAAGAATTCACCCGTTTAATTGAACGACAACTGCCAGGCAGTGTTCAATAAAATTAAAAGTTACCTCCTCAACCCACCTGTGTTGGTACCACCTGAGCTAGGGAGACCACTCCTGATATATCTCTCCATGACGGAAGTTTCAATGGGATGTGTCCTAGGGCAGCATGACGGAATAGGAAGAAGAGAGCAGGCCATCTACTATCTCAGCAAAAAGTTTACTGACTACGAGACGTGCTATTCTCATCTGGAGAAAGTATGCTTGGCTCTCATGTGGGCAACCCAAAGGCTTCACCATTACTTGCTATCTCAGGCCGTTCTACTTTTGGCCCGCATGGATCCATTGAAATACTTGTTCGAAAAGTCAACTCTCACTAGACGAATTGAATGGTGGCAGCTTTTATTATCTGAGTTTAACATCATATACATCACTCAGAAATCGATCAAGGGGCAAGAACTCACCGATCATCTTGCCGGCAATCTATTGCCTAATTATGAGCCTTTGAGAACTAAATTCCCAGATGAAGACATTTTGTTCCTAATAGAGGAGGACATAGAAGAAGCAAAGGAATACTAGGTAATGCACTTTGATGGGGCAACAAATGCCGAGGATCAGGGAGTCAGTGCTATTCTGATATCATTGAAAGGTTCACATGTACCAGTCTCCATCAAGCTCAATTTCCCATGCACCAATAACATGGCTAAATATGAAGCCTGTGCAGCAGGACTGTAAGCGGCATTGGACTTCAAGATAACTCACCTACGAGTGTTTGGTGACTCTCAGCTGATCATATGCCAGACGAACGGTGACTGGAAGACGAAGGATGAAAATTTGATCCCTTACCATGAGCACCTCGAGGACCTGATAGCTTTCTTCGAGGACGTCATGTTCTCCTACGTCCCACGGATAAGGAATTGCTTTGTCGATGCGTTAACCACTTTGGCATCAATGATAGAGATCTCCTATGGTGTCAAAATGAAGCCAATCATAATCGAATAGAGGAACAAGCCGGCCTTCTGCCTCTAGATTGAGAACCTACAAAGTCAGATGATAGGCCACCATGGTTCTCAGATATCAAGAACTTCCTTGAGACGCGAACTTTCCCTGAGGATACGTCTAAGACGCACAGGTGGACCATCCAACGTTTGGCAATGAACTATGTCATCTGTGGCAAATTCCTTTATAAGAGTTCATACAACAACATCCTGCTCATATGCTTGACTAAAAGCAAGGCGGCTAATATCGTGAAGGAGATCCATGAAGGAGTATGTGGGGCCCACGTCAGCGGGCACATGCTTGCTAAGAAGATCGTACGACAGGGATACTACTGGACCACTATGGAAACTAACTGTTGCAAGCATGTTCAGAAGTGTTACAAATGCCAAGAACACTCTAGTCTGATACATGCGCGGGCTATAGATTTGCATAGCATGGCCACTCCATGGCCCTTCGCCACCTCGGGCCTCGACATCGTCAGAATGATTAACCCGAAGGCCTCAAACGAACATCGGTTCATCCTCGTCGCCATCGAATACTATACCAAATGGGTAGAGGCAGCATCCTACACCAACATCATGGCCTAGCACGTCGATAAATTCATCAAGAATAATATTATTTACTGATTTGGCATACCCAAGGACATCCTCACCGATAATGGCATAAACTTCACAAGCAAGCGCATCAAGGCCTTCTGCGAGCAGTATAAAATCAAGCACCACCGGTCATCGCCTTATCGGCCACAAACCAATGGAGTCGTAGAAGCTGCTAACAAGACTGTTGTCCGCATCCTAGAGAAAAGGGTCATCAGTTATCGGGATTAGAGTGAAATGTTACCATTTTCTCTATGGGCCTATAAAACGTCGATCCGTACCGCTACAGGGGAACACCATTCTCCCTTGTATATGGAACTGAGGTCGTGCTGCCGATTAAGGTTGAAGTGCCTTCACTCCGCATCCTTATGGAATCAGGCCTATCTGAGGCTGAAAGAGAGAGATCCCATTTCGAACAATTGAACCTATTGGATGAGAAAAGGCTCCTGGCCTTGTGTCATATCCAAGTCTACCAAAGGCGAATCGCACATGCTTACAACAAATGTGTTCGCAGTCGAGATCTTAAGGTGGGAGACACTGTACTCAAGAAGATCTTCCCATCTCTCCATGCCGATCTGAGAGGGAAGTTTAAGCCTAATTGGGAGGGACCTTACGTCATCAAAGAAGTGCTCTCGGGATATGCCATCCATCTCACCACCATGGATGGAGATCACTTTCCTGAACCCATCAACGCTGGATACGTCCGACGGTTCTACTCATAGTGCCCCCCGACAAGGTAAGTATTGATAAAACGGATATGTGACTGCTCAAGAATCCCACAAAAGAGGTCATCATTTCAAAGCCTAGTAGCCAAAAACTGACCATAAATACTCATACCCTTTGCTAAACCCTTTGAGCCGTTGGCTTTTTTTTCAATAAACCCCTCCCAAGAAAAGAGAATGTGTGTACATACACAAAAAAAAAAGAGAAAAAAGATGAAAAAGAGTTACCATTAAAATCCAAAAAAAAAATCGGAAAAGTAAAATCTCAAAAGGAGATTATCCAAAAAAATAGAAAAGAAAAAGTGGGGCATGTACAGTCATAGTCCCCAAGGAAGAAGCGTATTAAGGCAACCAGAACCCAGTCAAGGAGACTCTTTTAACCTAGAATACCTTTAAAATCCTAACCTTACCCATGGCCACAATACATCCTGAGGAAAAGCCCTCTTTAAGGTCTATAAGTAGTTAAAATATCCGTCAAATCAGCGCAAGCCAAGCTGGGAGACAGCGAGAACCCCATCCAGCCGGCTATGACGGAATCAACGTCCATGTTGTGGATTTTGAAAAAAGAAAAATAAAATAAAAATATACAAGCTCAAAGAAAAAAGGATGTGGTGAAAACCCGAATGGGCGCTACGGGTAAAAAGAGCGAGTTTGTGCGGACCAGGTGAAAACTCGGAAGGACGCTTGGGGTAAGAAAGTAGAACCCATGGACGTAGTGAAAACCCGAAAGGGCACTGCGAGTAAAAAGAGGGCGATAACGGGCACGACGAAAACCCACCTTAGGTGTTATGAGTAAGAATGTTCAAAAAGAGAAAAAAAAAAAAAGAGAGATATCATACAGTTACTTCCTTCTGTTGTATCTCATTTTGGGTCGCTCATGTTAGTTCTAATCGGGTCCTGATCAAGCATGTCTTTGAGATTGAACCGTCAAACGTATGACCCGAGGTAAGGAAAAAAGGGTTAATTTGATCCAAGGGGATAGATGTTCCAACCTTGGTAAAGCTGCCGAAATTCACACTGGTTTAACCTTGTGAAGGGGCTCGACTATGCTCAAATTGGGATCCGTTTTATGTTTAAGGCATAAAAAGAGAGGAAAAAAGAGAGAAGAAGAAAAAAAATCCACCAGTTAAATAAAGAAGAAATAACACCTTGTTTGTAAGATAATAGATTTTCCTTTTTCATTCACAAACTCTTATCTCGCTTGCACCACATCTCAAAAAATAATATGTGTGATGTCTAGCTCTTTTCTTCCTTTTTACAAAAACAGAAAAATAATAAAAACATAAACAAAATCTCTATACCCAAAAAAAAATGTGTGTATGTATCTGAATAGGGGTTTCTTACGCCCCTTTCTCTATGTCTTATCTATGAAAAAAGATATGTGCAAGAGGGAATCAACAGCCCAGCTCACACTTCAAGGAACGAATCTTTGTGCGAAAATCATCCTCCCAACATTCCGCTCGGTCATCTAGTGGCCATGAAGGCTCTTATACCGCTTTCGGGAAGTATTGGTAACCCCATGAGCATCATTCAAGGCTCCTACCAGACAAAGGACCTCGCACTCAGTTGTACCAGTTCTAGGCTCTGCCACCTCTACTCTAACTTTCTATTTTGTCAAGAGCTCTTGCAGGATCCTCTTCTCATCAGTCGGTAGCTCGATGCAAACCCGAAGTGTCGTCTCCTTCTTCAGCCAGGGACCTCCCATATCATTTCTCTCAGCTTGATCCAGATGATCAACATCAGACTGCTCAACCAATAGCTAGGCCTCATACTCTGAGGAAGACTGAACTAAATCTCCTTGCTCCAAGTCACACATGAGCGTCGACTAATGCATCTCCCAAAGAGTAGCTATCCGATCCATATCCCCTAAGGACCCCCGAGAAAAGATCAAATCACATAAAGGGGGTTTCACCTCACAAGGCACCTGCTAAGAGCAACTAAACTGACGCAGCACCCAAAATGGGAAGTAGAAGGTACTGCCAGTCAATTCGAGGAGGGTGATGCCCTCGTGGTCTCTAGAGTGAACCACAGGGAAAGTCCGATCCAACCAAGGAAGTCTCCATACCAGCTCTACATCAGTCAGCCACAGCTTCAACTCTTATATACCTCCCAGCGGAATCATGGGGCACCTGCCCAAAAAGCATCGGACCACCTCACCACGAACGATATAGAAGCGAGGCACTGGTCTCAAACCCACAAGATGCTCACCTAACCAGACTTAGAGCAGAAGCGAACATCCCCTGAGGCACTCCACCTTGCCCAAAGCGAAGGCATCAAGACAATGATATAGCTCAGCTAAGACCAGATGCATCACTGATCGGCCCTCCTCCAACTAGATCAAAATGCCGCAAACAGCCAGAGAGAAGCTCTCTCCCTCGGTGAAGAAAAGGACTTCCGAGATGACACTGAGAGAAAAGGCCTTCACGTTGAAGACATTCTGAATTGGAAATTTTCGAAGACTTTTATCACCGAAAATTTCTCTTAGGAATTTTATCGAACACCTTGTGGACCCACCAATGAGACTTTTCTCATATTCAAATTTCTTCAAGCCCAGAGTAAGGTGGACAGCCTTAGCGTAGCCCAGTTTTGGCATGACTCTTGCAAGGCCTTTATGGAGCTTCAGGCCTGACAAATTGGGTAGTTCTTCAAGTGCGGGAGATAGCTCCCACTTCCCAAAATGGAATACATGGGCCTTCACATCCTAAAATGAGGTCATCGCATGAAGTAGGTCCCACCAAGGAGGAACTTCAAGAAAAGATGAAATGCGGGATAGTCCAAGCCACTCTAGATCAATGAGCTCACTCTCATTCAAGCTCCCAAGTCAATTTTTGAGAAAACTGGGCCCCAAGCCCAAAGAGGGGAGTAAATTGGTTCTGGACCCTCCATGTAAGGGAGGGTTGGAAAGCGGGTCCATTGACGTACAAGGATTTTCTCGAAGATATAAAATTTGATGTATGACGATGGACCCACCCTTGGGAAAAGAAGGAGAGGAAAAGGCAGCAGAAAATTATAAGACAAAGTAAAAAGAGAAGGAAAATGAGCTCTCTCGGGCTTAAAAGGGTCCACTGCCCCCAGGAAACACCTGGCACATATAATACATGTGCCAGTGCATTTTTGCCAAAGATTGGCCTGGCGCATGTAATACATGCGCCAGACCAATATACTCCCTTTGTAATCAAAGCTAGGAGTTTTTGAAGGGGAAGTTTTGTCTTCTCCAGCTCCCTTAGCTGGTTCACCTGTGTTTCATACTATGGTCACATAACACTCAAGAATTTATGTGGCACCTAATAAGCGTTCATTTATTTGTGCAAGAAAAATCTAAACCAAAAAAGGATAAAGCATTGAACAAAGCAGGAGGCCCACTTTTGGCCAAAAACAAACCCATCCTGCAAACAAATAGATACACTACAAGGGAAATAGAGTATGCAGTAAGAAGAAAGAGCACTAACATTCCAAAGGAAGAAGCTGAAAAACCATTCAAATGAAAATAAATGCCATATCATCTGTTACAAACTGATCAAATTCCCAAAAAAATGTGTGTATGTCCCAGAATGTCTAAAAAGAAAAAGAGTTTTTTTTTCAAAATCCATAAACAGAGCCTAATCCCTAGCAGCACCCTTGGACTTCTTACGATAGCGCGAGGAGCTCTGATAAGTCCACATATCTCCTACTCGAGCCCACGCCTGAGAGAGCCTGCTAAGCAAAGAGCGCGATTCCTTTTCACGAGCGCGCTGCAAGTCATACCCAAGTCGCAAATTAGGATCGATTGAAAGTTAAAAATGTCAAGGCAATGATGAGAACAAGTCAGCATGATACTCACCACTTCCACATCCTGGAGATCAGCTATGTTGCGGTAGTACTCCGCCTGATTCACTGCCGACTCGTAACTCTGCACACCGAGGGGAAGGACATCAGTTAAAGGGGGCCCAGGCATATCCCTAAATAGGAAGCAACCAAACAAGCAATAGAGAGAACCAATTCGGGGAGAGGGACCCGAATCGCGTCAACAAAAATGTGAGCCTGCTTATCCACATCAGTGCGTATATCCAAGAGGAAGCCATCATCAAGGCGTCTAAAGGTCCCCTGGACCTCAGCAGGTTACTACTGGATGCGCCCATACGAGAGGAGTCTGAGGGGCCAGCTCTCGAAGCTTTAGCTGCGCTCGTCGCCGCCCCATCATCATCATCAGAGTCATCTCCCTGTTCAAACTGTAGAGTCACCACTCGGAGCTTTTAGTGTCCTGGGAAACCTTAAATTAATATTTAATGCACCAAAGCGCCAAATATGACTCTGAATCCGGATTATGACAAAGGCTCTTGGGTAGGGGCTTCAGTTATCGATCGGGAAGGTGTTAGGCACCTGATCAACCCACTTAATGTGATCTCTACTTATGGCTAAACATAAAAAGATATAAAAGAAGTAAAAAAAGCCTTCCTCTTGCACAACTTTACTTCGGTTTATGGATTATGCATTGTTTATATTAGTATACTAGAACTCATTGTGTTTGAACCTGAAACAAATAAGTATCGTTACCACCAAGAAAGGAAATGATCAAAGGCCATCTACTAGCTTGTTTGGACTTAAAATGCCCCACCTTATACTTAATTACCTTTTTATACCCCTTTTGAACCTCGTTGAAATTTTTTTTGCTTGTATATGTTGCTTGATAAGCCACGTTGACCAAACCCCAACACTATTTCTGAGAATTTAAGCCTGACCCTTCAATCTCTGAGAAATTGGGAACGAGGGATGAATGTAGATGGGAAGGGAGTAAGTGCCGAGGGATGAGAATGATGTTTACTGGAACATAGGGCAGAAATACACTTGAAGAAGTATATAGTGAAAAAGGTAGAAAAGAGAAATTAATCAAGAACATGATGTGGTATACAAAAAGAAGATGAAGGAATAAAAAGAATGAGAAAAGTTGAGCAGAGAAAAATAGAAATTCTGAAAATTGCAGAAAAAGGGAGAGTGAAAATGAGAAAACCAAGTGTAACTTTTTTCCTATTTCTCAGAGAAATTTGAATCCAATTTCCCTTCTTTCTTAACCTTCACCCGAGCCCCATTACAACCCTGAACAAAGACCTTTTTTATCCGATCTCGGGTGGTAAATGCCTTGTGGAGGGTGATGATGCAATGACTATATTGCATAGTGATCAGCCACAGAATATACGATTTTATCACCCTTAACTTAGTGATGCTAAGACTTAGTTTGCTACTAATAAGTTGATAATGTGCAGATATTAAAAAAAAATAGTAAAAGAGAGCCATAATGTTAATCTTTGTCAAAGTGAACACAAAAGAGTAATAAAAAGATGATTAAGTGTAAAAGACAATTCGCCACTTACGGAAGGATAGAAAAATCGTATTTTATTGTTTTACAGACGATAGAGTGTTACTAATGAAGATCCATAGAAAATCATAATGTGCGATTCTTTAGAGAAAGAGTATAGAAGAAAGGTGAAGAATTGTAATTTAGAGAATCGTCTACTGAGGAAGCTATGAAAGATAGAAAATCGTGATTTACAATTTTCTAAGAAAGAGAAGAAAAAAAGGATAATCGTGAATTACGATTATAATTATAGAAGCTTTCTTGAATACTTCTATTGAACTGATCACGTGAGAATTCTCACCGCTAAGAACAGAATTAGAAGAACTCTTTAATTAGAAGTTTGGCTAATCACGGAACTAGGAGATTAATGAAGAAGAATCTTAAAGGACTTTGCTGCTGCTATTAAGGAAAGAAATCTGGAATACATCAAACATCCAGAAGCAAGAAAGAATAAAATTAGAATTAGAGTTATATTAGGAATATTTTATTTTAGTAGTGTCTTTTATTAGAATTAGATCTCTGTAAACTGACCCTTATAATCTATAAATAAGAGGGCTCGGCATAGGAATAATCATCGAAGAATTTCACAGCATCAATTAACAACTGAGGTCTGTGTTTTCTCTCGATCAAAGTAGTTTAGGATTTACAAAGTAACATCGTCCACAGTTTTTTGAGGTGTTGCCTGACAACCAAGGCTGAGGAAGTTGAAAGATCAACCCTTTGGATGGTTCTACTTTTGCTTTCAAGTTTAAATTTTATTTTATTTTTAGTTTAGATTTTGTATGCTTTGTAAATATCTTCGAATTTTGATTTGAATTGATGACTCAGGTTAAAGTTTGAAGATTAGTGTAACGGTTTTACTTTTTCATCTTCAATGTTTTCGAATTTGATTGACACCCATATTTTAGGAGATTGTTGATTAGATTAAATCTGTGTTGAAGAATTGTAGTTTTTGATTGACGACCAAATTCTGAAAGGCTACAATACGGTGTAACAGTATTTTAAATTTGTAAACATCCGATAGCTGAAAGTTGAGATTGACAACCTCAATCTGAAGAAGGAGGATTAGGATTTATTTTTATGCAATTATATTAAAGAACCTATTCTTTTATTCATATTTCTCTAGTAGTTTAGAACTTAAAAGAAAAAGATTGTTTTTAAAACAAGAATATAAAAATCTAAAAGAAGATAATCACTTCTTCGTGGGATCGATCCTATCGCTACACTATAATTTCCATTCTATGCTTGCAATAGGTTAAGGCTTGATTTTAATTTAAGTATATACATACTACAAGCCAGTCACATAGTATAACATATGTAAGATAAAAACATCATTCTTCTATGAGATTATTTTTAAATTCTTTGATGCATCATTTTTCATATATCATGTGGGATCATTTAAATTGTGTTGTAATTCCATCTCCCATGTGAATGAAATCATTGACCATTCATCGGAATGACTTTGTTGAGAGTGTATACCTAAAGTGAGGATTGTGTCAAGACTTGGGATTCGATGATTCTCGGTTTGGATTAATTCGGAGACAGAACAATTTAAGCATTGACATATGCACACACAACACTCTAAGCATGGATGAAAGATTGGTCTAAGGATCAGAGCATTGGGCTGATTGGAGTAAACCACAGTGGGATTGTCATGATATTGGTATTTGAAATAAAAATTTGCATGCTGAAGTGGTTACAGGTTTTGATTTCTAAATGTATATATTATATAAAAACCAAGTTTGAAAACTCTTTTACTGATGGATTTTAAAACTGTCTTGGAAGTTTGTGGGCGTCTTTACTGAAAACTCTCAGGAGACACAACTCCTCTACTAGGGATCACCTAGGGGTTTAAAGGCTTATTGCATACGCTAAATGCAATCATGCTCCCTACGAAAGTGGATCTTTATTTCCATAGATTAGTTATATACTATTAGAATAAATTGCTTTTGGGTTTAGTTTTAAAGTTATCTTTGCTCGAGGACTAGCAAAGTTGAGGTTTGAGGGTGTGATCGGACTCAAAAGTTGTATAAATTACCCCCGAATCACGGCCTTGTTAGACCTCACTTAACCACTAATGTGTGCTTTTAGTTCATGTTGTGTTTCAATAGGTACAAAGGTGGGTTAAATGTTAAAAGTGTTAAAAAAGCAAAGTTATGAAGAAACTCGAGCAAAGGCAAGAACCCAAGGAGAAATAGCTAGAAGGAATGCTCTCAAAGGCCAATTGGACAGGTTGAAATGGGATTTTCAACTGGTCAAGATAGCACAGCAAAGGAGGTTCCAAGCAGAAAAGAACTGAGCTAAATTGGACCAATCGAAGTATCATACTCGACCAGTGACAATGCTGAAGTCTTCAGAAAATGCAAAAGAGACTGGTCAAGATCCAATCGACCTGTTGGAAATAGAACAAACAGAATAAAAGAAACTTAGGGAATATTTCGACCAATCACAAAATTGAGTCAACCGGTCAGGAAATGAAGTTGAGTTGAAGCCACGGGACGTCTTCAACTTGGAGAAGGACTCTAAACATTGACCGGGCAGTGTCCCACTTTTGACCGGTCACAACAGGATTTCTGAACTAAAAATCAGGTGCAATGGCTACAGATTTGCTTCGACGCTGAGATCTTCTCCGAAAATCTCTTCTAACATGCTGGATAACTCTAAAAAATGCAGATTCCTTCCAGATTTATCTTTCTTTGAGTATTTTTAGGATCTATGGAGATTACATACCATGTATACTTATTCTAGGGCCTTGTAATTTATAAATAAGGACCCTAGGGTTAGGTTTTGGGGACTCGCACGTCGAAACTTTTCTAGAGGGCTCTGACGTGAGTTTCCGTAGTTTTAAGTTAGGAATAGTTCTAGGATGGAGGGAGATTGGATGTAATCATCGATCAGAGCCTACATCAGCAATGATGAAGGTCTCTGAATTGATGCATGCTTAAAGCTTCGGGTTGGATCTCTTGCAAATTTTGGATAACTATTTTAATAAATTTATGTTTTTTTTTTTCTGTTTGTGAATTTCATTATTGGTACGATTGCATGTTCGAGGTTTCGACTAGATCGAGAACGCGATGGTAATACTGCAATCTTATTTAGTTTAATTTCAGTGGCCTTGTAAGGATTGGGGTTAGTCTAGATCGGATATTCACTGACGGACTAGGCCTTGTAGGGTAGTTTGTTAGTCCGTGCAATGGTTCTTTGACGATTAGGTTTATCTAACTCGTGATTAGATCTATCTAATTCATATGTGATGTGACTGAGCTTGTAACCAGGAGCGGAGGTATCTGGGATTCACAATAGAAAAGAAATAGGATTTATTATGTACGAATCTGGAATCCAAGAGGGGTTCCAATTCGCCTTCTCCTTTCTTATTTCCAAAACTATGTAGATTTCTTTTATTTGTTTTAGACTAATATAAGAAATCTAATGCTACAAAATTCTCTGTCAAATAGAAATTAAATAGGAGATAAACAATAAATCCCTATGGTTCGACACCCTAATACTTTCCCTAGTATATTCAAACTTATGCACTTGCAAGGTTTTAAAATAAAACAATCAGTAATTGATCAAGGATCGCTGTGGATAAGGCCAAGGTCGACCTGATAGCGAATTTGCCTCCGCCTTCAACTCAAAGCTAAGCCTCTTTCCGGTCAAACTATGATCCCGATGGGATGGCCTATATATTGTCACTGATGTTTCCCCTTATGGCGCGGTCATGATCCTTGATCCTAGAGATAATAGGGTGTTGAAGGTCAATGGGCAACGATTGAAGCCTATAATTCAAACGGAGCCACATACTGGGGTCAAGCACATCACCCTTTGTAACAACCCTGATTTTTTTTGCTACAATTGACTCGTTGACTTTCGATGATGATGCAATCTGCTTTGATCGGTTTGACCTTAGTCAAACTTCTCACCTATGTAACGCATCCTTTGACCCACTTATCTCAATTGAGAGAGAACACCCAAATGCAAGCATAAGACCAATTCCTAATGCGAAGTTATCTTTGAAAACTCGGGCTCGAGATTGGGCCAGGTTCAATCTCTATGACCCAAGCCACTGCTAGTGTATGTAGATAGACATACAGCATAGATAGCCTAACACTAACACCCCGACTATGTGTGCGAGCCTAACAAGGCATACAATTTAATTTTTAGAATGCTATAATTAAAGGAGGACATTTTAGTCACCCCATTGGTCAAGGCCTTGGTGTGTAACCAAGAGGTCAAGGTATCTGAACACCCCAATGACATCTGACCTTAGTTGGTCTTTCTATTTTGTTCCCTGGATTAGTTAGACCAGCACACTTGGATTTTTGGTATAAACCCATACACCTATAGCTGTGTATGAGGTATACACTTAAACTTTTACTATTCTATATACCTATAACGGTGTAGTGTGTAATACACTTGATCTTGATATTATTACATATATAATTAGCTAGTGTAATAAAGTTACACTAAATCTAATTGCATATGTTAAATAAACGTGCAGCAGAATTATATTGAGCTATACACCAACCCATACCCCCAATATAGTGTAGCAGAAATACACTTTAAATTGTACCCCAGCCCAGCCATATACCTTTGCAAAGTGTAATAGAATTACACTAAAGACAAACCTAAAAAGGCTTGTAATAACAATCTCGCCTCTTGACTCCACATAGGTGTGAGTCACCCGACTCCATGCATGCAAAGGACAGCAACCCACTACACAATTCGCCACAGCCTTCTTCCTTCCTTCTTCCTGCTTCAACCCTTCCTTCTTCCTGCTTCAAGCCTTGAAGAAATCCAAATTTCCATAGCAAACAGACCTTGCAAAAAAATCAGTAAAATAGCATAGAAGATGAAACCCTTCTTCAACTCAAACCAATTTCTCTATTCTATCTCTTCAAACCCTTAGATTCAACCCTGTGAATCACAAAACAACCCTACGATTCGGTCGCGAGAGTTGCAACAGACAACCGCTTGGTCTCGGCTAGTCGTTGCGGCCCTAGCTTCGACAAATACTTCATGAACTCGACACCGACATCATTTCGGCGTCGTCATAAACAAAGAGTCCACGAAAAGGTACACACTCCGATTCAGCCCATGCTGAATTACATGTACATAGGCATGTACATCATCAGAAATTTCATGCCAAAATTAGTGTTGATATCAATATATATATATATATGTGTGTGTGTGTGTGTGTGTATATATATAAATAATCAAAGGCACAAAAAAAAACAAGGAGAGAGAGAGCAGGCCATGGCAAGCAAGGCTTGCCGCGGCAACGCCTCATGCTTGCCTCGGCAAGCAATGTCCTTGCCGCGGCAACAATATGCATTGATCATTGTTTGGGATTTTGGTCATAACTTTTGACCCCGAACTCCAAATGGTACGATTCTTGATGCGTTGAAAAGGGGACAATGAGCCCTACAACTTTTATGAAGTAACCAAGCTCTAAATCGGACGTTTAAAAGGTCAAATATTAGTGAAAGGATGTGGTAAGGTACTCAGGCTTGCCGCGACAACATTGTGCACTGACCACTATTTGATATTGTCATCCTAACTTTTGATCCTGAATTCAGATTGGCACGATTCTTAATGCGTTGAAAAGGGTACAACGAGCCCTACAACTTTCATGAAGGAACCAATTTCTTAATCCAACGTTTAAGGGGTCAAAAAGTGGTGACAAGTAACAGCAACATGCTTAGCTGCAAAGCATGCCGCGGCAACCTATGTTGCTTGTCACGACAGCCCTATATTTGACGCGCTTAGTGACACCTCTGTCAGGGGTTTGTGCTGGGATGACTTGCTGAGTTTGACCATGATACATGGGACCATAAATGGTTCATATTTGGGATCTATGTTGACCCAATAAACTATTAAAAATACTAAAACTATGACCATATATCCTAGGTATATGGTGCACATAACGTGCTCATGCTGATGACTTCATTTGGATGCGTGCAAGCACATGACTGGAAGCAAGTCTCATACGTAACGCACATGCTTGATCTTACGGTAGGGAAATTACTTTCCTAATTTATATGGTATTTTCTTATTCTCGTCTAGTTAAGCAAGATATTGACATGAGCATATGTAGACCTATACGCATATTAGTTTTGACATGAATAATGATAGGGACATTACTAGGAGTTCCGTTCAGTTTAAATTCAGAATGAATATGCTAGTGTCAGAGAATATGATAGTTCTGTTCATCAAGTGATAGATATCATTGATGAGATGTGTGTTCCGATGTACTATCTGATTTAATATCTGATTTTGAAATAGATATACTAGTCTTGAAAGTGGATGAAGTTATATGGCCATGAAATATCAATTTGAATATGCTAGCTTGATAGTTCAGCTTTGAGAGTTCAGATGTGATAGGACAGTTTTGAAAATTAAGCTTTGATAATTGCTAGCTCAGTTTTGCTAAAAAGTAAATAGGATGACCATGCTATGTTAGTTTTGGTTATGTTCATTTGATAGTTCATCTTTAGAATTCAGACTTGATAAGTGCAGTTTTGATAATTCAGCTTTAATAAAGTATTAGCTCAATTTTATGGAATAAATGGATATAAACATACTATGTTATTGTTGAGTATGCTAGTTTTCGTTATGTACAAGCATATGAAGCTCAGTTATGTTAGGCAAGCTTTGAGACACTTTTAAGTTATTACATGATGTAGCATGACTTGAGGATGATAAGCTTAGTGTTTAAGTATGTTGTAGTATGACCATGCTATTTCTGTTTTGAGTTCAGCCTTGAAGAGCTCGGATTTGCTATTCTAGCTTTGATAAGTCAGCTTTGTTAAAATATTAGCCAAGATTTAAATTAATATGAACATGCGATGTCAGTATGCTAGTGTTCATGATAAACAAGCCTGTGAAGTTCAATTATACTAGTCAAGTTTTTAATATATTTTTTTGTTCTAGATATATATGCATGATGTCGCATACATGAAAAACAATATGTTCATAATGTTCTCGCATGCTTGATCTCGTACATGGTCAAGTCTTGATTCTTGATACTCGTTTGTTTCATGTTGAGCCAAGTAACCCTGCTAACTTAGCTCAGGGGCTTGACCAATCTCGTGTCAAGTGACCTTGTTAACATAGTTCCAGGGCTTGATTCTTGAACCAAGTGACCTTGCTAACCTGGCTCAGGGGCTTGATCAGTCTCGTGCCAAGTGACCTTGCTAATATAGCTTAAGGGCTTAACTTCTTAAGTTAAGTGACCCTGTTAACTTAGCCCAGGGGCTTGACTATCTCAGTCCAAGTGATCCCGCTACTCGAGAGCTTGATTTTCTTGTCCTTTTACATGTCTTGTTTCAGCATGATTACTTGATATTATCCCGCATAATTTCCTTGTCAGTACTCGTATTTGGTCAGCATGAACATGTCAGCATGAGCATGTTAGCATTATCAGCATGATACAATAATTGCATGAATTAGTACTTGTTTGTGATTTACTGCTAGGATATATTGATGCTAGAATAGACATAATATAAGATGACATGTGCTTCGTTTTAGTTTTGCATCTAGACATGAATTGATAATCTCTTATATAAATTAGCATCTTAATTGTCCCTACCGAGCTTTGATGATAGCTCATCCTATGACTTTATGTCTTAGCTGCAGATACTACTCAAGACCCTGAGCACGAGGCTGTTCCTACCTACCTACCAACCTGAGGAGGACGAGGAGGAAGGTTCTGCTAAGGACTTCTTTCCTTGAGAGGTTTTAGAGAGAGAGAGAGAGAGAGTAGTGATTTTAAACATGTATAACAGCAGTATGGATTAAGATAGTTTACTACTTCAGGTATATTTTCTGTTTATATTTCCTGTTTAATTTAGTGCTCTAGATAAAGGAATGGATATCAGTTGTTGCCATATTTCTTCGTATCAGAGTTAATTAAATTCGTTTTCGCATATGTAACACTTTGTACACGATACCCTTGTATGACAGGATCATGTTAGGTGATTCGACGGCACGACCTTTCCCATTTTCGAGAAGGGGAAAAGTCAGGCTGTCACACCCTTGATGCCCCTGGGCCAACTATTTAACTACGCCTTCGATCTTGCCGAGCTACCGACTCATCCGTAGCGCTCCTTGGGAGGCAACCCACACTCTGTATTTCAATAAATTTGTTTTTCGGTGCAATTAGTATAGAATTTTGGACTCTGGAGACGAGTACTATGCTCTCTACCCTGACTCGACCGGTCAAAATTCGATTTCGACCGATCAGTTTGTTTTGAGAAGCATGAGAGTCGAACTCTCTGCATTTTTTGAATGGTTGAGATAAATCTTGACCAGTCAAAATTCTAATTTGATTAGAGAACCAACTCTCTGTTCAGTTAAGACTGGCCGAGATGAGTCTTGACTGGTCGAGCTATGTTTTTCTAAAAATAAGATATAAAAAAATAATTATTTTTTTTTGTTGTGTGTTAAGCATTCTTGATTCTCGATCGGTCGAAAAGGATTTTTGGCCGGTCGGGAGGGGGCACTTGCTGAGTCCCTTGTATTTTGTTGCCCAGTTTTAACTGATTGAAATCGCGTTTCGACCAATCGAAATTGCATTTCGACCGGTCGACACTACGTATTTTTCTGATTGCCCTCTTGTTGTCTTTTGATAGTTTACTGTTTCATGCAAAGAGGGCATTGCACCACTCAGGTTTGGGGTGTTTGTGCTTTGCATTTTTACATTTCTGCATCTTTTAGCGACCACTATTTAGTACACCCTCAAAATCACAGTTTTATTTTAGTTTTTGAACCATCATTTGTTTATTTTCTCGTAGTTTTCAAATTGTAGTTGCTGATGCATGTGAATTCTAATTTGAAAATATTAATGCCATGTTAGGACTGTTGTTGTTTTAGATTATTGGTTCAAATGTAAACATTTAAGGATAGGTCTGAATTTCATGCTTAGAAAACTTTTTACATGTCTGCCATGCTTAAGTCCGGAAATCAAAGGATTAGTTTAAATTTTGAATCTTAGGATCTTAGGAAAGACTAAACCCGATGAGCTTTACATTCACCTACCCGTTCTTGATGAGTGTCTATACAAACTCGGAGTGTCTTTGAATATGTGCTTGCTTGTTTAATCTCGTATATTTCATTTTGGTTTGTTACTTGGCATGTTCATATCCTTATACTAGAACACATTGCACTTTAGCTCAAGACAAATAGACATACTTACCACCTTGAGAGGAAGTGATTGAAGGCCATCCTTTGGTTCGTTTGTATCTAAAATGCCCCACCTGGTACATTCTACCTTTTTAGTACCCCCTTTTGAGCCTGGTTGAAAATTTTTTTTACCTTTATATGTTTTTTGATAAGCCATGTTAATCATACCCCGACACCATTTCTGAATATTTAAGTTTTACCTTTCTATCTCTGAGAAATTGGGAATGAGGGATGAGACTAAATGGGAAGAGAGTAAATGGAGAAGAATGAGAACGGTGTTTACTGGGAAGTATATGGCAAAAATTATATGAAAAAGGGAGAAAAAAAGAAGAGAAAAAGTTAGAAAACGAATGAAAAATATGAGGTGATTTCAAAAACGAAAAGGAATAAAAAGAAAAGAAAGTTGAGAAAAAGAAAAAGAAAAGCTTTGAGAGATTAGAAAAGGAAAAAGTGGAAAAATGAGAAAATCAAATTAGTTTCTTCTTTAATTTCTCAAATAATTTGAACCCAATTTTCTTTTCTTTATTAACAAGACCTGAGCCCCATTACAACCCGCAAAAAGACCTTCTTGATCCAATCTTGATTGGTAAATGCCTTGTGGAGAGTGAAAGTGTTATGTATATGGTGCTTGGTTTGACATGCTTAGGATACAAACATCTTTCATTATGAGATTTCTCTTATTCTTTGATGCATCATGTTTCTTATATCATGTGAGACTTTTTTATTTACATTGTAATTCTCTCTCACATATGTGTGAAAACTGAATCATTCATCGGAGCGATTCTATTTTGAGAGTATGTCAAAGGTGAGGATTGAGTCAAGACTTGGGATCCGACGATTTCTTGTTTGGATTGATCCCGCAATGAAAAGATTTTAGCATTTCTTAGCACACACACTCCACTCTAAGCATAAATGAAAGATTTATCTAAGGATCAGAGCATTGGGTTAATTTGAATAGGCAACAGTAGAATTAATATGGCATTGGTATTTGAGAATGAAGGTTTGCATGTTGATACAACTACTAATTTTTTATTTCTAAAAGTATATATATATTATGAAAACCGATTTTGAAAACTCATTTTACCGATGGTTTCAAAAATTGTTTTGGAAGTTTGTGGGTACCTTCACTGTAAACCCTAAGGAGACATAACTCCTCCATTAGGGATTACCTAGGGGTTTAAAGGCTTGTTGCATATGCTAAATGCAATCGTGCTCCCAACGAAAGTGACTTTTACTTTCATAGATTAACTTGTATACTTTAGTTTAGTTTTAGTTTTTCTTTTGGGTTATGATTTGAAAATTTTGCCTTTGCTCGAGGACTAGCAAAGTTGAGGTTTGAGGGTGTGATCGGCCTTCAAACTGGTATATTTTATGCCCAAATCTCGGCTTTGTTAGCCCTCACTTAACTACTAATGGTTGCCTTTAGTTCATGTTGTGTTGTAACAAGTCTAAAGGCCAAAACAATGCAAAAAGAGTTTAAAGAGCAAAGTAGGAAGAAACTCGAAGCAATGGTAAGGAAATCCAAGAAGAATTAGTAAAAGTAATGACAACCTGGTCATTTCGACCGGTCAAGATTGCATTCTCGACCAGTCGAGTTCCCTCAATAGAGAAAAGAGAAAGAAAGAGATCAACTGAGTGGACCGATCGAAATGGTAAATTCAACCAATCGAGTTATGAGGAGCTTCAAAAGTGATAAAGTGGATCGGACGAGTTCCATTCGACCGGTCGAGATTGTACAGAGAGTTGTATATGCTTTATGCATATAATTTGGACCGATCGAGTTCAGTTGGACCGGTCGAGCTTGAAGCTTTGGGCTGGTCGAAATCAGCTCGACTGGTCGAGAATTAAAGAGAAAAGCAATTGGGTGCGACCTGAAGACAAAAAAGACCTCGGCCGGTCGAGATTCATTCTCGACCGATCGAGATAATACTCTTGCGTGAAAAATCAACTTCTCTAGTTGTGATTGCTCTGGCATCAAAGAGTCCTTCCGGATTCTTCTTCGTCAGCAGATTTTTAGGGATTTCTTGGGATTGCTTGTCATGTATAATTGTACTAAGGCCATATGAAACTATAAATAAGGACCATAGGGTTAGGTTTAGGTTTCCCTTTCGGCAAAGCTTTTCTAGAGAGTTTTAGTCGTCAGAGGTCGTGGTTCTAAGCTAGTTTTCAATTCTAAAAAGTGTGAGATTGATTGTAATCATCGAGAGAGGGCCGAATCAGTAATGATGAAGGTCATTCGATCGATGTGGGACTAAATTTTCCCAGACTGGGATCTCTTGTAAATTGCATATAAGTATTCAATAAAACTTTATTCTTTTTTTATTTTGAGTTCTGTTTTACTAGTACGATTGCATGTTTGAGGGTTTGATTGTACCGAGAACGACCACAATAAAGGTTTAATCTTATTTAGTTTAATTTTAATAGCCTTGTAAGGATTAGGATTAGATTTGGTAGGATATTCAGTGACGGATTAGGGCTTGTTGAAATTCCGTCACTCTATGGAATATATTAGGCTATTCGATTAATTCTAATTAATCTAGAGATTATACAATAACTCCAACAATAATCGCAACACGAGATATACGTGGCAACCCAATCTCTGGGAAATACTACGAGACCGAAGTTGTAACAGCTGCCACATTCTGATCCTGACAATATCAAGTACGGACTCGAGTAGGGTCAGGTTTGTGCCAAAAACGAGACACAAAGAATTGATTTAGAATTTGAATGATGACTGTTAATAGAGGAACTTTTGTGGCCCAGTATGAATTATTAAGTGAAACAATGGTTTCATATATATGGAGCCCTCCTTCAAGATGAAAATTTCGTAACACAATTTTAAATAATGAATAGGACTGCTTGACACTGAGGGGTGTCAACCCTTTGACCCAAAACCCATCAGTGCATATAAAGCATGTGCCTTGCCTCGGCAAGCAAAATAAGTTGCCTCGGCAACTGAGGCAAGCAAATATGTAACAGATGGCCTACTCACAAACTCACCCTAAGTAAGCAGATCACGGGACAAGAATGCCATAGATCTGAACCACATATGTGGTCCCACATAGCTTATTTCATTATTAAGGCTAGCCCAGCTAGCTTATACACTATATCTGTAAATATAGTTTAGTTGTCTTTTATGGTGTACATGAGACAAAATAGACCAGCTTAGTTTTTTTTTTCAAATAAACCAAGTGACTTTAAATTAAATTAATTAACTTATACCTGAGTGAGGCTATATGGGTTTTATATGAGAAATAAAATCCATCTCACTTATACCTTAAGACCCTATTCTAATAAGATACAAGAGATTTGATGGTTTTTTTTTTTATGCAATACACTATATATGTAGTGTTGGGTTACATCGGATTGTAACCTCTTACAGCTAATAAGCTACTTGCAAGATAACTTTGCTCCACCTTCGCTCCACGACTCCAATGAGTCATTGCTCGCTTCATGCACGCAAGGTACAACTCCTCCGTTACAAAAATAACATAGTTTACTTCATTTTCTGGGTTATAATCCTACTACATAAAACTGAAACCGATAAGCAATCTTAGTTATATGTAAGAAAGCTACACCACTTTGAACCCTTGTACATTTCCCTGAGCATTTTAGAACTGAAACAACGATCAACCAATGAAAATCAGTTCTCCGATATCAAGTGTTGTGCACTATGTTGGCATCATTAGTAGTCCATCCGTGAATCGATAAAAAGGTAAACACGAAGCACCTTCCTAAATTAAAAATAGCATATAAAGGATCCGAGTTATTACTCTAGGGTATGGATTCTATCATCAACAAAATGAAATAGATCCTGCTAAGATAAGTAGCAATGGATATACTGATTTTCTCTGCAGGCCTGACAAACTAAGCTATATGGCTGCAAATTTCAAATTATTGCTTCATGATATCTATAAATTTAGATAGATATATATTCAAAATATATATACATATATATATATATATATATATATATATATATATATATATATATATATATATAAAACAAAACAAAGCTACAAAAATAATCACAAGACCAAGAAGAAGACCTACCTGAAGCCCGGCAAGACCCTCTGCTGAGTGGCTTGCCGCGGCAACCTCAAAGGGTTGCCGCGGCAACCCCTATGCTCAGACTACTATGTGGTATTTTGGTTATATCGTTTGACCTCAACCTCCAAATGGCACGATTCTTAATGCGTTGGAACATAGACAATGCGACCTACAACTTTCATGAAGGAAGCAATTTCTGAATCCAACATTTTAGGGGTCAAATATTAGTGACAAGTCGCGGCAACATGCGACTGTAAAGCTTGCCGCGGCAACAGTATACTCAGACCACTGTGTAGTATTTTAATCATATCTTTTGATCCTGAACTTGGATTGACATGATTCTTGATGCGTTGGAAAGGGGACAATGAGTCCTACAACGTTCATGAAGGAATCAATTTCTGAATCTAATATTTAAAGGGTCAAAAAGTAGTGACAAGTCGCGGTAACATGCAACTGCAAAGCTTGCCGCGGCAACCTATGTTGCTTGCCGCGGCAACCTATGTTGCTTGCCGCGGCAACCTTGTATTTGACGCGCTTAGTGACACCTCTGTCAGGGGTTTGTGCTGGGTTGACTTGTTGAGTTTGCCCATAAGACATGGGACCATAAATGGTCCATAATTGGGGTCTACGTTGACCCAATAAACCATTAAAAATACTAAACCTATGAACGACAATTCTAGGTGCCACTTGGTGCACATGACGCATTTGCTTGAAGACATGCGTGCACGGGTAATCAGTTACACATAAGCCTGGTATAAGTTAGGGAATTTACATTGTTAATTTATATTTTATTTTTGAATTTATTCCTGATTAGCAAATTATAGTTATGCCTATGTTAGTTTAATCCATATGCTAGTTGTGCTAGTTCTGCTGAGGAATACACTACGTGAAAAAGCCCAAAAAACCACTGCCTTAAATAGTGGTTTTTTCAAAAAACTACTGTCTTTGACAGTGGTTTTTTTTCAAAAAACCACTGCCCTAAACAATTGTAAGAAAATGAGTGGTTTTTTTTTACCACTATACAAGACAGTGGTTTATGAAGTTCATAAACCACTGTCTTGTATAGTGGTAAAATAAAACCACTCCTTTTTTACAACTTAGAAGCGTTAACTTATACAAAATTTTTTTTTAAAAAAAATTACGTCGACAATTTTTTATGCAAATTTTTTTAAAATAATATTTTTTTTATGCTTTTTTTTAATGCAATATTTTTTATGCTTTTTGTAATACTTTTTTTTAATGTAATTTTTAATGCTTTAAAAAAAATTATATAAAGAAAAAAAGCTATTAATCTCATATTCAAGCACATCCATAAATAAAATAGATGCCAAATTCTTTTATTCAAACAAAATATTGCATTTCAACCTATGATCCAACCTTTCAAATCAATCAAATATTTTAAACTTTACATGCTCAATCCTTTTATTCCAAAAAAAAAAAAGAGTTAACAATCTAAGGACCCCATGACCTAGTTTCATAATTAAAAAAATATATATATGCTTCGCCTCTCCTGCCAAATATCCCCGTCCCCTAGTGATCCGTTTGAGGTGAGCTTCAAATCGAAAAGTTTTGCCTGAAATCAAAAGGTGAACGTAATTAAATATTTATGATATTAAGCAATTAAATTGAGATATTGATGACTTCTCACTACAAAATGGTATCAAAGACTTGCGTGTTTGTGGAGAAGAGGAAGAAACCATAGAACACCTTTTCCTTTCATGCCCGTGAGACAAGTATGGGCCTCATTTCTCCCGTGAGTCGAGTGATCATCCTGCAAAAAGCTCATGTCAGTATGATAAATTAAGCATGCAAGCATCTTAGAACACCAGAATCAACAAATTGATGCAACTTAGATACCGATGTTTCAGTGTCACAGACAATGACACAAGAACCACATGCTCACAGTTGCATCTTTTTTTTTTACATTCTTCCATGAGATATTTAAACCATCTTTTGAGAGATTTAAACCATCTAATTTATAACAGCTACTCAGATAATCACATCTACTCATAGCTAGACATGATTCTTTGGCTGAGATGCATGTTCTATTGATGGATATCCTACGCATAGGTTGCTTATTCATGTTTAACAAACAAGAAATTAATGGGAGCTTCAGTTCAGCCCCCACACCTTCTACGTGGCTCCTCCCCTGTTACCAGTCTTGTAAATAAAAGGGAACAATGTAAGAGATCGAACCTTAGCAAGCTTCTTATCCTTACGTGCCTGTCTCTCCCTCTCATCAAATTCATGATTTTCTCTCTCCACTAACCGGATGAGTGTATCGCAATGCCGAGCAAAGTTCTTGAGTGGTGCGGGACTTCACAAACCAATCAAAACGAAACAAGGGTGATGTGCGGAAAGCTGCCTTTAATTCATCCCAATTTCCATAACTGTGTTTGTGTACCATGCATAACTGAAAATGAACATTAATCTAGAGTGGTCAAACACGTAGGTCAAACTAGTCTAATAGACATGTAAAATATATTAAGACATACAAAAACCACCATCGAATCTTGATTCTAACCATGGATTCTTGTACCGATCTAACTTTTCCCGATCGGTTTCATTATCTCATCTTTCCGAGAGATTCTTGCCTCTCCTCTTTCAATGTATCTTGATTATCCTATCATAATCTGGAAAGAAGGCAGTGGGTATATACAATATATGAACTTTGAATGCAAGAAACGATTGAACATAAAACTCAAGTAAATCAAATTGAACTTTAATGATTCTGACCAAAAGTATCAACCGGTATCTCTCCTTATCGAGCATGGGGATGTGAACACTTTCTGATTTTTAACGATGGATAAAACCGGATAAGGACCCATTTCCACCAGCATCAACCAATGCAAATTTGTGTCGAGACAATATTGAGGCGATGAGCGATACAACATCAGAGCTCAATAATACAAGCTCAAAATTTGGTATTTTATAACTTGGGAACAACTGAATGAAAAAAGGCTATTTGGGCACTTACGCACTTGCGTTCAACACAAGTACAGGGTGTACTGATCCACGAGTAATTAAACAAATGGAAAATTTCTTCTTTTCCTTTCAAAATATAGTTGACCCAATTATAAATAGAAATGGAGAATAATAAAAATATTGAAAAAAATGACCTCTTAATAGCATAGCACACGCACGTGACTCACCAAATTGCCCGCCCATGCACACACACAGAGACAGAGCAACCAAAAAAATAGAGATATATATATATATATATATATATATATATATATAGGACTGACTTTGTTACTTAGAAATGAAGCAATCGATAGCCATTTTTGGACAAAAGAAGGAGCAGCAGAAGAACCAAGAAACACCGATTGAAAGGTTGCCTGAATTTGCTATTTACTAAAAAGCATAGAACTAGTAATTCACCGAGTGATCAAAACTGAAAAGGAAAACAAGAACTTACCATTCAACTCCTTGTATCTCTCTTTAAATACTCGCATATCTTTCAACTTCCTCCTCTGTTTTCCTTCCATTTGAAGCAATACCTTTTATCTCATTCGACCATACTTCTCACATGCTCGAGTGAAAGTATTAAAATCTCTCCTAGGCCATGTCGAATTCATCGTGCTAGACATCACAAAAGTCGCACAAAAAAAGAACCATTGATTAATTAAATGATTCCTTTACCTCTTCTAGTAATTGCTCTTTTTCTTCTTGCTCCTCTGCTGTCAAGGGGTCTCCTGATTCTAATATAAAATTCTAATTATGAGTGGGTCCCATTAACAATAAAGGGATTTATGTACAAAAACCAGAGAAGAACCTTCACTGCTCAAGAAATACCTTCAATTTCATCCCCATCTCCAATCCTGTCTTTCAACTGATTCTTTTGATGGGTTAGCTGGTAAAACATGATAGTGGAAAATCAATTAAATCCTCAGAACTATGAAGGTTGGGGAAAAAAAAGTAAATTAAATCCTGGGGTAGGATTAGAAAACCGAAACTGATTAGGTAGGATTAGAAAACATAAAAAATCTGAAAAAGCTAAAAAACTGAAAAATCTGAAAAATGATTTGAAAAAACCGAAACCGAACTGAACCGAACCGAACCAAACCTGTCACAACGTTCAAATTGAATATTCTTTTCAAAGTAGAAATGTTAATAAAAGAAAAAATGATTTGATTAACATAATGAAATAAAATCAAATTATACCAAACCAAAACCTGATGGTTTGAGAATTAAATGCTACATATGAAATGCAAATAATCCAATAAAAGATAAGGATAAATCCAAGTACTAGAAAAGAAAACTATTACCCTCAACTCTGCATCTCTTTGGTCATGTTGGTCTGAAAGGCTACGGACTAGACTTCGAAGCTGGACATTTTGCTCAACTAAACCATTTATATCTTTAAAGGTCAACGGCTTCAATGGTTTAACCAATACGCAAATCAAGGATTTAACGTTACATCATGTAATCAACAGACTCGTGATTTAAATTGATGTTTTAAACACGGGAAACTCACAAGGCATTCTGAAATAACTTTATCAGCATCAGACTCATCATGTAGCCCAGCTGTATGGGTGGTAAGAGATTCATCAGGATAAACCTGAGCGACTGCACCATAACGAAGTTGAATATCACGACATTCCTTGAGAAGAAACGATTACTAAATAACAATATTCGCACTAATTAAAAAAGAAGATCGTTGACATTGTTGACAAAAAATTAAGATTACTAGAGAAGGTTATTTCAAAATCCCAGATCAAAGATTATCTAAAACAACACTCTTCAAAAAAATGGGCAAAAAAATTAGTAAGAACAATTTGCACTGACATGGACATATCGATTGCCATATATGTGACACCAATAAGTGTAAACTAACTTTTTATGGCAGGAGATCTTAGCACAACTGCTATTTTCTGAAAATCACAAGCATATTAATTTTTTATTTTTTTAAAAAAAACACAGTAGGAATGATGATTTCACTAAAGGACAAACACAAAGGAAAAAAGAATGAAACAATGCATTTTTTTAACCTGCTTTTGAAGGTCAAGTATGTCCTTCTATGCAACTTCATAATCAGCTTCGAACTCAGGTCTTCCACTTCCTGAGTATTTTTCGATTTACACATGAATGCACAATTTCGTTTTTAATCAGTATCTGGCCAATGCATTAAAAGAAGAAACAGATGGTTTAATTCTGTTTACTTGCATCATTTGTTCAAATTTTGAAGAATTTAATTTAATTTTTACATGAAAATTGACCAATAAATAAATAAATAATGCGGCTCAAAGAATTACATCCAATTTAGCTCTTCAATCAATCAATTTTTGCACAACAATAAACATTTTAACATGATAGTGAAATCTCAGTGAGTCGTGTAACTCAATTGAATTATTCGTTGACTCTCCTAGTTTTACAACTATAACATCAATATATAATTTCATGATGCATTTTTTCTTTACGGTCTACCAAATTATAAGTCTTGCCTAGTTTTTGGCATATCTATAGTTCATTATAGACCAGCCATTTGAACTTTGATTCTCCAAGGAGACTGGATAAGATATTTCTCCAAGGAGACTGAATCCAAACAGAGCACAAGGAGACTGGATCAGATATTTCTCATTGGAGGCACCAGCATGTAGATATCCTTTATTGACAAACTCATTGCAGTTTTAGTTTAAGTGTTGAATATATCTAGATCAAACCATATATAAACCATATATACCAACTCATTGCAGCTAATAGTCTTATTTTTTGTAGTGTAAGCAAATCTCCTATTGCATGCATAGATATATTTATTTATACAATTTTTTGCTGAGCAGGTCCATATTTCAGAAGTTTCGTCATTTGTGTTACACTATCCTATTAATCAAGGAGAGCACCAAAGTTGTTCTCTCGATCATCAATTCTTACACAGTGCCATTTTTTGTCCCAATGTGGTTGATGGAGACATCATATAAGCCCGATTATTGCATCGAAAAACTATCTCTACAATGTAATTAAGATACTACGAGAGCCAGAAAATGAACAGTTAGTAAAATGATTCTATGTGTACAAACTGATCCAAATGATGGCACCTGAGCCAGAAATGAACTGCGTTACTTTTTTCCTTAATGCCCTTAAACCCTACTAAGAACCCAGTTAAAACAAAAGCCTAAACTCTGCAAACATTGCAACACCCCCTGAATCTCAAATGTATGGCCCTGTTCACTGCTCAGAAAACACTGTAAGCCATTGGGCAAACTTAGAGAGATTTTCCTTCTTCCACCTTGCTTGCAGCCAAGTTGGGAGGTGGTCAATTAACCAAAACTGGTTACTTTTTTTACAGCCCAAAAAACTTCCCACATTATCCTAGTCAAAAGTCAAAACTCTCACTCATAATCACCGAAATCAAACCAGCTGAAAATTTTTATGAAGTATTTAGACAGTTTATTGTAATTCAAGTTGCAATTGTTTGAATGATAGTTTATTTCGTTAGCTAGACCTTAAATTTTTTGCATACTAATACACTATTTGTCTACATATATAGTATGTCTGGGAGCAAGCAGAGTTTGATATTATAAATCAAACTCTGTGATTTAGCCTTTATTATAAAATAGCCCTCAAAGCAGAGAGATATGCGGTCAAAACTGACAAATTGATCATTTCTTCAACATAACTAAATCCAAGGAAGTTGATACTTAATAGCTAACAGCAGTCGGAGAATCCTAATTAGCTCCTGCTAGGCCAATTCAACAGTATATCAGATGCATCCACTGAACAAACTTCCAAACCTTCACCCAGCCTTGATGTGAGCTGCTCTAGAGGCCCCTTGGGCATGATATGAAGCTTGCAGACATTTTTCTTGATGCAACTGTTTGTGGAATCAATTCCTACAAATAAATAAATAAATAAACAAAAATAAACAAGAGTTAGTGTATATATAATATAGAGGAAGCTTGGAATCTGATAATGTGACAGCCCGTATTTCGGCATCCCGAAATTCGTGCCATCAGCACGACCTTCAAGGCCGTGCCCTGGGTTCTTTACAAAACATTAACATATACAAGCCATAATTGTGATTTAAGCACACGTAGTTACTCTAAATCAACATCTCAAAAACAAAATATTTGGCCTTGCAAGGCTGTCCTTGTCCCATGCCAATTCATGGACATAAGAACAAACCCGAAAGTTTAATAATACTTATTCCTCCTAGATGGTTTACCAAGAGACAGTATTTAAAACATTCAAAATAAAGAGGCCCGATATACCAAGCCATACACAGTACTCTCTTAACTCACTATCAAGGTATGCAGCGGGTTTCCTAAAAAAATTCCTCAGGAGGAGGTTCTGCCTCTTCGGCGGGTACGGACACCGATGCCCTTGGATTAACTTCACCCGAAGTCCTTGCTGCCGCTAGTCCTTGACCTGCGACGTATAGTCTAAGGGGGGTGAGCTACATCCTAGCTCCGTAGGGAAAACAAAAGAACATATAGATTATTTCCACACATATGTTAGTAACGCAACAACATAGATTCCCAAGAAAAACATTCTATATACAACAATTTGAAGGATAAAAATAATTCAATGATTTCCAACCACCTCTTAGCATAGTTCCTGTTTAACCTCTTTATGAATTTGTTTGTGAACTTGGCCTAATCACTTAAATCTTAACTTAAGTAATCCTCGAGCAATATAGCATCGAGCCCCGATGGAATACCCGCCATCGTCGTCTAACTAGACAGTTATTATGTGTATTCCACAGAATATCGCCCAAGCCCCTTTCTCATAGGCGGTCTATTCTCAATCTACATCCACAGGATGTGTTATAACTATACGGATTGGCCGCGTGCGTCACGGATATCCCCGCCGAGTCGGGTTAGGTTATCCCGCCACGTCGGTGGGGTATTCTGATCAACCTTAAATAATAAAAATATCAATGTGCTTTACATATAGTTATTCACCGTGATTGTGCTAGATATATTACATTAGGCCTTATCACATTATTTTCGTTTCTCAATTTGTTTTCTTACGCATCCCTGGGATGCCCCATACTTCTATTTCACCTTTCTTTGATTGAACCACATTATCTTTCGTCCCCTGGGGACCTCGGGATGTTTTTCTCATTGTAACACACACACACACACTTATCATGAGAGTTTAATGGGATATACAATTATTTAAAACGACTATACTACGCATATGGATTCATAGAATAATGCACATGTTTCGAGAATCTTCCCTACCTCGACGAATCTCAAGCACGCTTGTCCTCAGAGGGTCATAATGCATCAACCTACATTTAAAGAATTTTACTTTAGAATGATCTAAGGTCTTTGGGGTGTAGGACACCCGAATTTCTTACATTAGAAAACCAATATCTAAGTGGTCACCAGACCTCGCTCGCGCGGTCACTTGACCTCGCTCGAGCGGTCTCTTGACCTTGCTCGAGCGGTCTCTTGACCTCGCTCGAGCGGTCTCTTGACCTCGCTCGAGCGGTCAAATCGAGATCGCTCGAGCGGTTAAATCGAGTTTTCGAATTTTGCTGTGGACCCTCGCTCGAGCGAGCCTCCCTTTAGTTTAAGGGACCGCTCGAGCGAGCCCAGAGTCTTTCTTTTCTCTGTTCAATCTCGCTCGAGCGAGCCTCTTCAGACCGCTCGAGCGAGAAACAATGATTTTATCCCTGATCAGGTCGAGATCATGCTTCCATCCTTCATTTAACCTTAATCTTATATAAAGTAACATACAGCCAACATCCTTCCTACTATTTAAAACATTCCTAGACATCTATCATGGTTTTTTTTTGGCGATACCTCGACGATGAATCTTTGTATACCAACTAAGCTATCCGGCCTCCTTGGTTCGTCCTCCCGTCATTACCTCTGATCTTCCTTGCCGACCTAAGTCTCTGCAAACCCTAGTTCTCCCAGGCTCCTTTCTTCTTTTTCTCTATAATCTCCTCCTCTCTATTTAGGTTAGAATAGTTTTACGTAAGGACTCCTCTCTCTCTTCTTCACTTTTATATTTATCAGGATTGGAATATACTAGTGTGTTTCCCATATACGCACTTAAAGTATTAGGGTGTTTTGGTCTCCTTGTGAAACACATATACCTATGTGCAAGAAAGAAAACGAGTGTGCCGTGCACAGATCTCAAAAATCTGGGTTGTGACAGATAAGCAAGCAGCGACAAAGAAGTTGAAACACCTGCGAGGTAGGCTCACTATCTACAGACCCATTGTGTGAAAGATTGGGGCGAAAAATCATCTCTAACATCTGATTTAAAATAGTTAACAGTTTAAGCACATGAACTGTGGCTTACATACTATCCAATACATTAGATGTAGTGCATTTTCAAAATTTTACTATAGTTGCTTCATAAAGAAAAATAATGCTAATGGTACAAGAGTGTAAGATAGATCATATATCAATCATTGAACACCATCACTCAATTGGCACATCAAAAACCATCGATTCATTAATTAGTTTGATGCC
The DNA here is from genome assembly GCA_021018995.1 of Chloranthus sessilifolius. Taxonomy (NCBI): domain Eukaryota; kingdom Viridiplantae; phylum Streptophyta; class Magnoliopsida; order Chloranthales; family Chloranthaceae; genus Chloranthus; species Chloranthus sessilifolius. Next base: position 77,746,526 of record CM037597.1, on the reverse strand, counting down.
TTAGTCTAATAAATCAACTAGGCCTATGAGACTCGGAGTGAGTAATATTCTAAGATCACCAAGCTCAATACAGTGAGCAGTCACACCAAAAAAAGATAAAAAACTAGTCAACGGACCATTAAAAACCTGCATCTTTCAACTCATAATCTCTTCAAACACAGCAGCCACTGTGATTGAACGAATTTACAGTGAGCCAAGGATATGAAAAGAAGGCAGTTCACTACTCTAAGCAGTCCAAACAAGTTCATCAACAAATGAAAATTTTACCTCTAAACAAATTTACCCCTAAACAAGATCAAATAAAATCTACAAGTCCCTTGGGCCAAGTAATAATATCACCAATTGTAACATCGCCAAATGTTCCTTCGCTCGCATATAATTCTGTATTGATCTCGAAAATATTATCAATTATGATGGCGTATGAATCTCTTGACGTTGTCGCCTCTCTATGCATTCGCCCTAGTGCAATGGCTTTATTCTTTAAGTTTTTCAATAGACAACGCATGGATGGTTGGTTCACAAGTATCTCGGGCTGAACCGATGACGGTCGAGTTCCCTACAAAAATTATAGCCTTTAAACTGTAGAGTTTAAGAGAGACTAAGACAACAATGCATAAGTGCTTTCAATAAGATATGACAATGACAACTCCAATGATTATCATTTCATAACATTGAATTTATACCTGATAAGAATCGAATTGGTCAACCGATGTGGATATAGATGTCCCTTTAGAAGGAGCTAGAGGTGATAGTAAATTCACTTTTTCCTCAAGGATCTTGCGTGCTCTACGCTCCTCATCAAGCTCATGTCTAAGCATATCAACCTGTGATTGAATGCTCTCACGTGCTATCTTTTCCTGGTGAGCAATCTCCCTAGCCTGAGCGGACGCTTGAATGGAGGTCTTAGATACACCCGTACCCATACCCCGTATGTTGCCCCTTCCATCGCGCCCACAAACCGTAGCAACAGGGTCATTATCTAAATCTTTTTCTCCGAGGAATGGATCAGATAAGGCAAGCCTCCTAATTTCATCCTGAATAAAATAAATAATTATTAAATATAGTGATACTAAAGATCAATATTAATTATTTATCAATGACAAATGAATAATTAAAATAATCTTACTATTTGCGTGCCCAAGGACGTTCCATCCTTCTTAGTATGAGAGGCTAAAAATATTTGTGTCCTCGTCACTGTACCAGTCGAACTCTGCTTTTTCTGTACAATAAGGTCATAAGCAATTGTGAATATTCTAATAAATTTATTTATAAAATTTATGTGGTAGATTTTACCATCTCTTCTGCCATCTTAGCTGATCCTCGTCTACCAGTGGTGTGTGGGTTCATCATCATTTTCCTACAAGTCTTCCCCTTTCTCGGCGCTTTATCTTCCTCTGTCGAGCACATTTTAATAACGCTTTCCAATCATCTCCTTCACATTCTTTGGTCGATACTTCATCCGCTCAAGGTCCATTTCATATTTATCATAAACGGTGCGAAGGTCATGTTTCCATTGCTTCCAAGTCAAATTCGCTTTCGTTAAGACCATCTTTTTTTGACTAATTGGAACATTATATTTATCCTATAATGAAAATAAAATGATATCAAAATTATTTGTAGAATAACTAAATGAAAATGGCATGAACAACATGCACTCACTGAGACAAAGCGCCATATTTTCTCCTTTATAGAAACAGGTACAATTTTCCAAGACTCATATGCAGGTGGACAATGAGTCCTCGTCATCCGACCAACAAATGTGGCAAATTGAGTTGAAGCATCTCCAATAGGCTGCCCATATTCATTCATATGAATTTTCAAACGCGTACCTGGATAAATAAAATATTATTAATAATTTGTAAATAACATTTACCAAACAATAGAAAATAATAGACTAACCACTCTCTTGAGTTCCAACTGATTCAGATCCACTCGGTTCTGATCCAAACTGTGCCATTATCTTTTGCTGAAAACATTGGCAAACTCTAGTTGTTGATCAAACTATCATTTAAGGATATAAAATGCATTAATAAGATAATTGAAAATTGTAGCTAACTTATAACAACATTAAAATGGGAAAATCAACAATAAGAAATGAAAGTTATTCTTTTGTTACAATTATTGGATAGAAGAAATAAGGTTCAAGTGAACAATATGAAAGAACTAGATTAATCTTCGTCCTCGTCCTCATCCACAACATCAGTTGCTAATGCCAATGCTAAAGCATCTGCTTTTGGTCTTCCTTCAAGTTCTAAGGGATCTTCATAGGCATCCATATCCCGAGTCAATCTCTTTGGAGCATCCAATACGACATACCAATCATCCCTAGTTTGATTTTTACAATAGAAGACTTGAGTGGCTTGAGAGGCAAGAATAAACGGCTCATCATCTTCATGTGAAATCCTCATAAATCTCCTAAGATTAACAAACACTAACCCAGTTTCTGGGTCAACCACACAACCATTTTTTTTATCTTCTACTCTGAGCCCGGTCGCGATGAGAAGACTGTTTTTTTAAAGTAACCATAATCCAACTCAAGTATTTGTTTGATAATACCATAATAAGTAACTTCTTCTTCCACATGGTTCTTATCTTTCGCACTTGACCTGAAGCTAGTTAAAGCCTTCATGGATACTCCACTATTTTGTGTGCTTTTATTCATTTCTGATTGTGCGGTACAAAACTGATAACCATTGATCATGTAAGCATTATATGATATGACATTGAAGTCTGGACCATCAGCAAGGCTCTTCATGATAGAATTTTCTTCATTTTCTAATTCTTTTCTTAACCAAGGAATGTAGTTGTCCCTTTGATGCTTATTGCTTGACTTGTGATCTTGAAGGTAAGCCTGGTACTTCCTGTAAATATTAATTCTTAATTATATTATATCATTTTAAAAATAAAATATATCATTTAAAAATATAAAATAAATTACTTACTTCTCCCACTCAATATTTTCTGGATAATGCTTTAGAACCCATCTACGTATTTGTTCATCTTGCGTGTTGAAGAAGATAAGTTTTTCCACTTCCATCAATAGGGTACCCAAAAGTAACATCTTATTCCACGAACACATTTTCTCCTTTCTTATGGCTTCCTCTGCTAGAATTTGGCATATATTCCATGCAATACCTCGTACATTCTTCCATGAGATATTGCTCCATAATACACCCCTCTGGATATGTTTGATTTTTCACATAATGCTTATATGTCTTCATCATCCTGCACATTTTTTTCAATTAGATATCAATGTTAACGTTATTAACTAAAAGAAGTTATTAATTTTACTGCGATAGTTTACCTCTCGAAAGGATACATCCATCGATATCGGACAGGTCCGCAAACAAGCGCTTCCTCTGCTAAGTGAACAACAAGGTGTATCATAGAAACAAAAAATGACGGCGGGAAGTACTTTTCAAATACACATAGTGTTTCGACTATATTTCTTCTCATGTTCAAAAGGTCAACACGGGAGATAACCTTAGAACATAAGACATTAAAAAATATTGACAATTGTCGAATAGCAGCTCTCAATGGTTTCTCTTTCTTGAATGCATGCATCAGCAAGACTGGCAGTAACTGTTGCATGAGGATATGATAATCATGTGACTTCAAGCCTTTGAGTTGGAATTCCTTCAAACATACCTTGTCCTTCCAATTTCCACTGTATCCAATAGGAACCTTCAAATTGTGCAAGGTTTTATAAATTATTTCTTTTCTACTGACAAACAAAATGGAGCTTTGGGACAATACAACTTATCATTTTCTTCCAGACAAATTTTTCCTTATATTCATATCTTTGAGATCATAACGTGCTTCAACACCATCTTTGGTTTTACCCTTTGTGTCCATAATTGTAGCAATTAGGTTCTCTGACATTTTGTTCCACTTGCATTACATCCAAATTATGACGAATAAGAATATCCTACAAACATAAAGGACATGTGTTAATATTTGAGTGAAGTGAAGTACAAATTTCATATTAGAAAAATAAAATATATTAATTATCCACCTTCCAATATGGTAAATCATATAGGATTGATCTCTTTGACCATGCACTGCTCTTTTCATGCTCAGTCTCGGATCTCTTCCTCTTCTTGCTTGCTACCTTTCCAAATTCTGTTTTGATACATCTCATTTTGCATAGTACTTCAGAACCACTCAACCGGTGGGGATGCTTTCTATGTTCTTCCTTCCCATTAAACTGTGACTTTTGAGTTCTGAAGGATGACTCATATCAGAAAGAAATTTTTGTAGCCCATATGCATATTTCTTTCCATGTGATAACCATGTCGAATCAACCTCTTCACTACAAACAGGAACCATACTTTCCCACTGTCCTACATCCCGAAAGATGGCCATATGCTGGAAAATCATGTATAGCCCATAATAGAATTGCTTTCATGTTGAACATAGATTTTTTATAAGAGTCATATGTTGTAGCACCAGCGGACCATAATTCATTTAACTCTGCAATCAGTGGCTGTAAGTAGACATCAATGTTGTGCCCTGGACCTTTTGGGCCTGGAATTAATAGAGTTAACATTGTAAACTCTTTTCGCATACACATAGATGGAGGAAGATTAAATGGAACAATCATAACAGGCCAGCAACTATAAGAATTACTCTTGTTTTCGAAAGGATTAAATCTGTCTGTTGCAAATCCTAAACGAACATTACGTGTCTCAAGAGAAAAGTCACTCCAACGAGCATTGATTGATTTCCAACTTGAAGAATCCACTGGATGACCCATGTAACTTTCATTTTCAATTGCATTTGCATGCCATGTCATCGTCTCTGCAATCCATGGTACACTATATAATCTTTGAAGTCTTTGGGTTAGTGGAAAGTATCTTAACTTCTTCCACGGTAATTGTTTAAAATTTGGCTTTGAAGCTTCCACGGGTCTCCATCTGCTCTCACCACATGTAGGACACTCATTTTATCGATCTCTCCAATATAATATACAATCATTTGCATAAGCATGAATAATCTCATGTTTCATGCGCAAAGACTTAACTAACTTCTTTGCATCGTAGGTGCTATCGTAAAGTATTTGACACGGCAAAATTTCTTTTAGCATTTTAATAACTCCATGAAATTTATTAGACCAGCGATGTCTAGCCTTCATACTCAACAACTCAACTGTAGTTGATAATTTCGTATGCTCACCCTTACATGACGGATATAGTGGTTCTAATGTATGTTTCTTCAAATTACTGTACTCCATATCCTCAGGTAAATCATGTGGATCCTGATCATCACCTTCTTCTTGATCATCATCTTCATCCTCAGGTAAGTCTTCAAGATGAACATGTCCAAATGTGTTGTTCAACATTTCTTCCATTCTTGGAAACATATCATTATTTTGATTACTAGTTGAACTACTAGAAACCCCAACATCGACACGATTTGTAGAAGACGACTCCCCATGATACGTCCATGTCATGTACGAACTATCCATGCCATCACAAATTAAATGCTCCATAATGGTTTCAAGGTTATGCTTTTGAAAATTTCGACATTTAACACACGGACAACAACACCAATTAACATCCTCAACATTTTGTTTTACAAACAAAATAAATGATGCAACGCCATCGAGATATTCAGAAGACAGACGTTCTACTATTGTCATCCATTTTTTGTATGGGATTGCTGGAGGCATCTTCTACAAAAAAAAAAAACACAAGTAGGAGAATTGAGGGAAAAGACAAGTATCAACAATATTAGCCATTAAAAATATTTGTGTGGTCTAAATGGAGCCACATGGATGCATGCATGTGTGGGTGTGAGTGAAGGGGAAGGGGTGGGCCCCACCTAGGAGGTGTCACCTCTTATAGATTTCCCACCTCTTGGGAAATCTATAACGTGACATTATTGAATGGTACAAAGCGGTTGATCCCCAAAACAGGCTCAGCCAGTTGGACCCGACCACCTCTTGTGGAAAATTTTGGTATTTTTTCATAAAATAACAGTTTTTCCATCCTAGTCTACTACAATAATATGCTCAAGAAGTTCACTACATAAAGAGTTTTTCAATATAGTTTATGAGAACGTGATGTCATATCCCTACCGACACATGCACATGCAACATCTAAAACAGTCATAAAAATATATAACCTTTTATTCTTCTAGATTTAATATTATTATAAATAGAATAATTTATATTGCTATAATAATGACCACAAAAAAAGAAGACATACATGTTATAACAAAATTGATGTATGGACTATAATGCCCCACCTTCTATTCCCAAAGTCGGACTACAGAACACATGAAATGGTCCAGGGAGGAACACTATTGTAGGAACTATAGACTACTAACGTGAGTATTGTGTTTGGTGAGGTCCTGAACGTTATTAGTTAGTGTTACCCATTAATGATGAAGTCCGTTTACACCATCACCATTCACCCAACCATTATGACCCATAACCCATGGCCCACCACTCATTGTACAATAACGAAGCGGTGACTGCGTAAAAAAACATAAAAGAGATTAGAAATTTACATAAGATAATGTTTGTTGGAAAGGGAAGGAGCAACTCCACTATTTGTTTATATATGCTCATTTGATGGAAGGATCAGTTTCCTGCTCTGGGGCAGAGCATTTTAGTGTGGGACCGTGTTTGGTTGTAATGCTCTTACCAAACCCAAATAAAGAATCTCGACAGCAATTTCAACCTATAACAGTCACTATAGGTTGTAATGCTCTTCTCTATTGTGCCAAAGTTTGACTGGAGTGCAAAAGAAGGTGAGCTATATAATGAAAGAAGCACAAATATGAAAATTTGAGAATCATAACATAGAGAGAGAGAGAGAGAAAAGGTGCACATGTGGAGAGAGAAAAGCTTTATAGATAAATTTAAATTGTCACCAAGCAGAAAGAGATATCCTAGTAAATTTGAATTAGTAAATGGTAAATATAAGGATATAATACTGACGTTTTCAGAGGTGATATCATTCTTAGTTAAGAGCGTTTTACACATGAACACGGGGAAGAAAAGTCAATTAACAAGGGAAGATGCACTAAAATGGAAACATATAAATCCCTTAAGGCCCCTTACTGTGACTTGCTATTTTATAAACACACAAACTTGGATACACAGTGGTGAAGTTTGATAAATATAATTTGTTAAGACTACACCAAAATGGGATGGCATGATGGTCGAATATAGAAAACTACACCAAACATTATGAGAAAACCAACATGTAAATTTTGAAGTTTGGCCATCAGTTTCGCTATAGAAGGCATTTGATTACAAAAAAAAAAAACCCATCAGTTTAATCATTCTACTATACCCATTATCCTCATAGCTATTCAACAAGATCGCTAGTTTATACTCCTTCCAAACACCAATTTCATCCAATTCTTTTTGGTGGTTTGCTTTTAGGCCCCAAAGAGCAATCCCAAGCAGAGAACTTCTATTCACAAGTCGATTTGTTGGTACTCACACATTAGGACTGTGTGGTTGATTATGATATGAAGTTACTGCTGAGAACAAATCACTATATGTAGGGAATGTTTGGGTAGGGCAGGGGAATTTCAAAACAAGTGAAATCAAATTATAATAGCTAATTTTCATATAATGAAAATATTCCTCATACAATGATGACATTGTAAGGTGGTCTCAGGGATAAAAAGAAATAGCTCTTAAAACTGAGCTCATTTAATCTACATGAGTTAAAGAGAAGCCAAGCTCCCAAGTCCCTATAAACATAACAGTGGTTTAATGGTAAATCAGTTATAACTGCTACAAATTTTAGCACCTGTAGTTATACCATAATTTTAATGGTAAATCGGTTATAAATAGAAACCAAGCTCCCAACTCACTATTAGTTATAACTGCTACAAATTATAGCACTTGTGGTTATACCATTTTTTTAATGCAAAGGAAGTTACTAAAATGGTTAAAGTAGTCCACTTTGAACCATAAACGATCTTGTTTTGGAAACAGGTAGAGGACTCGCATCTGATACACTTCACAAACTGGCCTACTATCTTGTAATCGACGTAATAGTAGTTGGAAAGTGTTACCATCCTAGAACAGAGGCCACATGAAATTTTCACTTTGTCTAATGATATTTATCTAAAAAGAGAGCAAAGGAAATTTTCTCGAAGTATTCTACATAAGGCGCTTGTTGTAAAAGCAGAGCAAAGGAAGTTCTGAAGAATGATTTAAGTGGCTAAAAGGCTCTCCATAAGCTGCACAACCTCCTCATGTAGGAGAGTAATTCCTATAAAAAAATGACAGTGCAAATGAACTTCCAACTCAAGAATGGTCAATGGTGAAGATAAGTGTTGTAGATTAAAGCTAGAAATGATTCTCCTGACTTGGAGCAGTTTTGTAGAAATGACTCTCAATTCATTAACTTGCCATAGGCTCCCTTATAAGCAAACAATATGCCACATGAGGAGTTTGATTGTGTATAATAGGGACAGTTTTATAGTGTTTGTACTGATTAGGAAAGTAAAAATGTGTTTGGTTATGGTATGGAAATCATAGTTTGGTAGGAAACCGTGCTTTCCCTCTTTGATTATGAAGTGAAGTAGAACTAATGACTATCTCAGAGTATTGCTAGTCACAAGTTGATTGTTGGTATTCGCACACTTTCGGTGACGAAATATCCACACTTGACAATACAAAGATGTCGTTGGTTTACACACTATTATGTGTAGAGGATATCAATACAAAGGCAGATTAACTTGAACTCACTTCAACACATGTAATGTAATAACTTGAACTCACGACTTCAACAACATTTAACATATGATTAACTTGAACTCGCTTCAAAAGATAAGATCAGTTTTCATCAGGTCTTCAATCGATTTTCAACGATTTGCGATCGGATGTTTTCAATCATTTGATGAACTAAAGCATTGAACATCCGAGGACCGAGAGGACTAAAGCATTGAGAGAGTCCGCTAAAGCATTTATTATAGTGAAGTCACAAGCTGATTGTTGGTACTCGCACACTTTCAGCTGACGAAATATCCACACTTAACTATGACAAAAGCTTTACTTGGATGTACGTCCATAGATTCCGAGTAGATTCATTATTTAATAACATCTCTACTTGAAAACAAAACAACACACTTTAATAGATTGCAAAATAAAACATAAGAAAACATGTGTTCACCATTATTTAGCATAAGCAAAGTAAAACATTTTTTAAAATGCAAGTCAAAACCAACCAAAAGAAATTCACAAAATCACAGGATGTAATTAGAAGGTAAAGTGAAAAATTAAAACCAATCTACATCAAGGAAAAACAGAAATGCCCTATCGTGAGTAACTATGACAATAACCACATTTGGATGTTAACCCATAGCTTTTAATAGAAGTTCATCATTTAGAAGAATATCACATCTCGAAGAACAAAACATCAACTTTTACTAGATTGTAAACAAAAGACAGAACAAGGGTTCAATTACAATACAAGAAACCAATAGTTTTTACGCTATCTCATCAGATTAAGTTACATACCTAGTACAGATAGTAATAGCATCGAATAGAAATGTAAGTTTTTCTATGCCACTCAAAATCAGTATCTACATTCTAGAAAAATAAATTTTAGATAAGGAGAACAAAAAAATGACATGAAATACAAAGGCTCATGCACTGATGCACACAAGAAAGAACAGGAAAACGCCCTATTAAAGTAACTATGACAAAAACATCACTTTGATGTTCATCCATAGCTTCTGACTACGGTTCATTATTTGGAGAAATCTCCTCCAATTCAAAACGAAACAACAGAGTTTTAGATTGAAAATAAATCATAATATGTGTTTAGTCATTATTTACCCTAAGCAATGAAAAACATGTTTTTCCATGCAATTCAAAACTAGGCAACTAAATTGAAAAATTCGCAAGGACCGAATAAGAACAGGAAATGCCCTATCAGAGTAACTATGACAATAGCCACACTTGGATGTTAATCCATAGCTTCTAACAAAGTTCATCATTTAGAAGCATATCCTGTACTGAAGAACAAAACATCAACATTCTTATTAAATTGAAAACAAATTACCAACCGTAATCAGCTCAAGATGGTTCGTTTGGTCGGTTTTGCCACCCTACCGAATACAAAAAGAAGAATTAAAGAATTACCAGAAAAATTGAGCCTGAGAAGCAAGATTATTTCCCAGACGAACAATACACGTGGCAGATGTGACCATAGATTTGATCCTATGAATGGATTTCGAACAGATCTGGTTGATCTCGATGGGTCCAATTGATTGAACGAATCTAACGGTTAAGAAACGCGGTTAGCGAACTTGTTACAAGTAGAGCGATGAGATGAGTTTCCGACTTCTTTGACAAATTGCTCTATTCTTCAAAGATTGCGTTGAATTCCAATAGTCTCAACCGGCAAATTGCCCCATTCAATTCCTAATTTCTACAACATTACAATATCTATCAATGGGCAGCCAATCAATTATGTGGAAAGATTCCCTACGGGGTAGAGAACCTCATTGGTCTTATAAAAGCGAAACTTTCTCAAAACTTTTCTCGGGTGTTATATCACCGAGGATCTAAGGCTCGATAATTTGGACCTCATTAACTTGTCGGAAAATAGATGCTCTTTTAGCAAATCGAGTTTTAATTTATTAGCTTAGTTAATGGCTGAGAAGACATGATTAAAATATCATCCTTTAGCCATATTTAGAATAAAAAAAAGTTGTACCCAATGCACAAGTTTAGCACGTGCTAGGTCAGAATAGGATATAAATCAGATCTTAGAACCAGAACAAAAAAATGAAAAACATTTACATGAACTGAACTACAAAGCAATTTCCATCTGGTGTGTTATCAGAATTAATGAAAAACATTTACATAAATAAAATTGAGAGCATCTAATATGCATATAACTCAGCTTTAAAATCAGACTGCAGGATAACTACAAAAGGAAATACCTAACGGAAAATTCCAGACTAAATGTGCAATATTAGAATAATATTATATAAGTGTGCATAAGTTTCATTTTGGGACTTAAAAGTAAATGCATCCAAATAGAAAAAAAGTGTTTTTTGCTAGCCCGAAAGTGGGCAAACACTAAACACTATAACTGAGCCTTTATCATTTCTGTATCAGACCATGTTCATGATCTAAAAACTAAAAAAAAAATTTATCGCAATAAAAACACATTCACAGTTAGAAGCACAAAAGGATACAAACTTCTAGAAAATTCCAGAATATAGTAGCACTTGATTAGATTTGAAAAAAGAAAAGAAAAAAATTAGTGTCACAATAAAAACTGCAGAAGCGGTCAAAAGCTTGAAGTTGAGGTTTAAATTAGTGTCTAGAATCCACGATAATAATCAAGATTAGCATGATTAGTAGGAGGCCACAATTCAAACTCGCACTTGATTGAATAAAAAAAAAAAAAAAAAGTTAATTCAACCACATTAATAAAAAAAAATCAACTCAGCTAACAACATTGGTTACGTTTAAATAAAAAAGGATCTCAGAACCATACAATAAAATTTATCGAAGATAAAAAAATAGAGATAGAGAAATTTTATACGCAGATTAACGAGTAAGAATAAAAAAGTACCTTGTAACTGCAACTTGAATCAAAATGTGAATTATAACTTGAACCAAAATAGAAATCGATTTAGAACCTGAATTAAAATTCAAATCTGAGATTGGAGAAAATTAAGGAACTGTCAAAACAATGTTTCAGAGATGAACAATATGAAACCCTAGGAATAGAAAAGGAAACAAGAGAGAGAAAGATAGCATGCATACCTTCTTCACTTTGAATTTGAGTGAACTGAACTTCATAAGTGACTAAAGCGGATCAACAGCTAAAGATCTTTGAGCAGCTTAGAGCCGACTTTGACAACACTATTCGCAAGCGCCCTGAGACACCAAATCGAAGCAAAACTAAATAACAACAGATCAATCGATGCTTACAAAAATACCAAAAAAAATAAAATCAAAACTCTGATATGCTAAAAGATCATCAATAAAATAGATAAGGGCGATCAAAACTGCTCAGCTCAGAGATTCATACAAAATCAACCCATAAAGTGATAAAACCTCGTCAGATGTATAAACTGAAATAGAAGTCATAAAAAATTCAATGAAAAAAACCTGATTAGCATTTTCAAAATCCCTAGCTGATTGCTTCGAAAACTGCTATGATCGTCCAATTATCGTCAAATTCTGTGAAATCAAGCATGCGAAACATGAATTTCGTTAAATCAGATGCAAAATCTATAAATAAATAAAAAAGGAAAAAAAACCAGATAAAAATAGATTGCCAAAGAAAACTGACCTTATGGTGGAAAAATTAGGGCCACCGATTCACTTTGATTGAAGATTCGAATACGGATGGCCGAATTTTTAGGCCAAAATCGAATCGAAGAATGGGTGTTCGATTCACATCGGGTTCAATGTCCTCATCTGATCATCTAATTTTTGAGGAAAAAATGACCGATTCTGCATTTGCATGTGAATCGATCATAAGAAAAATTGGATCATCAAAAACCCCTAATCATCTGGCAACGAGAGAGAGAGAGGGAGATTTTATAAGAAGAGAGCTTACTAGAGATTTGGCACCAAAAAAATGAGGAATCGAACCTCCCAAATCTTGATTTCCAGCCAAAACTAGGGTTTGTCAAGAGAGAGGATGATGAGAGAGAGGCAATGGTTTCGGAGTGAAAACGAAGAAAGGGTTGAGAGAGAAAGGCGTTTTGGGTTATTGATAAAGAGAGAAAAGGGATGCTTGGGGGTTGGCCCGATGGATTGCACGTGATGATATCACGTGATAAGCAGATTATTTCTTAAACCACTGTTTTAGCTTAAAAACTACCATTCTAGGGAGTGGAATATTAAACCACTATTTTAAATAGTAGTTTATTTTAAATTGCTGCAGTGGTTTTTCTCCTATTTTGACGTAGTGATACTAAGTTATGATGATGGTAAGATTAAAGCCATATATATTTATACCATGAATATTGATGCTCGAACCATGCTAGTTCAGCTCGACATAGGATTATTCTATGAATATATGTCAGCATGATAATCTTTGAATATAAAAGCAATTTTAAATGATAATTAGAGATTTATAAGGATGCCAATCAATTTTGTTGATGACAAACGCATGTGATAATGTCAGTTTGTATAATGAACTCCTGTCAGTTGGGATGAATATGATACTAATGAATTCAGTATTGATTAATGGTTAAATGATGATACTCAAATGTATAGGGATAACGGGATAATACTATATCAGTTCAGAGGAATGGTTCTGATTAATAATGATCATGTATTGCTCATGTATAATTATCATGGATAGAGATAGATGAATTTATGAATCATGATGAAAATATAGGTCAGATTTGACGTATGATTAATGAATGAATATGCTAGACCAGTTTTGATGAATAGTTAGCTCAGTTCAATAGATGAATATTAATGATTATGCTAATTTCAGTTTAAATGAATGCCTTTGCATGACTATGCTCGTGTTAATTTTTGATGAATAAATATGCATGATAAGGATTCAAGCAGTGTGCCGTAGGACTATTAGGCTAATTCAGTTAGATGTGTGATTATAAATAATGATACGATCAGTTATGTACGAATGATGATAAGCTCAGTTTTAACGCATGAATATGAATAGTTATGCTAACTCAGTGATACTAGTTCAGTTTTGCTATATCATATCTGTTCATGATGTTCTTGCATATATGTTAGCATGCATTGTTCATGTTCTGTTATCCTTGATATCATGTACACGTCTTTAATTTATCTTGAAACAAGTGATCCTGCTAACTCGGGAGCTTGATATCCCATCCAAGTGATCCCGCTAACTCGGGAGCTTGATATCTCGTTCAAGTGATCCTGTTAACACGGGAGCTTGATTTCCTCGGTCCAAGTTATCCCGCTAACTCGGGAGCTTGATTTTCTTGTTTCTTGTTCTTGTGCATATCTTGTTTCAGCATGATTCATTGATCTCGTCTGATTCCTTGTCAGCATGAATATGTCAGCATTGTCAGCATGATACAATAATTGCATGATTTGGTGCTTGTTCTGTTATATACTGCTAGGATATATAGATGCTAGAATGGACCTAATGTAAGATGACATGTGTTTCGTTTTATTTTGCATCTAGACATGAATGGATAATCGAACATATAAATTAGCACTTTAAATTTTCCCTGCTGAGCTTTGATGATAGCTCATCTTACGACTTTATGTCTTAGCTGCAGATATTGCTTAAGACCCTGAGCACGAAGCTGATCCTACCTACCAGTCTGAGGAGGAGGACGAGGAGGAAGGTTCTACTGAGGACTTCTTTCCTTGAGGGGTTTGGGAGAGATAGAGATTTGTTTTTAAAATATTAAATATGTATAAACAGCAGTGTGATTTAAGATAGTTTACTACTTCAGGTATAGGTTTCTGTTTATATCTCCTGTTCAATTTACTGCTCTAGATAAAGGAATGGATATCAGTTGTTGCCATATTTCTTCGTATCAGAGTTAATTAAATTCGCTTCCGCATATATAACACTTCGTACACGATGCCCTTGTATGACAGGATCATGTTAGGTGATCCGACGGCGCGACCTTTCCCATTTATGAGAAGGGGAAAAGTCGGGTACATCACCAGTGTATCGAGGCGTTAAGTCTTTGGAGACTTAACTCTGGCACGGATATATGGCAAGACTTCTGATGTTCGTTCAGTGTTAGAGCCTAGGATTTTGGTCTTTAGGTCTTTAGGACTTCTAGAGACTCAAGGCTATGGCACTAGGTTCTATTAGAGCATAGGTTGTGGATCTATATGAGCACGTTTGACTGGAGTGATCTGTCAATAGTGATCGAAGTATGTCTTTAGGATCCGAGGTAGGATGTAAATATTTTCAAGTCATGGGATCATGATGATCACGATCACTGTTAATTGAAACATTTCTTTCATTTTGAGAGATCAATATGGCACCTCGCAAAAGAGCTAGGGCCATGTATGCTGGGAAGAATGATCATGAACAAACTAGGCAACTACTGGAGACAAAGATCAGAACAATGGCCCGGCAGAATGAGTTACTTACGACACTAGTGCAGTCCACTGTACACACTTCTTTGCCCGCACTCATTGGGTCATGCTCACGGTGCAGAATGCAGCACAAGACAGGGAAATGTAGATGGGCTACAGGTGAGTGTTTCAGATGTGGCAGACTAGGACATCTGATAAAAGATTGCCCTACGGTGAAAACGAAAAAGACGACACCCGAATTTCAGCAACCTGCTCAAGGTGTTTATCCGAAACCGACCATATCTACACCTTCGAGGTCATTCTGTCACTCGAACCCTACTCTAACGGGAGCGTTTGGAGTTCCACAAACTTCACGCACCTCTTCAACCATTCCATTAGCATTCTGTGGAAAATGTGGGAAGACACATAATATGTAGGAATGTCGTAGAGCATCTGGGGCGTGCTTTCGTTGTGGTATGAAGGGACATCGGAATAAGGAGTGCCCAGAGATGGTGGGAACAACATCAAAGATGGCACAAGATGCCCAAACCAGCAATGATATTATCTAAGGCATGCGAACTATTTACTTATAAGTTATTTAAAATTGTTTATGAGAAAGGTGCATCTAGGTAAATAATTTATATATGTGTACATCTAGTATATTATTTTCTTTTCATCAGTTTTAGAAATGATAAATTTATAATTTGTTATGTAGACGCAATTTAGCTAACACTAGCATATATATACATTAGATACCATGCACTGGTATCCAGAGGATGCATACTTGTTGTATGAGACACATGTTTTGGTAGATCTTGGATCGGCACATTCCCTTGTTACACCCAATTTGTTGAAAAGTTAGGAAATTTAGGAGCCACCCCAGAACCTCTCGACTTGCTTGTAGACGTGTCAGCTCCGACTAGACAGTCGGTCACTACTAACATGATATGTTAATCAATCATCGTCGTAATCCAAGGTCACGACGACTATGAAGCAGTAGCCGAGTGATTTTACTCGATTTACTCGATATGCAAGGATTCGCTGTAATCCTTGTCATGGATTGGCTATCCAATCATCATACGAGCATTAATTATAGAAACAGATTGCCAATAGCTTGTGAATTCCCTAATATCTTCCCTGCTAAGTTGCCAGGATTTTTGCCTGGCAGGGAAGTGGAATTTGCTAGTGATTTAGCCCCGGGCATCGAGGAGGTATCAAAGGCGCCTTATCGAATGACACCAGTGGAGTTAAAAGAACTCAAGGAACAGTTAAAAGAGCTTCTTGGCAAAAGGGTTTATCAGACCGAGTGTGTCTCCGTGAGGTGCACAAGTATTATTCATGAAGCAGAAAAATGGTCAATGCGTCTTCCCATTGACTACCGTCAACTCAATAAACTGACAATCAAGAATAGATATCCGCTCTCTCGAATTGACAAAGCTCATAAGTCAGCCTATGTCAGTCATCCTGGTAGCACGAAGATATATCAGGACTAAAAGAAGACATTTTGGTGGAATGGCTTGAAGCGAGAAGTGGCAGAATATGTTGTGAAAAGTTTGATATGTCAGCAAGTAAAGGTCGAACACAAGCATCCCGCTAGTCTGTTACAGCCACTGCCCATACCAGAGTGGAAAGGAGAGAACATTTCCATAGATTTTATCCTTGACTTACCCCGTACGCAGAAGGGTTACAATGCGATTTGGGTGATCGTGAGCACATTTTTTACCCTACAATACGCGGTATATAGCATCCACGTTGGCCGACGTCTGTCTAAGGGAAATAGTCAGACTACACGGGATACCAGTGAGTATCGTGTCAGATCGCGATCTGTTATATACCTCCCGGTTCTGGCAAAATTTTTAAGAAGGTATGGGTTCCAAGTTAGACTTCAGTACAACATTTCATCCTCAGACCGACGGGCAGACGAAGAGGGTTAATCAAGTAATTGAAGATATGTTAAGGGCCTGTATGCTTGATTTTCAAGGATTATGGGATAAACACTTAACCCTTATCGAATTCGCATACAATAACAGCTTCCAGTAGAGCATCGGTATAGCACCATTCGAGGCACTGTATGGACACCGATGTAAATCTCTGATTAACTGAAAAGACACTGGTAAACATCTTCTTTTGAGCCCTGACTTGATCGAAAGCACTAATGTAGTTGTACATGTCATTCGTGAGCGACCGAAGAGTGCCTAGAGTCGGCAGAAGAGTTATGCTGATCTCTACCATATACCGTACAGATCGGCGAGCATGTCTTTATCAAAATATCTTCGATAAAACAGGCATGAGACACTTTGGGAAAGAAGACAAATTCAGTCCTTGTTATGTTGGACCAATCCAAGTTTTGGGCAAAGTTGGTGAGGTAGCATACCAAGTTGCGTTACCTCCACATTTATCCAGCATACACGATGTGGAACGATGTGTGACAACCCAGATTTTGGCACCCCGAAACCCGTGCCATCAGCACGATCATCTTGACCGTGCCCCTTAGCTAAGCACGGAACACTGGTATATCAAGCATTGCAATAAAATAATAAACAAAATTTGCGGAATTTGAAACTATATTAATTAACTCTCCAAAAGACAGTTCTACCCTCATGCCTCTACATGAATGGAGAACCGATCCGAACCATCGATGATAGCAATCATCACGGATGGTTCGCCCCAAAAGAATAATCCCATATATATATATATATACATGGTTTAAACAGAATCAAGGCTTGACATACCAAGCCGCATAAAACTCTCTCCAAAATCCTCAAAGTGGCACAACGAGTCCTCTAGAAGAAGTCCTCCGGAGGTGGCTCCAACTCTTCACCGCCGCAAGGTCCGATCACGGATCAAGATCTCTCGGCGCAGCACTGCTAGTAGTGGACCCGACGATAGTCTATAGGGTGAGCTACATCCTAGCTCAATAGGGAACAAACACGGTTGAACATATAAATATAACTCACATATATTCCATGATATGCCATGCATGATGTATCTATGCAGTTGTTAATGAAACAGTTAAAAAGCATTTCGTTTTACTGTTGATTACTTATATTTTCATTTACTCATGAATGATGCTGAAAAGGCCTAAAGCAAAACTTAAACTTTCAACTTAAGTAATCCCCGAGCAATATAGCATCGTGCCCCGATGAGATACCCATCATCGTCATCTATATAGATAGTTTTAACCGTATTCCCTGGGAATACAAATAGTACCCAAGCCCCTTTCACAGGGATTGGTGGCGGGTTTCACTTGTCTCAATCAACACCACAGGGTGTGCTTACTATGTCTGGATAAGCCTCGCCTTTGGCCTACGGTTTTCATGCGTATCGGTCACGGATATCTGCCGTGTCGGGTCGTGGATATCCCTCAAATAACAAAAATATCGGTGCCTTACATATAGTTATTCACCGTGTAAATGTGCTATCTTATATCAGTTAGGCCCTATCAAACATGATTCAATCCTTGGATACATCCCTGGGATGTATCCATTTACTTGTATCACACCTGATGCTCTTATCTCTTTACTTCTTCATCCCCTGGGGATGGCTCATTATGATTACTCTTATGGATGTCACACACACACACTTTTCACAATTTCTTAAGAATTAACATTTGAATTGAATTCTATATCACTACATACATGCTCTTGTAAAATAAAGTACATGTTCAAGGTGTTCCCTACCTCAAGTTTTCATTTGATCATTGCATCAAGGTCCCACGTGGCTCCTTGTGCACTAGTCCACACGTACCACCTATGGTACCACATAACAGGTGAAACACATCACAAAGGATGCAATAAAGGAGGTATAGGACCCTCCAAGAATCTTAAAGTCAAACCGAAAAGTCAACACAATTTATTTCAGTCGATTAATCGAATTCCAAAATCGATTAATCGAAAGTCAATATCGATTAATCGAAGCAATTTCGATTAATCAAAATTCTCCTTTTCGCAAAGTCGATTCTCAATTCGAACAGTCGAGTTTTCATTCGATTAATCGAATCCAATTTCGATTAATCGAAATTCTTCTTTTCGCAAAGTCGACTCTCAGTTCGAACAGTCGAGTTTCACAAGTTGATTAATCGATCCCAAATCGATTAATCAAAAACTAAAATCGATTAATCGAAATCCCATTTTGATTAGTCGATTTTTCCTTAAGTCAATTTCTCCAACCCCTGGGGTCCACTGGAGGTTCCCAGTCGATTAATCGATTCCCAAATCGATTAATCGAAATCCAAAGTCGATTAATCGAAATCAAATTCGATTAATCGAAATCGGGGTCCTCTGACCTTTCAACTTCCTGGCCAATTTCGATTAATCGAAACCCAATTTCGATTAATCGAAATTGTCAGATTCAGCCCCTTTCGAGCTGTTCTTCCCAATCTTTTTCCATACTTTTTCCTCTATTTTTCTAAGCCATTATCCTATGATTTAACCCACATTCAAACACAACTTAACCCCTATAATCTATGCATCTTATTTACGAAAAATTTTACCTTGAATAGATCTCAAGTTGATTTCAAATCAAATGGTTGGAAGGCTAGGGTTTCCAGCTTTTGTTCTAACAGATCCGCGTTGAATCCGGCTTTTATCTCTTGAATCCCCCCTCCAATCAGTTGCAATAACTCCTCTCCTACTTCTCTCTCTTTCTCTCTCTTCTTTACTCTCCTTCAACAACCAAAAATACACATCTAGGGTTATTAAACCCTTTTATCCTCTTTTCTCACTTGTGTGTTGAGCACATATACCGCGGTAGGTATATGCGACTTCACATTTACATCACACACTACATAATCACTCAAACTATCACATCTCGTCCGTTCATCACATTCTATGCTAACTCATGATCTCCTGATTGGTCAAACTTGTGACCAATCGGGCACGGATCCCAAGGTCATAGTTTAGCATGATTTTTCGGGCTATTACATCCTCCCCACCTTGGGAATTTTCGTCCTCGAAAATAACCCAAGGTTTGTCTCTCTGGTCTCTCTCCCCACACTCTCGGGAGGTGGTCCAATGACTCGTATTTAAGTATTAGACACAATCACATGCATGGAACTCAAATTTTTGACGAAGGCAAACAATTAACACAAAAATTAAGCTTTTCCATTAATATCAAAAGTTTTACACATACAATGTGGCATAAGATATACATGTACACAATACATGATGATACAAAATAAAGAAAAGACATGTACTCGGGTCCCAGGTGGTCCGTGCTACTTTGGGCAGGGGCTCACTGCTGAGCTGGCGCTGTGTGTAGGCGCCTTTGGGTGGTGGCCTGGCGGCTGGCTGCGGAGCGGATGTGGATGTGGAAGGAGCCGCGTCTGTGGTGGGATGGAAGACGGGTCCTCGATGGAAGGCGGTGCGTCTGCCGCCCATTCTTCCTCCGGGCGAGGTAGCGCATGTAGTGTCGTAGATGTGGCGGAGGGTGTGGAAGAGTAGGAAGTCTATCCTCCGGTTCATCCTCTCATTGTTGGCCTCCATGCGAGCCAACACGTCCTCGATGGTAGGACCGGGTGGAGCGGCGCGTCGGCGGTAGGATGAGGTGGGTGTCGCGGGCGCAGAGTGTGCAGGTGGTGTCGGTGAGGTTGTGGTGTGGGAGGGAACCCTCTCCACGGATGGCTCTGCGGAAATAGGGTGTGCCCCACCCACGTGTGGGTCCTGCTGAGGTGGTGGGGGTGGTGGCGGTGCTACTGCTGCGGCTGCTGGGGCGGGAGCGGGACCCGGAGCTGGTAGGGTCCGCTTTAGAAGGTTGTAGCTACGGGTCCATGAAGACTTTGTAAATGTCTTCACGGGATCCGTAGCCCTCACCTCGTGAGGTGAGATGGTGTAGGATGGCTCGTCGGAGTAGCACTCCAACATGCTTGATATAAGACGAGCATAGGGCATCTTTTCTTTGGGCCTCATGTTGCCCTTCATCAACTTCCCTTTGATGTATTTCATCCCCTCTAGGATGACCATCGTGGCGTCGAACCACCGGCCACAGAAGGCCGCGTAAAGTGCATGTTGCACTTTGTCCACGCGCTCGGTGTCGTGGTGCATCGGGTAGAGGTTGCACTTGATTATGGAATCAAGCATCCACATGTAGGGTGGAAGGTCAACCCTCTTAATCGATGATCCCGACCCCTTCTTCCCGTTGGTCATACGGGTCATGACCTCCTCAAAGCGGGGTTCCTCCTCGAAGGGTGGGAATAGGGTGGTCTTCGGGGTGAAATCGAGGTAACACTCGATTACCTCGTGGATGTGGCGACGAGTGATCGTATAGAGACGACCCTCGATCTTGGTTATAATACAATCATCGGTAGGGCCATCGGTCAGCCCTTGGTAAAAGAGTCTAACCAATCTAGGGTAGTATGAACCCCGGATTGGTTTGAGAAGGTTGCCGAGTCCGGCGTTGGTGAGGTAATTTCGAGCCCATTGGGTCTCGCCCGGTAAATCGGGATTGGTGAAAAGGGTAGGGTCTATGATATATTCGACCTCAAAGGTCTTTGCCGCCCACCATTCGTTTGGTTGTTCAACATTGGTGGGTGGTGGTGGCATGGGGGTGGACTCGCGGGAAGACTCGCGCGTAGACGCGCTCGTCGAACCGGAGGTGGTCTCCGATTCCGACGGTGATGGAGTCCTCACCGGCGATGGGGTAGGTGGTGGTGGCGCGGCGTTCTTACGCCTAACCGGTAGCATGGAGGTTGCCTTCTTCGAAGACAATCGGGTTTTAGGCGGCATATTGGGAAAATCTAGGGTTTTCTAATTCAAATTGGAGGAAAAAGTACAAATCTAGGGTTTACCTTAGGTTCCAATCCGAAATGAGGCGATCTCGGTCGGAGATCGGTGGAGAATGCGCAAAAACCCTAGCACGGATGGTCGGAGAGGAAGAAGAAGATGAAGCGCCAAAAAATCCCGAAGCAAGAAAATTTCGAATGGGGAATAAAATCCCCAATCATATATATATAGCCCGCGGCTCGATTAATCGAAATTTAGAATCGATTAATCGAGATTTCAAACTGAGTTAAGCCGCGTAAAATCGATTAATCGATTTCCCAAATCGATTAATCGAAAGTCAAATTCGATTAATCGAAACCATTTCGATTAATCGAAATCGTATCTATTTAAAATTTTTTAATTTTTAAGCTCACTGGCGCGAGCCAGTCGATTAATCGAAATCCATTTCGATTAATCGAAATTCCAAAATCGATTAATCGAAATTTACTTCGATTAATCGAAATCGTGGGGTAACTTCTAAAATATTAGGATTCATTAAGTATTCGATTAGTCGAAATCCATTTCGATTAGTCGAAATATCAAAATCGATTAATCGAAATTCACTTCGATTAATCGAAATCGTCTATCTGACTTCATTTTCTTCCAAGTCCCATAAGTAAATCGATTAATCGAATTCAAATTCGATTAATCGAAATTCTCAAAATCGATTAGTCGATCCCAAATCGATTAATCGAGATTCTAACTCGATCAATCGAATTTGCCTTCTATGTATATTCTAACTCTCCTTTCAATTTCCAGTCACTGGTACATGCCAGTCGACTAATCGAACAAAATCGATTAATCGAAATTCCAAATCGATTAATCGATTTGAAATTCGATGTCGGTTTTGCCCAAATTATGTAGATTGTCAATTTTTGGTTCTTTTACTACTTTTGACAATTTATGACAGATTGGATCAAATTTCCATTGGATTATAAGTATGGTGGAGATTTCACAAATATGTTTGTGGTTTACATTGAATTCTCACGTCGTTGGAAACAAGGCTGGATATTGTTCTCTCACATCGGCCTCTCGTTCCCAAGCAGCCTCTTCTTTAGGATGATTATTCCACCGAACAAGCACTAAGGGAATCACTTTAGTGCGCAGTACTTGTTCCTTTCGATCCAAGATTTCCACTGGTTCCTCTATCATGCTCATGTCCTCACACATCTCTATAGGTTGCTTTCCTAATACATGAGACGGATCGTTCACATACTTTCTGAGCATCGATATGTGGAAAACATTATGTACTCGATCAAACAGCGGTGGTAAACCAATGCGATATGCAACTTCGCCTACTCGTCCCAAAATTTCAAATGGTCCAACATAACATGGACTTAACTTCCCTCTCTTGCCAAATCTCATTACACCTTTCATAGGTGACACCTTCATGAACACATGCTCGCCCACTTTGTAGTCAACACTAGTCCGCTTCATATCGGCGTAACTTTTCTGTCTACTCTGTGCTGTTTTCAACCTTTCTCTGATAATTCGGACAACGGTAGCGTTGTCTTCAAGCAGTTTCGGTCCTAATACAAATTTCTCACCTGTTTCCTCCCAATTGAGGGGTGATTTGCATCGTCATCCATACAGAGCTTCATACGGTGCCATGCCAATGCTCGTTTGAAAACTGTTATTATATGCGAACTCGAGCATCGGTAGATACTCATCCCAGTATCCTTGCATATCAAGCATGCACGCCCTGAGCATGTCTTCTATTACTTGATTCACTCGCTCTGTCTGTCCATCAGTTTGAGGATGGAAAGCTGAACTAAAGTCTAGTCGTGTTCCCATTCCTTCTTGGAATATCTTCCAAAACTTGGATGTATATAGTGGGTCACGATCCGAAACTATCTTTTGCCATGTAATCTTACAATCTCCTTCATGTATAAATCTGATCTTCCGCCATATCGTATTGTTATGCGGCAAAAAGTCTTGATTTGGTCAATCGATCTCTGACGACCCAAATGGCATTGTGTCTCTTGGCGATGCAGGGGTAATCCAACAATGAAATCCATTGAGATCGATTCCACTTCCATTACGGATCGGTAAAGATTCCAATAGTCCAGCAGGATGTCTATGATCAACCTTCACTTGTTGACAAGTCAAACATCGTGACACGTACTCGGCCACGTCTTGCTTCAGTCCTCTCCACCAGTAGTTCTTTTTCAAATCTTGGTACATTTTGGTGCTACCAGGGTGGATAGCATAATTTGACTTATGGGCCTCATCAAGAATCGTTCGTCTTAGATCAGCATTGTCCTAATGCGAGACGGCCTTTAAACAACAAGAACCATCTTCTTTTCCGAGAAGTCCGACCCGATGCCTTCACTCACGTCTTGATGAATCTTTGTTAATGTCGGATCTTTCATCTGTAGATTGTGGATATGCTCAAATATCACTGGCTTTACTGATATGTTAGCCAAAAAGGATCCTGTGTCCTTTGACTCAATGTTCGCATCATAGAGTGCGGGTCTTCCAATAATTTCCATCGTGCATACCCAAAATCAAAGAAGCTAACGAAATTTGAACCTTTCCGACTCAATGCATCGGCTACTACATTACTTACCGGATGGTATTGTATGGAGCAATCGTAATCCTTGAGGAATTCCATCCACTGCTATTTGTCTCATATTGAGTTCTTTCTGTGTAGACAGATATCGGAGGCTCTTATGATCGGTGAAAATTTCAAAAGTCGCACCATACAAGTAATGTCTCCAAATCTTCAGTGCAAAAATGACTGCTGCCAGTTCCAAGTCATGAGTCGGGTAATTTTTCGTGTTCTTCAATGTCTTGATCCAAGCTATCACCTTCTTGTGTTGGTTGAGCACACAACCAAGGCCATTGTATGATGCGTCGCTGTACACTGCGTATCCTCCACTGCCTGAAGGAATTGCCAACACTGGAGCCGAAGTGAGTCTCGTTTTGAGTTCTTGAAAACTCTTCTCGCATGCCTCACTCCTCAAACCTTGAATCTTTTCGTCGACTTTGTGAGAGGTCCGATATCTTTGAAAACCCCTCAGCGAACGTCGATAATAGCACGCTAAGCCCGAAAACTTCGGGACATCGTCCTTTGTCTTTGTGCTCCCATCTAACTCTGCTTCTATCTTTGGATCTCTGGTGACACCGTGCTTTGAGCGACATGTCTCAAAAAGCTAACTTCTTCCAACCAAAACTCACACTTCGAGTTTGGCGTACAATTGGTGTTCACGCAGCGTCTGAAGAGCAATCCTCAAATGTTCTTCGTGTTCCGTCTTGGATTTGGAGTATATCAGTATATCATCACCAAACACTACGAGGCAGGAGTCTAAGTATGGTTTGAACACTCGGTTCATCAGATCCAGAGACGACGCAGGAGCATTCGTTAATGCAAAGGGCATCACAAGGAATTCATAATGTCCATATCGTGTCCGGAAAGCTGTCTTCTGAATGTCCTCTGCCTTGACTCGCAACTGATGATACCCAGATCTCAGGTCGATCTTGGAAAATACTTGCTCCTTGCGGTTTGTCGAATAGATCGTCTATTCTAGGCAAAGGGTAGCGGTTCTTCACATGAGTTTGTTCAATTGTCGATAGTCAATGCATAGCCGCATTGACCCATCCTTCTTCTTGACAAACAAGACCGGTGCTCCCCATGGAGACACGCTGGTCTAACAAACCCCTTTATCCATAAGTTCTTGTAGTTGTTCTTCAACTCCTTTAACTCGTGGAGCCATTCTATAAGGTGCTTTTGAAATAGGCGCCCTGGTGCTAAGTCAATGGCGAATTCTACTTCTCTTTCTGGAGGTAATCCAGGCAATTCCTCTGAAACACGTCAGCGAAGTCTCGTACAACTGCTATCTCAGAAATGACCTTCTTTTCTTCCTTGTCCTCCTTTAAGAAAGCTAAGTATCCATCACAACCCTTCTCGATCATTTTCTCGGCCCTTCTTCTTTGAGATCAAGTACGATGACGACCTCACTCCTTGAAACCGAAATGATCTTCTTGTGTTGGGTCTGAAAATGACTACCTTGTTCTTGCAATCGACGGTCGCACAATGCTGCGCCAACCAGTCCATGCCAAGGATCACATCAAACCCTTGCATGTCTAACAGTATCAACTTTGCTTCTAGTTCATGCACCTCTAAGTCTCGAACTGCTACAATGATGGATTTGCAAGCTAACTCCGTGTCTACTAACTCTCCAGTCGGAATAGACACAGATAGGACGAAATCCAACGTCTCTGGAACAATCTTCATCTTCTTAGCGAAACGTGGAGTAACGAATGAGTGGGTAGACCCGGGGTCTATCAACACTCGAGCGTCATAACCACCGAAACATCCTTTTTCATATATATTTAGAGTACCTATAGTATACATACATACATACAATAATTTACACATCAATTTACACTCTTAATTCACATACAGCTTTTTGTATTGAGAAAAGAATCTATATAATTTCTAATGCATGCTCCTTCTCTATCTAAAATTTTAATGAAATGGAAATTTTCTTTAATAAAAAAAAATATCTCACCTTGGATGACGTCATGCACGTTCCTTGCTTCCTGAGCAGTGACTGCATAGGCTCTCCCCCGGACGATCGATTTCCTTGCTTGAATTGGTCGTGGTGCTGCAACTGAAACCGTCTTTCTCTTATCCGTCTCGGGGCAATCCTTGATCAAGTGGCCCACCTTGCCACATCGGAAACAGCCCCTAGTTCCCGATCTACAGTCCACCGTCCTATGAGGCTTGCCACACTTTGCGCAAGTCTCCCGAGGTGCAGAAGAAAGCAATCTGAGAACCACTGTGTAACGATGGCGCCCGATGAACATGGCAGGGCTCTCATAGCGAATAGGTCTCCCCGACGCAAGTAATGGAAACCTCTGCTGGTGTTGTTGTTGTTGCGCCGGTCTTCCGAAACCCCCTTGGAACTGTGGTCTCTGATTTTGGGCCATGAACCTCGGCTTTTTGTTCACCGGTTCGTAGTGTCCCGACCTTCCTTGTTCATTTCCTCCTCTCTGCTGCTCCCTCTGTCTATATCTATTTGTATTCTCCTCTTCAACTACCAGTGCTTTACTCATGACCTCTTCATAGGTCCTCAGTTGAAATGGAGCTACGCCTCCCCTAACCTCAGGCTTCAAACCTTGCTGAAACCTCTTGGACTTCATCACTTCGGTAGCGACGTAATCCGGAGCAAAACGGGCAAGTCGTAGAAACTCTACCCCGTATTCTCTCACTGTCATTCTCCCTTGTACTAACTGCAAAAATTGTATCTCGAGCTGGTTCCTCACCACTTCTGGAAAATATTGTTTGTTGAACTCCTCAACAAACTCCTCCCAAGTCCAAGGCAACTCTGGGGTCTCCTGAGCCCGAGTCCGTATCACGGACTTCCACCAAGGCCCAGCCTCCCCATCCAACATGTAAGCTGCCCATCTCACACTCTCATCTTCCGTGCAAGTGACGCTAAAGACTTTCTCCATCTCCATCAACAAGTTCTCGTGACCATTGTGTATGCCTTTGAGAAAATGAGGGAGATGTCATCCTGCTAAACTCTGTAAATGATGAGGGCACAGGCAACGCAGGTCCTACAGGTGGTGTAGGTGGGCTGTTCTCTTGATGCATGAGCAAAGGATGCGATGCTTGTTGTGCCATGGCTCCATAGTGTGCATCATCCTTTGTCGCTCTTCTCTGTCCTCTTGTCTTTCTCTCAATCTTTCTTGTTCTCTTAGATCTTGATCTTGATGATCTCGATCTTCTTCATCCCGTTGTCTACTACTACTGCCCCCTGGGGCCTCAGTACCTCCTAAAGGCACTCTATTTGTAGGAGAGACGTAACCATCTCCACTACGTAGACTCCTCTGCTGGCCTCCCCTTGGTCGGCCTCTTCCTCTAGACGACATTTTGGGGCTGCATTTGAAACTAAAGTTTCGTTAGCAGAAGCCCCTATGTTCTGACGAAAGAACCCTTGTCAGAATTGCTAAAAGAAAATAGTTCTGATACCAACTGTGACAGCCCAGATTTCGGCACCCTGAAACCCGTGCCATCAGCACGATCATCTTGACCGTGCCCCTTAGCTAAGCACGGAACACTGGTATATCAAGCATTGCAATAAAATAATAAACGAAATTTGCGGAATTTGAAACTATATTAATTAACTCTCCAAAAGACAGTTCTACCCTCATGCCTCTACATGAATGGAGAACCGATCCGAACCATCGATGATAGCAATCATCACGGATGGTTCGCCCCAAAAGAATAATCCCATATATATATATATATACATGGTTTAAACAGAATCAAGGCTTGACATACCAAGCCGTACAAAAACTCTCTCCAAAATCCCTCAAAGTGGCACAACGGAGTCCTCTAGAAGAAGTCCTCTGGAGGTGGCTCCAACTCTTCACCGGCCGCAAGGTCCAACTCGCCGGGATCAGCGTCTCCTGAAGCCGCGGCAGCTGCTAGTAGTGGACCTGCGACGTATAGTCTATAGGGTGAGCTACATCCTAGCTCAATAGGGAACAAACACGGTTGAACATATAAATTATAACTCACATATATTCCATGATATGCCATGCATGATGTATCTATGCAGTTGTTAATGAAACAGTTAAAAAGCATTTCGTTTTACTGTTGATTACTTATATTTTCATTTACTCATGAATGATGCTGAAAAGGCCAAAAGCAAAACTTAAACTTTCAACTTAAGTAATCCCGAGCAATATAGCATCGAGCCCCGATGAGATACCCATCATCGTCATCTATATAGACAGGTTTTAACGTATTCCCACAGGAATACAAATAGTACCAAGCCCTTTCCACAGGGATTGGTGGCGGTTTCACTTGTCTCAATCAACACCACAGGGTGTGCTTACTATGTCGGATAAGCCTCCATGGCAGCCTACGGTTTAGCGCCGTGTCGGTCACGGATATCCTGCCGTGTCGGTACCCTATCAAACCTCAAATAACAAAAATATCGATTGCCTTACATATAGTTATTCACCGTAAATGTGCTATCTTATATCGTTAGGCCCTATCAAACATGATTCAATCCTTGGATACATCCACAGGATGTATCCATTTACTTACATCACACGATGCTCTTATCTCTTACTTCTTCATCCCACGGGATGGCTCATTATGATTACTCTTATGGATGTCACACACACACTTCTCACAATTTCTTAAGAATTAACATTTGAATTGAATTCTATATCACTACATACATGCTCTTGTAAAATAAAGTACATGTTCAAGGTGTTCCCTACCTCAAGTCTTCATTTGATCATTGCATCAAGGTCCCACGTGGCTCATTGGGCACTAGTCCACACGTACTGGTACCACATAACAGGTGAAACACATCACAAAGGATGCAATAAAGGAGGTATAGGACCCTCCAAGAATCTTAAAGTCAAACCCAAAAGTCAACATAATTTATTTCAGTCGATTAATCAAATTCCAAAATCGATTAATCGAATCTGATTCGATTAATCGATTTCCAAAATCGATTAATCGAAAGTCAATATCGATTAATCAAAGCAATTTTGATTAATCAAAATTCTCCTTTTCGCAAAGTCGATTCTCAATTCGAACAGTCGAGTTTTCATTCGATTAATCGAATCCAATTTCGATTAATCGAAATTCTTCTTTTCGCAAAGTACTCACAGTTCGAACAGTCGAGTTTTCATTCGATTAATCGAATCCAATTTCGATTAATCGAAATTCTTCTTTTCGCAAAGTCGACTCTCAGTTTGAACAGTCGAGTTTCACAAGTTGATTAATCGATCCCAAATCGATTAATCAAAAACTAAAATCGATTAATCGAAATCCCATTTCGATTAGTCGATTTTTCCTTAAGTCAATTTCTCCAACCCCTGGGGTCCACTGGAGGTTCCCAGTCGATTAATCGATTCCCAAATCGATTAATCGAAATCCAAAGTCGATTAATCGAAATCAAATTCGATTAATCGAAATCGGGGTCCTCTGACCTTTCAACTTCCTGGCCAATTTCGATTAATCGAAACCCAATTTCGATTAATCGAAATTGTCAAATTCAGCCCCTTTCGAGCTGTTCTTCCCAATCTTTTTCCATACTTTTTCCTCTATTTTTCTAAGCCATTATCCTATGATTTAACCCACATTCAAACACAACTTAACCCCTATAATCTATGCATCTTATTTACGAAAAATTTTACCTTGAATAGATCTCAAGTTGATTTCAAATCAAATGGTTGGAAGGCTAGGGTTTCCAGCTTTTGTTCTAACAGATCCGCGTTGAATCCGGCTTTTATCTCTTGAATCCCCCCTCCAATCAGTTGCAATAACTCCTCTCCTACTTCTCTCTCTTTCTCTCTCTTCTTTACTCTCCTTCAACAACCAAAAATACACATCTAGGGTTATTAAACCCTTTTATCCTCTTTTCTCACTTGTGTGTTGAGCACATATACCGCGGTAGGTATATGCGACTTCACATTTACATCACACACTACATAATCACTCAAACTATCACATCTCGTCCGTTCATCACATTCTATGCTAACTCATGATCTCCTGATTGGTCAAACTTGTGACCAATCGGGCACGGATCCCAAGGTCATAGTTTAGCATGATTTTTCGGGCTATTACATCCTCCCCACCTTGGGAATTTTCGTCCTCGAAAATAACCCAAGGTTTGTCTGACTGGGTCTCTCTCGCTTCCCCCCCCCCCCACACTCTCAGGGGAGGTGGTCCAGTTGACTCAGACGTATATAAGTAGACACAATCACATGCATGGAACTCAAATTTTTGACGAAGGCAAACAATTAACACAAAAATTAAGCTTTTCCATTAATATCAAAAGTTTTACACAGTGCCAATAAAGTGGCATACAAGATATACATGTACACAATACATGACAGATACAAAAATAAAGAAAAGACTCATGCAGTCCCCTCGCCAGGCTGGTCCGGGTCTGGGTGGTCTCAGGTGGAGCCGGCTGCCGGTGTAGGCGCCGGTGCCGGCTGGTGGTGGTCGGCTGCAGCTCTCGTTGATGAGCGGATGTGGATGTGGAAGGAGCCGCGTCTGTGGTGGGATGGAAGACGGGTCCTCGATGGAAGGCGGTGCGTCCGGCCGTCCACTCCTCCTCCTGGGCGAGGTAGCGGCGGTAGTCGGTCAGGTAGATGTGGCGGAGGGTGTGGAAGAGTAGGAAGTCTATCCTCCGGTTCATCCTCTCATTGTTGGCCTCCATGCGAGCCAACACGTCCTCGATGGTAGGACCGGGTGGAGCGGCGCGTCGGCGGTAGGATGAGGTGGGTGTCGCGGGCGCAGAGTGTGCAGGTGGTGTCGGTGAGGTTGTGGTGTGGGAGGGAACCCTCTCCACGGATGGCTCTGCGGAAATAGGGTGTGCCCCACCCACGTGTGGGTCCTGCTGAGGTGGTGGGGGTGGTGGCGGTGCACGCTGCTGCTGCGGGGGCGGACCTGAGCTGGTAGGGTCCGCTTTTAGAAGGTGTAGAAGCGGGTCCATGAAGACTTTGTAAATGTCTTCACGGGATCTCGTAGCCCTCACCTCGTGAGGTGAGATGGTGTAGGATGGCTCGTGAGTAGCACTCCAACATGCTTGATATAAGACGAGCATAGGCATCTTTCTTGGGCCTCATGTTGCCCTTCATCAACTTCCCTTTGATGTATTTCATCCCCTAGGATGACCATCGTGGCCGAACCACCGGCCATGAAGGCGCGTAAAGTGCATGTTGCACTTTGTCCACGCGCTCGGTGTCGTGGTGCATCGGGTAGAGGTTGCACTTGATTATGGAATCAAGCATCCACATGTAGGGTGGAAGGTCAACCCTCTTAATCGATGATCCCGACCCTTCTTCCCGTTGGTCATCTGGTCATGACCTCCTCAAGCGGGGTTCCTCCTCGAAGGGTGGGAATAGGGTGGTCTTCGGGGTGAAATCGAGGTAACACTCGATTACCTCGTGGATGTGGCGACGAGTGATCGTATAGAGACGACCCTCGATCTTGGTTATAATACAATCATCGGTAGGGCCATCGGTCAGCCCTTGGTAAAAGAGTCTAACCAATCTAGGGTAGTATGAACCCCGGATTGGTTTGAGAAGGTTGCCGAGTCCGGCGTTGGTGAGGTAATTTCGAGCCCATTGGGTCTCGCCCGGTAAATCGGGATTGGTGAAAAGGGTAGGGTCTATGATATATTCGACCTCAAAGGTCTTTGCCGCCCACCATTCGTTTGGTTGTTCAACATTGGTGGGTGGTGGTGGCATGGGGGTGGACTCGCGGGAAGACTCGCGCGTAGACGCGCTCGTCGAACCGGAGGTGGTCTCCGATTCCGACGGTGATGGAGTCCTCACCGGCGATGGGGTAGGTGGTGGTGGCGCGGCGTTCTTACGCCTAACCGGTAGCATGGAGGTTGCCTTCTTCGAAGACAATCGGGTTTTAGGCGGCATATTGGGAAAATCTAGGGTTTTCTAATTCAAATTGGAGGAAAAAGTACAAATCTAGGGTTTACCTTAGGTTCCAATCCGAAATGAGGCGATCTCGGTCGGAGATCGGTGGAGAATGCGCAAAAACCCTAGCACGGATGGTCGGAGAGGAAGAAGAAGATGAAGCGCCAAAAAATCCCGAAGCAAGAAAATTTCGAATGGGGAATAAAATCCCCAATCATATATATATAGCCCGCGGCTCGATTAATCGAAATTTAGAATCGATTAATCGAGATTTCAAACTGAGTTAAGCCGCGTAAAATCGATTAATCGATTTCCCAAATCGATTAATCGAAAGTCAAATTCGATTAATCGAAACCATTTCGATTAATCGAAATCGTATCTATTTAAAATTTTTTAATTTTTAAGCTCACTGGCGCGAGCCATTTCGATTAATCGAAATTCCAAAATCGATTAATCGAAATTTACTTCGATTAATCGAAATCGTGGGGTAACTTCTAAAATATTAGGATTCATTAAGTATTCGATTAGTCGAAATCCATTTCGATTAGTCGAAATTTCAAAATCGATTAATCGAAATTCACTTCGATTAATCGAAATCGTCTATCTGACTTCATTTTCTTCCAAGTCCCATAAGTAAATCGATTAATCGAATTCAAATTCGATTAATCGAAATTCTCAAAATCGATTAGTCGATCCCAAATCGATTAATCGAGATTCTAACTCGATCAATCGAATTTGCCTTCTATGTATATTCTAACTCTCCTTTCAATTTCCAGTCACTGGTACATGCCAGTCGACTAATCGAACAAAATCGATTAATCGAAATTCCAAATCGATTAATCGATTTGAAATTCGATTAATCGGTTTTGCCCAAATTATGTAGATTGTCAATTTCTTTGGTTCTTTTACTACTTTTGACAATTTATGACAGATTGGATCAAATTTCCATTGGATTATAAGTATGGTGGAGATTTCACAAATATGTTTGTGGTTTACATTGAATTCTCACGTCGTTGGAAACAAGGCTGGATATTGTTCTCTCACATCGGCCTCTCGTTCCCAAGCAGCCTCTTCTTTAGGATGATTATTCCACCGAACAAGCACTAAGGGAATCACTTTAGTGCGCAGTACTTGTTCCTTTCGATCCAAGATTTCCACTGGTTCCTCTATCATGCTCATGTCCTCACACATCTCTATAGGTTGCTTTCCTAATACATGAGACGGATCGTTCACATACTTTCTGAGCATCGATATGTGGAAAACATTATGTACTCGATCAAACAGCGGTGGTAAACCAATGCGATATGCAACTTCGCCTACTCGTCCCAAAATTTCAAATGGTCCAACATAACATGGACTTAACTTCCCTCTCTTGCCAAATCTCATTACACCTTTCATAGGTGACACCTTCATGAACACATGCTCGCCCACTTTGTAGTCAACACTAGTCCGCTTCATATCGGCGTAACTTTTCTGTCTACTCTGTGCTGTTTTCAACCTTTCTCTGATAATTCGGACAACGGTAGCGTTGTCTTCAAGCAGTTTCGGTCCTAATACAAATTTCTCACCTGTTTCCTCCCAATTGAGGGGTGATTTGCATCGTCATCCATACAGAGCTTCATACGGTGCCATGCCAATGCTCGTTTGAAAACTGTTATTATATGCGAACTCGAGCATCGGTAGATACTCATCCCAGTATCCTTGCATATCAAGCATGCACGCCCTGAGCATGTCTTCTATTACTTGGTTCACTCGCTCTGTTTGTCCATCAGTTTGAGGATGAAAAGTCGAACTAAAGTCTAGTCGTGTTCCCATTCCTTCTTGAAATTTCTTCCAAAACTTGGACGTATATAGTGGATCACGATCTGAAACTATGCTGCTTGGAATCCCATGTAATCTTACAATCTCCTTCATGTATAAATCTGCCAGTCTTCCTGCCATATACGTAGTATTGTACGGCAAAAAGTGCGCTGATTTGGTCAATCGGTCTACGACGACCCAAATGGCATTGTGTCTCTTGGCAGTACGGGGTAATCCAACAATGAAATCCATTGAGATCGATTCCCACTTCCATTCTGGGATCGGTAAAGGTTGCAATAGTCCAGCAGGATGTCTATGATCAACCTTCACTTGTTGACAAGTCAAACATCGTGACACGTACTCGGCCACGTCTTGCTTCAGTCCTCTCCACCAGTAGTTCTTTTTCAAATCTTGGTACATTTTGGTGCTACCAGGGTGGATAGCATAATTTGACTTATGGGCCTCATCAAGAATCGTTCGTCTTAGATCGGCATTGTCCGGAATGCAGAGACGGCCTTTAAACAACAAGGAACCATCTTCTTTTACTGAGAAGTCCGACCCGATGCCTTCACTCACGTCTTGATGAATCTTTGTTAATGTCGGATCTTTCATCTGTAGATTGTGGATATGCTCAAATATCACTGGCTTTACTGATATGTTAGCCAAAAAGGATCCTGTGTCCTTTGACTCAATGTTCGCATCATAGAGTGCCAGGTCTTCCAATAATTTCCATCGGTGCATACCCAAAATCAAAGAAGCTAACTGAGCTGAACCTTTCCGACTCAGAGCATCGGCTACTACATTCGCCTTACCTGGATGGTATTGTATGGAGCAATCGTAATCCTTGAGGAATTCCATCCACCTGCGCTGTCTCATATTGAGTTCTTTCTGTGTAAACAGATATCGGAGGCTCTTATGATCGGTGAAAATTTCAAAAGTCTCACCATACAAGTAATGTCTCCAAATCTTCAAAGGCAAAATGAGCCGCCAGTTCAAGTCATGAGTCGGGTAATTTTTTCGTGTTCCTTCAACTCTTGATCCGTAGCTATCACCTTCTTGTGTTGGTTGAGCACACAACCAAGGCCATTGTATGATGCGTCATTGTGTACACGGCGTATCCTCCACCGCTTCAAGGAATCGCTATCGAGCCGGTGAGTCTCGTTTGAGTTCTTGAAAACTCTTCTCGCATGCCTCACTCCACTCAAACCTTGAATCTTTTTGTCGACTTTGTGAGAGGTCCCGATATCTTTGAAAACCCCTCAAGGAAAGGTCGATAATAGCCAGCTAACCCCAGAAAACTTCAGACTTCGGTCAGTGTCTTTGGTTGCTCCCATCTAACTACTGCTTCTATCTTAGCTGGATCTACCGTGACACCGTGCTTTGAGACGACTTGTCTCAAAAAGCTAACTTCTTCCAACCAAAACTCTCACTTGAGTTTGGCGTACAATTAGTGTTCACGTGGCGTCGTAGAGCAATCCTCAAATGTTCTTCGTGTTCCGTCTTGGATTTGGAGTATATCAAGATATCATCAACAAACACTACGACGCAGAGTCCAAGTGTGGTTTAAACACTCGGTTCGCAGATCCATAAACGACGAGCATTCGTTAATCCAAACGGCATCACAAGGAATTCATAGTGTCCATATCGTGTCCGGAAAATTTGTCTTCAATGTCCTCGCCTTTGACTGCAAGAATCGATGATACCGGATCTCAGGTCGATCTTGGAAAAATACTTTGCTCCTTGCAGTTTGTCGAATAGATCGTCTATTCTAGGCAAAGGGTAGCGGTTCTTCACAGTGAGTTTGTTCAATTGTCGATAGTCAATGCATAGCCGCATTGACCCATCCTTCTTCTTGACAAACAAGACCGGTGCTCTCCATGGAGACACGCTCGGTCTAACAAACCCCTTATCCATAAGTTCTTGTAGTTGTTCTTTCAACTCCTTTAACTCAGCGGGAGCCATTCTATAAGGTGCTTTTGAAATAGGCTCCGTTCCTGGTGCTAAGTCAATGGCGAATTCTACTTCTCTTTCTGGAGGTAATCCAGGCAATTCCTCTGGAAACACGTCAGCGAAGTCTCGCACAACTGCTATCTCAGAAATGTCATTCTTTTCTTCCTTGTCCTCCTTTAAGAAAGCTAAGTATCCACTGCAACCCTTTCTGATCATTTTCTCGGCCCTATCTGAGATCGGGTACAGATGACGACCTCACTCCTTGAAACCGAAATGATCTTCTTGTGTTGGGTCTGAAAATGACTACCTTGTTCTTGCAATCGACGGTCGCACAATGCTGCGCCAACCAGTCCATGCCAAGGATCACATCAAACCCTTGCATGTCTAACAGTATCAACTTTGCTTCTAGTTCATGCACCTCTAAGTCTCGAACTGCTACAATGATGGATTTGCAAGCTAACTCCGTGTCTACTAACTCTCCAGTCGGAATAGACACAGATAGGATGAAATCCAACGTCTCTGGAACAATCTTCATCTTCTTAGCGAAACGCAGAGTGACGAATGAGTGGGTAGACCCGGGGTCTATCAACACTCGAGCGTCATAACCACCGAAACATCCTTTTTCATATATATTTAGAGTACCTATAGTATACATACATACATACAATAATTTACACATCAATTTACACTCTTAATTCACATACCGCTTTTTGTATTGAGAAAAGAATCTATATAATTTCTAATGCATGCTCCTTCTCTATCTAAAATTTTAATGAAATGGAAATTTTCTTTAATAAAAAAAAATATCTCACCTTGGATGACGTCATGCACGTTCCTTGCTTCCTGAGCAGTGACTGCATAGGCTCTCCCCCGGACGATCGATTTCCTTGCTTGAATTGGTCGTGGTGCTGCAACTGAAACCGTCTTTCTCTTATCCGTCTCGGGGCAATCCTTGATCAAGTGGCCCACCTTGCCACATCGGAAACAGCCCCTAGTTCCCGATCTACAGTCCACCGTCCTATGAGGCTTGCCACACTTTGCGCAAGTCTCCCGAGGTGCAGAAGAAACAGTACGAGAACCCTGTGTAACAGTGGCGCCAGTAGACATGGCAGGGCTCTCATAGCGAATAGGTCTCCCCGACGCAAGTAATGGAAACCTCTGCTGGTGTTGTTGTTGTTGCCGTCTTCCTCAAACCCCTTGGAACTGTGGTCTCTGATTTTGGGCCATGAACCTCGGCTTTTTGTTCACCGGTTCGTAGTGTCCCGACCTTCCTTGTTCATTTCCTCCTCTCTGCTGCTCCCTCTGTCTATATCTATTTGTATTCTCCTCTTCAACTACCAGTGCTTTACTCATGACCTCTTCATAGGTCCTCAGTTGAAATGGAGCTACGCCTCCCCTAACCTCAGGCTTCAAACCTTGCTGAAACCTCTTGGACTTCATCACTTGATGGCGAGCGTAATCCGAGCAAAGCAGACAAGTCGTAGAAACTCTACCCCGTATTCTCTCACTGTCATTCTCCCTTGTACTAACTGCAAAAATTGTATCTCGAGCTGGTTCCTCACCACTTCTGGAAAATATTGTTTGTTGAACTCCTCAACAAACTCCTCCCAAGTCCAAGGCAACTCTGGGGTCTCCACGAGCGAGTCCGTATCACGGACTTCCACCAAGGCCCAGCCTCCCCATCCAACATGTAAGCTGCCCATCTTCACACTCTCATCTTCCGCACGCCACTTTCTCCATCTCCATCAACCAGTTCTCAGCGGCCATTGTGTCTGCCTGCCCAGAAAATGAAGGAGGTCTCATCCTCCTAAACTCTGTAAATGATGAGGGCACAGGCAACGCAGGTCCTACAGGTGGTGTAGGTGGCTGCTGTTCTCTTGATGCATGAGCTGCAAAGGATGCCGCTTGTTGTGCCATGGCAGCTGCCATAGTCTCCATAGTGTGCATCATCCTTTGTCGCTCTTCTCTGTCCTCTTGTCTTTCTCTCAATCTTTCTTGTTCTCTTAGATCTTGATCTTGATGATCTCGATCTTCTTCATCCCGTTGTCTACTACTACTGCCCCCTGGGGCCTCAGTACCTCCTAAAGGCACTCTATTTGTAGGAGAGACGTAACCATCTCCACTACGTAGACTCCTCTGCTGGCCTCCCCTTGGTCGGCCTCTTCCTCTAGACGACATTTTGGGGCTGCATTTGAAACTAAAGTTTCGTTAGCAGAAGCCCCTATGTTCTGACGAAAGAACCCTTGTCAGAATTGCTAAAAGAAAATAGTTCTGATACCAACTGATGGCCGGATTTGACACCACAAACCCGTGCCATCAAGACGATCATCTTGGCCGTGCCCTTAGCTGCTACGGAACACGGTATATCAAGCATTGCAATAAAATAATAAACGAAATTTGCGAATTTGAAACTATATTAATTAACTCTCAAAAGACGGTTCTACCCTCATGCCTCTACATGAATGGAGAATCCGATCCAACCATCGATGATAGCAATCATCACGAATGGTTCGCCCCAAAAGAATAATCCCATATATATATATACATGGTTTAAACAGAATCAAGGCTTGACATACCAAGCCGTACAAAACTCTCTCTAAAATCCCTCAAAGTGGCACAACGGAGTCCTCTAGAAGAAGTCCTCTGGAGGTGGCTCCAACTCTTCACCGCAAGAAGGTCCAACTCACGGATCGGCGTCTCTGAGCCGTGCTAGTAGTGGACCTGCGACGTATAGTCTATAGGGTGAGCTACATCCTAGCTCAATAGGGAACAAACACGGTTGAACATATAAATTATAACTCACATATATTCCATGATATGCCATGCATGATGTATCTATGCAGTTAATGATGAAACAGTTAAAAAGCATTTCGTTTCTTGTTGATTACTTATATTTTCATTTACTCATGAATGATCTTTGAGAAGGCCTAAAGCAAAACTTAAACTTTCAACTTAAGTAATCCCGAGCAATATATATAGCATCGAGCCCGATGAGATACCCATCATCGTCATCTATATAGCAGTTTTAAATGTATTCCACAGGAATACAAATAGTACCAAGCCCCTTTCCACGGGATTGGTGGCGGGGTTTCACTTGTCTCAATCAACACCCACTGGTGTGCTTACTATGTCTGGATAAGCCTCCGTCTGCGGCCTACGGATTGGTATCACCTCGGTCACCTCAAATAACAAAAATATCGATTGCCTTACATATAGTTATTCACCAGGTAAATGTGCTATCTTATATCGGTTAGGCCTCATCAAACATGATTCAATCTTGGATACATCCCTGGGATGTATCCATTTACTTGCATCACACCTGATGCTCTTATCTCTTTACTTCTTCATCCCCTGGGGATGGCTCATTATGATTACTCTTATGGATGTCACACACACACACTTCTCACAATTTCTTAAGAATTAACATTTGAATTGAATTCTATATCACTACATACATGCTCTTGTAAAATAAAGTACATGTTCAAGGTGTTCCCTACCTCAAGTCTTCATTTGATCATTGCATCAAGGTCCCACGTGGCTCATTGTGCACTAGTCCACACGTACCACCTATGGTACCACATAACAGGTGAAACACATCACAAAGGATGCAATAAAGGAGGTATAGGACCCTCCAAGAATCTTAAAGTCAAACCCAAAAGTCAACATAATTTATTTCAGTCGATTAATCAAATTCCAAAATCGATTAATCGAATCTGATTCGATTAATCGATTTCCAAAATCGATTAATCGAAAGTCAATATCGATTAATCGAAGCAATTTTGATTAATCAAAATTCTCCTTTTCGCAAAGTCGATTCTCAATTCGAACAGTCGAGTTTTCATTCGATTAATCGAATCCAATTTCGATTAATCGAAATTCTTCTTTTCGCAAAGTACTCACAGTTCGAACAGTCGAGTTTTCATTCGATTAATCGAATCCAATTTCGATTAATCGAAATTCTTCTTTTCGCAAAGTCGACTCTCAGTTTGAACAGTCGAGTTTCACAAGTTGATTAATCGATCCCAAATCGATTAATCAAAAACTAAAATCGATTAATCGAAATCCCATTTCGATTAGTCGATTTTTCCTTAAGTCAATTTCTCCAACCCCTGGGGTCCACTGGAGGTTCCCAGTCGATTAATCGATTCCCAAATCGATTAATCGAAATCCAAAGTCGATTAATCGAAATCAAATTCGATTAATCGAAATCGGGGTCCTCTGACCTTTCAACTTCCTGGCCAATTTCGATTAATCGAAACCCAATTTCGATTAATCGAAATTGTCAAATTCAGCCCCTTTCGAGCTGTTCTTCCCAATCTTTTTCCATACTTTTTCCTCTATTTTTCTAAGCCATTATCCTATGATTTAACCCACATTCAAACACAACTTAACCCTATTATCTTTGCATCTTATTTTCGAAAAATTTTACCTTGAATAGATCTCAAGTTGATTTCAAATCAAATGGTTGGAAGGCTAGGGTTTCGAGCTTTTGTTCTAACAGATCCGCGTTGAATCCGGCTTTCATCTCCTGAATCCCCCCTCCAATCAGTTGCAATAACTCCTCTCCTACTTCTCTCTCTCTCTTTACTCTCCTTCAACAACCAAAATACACATCTAGGGTTATTAAACCCTTTTATCCTCTTTTCTCACTTGTGTTGAGCACATATACCGCGGTAGGTATATGCGACTTCACATTTACATCACACACTACATAATCACTCAAACTATCACATCTCGTTCGTTCATCACATTCTATGCTAACTCATGATCTCCTGATTGGTCAAACTTGTGACCAATCGGGCACGGATCCCAAGGTCATAGTTTAGCATGATTTTTCGGGCTATTACATCCTCCCCACCTTGGGAATTTTCGTCCTCGAAAATAACCCAAGGTTTGTCTGACTGGGTCTCTCTCGCTTCCCCCCCCCCCCACACTCTCAGGGGAGGTGGTCCAGTTGACTCATTTATATAAGTAGACACAATCACATGCATGGAACTCAAATTTTTGACGAAGGCAAACAATTAACACAAAAATTAAGCTTTTCCATTAATATCAAAAGTTTTACACAGTGCCAATAAAGTGGCATACAAGATATACATGTACACAATACATGACTGATACAAAAATAAAGAAAAGACTCATAACTCAAGCCGGGTCCTAGGTGATCGGGTCTGGGCATGCTCCATCAGGTAGGCGTCTGCGGTGGGTGGCTGTCCAGGCTGGAGCTGGCCTGGGTGGCTGGCGAGGCGGATGTGGATGTGGAGGGAAGCGTCTGTGGTGGGATGGAAGACGGGTCCTCGATGGAAGGCGTGCGTCTGCCGTCCATTCTTCTTGGCGGCATGTAGTGTGTGGTGGGTAGATGTGGCGGAGGTGTGGAAACAGGAAATCTATCCTCCTGTTCATCCTCTCATTGTTGGCCTCCATGCGAGCCAACACGTCCTCGATGGTAGGACCGGGTGGAGGGGCGCGTCGGCGGGAGGATGAGGTGGGTGTCGGGCGCGAGGTGTGTGGTGTCGGTGAGGTTGTGGTGTGGGAGGGAACCCTCTCCACGGATGGCTCTGCGGAAATAGGGTGTGCCCCACCCACGTGTGGGTCCTGCTGAGGTGGTGGGGGTGGTGGCGGTGCTACTGCTGCGGCTGCTGGGGCGGGAGCGGGACCCGGAGCTGGTAGGGTCCGCTTTAGAAGGTTGTAGCTACGGGTCCATGAAGACTTTGTAAATGTCTTCACGGGATCCGTAGCCCTCACCTCGTGAGGTGAGATGGTGTAGGATGGCTCGTCGGAGTAGCACTCCAACATGCTTGATATAAGACGAGCATAGGGCATCTTTTCTTTGGGCCTCATGTTGCCCTTCATCAACTTCCCTTTGATGTATTTCATCCCCTCTAGGATGACCATGGCGTCAACCACCGCCACAGAAGGCGCGTAAAGTGCATGTTGCACTTTGTCCACGCTCGTGTCGTGGCGCATCGGGTAGAGGTTGCACTTTTATTATGGAATCAAGCATCCACATGTAGGGTGGAAGGTCAACCCTCTTAATCGATGATCGACCCTTCTTCCCGTTGGTCATACGGTCATGACCTCCTCAAGCGGGTTCCTCCTCAAGGGTGGGAATAGGGTGGTCTTGGGTGAAATCGAGGTAACATTAAGCACCTCATGGATGTGGCGACGAGTGATCGTATAGAGACGACCCTCGATCTTGGTTATAATACAATCATCGGTAGGGCCATCGGTCAGCCCTTGGTAAAAGAGTCTAACCAATCTAGGGTAGTATGAACCCCGGATTGGTTTGAGAAGGTTGCCGAGTCCGGCGTTGGTGAGGTAGTTCCGAGCCCAATGGGTCTCGCCCGGCACATCGGGATTGGTGAAAAGGGTAGGGTCTATGATATATTCGACCTCAAAAGTCTGTGCCGCCCACCATTCGCTTGGTTGTTCAACATTGGTGGGTGGTGGTGGCATGGGGGTGGACTCGCGGGAAGACTCGCGCGTAGATGCGCTCGTCGAACCGGAGGTGGTCTCCGATTCCGACGGTGATGGAGTCCTCGCCGGTGATGGGGTAGGTGGTGGTGGTGCGGCGTTCTTACGCCTAACCGGTAGCATGGAGGTTGCCTTCTTCGAAGACAATCGGGTTTTGAAGCGGCATATTGGGAAAATCTAGGGTTTTCTAATTCAAATTGGAGGAAAAAGTACAAATCTAGGGTTTACCTTAGGTTCCAATCCGAAATGAGGCGATCTCGGTCGGAGATCGGTGGAGAATGCGCAAAAACCCTAGCACGGATGGTCGGAGAGGAAGAAGAAGATGAAGCGCCAAAAAATCCTCAAGCAAGAAATTTGAATGGGGAATAAAATCCCCAATCATATATATATATAGCCTCTCGATTAATCGAAATTTAGAATCGATTAATCGAGATTTCAAACTGAGTTAAGCCGCGTAA
Organism: Chloranthus sessilifolius; assembly: GCA_021018995.1. Classification (NCBI taxonomy): domain Eukaryota; kingdom Viridiplantae; phylum Streptophyta; class Magnoliopsida; order Chloranthales; family Chloranthaceae; genus Chloranthus; species Chloranthus sessilifolius. The sequence continues at coordinate 77,703,678 of CM037597.1, read as the reverse complement.
AATCGATTAATCGATTTCCCAAATCGATTAATCGAAAGTCAAATTCGATTAATCGAAACCATTTCGATTAATCGAAATCGTATCTATTTAAAATTTTTTAATTTTTAAGCTCACTGGCGCGAGCCAGTCGATTAATCGAAATCCATTTCGATTAATCGAAATTCCAAAATCGATTAATCGAAATTTACTTCGATTAATCGAAATCGTGGGGTAACTTCTAAAATATTAGGATTCATTAAGTATTCGATTAGTCGAAATCCATTTCGATTAGTCGAAATTTCAAAATCGATTAATCGAAATTCACTTCGATTAATCGAAATCGTCTATCTGACTTCATTTTCTTCCAAGTCCCATAAGTAAATCGATTAATCGAATTCAAATTCGATTAATCGAAATTCTCAAAATCGATTAGTCGATCCCAAATCGATTAATCGAGATTCTAACTCGATCAATCGAATTTGCCTTCTATGTATATTCTAACTCTCCTTTCAATTTCCAGTCACTGGTACATGCCAGTCGACTAATCGAACAAAATCGATTAATCGAAATTCCAAATCGATTAATCGATTTGAAATTCGATTAATCGGTTTTGCCCAAATTATGTAGATTGTCAATTTCTTTGGTTCTTTTACTACTTTTGACAATTTATGACAGATTGGATCAAATTTCCATTGGATTATAAGTATGGTGGAGATTTCACAAATATGTTTGTGGTTTACATTGAATTCTCACGTCGTTGGAAACAAGGCTGGATATTGTTCTCTCACATCGGCCTCTCGTTCCCAAAGTAGCCTCTTCTTTTAGGATGATTATTCCACGAACAAGCACTAAGGGAATCACTTTAGTCGCGATACTTGCTCTTTTCGATCCAAGATTTCCCTTTGGTTCCTCTATCATGCTCATGTCCTCACACATCTCTATAGGTTGCTTTCCTAATACATGAGGCGGATCATTCACATACTTTTCGAGCATCGATATGTGGAAAACATTATGTACTTTCGATCAAATGCGGTGGTAAACCAATGCGATATGCAACTTCGCCTACTCGTCCCAAAATTTCAAATGGTCCAACATAACATGGACTTAACTTCCCTCTCTTGCCAAATCTCATTACACCTTTCATAGGTGACACCTTCATGAACACATGCTCGCCCACTTTGTAGTCAACACTAGTCCGCTTCATATCGGCGTAACTTTTCTGTCTACTCTGTGCTGTTTTCAACCTTTCTCTGATAATTCGGACAACGGTAGCGTTGTCTTCAAGCAGTTTCGGTCCTAATACAAATTTCTCACCTGTTTCCTCCCAATTGAGGGGTGATTTGCATCGTCATCCATACAGAGCTTCATACGGTGCCATGCCAATGCTCGCTTGCTTTATTATATGCGAACTCGAGCATCGGTAGATACTCATCCCAGTATCCTTGCATATCAAGCATGCACGCCCTGAGCATGTCTTCTATTACTTGGTTCACTCGCTCTGTTTGTCCATCAGTTTGAGGATGAAAAGTCGAACTAAAGTCTAGTCGTGTTCCCATTCCTTCTTGAAATTTCTTCCAAAACTTGGACGTATATAGTGGATCACGATCTGAAACTATGCTGCTTGGAATCCCATGTAATCTTACAATCTCCTTCATGTATAATCTGCGGTCTTCTGCCATATATAGTATTGATATCGGCAAAAGTCTGATTTGGTCAATCGGTCTCTGACGACCCAAATGGCATTGTGTCTCTTGGCGATGCGGGTAATCCAACAATGAAATCCATTGAGATCGATTCCCACTTCCATTACGGGATCGGTAAAGGTTGCAATAGTCCGGGATGTCTATGATCAACCTTCACTTGTTGACAAGTCAAACATCGTGACACATACTCGCCACGCGTCTTGTTTGATCCTCTCCACCGGTATTCTTTTTCAAATCTTGGTACATTTTCGTGCTACCAGGGTGTATAGTATAATTTGACTTATGGGCCTCATCAAGAATCGTTCGTCTTAGATCGGCATTGTCCGGAATGCAGAGACGGCCTTTAAACAACAAGGAACCATCTTCTTTTACTGAGAAGTCCGACCCGATGCCTTCACTCACGTCTTGATGAATCTTTGTTAATGTCGGATCTTTCATCTGTAGATTGTGGATATGCTCAAATATCACTGGCTTTACTGATATGTTAGCCAAAAAGGATCCTGTGTCCTTTGACTCAATGTTCGCATCATAGAGTGCCAGGTCTTCCAATAATTTCCATCGGTGCATACCCAAAATCAAAGAAGCTAACTGAGCTGAACCTTTCCGACTCAGAGCATCGGCTACTACATTCGCCTTACCTGGATGGTATTGTATGGAGCAATCGTAATCCTTGAGGAATTCCATCCACCTGCGCTGTCTCATATTGAGTTCTTTCTGTGTAAACAGATATCGGAGGCTCTTATGATCGGTGAAAATTTCAAAAGTCTCACCATACAAGTAATGTCTCCAAATCTTCAGTGCAAAAATGACTGCTGCCAGTTCCAAGTCATGAGTCGGGTAATTTTTCTCGTGTTCCTTCAACTGTCTTGATCCGTAAGCTATCACCTTCTTGTGTTGGTTGAGCACACAACCAAGGCCATTGTATGATGCGTTGTCAGACAGCGTATCCTCCTTGCTGAAGGAATTCGCGTTTTGAGTTCTTGAAAACTCTTCTCTGCCTCACTCACTCAAACCTTGAATCTTTTTCCTTTGTGAGAGGTCCCGATATCTTTGAAAACCCTCAACGAAACGTCGATAATAGCTGCTAAGCCCGAAAACTTCGGACATCATCCTTTGGTTGCTCCCATTTAACTACTGCTTCTATCTTTGCTGGATCTACCGTGACACCGTGCTTTGAGACGACATGTCCCAAAAAGCTAACTTCTTCCAACCAAAACTCACACTTGCTGAGTTTGGCGTACAATTGGTGTTCACGTAGCGTCTGTAGAGCAATCCTCAAATGTTCTTCGTGTTCCGTCTTGGATTTGGAGTATATCAGTATATCATCAACAAACACTACGACGCAGGAGTCCAAGTGTGGTTTAAACACTCGGTTCATCAGATCCATAAACGACGCCGGAGCATTCGTTAATCCAAACGGCATCACAAGGAATTCATAGTGTCCATATCGTGTCCGGAAGTCGCCTTCAATGTCCTCACTTTGACTTGAATCGATGATACCCAGATCTCAGGTCGATCTTGGAAAAATACTTTGCTCCTTGCAGTTTGTCGAATAGATCGTCTATTCTAGGCAAAGGGTAGCGGTTCTTCACAGTGAGTTTGTTCAATTGTCGATAGTCAATGCATAGCCGCATTGACCCATCCTTCTTCTTGACAAACAAGACCGGTGCTCTCCATGGAGACACGCTCGGTCTAACAAACCCCTTATCCATAAGTTCTTGTAGTTGTTCTTTCAACTCCTTTAACTCAGCGGGAGCCATTCTATAAGGTGCTTTTGAAATAGGCTCCGTTCCTGGTGCTAAGTCAATGGCGAATTCTACTTCTCTTTCTGGAGGTAATCCAGCAATTCCTCCGAAACACGTCAAAAGTCTCGCATAACCGCAATGTCATTCTTTTCTTCCTTGTCCTCCTTTAAGAAAGCTAAGTATCCTTTGCAACCCTTCTCGATCATTTTTTCGGCCCTCATCTTTGAGATCGATTACGCATGATGACCTCACTCCTTGAAACCGAAATGATCTTCTTGTGTTGGGTCCGAAAATGACTACCTTGTTCTTGCAATCGACGCACACACAATCTGCGTCCATGCCAAGGATCACATCAAACCCTTGCATGTCTAAGATCAACTTTGCTTCTAGTTCATGCACTTCTAAGTCTTGGACTACTACGATGATGGATTTGCAAGCTAACTCCGTGTCTACTAACTCTCCAAATGGAATAGACACGATGATGACGAAATCCAACGTCATCTTCTTAGCGAAACGTGGAGTAACGAATGAGTGGGTAGACCCGGTCTATCAACACTCGGCGTCCATAACCTTTTCATATATATTTAGAGTACCTATAGTATACATACATACATACAATAATTTACACATCAATTTACACTCTTAATTCACATACCGCTTTTTGTATTGAGAAAAGAATCTATATAATTTCTAATGCATGCTCCTTCTCTATCTAAAATTTTAATGAAATGGAAATTTTCTTTAATAAAAAAAAATATCTCACCTTGGATGACGTCATGCACGTTCCTTGCTTCCTGAGCAGTGACTGCATAGGCTCTCCCCCGGACGATCGATTTCCTTGCTTGAATTGGTCGTGGTCTTTGAATCAAACCGTCTTTCTCTTTATCCGTCTCGGCAATCCTTGATCAAGTGGCCCACCTTGCCACATCGGAAACAACCCCTAGTTCGATCTACACCACGTCCTATGAGGCTTGCCACACTGCAAGTCTCCGAGGTGCGGAAGAAATGCACGAGAACCCTGTGTAACAGTGGCGCCAGTAGACATGGCAGGGCTCTCATAGCGAATAGGTCTCCCCGACGCAAGTAATGGAAACCTCTGCTGGTGTTGTTGTTGTTGCGCCGGTCTTCCGAAACCCCCTTGGAACTGTGGTCTCTGATTTTGGGCCATGAACCTCGGCTTTTTGTTCACCGGTTCATAGGTCCCCGTCCTTCCTTGTTCATTTCCTCCTCTCTGCTGCTCTCTCTGTCGATATCTATTTGTATTCTCCTCTTCTCAACTACCAAGCTTGCTCATGACCTCTTCATAGGTCCTCGGCTGAAATGGAGCTACTCCTCCCTAACCTCAGGCTTCAAACCTTGCTGAAACCTCTTGGACTTCATCACTTCAGTAGCGACGTAATCCGGAGCAAAACGGGCAAGTCGTAGAAACTCTACCCCATATTCTCTCACTGTCATTCTCCCTTGTACTAACTGCAAAAATTGTATCTCAAGCTGGTTCCTCACCACTTCTGGAAAATATTGTTTGTTGAACTCCTCAACAAACTCCTCCCAAGTCCAAGGCAACTCTGGGGTCTCCTGAGCCCGAGTCCGTATCACGGACTTCCACCAAGGCCCAGCCTCCCCATCCAACATGTAAGCTGCCCATCTCACACTCTCATCTTCCGTGCACGTCAGCACGCTAAAGACTTTCTCCATCTCCATCAACCAGTTCTCAGCGGCCATTGTGTCTGCCTGCCCAGAAAATGAAGGAGGTCTCATCCTCCTAAACTCTGTAAATGATGAGGGCACAGGCAACGCAGGTCCTACAGGTGGTGTAGGTGGCTGCTGTTCTCTTGATGCATGAGCTGCAAAGGATGCCGCTTGTTGTGCCATGGCAGCTGCCATAGTCTCCATAGTGTGCATCATCCTTTGTCGCTCTTCTCTGTCTTCTTGTCTTTCTCTCAATCTTTCTTGTTCTCTTAGATCTTGATCTTGATGATCTCGATCTTCTTCATCCCGTTGTCTACTACTACTGCCCCCTGGGGCCTCAGTACCTCCTAAAGGCACTCTATTTGTAGGAGAGATGTAATCATCTCCACTACGCAAACTCCTTTGATGGCCTCCCCTTGGTCGGCCTCTCCCTCTAGAGAGACATTTTTGCATTTGAAACTAAAGTTTCGTTAGCAGAAGCCCCTATGTTCTGACGAAAGAACCCTTGTCAGAATTGCTAAAAGAAAATAGCTCTGATACCAACTGTGACAGCCCGGATTTCGGCACCCCGAAACCCGTGCCATCAGCACGATCATCTTGACCGTGCCCCTTAGCTAAGCACGGAACACTGGTATATCAAGCATTGCAATAAAATAATAAACGAAATTGCGGAATTTGAATCTATATTAATTAACTCTCCAAAAGACAGTTCTACCTCATGCCTCTACATGAATGGAGAACCGATCCAACCATCGATGATAGCAATCATCATGGATGGTTCGCCCAAGAATAATCCCATATATATATATATATACATGGTTTAAATAAATCAAGGCTTGACATACCAAGCCATACAAAAACTCTCTCAAAATCCTCAAAGTGGCGAAGAAGTCCTCTGGAGGTGGCTCCAACTCTTCACCGGCCGCAAGGTCCGACTCGCCGGGATCAGCGTCTCCTGAAGCCGCTGCTAGTAGTGGACCGGGTGAGCTACATCCTAGCTCAATGGGGAAGAAACAGGCTTGAACATATGGATTATAACTGGCATATATTCCATGATATGCGATGCATAATGTATCTATGCAGTTGTTAATGAAACAGTTGAAAGCATTTCGTTTTACTCTTGGTTACTTATATTTTCATTTACTCATGAATGATGCTGAGAAGGCCTAAAGCAAAACTTAAACTTTCAACTTAAGTAATCCCCGCGCAATATAGCATCGAGCCCCGGTGGGATACCCCTCATCGTCATCTATATAGCCAGTTTTATCCGTATTCCACGAATACAAATAGTACCAAGCCCCTTTCCACGGGATTGGTGGCGGGTTTCACTTGTCTCAATCAACACCCACAGGGTGTGCTTACTTCTGTCTGGATAAGCCTCGCATCGCCTCTGATTAGCCGTATCGGTCACGGATATCCTGCCGTGTCAGTCGTGGATATCCCGCCACGTCGGTGGGGTACCCTATCAAACCTCAAATAATAAAAATATCGGTGCCTTACATATAGTTATTCACCGTGTAAATGTGCTATCTTATATCAGTTAGGCCCTATCAAACATGATTCAATCCTTGGATACATCCCTGGGATGTATCCATTTACTTGCATCACACCTGATGCTCTTATCTCTTTACTTCTTCATCCCCTGGGGATGGCTCATTATGATTACTCTTATGGATGTCACACACACACACTTCTCACAATTTCTTAAGAATTAACATTTGAATTGAATTCTATATCACTACATACATGCTCTTGTAAAATAAAGTACATGTTCAAGGTGTTCCCTACCTCAAGTCTTCATTTGATCATTGCATCAAGGTCCCACGTGGCTCATTGTGCACTAGTCCACACGTACCACCTATGGTACCACATAACAGGTGAAACACATCACAAAGGATGCAATAAAGGAGGTATAGGACCCTCCAAGAATCTTAAAGTCAAACCCAAAAGTCAACATAATTTATTTCAGTCGATTAATCAAATTCCAAAATCGATTAATCGAATCTGATTCGATTAATCGATTTCCAAAATCGATTAATCGAAAGTCAATATCGATTAATCAAAGCAATTTTGATTAATCAAAATTCTCCTTTTCGCAAAGTCGATTCTCAATTCGAACAGTCGAGTTTTCATTCGATTAATCGAATCCAATTTCGATTAATCGAAATTCTTCTTTTCGCAAAGTACTCACAGTTCGAACAGTCGAGTTTTCATTCGATTAATCGAATCCAATTTCGATTAATCGAAATTCTTCTTTTCGCAAAGTCGACTCTTCGCTTGAATAAATGAGTTTCACAAGTTGATTAATCGATTCCCAAATCGATTAATCAAAACTAAATCGATTAATCGAAATCCCATTTCGATTAGTCGATTTTCCTTAAGTCAATTTCTCCAACCCCTGGGGTCCACTGGAGGTTCCCAGTCGATTAATCGATTCCCAAATCGATTAATCGAAATCCAAAGTCGATTAATCGAAATCAAATTCGATTAATCGAAATCGGGGTCCTCTGACCTTTCAACTTCCTGGCCAATTTCGATTAATCGAAACCCAATTTCGATTAATCGAAATTGTCAGATTCAGCCCCTTTCGAGCTGTTCTTCCCAATCTTTTTCCATACTTTTTCCTCTATTTTTCTAAGCCATTATCCTATGATTTAACCCACATTCAAACACAACTTAACCCCTATAATCTATGCATCTTATTTACGAAAATTTTTACCTTGAATAGATCTCAAGTTGATTTCAAATCAAATGGTTGGAAGGCTAGGGTTTCCAGCTTTTGTTCTAACAGATCCGCGTTGAATCCGGCTTTTATCTCTTGAATCCCCCCTCCAATCAGTTGCAATAACTCCTCTCCTACTTCTCTCTCTTTCTCTCTCTTCTTTACTCTCCTTCAACAACCAAAAATACACATCTAGGGTTATTAAACCCTTTTATCCTCTTTTCTCACTTGTGTGTTGAGCACATATACCGCGGTAGGTATATGCGACTTCACATTTACATCACACACTACATAATCACTCAAACTATCACATCTCGTCCGTTCATCACATTCTATGCTAACTCATGATCTCCTGATTGGTCAAACTTGTGACCAATCGGGCACGGATCCCAAGGTCATAGTTTAGCGTGATTTTTTGGGCTATTACACGATGTATTTCACATGTCTATGCTAAGGAAGTACGTTCGTGCTCCAACCAATGTGTTGAATTATCAGCCACTGGATATTCAAGAAGAGTTAACAATGACTGAAGAGTCAGCTTAGATATTGGATCACAAATCTTGAGAAAAACAACATATTCCACTTATATGGAAGAATCACGGTTCTCATGAGGCTATCTGGGAATGCGACGCTAATATTCGCACTCAGTAATTTCCCTAAGGTACATCATTTATTAAATTTGTTCGAATAACTTACTACATATGATATATATAAAAATTTTGTATGCATTACCTGTATAATTCTACATAAATTAGAGGTAGAGAAATCAATGGGTATTAGATTATGATGCATTATATATTGGCACCTAAGACTCTACATGATTCAGTTTACTGTATATTGTTCTAAATTTGTTATATGTTTATTTTATTATACTTTATGACCTAGTTATGTTTATCCTATCTTATAATGGGATATGCCTTTAACATCTAACCAAATCTGCTCTCACTTTCCCTGCCTTTATTTTATTTTCGAGGACGAAAATCCCTTAAGTAGGGGAGAGTGTAACAGCTGCCACATTCTGATCCTGACAATATCAAGTACGGACTCGAGTAGGGTCAAGCTTGTGCCAAAAATGAGACATAAAGAATTGATTTAGAATTTGAATGATGACTGTTAATAGTGGAACTTTTGTGGCCCAGTATGAATTATTAAGTAAAACAATGGTTTCATATATATGGAGCCCTCCTTCAAGATGAAAATTTCGTAACACAATTTTAAATAATGAATAGGACTGCTTGAAACTGAGGGGTGTCAACCCTTTGACCCAAAACCCATCAGTGCATATAAAGCATGTGCCTTGCCTCGGCAAGCAAAATAAGTTGCCTCGGCAACTGAGGCAAGCAAAAATGTAACAGATGGCCTACTCACAAACTCACCCTAAGTAGCAGATAACGGGACAAGAATGCCATAGATCTGAACCACAAATGTGGTCCCACATAGCTTATTTCATTATTAAGGCTAGCCCAGCTAGCTTATACACTATATCTGTAAATATAGTTTAGTTATCTTTTATGGTGTACATGAGACAAAATAGACCAGCTTAGTTTTTTTTTTTCAAATAAACCAAGTGACTTTAAATTAAATTAATTAACTTATACCTGAGTGAGGCTATATGGGTTTTATATGAGAAATAAAACCCATCTCACTTATACCTTAAGACCTTGTTCTAATAAGATACAAGAGATTTGATGGTTTTGTTTTTTATGCAATACACTACATATGTAGTGTTGGGTTACATCGGATTGTAACCTCTTATAGCTAATAAGCTACTTGCAAGATAACTTCGCTCCACCTTCGCTCCACGACTCCAATGAGTCATTGCTCGCTTCATGCACGCAAGGTACAGCTCCTCCGTTACAAAAATAACATAGTTTACTTCATTTTCTGGGTTATAATCCTGCTACATAAAACTGAAACCGATAAGCAATCTTAGTTATATGTAAGAAAGCTACACCACTTTGAACCCTTGTACATTTCCCTGAGCATTTTAGAACTAAAACAACGATCAACCAATGAAAATCAGTTCTCCGATATCAAGTGTTGTGCACTACGTTGGCATCATTAGTAGTCCATCTGTGAATCGATAAAAAGGTAAGCATGAAGCGCCTTCCTAAATTAAAAATAGCATATAAAGGATTCGAGTTATTACTCTAGGGTATGGATTCTATCATCAACAAAATGAAATAGATCCTGCTAAGATAAGTAGCAATGGATATACTGATTTTCTCTGCAGGCCTGATAAACTAAGCTATATGGCTGCAAATTTCAGATTATTACTTCATGATATCTATAAATTTAGATAGATATGTATTCAAAATATATATACATACATATATATATATATATATATATATATATATATATATATATATATATATATATATATAAAACAAAACAAAGCTACAAAAATAATCACAAGACCAAGAAGAAGACCTACGTGAAGCCCGGCAAGCAAGGCTTGCCGCGGCAACCTCAAGGGGCTGCCGCGGCAAGACCCTCTGCTGAGTGGCTTGCCGCGGCAACCTCAAAGGGTTGCCTCGGCAAGGTTCTTGCTGCGGCAAGCCTTATGTGTTGCCGCGACAACCCCTATGCTCAGACCACTATGTGGTATTTTGGTTATAGCTTTTGACCCCGACCTCCAAATGGCACGATTCCTGATGCGTTGGAAAGTAGACAACGAGACCTACAATTTTTATGAAGGAACTAATTTCTGAATCCAACGTTTAAGGGGTCAAATATTAGTGACAGGTCACGGAAACATGCAACTATAAAGCTTGTCGCGGCAACAGTATACTCAGACTACTATGTAGTATTTTAATCATATCTTTTGATTCCAAACTTGGATTGACACAATTCTTGATGCGTTGGAAAGGAAACAATGAGCCTTACAACTTTCATGAAGGAACCAATTTCTGAATCCAATGTTTAAAGGGTCAAAAAGTAGTGACAAGTCACGGTAACATGCAACTGCAAAGCTTGCCGCGGCAACCTATGTTGCTTGCCGCGGCAACCTATGTTGCTTGCCGCGGCAACCCTGTATTTGACGCGCTTGGTGACACCTCTATCAGGGGTTTGTGCTGGGTTGACTTGTTGAGTTTGCCCATAAGACATGGGACCATAAATGGTCCATAATTGGGGTCTATGTTGACCCAATAAACCATTAAAAATATTAAACCTATGAACGACAATTCTAGGTGCCACTTGGTGCACATGACGCATTTCCTTGAAGACATGCGTGCACGGGTAATCAGTTACACATAAGCCTAGTATAAGGTAGGGAATTTACATTGTTAATTTATATTTTATTTTTGAATTCATTCCTGATTAGCAAATTATAATTATGTCTATGTTAGTTTAATCCATATGCTAGTTGTGCTAGTTCTGCTGAGGAATACTAAGTTATGATATGGTAAGATCAAAGCCATATATGTTTATATCATGAATATTGATGCTCGAACCATGCTAGTTCAGCTCGACATAGGATTATTCTATGAATATATGTCAGCATGATAATCTTTGAATATAAAGGGAATTTTAAATGATAATTAGAGATTTATAAGGATGCCAATCGATTTTGTTGATGACAAACGCATGTGATAATGTCAGTTTGTATAATGAACTTCTGTCAGTTGGGATGGATATAATACTAATGAATTCAGTATTGATTAATGGTTAAATGATGATACTCAAATGTATAGGGATAACGGGATAATACTATATCAGTTCAAAGGAATGGTTCTGATTAATAATGATCATGTATTGCTCATGTATAATTATCATGGATAGAGATAGATGAATTTATGAATCATGATGAAAATATAGGTCAGATTTGACGTATGATTAATGAATGAATATGCTAGACCAGTTTTGATGAATAGTTAGCTCAGTTCAATAGATGAATATTAATGATTATGCTAATTTCAGTTTAAATGAATGTCTTTGCATGACTATGCTCGTGTTAATTTTTGATGAATAAATATGCATGATAAGGATTCAAGCAGTGTGCCGTAGGCCTATTAGGCTAATTCAGTTAGATGTGTGATTATAAATAATGATACGATCAGTTATATACAAATGATGATAAGCTCAGTTTTAACGCATGAATATGAATAGTTATGCTAACTCAGTGATACTAGTTCAGTTTTGCTATATCATATCTGTTCATGATGTTCTTGCATATATGTTAGCATGCATTATTCATGTTCTATTATCCTTGATATCATGTACACGTCTTTAATTCATCTTGAAACAAGTGATCCTGCTAACTCGGGAGCTTGATATCCCGTCCAAGTGATCCCGCTAACTCGAGAGCTTGATATCTCGTCCAAGTGATCTCGCTAACTCGGGAGCTTGATTTCCTCGGTCCAAGTGATCCCGCTAACTCGGGAGCTTGATTTTCTTGTTTCTTGTTATTGTACATGTCTTGTTTCAGCATGATTCATTGATCTCGCCTGATTCCTTGTCAGCATGAATATGTCAGCATTGTCAGCATGATACAATAATTGCATGATTTGGTGTTTGTTCTGTTATATACTGCTAGGATATATAGATGCTAGAATGGACCTAATATAAGATGACATGTGTTTCATTTTATTTTGCATCTAGACATGAATGGATAATCTAACATATAAATTAGCACTTTAAATTTTCCCTGCTGAGCTTTGATGATAGTTCATCCTACGACTTTATGTCTTACCTGCAGATATTGCTCAAGACCCTGAACACGAAGCTGATCCTACCTACCAGTCTGAGGAAGAGGACGAGGAGGAAGGTTCTACTGAGGACTTCTTTCCTTGAGAGGTTTGGGAGAGATAGAGATTTGTTTTTAAAATATTAAATATATATAAACAGCAGTGTGATTTAAGATAGTTTACTACTTCAGGTATAGGTTTATGTTTATATTTTCTGTTCAATTTACTGCTTTAGATAAAGGAATGGATATCAGTTGTTGCCATATTTCTTCGTATCAGAGTTAATTAAATTCGTTTCCGCATATGTAACACTTCGTACACGATGCCCTTGTATGACAGGATCATGTTAGGTGATCCGACGGCGCGACCTTTCCCATTTATGAGAAGGGGAAAAATCGGGCTGTCACAGAAGTCCACAAACTAAATCCACTATAAAAAAAAAAGATTACAAAGAGTTTCGGATGATATACTGACACATGCACATGCCCTATCAAACCTCCATGCAAATCAGCCTCCCATCGCGAGTCGCCTCTATAGCTTTCCGATTTGGATGCTTTTCTTTACCGTTGATGAACTCACAACAATCTACCTTGATCTCCACAAGGCCACCAATCACACACCCTAATCTCTAGGGATAATCACACTCAACTCACTTGAGCTAAATAAGATATTAAAGGATGAAGAAGAAAGAAGACCTTTGAGTTGAAATCATTTTTGCAAACACAACAATAGTTTCAAATGTTGAAGAACATGAAGTTCTAGAGTTTTGACTCAAGGAGGAAGAAGCTCTTTAGCTTGCTTAATCTTCCCTCCTCTTTTGAAAAACCTTTTATCAAAAACCCTAAAACCCTAAGATAGGAAAAGTCCAAAAAGACCCTTTTACACAAAAGGAACCAGAAGTTCGGAGTTGGTGTCCCGTGGGCCAACAGCGCACTGTTAAAGATATGATAGCGCGTTGTTACAGCTTTGATAGCGTGCTGTCAACATTATCACAGCGCGCTGTCAGAGTACAAACAGAAACGCCGACTCTGGTGTTTTAAGTTTCGTTTAGAAAAATATTTTACAAAATCACAAGAATGTGATTGATAACCTTACTTCATCAAGGTAGATCCATGCATCTTGGCACTCAAATATCTTAAGGGAGATCTACACAGATTTCGGAGTAGAATCTGACAAATAGGTTCTAACACTTGTAGTGTAGTTTTGTCGATTACGTGCAAGATGCTTAAATGTTTAGATCACTAGTGATTAGACGGAGCATATCGAAGGACTGGTTCGTGACTATGAATAAGGTCTACTTCTTGTAGCGCTTGTAGTTTAGAGCGAGAGTAGTTGGGATTCAAAATACGAAAGGAATAGGGGTTTATTTGATGCGAGTCTGAGATCCAAGAGAGATCCCAAACTACCTTCTCACATTTTATCTAAAACTGTGTTTAATTTTATTTTTAGTTAATTAAGTTAGAAAACATTAATTTACAAATTCTTTTAGAATATGACAGTAGTTAGAAAAGATAAACGATGAGTCTCTGTGATTCGATACCTTTGTATTCGCCAGAATATTTCAAACTTATACACTTGCAAGGTTTTTATTTAAAATGATGAAACCATCAACGACTTTGATTGTATTTTCGAGACCAATCGGACATCAATCACTTTGATTGTATTTTCGAGACTCTATCAATGAATAATAAATTATAGCATGACCTCTGGTCTATACTTGACATACAATAATTGATAAAGGGCCTAAAAGATTCATGATTATATCTTTTTCCTAGGACTCGATGAGAACAAGGTGCTTCATCATCTTGATAAACGTTTGATGCCGAGCGACACCCCCTTAAATTAATATTCTCTTTCGATGTATAAGAAAATAAAATTAGAGAATATTTGAAAATAATTAGAATAAAGGGATGCTAGACTTGAGCCCAACATCCCAACTGTGGAGCAGTTCCCTTATTATTCAGGTGCCATGTGGTATCGGGTATCCATGTGGCACTTAATTGTCACCTTTAGGGTTCATCTTTTCCTAGATATTTTAGAAATTTGTTTAAAAAAATATTATTTGTTATCAATCTAATGCTGTGAGAATCAATGATAAATTGATGAAATTTTCCACCCTTTCAGATTCAGTCAAGTAGTCTACTAGTAAAACAAGGATTTTAGTTTAAGTGCAGGTCCCTTTATTTTCAATATAAGATTCTTCCTTCTTAATCCGAGTTTTATGTGTTAAAATAATTAATTGCTTTGAATTGGATGATAAAGATCATTTTTCTTCCCAATCTTTATCATAGATCTTGATATTATGGGCCTACAATTAGCCGGTCCAACTTTAACTCCACGTTGCACAAATCCGAAAGGTTGATCAGAAAACTATATTTGATGTACATCCATGATCTTGTTCATTTATGGGATGTGTGCCACATGGAGTCAATATATGACCGTCTGATGAAAGACTCATTATCGCAAGATCTATTCTGTCAAAGATCATGACGAAAGACATTCTCCATCATCTATTTCAAAGCAGTGAATGGTTTAAGCATGTGAAACTCACACTACAAATAAAAAAAGATTAAAAAAAAAGACTATTAGTGGCAGCTATAAACTGCCTCTATTAACAAAAAACTGCCGCTAATAATCTTAATAGTTTTTTGATTAATAACAACACTTTTGGCTGCAAAAAACTACCGCTAATAATCTAATTTATTGTAGTGCCAAGTTGAGAAGGAAGAATATAGAGCTGTAAATAAAGGTATTCTATAACTGCCATAAATATTATTAAGTTAGAGGGGGCAACTGCCGCCCTAATGTGGCTCCCCCCATGATCTTAACATTTACGTGACATATGAGAACGTCGATGATAATCGCTATTTCTTTATGGGGAACTCGACTATGGCAAAGATCATACGTTGATGATAATCAAGAGTGAGGTCATTGTTGTCGTTGTGGCTCATTGGAGTTAGAAAGAAGTTAGTGCTTCCAATGGGTGTACTTTTGTGAAAAAAATGATAAAATATGAGTGCTTTCGAAACTTTGTAAATAATAAGTGGGTGCTTTCAGCGACTCTAAAATGGGAGCCATTACTTGCATACGCTTTTCAAGTGATTGCACTAGATTGTACAGAATTTAAAAGAAAGACTTGTAAGTTTGGCGATCTCTGCTATGTGAAAACAACATCTAAGCCGTTTGATTTGAAGAACATGATTTAAAGATATCAATTGCAAAAGATTAGAACAAAATATAATTTTTATCATTTGATTAAATGGAGTCAAAGGCTATTATATAATTCAACAATTAACGACTATAGATCATATGACAAGTATTGTGTTTTGCTCCAATTTTATGTACCAAAGATCTATTGATCATGAACTTCAAATCAGACGGTTCATATTTCATTTTCACATATCACATGTCTCTAAAATACTAAGTTTTTCTTTAAATTCGGTGCAATCACTTGAAACACATGTGGTAATGGCTCTCCTCGAAAAAAGGGGTATTGTCACTCGCACATACGATTCGATAGGCGCAAACAAATAGAGGTACCCTAATTTATTAACAGCCCGAGCCCAAACTCCGGGGAAGCGTTTAAACGCTGCACCTAAGACATTTAGTCCCTCTGGCGTTATAAATTTATTTTAAGGTTTTAATTTTTTAGTCATTAGAAACTTAGAGGGGTGCAAGTTTGGGCACCCGAACTGAAACGAAAAAGAAAATTTCAATTTTCGGTTCGGTTCGGTTCAGCAAAATCGAACCGAATGGGATCAATTCGGCTTCGGTTCGATTTTTTTATTTTATTTTTTGAAACCGAAACTTGAAACTTTCAATTTTTTTGTTTCAATTTTGGTTCGGGTTTTTAATTTTTTTTCTATGTTACGCTACTTTTTCTACTTTTTGATTTTTTCTCTCGGCTACTTATCCTACCTATTTGATTTTCAATTTTTGCCACCCAAATCCGAAATCGAACGAACCAGATTCGGTTTTGTTCAGGCCAAATTGATTTTCGAGTTGGTTCAGACTGGTTCGGTTCGCTCGATTCGGGTCATGTTCAAATTTTAGTTAAAAAGTTATATATATTGTTCCCTTACGACACGCTCATTTGCACCACTGTGCTAAACTTGGCCTACTCAAGCTTCACCCTGTGCACTGCACTAGTACCTCGCTTCGCAACAGTCTTGACATACAGCTCCCCATGCCACCATGTCTTGCTCACATATCGAACCAAGCCCACAGCCTTGTGCCTCGTGCTCGTGTGCTCAACTGAGTCCCACGCAGCCAGCCTTCATGTGCGTTCCGAATTACTAGCACCCATTCATCCTTGGCCCACATGCTGTCGTGCTCAACTGAGTCCCACGCAGCGCTAGTTTTCTTCTCGCGAGGTTGCCCAACCGTATGCCCATGACGCGTAGTCCGAGGCCATACATCAACCTCCCTTGGGTGCCATACGGCATCACTGCGTCGACGTCTTAGGCCCACCCTTTCAGGATTAGGAGACACTTGCGCCCCCTCTGGCAACGCAAGGCCCCGTGTGGGTGGAAGGCAACTTTTCAGCTCCTCTCTCACATAGAAGGGTAAAACAGTTATTTAGCTAGAATGGCAGGAGAACCTCAAACCTATTGGTTTGACATACTGTAACGCCTTTGCATCGCTAGCCTATCTTGGTTGTGTCGCGTCCGTGTCGCTCCCGCGCCTACCCACATGCGACCGTGTCGCGTCCCCGTAGCGCGACCATGTCGCCAGGCCCTCTTGGCCCCATGTCGCATGCCCACCTGGCACCACACGTCGTGCCCCAAGCGCCGTGCTGCAAGCTCGAGTATTGGCCCCGTCACATCCTCCACCACTCCATAATGTTAACGTCCTCGTTGACACATTATTGCAGTGAACTGACCCCGCCAACTCCTCTCAGCTTGTTCGCATCTCATATCTAGTTCTTAAGTCCACACCTTCCCACTAGCTCCCCACTCTCACCCCGGCCGGGTCAACTTGGTTCTGCTGTCACAAGGCCCTCACCTGTTAACTAGCTCAGGGATGTCGCGTGCCCTCTTGGCACCACATCGCATGTCGCTGCTGACACCAATTAGATTAATAGTATCATCGCCTCTGGATCGAACTTGACTCTGATACCAAATGTCACGGGGTCGCACTTCTGCAACCTCGCCTCAGACGACACCTAACGTGACGCCGCTTAGGTCAACCTACTCGATACCAACAATGTCATTGGGCCCTTCGACGATCCTTGTCAACCCGAAAGGAAGCGCTATCGCATGCAATGAAGCCAACCCATCTAGACATCAGCTCTGATACCACCCGCCTAGAGGATGGGAACTCCCCCAACGTAGTTACCTCTGTTTCGTAGCCTACCACCCAACCATATCGTGTCCCTTACGACACGCTCATTTGTACCACTGTGCTAAACTTGGTCTGCTCAAGCTTCACCTTGTGCACTGCACTAGTACCTCGCTTTACAACAGTCTTGGCATATAGCTCCCCATGCCACCATGTCTTGCTCACATATCGAACCAAGCCCACAGCCCTGTGCCTCGTGCTCGCGTGCTCAACTAAGTCCCACGCAGCCAGCCTTCATGTGCGTTTCGAATTATTAGCACCCATTCATCCTTGGCCCACATGCTGTCGTGCTCAACTAAGTCCCACGCAGCGCTAGTTTTCTTCTCGCGAGGTTGCCCAACCATATGAACCGCGACACGTAGTCCGAGGCCATACATCAACCTCCCTTGGGTGCCACACGACATTGCTGCGTCGACGTCCTAGGCCCACCCTTTCAGGCCTAGGAGACACTTGCGCCCCATCTGACAACGCAGGCCCCGTGTGGGTGGAAGGTAACTCTCCAGCTCCTCTCCCACATAGAAGGGTAAAATAGTAATTCAGCCAAAATGGCAAGAGAACCTCAAACTTATTGGTTTGACATACCGCAACGCCTCTGCATCGCTAGCCTATCTTGGCCGTGTCTCGTCCGTGTCGCTCCCGCATCTACCCACATGCGATCGTGTCACATTCCCGCAGCGCGACCACGTCGCCAAGCCCTCTTGGCCCCATGTCTTATGCCCTCCTGGCACCACACGTCGTGTCTCAAGCACCGTGCTGCAAGCTGAGTATTGGCCCTGTCACAAGGTGACTCCCTTAAAAAAGCGGGTGACTCCCTTATCCAAACAACGGGAGTCTGATCGCCCGCATATTCAGTTCACTTGCCGGGTTATTTTTATAGGAAATAAAAGACGAGTTGGGTCTCTGGGTCCATTTAACCCATCCTAGAAAAAATGGAATAGACACCAAAATTAATGAGACTTAAAAGTGACCAACGAGTCTTCTTTTTCAAGGGATTTAATATCCAGAGACGATTTGGTACCTTCTTCCAATACTTCTTGAATTTGGATATTAAAAACAGTTAGCTAAAATGATATCCCCTTTAAACGTGTAATTAGGTACACACGCCAAGACCCGATCTCAGCCTTGTTAAATGAGTTTTGTTGATTTTAGAGATCATGCATCCTAAGGTGGACACGGATTGAGCCATATACCTACTAAAAATCTTAAATTCGAGTAAAAGCTAAAACTCTCAAGCAACAATAATTTTGCTTATAATTTAAAAATAAATAGTACATAAAAACTTTGATTGTGTGATAAAGCAAACCTTGCTCTGATACCAATTGCGAGAAAATTTTAAAATCTAGGCTCGGATCACATGATCAAAATATACCTTTGCAAGAACGCGCGTACCTTGTATTTATTATCGGGTCACCACGTCAGCGATCTCCTTAATAGAACCGATGATCTCCGCCAAAGAATCCGAAACTACGTTACCTCTCGTCTTCTCTAAGTTTAGCTTCTAGATGGGAATGAGTTAGGGTTAGAGGAAGAGGGGACGGTGGTTTTCTTATATAGTCACCTCTCTTTCCTAACCCATCAAGGAAAAAAGAGCGGAGACATATCACTTATATTAGGAAACTACTTCCTATTGCCTCGAGATACGTGTGGTCAAAAGTCCAACCCAGTATTTAATGAAAACACAATGATGGGTTAAAGTGTTGACCACAAAAAATCTAACAATTTAAATATTTGTCAATGGTTCGACATAGATTGGTGAGCTCATATACGACTTTCAATGTGATCAACAGAAAAGCGATAATAGAAAAGGATGCAATATGGGTCTTAATATTTGGTTACAATTTGAGAAAAATATGAAAACGTAGACTTGAGACATGAGAAATATCACTATTTTGAAACTAACATTTGCCCCCGCCACATAGTGTAAGTGGTCACCAATATGTTACCGGTAAAACGATTATATGATTTAACGAATTGATTTTGCATTCTTGTGAAGGATTTAGTAAATCGTTTATATTAATCCTAACACCAAAATATTATAAGAATGCTTTGATCAAAAATCTTTAAAGACAAAAAAAAATAGAGAGACTAGAAGAGAGAATTTGAGGTGAGTAAAATGATATAATTCGAGCTCCTTATATAAATAACCAAGAGGTGTAAATACGCCTTTACAATAATTTATGGTCATAGATCTACAATCGTTCGCTCAACAGTAGGAGAGTGCTATTAACGCACCGCTTCAGATAAATAAATATCCGTTGGTGGGTAAAACACACCACTTCAAATGAATAAATAACCGTCAAAGGGTTGCCGAAACAACCAATTGAATTTAGACACAACGATGGAAGTACAAAAAAATTTGGTAAAGTAAAAGAATCAAATTTTTGGTCGGAAATCAACTTAAATGCACGTACAATGTCACATACACGTGGACATGCTCGTGCCCATCTCGTACATACCTATCTCGACCCGGCTCGGCTCGGCTCCGCTCCGCGCACAGGTGCGTGTCTGACGTAGTGCATGAGTATGGAAAACACAAAATTGAGTGCTCTTGGGGGCATAGAGCATACCCAATAATTCAATAGATTCATCATTCATGTGGTTGCATTGTTGCATTAAGTATGGGCAATGTATACCAGTACACTAAAGTTTTGAGAAAATATCATAGATTTCCTATACAAACATTGTTTTGTTTTTGGATGAACCTATATAAACATTAAAGCTCTTATAACCAAGTTAACCATAGTAATATAGGGTACCTAATAATTATAAAAGTTAAGATTAGTAGCGACAGTTTTTTGGAGCAAAAAATTGCTGCTATTAATAAAAAATATATTAAGACTATTAGCGGCAAGGGTATTAGCGACAGTTTTTTGTTAATAGTGGTAATTTTTTGTTGCTGTTAATAGTCTTATTTTTTGTAATGAATCTTTGGGTTCACTCACGTTGAAAACTCATTGATTGCTTTGAATTAGTTTAGGATGGAGATCATTTTTCGTCCCAATCTTTCACATGATGGATTTCGAGATCATAGGCATACCATTACACGACCAATTATTGATTTAATGTGACACATACCAAAAAAGTGGCCTTAGCATAACGTGAAACTCATCATGCACAAACCTAATGGTATGCCCGTGATCTCAAGATCCATTTTGTGAACGATTGGAATGAAAAATGATCTCCTTTGTCTAATTCAAAGCAATCAATAGGTTTCAACGTGGAAGAGCTAAAAGATTGTGCATGAATCTAAAGGTGCTCAAGAATATATTAATTAACCAAAATAACATAATTTTCATAGATGTTGATTTTCCAACCATGAGAGGGACAAAGAAAGATAGAGTTAGCATTGCTTTACAATTAAAAGTACTCAATAGGGAGTCATTACTTGCACACAATTTTCAAGTGATTGCACCGAGTTTAAAGAAAGACTTGGAATTTTAAGGACATGTGATATGTAAAAATGCAATATGGGCCGTCTGACTTGAAGTTCATGACCAATAGATTTCTGGTATATAAAATTGGAGCAAGACACGATACTTGTCATATGATCTATTGTAGTCAATTATTGAATTATATAATAGCCTTTGACTCCATTTAATCAAACGATGAAAATTATATTTTATTCTAATCTTTTGCAATTGATGTTTTTAAATCATGCCCATCAAATCAAACGGCTAAGATGATGTTTTTCCATAATAGAGATTGCCAAACTTGTAAGTCTTTCTTTGAAATTTGGTGCAATCCGGTACAATCCATGCAATTAATGGCTCCCTACTCAATATTATTATTTATTTATTTTTATGAAAAAAAGTACTCAATATTATTGATGCCTCTGAAAGAGGACATTGTACACAACCCTAAAAAGTATAAATAAAACCTTATGCTAATTTTATTAAAAATAAAGTAAACTACATATCTCAAAATGACCAACGTGAATGGCTAAAAGAAACCACAAAGAACAAAAATATTTTTAAAAATTATTGAAAAAAAATTATGGAATTTATTGATGGTTGATGCAAAATTATAGGCACGTTCATTGCAACCAACGATACGTTTTTACCCCTTTTCAAGGTCAGTTGATCATAATTGGTCATTTGATAGTATTTCTCAAGTCATTAGTCGTTTTTTTTTTTTTTTTTTTTTGAGAGAGAGAGGGATTAGTCGTTTTTTCAATGAAGGAGAATAATGAGTTTGACTGTAAAAGAAAATGCATGATATACCATTATTTATACCCCGTGAAACGGTGATATCACCCATCTCCTCCAGTGGGCATGGATTGACTATTTTGGTTCAGATGATGTACATCTTTTTTCGTTTGAATTGTTAACACAATTGATACTAAGATCATGAATGCGCCATCATATAATTAGTTTTTCATTCCACGTGGCACACATCTCAAAATGTGACCCTAAAATTACATTTGAGCATGATGCGTGTCATGTGAAGAAGTGATATATAGGGTCAATTTATGCATGTGTGCCACATGCAATAAACCTAGACTGACTAATGCTATACTCATGATCACAAAATCCATTGTGTCTAAGATTGGGATAAAAAATAATATTTATCATGATTCGATGTGATCAATACATGCAGGCTAGAGGAGATGGGTGAGTTCACATTCTTACGAGTTATAAATAATGGTTTCCAATGCAAATTTATCTTTCAATAAAGGCTTTTTTTACCTGAGAAGGTCTCAGACTTATACATAATTATCTGTCAGGGTCCCGAACGTTTGCTTATTCCCTAGCAACTCTGAGACCCTTTACTTTTTTTAGAAAATGCAAATGAGCATTTTGTGCAATTTTAATGAGTGAAAATGCCCCTTAATTAAAACACATGCTCATTTGGTTTTAAGTGAGGTCGGTCTCGTATAATACTGTGATTGATCAGTCTTGTATGAAATTGTGACTGACCGATCGATCTTTAATGAGACAGCGACCGACCGATCAGTCATGTACGAGATCGATTAATTACAATCTTGAACGGGACTGATTGGTCACGGTCTCATATAAGACCCACTGATCTCAATGAAAAAAAAGCGGACGTGCTCCTAATTAAAAACATTTTTACCTATTAAAAGTAAACAAACTGCACATGTGCATTTCTTTAGAAAAAGTAAAGGGTCTGGGACCCTCTCTTGTAATAAGAATAGATTAGATCCCCTGAAGTAAAAAATAAATGTTTTGGACCCACCAAAACTCCGAAAGACCAATGCCGAAAACCACTGCTTGGAGTTGGAACTAAATAAATAAATAAAAATTGTAATAACCCAATTTTCCCGACACTTTTTTTTTCTTTAACACGGATACTCGGGAAAATCGAATCGTCGGATCGCATATCACGATTTGAATATAAAATTTTATTTAATACATCCACACAATGCGGAAATCAAAGCAATTAATACACATGGCAAAAAGGGAAGATTCTATTTTTATACAAAATACAAGCTAACAATTAATAATCACCGATGATGGCCGACCATCTACTAAACAGTGGTACCCCAAAACAAAGATGTACATCAAAATTCTAGCTCTATCAGTCTACAAGATAATTTGTGACAGCCCGATTTTTCGCACCCGAAAACCCGCACCGTCGGTACGGCCCTTAAGGCCGTACCCCTTATGTAAACAGAACACTTGGCATATCCACACGCAAAGCGGAAATAAAGCATAAAGTCTTAACTAAACAGATAGAATCATCATAAAGAAAATAAATCTTCATTTTTATATAATGACAGACTAAATAAAATGATCCCAAAAGACAATTTTAAACCCATGCCAATCGTATGAACAAAGAATCGAACCGAACCATCAGTGACAACCATAAGTCACACAAGGATGGTTCGCCAAAAAGAATATAGTATCCCAATATTTATATCATTTCTAAGTCATATTGGCCGGACGTACCAAGCCTTACAAAACAAATCTCAAAGTACAGCGATGTCCGCTAAAAGAAATCCTCAGGAAGGGGCTCAGTCTCCTTCAAAGGCACGTACAAAGAGTCCTCCGAATCTAGATCATCAGTACCCGCGGCAACATCTGAACCTGTGACGTATAGTCGAAAGGTGAGCTACATCATAGCTTAGATAGAAAAAAGTAATAGCATGTATATCTTTCACATCTTACATATCGTTCATGACATAATTTAAAGCATATTTTCCTTAATGAAAATCACAACTGAAAAGCATAAACAAATAGACAAGACGTATGACTGATGCATGTTTCAAAACCACAGTTATCATAATTTCAAAAGTTTGTTCTCATTTCACAAAACTTAATCAAATCAAAGGAAGAATTTAAATTGATCACTTAAATAGTCTCTCAAGCAATATAGCATCAAGCCCCCGATGGGAATACCCACCATCATCATTCACATGAACCATTTACACAAAGTGCCCAAACTCCTTCGACTTAGGAGACTTGTGTTGAACGAAGTGTTTCTACAAATTGGAAATCAAAAAATGGATATCTTACCGTACCGGAGTACAATTTGTATGGATATCCTGCAGTACCGGTCACGGATATCCCGCTATGTTGGTCACAGATATCCCACTGTGTTGGCTGGGTATCCACAGAACCTTAAATCAAAGTATAAATTAACTTATAGTTATTCACCGTGAGTTTGTGATAATTATAGTAGTTCAAACTTTTCAAATAGTTCGCACACATACTTATACACATTCTTTTAATGTCATATTCACATCATTAGATCATTTCGATATCACATACACATTTCTCATGGCACACACACACACATATCTTTCTTCTTAGTGCACATGCTTACGGATTTCACATATTTAAAAGTTATGAATGAAAACTATATTATCACACGGATAAAGTCCCAAAACACACACACACTCTTATCATATCATTACGCACATGCTCGTTAAAATCAGATATACATGTCAAGGAGTTTTCCCTACCTCACACGAAGTCACACCGTTCAAGCTAATTTCTCTTAGCTCAAGCTAGTATATCATGCCCATCGTTCAAGCTAATACCTAGCATACACAATTTCATAAATCGATCGAATTAAATTCGATCGGTCAGTTTCCTTCAAAAATCAGACCTCTGGCGCACAAATACCAATCGATCGTTTCCTAAATCGATCGGTCAATTTCCCCAAGAACCATTTTACACACTCACTGTTTTTCTTGAATCGATCGATCGGTGCTCATTTCGATCGAGCGGTGTTACAACTCGATCGATCGAATTATATTTTAATCGATCGGTTTCCTCAGAGCCTTCACATTCCTCTCTCAACGAAATCGATCGATCGATTTCACAAGTCGATCGATCGGTTTTATCAAATTTCACCCAAACTTGAGTTTGAACTTCTCAACTCATTTTCTTTCAAATCTAATCTTTCATTTCTTCTAACTCTTCACCCATATACATTAACTAACCTACACATCTATTAGCTACAATTTCACACAACTTCTTACCTTTAATCGATCGATTCCTCAATCTCAGCCTCCTTGCACAACTAGGGCTTCGTAGCTTGAAGCTTGGATTCCACATGACGCAATTTCGCAATTAATACACCGTATTAATTGACCTTCTCTCTCTCTCTCAATAACTCTCTCAACACCCAACTCTCAAGAGAAATAAATTCTCTTAAAGTTTAACTTCCCTTTATCTAAACTTAGGCCGATGTGTTAAGCATGTACACCATAAGAGGTATATACGAACTCATCCAAGGGTCCACACAACCTTTTTCACTTAACACATAACCCACACAACTTACCTAATTACTTTACATTGTCGGGTACGTGACCAGTCGGTCACACATACCGAGGCATACTGTTCAAAGCTCAAATTTTTTCGGGACATTACATGATTGGACATACCAAGTCCAAACCGCAAAATCTACAACTACAACAAGATCCAATCCACCAGTCTAAGGTAGAAGGTTTGCCTCAAGCTCCGGATTCTCACTCAAGACCTACACCTGTGACATATAGTCGAGGGGTGAGCTACAGTCCAAGCTTAGTAGAGGAACTCAAGAACAATTATATTTATCATCTTATGCATAGATTCAAATGACAACATTTCAAAGCAATTTCTCATCAAAATGTAGATTTAAATGCAAGTTTTCAAAGGCATTTCATTTTAAAATAGGAACATACTTCAAACCATTTTCATCTCAGAACAGTCATGTCATTTTCACATCAAGTGAAGTATACAAGGACTTTATCTCATATCAAAACAAACTTGAAAACAACGTGTCTTAGGTATAGTTTCACAAAGGTTCAAAAGTCAAGTGCGATTTGGTTTCAAAGATCATGTTAGGTTCTCTTACATATAATCCGCCCATATTGGTTTACAATTGTACGAACAATTTGCCCATAGCGGTCCGCCATTGTACGAATATTCCACCCACAATGGTCCATAATTTTATGAATATTCTGCCCATAGCGGTCCACAATTATACGAATATTCTGCCCATAGCAGTCAACTTCAATTTATCTTACTTAAGTTTCGATTCACTTACATAGTTTACATATTCGATTCACGGATATTCTACCGTGCTGGTTCAATTCACGAATATCCCGCCGTCGGTTCGATTAACAGATTAACTATCGTACCAATTCAATTCACAAATATCCCGCTGTGCCAGTTCGATTCACGGATATCTGTCATGTCGGTTCGATTTACGGATATCTCGTCGCACTAGTTCGATTCACAGATTAACTATTGTACCAGTTCGATTCATAGATATCCCGTCGTGCCAGTTCGATTCACGGATTTGCGTCGTACCAACGGATATCCCGCCGAACTGGTTCGATTCATGGATATCTCGTCGTGTCGGTTCGATTCACGTACACATTTATATCAAATTAGATTCGATGTTTCAATGCAAGCCAATTTAAAGTTCATAGTTCATATTCAAGTGTAGATTCAAAGTTTAGGTGTCAAGTGTAATTCAAGTTCAAAATTTGTGTTTGAACTAGGCAAATCAAAACTCATATTCATATCTCAAATATCCAGATGCAAATCAGATTCTTAACAGTCAAAGCATTTCAAACATTCCATGCAACAAGATCAGTTTCCATTTCTAAAAATCAGATTCGTATACAAAACTCAATATTCAAGTCATGTTCATATTTCACAGTTCGGATTCATGTTTGTATCATATTTAAATGTTCAAGGTTCTAATCTCAAATTCCTAGTTAAAAATTCGTATTCAAGGTTCATATTTGGAGTTCAATTCGAAATTCAAACACAAATTCCTTATTATACTCAGAGACTCAAAAGTTCGAAAGGTCATATTCAAATCATAGTCATAACATTTCTTCTTATAAAATCATGTCATAAGGGGATTTAGATCTCGCATTATAAATTCATTTTCCAAAAATCACGATTTTAATTCGAATTGTTCTCATAAGTACATGACTTCAAAGTCCATTTTCAAATTCCAAATTTCAAAGATTCAAACCTCATTTTCAAAACAAATCATAGCTTATCAAACACTCATCATACAAGTCTATGAATTAAAGTAAAAAATGTCATTGGTTAATGAAGTTCCTCTACCTCAATTCTGACATTGAACGAAAATAATGCAAGGATCTCATCGACGGCCTCTCGTCTACAACCTAGATCAAAGAGGTCTATAAACCATGTGTTAATGTCTAAGGGATCGAATAAGCCAAGGTTCCTCAAGCTTTGTCAAGAAAATATTTTAAATAGGCGGAGTGTACAAGTTCTTGAAAATTTTGAGGATTACGTAGAGCTCATCATACATGCCGCCTAATTTTTACCTTTAAAACATTTGATTCATAAATTTGTTGATTCATCAAAGTTATAGGGATCATTTCCTTCTTTCCAACGCCTTAAGAATCGAATGATTCTGAGTTCGGAGCAAAATGTTACGGCCAAAACAGGGGACCAAGCTAAAACAGGGAAGCCAGCTCAAGCGGGATTCAAGGCAGCTCGAGCTTGCTCCAGTGGCACATACAACCCAGCTCGAGCGGGTTTTACCAGAGCCAATTAAGCCTAAAATTCCAGCTCGAGCTGGCTGCTTTGTTAGTAAAAATTTGTTCGGGTTGCAAGAAAAGATAAAGATTGGAATAAAGAAATACGCAGATCCGGTTCAAGACACATTGAATATCGTTATCTTTAAATCAAGATTTGCCCCTACCACTATGATCAAGTGGTCACCAATAGGTTACCGACAAATCAGTTCTATGATATAATGAACCGACAGCATATTCATGTGATCAGATTTGGTGAATCTGATCACGCAACCAGAACACCAAATAGCGCTAAGAAACTCTAAAAGAAAGCTTTAAAATAGGGAAAAATGGAATAGAAAAAATGCAGTAAAGAAAACAAGGTCTCAAGTTCCTTTTATAGAAAACTGGAGGTCCAACTGCACCATTTCAAATAATACATATCCTTTTAAAATAACTGAATGGCCGATATTCGTTTATAATTTAAACGGGCGGTTACATTTTTGTCCAAAATTTTAACCAAATGCACCGCACTGCATTGCCACGCCAAGTACACGTGCTCGTGCCCGTGCTTGTCCCATCCCGACCCGACCTGGCATGGCTCGGCTCGGCACGCGCGTGTGTGTGTGATAGGTGGGGTGCATGGAGGTGGAAGATACAAAATTCGGTGCCCCTAGGTGAAGGCTACAAGCCTTAAGCCAACACAAAAATATGTCAAGGTAAACCCATTTTTTGGGTTACACGATGTGGGACAAATCTTCAAAACAAAAAAACAAAAGGCAAAAAACCAAAGGTATTTTAAAATTATCTAATAATCTCCCACAATTTTAAAATATCCAATAATCCCCCATTATTTTAAAGATTTAAATCAAAGTAAAGCTAGAAATATATACATAAATGAAAATGTCTTAAAGACTTGAATTTCTCTTTAGTGAAAATAATTCAAGGTTTGTCAAGGTCTTTAGTGAAACTAATTCTTGAAGTAACGATCTTATACGACAAATCAGAACTATTCCACACACAGATTTCACATAATTGATGTTCAATAAATAGGTTAGCACATTTAGGCCCATGTTAATACCATGATTTTCGCAAGTGTTTATTGGATAAAGCCATGTCTCATTGAAAGTAGCTCCACCCTCACACTTATATAGGTAAACCTATAATATATGTCCTTGTGATTTTAACATCTCAACACATAGTATTATACGACTATTAAGAACAATGCTCAATCTCCCTATATCCATTACAGGTGAAATACTACCCTTCTTGGGATGCATATGAGATTTATTTCTCACAAATGTAGTACCCTTTAGTCG
Organism: Chloranthus sessilifolius; assembly: GCA_021018995.1. Classification (NCBI taxonomy): domain Eukaryota; kingdom Viridiplantae; phylum Streptophyta; class Magnoliopsida; order Chloranthales; family Chloranthaceae; genus Chloranthus; species Chloranthus sessilifolius. The sequence goes on along the minus strand of CM037597.1, from coordinate 77,674,535 downwards.
CCACGTATTTATGACTTGTTTATTCCCTTTGAACCTAAACATTGATTAAACAAATATTAGGTAGAGTTCCCATCATAAGTGATTGTTTAGGTTTAATGGCTTTAAACTCATCCCGATTGATGTCTTGTGAATCTCATCTCTTTCAAGACTTTTAGTAAACGGATCTGTCAGATTTTCTGCACACCTGACCCCAATTACTGAGATTACTCCATATCTAAGTAATTATTTTACATAGTTATTTCTTAGACCAATGTGTCTATTTTTTATAGGTTTGACTATAAGCCTTTAATAGTGTTGCTTCACTATCACAATGTATAGAGATAGGTGGCAATGGTTTAATCAAAATTAGAATTTCTATTAGTAAATTTCTTAACTACTCCACTTCTTTTTCACTTGCCTCTAAAGCAATGAATTTCGATTTTATAGTGGAATGTGTAATGCAAGTTTACTTCTTTGATCCCCATGAGATCGCAACACCTTCAAAAGTGAATATCCATCCACTTGTGGACTTTGATTTTTTCGAATCAGATATCCAACTTGTATCGCTATATCCTTCTAATACTAAAAGATATCCAGAAAAATACAAATCGTAATTAATAGTATCCTTTAAATATCTAAAAACATGCGAAATAATATTTCAATGAATAAAATTAGGGTTACTTGTAAATCTACTTAATTTACTTACCACAAATGTAATGTCCGGCCTTATATAATGCATTACATACATAAGACTATCAATAACCCTTGAATATTCTAACTATTGCACACATCTTCCATCATTTTTAGTTAATTTAATATTAATATCTAAAGATGTATTTACAAGTTTCAAATCAAAATAACTGAATCTTTTCAAAATCTTTTCAACATAATGAGATTGAGTTAAAGTTAACGTATTCTCATTTCTTATAATTTTGATTCCCAATATTACATCTGTTTGTCCCATGTCCTATGGGTTTAGATCCTTCTCGTAAGTCTACTAATTTTCATATTTTGTTTCTCATTATTGAATCCATTTCATCATTGATAGCTTCTTTCCAAAAGGCATAATCTCTAGATTTCATGACATCATTAAAAGTGATAGGATCATCGTCTATATTTAGACATAAATGTTTCTTAGTACTTTTGATCTTATTTCCTTCATTCAAATAGATATAATAGTCTTTTGAAAGACTAGTTTCAAATCGTTGATGTGTACTTCGTTGAGGTTCAATGATGACCTCTTCATCACTCGAAAATCCAATAACTTCCTTAGATTTAAAAGATTCTCCATCTTCATAAATTTGACTTTCGATATTTAATTTATTAGATAGAGTAGTAAACCTAGATTCATATAATATAGCACCTCTAGATTCAATAACATAATTTTTATCTATGCTATCATTAGATTCTATAGCTAGAAATCTGTAAGTTTTACTATTTTGTGCATAGCCAACAAACACACACTCAATAGTTCTAAGGCCTACATTAAGTCTTTTAGGACTAAGTTAACAAGTGTCCTACACCCCTACACTTTATAATAGGTTAGACTGGGTTTTTTAGTTTTTCAAAGTTCATAAGGTATAATTAAAGTTTTCTTATGTGAAATTTTATTCAAAATATGAGTAGCAGTTAACAAGGATTCACCCCATAAATTTTTATCTGAATTAGCGTTGACCAATATTGCATTAGTCATTTCTACTAATATTTTATTTTTCCTTTTGGCAACTCCGTTTTGCTGCGGCGTGTAAAGGGCCGTCACCTCATGACGAATTTCATGAACTTCATAGAAATCAAAGAACTCAATTGACATGTATTCTCTACCTCTATCAGATTTAATGGCTTTAATTCTTTTATTTAATTGATTTTCTACTAAAGCTTTATACATCTTAAATTTTTTAAAAACTTTAATTTTAGTATTTAATAAATATATGAGCATATTTTAAAAAATCATCTATAAAAGTAATAAAATATAATTTTCCTCCTCTAGTAGGAACATTATTTAAATTCCAAATGTCACCATGTATTAAATCTAATAAACACGAATTTCTCAAAACACTAGGAAAATGTTTTCTAGTAATTTTAGTCTTAACAAATACACTATAGGAACTGCTATCAAAATATTCATGTTTGGAAATTAGATCTAAACTAGTCATGTATTTCATAGATCTATTATTAACATGCCCTAATATATCAAGCCATAAATTAGAAAGAGAGATCGAGTAAGAAGGAGAGATTTTATTGATTTGATCAAGTACATTCAATTTGAATATGTCTCCCATGGCATATCCTTTTCCAAAAAATTTATCATTTTTGGATAAGATAAACTTATCTAATTCAAATACTAGTTTGAAACCATGCTTGATTAATAAACCACTGATACAAGATTCTTACAAATGTCGGGTACATGGAGCATATTAGTAAGCGTCACGACTTTTTCGAATGTGAAATTTAATTTCACTTTTCCACGCCCTATGATCTTTACCATAGATGAGTTTCCTATGAAGAGATCTTGATCATCGTCAGCTTTGTCATACGTCACAAACATGTCACGATTATTACAGACATATTTTGTGGCATCCGTATCGATCTACCATTCATTAATGTCACAATCAAATTTACTTCCGAAAGAATGGCTGCAAAGTTATTTTTTTCTTCCACTGCATTCGCTCGATTCTTCAACTTCTTGAAGAGGCGACAATCTCGTTTGAAATGTTCGGGATTCCCACAGTGGTAGCATCCACCATTCTTCAGTATCATGGTCTTATTCTCCTTGACGAATTTCTTATTCTCCTTGAAATGAGAATATCCTCTCTTCCCCTACTTTAATGGTCAGCCCACTGATAACCTTAGACTCAACCAAGTGTGTCTTTGATGCCATATCAATGTGATCTTCGATTTTGTTCCTAACTCGAGATTCTTTCTCAATACATAAATGAAGGAGAAGACTTTTCATAGAAATCTTTTTATTATTGCGCTTAAGGAGTTTTTGGTAATCTTTCCAAGATAGAGGCAACTTAGCGATTATCTCACCAACCAGAAAATTTTTATTGAAATAAGAATCATTAGCAATCATATAATTTATAACTACTTGAAAATCATACACTTTGCTAAGAATAGGTTTATCATCAACCATCTTAAAATTAAAAAATTGACTGATAATGTAAGAATTATCCTGCATCTTCAGTTTTGTATTTCTTCTCAAGTGTGTTCTAGAGTTCCTTCGAAGTGTTGTAGGCACGGTAGACGTCGAATAACGAGTCTGATAATGCATTCAGAATGTAGCCCTTGCATGTGTAGTCGTCTTCTTCCCTTTTTTATTTTTTTCAGCCTTCATTAAGTGTTGATGATTCGGTAATAGTTGGGCACGGATTCATGATAACATATACAACTTTCATGCAGTCAATAGAAAGTGTAATTTTTGTTGCCACCTTTTGAAGTTCGAACCATCGAAACTATCCTACTTGTGGATGTTGTTGGGCAGCGCGGGATGGATTTTCTCGATCAGTACGGAAGAAGTCGAGGATTGGATATGGGCCATCTCGGTTTAAAATTGTTAGTAAAAATTGGTTCAGGTTGTAAGAAAAGATAAAGATTGGAATAAAGAAATACACAGATCTGGTTTGAAGCACATTGAATATCGTTATCTTTAAACCAAGATTTTTCCCTACCTATGATCAAGTGGTCACCAATAGGTTACCAATAAATTGGTTCCAGGATACAACGAACCGACAGCGTATTCGTGTGATCAGATTTGGTGAATATGATCACGCTACCAGAACACCAAATAGCGCTAAGGAACTCTGAAAGAAAGCTTTAAAATCGAGAAAAATGGAATAGAAAAAATGTAGTAAAGAAAATATGGTCTCGGGTTCCTTTTATAGAAAATAGGAGGTGCAACTGCACTATTTCAGATAAGACATATCCGTTTAGAATAACTGAACGGTTGGATAAGACATATCTGTTTAAAATAACTGAATGGTTGGATATCCGTATAAACAGGTGGTTACACTTTTGTCCAAAAGTTTAACTAAATGTACCGCACTGCATCGCCACGCCATGTACACTTTCTCGTCCCCATGCTCATCCCGACCCGACCCGGCCCGACACGGCAAGTGCGTGCACGTGTGTGCGTGACAGATGGGGTGCATGACGGTGGAAGGTATAAAATTCGGTGCCCTCTGGGTGAAGGCTACAAGCCTTGAACCAACAATGTGGGACAAATCCTCAAAACCAAAAAAACAAAAGGCAAAAACAAAAATCATTTTAAAATTATCCAACATGCTTCAGGTGGGACCTATCTCGAGCTGGGTTCAGGCCAGCTCGAGCTGGATTCTCAGCATTCCAAAATTTCAGAATTCGGTCACCTTCCCCAAACTTGGACAAAATCATTACCAATGTGCTTTAATCAAAACTAAAACACTAATATATAATTAATCCAAAAAATTTACCTTCTAATTCATGCATGCAAGATTCACGATGATCGGATCGACGAAAATCAACGTCGAAGCTCTCACTCGTCACTTTGATGATTCGATCTCTCTCTAATTCAAACCCGAATTTCTTGAATCCTTGCACGAAATTCAAATGCGCATATTAAATAAATTTCAATCTCGCAAATTTATCCTACGATACACATGCATGCGAAGGGTTTCGGAATTTTACCTTTTTAAAATGTGCATGCGAAGATTTCGATGGTCAAAATCGAAGAGATTGGCGTCTACACCCTCGTTCATCCGATGGTTTGGTTTCTTCGATTTCACAGTGTCGAAATCGGCGTTTCTTGTGGTACGAAATGGGGCAAAAGGGTTTAAGGGATCGATGGCTAGGATTTCACCCAAAATGGAAAAACCATGAGAAGAGGGGCTTGAGAAGGTGGGTTCGATGACATGGTTTCAAGAAAGAAGGAAGAAGAGGATGGGGGCTCGGTTCTTCCTCTCAGCTTCTCTTCTCACTTCTCACTCTTAAGCGGAAGCCACAGTTTTGGTTTCATTTGTGTGGGTCTTTTTGCCCCATATGCTTAATGGAGTTTTTAGTGTGTAAAGCTAGTACACTGAGGAGCGGTGTTCGGGTCCTAATTGAATAGACGACAAACGAGTTTAAAATGCACCTAACATGTTCTAATCGCTAGAGCTCTTATTTACGAGTTACCTCCTAGCCAGTGCACCATCACGTGACCTATGCACTATTTGCGGAATTATTTGTGTTAACCTTTCACACCCGATTACATATATTTATTGGGCTCGGGTTGGGTTTGTGCTTAGCGTGCACAAGATCGCCTTTGATTACATGTACGTCATCTTTTCTCATTCTAATTTAGTCATTTAAAATTAATTAACTAAGCCCATGTTATACTATAGCATTTGAAAGTGTGGGCTCGAACTTGATCCGATCCTGAGTTCGAGTCGTGTGCAACACACACTTCTCAGTTCGGGTTTCGATTCAGTGTTCGAGTTAGGAATCATCTAGTGACCACAGACAATTTATGCAAGAGGGGTTCCATGATAGGTGTTCTTTGTTGGAATTGCATGACCACCTCTTCTTCAATTATGCTCATTTTAAATGGACTTGTAATGGGGATGCCGACACCGAGAACTTAGGTTTTACGCTACACAAGATGTACCTGTGGTAGAAGAAGCGATATAGGAGCCATCATCGATCGATGCCACGAGCCAGTTTCATCGTGGATATGAGGGAATTGATGGGGACGCCACCACCGAGGACTTAGGTTTTAGGCCGTATAAGATGTACCGACTGAAAAAGAAGCGACAAAGGAATCATAGAGCGTCAAGATCCGTTGAGGAAAAACCCTAGAGATCAATCCAAGAGTAAGAGTCTCTGCCTAGACTCGCTTGAGCGAACTTCATTTTCGCTCGAGCAAGGTGTTTCAGGAACTCGACCATAACATTCAGGCTTTGGTCGCTCAAGCGAAATATGCATTAGAATCAAGGCCAAAACTTTCGACCTAAAGTCACTCGAGCGACCATCGGTTGCCGCTCGAGCGACCCTTCATAAAGATTCCTGCTCGAGTGACAACCACATGTTGCTCAAGTGAGTCACGTGATAGGTTATGTCATTTTTATTTCTTCTTTTCTTATGTCACATGTAAGTTACCTTTTAAGGTAACATAGTATTTTTCTATTTTAGGATTATTCCCATTTGTAAATACCATAAAGCCTATTTTGTAAGCCATTTTTTGGTAGTATTTGTTGATAAATTAATGAAAAGTGCATTGTATTTTGGGTTTGAGAGAAGCTTTGAAGAGTGAGTTTTCTTCCCCATGTGGGCTTGGTGTAAGGCCAAGGGTGTGATGCCCATGTTATCTTTGATCTTCTCTTTACTTCGTGATCTTGTTTGATCTTTGTACTTTCATTTTAATCTCTTATATCCAATTTTTACCCTTTTAATTGATTATCCAAATTTCCAACCTAGATCTAGAGCAACCTTGATATCTATCCTTGTGGATCGACTCCAATCCTAGCTCGTCAATCCATGACTGTTGGTGGGCTTGAGCTTACTCAATTTGAGTCGTTAACCGTTTCGATTCAAAAGCCCTAATAAGGAGCTTCTGATTCCACCGCGAACTACAATCTAACGCCTCGACTTAGACGAACCAAGAGTTCTATCTCTCGGATCGCTTCTTCCACATTTCTTAACTGATTTCGCGCGTCGGCTTGGACCCTACGTGAACCAAGCATGACTACTTAAGTGGAATTCCGCGAAACCCTAAGATATCACTTTAATTTGTGAGTAATTGTCCAGTTAATTAGTTTAATTTCGACAAATTAGCATATCATGGGTATTCACGAATTTTATCCCATGTCAATTTTTGTATCAAAGCTTAGGTACTAGATTATGGCTTATTTGTATTTCATTTCAATTTTATTATATTTTATTTCATTTGGTTCATTAGTGTACACGTCTAGTGTTTGATGAAAGTCTTCATTCATTTTGATTCACATGTATATGTCATTTCGATGTCATTTGTATAGTCACATTTGTGTGTTCATTGGTGTGTCATTACTTCATTTGTATCCACATCTTGTGTTTGTTAAAACTACTCACTCGTGTAATTCATATTTGTGTGTTCATTTGTGTTCATTAAAATTACTCACTTGTTGTGTAGATCGCATTTGCGTATTCACTTGCGTGCACATCGCATGTTTGATAAAATTACTCACTCATTTGTGTTTCATAGTTGTGTTCATTGATGTGTTCATTTGTGTGCACATCTTGTGTTTGTTAAAATTACTCACTTATTGCGCAGTCACATTTGTGTGCACATCTCGTATTTGATAAAATTACTCAATTACTCTTGGTTCATAGTTGCGTGTTCGTCATAGCTCCCTTATTTAGTGTGTCGTGATCACCATGGGTACGAGTGAGATTACCAATATTCTTAGGAGCATCCAAGCCACGATGATCGCGGTGAATGAGAGTGAACTAGCCAAACTAGGAAACCGTTGCACTCCAAATCCTAGGCGAAGTCCCGAAAGTCATGATGAGGTTAGAGTTAGGTGACACTCCCATCATTGTGAACCCGAATATAATCTTGATAGAAAATCTCTAAGGTCTACTCAAGTCAAAGTACCGGATTTCAAGGGTACGACGGACCCTAAATCCTTCGTGGGATGGTTGTCTAGCATAGTGTATTTTGATTCGTATGATGTGTTGGATGAGTGTAAGATTGGGTTAACCAAGACGAGGCTGGTGAGCCATGCCAAAACCTATTGGGCTAATGTGGAGTTTCGACGCGAGTCACTTAGAAGTAAGCCCGTCACACGTCATAAACACACCCAACTTGAGTTAAGGAGCACCTACACTAAAGAGAGCTCTAATTCTGAGGTTCAACCATTAAAATTTGTGAATACTCCTACAAGGTCCCAAATTGATCAAAGCGGAGGAATTGTCCATGAGAGATATAATTTCGACGTTCAACTATCGAAACCCGTGATTACTTCTCTGAAACCCCAAATCGATAATGGGAAAGGAGCGATTATTGAGAACCCTAAACTAGTGGTTGAAAAAAATATTACAAGTGTCACGGACTTGGACATTTTGCATATCAATGCCTCACAAAAATTTTTGCTCAAAATTTATTGATTCAAAGAGAGTGGGAAATAAGAAAGTGGAAGAAATGGTGTATGGCCCTAGTACCATGATGAGTGAAAAGAAAATAGAGGAAATCGAAGAAATTCTAGCTTGCATTGAAGGCACTTTTATTCCCGTTGTAAGTAATGACGTTGAGTTGCCCACATGTGAGCCAATCGAGTCACCCACGCACGATTCGACTGAATCACTTACACATGATTCGTTAGTGTCCATGGAGTCAGTTGTACACGAGTCCTTATTGTTTGAAGAGTCGAGTGCACTTGAGCCTTTGGTGCTGGTTGAACCAAGTACACATGAGCCGATGAGTCATTGGAGTTCGTTGAGTCGAGTCCACATGAGCCATTAGTGTCACTTGATTCGATCACACATGGGTCACTAGTGTTGATAGAGTCCACTACATGTGAGTCGTTAGTGTTGTATGCACATGAGAGTATCGAGTCCATAGATATACATACACATCATAGTCTCGAGTTGTATGTTCGAACTTTTATTATCGTACTAAGTCTTAACCTATAGCAAGTGCACAATGGAAATTGCAGCACTAGTATATGATCGTTTCCACAAGGAAGGTGATTTTTCTTATATGTTCATTTTTTTAAGAACTTTTATTTGTCTTTTAAGAACCTAAACTACTGGAGAAATATAAATAAAAGAATGAGTTGTTTAAACTAATTGCAGAAAATAAATCGAAATCCTCCTCCTTCCAAATTATGGTCGTCAATCACAATCCTTTAGATCTCAGATGTTTACAAAATAAAATACCTTTACACCATATCTCAGTCCTCGAGAGTTTGGGCATCAATCAAAAACTAGAATTCCTTAACATAGATTTATGCTAATCAACAATTTTTCCAAAATTTAGGCATTAATCAAACTCAAGAAAATCGAAGATGAAAAAGTAAAACTGTTACACTAAGCTCCAAATTCTCAATCTGAGTCATCAATTCAAATAAAAAACTTTTAGATGTTTACAAAGTAGTAAAAATATATGAAAATAAATCTAAACTAGAAAGCAATAAAAAGATCTTTCATCCCTTAGTCGCAGGCGTCAATTGCTTCTGAGAAACTACAGATACTCTATTCTAATCTTCCAGCTCCCGATCACAAGTGTCAATTGCTCTCGAGAATCCTTGGATATTTAAACTATTCTACTCTACTTTTAATTGGAAGGGAACCCAACCACAGTCGTCAATTGATGTTGAGAATTTCTTGGATAAAGAATTCCTATGTCGAGCCCTCTTATTTATAGATCATAAGGGGTCGGTTTATATTATTCAAGTCATAATAAAAAAAAACTTCTAAACAAAATATTCCTAAAATAACTATACTTCTAATCCTAGTTCTTCCTTGCTCTGGATGGTAGATGTGTTCGGGACTTTTCTCCTTGATTTTAATAGCAGAGATCTTCTGAGTTCTTTCGTCAATCTTCTCAGATCTGTACGTTGTCAAACTTCTAATCCAAGAGATCTTCTAATTCTTTGCATGGCGGTGTAGACTTCACGTGATCAGCAGCATGAGCTTCATTTCACACTTTCATATGTACGATTGTTCTTCTTTCTATACTATTTCTGCTCTTTCGGATGTTCAGGATTTTACTTTGGTTCTTCCAGTCATAGCTTCTTTCGTACGTTCGTGAATCACGATTCCTTTTTCTTTCTTTTTCGCTTGTTCGAGATTTATGTTCGTTCGATATTTCTCTTTCTTGGCTCATCGACTGGCCCTTAGTTCGATTGGATCATTTCTTCGTTCAATCATAGTTCTTGCTGCTTTTTGAGCTCATTTTGGCAAAGATTAACACTTCGGCTCTATTTTGCTCACTATTCCAAATATTTGCACATAGCATCTCATTAGTAACAAACTAAGGTCTAACATCACTAAGTTAAGGGTGGTAAAGTGGTATATTTTGTGACTGATCATTGCATACCGCGTCACATTCTGAGTCTTGTTATGAGTCAAGTTTTGAGTCTCATTCTGCATTGCATGTCAAAATTACGTTTAAATTTAATTTATGCAATGGAGATTCCAAATTAAGGGTGGATTTGTCTGTGATCTTCAAGAAAATCCAAATAAGTGGCCATAAAATGATTTGGGTTAGACTTGAATGATTCCCATCGGGGATCACGAAGAAGCCCCACACTCGCATTGCCGGATCTTTTAGGATGGGGGAAAGGAGTGGACCTACGGTATATGTGCTTAAACTAACTCAATGTATGGGGGTTAGTTCAACACTCAATGTGAAAGATCTAGTTCCTCATCTAGGCTCAACCCCACTTACTAGAACTTTCTTTGTGCACCAATCTCGATCCACAACCCCTATCTTTTCCTCCTCCAAGCAAGATGAGTAGCGAGGTCATTGAGAAGATCTCGGATGATCTTGTGGCATTCAATCACGACAGAGAGTTTCTAGTTTATGAGATAAAGAGGGTTAGTAAGTTGACTTTCGAGAATGCATGGGCTAATCATGAGAGAGTTCGCCGCTTTAGTTTCTGTATTTTCAACTGATATCACGATCACACTTAATCGATGATGAAGACTTTTGGATCCGGGAGAGTTGATGGAAAGCTTAAAAAATATTTAGTATAATGGGTTGGCAAGCCGGGTTATTGTGTTCATCGATAAGAGATTTATCGTGTGCACCCCGATACAATCGACCGAGGTGATGATCATACGCCACCGGGTACAAAAATTGCTTGGGCTAGTTGCAAGGAGCTCCACCGTTCGGGTCCCGATATACTTGACCAGTACTACATGTGTGTTTCATCAGAGATGAAATATTTTGGGTCTAAGGGAATTGATGGGGATGCTGACACTGAGGACCAAGGTTTTGGGCCACACAAGGTGTATTAGCGGTAGAAGAAGCAACATAGGAGCCATCACCGATTGATGCTATGAGCCAGTTTCATCGGTGATAAAATATTTTGGGTATGGGAGAATTGATGGAGACGCCACCACCAAGGAACTAGGTTTTAGGTCACACAAGGTATACTGACGGAAGAAGATGCGACGGAGGAACCATGGAGCGTCAAGATCCGTCGAGGAAAGACCCTAGAGATCAATCCAAGAGAAAGAGTCTCGACCCAAACTCGCTCGAGCAAACTTCATTTTCACTCGAGCAAGGTGCTTCGGGAACTCAACCGTAACTTTGGGTTTTGGTCTCTCGAGCGAAATGTGCATCAAAATCAAGGCCAAAACTTTCAGCCTAAAGTCGCTCGAGCGACCCTTGGTTGCCGCTTGAGCGACTCTTCATAAAGATTCCCACTCGAGCGACAATCACATGTCACTTAAACGAGTCACGTGACGGGTTATGTCTTTTTTATCCTTTTTTATTTTTCTTTTCTTATGTCATATGTAAGTTACCCTTTAGGGTAATATAGTACTTTTTTATTTTAGGGTTATTCCCATTTGTAAATACTATAAAGCCTATTTTATAAGTCATTTTTTGGCAATACTTGTTGATTAATTAATGAAAAGTGCATTGTATTTTGAGCTTGAGAGAAGCTTTGAAGAGTGAGTCTTCTTTCCCATGTGGGATTGGAGTGAGGTCAAGGGTGTGATGCCCAAGTTATCTTTGATCTTTTCTTTATTTTTTGATCTTGCTTGAACTTTCTACTTCCATTTTAATCTCTTATATCTAATTTTTTCCCTTTTAATTGATTATCCCAATTCCCAAACCCTAGATCTAGAGCAATCTTGATGTCCATCCTTGTAGATCAACTCTAATCCTACCTCGCTCGTCGAACCATGACCGTTGTTAGGCTCGAGCTTGCTCAAATTGAGTCGTTAATCGCTTCGATTTAAAAGCTGATGGGGACATTTGATTCAAGCAACCACCCATAATATATTAGAGGTGAAAGAAGAACATCATAGTGATCAGAAAGAAGAAAATTCAAAATTTATTGTCAAAAATTCTCTGATCAGAGGGTCTTTAACTTTCAATCCCGTTACTTTTATGTTTGGCCTATTTTAAAGTATAAAAAAAAGTTGGATTTATGCAAATTTGGTCATATTTGAAAGTTTATTGAAGTAGCTTTCCAGCGAGCCAAAAACGTATAATTCCAACAAGTATTGAAGAAGTTATGGTTAATTTTCATAAGCTGCACAGAAAGTGTCTAATTTCAAGACTCCTAATTGAATTAGGATTAGTCTCTTTTATTATTTTATTTTAGAAAATAAGATTTATTTCTTTTATTAGAAATATGATTAGTTTTCTTATTATTTTAGGACTTTATTTTATTGTTTTAGAAGAATTAGGATATTTCTTTTATTTGAATTAGGAATTAGAGTTACACTAGGATTTCTAGTTTTAATGCATTGGTTAGCCTATTTAAAAGCTTGTAAATAACTTTATTAGAAGATTTTGGTTAATAAAAATTGCTTACGCAAAATTGAGTTCTAAACTTTCGTGAGGATGTGATTCTCTTAAAACGGAAAGCGATTCTTCGAATCTCGCTTACAGTTTGGTGCGAGGCCAACTCTTCTTCCATCTCTATCTTCTTTAGATCTACGGTTTACGTAAGTAGCGTAATCCTAATTGTTTTATTTATTTTATAAATTTTTAAATTAACTTTTTAGTTCATCATAAATCATTATTAGCCTTTTAATTTTATTCGGTATCGAGAGAACCCGCTTGCAAGTTCGTCTGATGCCCAAAATCTATCGGAGATATAGTCGTTCATAAGAATCCTGGTCTGCTAGATCCGTGATAGGGAACTGTAAACACCTTATTTTTCCCCTCTCGGGGTATACAAATATTTTCGGTGAACCCTTGACCTTGCCCATGACTTTTGGAAAGGGACCAATCTTCTCTAAGTCCTAAAATCCTGAAATCTGGGAATTATGTAACATAACAATAGTATTTAGTTAAGCCCCAGGCCCTGTTGACCGAAGGTCAAAGGTCGAGCCAGAACCCTGGAAATATATTCCCCATTTGAAAGCCCAGATGTGAACTTTTTTTACCAGACTTTAGTATTTTAGTAATACTTTGATATGATAGAATTTATGGGCTTTAAAGCTTCGCAAAAAGGCTAGCCATTTGAAAGTTAAAAATTTGCCCAAATTACAAAAAATTGGATTTTATTCTTGAACTAAAAAGTTGACTTTTTATTCTTTGAGATTTTTTATTCGAGACTATTTTTATTGAATTCAAATGCGGGGTATTTCATTATTTACATGTAATATCTTAAGTAAATGGTATTACATGTAAATATACATGTCTGTTTGTCCTAACTTGCCTAACTGTCTGTCTATCTTTAACCTGAAATGCATGTCTGCACTTAACCAAGAATTCCGTGCATGACACTATGCACATAATTTAATTACGCGTGGGGCCACTTGTGCGCAATCGGTCCCGAATTACCCGCGGGTCAGCTTGTCCGTAATTCAATTAAGCGTGTGACCCTTTGCGTGCAATCAGTCCAACTTAGACTTGGCCTAAGCTTTCGTGCACCACCTGAAGTTCCAGATTCCGCGTACACCCCGACACATGAAATTGAATTAAGCGCATTCCTTCATGCGCGAAATTCATCTAGACTTGGCCTGGGACTCTAATTCCCCTGACCGCTCGAACTCCTCGATCTTGCGCAAATCCCCCTGTGCGGAATTGGATTCCACACATACACGCATGCATGGAATTAGTTCTGAAGCCTACTGGAACTAGTACACTTGCTCAACCAGTCACTTACGAGTCAGTGACCGACTCAAAGTGACTTAAGGGTAGACACCCTTGCGCGGAATTCAATTAAGCTCTACATGGCATGCGCAAAATTCACCGATCCCGCACATTCCCACATGCGCGAAATTAGCCCATTACCTATAAAAAGACCCCCTACCTCACCCAAAAAGGACATCCCAGCAATCGAATTTTCGAGTTTCTCTCCTCCAACTTATTCGAGACTTTCTTCGGCGCTCGACTTCAGGTAATATTTCATGTTCTAGTCTCTAATTCTTAATTTCTAGTTTCTAGTTCTTAATTCTTAGGTTTAGATCCTAGTTCTGAATTTTTATGCTAGTTCCTAATTTCTTTGTTTTAGTTTTTAATTCTTAGGTTCTAGATCTATGTTCTTAGTTCCTGATCCCTAATCCTTACAATTTCAAATTCTCAATTTTTAATCCTTCCACCTTTAATCATCAATTCAAACTCAGTTTTTTCAAAATTAACTTTAGCCATAAAAACAATTTACTATTCTTATTTCTTTCAAGCCTCTCCCTTTGAGAAAATTTGAGGTTCTCTGTGACAGCCCGGATTTTTCCAACCTAAATTTTGAGACATATTTTTTTTCTTCTTCTTTAACTTTACACCTAAACCAAATGGGAAAACCCGAACCGTCGAGTCGTAGAACACGATCTGAATACAGAATGCTTTGTACACCCACACACACATGTGAAAATCAAAGCAGATAATACATATGACCTAAATAAATCTCCAATTCTAATATCTAATATTACAATAACTAACAACGACCACCAGTGCTGTTCCAGCATCACCAAACAGTGGTGTCCAACGAGCATATAATAGCACATTGTACCAAGCCACACTCACCAACCTCCACAAAGTACTCAATCTGTGACCCCGAACATCATAGCACTCCTCAATTCCTCAATCTGCAAGTCCGGTGTCCAAATAGAAGCTATACCTATGACGTATAGTCAAAGGGTGAGCTATATCCTAGGTTAGCAGAGGAAACTTAGCACAATTTTACATCTTATCATAACGAAATATAGATTTAATGTCATAATCAAACCTTTTCTTATTTAAAGTTAAAACTCATTTCAAAGGTACTTTTCTTATCAAACAAAAACTGATTTCAAATACTGTTTTCTTATCACACAAACTGATTTCAAAATTGATTTCTTTTTTCACACAAAACTAATTTAAAAGCTTATTTCCTTATCATATAAAACTGATTTCAAAACTGATTTCCTTTTCACACATAAAAGTGATTTCAAAACATTTATTTATCACATAAAACTGATTTTCAAATCTGCCCCGGCGGCCCACATGGTACTTTACTCCGCCCATAGCGGTCCACGACAAGCATAATCCACCCACAGCGGTCCACATACGCATTATTCGCCCATAGCGGTCTACATATATAATATCTGCTCATAGCGGTCTACTTTAATCTCACGACTTATGATTTGATTCACGAAGTATAATCCGAAGAGTACATAAAATCTAGCGAAAGCGATCCAAGGGCGTACATGAATCCCGCCACAACGGTCCAAGGGTGTACCAAGCCACAACAAGGTCTAAAGGAGTACGTAAAATCCCTCGAAAGCGGTCCAAGGGCATACATAAGCACAACAAAGTCCAAAGGTGTACGTAAATCCCGTAAAAATAGTCCAAGGGCGTACATAAGCACAATAAAGTCTAAAGGAGTACGTAAATCTCGTAAAAACGGTCCAAGGGTGTACATAAGAACATTAAAGTCCAAAGGAGTACGTAAAATCCTGCGAAAGCGGTTCAAGGGCGTACATGACTCACAATAGTGTCCAAAGGAGTACGTAAAATCTCGTAAAAACGGTCCAAAGGCGTACATAAATCTCGCCACAGCGGTCCAAGGGTGTACATAAATCCCGCCACAGTGGTCCAAGGGTGTACCTTCTCACAAATCTACAAGACTCAACGATTTCGAGTTCACATTCTAGTTCAGATTTCTAATTCACGGTCCAAAGCTCACATTCTTGGTTCAAAGGTTTTAAAACTCACCATTTAAAAATCAAGTTTAAAATCGAATACCATAGTAGAAATTCTAGGTTAAGTTCACAGTTTAGAATTCATCATTTTCGACTCAAAGATTTCAAATTTCTATTTTGCAAGGAATTCAAGTTATAGTTCAAATCACTATCAAACATACATCAAAATACATCAAGAAAACTTATCATTTTTTATCTAAATATATTAAAGAAACTTATCATTTTTTATACAAATACCTCAAAGAAACTATGCATCAAAGTTAAACATGCAAGTTTGTGTTGAAGTTCCCCTACCTCAAAGTACGCTCAACACAGTCCACATTCCACGCATGGTTCAACACTTTACTCCTACATTCAATACACCCAAAATTTTCCTTAGAAACTTTCTAAAGGATCAAAGGAATACATCTCTAAGGAGCTCAAATAAAACTAAACAAAACATAAATATGTACCTCGCTCGATCAAGCCTTTGGCCTCACTCGAGAGAGCACACCCCTCGCTCGATCGATTATAATCGAGCCCTTTGAAACTCATGCGAGCCCTCGCGCGAGCAATCCTTATTTAACCTAAGGCCTCGCGTGAGTGAGCACAGAACAAATGTCCCCACATTTGTCTCCTGCGCGAGCAAGCTATAAAAGTCGCGCGAGCGAGAAACATAAATGTCTCAGATCTACCATTTTTCTTCTCTCGATCCTTCTCAACTCTCTACCATCTTTCGCCCATATTCACACATATATTGAGGCATTAAGGGTAAACTCTAATCACTAATAACCTAGATATCTTTGAGTGTTTTCTCAAAAGTGGCAAAAACAAACAAGTTAATGCTAACTAAGAATTTGATGTAACTTTTCCCTTAATTTTTGACCTTTAATTATATGGATTCTTAAGTTAGTCAAAACACAAAAGTTGTAGAGTTCGTTGTCCTCTTTCCAACGCCATAAGAATCGTGTCAATCGAAATTCAAAGTAAAAAAGTTATAGCCAAAATACTGAGACAGATTCTGATACTCGCACGAGCGATTATATCTCGCTCGAGTGAGGTCCGGGCGAGCGACTGTGCGGGATTTGAACATTTTTGGACTTTTAAAAACCCATTTTACATCAAAATTTAATCTTTTTTATCCTAATATTTTACACACATCTAAGCAACCTATATTTAGTTAAATACATGAAAGAATTGTGTTATTTACCTCTTTAAATCGATGATCTACCCATAGATCGGATCGCTCTCTTTGTTGCACAAAAGGGTTTCTAAAACCCATATCGATCCTTTTCGAGCTCTACAATCACGACCAAGCTAACGAATTCGTCGGTGATCCTTCCTCACACGCCACACCCAAATCTCGCTATGATTTATGGCTCAAAATACACGATCTCTTCGCGAGAAGAAAATGAGTTTTCAAACTCCAATCGGCTTCAAATCACGCCACACTATTCCCCAATGTCGAAATCGGCGACATTTCTCTTCCTTACACAAGCTCATACATTATTTTCCATGAAATCCCGAGCTTGGCGCACACGGATCCGGCCATTCCTTCTCTTTCTTCTTCTTCCTCTCTCTAAATCCCAAAACCCCCAAAATAGTGCAAACCGGGTGTTAGCTTCCAAAGGAAGCTATTTGCTTTTCTTTAATTCAATGGGACTAATTCTCATACAAAACATATACGCCCCCTTTGGGTGTTAGCTGTTATCCAAGGATCTAGCCTCCGTGTGAAACGAACGTACTTAGTTAGGGTGTCATCCCATAACAAAATGATCTTTGATTCGGTATGGGGCTTACACACCCAACCCATCTATCGATCGGATTCGGTGTAGAGCCAATACACCACAACTTGGTGCATAAGAAACCATCTAATGCTCAACACACAATCTAAATTGGTCTTTTTTCCCATTTAAGATCTAACCTGAATAACCCACTTAATTAATTTCATAAAATCCAGCATGTGACCAGTGAAGCACGCACACCAAGGCACACTATTCAAAGTTGGGCATACATCCCGAGATACACTATTCAAAGTTAAAATTTTCAGGATGTTACATTCTTCCCTCCTTATAAAATTTTCTGTCCTCAAAAATTGCCCTTAGTAACCAGGTTTAATCATGCTCATCAAGTTGAACACTCACGTCCACATATGAATTGATTTATCCTCAAAATAAATTCGGGGTTGTTACATTCTTCCCTTCATAGGAATTTTTGTCCTCGAAAATTGACGACGACACATCCGAACGCTAACTCACTAACAACGACTCCGATTAGCGAGAGCTGACCCATAACAATGAAACGATGCACGCACCATGAACGAAGAGATGAATTTCTTATAATCATTCAATTAAATTAATCGACTGGGTACATCCACATTGAGTTCACAACGAAAGACTGAATTTTCCCAACCAAATGATCCATCATCCTGCATGAAAATCCACATATCATTAGATCGGCGTACCATCAATTATCTAATAAGGTAATCATTTGTAAAACTATATTTCTATACTATCAACTAGCACGAACATGCCCACCAAGGTAAAAATATGGCCACAACGAGTATAACTTGTACTATAATAAAGTTTGAACAGTGTCATAAAAGAAAAAGAAGACTTTGAAACAGTTAATGTCCAACATTAATTGTATTAACGATTCTCACATACATTAGTCGAAAAGAGGATCTAATAGCATTGATCCGATACCCAAAATACAAAGATTGATATTTCTTTTTAGATTAAACACACGAGAACAAGATGCATACGACACTCGTATTAATCGCTAATTTCTCACGCCGAAGGTGTCCTATCCTTCTTTGGTTCCGGACAGTCCCTTACCGGATGCCCCATTTGACCACAATTGAAACATGCACCCGTGGTCCACTTACACTTGGCTGCTCGGTGTCATCCCCCGCATCTTGGGCATGATCTACCAGCTATAAATGACGAGGTGGGTGGAGCCTGTTGTGTTTGTGGCACTCTAGTTGTCATAAGATTCGAAGGACGAAAGGTCACTGCAGGCACAGACGTAGGTGGTCCTGCATAAACAATCTGAGTAGACTGAGGGGGTGTTGGCAATAAGAGTCTTAGTATCTCGGGTGCCTGCTCATGGCATATGACTGCATTTGACTTGCTCTTTCTCTATGCTGTTGGTCCCTTCTCTTATATATTTCTTCCACGTCTTCTTCCGCCACAAGAGCCTTGCTCATTATTGTGTCATAAGTTTTCAACTCAAAAGCAGTGACTTTTTCCTTAATATTCGGCCTTAAGCCGCGTTGAAATTTCTTGGCCTTCATTAGATCCGAGGCCACAAACTTAGGAGCAAAACGTGAAAGTCGCATGAACTCTATCCCATATTCCCTCACCGTCATCTTCCCTTGCACAAGTTGAAGGAATTGAACCTCCATTTGATTGCGAACTACTTCAAGGAAGTACTGCTTATTAAACTCCTCTACGAACTCATCCCAGGTCCATAATACACTTGGAGTCTCCTGTGCCCTAGTCCTAGACACAGATTTCCACCACGGACCAGCCTCACCATCTAACATGAAAGTTGTCCATCTGACTCTCTCATCTTCAGTGCATGCAAGAACACTAAATATCTTTTCCATCTCATTGAGCCAGTTCTCAGCTTCCATTGGATCTACTTGTCTTGAGAAATTTGGAGGACGCATCTTCCGAAATTCTATAAATGCTGACGGCTGTGGTGGAGGCAGTTGCTGATGGTTATTGGCATTATTAGATGCTAACATTGTCACTTGTTGAGCCATAGCATTTGCCATGGCTTTCATGGTCTACATCATCCTTTATCTTTACTCTCGTTCACTCTCATTTGCATTTGACTGGAAACCTCGACCATCTCTGGGTCGTTTACCTCTACCAGACATAATGATCTGTCATAACAATGAAACAAAAGTTTCAATTAGCAATCGGTTATTATACATAGTCAGGACTTTCAAAAGCTCACAACTTATACTCTAACAAAATCTAATGTCACTTCTTTGGACCTACAGTCACGCTCCGCACACATAACTAAGACTTACTGTCTTATGGGAGACTTAATGCCTAAGGACCGACAACCTAATGTCATTGAGAGACATGGCTCTATGTTTCGACCAAAACATCTAAAACTTAACTTGTATCCTATCACCGCACTTCTATCACGATTTTCAATTATCTCCATTATAAGAGATCGTGAAGATCCACAACTCAAGTTCTAAACAGAGCCTACTGCTATGACTTGAGTCTTCAAGAACCTAAAGCCTAAGGTTTCTACCAACTGTGATAAAGTCCCAATTGAATCTCCTATACCCTAACAGAATCTACTGCCATAGTCTTGGGTCCCAACAAGGCCTAACACTTAAGCTCTGCTCTCACATCGTCCCTAGAAGACCTAACGCCTAGGCTCTGATACCAACTATGACTTTGTCACAGTTGGGTCTCTTACGTCCCTATAGAACCTAATACCATAGCTCTGATACCAACTGTGACAGCCCGAATTTTCTCAACCTGAATTTTGAGACATTTTTTTTTTCTTCTTCTTTAACTTTACACCTAAACCAAATGGGAAAACCCGGACCGTTGGGTCGTAGAACACGATCCGAATACAGAATGCTTGGTACACCCACGCACACATGTGGAAATCAAAGCAGATAATATATATGACCTAAATAAATCTTCAATTCTAATATCTAATATTACAGTAACTAACAACGATCACCAGTGATGTACCAATATCACCAAAAAGTGGTGTGCAATGAGTATATAATAGCATATTGTACCAAGCCACACTCACCAACCTCCACAAAGTACTCAATCTGCGACTCCGAACATCATAGCACTCCTCAATTCCTCAATCTGCAAGTTCAGTGTCCAAATAGAAGCTATACTTGTGACGTATAATCGAAGGGTGAGCTACAGCCTAGCTCAGCAGAGAAAACTTAGTACAATTTTACATCTTATTATAACGAAACATAGATTCAATGTCATAATCAAACCTTTTCTTATTTAAAGTTGAAACTCATTTCAAAGATACTTTTCTTATCAAACAAAGACCGATTTCAAATAGTATTTTCTTATCACACAAACTGATTTCCATATCACACAAAACTGATTTCAATATTGTTTTCTTTTTTCACACAAAACTGATTTAAAAGCTGATTTCCTTATCATACAAAACTGATTTCAAAACTGATTTCCTTTTCACACACAAAAGTGATTTCAAAATATTTATTTATCACATCAAACTTATTTTCAAATCCGCCTCGGCGGCCCACATGGTACTTTACTCCGCCCATAGCGGTCCACGACAAGAATAATCCGCCCACAGCGGTCCACATACACATAATACACCCATAGCGGTCCACAAATATAATATCCGCCCATAGCGGTCCACTTTAATCTTACGACTTATGATTTGATTCATGAAGTATAATCCGAAGAGTACGTAAAATCTCGCGAAAGCAGTCCAAGGGCGTACATGAATCCCGCCACAGCGGTCCAAGGGTGTACCGAGTCACAACAAGGTCCAAAGGAGTACGTAAAATCCAGCGAAAGTGGTCCAAGGGCGTACATAAACACAATAAAGTCCAAAGGTGTACGTAAATCTCGTAAAAATGGTCTAAGGGTGTACATAACCACAACAAAGTCCAAAGGAGTACGTAAATCTCATAAAAACGATCCAAGGGCGTACATAAGCACAACAAAGTCCAAAGGAGTATGTAAAATCCCGCGAAAGCGGTCTAAGGGAATACATGACTCACAATAGTGTCCAAAGGAGAATGTAAAATCTCATAAAAATTATCCAAAGGCGTACATAAACCCCGCCACATCGGTCCAAGGGTGTACATAAATCCCGCCACAGTGGTCCAAAGGTATACCTTCTCACAAATCTACAAGAGTCAACGATTTTGAGTTCACATTCTAGTTCAGATTTCTAATTCACGATCCAAAGCTCATATTCTTGGTTCAAAGGTTTTAAAACTTACCATTTAAAAATCAAGTTTAAAATTGAATACCATAGTAGAAATTCTAGGTTAAGTTCACAGTTCAGAATTCATCATTTTCGACTCAAAGATTTCAAATTTCTATTTTGCAAGGAGTTCAAGTTATAGTTCAAATCACTATCAAACTTACATCAAAATGCATCAAGAAAACTTATCATTTTTCATCTAAATACATCAAAGAAACTTATCATTTTTCATATAAATACCTCAAAGAAACTATGCATCAAAGTTAAACATGCAAGTTTGTGTTGAAGTTCCCCTACCTCAAAGTATGCTCAACACAATCCACATTCCACGCATGGTTCAACACTTTACTCCTACATTCAATATATCCAAAAAATTTCTTAGAAATCTTCTAAAGGATCTAAGGAACATATCTCTAAGGAGCTCAAACAAAACTAAACAAAATATAACTCTGTACCTCGCTCAATCGAGCCTTTGGCCTCGCTCGAGCGAGCACACCCCTCGCTCGATCGATTATAATCGAGCCCTCTGAAACTCATGCAAGCCCTCGCATAAGTGATCCTTATTTAACCTAAGGCCTCGCGCGAGTGAGCGTAGAAAAAATGTCCCCACATTTGTCTCTCGCGCGAGCAAGCATAGAACAAATGTCCCCACATTTGTCTCTTGCGCGAGCAAGCTATAAAAGTCGCACGAGCGAGAAACATAAACGTCTCAAATCTACCATTTTTCTTCTCTCAATCCTTCTCAACTCTCTACCATCTTTCGCCCATATTCACACATATATTAAGGCATTAAGGGTAAACTCTAATCACTAATAACCTAGATATCTTTGAGTGTTTTTTCAAAAGTGGCGAAAACAAACAAGTTCATACTAACTAAGAATTTGACATAACTTTTTCCTTAATTTTTGACCTTTAATTATATGGATTCTTAAGTTAGTCAAAACACAAAAGTTGTAGAGTTCATTGTCCTCTTTACAATTCCGTAAGAATCGTGTCAATCGAAATTCGAAGTAAAAAGTTATGACCGAAATACTGAGACAGGTTCTGACACTCGCGCGAGCGATTATATCTCGCTCGAGCGAGGTTCGGGCCAGCGACTGTGCGCGATTTGCACGTTTTTGGACTTTTTAAAACCCATTTTACATCAAAATTTAATCTTTTTTATCCTAATCTTTTGCACACATCTAAGCAACCTATAATTAGTTAAATACATAGAAGAATTGCGTTATTTACCTCTTTAAATAAACGATCTACCTATAGATCGGATTGTTCTCTTTGTTGCACAAAAGGATTTCTAAAACTCACATCGATCCTTTTTTAGCTCTACAATCACGACCAAGCTAACAAATTCATCGGTGATCCTTCCTCACACGCCACACTCAAATCTTGCTATGATTTGTGGCTCAAAATATATGATCTCTTCGCGAGAAGAAAAAGGGTTTTCAAACTCTAATCGGCTTCAAATCACGCCACACTATTCCCCAATGTCGAAATCGGCGACATTTCTCTTCCTTACACAAGCTCATACATTATTTTCCATGAAATCCCGAGCTTGGCGCACACGGATCCGGCCATTCCTTCTCTTTCTTCTTCTTCCTCTCTGTAAATCCCAAAACCTCCAAAATAGTGCGAATCGGGTGTTAGCTTCCAAAGGAAGCTATTTGCTTTTCTTTAATTCAATGGGACTAGTGCCCATACAAAACACATATGCCCCCTTTGGGTGTTAGCTATTATCCAAGGATCTAGCCTCTGCGTGAAATGGACGTACTTAGTTAGGGTGTCAGGTGTCATCCCATAACAAAATGATCTTTGATTCGGTGTGGGGCTTACACACCCAACCAATCTACTGATCGGATTCGGCGCAGAGCCAAAACACATACGCCCCCTTTGGGTGTTAGCTGTTATCCAAGGATCTAGCCTCCGTATGAAACAGGCGTACTTAGTTAGGGTGTCATCCCATAAAAAAATGATCTTTGATTCGGTGTGGGGCTTACACACCCAACCCATGGTGCATAAGAAACCATCTAATGCTCAACACACAATCTAAATTGGTCTTTTTTCTCACTTAAGATCTAACTTGAGATAACCCACTTAATTAATTTGATAACATCAAGCACGTGACCAGTCAGGCACGCACACCAAGGCACACTATTCAATGTTGGACATGCATCCCGAGATACACTATTCAAAGTCAAAATTTTTAGGATGTTACATTCTTCCTTATAAAATTTTCTGTCCTCGAAAATTGCCCTTAGTAACCAGGTTTTATCATGCCCATCAAGTTGAACACTCACGTCCACATATGAATCGATTTATCCTCAAAATAAATTCGAGATTGTTACATTCTCTCTGGGGCTTCCAAAAAGGGATGGAGCTGCCTTTTAGACTTCTAGAAGTGCGGACTCTTCCCCGAGAGCCTCAAGTAGTCAAGCTAGCGGCCCTAGCCTGCTAGTCTTGACTCTCAAATAAATATTAAAGGAGGAAGCGCTTAGCCTAGAACCGTTTAGGTCTTTAACTTTTTCCAGTTTTCAAGCCTTAGGCAACCGATTTGCCCAAGGGAGCTTATGGAGGGTACCCAGGAACGGGGCCGATCCTCCTTAGCATAACGGGCCACAATCCTTTTTTAATTAGATTCCTAGTAGGATTAGGAGACTAGGTTAATTAGATTCCTAGTAGGATTAGGAGACTAGGTTAATTAGACTCCCAGTAGGATTAGGAGATTAGATTCGTTAGAGTCCTAGCAAAAGTAAGAAGGCCAAAATAGTTGAATTAACGGCAACCCAAAGCTGCTGACGTTAGCCGACTAACGTTCAGTAAAGAGCGTGATCAGTGACGAGTTACATTGTCAATAAATATTTGTAGCTGGCGATCACAACAACCCAGGTATTCTCCATTTAAAATTTGCCTTCTTTTATTTTTCTGCAGTTAAATATTATCCTTTTATTATTTTGATATATCCATACAGGAGCACATAAATATTCTCCTATTATTATTTTATCGCTTTTCTCCAACCATAGTAGACAGAGTCCACTTGGACCAAATTGGGCAACTTCTTCCGAGGAGCAAAAGGAACCAAAAAAAGCTCGTACCAACAGAAACGTATACGAAAGCAATGCTATTTTGGGTTGAAATTAAAGCATCTAATTGGATTTCTAGAATTTTCCATAAATATTTGTTATGAGAAATTATTATTTTTTAATTGATTAAATTCCTAATCTCAGCCCTAGCATTGTATTTAGTAAGTTCCTGCATCAAATTGGTATTAGAGTCAGGTTTAGTTTTAGGGTTTTAGTGTTCATATAGGTTTTAGGGTTTATTTCTTTTATTATTTTGTTTACACCATTTTAGATTCATTATTTCAGATCTGTCTAGCTTTTGTATAGTTTTTGTCTGAATTTTTTTGTCTAGCTTTTATCTGAAATTTTCGTCTAGCTTTTGTTTGAATTTTTTGTCTAGCTTTTGTTAGAAATTTTTTCTTCTAGCTTTCGTCTATTTTATTTTGTCTAGCTTTTATCTAGCCTTTGTCTAATTTTGTCTTGCATAGTCATGGATCTTGATAGGATAGAAGCCCTTGTTAATGATTTTGCGGCCGAATTTATCGCGAGTCAAGCTGCCTTTCAGCCCCAACTGCAAGTTCAACATGAAGCTTTAAAAATCCATAGTTAGATCTCCAAGGGTTTGGATGGAAATAGAGTTAGGGGATACCCTCATCACTATGAACCCAACTACGACTGTGACAGCCCGGATTTCAGCACCCCGAAACCCGTGCCATCAGCACGATCATCTTGACCGTGCCCCTTAGCTAAGCATGGAACATTGATATATCAAGCACAGAATTTAAATAGTAAATGAAACTGCAGAATTTAAATCGCTATATAAGCATCTCTCAAAAGACAGTTCTACCCTCATGCCTCTGCATGAATGGAGAACCGATCCGAACCATCGATGATAGCTAATCGTCACAGATGGTTCGCCCAAAAGAAAAATCACGAATTTATACATATACATTGTTTAATCAAATAAGGCTTGACATACCAAGCTGTACAAAATCTCTCCAAACCCTCAAAGTGGCACAACGGAGTCCTCTAGAAGAAGTCCTCCGGAGGTGGCTCCAACTCGTCTCCGGCCGCAAGGTCCGATTCACCGAGGTCAGCGTCTCCTGAAGCCTCGGCAGCTGCTAGTAGTGGACCTGCGACGTATAGTCTATAGGGTGAGCTACATCCTAGCTCAATAGGAAACAAAACACAGTTGAACATATAAATTATTACTCACATATATTCCATGATATGCCATGCATGATGTGTCTATGCAGTTACTGATGAAAACAGTTAAAAAGCATTACATTTTACTGGTAGTTTACTCATGTCTTTTATTTATTCATGAATGATGCTGAAAAGGCCTAAAGCAAAACTTAAACTTTCAACTTAACTAATCCCCGAGCAATATAGCATCGAGCCCCGATGAGATACCCATCATCGTCATCTATATAGACAGTTTTAATGTATTCCCTGAGAATACAAATAGTACCCAAGCCCCTTTCCCCTGGGGATTGGTGGCTGGGTTTCACTAGTCTCAATCAACACCTCTGGGGTGTGCTTACTGTGTACGGATAAGCCTTCGCACTGGCGTACGATTTCGCCGCCGTATCGGTCACGGATATCCTGCCGTGTTAGTCGTGGATATCCCGCCACGTCGGTAGGGTACCCTATTAAACCTCAAATAACAAAAGTATCAGGTGCTTTACATATAGTTATTCACCGTGTAATTGTGCTATCTTATATCAGTTAGGCCCTATCAAACATGATTCAATCTTGGATACATCCCTGGGATGTATCCATTTCATTGCATCACACCTGATGCTCTTATCTCTTAAGTTCCTCATCCCCTGGGGATGGCTCATTATAATTACTCTTATTGATGTCACACACACACATACTTTTCACAAACTCTTAAGCAATAAAACATTTTGAATTGAATTCTATATCACTACATATATGCTCTTGCAAAATAAAGTACATGTTCAAGGTGTTCCCTACCTCAAGTCTTCGTTTGATCACGCATCAAGGTCTCACATGGCTCCTTGTGCACTTGCTCACAAGTACCACCTATGGTACCAGATAACATGTGAAACACATCACTAAGGATGCAATAAAGGAGGTCCAAGACCCCCCAAAGATCTTAAAGTCAAACTCAGAAGTCAACATCAATTGGCCCAGTCGATTAATCGATTTCCAAAATCGATTAATTGAAAGTCAATATCGATTAATCGTTTCTCAAATCGATTAATTGAGATTCCCATTCGATTAATCGAAACCCAATTCGATTAATCAAAATTCTCTGCTCTATCAAGTCGATTCTCAACTCGAGTAATCGAATTTCCAAAATCGATTAATCGATCCAAAATCGATTAATCGAAATTACTAATCGATTAATCGAATTTTCATTTCGATTAGTCAATTTCATCAAGCCCATTTCTTTTCTCCACTTGAGTCCACTGTAGGCTCCCAGTCGATTAATCGATTCTCAATTCGATTAATCGAAATCCAAAGTCGATTAATCGAAACCCAATTCGATTAATCGAGATCGGGGTCCTCTGAATTTTCAACTTCTTGGCCAATTTCGATTAATCGAAACCCAATTTCGATTAATCAAAATTGCCAGATTCAGCCCTTCTGGCTGCACTTCTCAATCTCTTTCCTTACTTCTTCCTCCATTTTTCTAAGCTTTTTACCCTACATTTTACACCATTTCTAACTACAATTTAATCCTTTAATTCATGCATTTAAACTACAACAATCTTACCTTCAATCAATCTCAAATTGATTTCAAATCGAGTGGTTGGAAAGGCTAGGGTTCCAGCTTTAGCTTGAACGGATTCTCCGCGTCGATTCGGTCTCTTTAATGCTAGAATCCCCCTTCCAATCACTCACAATAACTCTTGTTCAATCTCTTTACTCCTCTCTCTCTCTTCTTTACTCCTCTCTCAACAACCAAGATACAGATTTTAGGGTTATTAAACCCTTTTATCTCTCCCCTTCCTTGTGTGTTGAGCGCATACACCGCTGTAGGTGTATGCGACTTCACATTCACATCACACACCACACAATCACTCAAACCATCACATCTCATCCGTTCATCACACTCTATGTCAACCATTGAACTCCTAATTGGTCAAACCTCTGACCAATCGGGCACGGATCCCGAGGTCACTGTTTAACGTGATTTTTTTCGGGATATTACAACGACCCTGTGGAAAAGTTGCTAAAATCCATTCGGGATAAGGTTCTAAATTTTGAGGGATGGATGAATCCCAAAGCCTTTGTGGAATGGTTGTCTAGTGTAGAGGAATATTTTGATTGGTATAACATACCAAATGAGTACAAAATTAAGCTAACAAAAATAAAGTTGGAGGGTAATGCCAAAAAATTTTGAACTCGCGTAGAACGTTGTACTGAATCACTTCGAAATAAATACATCTCCACATGGGAGGACATAACAGTGAAACTTATCGAAAAATATGTCCCTTTAATACACTGCCAACCTTTACAGAATTTGAAAACCAAGACAGATAGGTGTCCTGATTGCCTTAAGTGTCAAACGTTTGGGCACTTTGCATACCAATGCCACATCAAATTTCTCACTCCAAATTTATTGACTAAAAGAGTGAGTCCTAAGGAGCTTGAGAATAGGGAAGTGAAAGAAGTGTACGACCCTAGTATCGTGATGAGTAACGAGGAAATAGAAGAAGCTTATGAAAGTCTAGTTATTCATAAAGAGGCTTCTATTTCGCTTGTGAGGAGTGATGTTGAGTCACCCACATGTGAGTCGACCGAGTCACGTACATACGATTGGTTAGTGTCCGTAGAGTCAGTTGTGCAGGAGTTCTTGTTATTGGTAGAGTCGAGTGCACTTGAATCTTTGAAGTTGATTAAATCGAGTACACACTAACCAATCGAGTCACTTGCCTATGAGTCATTGGTATCCATAGAGTTAGGTACACAAAACTTGTTGGTGCTTGAGTTAAGTCGAATACACGTGAGTCCATTGAACTCGGTACACAAGAATCATTAGTGTCAATGGGATCGAATACCACGAGTGTTTGATTTTAGTTGAAGCGAGTACGTACGAGATACTTGAGCCGAGTGTACATGAACCATTAGTGCCCCTTAAGTCGATCACACACAAATTGTTAGAGTCGGTAGGGACTCGTCAGCCTACTAACTTGCATGAGACTAATGTCACTAACACAATGAATTTATCTAATGAATTCAATAGTGACAATTTTGTGTTAGCTCATAATAGCCCCGAGCATTTGAAACTTTTTCCAATTTTAAAAAGGGTTAATGATGGAGGTCTAGATCTTCCTCTAGACTAGGGCATTCATTCGATCGTTTCGATAGAACATTTTACACCCCTTCCAAGTTTAACCCATTCCTTACTACCTGAACAAACAATCCAAACCCATTTAACCAATTCATAACTCGTACCATACCTGTGCAATATGAGAAAAGGTGGAATGAGGAGGCTCTAGAGTTTTCAAACTTCACTAGCAGTAAGGATGAACACCAAGCGTATCTCACAAAATGGAAAGGCAAGCTGAGAGTTGAGCTTTTAAAGTGTACTATACATGGGTTCTATAACTCATCGGAGATGAGTTCTTCTAACCCGGGGAGAGTTAATGGACAAACCGAGGTTGTCAATAGGAGTCTAAGTAATTTGTTACTGTGTCTAGTAGGTGAGCACATTAGGAGTTGGGATTCCATCTTACCTATCGCTGAGTTTATATATAACAATTCGGTTAATAGAATCACAGGCATGAGTCCGTTCCAAATTGTGCATAGGTATAAACCTTGGACACCTATAGATCTCATTCCAATCCTCATTCATCAGAGGTGATTAGAGCCTACATCCACATTTGCAAATTGCATTCATGAGTTGCACGCTGAATTTAAGAAAAGAATTAATTTAAAGAAAGAAAAATATAAATTCTCTATAGATTCTCACAGACGGTTCAAAGAATTCCAAGAGGGTGATTTTGTGACCGCAAGGAGTTGCAGAGAAGTTACAAGCTCGTAGTGTTGAACCCTTTTAGATCTTGAAGCATGTTGGTTCTAATGCTTACATCTTAGATCTTCTGCCGAAATTAGAGATTAGCACGACTTTCAATATGGACGGCCTTGTTCCATTTCATGGCCCTTCAACCTTCCCTATCAACCCCTTTGAGTCTTCTACATCTGATGAACCAATAATTCCTCTACCCACACCGCTACCACTACCTACTTAGAAAACTTGTGAGACCATCGAAGATGTGCTAGAAGATTAGATTGTGTCCACCAACTAAGGGGAATTTTAGAAGTATTTGGTCAAGTGGAAAAACAAGAGTGATTCAGAGAACACTTGGATTACACAGGAAGAATTTCAGCAGCTTGATCCGGATCTTTTGGACCTCTATTGCAACCAGCATTCATCGGGGATTAATCATTCTAACTCGAGGAGAGTTCGTGAGGACATCTGATTCAAGCACTCGCCCATAACATATCTAAGGCGAAAGAAGAACATCAGAGTGATCAGAAAGAAGAAAATCTAAAATTTATTACTAAAAATTCTCTGATTCTTCAACTTACAATCCTGTTACTTTTATGTTTGGCCTATTTTAAAATATCAAACAAAGTCGAATTGATATAAAATTAGTCATATTTGAAAGCTTATCGAAGTAGCTTTCCAACGAGCTAAAAAAATGTATAATTCCGATAAGTATTGAAGAAGCTATGGTCAATTTTCAAAAATTATATAAAAAGTGACAAATTTCAAGACTCCTAATTGAATTAAGATTAGTTGCTTTTATTATTTTATTTTAGAAAATAGGATTTATTTCTTTTATTAGAAATATGATTAGTTTTCTTACTGTTTTAGGGCTTTATTTTATTTTATTTTTTTAAATTAGGATATTTCTTTTATTTGAATTAGGAATTAGAGTTACACTAGGATTTCTAGTTTTATGCATTGGTTAGCCTATTTAAAGGCTTGTAAACAACTTTATTAGAAGTTTTTAGCTAATGAAAATTGCTTATGTAAAATTAAGAGTTCTAAACTTTCGTGAGAGTTTGATTCTCTCAAAATAGAGAGCGATTCTTCAATTCTTGTTGCGGTTTGGTGCGAGGCCAACTATTCTTCCATCTCTATCTTCTTTAGATCTACAATTTGCATAAGTACCGTAATCATAGCTATTTTATTGATTTTATAAAATCTAAAATCAACCTATTTGTTCATTATAAATCCTTAACAGCCTTTTAATTTTGTTCGGTATTGAGAGAACTCGCTTGTGAGTTCATTCGATGCCCCAAAACTATCAGAGATCTAGCCGTTCATATGAACCCTAGTCTTTTAAATCCGCAATAGGGAACGTACATAAAAGTAACATTATTTTGGGCCAAAATTAAAGCATCTAGTTGGATTTCTAAAAATTTTCATGGAAATTTGTTATAAAAAATTATTATTTTTTAATTGATTAAATTAATTTAAACCTTAATCTCAGCCCTAGCGTTGCATTTAGTAAGTTCCAACATCAAATTGGTATTAGAGTCAGGTTTAGTTTTAGGGTTTTAGTATTCATATAAGTTTTAGGGTTTATTTCTTTTATTAATTTGTCTACACCATTTTAGATTCATTATTTCAAATCTGTCTAGCTTTTGTCTAATTTTTGTCTGCATTTATTGTCTATCTTTTGTCTAAAATTTTTGTCTGACTTTTGTTTGAATTTTTTGTCTAGCTTTTGTCTTAAAAAAATTTGTCTAGCTTTCATCTATTTTTTGTCTATCTTTTATCTAACCTTTGTCTAATTTTGTCTTACATAGTCATGGATCTCGATAGGATAGAAGCCCTTCTTAATGATTTTGCGGTCGAGTTTATCGCGAGTCAAGCTGCCTTTCAGGCCCAACTGTAAATTCAACATGAGGCTTTAAAAATTCATAGTCGGACCTCTAAGGGTTTGGATGGAAATAGAGTTAGGAGATACCCTCGTCATTATGAACCCAACTACGACCCTGCGAAAAAGTTTCTAAAATCCATTTGGGATGAGGTTCCAAATTTTGAGGGATGGATGGATCCAAACCTGCGTGGAATGGTTGTCTAGTGTAGAGGAATATTTTGATTGGTATGTCGTACCAAATGAGTACAAAATTAGGCTAGCAAAAATAAAATTGGAGGGTAATGCCAAAAAATTTTGGACTCGCGTAAAACGTCATACTGAATCTCTTCGGAATACACACATCTCCACGTGGGAGGACATGACGGTGAAACTTATCTAAAAGTATGTGCCTTTAACACACCAACAACTTCTATAGAATTTGAAAACCAAGACAGATCGGTGTTTTGATTACCTTAAGTGTCAAGGGTTCGAGCACTTTGCATACCAATGCCCCACAAAATTTCTCACTCTGAATTTATTGACTAAAAGAGTAAGTCCTAAAGAGCTTGAGAATAGGAAAGTGGAACAAGTGTACGACCCCAATACCATGAAGAGGAAATAGACGAAGCTTATGAAAGTCTAGTTTGTGATAAAGAGGTGTAAACACCCAAATTTTGCCCAAGGCACGATCGACACGTACTTCAAAGAAAGGTGTGCACTTGAGCTTTCGAGAGCACTTTTCAAACCCTTAGGAGCCATCCCAAACCCTCAACCTGAACCCTTAGAAAGCCCAAATAGCCCAAATAGGACCCAAATCTGAACCATCCTAACTAGTTGATAGAAAGAAGCATGTCAAAGTTTACATAGATATCTGCTAGAGCTAAGGCCTACACCATTGGAAAGTAGAGTTTTCTAGCTTTCCTACGAGCCAAGAATCGCCTGATTCTGAGTTGTATATCAAAAGTTATGGAGATTTTAAAAATAAGGAAAAGTACAGGAATTTACACTTGTGTGTATAATATACGCGCAAAGACAATTTCTGACAGAAATTGGCCTTGCGTGTATATTATAGACGCAAGACAAAACTAGCTATTTTCTTCAAATTTGAGCTCCAGAACAGGCTCTAAACTTCCCTGTTTTTCTCAGAAAATACTGTTCCTAAGCCTAGCGTGTATATTATATACGCAAGACTTAGGAATAGTAATTTTTGGAAAAATGGCCCAATTTCACTTTTGGGGTTTGACTTTTTGAACACCCCAAAATTTGGGGTTGATTTCTTTAAGACCCTAGTGACCCCACTAGCTCTCTAGCTCTCTTTATAACCCTTTTGCCACCTAGTCTATCACCCTATCTTTTACCATTAAAGCACAAATCCCATCTATCCAAGTTCCCAAAATCCTAGAAAGCCTTAGATGTAGGATTACCTAATTTCTAACCCAATTAGGACCTTAACCCCTCACTAATCCAACCTTCCTCTATAAATAGAGGTCAACCCCCCCCCCCCCTATTTAGGGATCTTTTTGAAATTTGTAAGAGAAGAAACTATTGCTTGTTGTTCCCTCATTTGCCTAAAAATTTAGAATTTGCTCAAACCTTAGAAGCTTTAGCACATCTTGTACTTCTAGCATCATCATCCATTCCCAAGCTCCAAGCCTTTACCCATTGAAGTTAGAACCTTTTTCTAACCCACTCGCTTTCGGAAGTTTACCGATGTCGCTCTCGCGCAAAGATCCACAATGGTGTTATAAGGGTCCAAGAGCTCCGGCTATCCCCTCTATTTCTCTACCTTCTTTATTTTTCCTTTATCCTAGAATTGAGCTGTTACGCAGCCAAAATTTCAGCGGGTGCGAAAGGCTCAATAGGATCGGTGTGCCTTCGGGCAAGAGGAAGTGCCGCTCATTATTTCTTCTTTTATTTATATATATATATATATATATATATATATCTAAACTTAGAGCAGGTTGATTGGATGCCTAACACCTTCCCGATTGATAACCAAAGCCCCTACCCAAGAGCCTTTGGCATTGACCAGTAAATCGGAGTCATATTTTGCACTTCGGTGCTCATAATATTGATTTTAGGTATCCCAAGACACCAAAAGCTCCGAGTGCGCGACTCCATTTTTTTAGTGAGCCTATCGTCACGACGAACTCGCGAGAGCCTATAGTTGCACAAGAGGCTTTTATTTCCCTTGTGAGTAGTGATGTTGAGTCACTCACATGTGAGTCAACCAAGTCAAGTACGCACAATTGGTTAGTGTCCAAAGAGTCAGTTATGTAAGAGTTCTTGTTGTTGGTAGAGTCGAGCGCACTTGAATCTTTGAAGTTAATCGAATTGAGAACACACGAACCAATCGAGTTACTTGCCTATGAGTCATTGGTATCCATAGAGTTGGGTACATACGACTTGTTGGTGCCCGTTGAGTTGAATATGCGTGAGTCCATTGAACTCGATACAGAAGAACCATTAGTGTCAATGGGATCGAGTACCACAAAGTCTTTGGTTTTGGTTAAAGCGAGTATGCACGAGTTACTCGAGCCAAGTGTACATGAACCATTAGTGCCCCTTGAGTCGATCACACACGAATTGTTAGAGTAGGTAGGGACGTGTCAGCATACTAACTTGCATGGGATTGACCATCAGATTTTATTGAATGTTGAACATACACCTAATGTCACTAACACAACGAATCTATCTAATGAATTCAATAGTGACAATTTTGTGTTAATAGCCCCGAGCATATGAAACTTTTTCCAATCTTGAAAAGGGTTAATGATGGAGGTCTAGATCTTCCTCTAGACCAAGGCATTCATTCGATCGTTTCGGTAGAACGTTTTACACTCATTCAAAGTTCTGCAACCATATATTTTGATCCATTCCTTACTACCTTAACAAACAATTCAAGCCCATTTAACCAATTCATAACTCGTACCATACTTGTGCACCATGAGAAAAGGTTGAATGAGGAAGCTCTAGAGTTTTCAAACTTCACTACTAGTAAGGATGAACACCAGGCGTATCCTCACAAAATGGAAAGGCAAGCTGGGAGCTGAGCTTTTAAAGTGTACTATACATGGGTTCTACAACTCATCGAAGATGAGTTCTTCTAACCCGGGGAGAGTTAATAGGCAAATCGAGGTTATTAATAGGAATCTAGATAATTTGTTACGGTGTCTAGTAGGTGAGCACATTAGGAGTTGGGGTTCCATCTTACCTGTTGTTGAGTTTGTATATAACAATTCAGTTAATAGAACCATAGGCATGAGTCCATTCCAAATTGTGCAGGGGTATAAACCTTAGACACCTGTAGATCTCATTCCAATGTCCATTCATCATAGGTCATTAGAGTCTGTATCCATATTTACAAATCGCATTCATGAGTTACATGTTGAGATTAAGAAAAGAATTAATTTAAAGAATGAAAAATATAAATTCTCTATAAATTCTGACAAACGGTTCAAAGAATTTCAAGAGGGTGATTTTGTGATCGTTCGGAATAGACCTGAGCGATTCCCGTAAGGAATTGCAAAAAAGTTACAATCTCGTGGTGTTGGACCCTATCAAATCTTAAAGCGTGTCGGTTCTAATACTTACATCTTAGATCTTCCGTCGGAATTAGGGATTAGCACGATTTTCAACATGAAAGACCTTGTTCCATTCCTTGGCCCTTCAATCATTCCTTGTTCCAAGCCTTCCATATTTGATGAACCAATAATTTTTTTACCCACACCGCTATCCTCACCTACTTGGCAAATTCGTGAGATCATCGAAGATGTGTTGAAAAATTAGATTGTGTCCACCAACCAAGGGGGAGTTCAGAAGTATTTGGTCAAGTGGAAGAACAAGAGCAATTTAGAGAACACTTAGATTACACAGGAAGAATTTCAGCAGCTTGATCCGGATCTTTTGGACCTCTACCACAACCAGCATTCATCTAGGATTAATCCTTCTAACTCTGGGAGAGTTGATGAGGACATCCAATTCAAGCAACCACCCATAACATATCAGAGGAGAAAGAAGAACATCAGATTGATCAGAAAGAAGAAAATCCAAATTTATTATAAAAAATTCTCTGATCAAAGGGTCTTCAACTTTCAATCCCGTCACTTTTATGTTTGGCCTATTTTGAAGTATCAAATAAAGTCGAATTGATGTAAAATTGGTTATATTTGAAAGCTTATCGAAGTAGCTTTCCAATGAGCCAAAAAACGTACAATTCCGACAAGTATTGAAGAAGTTGTGGTCAATTTTTGAAAGCTGCACAAAAAGTGACGAATTTCAAGACTCCTAATTGAATTAGGATTAGTCTCTTTTATTATTTTATTTTAGAAAGTAGGATTTGTTTCTTTTATTAAAAATATGATTAGTTTCCTTACTATTTTAGAACTTTATTTTATTATTTAAGAAGAATTATGATATTTCTTTTATTTGAACTAGGAATTAGATGTACTCTAGGATTTCTAGTTTTATGCATTTGTTAGCCTATTTAAAGGCTTGTAAATAACTTTATTAGAAGTTTTTAGTTAATGAAAATTGCTTATGTAAAATTGAGAGTTCTAGACTTTCGTGAAAGTATGATTCTCTCAAAACGGAGAGCGATTTTTCAATTCTCGTTTGCAGTTTGGTACGAGGCTAACTCTTCTTCCATCTCTATCTTCTTTCGATCTATGGGTTGCGTAAGTAGCGTAACCCTAATTATTTTATTGATTTTATAAAATCCAAAATCAACCTATTTATTCATCAATCATTATTAGCCTTTTAATTTTATTCGGTATTGAGAGAACCCGCTTGCGAGTTCATTCGACACCCCAAAACTATCGGAGATCTAGCTGTTCATAGGAACCTAGTCTTCTAGATCCGCGTTAGCGAACGTACACAAAAGTAACTCTATTTTGGGCCGAAATTAAAGCATCTAATTGGAATTCTAGAATTTTTCATGGGAATTTGTTATGAGAAATTGTTAATTTTTAATTGATTAAATTAATTTTAACCCTAAACTCAGCCCTAGCATTGCATTTAGTAAGTTCCCGCTTCAAAAGCCCTAGTGAGGAGCTTTAGATTCTACCGCGAACTACGATCTAACGCCCCAACCTAGATGAAGCGAGAGTTCTATCTCTCGGATCGCCTCTTTCACATTTCTTAACAGATCTTGCATGTCGGCTTGGACCCTACGTGAACCAAGCATGACTACTTAAGCGGAATTTCGCGAAACCCTAAGATATCGCTTTAATTTATGATTAATTGTTCAGTTAATTAGTTTAATTTTGGCAAATTAGCATATCATGGGCATTCACGGATTTTAGGGTCATTGTCCCGCGTCAACTTGGAAATCCCTTCTTGGCAGATTAAAGATTGGAAAAAAACATTTTGGCAACATAGAAGAAGAGCTATTCTAATGCATCACCAATCTATTCTCATCAGATTGGCTTATGCTGCTAATATATGTTATCTTTGGAAAGAGAGGAGCCAAAGAATTAATTATCAAAAAAGAAAAGAAAAAAAAAAAGAGATACATCACCAATATGTATGTAATGCACTGGTACGATACATTCGATATATTGTACCAGCGACCTCCGAAATCGGTATGTACCGGACAATACCTACCGGTTTCGTCCGAAATTTTGAAACAAGTTGGCATTGCCCTGTGTGTGCTGGTTCTAATATTATTGAACAATGCCTGTTTTTTGAGTGTCATATGCTTTGTAACAAGCTCAATCATCAATAAGAACTACAAAATCTCTCACATCTACTAATCTTCTGTTTTCTGTATCTAAGAGAAGGGTATTTCTACCCATTCATTGTGACAAAAGTATTTCTTAATCATTTGTTCCTGAAGAAAATGAACTGAACTAAATCTCAAGGAATATTCTACTATCAAATCTGCTTTGTGCACTACTGTAAAATGCCGATACATGTGGCAAACCAGTTTCACTGTTAAAAAAAACAAAACAAAAGAAGAGAATAGAATAGGTAGCTCTACTCAGTCATCATCATGAAAAAGAAGTGGAATGAATATACAACATATACAGAGAGGCCAATCACTGATGAAATGGTGTTCACTTCAGCACTCTTATTTGTTACTTCCACGAGAATTGTGACTTTGCAAATGCACTTTCTTGAGAGCAGTGAATTTGGCTGCCAAATCATCGTAGTCTGGGAGCTTTGGATGGACATGGGGGGAGGAGCAGCTCGGCAGCTGATACTGAACGGAAGCAGAACGTAAAGGTTCATTTGTGGGTGCAATCTTAGGCCGCTCAGGCGGCATCGTCATGGCTCTTAAATATGGTGGCCGTGTCCTTGAAGGTTGCACTATGATCTCTGACGAGCAGCAGCCTCGAGAAGAGGTCTTGCTGTCACACCCACGTAATGCTTCTTCACCTCGTGTCAACTTCTTGCTTTGCTTAGTAGGTCCATTTACTTGGGAGGTGACATCACATGCAGCAACACTATTACCTTGAGAGCATCTCCCACTCTGAACTTTTTTGACATATCTTTCATCATGTGGTGAACAGCGGCAACGGCAATGGCATCGCATTTCTTGATGTCGAAGCTCATGAGATGGAAGGTCAACAAGCATCATTTGAGAATTCCTTTGTTCAGAAGATGAATACCAGTCACCGTTTTCGTCACTTGCAAAGAAGTAGCATGGATGCTCCAAAGAGCACTCAGTGGCAGCTTCATGTTTCGAGATGCAGCAACTGCTGTACGATCTGCTTTTACTACTACTCGAGTGATTGTTGCTTCCAATTCCCTCCCACAAGAGCTCGGCTGGTGGTTTGCGTGAATAATTATAAGGTGGCTGAGCAGATGAAGGTGTCTTCTCTCGCCTACTCTCGCCTACTCTCTTCACCTGAAGTCCAGTTGGACTCGTTCTCTGATGTCCTTTGGTTTTCCTTCGAAAGCTTAAGGAATCAATATCAGACTCATCACAATCCTCATCATAATAGATTGCATCCATATCCTTCGCGATCAAATCCCCTGCTCTTTGGCTATGGATATTTCTGGGCAGTTGTCTGCTCCTTTCTTGGTGATCACTGATCTCACAATTATATTCACAGCTATTTGGATTATAAAATAGGTTCTGCCCAGATATTGATCTCTTTTTGGACCGTCTCACGGATTTCCTTCTCTTGTTAGAATGTTCGGAGTTTGTTTTCCTGTCCTGCAACTCAATAAAGTTCATTGTAAGGCTACTATTCTTCAAGGAACTGCCACAGCAGTTCTCTCTGAGTACACCGTATACCCATTTCCCATCTACCTGAGACCTTGAAATTTCAGTACTCATTTTCGATTGAGGTCGCTTGTTTTCCAGTGCATGTTTCTTGACACGTCGCTTCCTACATTTGTCTCCTTGAATCAAATCCATTGATTTTAGCACAAGCAACCCTCCATCATTGATTTTTCTGTTGTCTTGAATGGTGGGGAGAAAATCATCTATGTCGTCGTCGAGATAAACTACACTTCTTTCTGGGAAATAAATTGAACTTTCTGATGGACTTCCTGATATCGAAGTTTCTGACTTGTGTTGCAGAGATGCAGCAGAAAGACTGCTTTGGATGTGTGCCTCTTGTACAGAGGACCTATCCAGCACGATTCCACACTCATACGAAGGATCCTTTTTCTTAAGATGCTCCAGATTGCAAATACTTTGATCGATCATGTTAGAATTATGGGGCTGATCTATTCCGGTGCTTTGCTTAGCTATGAAAGAATTGATCAAATTACTGGTATCATCAAAACTTCCATGAACCCGAGATGGGTTTCCCGTGGGTCTCGTCCAATTTGATAAAGAACCTATGCCCTTTTCAGAAACTTTTTCTTCCCAATCAGAGTGACTATTACTACGAAAAGCATCAAATACCTGAAATTGCAGTGTAGAAAAAATATGAATATAATCTAGATAAGAAAGTGAAGCAAATCATCTTCTATACTACATAATTCATAGATGGTCATTGGATATGAACCTTCTGGGCTTTCAACTTATACCCATCCTCGGTATCTGCAGGTTTCAGTTGAAGGTCATTTTCTCTAGCTATTTCTTCTATCAACCTCAGCTTTACATCATCTGATATTGACCTTAGCATGAGTTTTTCACTGATCTGCATGAAGAGTAGAAATAATTATTATAAATGACACAATCTACAAATTAATTAGCGTCATTTAAGCTGGAACGGGTTTATAAAACTCATAACCTGCATATTAACAAGAGTTCCAGGAAATAATTCCACGGCTGCTACTGCAAAATCGTGTCCGTACCGCTCCCCGAATAGCTTACGAAGAGTTTGCAACTCAGGCAGATCCGCACATCTTGCACCAGCAAATATTAAACTCGAAACTGCTTCATTAATGTCATTAGGGCAGTCCCTGAAACAAAAAAAGAATTGGAAAAATAAAAATAAAATCAGTTGATGTTACCTGCAAAGCTAGATGAACGTGGTTGATAAAATAGAGAAAAACACTAATTAACATGAAGAGGATGTAAACTCCTTGCTGAAAAATCAGTTGCCCAAATTAAACCTGTGTTTGCGGATATAAGGAAGATGAATTATGATGAATTCACAGAAGTGGTCCAGTAAATCATAAGCAGCTAGCATACTTTGGTCCTTAAGGAGCTGCTCAACCTGCACAAAATTCCAAGAAAGGCTCATACAGTGAAGATACTTCAAAACCTAGATAGATAGAGTGGTAGAAGAATCTTACAAAACTAAAAATGTAACCACTACATTTAACTGTATAATGATTCTCAACTATCCTAGGTGAAATATTACACGATCAAATAAGCAATAATATGAGGGTGAGTAGAGTAAACATGTGGTGTCGAGATCTTATAAATAAAAATGTGTATAATAATATGTTGACCACATAAATCACATATATGATAACACTCCTGTTCTAGTGCGTACAAAGACATCATCACCACCTTATCCAATCTATTGGCTTTCCGAGTCCTATTTCTCCGCTCGTTTCCGATCAGCACTCTCTGTGTAACTTCTCATGCATAAACATTTTATCCAAAAACCAAGTTCAAATTAAACCATTTTAGTTTTAGGATCAAAGAGACCTAAGGGAAGAAGAATCCAGCTGGATAATCAGGCCAAAGAATTTTGAACAAATGTAATGCCATATGCATGCTCCTCAAACAGATGTCACTCATTTTTTGAATAAAGTCTCTTATTAAATTTATTTTATGCAGTTTGTCTTTTCTAGTAATGGTGCTCTGTCCAATGTGTGGGGAAACCGAAAGTGCGAAAATAGTTTAGTGAATTCTAATAAGAAAAATGTTACTCCCTGGATCATATAAAAACAAAGTGATGATATAGGCATGTCGAGGATCGTCAGAGACAAATATATATATTCCTCACTTGAACCTAATGGAATATTGAGCATGCCAAACTTCTGTTAATATAGTTGAGTGTGCTTAAGACTTCTTATTTTTCCAATCTAGCTCTTGATTCCCTACAACTTATTCAATGTCTCTTCTTTCCTAATATCGAACTTGTGATTTAGATGGGAAACATATAAACCTGGACATTGTTAGGCAACTACATTGTTTACTTTATGAGACAAAGTTAAATCCCTTTGGTAAACTTATAATAAGCTTCTAACTCTGCCTCATGTACCATACATTTTATTTTGTCATTAAACACAGCAAAGCATATTATGCAGGCCTGCTATAACCATGTCACAATTTTAGGCATAACACATCCTGAGACTTAGAGGTTAACACTTTGACGCAGTGACGTATATACCTCCTATAAGTCACCCTACAGAGCTTCATTTTGATGTCAATTTGTTGGTAGGGACAGAAAAGCATTGATGAGATTGAAGTACATATAATTGAAATCACAATATGAAACAATTCAAAGCAATCTAATATATAACCTAAACAATATTCTTATGTGCTACGGAACAATCCTCATCGTAGAAGTTTAGTATACTTGATGATAAATAGTCAATTTTGTATATTTGCGATAAAAATGTCAGGGTGAAGGACCAGGGGCTTAAAATAGATTTATAACTGGTTTATTTTGGTTGGTCTACTAATAAATTGATTGTGGGTGCAACTCGTTTCATATTGTTTATTTTAGAAGTAAGTGGATTGAGACTAGCAGGCAATAACATTATATGGCAATTTATGTTTGAAGTAGACAAATGAAATATGTCTTTTGTTCTATTATTTTGTCGATGACTCAAGGATTCTTGATATCAAGTGAATGAAGAAGCTAGAAGACAATAACTACTAAGGAAATTTATGTTTGACGTAGACCAATAAAATGTCTTTTGTCCTATTATTTTGTCTAGGACTAAAAGAGCTTCTTGATATCAAGTGAATGAAGAAGGTAGCTTTGGTCTTCATTCAGAACTTATATCAGTCAATACTGAACTCCAGATCTTAATATGAAACCTCACCTTTGGAACTTGAGTCAATGATCAAATAGACCAGTTCAACAGTAGATGCATCACCAAACTCAGCATATGGAAATTTATTTTATCTTTCGCAGGGTTCTAAATTCCGGACAAAACTGATACATATCATCTGATATGTATTGGTTTCGGAAGGGACCGGTTCAGTAAATTGCAATGTATCGACTCCTCAATGTATCGGCTGGTACATTGAAATTGTCATTGTATCGGACGATAATTTCGATTTTTCATTTTGTGGAATTTTTTTTCTTAAAAAACCGTAGTGTGTACCATCCGATAACAATGTATCAGCAACACGTTGAATGTATCGGACGATACAAACGATACGTATCAGTTTACAGGAAAACCGATACGTACTGGATTTCCGAGATGTTGAACCATGATCTTTGGCCCATTTTTTTGTTAAAAAATCTGCTTAATCCTATAGTGGTATGAATTTCAATTTTCTTAACATTTTTCTTTATTTTTTGGGTTGAAAATTTCATACCACAATGAAATCAATATTGATAATTGGAGGGCTGAACTATTCTTTCAATGAAGAAATTATAACTGATCTGATCCTAGAGTTTGCTCTTGGGAAATTCATGAATAAACTACAGCTGACATCAAATCTGCAAGCCAAGGACCTATAATTCACATAATTTTGGAGACTGCTATAGAGAAGCAGTTAACTGAAAATCAGAAACTGAAGGTGT
The DNA here is from genome assembly GCA_021018995.1 of Chloranthus sessilifolius. Lineage (NCBI taxonomy): Eukaryota > Viridiplantae > Streptophyta > Magnoliopsida > Chloranthales > Chloranthaceae > Chloranthus > Chloranthus sessilifolius. Next base: position 77,631,776 of record CM037597.1, on the reverse strand, counting down.
TAAAAAATTCAGTGAGGTTACCGAGTTTCCATAGCAGCACTTATAGCAATTTTTTTTTTCTATTGTTGGAATTAGAATCTTCCCCTTTCTCCAGCCTCTGTATTCACCTCCAGGCATTACCTGGATTCATCCTACTCAATACTAACTGACTCATCTTTTGACCAATACAATTAAAATCTATCGATCACTTGCAGTGTAATTTCTATGGTTTATACATTAGGGATGCAACTTTTAAACTGAAACTCGCCCGACCAAAAAACTGACCAAACTGATTCGTTCCAAACCGTACCGAAACCGAATCAAAACTAAACCAAAGCGATTCCGGTTTGATTTTCTGTGGCAGAAACCAAAAATTGGTTAGGTGGGATTAGAAAACAAAAAAAAAGAAGGAAAAAACTGAAAAAATGGTTGAAGTTTTTTTTAAAAATAAAATGAAACCAAAACTGATTCTGGTGTCGGTTCAGTTTCGGTTTCGGAAACTGAAAAAAAAAATTGAACTGAAACTGAACTGATTCATTTTGGTTCAGGCTAAACCGAACGAAATATCGACTCTGAATCCCTAATATACATCTATACTTTATGTTTATTTTGATTAAAATCTTCTCCTTCCCCTGTACTAGTATTAAGATCTCCGCATCAGTTTTCTGGCTAGTAACTCGCTGCATCATCTCTGTCTTGTCATGCTCTTTATTAATAAAGAATCTTTGTTATTGAGCAAAAACAGAGTGACGAATATATCTGCAGAGGGCTCACATGCCCTACACAATATTTCATATAATTGCCAAAAACCTACCTAGAGCAGCGAACTTATAACATTAAAACAAAAATAAAAGATGATACTAGATAGAGGGAAGCAGAGCGTAGAACAACGGCTGATATTCTCTGTCCATATTTTAATTTCTTATTCAAATTCGGTGAGATTTATATTGGATCAATTAAAGAAGACAGCTACTGCAGTTAAAAAATCATAAATTTCCTTCTTTAATAAAAAGCGATGAAGAAGAGAATCATTTGCAAACTCATCATACTAAATACTAATTTCATCCATATAAATAAGCCAAAAACCTACATAGAGCAGACAACTACCCGTACAATCAAACTTATAAATAACAGAAAAACAGAGACCATTATAGAGGAGATTTATTCTCTTTCTCATTCATTCAAATTCAAGGAAATTTATATGGACGAATTAAATACGACAGCTTGTGAAAGTAACAAATCTTAAAAATTTCCTTATTTACCAAAGATGAGGAAGAAGAAATCTTCTTGGCCAACCGAGAATTCATCATACTCAGTACTAATTCCATGCATATATATCAGCAAAAAAAAAAGCCCGAAGCAGAGAAAAACAGAGACAATTAGAGATAGATCAAAACAGATCGAAGAACGTACACGAGAAAAAGCGCTTTGATCTTGGCCTTTCTTGAGAAGCTGAGCTACATCTTGCCGTAATTGTCGAACAATTGCATCTCTTTTATTCCTCAGCAGCTTAAGCCGGCATCGAACTCGCCCGATCAACTCCTTACTACAGAACAAGGAGCCAAAAAAATTCAAAATTCAACAGTTCTACATCAAACGAAGCAATTTTAAAAAAGCAAAAAAACGTTTGGTCTTCTTTTCTTACCATCTGGAAGCTTTTCTCCACCCAAACAAAATTTCCAACATCGGGAAGAAGAACAGGGGACTCTGCTTTTGTGCGCCAACTGCTCGATGAAATGGTTCGCTGAATATTAGTGGTTTTGGAAGGAGGAGAGAAAGCGAACCGCCGGTTTTTAGTGCTCCACTATTTAGAACTGAAACCCACCGTTAAAGAAGAAGAGTAGTGGAGAGAGAGGGAAAGGAAGACGTGGAGAGTGAAAAAACAAACAATAATATATGGAAATAACCGTTTTTTCTTGTTTTAATCTCAGCGTGACCGGTTGTTAAACGCACATATATTTCTAAATAGGGAGCCATTACTTGCACTCGCTTTTTAAGTGATTGCACCCATTTGAAAAAAAGACGTTGTATTTTAGTTACTTGTGACATGTGAAAACATCACCTGGACCGTCTGATTTAAAGTTCATAATCTATAGATTCTTAGTGGTTAAGATTGGCATGAATTATAATTTTTATCATATGATTAAATATAGTCAAAGGCTATTATTTGATTTAAAGGTTGACAACAATAAATCATATAATAAATATCGTGTTTTGTTCTAATCTTATCCACTAAGGATCTATAGATCACAAACTTTAAATCAGACGGCCTAGATTACGCTTTCACATGTCTCTAAAATATAAAGTCTTTTGTTAAAAATATAAAGTCTTTCGTTAACATCGGTGCAATCACTTAGAAAGCATGTGCAAGTAATGGCTCTCTTTTAAATAATATGCCATGTTTTGGGATCACATGCCCCAACCCTTTTCCCTTCTAATTATATTTTTTAATTTATAGAATGCGAAATTGGTTTTTTTTTTTTTTTGGCATGATTCCCTTGCTAAAAGCACATATATTTCTATACATAAATATATGTATAAGTTGTGAAGCCAATATATTTCTAAAAATAAACGCCCAAATATCTATTTCTAATTATATTTCTTACTATTTTTTTTTTTCCTTTATCACTTACTAAAATCACATACCTCTTTTCTTTGAAAAAAAATAAAATAAAATCACATACCTGTTTAACTCAATGGGCTGGGTTAGGGTTGAACCCGACTTGGCCTCCTGGGACAAAGTTTGGGTTTTTTTTCAGCCTTGCCCTAACTCGGGCCAAGCTTGTCTGAGCATCTTTGGGGGTCGTTTAGCTTTTTTTTTTTTCTTAAATCAAATTAATTAATTTCTTTTTTTGCTAAACCCGTGGACCAAATTGACTAAAGCCAAAAAAAAATCGAAATTGAAACTAGTCGATAATGCCGTTCACAGAAACATAGCACCCTATATTGTTTCTTGATGGGATCTATATGGATCTATTGATCCGACCATCCAAATATATATCTTAGGATCTATGCGCATGATCAATCAAAACAATAAATCAACAATCCATAAATTAAAATATACGTGCGCACCGTGAGTGTGAGTCATGATAATGGGTTACCGATATTCAACGATCTCCTTGCTCTCAATACCTCCTAGCACAATGGGGATGCTCCTACTAATAGGGAGGGTTGAAGTATGTCGAGTAATCGTTGGGACCAAGCATCCCTTATATTTATAGCCAAAGAGTCATTTCCCATTAAGGACTTAAATTACTAATTATATTGTGATTAGAAATCACAATCATACTATGACTAAAAGACTTAACTATTAGTTGCGCATTCTTTTCAAACTCACAGAATTAACAACTATACATCTCAAGATTGATCTTACACCATTCATCGTTCAACGGATTAACCATAGTGAAGGCCACCAAAATAGAAACTTCTAACATTTCTTACACATTATAACAATTAGAATTAAGAGTTACTTGACCTCAAGGGGTTTGGCTAGCCGGGCAGGTACTCGTCTCAGGAAGCGAGAGACCTGAGTTTGAATCCTCCCCTTAGGCCACCCTAGGGATTTATATCTAGTGCTACTTTAAGACGGGGTAATTTGAGAGACCTAAATTCAGCTTTTTCACTCTTCAAAGGAGTTAAGAGTACTTATAACGAAACACACAATCTCATACTAAAGTGCTAGAAAGTAGCGAGATGCTCTCTGCATCGAAAAAGCAATCCTAAAAACAACTTGAGAGCAATGAATTAGAGAGTTTTATCGTAGAGAGAGGGTTGTGTAGAAAAGGAGGCATGAACGAGGAGACGATCCAGGCCGACAGTGGTTTAGGTTGTTTAAATATTTTTGAATTATTTTATAAAAAAAATAAGAAAATTACCATTAAGCCTAAAATTGCTGTGGTGACGGGTGAGAGCTCAACATTCTCCTTTTGTTTAGGGACTAGTATTACTACCACACCACTTTATGTTACAGCCATCTCATTTGAACTAAGAGAAAATTTGTTGATTGCTTGGAATCTGATGATTGAGATCATTTTCATCTCATTCTTTCACACAATAGATATTGAGATCATTGGCCTATGATCAGACGGTCAAATGCTGATTCCACATGGCACACAATCCCAGAAGTGAACATGATCACAACATACCATCAAATGGGGTTCAAATTAACTTTTTGGGATGTGTGTCATGTGGAATCAACTTCTGACCATCTGATGATAGGACCATGATCTCAAGATCTATTGTGTAAAAGATTCGGATGAAAAACAATCTCGAACATCTTAGCCAACCAACAAATTTTTCCTTTGTTTAGGTAAAGTGTCTGTAACATAAAATGGTGTGGTGGCAACACAACCCTTTTATTCCTATTTATTTGGATGCGATAATTATTTGAATTTTCTTTTGCTTTCGAATTTGATGAGTTGTAAAGCACAAACATCTAAATATAATTATAAGTTGGATCTAAATATAGCATATACTTCAACATTTGATATTGACTTTGGATTAGTCTCGTGGGTGGCTTTTCCGATTCCTATGGTAACGGAGTGATGACTAAGTGGCACATGATTAGTGAAACGTTTTACAAGGCTGCGCGAAACAAGCAACTTATTATGCCTTGCTTCAACTTTGTGAGAAACTAATGGAAAAGGGAACCTTTATTTCCAATCTAACATTCTTTCATGGCAACCCACATTTTTGGTGTCAAAGCGATTAATTACTTTGAATTAGATGATTAAGATCATTTTTCTTACTAATCTTCTCCACAATGGATCTTGAGATTATGAACATATCATCAAATGATCAAATTTTAATCGTACATGACACACATCCTTAAAAATAAATATAATCATGAGCATACATCTAAGATGCTTTTTAGATCATCTTTTAGGATGTGTGCTTCATAGAATCAAAATATTATTATTTGATGATAGGCGCATAATCTCCAGATCTATTGTATAGATAATTGGGATAAAAAAAAGATCTCCATCATTTGATTTAAAACAATCAATAATTCATTTGATTTAAAACAATCAATAATTTTAACACTTAAAACTTAGGTTGATTGGAAAGAATTTTGGCTTGAAAATAAAGTTACCTTTTGCAAAATCATGCATGTATGCCTTGTCTCAAGGCTCGCGTCTGCCCGAGTCAATGGGTTAATTTGACTCTAATCCTCTTCCTATTCTTATTACTTGGGCTTGATACTAAGGGTTCTAATTGATAGGATTAGGGAGAATATTTTAGGCCCGTTGTTAATTGGCCCAACCCGCGCTGACCTAAGGATTGAGGCAGGCTTAGCCTTCCAACCTGTCTTAACCCAACCCAACCTGACCGGTCCCAATCCTCCAACCCTCTACCCTGGCCTTCTAGCTCAAACAATTACGGGACATTGACTACCCAAACCCTACCTTATTATGCCCTCATAGAATAAAAGTATAATTTATAGTGCCCCACTTAACCTTATGTCATTTAAACATCAAAATAGTGTTTAAATGATCTTATATTATTAATGACTTAATATGTGGGTGATTTGAACAATCAAAATGATAGCTCATAGATTGACGTGCAACAAGTCCAAAAATAGTGTTGCAGGGAGGTTTAAAATATTCGATCAGGACTTTAATATCAATCATTGTTTTTAGTTTTAATGGTTGATATTAAAATTCATAAATCAAATGATTCAGATTCACTTATAGGCATGATTCTTTGGGTTGAGCCATGATCAAATAATAGATTATTTGATTGCCAGGTAGACAATTAAGATTTATCACAAATCACAACACTGCATAATAATAATCGGACACTTCAATGGTGTAAGATTAAAAATCTTAACTTTAATTGTATAAGATGGGTTCCAAATGAAATCATTCGGCCCACATGAGACTGATCAGTCTGACATGAGACACACAATTATAAGATCAATCGGTCTCAAATGAGACTGACACCATCAGTCTTATAGTGGACTCATTGGTCTCAAATGGGACCGATTGATCGATCTCATATGGGGCCGATTGATCTGTTTCATATGAGACCGTAAGGGCATTTTGGGCTAACTTACTCTTTCTTTTCTTTTCTTTTTTGATAGGGCACCGAAACATCCTAGCTCGAGAACCGAGGAGCAGGCACGTATACACATATAACAATTGCGGAGCAGCATGAGGGAGCATCAACTACATTGGTGAGGGTTAACTAATAGAACTCAACCCACACCTTGTAATGAAAAGGGTGATAAACAGCGTGACGGACTGAGTATCAAACCAAGGACCTGCTCCCTCACAATGGAGGGAGTGTACCAACTATAGTGGGTAACTTATTCTTTCACTCAAGGTAAAAGTTGAAGTAATCATCTCAAAATATTTATATCATGGCATACCTATAAAACAAGAGACATGATGATTGATTCCCTTTGGCACAAAGCCAAAGTGACCCCAAAGCACCTAGCAATCAGCTGCTTACCTAAATCTTATTCATTGTTTGTTGTCTATTATTGGAGGTCTAGATTGATTGGAAATTTGGCTGTTGTCTATTATTGGAGGGTCTAGATTGATTGGAAATTTGGCATGCATGTCAGTTGTTCGTACACAGTGGGACGAAGCATATATGATATAGTAGCGTGAATTACACACTATCAGTGTCGTTTATCTTAGTTCAAAGAAGCTGTTATATCATTGTACGAAGGGATGATGGCTCCTCCTCGCCATTTAAACACCCGAATCAACCAAAAGTAGATAAGTGCTTCCAGTAATCTCAAGAAAAGTTTTTTTTTTTTTTTTTTTTCTTTCGGGTACCTAGTATTTTCATGAAGATTTGGCATCGCAACTAAGGTTTTTGTTCGTGAAAACTATTGATTGCCTTGAGATACAAGGTGGAGATTATTTTTTGGCACAATCTTCTACGGAACTGAACTTTAGATCATGCTCACCTATTAAATTATAACGACTCTGATTTTTATTAACATTGAAATAATAAAATATTGAATTATTCTTATAGTTGGTATCTCAAATCACCTAGAATCATAAACAATCAAAATCTTTAAGGATTTATTTATCTAATTGCCCCTCAATTTTTCAAAAGTTTCATTCATTATTTTTCAATCCTTACAAATCATTTCTAATGTTTCTCACAAGTTCCTAACTATATAAGTTAATTTTAAATAAATCTTTAAATACAAAATTGAACCCTAGGGTTTACTATTATCAATAATCGAACTTCCTTAAAACCAATAAGTCCTCAAAAAATCTAAAGTTTGGGGTCTATTTGAATCATCATAATCTCAATCAATATATTATACTTACATAACCCATATACTCCTCGAGAAGGTAAAGTCTGATCTCTGATATTATTCTGTCACGACTCGAAATTTTAGCTCATCCAAGGGCATAGAATTCCGAGTTATGACCCGCACGCATCCCAGATACGCTAAGCGCATATACACATAATCAAAGTTTTCGTGCAAATTTTGTTCCACGAAATCCGTAAACCCAACAAATAAAGATGAGATATAAAGGCAGCAATAAATATGAATAAATGCGATAAAAATCAAAGTAATCCACAAATAAAAAGGAAGTAAAAGTCGGAAACAAATTCGATACAATAAACTATAGAATCCACAATACTAATACCGAACGAACTCAATACCGAGTCCACAACGGTCAACAGCAGACGCTCGGATCAAAATCAGTACCAAAGTCTTCTTAGTAACTAGCGACGTCGCCCTCCCAAAGCTCTTGGTACTTAGCGTCCACAGGTCAATGAAATCAACGTCAGCAGGATCTAGATAGCCGATGTCAACTCCGCCAATATAGTCACCTGCAGTTGTTAATTTTTCATGGAATGAGTTTACTCAATCACATAAATTCAGTGAATACACTACCAATCCACCCCATACTATTCAGATACATTGTGGATATATCACGTGAGTGATAATAATAATATATCAATAGAATCAGAAAAATAAATGACAATCATGTGCATATCGTAGAATTTATATCATAACATAAATACATGACCATAATCTAGACACTCATATCCTAACGTATATCACCATATCTCATAACATACTATATCTTATTATTCACGCACATACGTATATACATCGCAGGAGCGTAACTAACATACTCATAAATCTTAAACGACTTGTGCAAGAGTCGCTGCTTAAGCTACCATGTGAGGGTCACCATAGTATCATACCATCATATCATAATGTTATCTAACGCCCTCACTATCCTACTCATACTCCCCACCCAATCTAATGGGAAGACATAATGGCCAAATGTAATACATAACATACTATACTCACACTCACACTCACACTCACACTCATACTCATACCATTTCTCAAAGACCTGTCTTGACTGTAAGAAGTTGTCCTTACGGTGGCTACGCAAGGGACGACATGTGCATACTTAAATTATTTATTAATCTTTTATTGGCTTACACATCGATGTCTTATTATTGTACTCATAATTTATCTTATCTTAATATACTCATATCATAATTTACTCTTACAACTTAATCCTAAAATGAGCCATAGTGGGATTACTTCACTAAATCACGCTTTCCGAAAAAATAATTCTGTAGTAATTTGGATGTACTTCGTATGGCAGTAAAAAGACCTTTCTACCATAAAAAGTTCTAAACTACCATAGAGGGGTTGATTTTTAGTAATTGTAAATATCATTCAATTTAATTATCTAATTATAATAGTTTATATATATATATATATATATATATATATATATATATATATATATATTACTTTCACTACAAAAAATAAGACTATTAGCGATAGTTTTTTGCTCCAAAAAACTGTCGCTATTAATAAAAAATCTATTAAGACTATTAGTGGCAAGGGTATTAGCGACAATTTTTTGTTAATAGCGGCAGTTTTTGGCTGTCGCTAATAGTCTTATTTTTTATAGTGTTTTATCGCTTCAACGCGACCTCTTCGATAGCATGAAAAATTAAAAATTCGACAGCCTCGTACAAATTGAACTCTAACCTTTATATTATTGAAATCACACTTTAATGGTATCGAAGAGGTCAATTTTTAGTATGAAATCACACTTTGTGATATATATATATATATATATATATATATATATATATATATATATATATAAACTACTATAATTAGATAATTAAATTGAATGGTATTTACAATTACTAAGTTATGATTATCATGATCATCGATCGAAAGACTTTAAATAAGATACAATAAACACATAAATTTTGGTCATAAATATTAGAAAATAACATTAAATTCGTGCATCCTTGGGCCATTCAAAATTGAACCTGACTTGTTATCTATTTTGACCTCTAAAACGTTAGATTCGTGAAATAACTATTTCACACAAAGTTGTAAAACTCGTTGTCTTCTTCCAATGCTGCAAGAATCGCATAAATCTGAGGTCGGAGTAAAATGTTATAGCCAAAAGATCAAGACCAGTACATCGATGGTCGCGAGCTCTAATTTATGGTCGTGAGTTTGGGTTTGGGTTCGTGGCCGTGAGTTTGGACCAAAAACTTTAAGATGGTGCAATCTATTATTCTTTTAAATAAAATAAGAAAATAGTTTAGTTTTAATGCTTAATTAGTTTTAAATAAATAATAATATAGACTTGCAATAATGATATATCATTACAGTTTTAGTAGAAGGGTAAATTACTAATTATATAGATATACAAGATTTTTAATATTTTAGGGGTTAATTAGTTTTGCTTATTTTCTTCTTCATATTCAAGATGCCATTAATTGATAAATAATTAATTTTACTTATTTTCATCTTAATATTCAAGATATCATTAATGGGGTTAGATAAACAAGAATACAATTTAAATTTTAGTGTTTAATTAGTTTTAGATAAATAATAATATAAAATTACAGTTTTAATGTAACACCCCGAATTTTCGCTACCGTTGAATCATTAACTTTCGACGATTATGCGAATTGCTTTTATCTGTTTGACCTTAGTCAGACTTTTCATGTCTGTGACGTGGCCTTTGACTCACTTATCTCAATCGGGTGAGTACGCCCAAGCGCAAGCCTAGGACCAATCCTTGACTCGAACACTGAATTGAAGCCCGAAACCTTGTGAGAAGTGTGTGTTGCACAAAAACTCGAATCCCGAAATCAGACTAGGTCCATGCCCATCCCCACAAACATTTAATTAATTTTCTTAAAGATAATTAGGAATTTGAGTACAAGATGGACTGCGTGTGTGTGGTCAAGTGCGATCACATGCACCTTAGGCACGAGCCCAACCCAAGTCCAATAATCTAAATTTACTCGTACCGTGTATGAAAAGGGTCCACACAACTTAAAACTTGAACCATTAGATATAGGCCCGTACACCGAATTCGGTATACCAACCCCACACCAAATCACCTCCACTTAGTATAAAAGCAAGGGCCTTTAGACTTGCCTCATTTGCAAGTTTGGTTGAAGAGAGGAGTGGGAACCGAGCCCCCATCTCCTTCCCAGCTTCCCCTTTTGATGAGATTCCACCCAAAGTTCGTGCTAGGATCACTGATTTGGTTTTTCAACGCATGAGAATCACATCATCGACGTCGTCACAATCGTAGCGAGAGATCGAATCATCGAGTGATCGAGCGTGGAGCTACACCAATTTCTACCACAGTCGATCCCGACCATTCCAAATCCCGCATGCGTGATCCGGAAAGGTAAAGGTTCAATTTACGATATGCAAATGTCGATTCTTAAGAATTAGGGTGCATTTTGAAAGCTCTGAGCTTTAGGCGATGGATTTTCGAAAGATCGGATGCGTGAGAGGCTTTGTAGCCGATTTGTTCTGATCCCGATGTTTCGGATGTCGCATGCGCAACCAAATCAGGGAAATAGATTCGAAATTATTTTATAAACATGAATCTAGGTTAGATCTAAGGTGTAGGATGGCAAATCGGTAAGAAAATTAAGATTTTGAATCTGAAAGAAAGAGAAGAAGAGAAGCCATAGAGGACAGACCCAATGGTGTTCGCTCGAGAGTGATTTAGAGTCGCTCGAGCGGGAAATCATTTGGAGCCTACGCTTAAGCGGGTTTTGTAGGCTTATTCGCTTGGGTCAGAACCGCTTTAGTGTGTTTTGTAGGTGCCATTGGGGTACGCTCGAGCGGGAATGAACCACGCTCGAGAGGGAAACTTTGTTTTAGCCTGAATTATTTGTGTGCTTGTGAGCCATGCATGTATAAGTGTGCTAATTGCTTATGTTTAAGACGTGTATTTTAGCCTTGTGAATTAGGACAAAACTATGGGGAAACATTTTGATTGACCCTGATTGAATTAACACGTGTGTTTGACCGTGATTTGCTTGACGTGATTTGAGGTAGGGAAACTCAACACACAAGTTTGTCTTGATGTTGATTCATAGAATTGATTATGTATTGAACTTGAATATCTTGAAGTCCTTGAAATCGTGACTTTTGCCTTGATGATTCGATTTAAAACATGCCTTGATTCGAATTTCGTGATTTAAATTCCGTATATGAAATGTGAATTTGACATATGAATGATATATGTGAAACCATGAGTGAGTCTTGTTTTTAAATTGATTTCCAATAAGAATCTGAAAGTGTAAATCCGCATGATGAATTTGAATCGGAACATGATATTTGAAACTTGAAGATCTAATTAAAACCCTGAAGTTGAACTTAAAATTTGAAGTGTGCTTCGTATATATGAAACCTCGAGCTTTGAAAGTGAATAGAAATTGCACTATGAATAAGAATGTAAATACGAACTGTAACGTATTGTGAATAAGACTGTAATACTGAATAGGACATTGGATATTAGACATTGAGCATAATGCATACACTGAATATACTGCATATACTAAACATACTGCATGCTGGATACTGCATACTCCATTATGGGACCGATACGGCGGGTTAAATCATTACATCTTTGCATTGCATCTTGGACAACACATTCTTGGACCCGATATGTAGTTAAACCGAACACACCGCATCCTTGCATACTACATTCTTGGACGGTCTGGGTTGTACACATTGCACTACATATTGGACCTTTGCATCTTTATTCTTGGAGTTAAAGCATATTGAATCTACAACATGTATTGCATACTGTATCGACTGACATTTAATTTGACACTAGAAATCGATACTAGACCGACACGTCAGGTTATATTGGATACGAAAGATACTGACTGAAATTGAAATAGAATGAATACTAATCAAATTTGCACCCAAGTGAACTAAAATTTGAGAATTTCACTTGTACGAACTCGATTTTAAAGTACATGATAATGTTTTGCTCGAACTCAATTTTGAAGTATATAATAAGGTTTTGCTCGAATTGGATTTGTAAGTACATAATGATGTGTTTCTTGAAATTGAAATTGTTTTAATCCAAAAAATAATGAAATTGAAGTTTGCTTTCACCGATTGAATTTTAAATAAATCAATGTGTTTCTGTCTGAAAAGATGTATATTGGTATTGCTTTTCTCTACTGAGCTTGGATGAAGCTCATCCCTCGACTACACGTCACAGGTATAAGCTATGAGCGGGACTTAGAGTTTTTGGCAGATCCTACTGTGACCTCCCGTCCGAGAAGTTTTAATCGGAGGCCTTGGTATTATTTTTAGGTGTTGTTAATCTTGAGAATTTGTACATGTAATAAGTTTGTAATTCAGATTTTAGATCTGTGTTGTGTTCACCACTGTTTAGGTGATAGTCGGTTGTCACCGGTGGTTCTTTTGTTTGTTACATGTATAAGCTTGAAATTTTTTTTCTGCTATTTCCCTTGCATAAATATTTTAGTTTGTATGCTCGTTTGATGTGTCATATCTGGATGGAATGTGATCTACGATCCGATAGCACAGATTTTGTGTTGATAGAAAAATTCGGGTTATCACAGGTGATATCAAAGCTTAGGCGTTAGGTCTTCTTTGATACATAAACTCGATGGCAATACGGTCAATCCGAAAGTAGGAGGGATCCAAGATCCCTATTCTCTAGGTCTTCTAGGGATTCCGAGTCATGTATCTGTTTAGGCATAGGTGGTCAGGACATAGGAACTTGAATTGGTCATGCTTTTGATCTTCACAAAAACTTCGCATTGAAATCTTTGTTTATCATGACAGATCAGAATGCCTCCATGAGGTCGACCACGAGCTGAATGTGCCAGCGGCATTCGTTTGGGAGAAAGAAGTGGTAACCTTCATCTCGAATAATTGATGGAAACTATGGTCAACCAACATGCTACATTGCTAGCCGAAAGACCCCAACTCTCAGGATTCCAGGAGTTTAGACGAATGCAACCTCCTAACTTCTATGGTCAAACTAATCCGATGGAAGCAGAGAGATGGTTAAACCGGATGGAGAAGGTTCTTAAGAGAATCCCATGTACCGAAGAAGAGAAAGTGAGTTGGGCCACTTTCTAACTCGAGGGAAAGGTAGACCCATGGTGGAAATCCGTCAAGAGAACTTGAGCGCTAGGGACACAATGGACATGGGCTAAGTTTACTAAAGTCTTCAATGAGAAGTACTTTCCTGCTCCAGAGTGACGTCAGATGGAGATCCAGTTCGTGACATTGGTGTTAGGCCACATGACAGTGTGAGAGTATAAGTCGGAATTCACTAGACTCTCTCGGTTTGCACCATTGCTTGTGAGCACTAAACTTATGAAAGCCTAAAAGTTTGAGTATGGACTGAGGCTGATGATCAAGGAATGGATTTTCTTGTTTGAGGCGACAACTTATGCGTAAGTCATGAGGTTGGCACTCATCGCCGAAAGGGACATCGAAAATATGAACAAGAGAAGCGAAGAACAAGGTCAGAATAACACAAGTCAAGTGCAGCCAAATTTTCATGAGGCTGCTAACCAGAGACCGAGGTTCTCGATGTCAGCGCTTAGTCTGCTGACTCAAACTACATACTCACAGCCACATTCAGTTGCATCTCCTGTGCTTTTTTGCCTTTCATGTTCCACTACTACCGGAGTAGCAAGGAGTCAACAACCTGCTCGCATCTCTTCATCCGCATCGGATGAACTATGCTCAAAATGTGGGAAACACTCTAAGACAGAGGTGTGTCGATGGGCCACGAGTGCATCTCTTAGATGTGGCGCATAAGGACATCGCGTGAAAGATTGTCCCGAACCTAGGGAGCGAACGCCAACTGTGGCCAATTCACCAGGATCCTCTCGACTTGCAAGGTAGAGGCGTTTCTTGCCGTCTCCGCACAGTAGTAACGTAAGTTGAGGTAGTTCCTCTTTCCTTTGTTTAATTATGCAAATCCTTAATGATAAATATTTATGAAATTCACTTCTATTTAAAACTTCATGAGCGTTATAAAACCACTATGTGTACTCTTCCAATTACTTAGCCAGCATATAAACCTAGCAACCCTACATCTAGCGCTAAAAAGTGATAACTCGCGACGCAAACCCTGAGAACTAAGTAACCATAGACACAATTTGTTGAACGCTTATCAAACGACAAGACAAATAGGAGAGATAGGGTCCCAAACGCCCTAGCTTGACTTCCACGTCCATTCGACATGTTCGGCCTTGCTGTCAAATATCTTCTGTATTATACCCATTCACATGCCACGTGATGAATTTTTGAGGATGAAAATTCCTTCAGGAGGGAAGAATGTAATGACCCTAATTTCGAAGATGCTGAATTTCGGACTCTTGAAGAGAGCGTCACTGATTTAGTTCAGAACTACCTAGCACCTGTACCTCAAGTAAATTTTCGAAGACAAAAATTCTTTAAGGGGGGAAGGATGTAACACCCCGAATGTTCACTAGCGTCGAATCATTGACTTTCGACGATGATGTGATGTTTTGATCTGTTTGAACTTAGTCAGACTTTTCACATCTGTGATGTAGCCTTTGACCCGCTTATCTCAATCGGGTGAGTACACCCAAGCGCAAGCCTAGGACCAATCCTTGACTCGAACATTGAATTGAAACCTGAAACCTTGTGAGAAGTGTGTGTTGCACACAGACTTGAATCCCGAAATCAGACCAGGTTCATGCCCAGTCCCGCAAACATTTAATTAATTATCTTTAAGATAATTAGGAATTTGAGTACGAGATGGACTGCGTGTGCGTGGTCAAGTGCGATCACATGCACCTTAGGCACGAGCCCAGCCCGAGTCCAATAATCTAAATTTACTCATACCGTGTATGAAAAGGGTCCACACAACTTAAAGTTTGAACCATTATATATAGGCCCGTACACCGAGTTTAGTATACCAACCCCACACCAAATCACCTCCACTTAGTATAAAAGCAAGGGCCTTTAGACTTGCCTCATTTGTAAGTTCAGTTGAAGAGAGGAGTGAGGAACCGAGCCCCCATCTCCTTCACAGCTTCCCCTTTTGATGAGATTCCGCCAAAAGCTCGTGCTAGGATCACTGATCTAGTTCTTCAACGCATGAGAATCACGTCATCGATGTCGTCGTGATCGTAGCGAGAGATCGGATCATCGAGTGATCGAGCGCGGAGCTGCGCACCAATTTCCGCCACAATTGATCCCGACCATTCTAAATCCCGCATGCGTGATCCGCAAAGGTAAAGGTTCAATTTACGATATGCGAATGTTGATTCCTTAAGAATTAGGGTCCATTTCGAAAGCTCTGAGCTTCAGGCGATGGATTTCCAAAAGATCGAATGCGTGAGAGGCTTTGCAGCCGATTTACTTTGATCCCGTTGTTTCAGACGTCGCATGCGCAACCAAATCAGGAAAATAGATTTGAAATTGTTTTATAAACATGAATCTAGGTTAAATCTAAAGTGTAGGATGGCAAATCGGTAAGAAAATTAAGATTTCGAATCCGGAAGAAAGAGAAGACGAGAAGCCATAGAGGACAGACCTGATGGTGTTCGCTCGAGCGTGATTTAGAGCCGCTCGAGAGGGAAATCATCTGGAGCCTACACTCGAGCGGGTTTTGTAGGCTAATTCGCTCGGGTAAGAATCACTCGAGCGTGTTTTGTAGGTGCCATTGGGGTACGCTCGAGTGCAAATAAACCACGCTCGAGCGCGAAACTCTGTTTTGGCCTGACTTATTTGTGTGCTTGTGAGTCATGCGTGTTTAAATGTGCTAATTGCCTATGTTTAAGACGTGTATTTTGGCCTTGTGAATTAAGAGAAAAGCACAGGGAAACGTTTTGATTGAGCCTGATTGAATTGACACGTGTGCTTGATCGTGATTTGCTTGACGTGATTTGAGGTAGGGAAACTCAACACACAAGTTCGTCTTGATGTTGATTCATAGAATTGATTATGTATTGAACTT
This sequence comes from Chloranthus sessilifolius, assembly GCA_021018995.1. Taxonomy (NCBI): domain Eukaryota; kingdom Viridiplantae; phylum Streptophyta; class Magnoliopsida; order Chloranthales; family Chloranthaceae; genus Chloranthus; species Chloranthus sessilifolius. Next base: position 77,615,520 of record CM037597.1, on the reverse strand, counting down.
GAATATCTTGAATACCTTGAAAACGTGACTTTTGCCTTGATGATTCGATTTGAATTTCGTGATTTGAATTCCGTATATGAAATGCGATTTTGACACGTGAATGATATATATGAAACCAGGAGTGAGTCTTATTTTTAAATTGATTTCCAATAAGAATCTAAAAGTGTAAATCTGCATGATGAATTTGAATCGGAACATGATATTTGAAACTTGAAGATCTAATTAAAACTCTGAAGTTAAACTTGAAATTCGAAGTATGCTCTGTATATATGAAACCTTGAGCTTTGAACGTGAATAAAAATTTGCACTGTGAATATGAATGTAAATTCGAATTGGAACGTATTGTGAATAAGATTGTAACACTGAACTGGACACTGGATACTAGGCACTGAGCATACTACATATATTGAGCATGCTGCATATATTAAGCATACTGCATACTGGACACTGCATACTACATTACTAGACTAGTACGGCGGGTTAAATCGTATTACTTTGCATCTTGCATTCTTGGACCTTGTATCAGCATTCTAACGACGGTAGTTAAACCATACACCTTTGCATCTTGCATTCTTGGACGATGACGACGGGTTAAACCCACACACTATATTGCATACTAGACCTTTTGCATTATTGGATCGATGCGGGTTAAATTGTACCTCCACACTACATCTTTGGACCGCATCTGCATACTAGACCCGACGTGGTCGAAACCGTACATCATGTATTGCATATTGTATTGACTGACATTTAATTTGACACTGGAAATCGATACTAGACCGACATGTCGGGTTACATTGGATACGAAAGATACTAACTGAAATTGAAATAGAATAAATACTAACCGAATTTGCGCCCAAGTGAACTAGAATTTGAGAATTTCCCTTGTACAAATTCGATTTTAAAGTATATGATAATGTTTTGCTCGAACTCAATTTTGAAGTACATAATAAGGTTTTGCTTGAATTAGATTTGTAAGTATATGATGATGTGTTTCTTAAAATTGAAATTATTTTGATCCGAAAAATTATGAAACTAAAGTTTTCGCCGATTGAATTTTAAATAAATAAACTCTATATTTTTGTCTGAAAAGATGTATATTGGTATTGCTTTTCTCTACTGAGCTTGGATGAAACTCATCTCTCGACTATACGTCACAGATACAAGCTGTGAGCGGGACTTGGAGTTTTTGGCGGATTTTACTGTGACCTCCCATCCGAGAAGTTTTAACCGAAGGCCTTGGTATTATATTTAGGTAGCGTTAATCTTGAGAATTTGTATATGTGATAAGTTTGTAATTCAGATTTTAGATGTGTTGTGCTTACCACTGTTTAGGTGACTGTCGGCTGTCATTGGTGGTTCTTTTGTTTGTTACATGTATATGCTTGAGATTTTTGTTTTGCCATTTTCGCTGCATGAAAATTTTAGTTTATATACTCGTTTGATGTGCCATATCTAGATGGAACGTGATCTACGATCCAACAAGGCGGATTTTGTGTTGATAGAAAGTTTTGGGTTGTCACATTAAATAGAACAATAAATTTCTAAGTATATAGATTTACAAAATAAACAATATCAATAGGGTATTTCAAATAAGTCAATCTATCAGATTTACAAATATTAGGGTTTAATTAGTTTTATATAAAGAAAACTATAAAATTACAGTTTTAAAATAAGTGTAAATTTCTAACTATATAGATTTACAAATAAACAATATAAATATGGTATTCTAAATAAGTCAATCTATCAGATCTACAAATATTAGAGTTTAATTAATTTTACAGATTTAAAGAAGATAAAATATTAAATATGAAAACCTAATTGAAAAGTAAAATATTAAATAGCCAAACAAAGAGATTGTTTGAAAAGAGAAATAAAATATAAACTGACCTATAAATTATATAACTTTTAAGGGAAAACATAATATTAAACACACAGATCTATTAATTTATGAGGTATCAATGTTTAAATAAGATTTTTAAACTCGTTAATGTGTGATGGAACGCACCCACCTACACGACCAGATTGAGAAGAATAAGATGGATTGATGAGTACCCACCTCTTGAAACATGAATGGTAGATCAACGACGGTTCGAGTTAAAAAAATTGTTGTCCAAGGTGTCTGTTCGTCTAATTGATTTTCTTTTCCTTTTTCCTTTAGAGAATAGAAAGCTCTTCAAGTTTTATTTATAATGGTAGAAAGTTTTAGCTTAACTCTAATTAATACTTTTCGTAAAATATTTAATAAAATAGGAGTTTTCTCAATAAAAATTCATGCGGGGATTGAATAGGTTGTGGAAGAGTTTCTTTCCCGTGCTTTGTGTAATCATCGTAATAAATTATGTTTCTCTTCCGAAATTACAGTTATATCTTTTAACTTATTTCATCACTTAAAATGGGCATAATTTTTTATATTCTTATCGGAAATCAATAAACTATATATCGTTGGAATTATATTGACAAGCACTTCGCAATGAGTCTAATATTTAGATAGAAAAATCATAATTTTTCTAAAAGAGAGTGAGTTCTGATGTGATACATCATCTAACACCATTAAAAAGAGTAAAAATTTCGGGTTGTTACAGAAACGGTCATATGTTTATACCATACACATGATTAATCAATTTTGGGGATGTGTGCCATATCGAATTAATACCAGACTGTCTGATAAGTGAGCTGTTACCTAAAAATCAGTTGTATGAAAGATGGGGCCGAAAATAATTTCTATCTAACTAATCCAAGTCAAGGCAGTCTACAATTTTCACGTGTGAAAATGTTTGTTGCAACAAAATCTTTAGTTGCAATTACGGTAACTTTTTCTTCTTGTAGGAGTAATGGCAAAGTTACCCACTGTTTCTCTCTCTATATCTCTAGATAGATAACGATTCTTACTTATTGCTGACTTTCACCCAAGAGATTACAATAACTCTACATATCCTGTCTCATTAACGAATGCGTAGGGTACTTAGAAGAAACAAAAAGGTATGTATGAGATTACGACATTGTAAACTTCCACTGACGCCCAGGCCAGGCCAGGCCCTACCCTATAAGAAAGGATAAAATCGATGCATACCCCTTGAATATTTAATTAGGACTCATTTTATAATGCTCGTATACGAGGACCGACCCGATCGCCGTTACTTGAACAAGATTTTAGCCACTTATTAATAAAAGACTAATATATTTATTTAAAATGGCTAAGGCTTCGCATGGCATAGCTCTATGCTAGCCCCTGCCATAGCAGAGTTTGCCTTTTTTAGCAGATTTCCATCTTTTTTGCTAACATCCTGCTACCTTTTTTTAGCATATGCCTATTCTTCTTGATAACTCCTTGCATAGTAAGATTTTATGTAGGATTTACCTGTTCAACAATTCTACCCTCTTCTCTATTCACTCTTTGTCAGAGCAGATTTTATTTGATCTGGTAGGGAGTTAGTAAAGAGCAGGGAGGTTGTTGCTAGAATAGATAAATTTTCCTTTGCAGTGAGCTAGAAAAGAGAATGGGAACCAACTAAAGCAGAGGTGAACTCTGCTGTGGTAGGGGCTAGCAAAGAGTTATGTCATACACAGCCTAAATTACTCTAGCGGTTGCACTTTGGGTATAAAGTAACAAATTTTTACATAATCTAAGCGAAAAGGGAGACGAAGAGAACCTTAGCCGAGTCACATGGAGATGTGAGAGAGAGAGAGAGAGAGAGAGAGAGAGCGCCAAAGCCAGCTTACCCATCAAGAGAGAGATTATTGAGGTGCCAAGTTTTTAATTGTGTAAACACATGAAGCATGTGCAAATACAAATTTTAATTAATTCGGTACAATCACTTAAAAAGCGTGTACAAATAACGGCTCCTATCTTCCGAATGCTAACCTATATATTTATAGGGTGTCTCTGTTCATGCCTACAGGTTTACTGAAAGTGCCTACGCCTGAAACCCAATCAATCTCATTGACTGCTTCCTATCAGACAATGGAGATCATTTTTCATCCCCGTCTTCCACATAGCTGACCTTGAGACCGTGTGCGTACAAGCAGATGGTCTGTTTTTATTTTTACATGGCTAAAATCCCCAGAAGATGGCCCCAAAGTCACAAGGCACACATCACACCCAAATGTGATTTCATGACCCTTTTTAGGGATCTGTGCGATGTGGAATAAAATATTGATCGTCTGATGGTAAGATGATTGTCTTAAAATCTGTTTTGTGGAAAATTAGGGTGAAATACGATCTCCATCATCTGATTTGAAGCAGTCAATGGATTTCACTAACTTTTCGGGATGCACTTCCAGTAAACTTGTAGGAGGCGTGAATAGAGATACCCTTATTAACATGCAAATCAGTTACACATTTCGGGATTTTATTATAGGGAGGGTTGACTTCCAAGAAAGTGCACAATTATTTGTGGGTACCTTTATTTGCACCCACCGATTCTTTGAGGGCACTTGCACCAAAAGCTATTGATTGCTTTGAATTAGATGATGAAGATCGATTTCTCATCCCCATCTTTCACACAATGGATCTTCAGATCAATTTCTCATCCCCATCTTTCACACAATGGATCTTCAGATCATTGAGTGTACCATTTTAAAAAAGTGACCAAAAACCACGTGACACAAATCACGTTTAAATGTATTTTTTAGGTTACTATTTCCGATGTGTCCCATTTGAAATAAAAAACTAATTGTTTGATGGTACATTCATGATGTCAAGATCCATTTGTGTGAAAGATGGAATGAAAATTGATCTCCATAATTGAACTTAAAGCCATCAATGTTTTTAGCGCATGTCACCTCAAAGATTTAGCGGGTGCAAATAAAGGTACCGTTACTTAATTATGAGCCTTCAAATTAGTGAAAGTAAAGGTTTTACCAATTATAGCACATTGTTAATTCGGCAAGGTTAAAATTCTTAGAAATTTAGCAAAATACGAAAAGTTCGGCAAAAAAATAGAGAAAAAATCAGGGAAAAAAGTTAAGATTAAAAAGTATAAAAAATATTAAAAATTATGATTTATTAAAAAATATGAATTATTCGTAAAATTCAATATTTTTTTAAAAACACAAGAATTTTTAAAAAAAATGATGAATAATTCGTACAACATTAAATTCACGAATTATTCACGAACTTTTCAAAATTCGAAGAAGTTGCGGACTATGCTTCACACTGGAGAGTTAAGAGTGAATTGGTTTGTTACTGATGTGTATTTTAGATCCACCTGTTTGAATCGTGATAGGATAAAGAAAAGACGTCAAAAGAGAAAGTGGACCCACGAATGAGTTTTTAAAAAAAGGCTCGTTAAAGACCCGTTTGATCAGAAAGAAGAAAATTTAAAATTTATTAGGGTCTTTAACTTTTAATCCCGTCACTTTTATGTTTGACCTATTTTGAAGTGTCAAACGAAGTCGGATTGACACAAAATTGATCATATTTGAAAATTTATCGAAATAGCTTTCCTCCGAGCCAAAATTTGAGCAATTCCAACAAGTATTGAAGAAGTTATGGTCAATTTTCGGAAGCTGGACATAGAGTGACGAATTTCAAAAATCCTAATTGAATTAGGATTAGTCTCTTTTATTATTTTATTTTAGAAATTAAAAGTTGTTTCTTTTATTAGAAATATGATTAATTTCTTTATTGTTTTAGGACTTTATTGTTTTAATAGAATTATGATATTTTTTTTATTTGAATTATGAATTAGAGTTATAATAGGATTTCTAATTTTATACATTGGCTAGCCTATTTAAAGGCTTGTAAACACTTTTATTATTACTTTTTCGTTAATGAAAATTACTTATGCAAAATTGAGAGTTTTTAACTTTCGTGAGGGTGTGATTCTCTCAAAAAGGAGAGCAATTCTTCGATTCCCGCTTGCGGTTTGGTGCGAGGTCAACTCTTCTTTCATCTCTATCTTCTTTAGATCTATAGTTTGAGTAAGTAGCGTAATCCTAATTATTTTATTGATCTCATAAAAGTCCTAAATCAATATTTATTCATCATTAATATTATTAGCCTTTTATTTTCGTTTGGTATCGAGAGAACCCGCTAGCGAGTTTGTTCGACGCCCTAAAACTATCGGAGATCTAGCCGTTCATAAGAACCCTAGTCTTCTAGATCCACGATAGGGAACGTACACGAAAGTAACGCTATTTTGGGTCGAAATTAAATCACCTAATTGAATTTCTAGAATTTTCGTGATACTTTGTTATGAGAAAATATTATTTTTTAATTAATTAAATTAATTTTAATCCTAATCTCAGCCCTAGCATTGCATTTAGTAAGTTCCCGCATTAATTACCCTAATACTAAAATAATTGATTTCTTTCGTATGGTCAATGCAAACATGATCAGCAGTCTAAACCATCTCATTAGCTGACAAATATAAGCATGCAATAAGTTAAAACAAGGGCACTTTAGAAAGTAATGCTTGGTTTTAAAACATTTGAGGCTAATATACCGAAGCCAAAGTTTTATGCAAAAAATATTTTCACAATTTTCGAAAGTTTTAAGGCCTGTGAGATATAAAGGTATGGTCTCACGTGCAAACGAAGTTGCATTTGTGACATTACCTATCTACCCTCCTATAAAGAGATAGTTTAGGCGCCAATTAGAATCCTAGCCCCCAAAACAGACGTCTCTTCTTCTCCAAAGAGAACCAAGCTCTCGTTGATGCAACAACCTCCATTAATGGTGTGAAAACTTTAAGCTGCCATTAATGAGATCAAGCTATTTTGATTTCGAAATCCGAATTCTAAGCTTTCTACAATTTATTCTTTTAATGTTTTTGATTCCCCTTCTTCCTCTAATCTTTAGCGACCATTAATGGAGGTCAATGAACGCAATATGAGTGTCGGATATTTTTCACACGCTCTCTACATTTAAATCAAAAACTAGTTTCATAGTTGACTAATGGTTTTTTAACAGATTTAGAGAGAAAAGTTTTTTAACAGATTTAGAGAGTTTTTTAGCAGATTTAGAGAGGGGTTTTTAACAGATTTAGAGAGAGGAGGCTAAAATTAAAAAAAGAAATCAATTCAAAAAGGAAACCCTAGCTGCAAATCCACCGCAAGATTCAGGTTCGAAATGATGTAGAGAGAGAAGGGTTTCTCTCTCTACATCTCCTTAAGCCAAGGACTCCTCTCTCTACATTTAAATCAAAAACCAATTTCTCTCTCTACATCTCCTAGCAGAGACGATGGGGTTATTTGGGATTAGCAGAGACGATGAGTGTCGACTATTTTTCACACGCTTTCTACATTTACATCAAAAACAAGTTTCATAGTTGAGAAAGGTACCTCCATTAATAGTGTGACAGCTGTAAGCCACCATTAATGGAGGCCGAGCTATTTTGATTTCGTAAATTATGCATCAGATTTTCTGCATCTGCATCAAGCTTATTGTATGGATCTATGCAAGTCGAAGTTCCCAGTCTCACGAGGGATTGAAGTCGAGGTTGATTTGCGCAGGTCGAAGTTCCCGATCTCGTTAGGAAGATGATCTGTCGGAGTTTGTTACAAAATCACTGTGACGAAGAAGAAATGAATAATATAAAACCCTATAAAAAACCTATATATTTAAGGGCAAATGGGGTATTACACCCTGTGTTGACTTTGATTTGAATAATGATTTTACAAAATCCCAAGCCCTAGAAAAATGTGAAATCTCGATTGGCTCAAAACTTTGGTTTCGATATAACACTCATAAACGTTTGAAAAAGGAGCATGTTTTCCTAATTATCCCTTAAAAATTTGTGTAGTGTTGTCCAAAAGGAAGCTGAGTGATTGGATGGTCTAGATCATTATTCCAATATACCCATTGATGGATAGAGATTTGACGGTCTTCTTTGATGATATTAAGTACCGTGCTATGAACTTCTTTATAATCTCGATCTCTTAAAAATATATAAATTCCCTATTTAAAAGTTATTTCCTGGAAACTCCATCCACAATATTAAAAAAAGCAACAGTAACAAAAAATAATAAATCAAGGGTTAGAGATTTAGAGCCAAAAGGTGTATTTTGTTTTGTACTTAAAAGGTGGTGTTGTTTTCTTTATTTACATTTTTTTAGTAAAACGCAAGAAACTAATATAATCTGCTATATCATATTTTATTGTTGGTGTTACTGCCACAACACTTTATCATATTTTTAGGAAATCATTTTTTACCGTAATTTTTGACACAATAGATTTTGAGATCATAAGCCTCCTATTAGAGGGTCAAATGTTGATTACACGTGACACGTAACACATATATCAAAAAGTGAACGTGAATCAAACATGATTAACATTCACTTTTTAGGAGGTGTGCCTCATAGAATGCCCATAATCCCAATATCTATTGTGTGGAAGATTGGGCCGAAAAAAGATTTATATTATTTGCTTCAAAGCCGTTAATAGATTTTACTTTGCTAATTAAGTGAGGTGACTATAACATAAAATGATGTGACAATAATAATGTGATAGTCCGGATTTCGGCACCCAAAAACTCGTGCCATCAGTACGATCCTCCAGACCGTGCCCTATAGATCTGCGCTGAACATTAGTATAGCAAGCAACAACTAAACAAGATAAGACAAATAACTGCACGGTGCGAAAATAAATATGCTAATCTAGGTATAAACTTAAAAGATAGTTGTACTTTCATGCCGACGCATGAACAGAGAACCGATCCGAACCATTGGTGATAAACAGATCACCTCAGATAGTTCACCAAAAGAATTATAACATTTAAATACATGTTTCTCAAAATAAAGGCTTGACATACTAAGTCGCACAAAAAATGCCTTTAAAATTCTCCCTATCAAAGTACACAACGAAGTCTCCTAAAAGAAGTCCTCGGGAGGAGGCTCTAACTCGTATCCGGACACGTAATCCGAATCCCCAGGATCAGCGTCTCCCGAAGCCTCTACGGCTGCAAGCAAAGGACCTGCGATGTATAGTCTAAAGGATGGGTTACATCCTAGCTCAATAGGAAACAACACAATGAATATATAAGTCAAATCCTCACATATATTCTATAATATTCTTAGCATGATGTATTTATGAACTTGCTGGGAAGCAGTTTAAATGATTACAATATGCATTGAAATTTACTGGTGGTTTTCATGTTACATTTATTATCAACTGTTCATGAATTACACTGAATAGGCCTAAAGAAACTTAAATCTGAAACTTAAATAATCCCCGAGCAATATAGCATCGAGCCCCGATGGAATACCCTCCATCGTCGTCTAAATAGACAGTTGTTATGAATATATCACTTTGAATACTACCCAGGTCCCTTTCTCAAAGGCGACGGGGTCTAATCTCATCTCAACATCCCTGGGATGTGCTACTGTGTACGGATAGACTCGCATTATACTGATGCCTTTATCACTTTCTCATCCTCTAGGGATGTCTCATTTTCATATGCTTACTTGGTGTCACACACACACACATACATACTGAGAGAATTATATGATTAAAGCATTTTCATTTCATTCGTATATCACACACACACACATGGAGATTATATGATTCATTTCATTTCTATATCACTACATACATGCTCTTATAATCAAAGTACATGTTCAAGGTGTTCCCTACCTCAAGTATTTGACTGTTCAAGTATCAAGGTCCCGCACGGCTCCTCATGCTTGTCTTAGCTCGTACCGCCTATGGTACGCCATAACATATGTACAACATCAATAAATATGCAATAGAGAAGGTCCAAGATCCTCCATGAATCTCAATGTTCAACTAAGAAGTTAACTCAAACTGCCAAAATCGATTAATCGATCTCTAAAATCGATTAATCGAAACCCTAAATCAATTAATCGAAATCCAAAATTGATTAATCGATCCCAAATCAATTAATCAAAATCTAAAATCGATTAATTGATTCTCAAATCGATTAATCGGTTTCCCCAGGCCTTATTTCTCTAGCCACTTGAGGTACTTAGTCGATTAGTCGATTTCTAAATCGATTAATCGAATTTCTAAATCGATTAATCGATTTCAAGATTGATTAATCGAACTCGGGCTTTTATGCTTTTTCAACTTTCATACCAAAATCGATTAATCGATTTAGCCAGAACTCAACCCCTTTTCAGGCTGTTCTTTCAAATATTTTTCTTCTTATTTTTCTATTTTTTTTAATCATCTTAATTCATCATTTACCCCATCCATTGACTGAATTTAATCATCAAAACTCATGCATTTAAATCTAACAAAACTCACCTCAAATCAATCTCTTAAAGAATGGATTGATTGGTTTAATGACTAGGGTTCCAGCTCTTGCTCCAATGATTCCAATCACATTAAATCCGACATTTATTGTTTGATCCCGTCTTAAATTCGCAATGTGCCACAACCTCCTTAGCATTCACCCTTCTCTACTCTCTCTCTCTCTCTCTCTCTCTCTCTCTCTCTCTCCCTCTCTTCTTAACTTCTCTCACCAACCAAACAAGAGAAATAATTTCTCTTTAGGTTATTAATCCTTATAACTCCTCTTGCGTTGGTGTTGAGCACATACACCAGAGATAGGTGTACGTGACCCTTAACTAATACCATACACTATGTTTAGGGTCATACTACATCACAAAACACTTTCCTTCTCAAGTCTATTATTTGATCATCACTTGGTCAACCTACGACCAATCGGACACGAATCCCAAGGTCACTGTTCATCGCTCAATTTTTGGGGATATTACAAACAATAACTTATTTTCTTTACTGGTCTTATAAGATTATCAATCAGTTGAGCACTTTTTAAGCCCGTATGTTAAAGGCGTCACTTAAACGGATTGGTGGTTAGAAGCCTCTTTGTAATTTGATCCGGGTGAGGCTAGCATACCAACCGAGTTAACGCCTCTTAGGTAAACAAATGGTATATATTCTCGAAAGTAGCCGAATCAATAATCATATGTATAACATAACAGTATAAGTATATCCTCAAATAAAATATGGACTAATGGCGCGTGACCGCCCATTTGTAGATGACCACTTCAATTTTAGTCATGTAGCACAACACCTTGGCAATCCACGTCAAAATGGTAGCTTATATATATAGTGCGGGGGATATGTGTCTGGGTATAGAGATGTTTTTACGCCAATTGATATGGGCACAATAAGTAGCCCTCATTTTATGAAGTGATGGATGATATAAGGCCTACTTTACTAATTAGGATTAAACTTATAGTGACAAATTTCGTCGAATTTCGGTGAAACGAAATGGGAGTCAAACGAAAATTTCGGTACTTTTCAATTTTTCGGTAAATTTCAGTAAATTTTTTAAAAATATATATAAAATATATATATTTTAATATTTTTAATCCCTAAAATTTTTCCGAAAGGTACCAAAAGGAGCCCTCGACGAAAAATTCTCGAAAACGAAATTAGTCACTGTGGTTACACTTTTCAAATATTTTAAAAGTTAAATACCCTTCCAGCCATCATTCTTGACTTTTTTAAAGTTTTTTTTCTTTTATCTTTCGTCTCTCCATTTTTCAAACAAATTGTCAAACTTACTTTTTTAGTATATTTCACTAAAAAAATGTGATCGCCCAATCGCAAAGTGCTAGCACCTTCGCAGCAAAGCGTCGGCACCACGAAAACGATGCGCCGACACTCCGGCACCAGGGTGCCGACACCTCTATATAGTGGCGCCGACGCCTCAATGCTTTGCTAATTTTTTTATATTTATATTTATCGAAGCACCGACACCTCGATATAGAGGAGCCGACGCCCCTGAAACAAAGCGCCGACGTCCCAATTTTTTTCTTTTTAGCGAAGCGCTAACACTTCAATATAGAGACACTAACACCTCGGTGTTGCGGTGCCAACACCTTGCTATCGGGGTTCCGGCGCTTCGCTGCCGAGGTGCTGATGCTTCGCTACCGGACGCTCACATTTAAAAAAAAAATATGCCTGAAAAAACAAGTCTGACACTTTCTTAGAAAAAGAGAGAAAAGAGAGAAAAAATAGGCTTTAAAAAGACTTATAAAAAAGTCAAGAATGACGGTTGAAAATAAATATAACTTTTAAAATATTTTAAGAGTTTAACCCTAGTTAGTAAAGTGGGCCCTATGCCCATCCATCACTTCACAAAAAAATGCTACGTGTCACTTCCATATCAATTGGCGTAGAAATATTTCTACGCCCAGATGCATTTTTCCCTTTCCATATATATATATATATATATATATATATATATATATATTAAAATGGAGTATATATATAACTATATATTAAAATGGAGTTGGCTCAAAAATTAGAGTCATTAGGAGATATGAGCCGATGTGCTATGTACTCTAAAATGGATGATTGTTATTCTAAGGGTAGATATTTAATTACACTCATCAAATGATTCTAATCGTTTAATAGGTATAATTTTGGGTGCTACGTGTGCCAATAATGAGTAACTAATTAACACTTAAATTAATCAAAGATGAACCCATCCACTTATAAGTATCCATCTTTGTCTAAGACATGTTCTAATAATGTATTACCTCAACTTAAACGATCACAAATATGTTCCACATGATATAATAGAAAGAGAATTAAAATGGTGTACAATTGAAAGTCTAATTTAATGGTGTAAGATCATTTAAATTCATATTGTTCAGTAAGAGCCATTAGTTTTAATGGTGTAAGATCATTAGAAAAAAAAAGCGCCATTATTCTTAAATTAATTCGTACGACATAAAAGTGTATCCAACTCTCTCTTAATTAGTATTGTATTCAGCACACCCAATCCAACATAGACTTTGATAACCTCTCCAACAAGTAACAGAAGACACTGCTCTGTTGAGTAGTTGGATTTCACTCATTCACCTGTCTTTGTTTTGTTGCTCTGTTGAGTGGTTGGATTTCACTCATTCACCTGTCTTTGTTTTGTTTCTTGTTGCCCAAAATGAAAGGATAAAACATAAATATTGACCAAAAACCAAGTAGTTGGTTGCATTTTTCATGTACAGGTTATCAAACACCTAAGAGACTAACTTATTCTCTCACTCTCTCTCTCTCCATAGTCCATATGTGACATGAAGGTGGGTGGGGTCGTTGCCTTTGTCTGGGAAGAGCACGCAAAGCTGAGATAATGATAATGCCCAGTGCCCACCAAGCATCGTCGCATGCCTTAAAGAGTGGTGTGGAGCACGCAAACGCGTGGCTTGCTTGTGGTGAAAAGATGATCATAACCGTCCACTTGTATTGATGACTAGACCAAGCTGATGTGATGCCTATGTAGGCTGTCTACAACGTAATACCTGACCCAAATACCTGATACCAAATCCGATCCTTAGGTTGGGTTGACTAAAATTGCATGTCGGGTCAACCTGACCTGACCCGATATTTTGTATAAAAAATATAAATGTAGGGGTTTTGTACCGGTCAGGTGTTGGGTCAGCATTTTTGGGTCAGATCGGGTCACCTTCAGTGCACCATCGGGTCGGATCGGGTTAACCATCAGGTAGGGCCGAATCGTACATTTGACATTTTCTTATTAGATAGTGACCTGATCCGACCCATTAACTGTCCTATGCCTAAGGCATTAGGTGTGTCACCGGCCAGGTTGCGGCACAACCCAGCCAGGCTTGGGCCAAAATAAGAAGCCTGCTTTGTAATTGGGCCTGGTCAGGCCCAATTTTAAGCTTGATTAAAAGCGGCCTGTTACTTCCTGGGCTGAACCTGGTGCTTGGCCCAACCAAACCCATCCTTTTTATACTATATAAGTCGGTTTCACCTGAGATCACTTTGGTAGGATTTGGACTCAAGTAGTAGTAAGTCTGATTAGTAACTAGGCCCAAATCTGTCCTGGCCCGATTACTAATCAGGTTGGACCAGGCCTAAATTTTAGGTCCAATAAAAAAATAAGGCCATTTAAGGTCTAGCCCAAATCTAGTGTAACGACCTGAATTTTTTGACTTTATTTAATGCTGTTAGATGTGTTTTGCATTGTGCACAATGTTAGTGCTCCACACTGGAACCAACCCTATTTTAAGAAAACTCTATTTAAGTTTAAGTTACGTAAATCTCTTTTACTTTTCTTCTTTTTTGATTCTATTCTTTTAAGAAACTTAGCCGTCTCTTATTCTTTTCTTTTCTTTTCTTAAGAGACCTTAGCCGTCACAACCTTTCTTCTTTAACTCATCTCTTCTCAAACTCCTTAATCTATTCCCTAAAACCTTTTGTGCGTTCTTCCATAAGAATCACCTTGATCTATTTCCATTATCAAGATTGATGAGGAAGAAGAAGGAGAAATCTTGAACGGGCCGCTAGGTGGAATGTCAATCTTTTCACCTTAATCGCCATAGATCTACCGTTCACGCTTCAAGAGGTAGGTACCCGTCAATCCATCTTGTTCTTCTCAGATCCTATCGCGTAAGGTACGATCGATCGCGTATCAACGGAATAAATAAATCTTACTCGTGTATGTTTTTATCTATAAAAATCACTATTAAAAATAATGAAATGGCTAACCTCTAGCCATAGGTTCTATTGCTAGTCTTTTTTTTTCTCTTGGGTATATTTTATTTATTTATTTGCTTTCATTTAGATCTACTTTGTACTTGGGTATATTTTATTTATTTAATTGCTTTTTGTTTAGATTTATTTCGCTCTTTGGTATATTTTATTTATTTATTTATTTTTCGTTTAGGTTTATTTCGAAACCTTAATTTCCTTTAGAAATTTTAAAATCGATTAATCGATTCAGTATTCCGATCAATCGATTTTGCATTGAGACCCATTTGTGTAACATTGTTCTTATTTTCCATCTATGGTCGATCGACCAACTTCTACTTCCGATCGATCGATTATGTTTCGAGACCATGTCATTCTTATATATATATATATATATATATATATATATATATATAAAATCATTTATTTTCGATCGATCGAGCCTAACTTCTGATCAATCGATTATGGATAGAGACCATTTTATATATTTATATTTGTTTTCATTTTCAATCGATCGATGCCTACATCAATCGATCGATTTTGAACCATACAGATTGTCTTTTTGCTTTATGCTCGATCGATTGACTGTAATGTCCGATCGATCGAATCTGGATAGAACCGATTAAATATATATTTTAAAATCGATCGATCGATTCTAATTTTCGATCGATCAATTGTGGACCATAATGATTTTGCTTATTTTATTAAAATATTCAATTGATCAACTATCATTGTCGATCGATCGATTCTAGAACGAGACCACTGCATATATTATATTTTATTCACAAGTTCGATTGATCGACTTATTATGTTCGATCGAACAAATCTAGATGGAATCGGTTATATATATATATATATATATATATATATATATATTAATAATCAATCAATTGATTTAGACCAGAACTGAATGAATTTTATGCTCTAATTTCGATCGATCGATTTATACTTTTCGATCGATCGATTCTAACCCGAATTGAATGTCTTATTTAATTATAATTCTGATCGATCGATTCCAAAACCGATCGATCGAGTCTCGTCCAAGCAGACGGCTTTAATCACTTTATAATTTCATTTTAGCACGACCAAAATCTAATGCATATTAATCACTTGGATATTTTAATTGATGATCGTGATGTACCTAACCTTAAATTGTGTCTTTCAATTTAAGCATTTAATTATAGTATTATATATATATATCAGTTTTATCGCTTTAACGCGACCTCTTCGATAACACGAAAAATTAGAAATTCGATGCTCTCGTGAATATCAAAATCTGACCTCCACATTATTAAAATCACAGTAATAACTATCTTATTTTATATTTATATTAGTGTGTTATGTAAATATATGTATAAATATAACAAAAATTTGAATATAAATCTTTCTGCAAGTATGATAGCTCTGTGCATCCATTTTGATCATAATATATGAGTTATGGACATATTAAGTTATATGTACGCGAGTATATGAGATCATGTCTACGCTTGGGTGTGGTGATTCGCTGAGATACTATAAAAGCGATGAATACATCGTATTCACATGCCCTATAACTCATGGTGATATGAGACATTATAACGAGTAGGGTGAGTACGAATTCAGTGTAACCTCGTATATGATAGCATATACAGTGACCATATCACCCTGAGTTTTAATATGATAGGATAAGATATGAGTTATGAAATGAGATTCGGCCCTTGGGCCTTAGTTATAGTGAGATCTCTTTACGGCCATATGAAACTCGAAATGTAGGCGTCCATGTACGGATACAACCCCTCTATGGTAGTATGAAACCTCTATAGTAGAGAAGTCTCTTTACTGCTACATAAAGTACATTCAGGTTATTACGAAACCCTTTCCTCGAAAAGCATGATTTAGTGAAGTTATCCGACTATAATTTTTCTTAAAATTAAATTATAAGAGTATATTGTGATATGAGTATGTTAAGATAAGTTATAAGTATGATAATATGACATTACTGTGTAGGCCAGCAGAAGATTAAGAACTTAAGTCTGTATGTGTCGTTCCTTACGTAGTCACCGTAAGAGCAACAACGTCTTACAACAAAGACGGGTCTCTGAGAGATAGTATGAGTATGTTATGAGTTACGTTTGGCTATGTCTCCCTATTAGGCTAGATGGGGTGTATGAGTATGTTATGGAGGACGTTATGCTATAGTAGTAAGATACTATAGTCACCCTCACATGATAAGCTCGAGCAGCAACTCTGGCACATATCGTATAGGATTTATGAGTACGTTAGGTACACTCATGCGATATATAAACATATGTACGAGAATAATAAGATATAATATGTTATAAGATATGGAGGTCATGCATTTATGTTATGATATAAACTCTATGACATGCACATAATTGTCATTCTTTCTTTATGATTTCATTAATATACTATTATTATCACCCACGTGATGCACTCACAATACACCTGAGTAGAATGGGGAGGATTGGTGATGTATCCACAGAGTTTATGTGACTGAGTAAACTCATCCCACGAAAATCTAACAGCTGTAGGTGATTATATCGACAGAGTAAGCACCGATTATTCAGATCCTACTAACATTGATTTCATTGATTCCATGGATGTTGAGTACCAGGAGCCTTGGGAGGGCGACGCTGCTGGTTACCAGGAAGACTTTGGTGTTGACTCTGACCCGAGTGCCAACAATTGACAATTGTAGAATCAATACTGAGTTTCGTTTAATACTATTATGGTTGACTCTATGATTTCTTGTATCAGATTTGTCTCTGACTTTTATTTTCCTTTTATTGGTGGTTTACTTGGATTTTATCGCATTTATTCGATTATTTATGATTGCTTTTATATATCGTCTTTATTTGTTGGATTCACGAATTTTATGGAACCAGATTTACACAAGAACTTTAATTATGCGTATGTCCACTTAGCGTATCTGAGATGCGTGCGAGTCATAACTCGAAATTCTAGGCCCTCGAGATAAGGTAGAATTCCGAGTCGTGACATCCAGCTTCATCTGGCCCATTGACTCCCCTACAGAGCATGAGAAGTTATACAATCATGGAGTGGTAGGGTTCTCAATGCACCTAGTGGGTCGGAAATGTCTTAATTTTCAATTATACCTCAAGGCCAGGCCTAAAATAATATAAACAGGGGACATAATGAACTCAAAAACGCAAACTATAAGACCAAACAATTAATAGTCAGGGCTGCAAGGCTAGGCCAAGGCCTAGCCCGTAGTAATTTATACCCAAGGCCCAACAAGCCACCTAGGCCAGTTCACAACCCTAAGAGTAGGGATTTAAAGTTCGATATATATATATATCGGCACATAAACTGGGTCCCAGGTTTATACGTATCCACTAGATCGAATACATTCAGCCAAATCAACTGATATTTAAGCTCCTTTTATATATTTAAAATAATAAAATAAAAATAAAAATAAATTTTTTTTTTGCAAAAAGGGTATTTTTTGGTATTTCGTCATAGTTATATTTGATATATATGGCCGATATGGTTTGATATTTGACCTATTTGACCCAATATAAAATCAGGGTGAACATCCGTATCAGATGGCCCTAATTCTATACATATCGACTGATATGTATTAGATATGTCCAATATTTAAAATCATGCCTAGGAGTAAACATAGGAGTATTTACTAGTTTTGCTCAGTGTTGTGAAAATCGGACAAGAATTGCGGTTTGACCAGAACCACAAGTTCTAGAGGTTCATCCGGTAGAAACTGCGGTTGGTTGTTGAAACTGTGAAACCTGACCAATTGAACCACGAATCGTGCAGACCGGCTGGTTTCATAGGAACCATATAGCTTTTGGTAAGAGCAATTTATTTTTTGGGAAGCGTACAATATTTTTGAGAGGCGTGACTTAGGGAAGAGTTCCACAATATAACTCTCAAAGGACAACCCTATTCCTAGGGAACTGTTGAGCTTGTCTACTTCAACATTAAAATATTAAAGTTATATGATAATATATGTATATATATATATATATATATATATATATATATATATATATATATATATATATATATATATATATATATAGGCCGAGGGGAAAATGCACCTAGGCATAGAGATATCTCTATACCCGGCCATTAAGAAGTGGACATGTGGAAAGTGTCTGACACTAGCTGCAATTAGCCACACCAGCAAACCACCTCAGGTGAAAGGTGAGTAGGGTTCTGACACCCAAGTAGTCAGGTGCAGAAGCAAGGAATGTCAAGTCATTTTTTAATTCAAAGGTAAGTTTTCAATGTGACAGGCCAATTTTTCATGCCCAAAAATTTCTCAATTCGCGCTATCTCTTTCTCTCCGAGGATAAGCTCTCACTCCCTCAGTTCCTCACTCACTCTCTCTCTCTCTCTCTCTCTCTCTCTCTCCCAACGATCATATCACTTTCTCTGAGAGAAAGTGATCGGACCCAAATATTGTACAAATTATCTCCAAATCCTGGCTTTATTAGATCTCACTTAACCAATAATATACCCTTTTAGTTCATATTGTGTTGCAACAGGTACAAAAGCAGATTAAATGTTAAACATGTTAAAAGTGCAAAGTTATGAATAAACCCAAGCAAAAGGCAAGGATCCAAGGAGGAACTGATAAAGGAATGCGTCCAAAGGTTAAATGGACCAGTCGAAACGGTGTAGCAGAGGAGATTTCCAACTAAAGAGAATCAAGCCTAAATGGATCGGTCGAAGCATCACTTTCGACCGGTCAGAACTCCAAAAGGGCTTCAGAAACGTAAAGTGAGACCGGTCAGGACTAAGGCATCCAGTCAAAACTAGAAGAGCAGAATGTTAACATACTCAAAAGAATTACTCGACCGGTCAGGAAAATAAGAGAAGCTAAAGCCTTTGCGGGCCGTATTCCACTTGGAGAAGGAAACTAAAGTCGATCGGTCGGTGCTCCAAACTCGACCGATCCAAACAAAGTTTTTGGGTGAAAAACCAGGTGCACAGCTGTGGATATCTTTTAAACTCTGAGAATATCTTCAATAGGCTGGATAACTCCAAACCGTGTAGATTACCTTCTATAATTATCATCCTTGGAGGATTTTTAAGATCTAGGAGTCCTTGCCGTGTGTGTTTTTCTAAGGATCTGTAATCTATAAATAAGAACCCTAGGGTTTAGTTTTAGGGGACTTGCACGCCGGAATCTTTCTAAAGGACTCTGTCGTGAGTTTCCGTAGTTTAGGTTAGGAATAGTTCTAGAATAAGAGGGAGATTGGATGTAATCATCGATCAGAGTTTGCATCAACAATGATGGAGCTCTTTGAATCGATCCGCGCTTAAAGCTTCAGCTGGATCTCTTGTATTCTGGATAAATATTTTTAATAAAGTTATGTTTCTTTTTCTACTTGTGAACTCCATTAATGGTACAATTGCATGTGATAGGTTCCGACTAGATCAAGAACGAGATAGTAACGTTACAATCTTATTTAGCTTAATTAAGTGGCCTTGTAGGGATTGGATTAACCTAGATAGGATATTCACTGACGGACTAGGCCTTATAGGATAGTTTTGTTGGTTCGTGTAATGATTCTTTGACGATTAGGTATGTCTAACTTACGATTAGATTTACCGGACCCATATACGAAGTGACTGAGCTTGTAGCCAAGAGCGGGGGTACCATGGATTCATGATAGAAAAGAAATAAAATTTATTATTGTACGAATCTGGAATCCAAGAGGGATTCCAGTATGCTTTCTCCTTTCTTACTACCCAAACTATGTAGATTTCTTTATTTAATTTAGGAATCTAATGCTACAAAGTATTTAATAAAACATAATTAAATAAGAGATAAACAATAAATCCCTGTGGTTCGACACCCTTATAGTAGTCATAGTACATTTGGACTTGTGCACTTGCAAGGTCATATTTTAAGACGATCAAGTTTTTGGTGCCGTTGTCGAGGATTTCTTCTTTATTTCTTATTTGATTGCTATTTTGTATATTTTTGTATCATTATACTAACTACAGCTTGTTTATTTTTATTTTTAGGTTTGGAAAATCGAAGGCGCTAATGCACCAAAGGTTTCTTACGGGAGGCTCAGGTATGTGCTTCCGGTTTTCAGAAATTTGGTTAATTATTTAATTTGGGGAAAATAGGTACATAGTTCCTCTTTTCCCATATATTTAATTTTGGGGTTTCTAACCCAATCTGTCGGATGATTTTAATGTTGCATTTTGGCTTGGTTTGTCCACGCTATAGTGCTTATTGCTTGACCACTTCATACCTCTTTATAATTGCTTTGTTGCTTGTATAATATTTTTAGTTTTGTGCAATGAGGACATAGCACCACTTAGGTTTGGGGGTGTTGCGCCCAATTTGCGTGGTTCACAATATTGAGTGTCCTCCATCACATATCAGACCACTGTTTTTAAATACCCTCAAAACCTTGCTTTAAAATCATCAAAATTTATTTTGCCAAAGTTTTCAAAATGTAGTCCAAAATGCATGCAAATTTTAATTTTTTCTTATCCATGCCATGATGAAACTGATTATTGTTTAGGATAATTAGCTCCAATGTGAACATTTAAGGATTGGTCTGAATTTCATACCTAAAAACTTTCTGTACACTATTTTCCATGTTTAGGTCTAGAAATTAAAAGATTAGTTCAAATATGGAATTTTAGGATTCCATTAATCGACTAAAATAGTGAGCTTTAGAACCCTTATCTATCGTTCTTGATGACTGATGAAAATAAATCTGGAGTATCTTTGAAATTCATGATAAATTGTTCAAATCTTATATGTTCTACTTTGGTTTGTTAATCATGTATCGTTCATATTATTATATTAGAACTTATTGTGTTTGAGCCCAAAATAAATAGGCATTGTTACCACCAAGAAAGGAAATGATTAAAGGTCATTTGTTGGCTCGTTTGTACCCAAAATGCCCCACCTTATACTCATTTACCTTTTGTACCCCTTTTTGAGCCTAAATTGAAATTTTTTAGGTTGCCCTTATTTGTTTCTTGATAAGCCATACCCCACACCAGAGCTATAAATGTAAAGTCTTACCCTTCAATCTCTGAGAAATTGGGAAAGAGAGATGAGAGCAAAAGAGGAAGTATAGGGGAATGGGGAGATATGCGTGCAAGAAGTCTGGCAAAACTAAAAATCGAAAAAGGGGAGAGAAAAAGAAAAAGAAAAGAAAAAAATATATATGTGCAAAAGGTAGAGAAATGAAAAATATGAGGTGGTATCCAAAAGAAAAAGGAAAGGAGTAGAAAGAAGAGAAAGTTGAGAAAAAAAAAAAGAAAAATTCTGAATACTTGGCAAAAGAAAGAGTGAAAAATGAGGAAATCAAAGGTAATTCCTTTTCTGATTTCTCAGAGAAATTTAATCCCCAACTTTCCTTTCCTTCTTAATCTTCACCCGAGCCCCATTACAACCTTCAAAAAGACCTTTTTGATCTAATCTCGGGTGGTAAATGCCTCGTGGAAGGTGATGATGTAATAACTATGGTACATAGTATAACATGCATGAGAAACAAATATCATTCTTTTATGAGGTTACTATTTGATTTCTTTGATACACCATCTTTTTTTATCATGTGGGATTTTTTAAATTGTGTTGAAACTCTATCCCACATATGAGTGAAATTTAGACCATTCATCGGAGTGACCCTGTTGAGAGTGTATGCCTAAAGTGAGGATTGAGTTGAAAATTGGAACCCAACGATTCCAGGTTTGGATTGATCTTGAGATAGAAAGACTTTAACATTGGCACCTGCACACATAACACTTTGAACATGAAAGAAAAATTGGTCCAAGGATCGGAGCATTAGGCTGATTGGAATAAACAACAGTGGAACTGTCATGGTACCGATATTTAGAATAAGAATTTGCATGGTGACATGATTACAGGTTTTGATTTGTAAATGTATATATATTATATGAAAACTAGTTTTGAAAATTCTTTTACCGTTGGTTTTGAAACAGTTTTGGAAGTTTGTGGGTGTCTTCACTGAAAACCCTCAAGAGACACAACTCCTCCACTAGGGATCACTTAGGGGTTTAAAGGTTTGTTACATATACTAAATGCAATCGTGCTCCCTACGCAAGTGGCTTGTTTAATTTCTTAGATTAGTTTGTACACTAATTTTCTTTCGGGTTATGGTTTAATGTTGTCTTTGCTCGAGGACTAGCAAAGTTGAGGTTTGGGGGTGTGATCAGACTCAAATATTGTACAAATTATCTCTAAATCTCGACTTTGTTAGACCTCACTTAACCACTAATACGTGCTTTTAGTTCGTGTCATGTTGTAACAAGTAAAAAAGCTGATTAAATGTTAAACAGGTTAAAAGTGCAAAGTTATGAATAAATCCAAGCAAAAGGCAAGGATCTAAGGAGGAATTGATGAAGGAATGCGTCCAAAGGTTAAATGGACCGGTCGAAACTGCAAATTCGATCAGTCAAAATAGCGCAGCAGAGGAGATTGCCAACTAAAGAGAATCAAGATTAAATGGACTGATCGAATGATCACTTTTGATCGGTCAGAACTCTAAAAGGGCTTCAAAAACGTAAAGTGAGACTGGTCAAGACTCAGCCGACCGGTCGAAACTAGAAGAGTAGAATGTTAACATACTCAGAAGAATTACTTGATCGGTCCAATCTAATTCAACTAGTCAAGAAAATAAGAGAAGTTGAAGCCTTTGCGGGCCGTCTTCCACCTAGAGAAGGAAACTAAAGTCGACCGGTTGGTGCTCCAAACTTGATCAGTCTAAACAGAGCTTTTGGGCGAAAAACCAGGCGCAGAACTATGGATATCTTCTAAACTTCGAGATCTTCTCCGAGAATCTCTTCAACAGGCTGGATAACTCTAAACTGTGCAGATTACCTTCTATAATCATCATCCTTAGAGGATTTTTAGGATCTAGGAGTCCTCGCTGTATGTGTTTGTTCTAGGACCTTGTAATCTATAAATAAGGACCTTAGGGTTTAGTTTTAGGGGATTTGCACGCCGGAATCTTTCTAAAGGACTCTGTTGTGAGTTTTTGTAGTTTAGGTTAGGAATAGTTCTGGTATAAGAGGGAGACTGAATATAATTATCGATCAAAATCTGCATCAGCAATGATGGAGCTCTCTGAATCGATGTGCGCTTAAAGCTTCGGGCTAGATCTCTTATATTTTGGATAAGTATTTTTAATAAAGTTTTGTTTCTTTTTCTACTTGTGAATTCCACTAATGATACGATTGCACGTTAGAAGTTTCGATTAAATCGAGAACGAGATAGTAACGTTGTAATCTTATTTAGCTTAATTCAGTGGCCTTGTAGGGATTGGGTTAACCTAGATAGGATATTCACTGACGGATTAGGCCTTGTAGGGTAGTTTTGTTAGTTCATGGAATGGTTCTTTGACGATTAGGTCTGTCTAACTCACGATTAGATTTTCTTGAGCCATATACGAAGTGACTGAGCTTGTAGCCAGGAGCGAGGGTACCAAGGATTCATGATAGAAAATAAATAGGATTTATTATTATACGAATTTGGAATCTAAGAGGGATTCCAGTCTGCTTTCTCCTTTCTTAATACCAAAACTATGTAGATTTCTTTATTTAATTTAGAAATCTAATGCTACAAATTATTTCATAAAATAGAATTAAATAAGAGATAAATAACAAATCCCTGTGGTTCGACACCCTTGTACTTGCCCTAGTACATTCGGACTTGTGCACTTGCAAGGTAATATTTTAAGACGATCAGAAAGCTCAAAGAATAGTGTCTGACCACAATCAGAGGGAAGCATTGAATCTATGTGGGAGATATACTTATTTTGAATGATTTATCTCTGGTGAAGTGTCCACTACTGATAAATTTTTTCTCGTTGGTGATAAGTTTTTTTCTCTATTTGATGATAAGTTTTAGTGATCAATTTTTTCTCTATTTGGTGATAAATTTAAAGTATAGTAGCTCTTAACTTAATATGGAGAGGCGCTTTTGCCATTCCAATTTAGCGACAATGCTTCACGCCTCATCATAGAAGTGATGGTGCCTCTATATGGAAGTGATGACGCCTCTATGTAGAGGTGCTTTTCCATATAGAAGCCATGACACCTCTAAATGGAGGTGATGACGCCCTAATATCAAGGCAATAGCGGATTCACGTAGAAGCGATGGCGCCACTAAAAAAATTTGATGGCGCCCTAATATCAAGGGGATAACACGTTCATGTCGAAGTGATATGAAGGTCTTATGTGTTTCTCTACTTAGAGATGTGCCCCTTGTTGATGGAGCATTTCTTCTTTTGTAGGGGATGTAATAGACTTGCTTGAAAATTTTAATTTAGCAGGGGGTGTTGATTTAAACCTTACTCCTAACATATTTTCTTTAGAAGAAAGTGAAGAGTTTTCACTTGGTTGTGAAAATAAGGATATCAAAATGCAAGATGGCAGTGGGGTTAAAGTGTCGGATTGGGGAGGTTCTGAGAATATCGGTGAGGAATGGAAGCCACATATCGGCTTGAAATTTCAAAATGAAGATGAGATATATAACTTTTATAATTTATACGCAAAGAGAGTTGGTTTCAGTGTTAGGAAAAGTAATATTTACAAATTTTCACAGGGAGAAGTTATAAAGAGTAAGTTTGTGTGTTCGTTCAAAGGCTTCAAGCAGCAAGACTAGCCAAAATTACATTCCAATACAAAGTGTTCAAGAGACAACAGATGCAAATGTGAGGCAAGGTTAAAGATTATGATCGATGATCAAAAGTTGTCGGAAGTAATGGAATTTTGAGATGCACATAATCATCAGTTATTTACATCTACGAAGGTGAATGAGTTACGATCTCATAATAAGATGAGAGGGCAAATAAATCTTTGATTGAAGCATTTGGTGGCATCATTCCTCCTTCTAAGATTTTTATTGTTTTGTTGATTTTGGATGAAGAGGCAAGTGTGACGATTCACCCTTGACTGGCTACTAATATGTGTATCTAATTAAGTCTTAACAAATTGCAAGTGCACAATAGAAATTATAGTACTAGCAAAGGATTGTTCTCAATGAGACAGGTTTATATATATTAATTTAATTTTTCTGAAAACTTATACTTATCTTTTAAGATCTTAAACTACTGGAGAAATATGAATAAAGAATTGTTTCTTAATCTAAATTGTAGAAAATAAATCTTAAACCCTCCTACTTCAGATTATGGTCGTCAATCACAATCTTTAGCTATCAGACGCTTACAAAATTAAAATACCGTTACACTGCATTTCACTCTTCTAGAATTTGGGCGTCAATAAAAAACTAACTTCATTCAATATAGATTTATACTATTCAACAATCTTCTAAAACTTGGGCGTCAATCAAATTCTAGAAAACTGAAGATGGAAAAGTAAAACCGTTACACTAATCTACAAACTTCAACCTAAGTCGTCAATTCAAATTAAAATTCGAAGATATTTACAAAGCGAAAAATTACAATAAAATAAATCTAAACTAGAAAGCAAAATAAATTTATATCCTTCACCCCTAAGCTACAGTCGTCAATTGCTTTTGAGAAACTATGGATACTTAAACTAAACTACTCTAATGCTGATCGAAAGAAAACCTAACCTCAGCCGTCAATTGATGCTGAGAATTTCTTTGATGACTATTCCTATACGAAGCCCTTTTATTTATAGATCATAAAACTCCTAATTCTAATAAAAGAAATAAAACTATTATAATATAACTCTATTTCTAATCTTATAGTTCCTTGCTTTCTATTCTGTTAATGTACTTTTGGATTTCTTCCTTTGTTTCAGCGGCAGAGTCCTCTTAAGATTCTTCTTCGTCAATCTCTCAGATCCGTGATCAACCAAACTTCTAAGATAAGAATTCTTCTAATTTTATGCATGGTGGTGTTCATTCTCACATGATCAGCAGCTTTTGAAAGCCTCTTCTCTGAAAAATCGTAAATCACGATTTTCTATTCTTTACTTTTTACACAGCTTCCTATTGAACGATTTTCCTTTTTACGATTCATCGTTTTTCTTATATCGCACTCTTTTGAATGGCTTATTCAGAAGAATCATAAATTACGATTTTCTATAGTTTTCTTTTGCTTTGCATCGTTCCACAAAATTATGAAATACAATTTTTCATCCTTTCAGTAGGCGGTGAATTGTCTTTTGGTTTAATCATCTTTTTATTCCTTTATGAGTTTATTTTGACGAATATTATTATTTTGGTTCTTTTTTATTATTTATCTTTAATATCTGCACATCAGTGACTTATTAGAAACAAACTAAGCCCTAGCATCACTATGTTAAGGGTGATAAATTGGTATATTATGTGACTGATCACACCCTCAAATGTTCGTTTTGCCAGTCCCTAGCAAATAAGGAAATATAAAACATTCTAAACTAAGAATTTAAATGTCACTTTCGTAGGGAGGACGGTTGTATTTAGCAGATGCAACAAGCCTTTAAACCCATAGGTGATCCCTAGTAGAGGAATTATAGTCTCCTGAAGGTTTTCGGTGAAGTTACCTACAAACTTCAAATATTTTTTGATTTTTCAAAAATTAAAAGTTAAAATTCTAAACTAATTTTGTACACTAAGTTAATTAAGTTGGCTAAGTTAACTAAGTGGTCAAGTTGGTCAACACATAGTTTGTTCCGGATTTTTAAAATTACCAATCTTTTATCCTACTTTCCATTATAACAGTTATCCATGATTAGAACTCCAACGATTTCAATTTTCATAATAAGTAGGGAGTATATGCATCAGTGAACAGTTTATTCTTCATAAAATTTTCTAAACTGCAGATTTAGAAAATATTTTCATTCAAAAACTCACTATTGACATACTCTCAGAAGGATATTGAAACTTTTGGGTTTTCTCAGTATATTTTTCAGAAAAATTCAGTCAAAGATAATTACAAAAATTAATGAATCTCATGGAAAAGATAATCTATTCTATTCATATGATTCACTGTGTAATCGATAGTATCTAGTATTCATATCTCTACTAGGCGTATGTTTTTGCAAATCGTAAATCAGAAAGGTCTTTCCTTCAGCTTGTAACGGAGCTTTGGGTTTTAGAAGGTATCAAAGAAAGGTAGAAGGATTCAAAGTTTTTCTGAGAGTCTAGCTCTTCTTTCTCCTATCTTCTTTTTTTTTTCTCCTATTCTACTTCAGTAAGAATCCAAGATTGGATAACTTCTTCCCATTTACTTTAATCTACAAATCCCATTTCTTCAGTTGTAAAATCGTATTTCACGATTTGCCTTTTTCTTTTTTCTAAATCGTCTTTTTACGATTTTTCTTTTACTCCTTTCCCATTTCATTTTATTTCTTCCGTTGTATCTTTTTTGAACATTCCTCTTATCTATTCTACTTTTACTCCTTTCACTCCCTCTTCTTCCCTTTCTTTTACATTCTAAACTCTCAGAAATTATAAGGGTTAAAGGTTGAATGCTTTGGGTAGTATATATGGTTAAGGGTTTATCAGATTTTGGTACAAAGAGATTCGGTTTAGGCTTCTAATATGGGTTCAAAGGATAAGATATTTTTTTAGAGTTTAGCTTTTGGCTTTAATTTAAATAAAAGATGGTCTTAAATCATCTTTACGATTTACTAGCATAGATGCCTTATTGCTTTGATATTTCTAATAGATAGTTCTAGACAAAAAATTAGTTTATCATACTCATAGAATATTTTGATTCTAAATTCAGTAATATGAGATTTCATAACAGTAATGAAGTTTAAAGAAATTTTGTATTGAATAGAAACAATCTCTCTCTGAATAAAAGAGGAAATATGGCTCAAAATCTCACAGGTTTATAATTTTGAAACTATAGTCTAAAATATTATAGTTTAGATCAATCTATTATTTCAAACATCCATTCTGATATAGTGTTCAACGAGTTTTGCAAGATTTGTAATTGTTCTATATTCTAATTATTAAACATCTACTATAATGAATCGTAAGTTTGCAAGATTTGTAATTTTTTCTATATTCTAATTATTAAACATCTACTATAATCAATCGTAATTGTTCTATATTCTAATTCAAAAAATAAAAATAAAAGTTTTTTACAAAAACAAACAAACTAAAACTAACTGATATACTAATATACTACTACTATACACAGAAGTTGTGCATCCCCCTAAACTTAAGTCGGACAATGCCCTCATTGGCACAAAAACAAGGGACACTTAAAATTTATTTACCTAAACATTACTGATGTGACTGATTGTCTATCGGATGTGAAAAAATTCTGTAAAGAATGTCCCCCAAACTTGAGGAAAACACATCTGTTTTATTCTCAAAGACATCAATAACAAAAATTAAAGAAAGGTTAGTAACAATTACACAGTTAGTGAAAAAGAAAGTTAGTCAAATGAAATTATTATATATTAACTGAATATTTACAATGAATAGGAAAAAGAAAAAAAAAAATTAATTACATAAAAGAGTATAAACCTAGGAAAAATCTAGAGTGCTAATTTAAAAATCATACCTATGAGGCTTATGATGTTTATATTTTTCACTCACTTGGTGATGAAGGGTATGGTACAAGAATGGAAGTAGTAGGGTCTTCTTCCGAGTCAGATATCACATCTGTAGAGTAATTTTCTTGTTCTTCTTTTGAATGTGGTTCTCTATGTGTTGTAGGCTCAGCTTCATCTGTGCTTTCCTTCTCATCCACCATTCTGCAAGAGCTTCCTTCCAGACACTGTTACTCCTTATCAGCCTTTTCTTTATTTTTTAGATCCGCGTTCAATTTCTTAATCACAACAACTTTTAGTCGTAACTCCGTTCTCAGCTTTTCTACTTTATTTTGTTCTTTTGTTACTGCGGTAAAGCTCTTCTTTGTGATCAAATCAATAATCTGCTTCTGTTCAGCATTGATTGAACTTAAGGACTCTTCATCCTCTTGCAATTGTCGAATTTTCTCTTCAGCTACAGTTAGTAGATGATTCTTCTCATCTAGCTCTTTATGAAGTTTTTGTTGGCACTTCCATTAAACTTCCAAACTGGAAGTTTGGAAGTTTCTGCATCATCTGGAACTTCCATTAAACTTCCAAACTGTTCAATCAGATTTGTAATTTTGTCACAACCCAGATTTTTGAGATCCGTGCACGGAACACTCTTTTTCTTTCTTGCACATAGGTATATGTGTTTCACAAGGAGACCAAAACACCCTAATACTTTAAGTGCGTATATGGGAAACACACTAGTATATTCCAATTCTGATAAATATAAAAGTGAAGAAGAGAGAGAGGAGTCCTTACGTAAAACTATTCTAACCTAAATAGAGAAGAGGAGATTATAGAGAAAAAGAAGAGAGGAGCCTGGGAGAACTAGGGTTTGCATAGACTTAGATCGGCAAGGAGGATCAGAGGTAATGACGGGAGGACGAACCAGGGAGGCCGGATAGCCTAGTTGGTTTACAAATCTTAAATCGAACCTGTGCGTGATTCATCGTCAGAGGTACGTTAAAAACATGATAGATGCCTAGGAATGTTTTAAATAGTAGGAAGGGTGTTGGCTGTATGTTGCCTTATAGAAGAGTAAGGTAAAATGAGGATGGAAGCATGACCTCGATCGGACCAGGGACAAAAAGAATTGTTTCTCGCTCGAGCGGTCTAAAGAGGCTCGCTCGAGCGAGGATGAACAAGGAAAAGAAAGACTCTGGGCTCGCGCGAGCGGTCCCTTAAACTAAAGGAAGGCTCGCTCGAGCGAGGGTCCACATCAAAAATTTGAAAGCTCGAGCGATCTCGATTTGACCGCTCGAGCGAGGTCAAGAGACCGCTCGAGCGAGGTCAAGTGACCGCTCGAGCGAGGGCTAATGACCGCGCGAGCGAGGTCTGGTGACCATTCAGATATTGGTTTTCTAATGTGAGGAACTCGGGTGTCCTACACCCCAAAGACCTTAGAGCATTCTAAAGTAAAATTCTTTAAATGTAGGTCGATGCATTATAACCCTCTGAGGACAAGCGTGATTGAGATTCGTCGAGGTAGGGAAAATTCTCGAAACATGTGCATTATTCTGTGAATTCATATGCGTAGTATAGTCTTTTTAAATAATTGTATATACCATAAACTCTCATGATAAGTGTGTGTGTGTGTTACAATGAGAAAAATCCTGAGGTCCCCAGGGGACGAAAGATAATGTGGTTCAATCAAAGAAAGGTGAAATAGAAGTATGGGGCATCCCAGGGATGCGTAAGAAAACAATTAGAGAAACAAAAATAATGTGATAAGGCCTAATTTAATATATCTAGCACAATCACGGTGAATAACTATATGTAAAGCACATTGATATTTTTATTATTTAAGGTTGATCAGAATACCCCACCGACGTGGCGGGATACCTGACATCGACTCGGCAGATATCCGTGACGGGCGGCCAATCCAGATAGTTGAAACACATCCTGTGGGATGTAGATTGAGAATAGACCCGCCGCCTATGAGGAAGGGGCTTGGGCGATATTCCTGTGGAATACACAAAATAAGGTTCTAGTTAGACGCGATGGTGGGTATCCCATCGGGGCCCGATGCTATATCGCTCGAGGATTACTTAAGTTAAGATTTTAAGTGATTAGGCCAAGTTCACAACAACTTCATGAAGAGGTTAAACAGGAATAATGCTAAGAGGTGATTGGAACTCATTGAATTATTTTTATCCTTCAAATTGTTGTATATAGAATCTTATCTTGGGAATCTCTGATGTTGCTTTACTAACATATGTGTGGAAATAATCTATATGTTCTTTTGTTTTCCTACGGAGCTAGGATGTAGCTCACCCCTTAGACTATACGTCCGCAGGTCAAGGACTAGCGGAGGACTTTGGGTGAAGTTAATCCAAGGGCATCGGTGTCTGCACTCACGTAAGAGGCGTAGAACCCTCCTGAGGAATTTTTCTAGGAAACCCGCTGCATACCTTGATAGTGAGTTGAGAGAGTACTGTGTATGGCTTGGTATATCAAGCCTCTTTATTTTGAATGTTTTAAATACTGTCTCTTGGTAAACCATCTAGGAGGAATAAGTATCATTAAACTTTCGGGTTGTCCTTATGTCCATGAATTGGCATGGGACAAGGACAGCCTTGCAAGGCCAAATATATTGTTTTTGAGAGGTTGATTTAGAGTAACTACGTGTGTTTAAATCACAATTATGGCTTGTATATGTAAATGTTTTGTAAAGAACCCAGGGCACGGCCTTGAAGGTCGTGCTGATGGCACGAATTTCGGGATGCTGAAAATCGGGCTGTCACAAATTTTGTCTTCATATGCCTTTTTCTCTTCTTCCTATGCTTGTTGATTTTCACTCATTATTCTATTTTCTTCTTTCTGCTGCACCAGTTGAGCTTGAAGTGACAGGCATGCTTCCTATACTTTCCTTAAGAATTCTGTTGTCCAGTGTGCAAGGTGTTCTTTTGCAGCCTTCTTTTTCAAATGTTCTATTATCTCCAAGCATTCTTGGGACGTTAATGTAGTTTCCAAGACTCTCTTCTTCAGTCTTTGATACTCCTCCATCCATTTCTTTACCACGCTTAGTAGTGGGCCAAATTTGGGGCATATGTATTTAACCATTTCTCTACTTCCCTCAATTTGCTCAGTACATCTTGGAATGGTAATAAATTTGGTTCATGTGTAAGTTGTCATTACTCTACTGTCCTCAATCTCCTTTCTAGTTCGGGGATTGATGTGGTGGTAACTGGAGGATCAACGGGGGTTATTTCTTCTCTATTTAATAATTTTGTGAAACCTCCTCTTGGGAATTCAGAGCTTGGTCTTGCTTCTACTGCTTGAACGATGAGAATTTGCTCTATAGCAGCTGAACTGGTAGGCTGAGCAACAAGCTCTATTAGGGTATGGCTAGAAGTAGCCACAATCTATTGGTCTATTAGTGAAGGAATTTCTAGACATATTTCAATATTTAGGCTCACAAGGTCTGCTTCAGTAATAGCTGGAAGTGTGTCTACCTCAGTTGAAGGGGGCTACCAGGCCCTAGTGGTGGGTCCAAGCAGGGTCATACAGACTAGCTTGGTTTGCAACTGGGACTCCTAACTTGATTATTCTCTCTGGTGGTGGAGAGGTAATCTCTGCTCTCTCATGAGGTGGAGTTAAAGTACTCACTCCCTCTTCCATAACAACTTCTCCTGCTGTTGTACTTTCTGCTGGCTGCTCCCTAACAGCCTCTTCTCGGCCCTTAGGCCTAGAGAGGACACTCTCTGTGCATGCTGAAATAGGCATTTTCTGTTTGTTTACGGCACTCAGAGTTCTCCTATAGGTCTTGGCAGTAAGGCTCTCCTCTGTTCTCGGCAGGGCCTTTTCTTTGGGATCTATTTTATACCCCACATTCATCAGCAGATTTGTTATAAGACCTCCAAAGGGCAAAGTCAACTTCTTCGTCTGATATTTTTCTTGACCCAATTTCTCCCTCACGGTGGTGATGACTTTAAAAAGAGGGCACATTGAACCAATAGCGGTTCGCCATTAAGTACAATGCTTTTGTAAAAAGTGCCATTGTCTGTGTTCCATGACCCGTGGGGTGAATAGTCTTATGAATTAGGGCATCGAAGAGGTGAAGTGATAAACTCCTTGCTTCTAGATCTTTTCGAAGGAAAAAAGGATTTGTCCCGTAGAGGTTTTCCTAATAGCTTTGTTGCCATTTGGGTAAAGTCAGGGAGGGTATCTAATGGCATCCTCAAAATGTTGGCCTCTGAGTTATCCTGGGATACTTATGGTATTTCTAGGGGTGCATGCATTACCCTGTGTTATTCACTGAAAAATACCACTTTTCACCTCGTAACCTAACTTTTGATGGACCTTGAAGCACACTAATAAACATGTGTTAAGTATGTTTTGTAGTTAATAATAAAATATGCAGCTTAATGCAAAATCCTTATTTTTTGGCCCAAAAGAGAGAGAGAGAATACAAGCAAAGATGACAGCTAAGCCAAAGCCTGATGGAACACCTTGGTAGTGCTCACCATGGTGACTCACTGTTGCTGATCATCATTGACCAATATAGCAGATGAATGAAGATTATCTGAGAAGGGAGGAGACTGTGACAGCAACAAGTGTAATACACTAGAGCAGCAAAAGATAGACTTCACAGAGTTGAGGAGCTTCCTCACGAAGTTAAAGATGGAGTGGAAGAGGCCCTTGCAGAGATAAGTCGCGTAATCAAGAGGCGAGTTGTAAAGCCATCGCGAAGATCTGGCGGCTTAAAACTTTAAGAATCTACCCTTGTGAATATCGAGCCCCAAAGCAGCTTTGCGTAGAACACTGTGAGCTCATATGCACAAAGAATCAAAATTCACCTCACAAAGTTCTCGCGTGGCCTTGGATGAGAGAGATGCCCAGAATTCCTCACGCGCAGATCTCGCGCACCCTAGAGCCTTACAAGTTACTACGCGAGCGCAAGAGCTCACCAGCGCGAGTACTTAGCGAGAAAGAGCTTATGAAGTAGCCAAACCCAACTTTGCCAAGGTAAAGCAGCTGCGCGAATGAGCTAAAAGCAAATCCCAGCCCTGCAAAGCACGAGCTCTCAACTTCTCAATTTTATTCAAGGACCTTTTGGGAATTTCCTAAGGCTAGGGCACACTTCTCGAGACACAGATTTTGAGGCACACATCTCGAGGCATTCAAGGGTTGTCCAGTGCCACGTCTGCTAGAAAAATTAGGATTAATCTCTTAAGAGCCAAGGCCGTTTTCAGAGAGTATATAAGTTGTACTTAGAGTTTATTATTTTTATCTTTCCTTCATCCTCTGTCGGCTAAGAGCTCTAGCAGGCTAGGGTTAGGGTTTGATCACCTCTTTTTTTTTTTTCTTTTCTCTCTTAACTCAGCACTTGCTGGCTAATCCCCTTGTAAGTAGCTAGGCTTAGTTTTGTTTTAGTTTTATAATAGATTTTTGTATACATTGGGATCTTGGATGAGCAGTTGTGTATGGGCTGTAGCCAGGAGACAGTTCATTGTAAGTTTTGTTGTTATCAATGAACTATTATTTTAATACTTAATCAAATCTATAGATCTTATGGTTTCTTTAAATGTCTATAGGATCCATGCATTTGGGACTAGGCCATTTAGTTTCTAGTAGGCCTTTTATTTACCATCTGATTTTCCTTGGTTTGATAGACACATGGAAAGCAATGCTAGATCTGTAGTGAGATCCAGGGAGCTCGGAGGCCTGCAGACCATGGTGGTTGCAATAGTTTTCATGCTCTTTCTCAGGTCTTTGTGGGCTGGACTAACCAATGGGATACCCTGTGACCATTCAAGTGGACAGAGTATAGCCCTAAGGTTGTGTCCATCCATATGTTTGAGAAGGATTCTTCTCCCCTGCATATGAGCTTCTAGAGACTTGTGAGGAGGTTTGTACAGTAACTGGCTCCCCTCTATTCTATCTAATCAATATCATATGTTAGATCTGATCTCTTGTAGTAATTACAGCTTGAGGCTGAGTCATTGCAGGCTTTTTGTAACAATGACCAGCTGAGCTAAAGGCCTTATCCAACCTGTTGCATGGTCCTTTTTGTGGGCACTAGTGAGCAGTATACATTAGCAAAGCACTTAGGATCTTATGAGTTGAAATACTTATGGATGTCAGTCAGGTCTGTGCACGGGTCTGGGGAGCTTGTAGTACTAGCATTACATAGTACTGCAATAGTATTCATGGCTAGAGCTGGTCTAGTGGCTGTAGAAATGATCAGTCCACTCTTCTAGATTAGACTAGCGAATTTCTGGTTTAACTAATAGGATTTGACTGACTCTATCGGATACCCTGTGACCATTATAGTGGACAAAGTATAGCCCTAAGAGTGCCCCAAATGGCATGGGTTAAACTGGGAGCTTATACCTTGTTGAGGCTTTTAATAACGTCTCAGCAAGGAGCACTGCAGAGACAAACTAAATCTAAGTTACATTATTGTATCATTAACTCTAGCTTAATCGATTTACTTCTCATAATTTTTGTATTTTACTTTGACACACACTACCACCATCTTCATCTTAACTCTTTCTTTAGGATAGGGCTACATTTCATTTATCTATTTTTAGGATTAATTTAGTATAGTCGTGACACCCAACTCCCTTTTTTTAGGATTGTCAGATCTGTAGCCAGATCTGGAGGCCTACTATTATAGCCCATTTTGGATTCTAGATTAATTTCTCTATGGGATAAACTCTTATTTATCAAAACATATTACAATAGACCCTGAATCTTGCAGGTCTAGGATTACTTTGGTTGTGCTGAATCCATTCTTTTATATTATTTTGTTTTCAATTGATTTCCACCACACAATAGCATAAGCACACTTTCACACCAAGTAGCCCAAAAAAAATAAGTTTTTGGCACCATTGCTGGGGACTTTGATCTTTTTAGTAGACCTGAGTTGTACTGTAATTTAGGCTAATAAATTACTTGTAGCTGTGTTTAATCTAGAATAAAAGTATTATTGATTCTTTGTAGAATTTTATAGAAATTGATAGCAGAAGCAGGGAAAAGCTAGAGCTGCAAGTGGAGAGTAGCTAGCTCTGTTTTCACTTTCTTTTTCCTAAATCACATGCCATTTATGTTGAATCCCCTATTATCTTGTTTAGTATAAATTTGTGTAGCTATTATTTTTTTTTTGTAAAATTTTTTGTGTGTGCCTGTAAGTATTTTCATTACTATTGGTGAGTGTATGCTTGGTAGAAGGTCCTTAAACCCTGATTTGGAAACCCCAAATTCGGAGGTGGAAAGGATCCTTAGACCTAGACACACCACACTGAGCCCTGTTGTTGAGACTGAAGCAGACACCATGGCTGAGAGGCAAAGGGCATTAAAAGAACATAATGCACCTGGGGAGTACACCTCTCCCTTCTGCATTCAGTTTCCCTCTGTTGAGGGGAACTATGAAATTAAATCCTCCACCATCAGTATGCTGCCTTCATTTCATGAGCTGAGTAAAGAAGATCCCTACATGCATATTGACCAATTTTTAGTACTTTGCACTACCTTCAATATTGTTGGCTTGAGGCCTGAGGCCACTAAATTGAGGCTTTTTTCTTTTTCACTAAAGGACAAAGCTAGCACATGGCTATCAAAGCTCCCTGCCAACAGCATACAGTCATGGAGTGACCTTTAAACCAAGTTCCTGGAAAAAAATTTCCCTATGAACAAAACAAGCAGATGAGGATAAAAATTCTGTCATTCACTTAGTCCTCAACTGAGAATTTTAATGAAGCTTGAGAAAGATTCCAGGAGATGTTAAAGCAATGCCCCCACCACCAAATCCCAATGTGGCAGCTTGTCCAAGTATTTTATCAAGGAATTAATGCCAAGAGTAGGGATATGGTGGATGCTTCCTGTGGTGGTAGTTACCTCCATAAGACAGATGAGGAAGCCTGGGAGCTGTTTGACATTATAAGGGAAAATTTCATACAGCAGGAATCTCTGTCACGCAATGACAGCTAGATTCCAGCTAAAATGGTGAAAGAAGCCACCCCTAGAGGTGGAATATATGAAGTAAAGGTACAAGGTAATTTGGAGAGAAAGGTGGACAATCTGAGCTTGAAGTTTGACAAATTGATGAATGTGATGCAGCCCCGGATGGTTGCACAAGTGGAGGCATATCTGATATGCCAATCTCCCACACATTCTATTCATGATTGTCCATCTGCCAATCAATTTTCAGATTTTGTTATGAAGCAAGCCAATGCTATGCAAACCTTTGGGCAGCAGCCTGTTGGGTATTCTTGGAGGAACCACCCAAATCTGAGGTGGAGATAAGACTCATATCCTCAATCCCAGCAGCAACAAATGGTAGCCCCTTACAAACCCTAGCACCAGTTTAATCAAGGTTACCCACCAAGGCAAAATTTCTTGTTACCTGTCCCACAATCTAACCAGTTAGCTTTGCCCCCACAACAGCCCAGATCCGCTTCATTTGAAGAGCAGATGATGGCTTCAATGCAAAATCTGGGGAGCCTGGTTAAGACTGTCAATTCTCATGGATAGAGCATCAAAAAGATTGAGGACCAGCTTGGTCAGATCGGTAATGCTTTGAACATGAGAGAAGAAGAAAAATTGCTCAGTCAGCCCCTAGCCAATTCAAAAGGGCAGCTCTTTCTTAGAGAAACACCCTTCACCTGTGAGGATGTCGATGCCATAACTACCCTTAGGAGTAGCAGGGTGGTTGACAATTTAGTGGGCAGTGAATAAGAGGAGGTCACAGAAAATGAAACTAAAAAAGAAAGGATTGTTAATGTTAAGGAGCCGAGGCTTGTGTCCCCTGTTAT
This sequence comes from Chloranthus sessilifolius, assembly GCA_021018995.1. Taxonomy (NCBI): domain Eukaryota; kingdom Viridiplantae; phylum Streptophyta; class Magnoliopsida; order Chloranthales; family Chloranthaceae; genus Chloranthus; species Chloranthus sessilifolius. The sequence continues at coordinate 77,577,837 of CM037597.1, read as the reverse complement.
GGATCAGCTAGGGTAAAATAATGGGGCTGATGTTGAGCCCCAACATAAAGAAATAAATAAATATAAAGGAAAAAGAAAAAAATATGACCATGACGACAGTAGGCATGCAGCAGTGGCACCAGCAGTGCCACAGCTGCCATTTCCTCAAGCTCTAGCTGGCTCATCCCTTCTTGATAAAGGGAATGCGTAGATAGAGGAAATGCTAGAGACTTTCAAGCAAGTTCGGATCAACTTGCCCCTACTTGATGTCATAAAGCAAGTCCCTGTCTATGTTAATTTTTAAAGGACCTCTGCACTCAAAAGAGGAAAGCTAGGGTGCAATTGTCTAAAAGAGTTTTTACTGTTGAGCATGTTGAGTCAGTTCTATCCATTTCCATACCTGAAAAATTACAAGACCTAGGGGTACCTACCATCCCCTGCATAATCGGAAATCACACCATTGGAAAAGCCCTCTTGGATTTAGGGGCCAGTGTGAACTTACTTCCTTATTTTGTATATGAGGAATTAGGTTTGGGGGAGCTCACACCTACATTAGTTGTGCTCCAACTGGTTGACAGGTCTGAGAGGAGGCCTGTGGGTGTGGTAGAGGATGTCTTGGTAGGGGTGGACAAATTTTATTATCCAGCCGATTTTCTTATTTTAGACATGAACCCTTGTAAAAGTAAAATCCCAATTCATGTTATCTTTGGCAGACCATTCTTGGCTACTGCAAATGCTTGCATATAATGCAGGTCAGGGGTAATGGAGGTTACTTTTAGGAACATGAAGGCTCATTTAAATATGTACCATGCTGCTACAGTGCCTCATATTGACATTGAGGACTGTTGTGTAATAGATGTACTAGATGGCCTGATAGAAGAAGAATTATCCAATCTGCTGGATTGGGATAATCTGATTGAACGCATGGAAAGTGTTTGGAGTCTGTTTGAGAAGGAGGGCCCAATTCCCATGACAGAAGACAGCACCAACACTGAGTCTTCTGTGGACCTAGTGCAGCACATGTTGTTGCCCCTTCCTCAAGCCACTAAGGCACCTTTGTTGCCTTCCATTGAATGTTCCCCTGAGCTGGAGCTGAAGCAGCTCCCAGCCACATTAAAATATGCCTTCTTGGGGTAAGACAACAAGCTTCCCATGATTATATTATCCTCTCTCACTAGTGAACAGGAGGAGGAATTACTGAATGTCCTTATGAAGCACAAAAAAGCAATTTAGTGGATAATAGCTGACCTTGGAGGCATTGATGCCTCAGTTTGCATGCACAGGATTCACCTGGACGAGGGTGCAAAACCCTCAAGGGAGATACAGAGAAAATTAAATCCTCACATGTAGGAGGTAGTCCTTAAGGAGATAGTAAAATTGTTGGATGCAGGGGTGATTTATCCCATTTCAGATTCCAAATGGGTGTCACCTATCCAGGTGGTACCTAAAAAGTCAAGCCTCACAGTTGTTACTTTTTATTCTGGGGAGCTGATGCCCGCCAACTGGCTAGAGAGTGTGCATTGATTATAGAAAGCTCAATTCTAAAACCAGAAAAGACCACTTCCCCCTCCCTTTTATTGACCAAATCCTAAACAAGTTGGCTGGGAAGGTATACTATTATTTTCTTTACGGATACTCAGGGTATAACCAAATCCCTGTGGATCCTCTAGACCAAGAGAAAACTACTCACATATCCCTTTGGCACCTTTGCTTACAGAAGGATGCCTTTTGGACTGTGCAATGCCCCAGCCACTTTTCAAAGGTACATGTATGTAATTTTTTCTGATATGATTGACAAATTCCTAGAAATCTTCATGGATGATTTCTCTGTGTTTGGGGATAGCTTTAGCCAGTGTTTAGTCCACCTTGAAAAAGTTTTGCAAAGATGTGAGGTGACCCACTTGGTCCTAAGCTGGGAAAAGAGTCACTTCATGGTGACCTAAGGTATTGTACTAAGCCATGTGGTCTCCCACAAAAGAATTGAGGTGGACAAGGCTAAAGTAGACTTGATTTCACATTTGCACCCACTTAGGACTGTCAAGCAAATTAGATCATTTCTTTGACATACTGGATTTTACAGGAAGTTTATCAAGGACTTCCGCAAGATTGCCAAACTATTATGCCACCTGCTTTGCCAGGATGTGCCGTTCATATTTTCTGTTGAATGCATTGAGGCCTTTGAGGCTTTGAAGAAGTGCCTCACCACTGCCCCTGTAATCCAGGCCCCAGATTACTCACTCCCCTTTGAGCTGATGTGTGATGCATCAGACTTGGCCATAGGTGCTGTCTTAGGACAGAGGAAAGATAAGCTGCCTATAGTGATCTATTATGCCAGCAGAATACTAGCTAAAGCTCAGCTGAACTACACTACAACTAAGAAGGAGTTACTTACAGTCGTGTTTGCTGTGGACAAATTTAGACCCTACTTGTTGGGGTTTAAAATTATAGTTTTTACAGATCACTCGACCCTAAAATACATATTCGCTAAGAAGGATGCAAAGCCTAGGTTGATCAGATGGATTCTCCTCTTGGAGGAGTTTAATCTTGAGATCAAAGACAAGAAGGGAGTTGAGAATGTGGTGGCTGACCACCTCTCTAGGATTATCTTAGAAGAATGTACAGCAACACCCGTTAATGAGTTGTTCCCCGATGAGCAGCTTTTTGCTGTGCAGTCTTGTTTGCCCTGGTTTGCACACATTATCAATTTTCTTGCTGCTGGTAGGATCCCTCCACACTGGTCTAAAGTGGAGAAAGACCTATTCTTCTCTCAGGTTAGACAATTTCTGTGGGAGGATCCATACTTTTGCAAGCATTATGCTGACCGGGTCATTAGGAGATGTGTGCCTGACAATGATTTTCACGACATTCTTTCAATGTGCCATGAGCAAGCCTGTGGAGGTCATTTCAGTGGTAAAAAAACTACAGAAAAAGTGCTGCAATGTGGTTTATATTGGCCTTCTTTGTTCAGAGATGCAAAATTGCATTGTAAGGCTTGTGAGAGACGTCAAAGGATGGGAGGCATTTCGAAGAGAGACTCCATGCCATTACAGCCCATCCTAGTTGTAAAACTTTTTGACATTTGGGGCATTGATTTTATGGGCCCCTTTCTTCATTTATGGGATTTAATTTCACACTTGTGATAGTGGACTATGTGTCCAAATGGGTAGAAGCTATTGCCACAAAGACTAATGACCACACAGTTGTCCTTAAATTTTTGAAGGACAATATCTTCTCACGATTTGGTATCCCCAAAGCTATTATCAGTGATGGGGGGAGCCACTTCTGTAACAAATATTTTGAGAACCTGCTCAAAAAGGTATTTTGTTACACACAGAATTGCAATTCCCTACCACCCACAGACCAATGGGCAAGTTGAAATTTCCAATAGGGAGATTAAGCATATTTTGGAGAAAACTGTGAGGCCTGATAGGAAGGATTGGGCACCAAGCTGAATAATGCTTTGTGGGCTTATAGGACTGCCTATAAGACTCTTATTGACATGTCCCCATTTAGGCTGGTGTATGGCAAGGCCTGCCATCTGCCTGTGGAGTTTGAGCATAGAGCCTATTGGGCTATCAAAGCAATGAATGTAGATCTAACTTCTGCTGGTTCTCACAGGAAGTTGCAAATGGTAGAAGTTGATGAGATGAGGCTAGAAGCCTATGCCAATGCTAGAATGTACAAGGAGAGATCAAAAGCATTCTTTGACAAGAAGTTGTCAAGGAAGGACTTCATTGCTGGCATCAAGGTTTAGCTTTTTAACTCCAGACTTAAATTCTTTCCAGGGAAGCTGAAATCCAGATGGGATGGACCTTATACTGTCATCAAAGCCTCCTCATCTGGTGCTGTGGAGATCTTGGACCCAAAGTCAGGGTAGATTATGAAAGTAAATGGGTAGAGGCTCAAAATTTGTGTAAAACAACCAGTGGAGCTTCCTCAGCCCATTCACCTACATGAACCTCCCACTAATTAGTGATCCACAACCTTGTATTATATATGCCATATCTGTTTTGTGTATTTGTTCTATTCTGTTCTGTGTGCTTGTTTATTTTCAAATATTGTATAAGTTTTATTCTTAATATTATTCATTTCTATTAGTAAAATGGGAGATGAATATTGAGCAAAGTACTAGCACTGCAGCTGTTTAGACTCTATTTGCATTAAAGTGTTTTATCATTTAGAATTTTTGCTATGCATGTACTAGTATTAGGGAGGCTCTTCTCATTTGAAAAAGGAATACATGTGAAGGGTAGATGCAGATGGCAACTGAGTGGGTGCATGACATTATGCAAGTATAGGCCTGAGCATAAGTGGTGCAAAGAGGTCGAGTGTTTGTCTCGATCATGGGGTTAAATGGCCTCATTTTCATAATCGCGGGCCATGTCAGAGCTTGCTCGCGGAGTCATGAGGGCGTGCAAAGCACTATTCCACATATTCTAGTGCACGACACCTTGAAACTCCAAGAGATTGTTCTTCGCGGAGATCACCAGCTAAGTTGCACGAGAAATGTACAACTACTTCACGTGCTCAATCCCAACGTATACTCCGCGAAGTACCTCTGCGAGCCACACATAGTTTTGATTCTGTACTCGTAGAGGTATGATTCTTCTGCACGCTTTTCCTTTTCATAAATGTACAGTTGTACTGCGCGAGAATATTGGTCTGCGATTACTAGTATGAAGTTATGCGAAACGCGGGATTACCTTAATTACTAAGGCTAAAATTAGACCATCATTTAGTGTGAGCTCTCTTTCCCCATAATCAGTTGTGCGATTTATCATTCCCAGAACAATCACAATTTATTGTCATGCTTGGAAAGAGATAAAAAGTTAATATGGCCATCCATATTCCACCGTCCAAGTACCTTAAATACAGGGATAGTTCGCCCTCTTCCCATCCTTTCTCCTCTAACCTTAGTAGTCCCTCTTTATTCACAGCCATGGCGGATGACAAACCCACCAAATTCCCAAATAAATTCTATCCTATGTGGTTGGAACCCCCACCGCCTAAGGAGCCGGACCCATTATAATTTCTTTAGGATGAGTACGAAGAAGTCCAGAGGATCCTGGCCAAGGAGGAGAAGAAAAAGGAGAAGAGAGAGAAGAAGAAGCAAAAAACCAACCCACCTGCATCTCCCCCACCATCTTCTGCAAACCCCCCACCACCTTCTCAACACCCATCTCTATGATCCTCGTCTTCCCCCTCCTCCTGGCTTACAGTTCCTCTTCCACAGCAGGTTGAGGATATCCTTGAGCCAGGAGGAAGAACCATTTTGTCTGACAGGAAGTTTTGTTTAGATTGTTCTTAGGTTTATAATTTTCTATCTTTTTGTAATCTGTTTTCTTTTGTCTCTATAATAAAATCTATCACTATTTTACTTATATGTGTGCGTAATTCCTCATTTGTTATTGTGTGTTCTTTTTCTCTTTTATAGTTTTTGTTTTGTTAATTTTTAGGTTTTTTGCTTGCTGCACATCTCACCTTTGAATCAGTGAGGACACTACCCTTCATAGGTTTGGGGGTGTGGCAAGCAAAGCAAATGAAATAGTTAACCTAAGTGCAGAAAATGCAAGTGAGCAAGATAGAAACAGAACCATGTTCACCTAAGAATCATTAGAAAAATGATAAATTTAAAACTTTTGTAGACTTTTAGACATTACAATCTTTTAAGTTTTAACTTTTCCTTGATGTGAACACCAAGTAAACTCACCTGTATCAGTACTGAGTGAATCATTAAAGAGATAAAAAGGTAAGGACATACTTACAAGTTCAATGGAAGATCATAACCAGTGAGAGTTGGGCCTACAAAATTTTTTTTTTCCTTCTTTCGAGGAGTGGCTGAGTTAGTTTTTCTAGCTCTAAGGACTGGCTGAGGCAATGGCCTCACTAGAAGTTAGGCACCTCAAAGTTGAAGCAGCTGATAGTACTCATGAAACCTAGGAAAGGATCAAGGCCTTATCTTGGATAGTTTGAGCTTAAACAGGCTAAATCTTTCAACTGCCCTTGTGCACACGGCTGTTGAGCCTTAACTCTCAATTTTCTAGAAAATACACCCGAGTACTTGTACTTGAACCTATGGAACTAATTCAAACCTACCCTCACTCTGAGAATTCAGAAGGTAAAGGAGAAGGAGCTGAAGATGGACAAGATAGGGTCAACATTGGGTGAATGGAGAAGAGATACCTAAAGTAGAGCAGTGTAGCAGCTGAGGAAAGAGGTGGCAAGTCATAAAAATAAAAATACAAAGAAAAATACAAAAAAGAATGAAAAACAATAATGAAGAGGAGTGAGAGGAATCAAGAGGATAAGTTCATTGGAAAAATCATAATGAAGAGGAGAAACTGGCCACTTCAAGGTTGAAAATTTTGAAAGAAAATAAAAGGTACTGAACTACAAAGGGGTGAAGTCATGAATCACCTCCTTCACCTATTGATTTCTCAAATTTTGAACCCATTTTCAACCTTACATTCTTTATAACCCACTTCATAAGTCACCTCACAACCCAGTTAAAAGACCTTGTGATCCAAAGTGAATGAGTTGTCATGTAGAGACAAGGAGTTGTCCAATCTATGGTGAGGATATGCCAATGATGCCAGGACTTAAGTGCTTTGCCTATGCTCATGCTTACAAACCCATTTGGGGGTTGTAACTACTCTTGAGCTTGAGAGAAAATGAAACCCTCAAGGTCCCTTGTGAGAGTACGCCCTGGTGAGCAATGGGTCTGATGTTGAATGTATTGGGCATAGCCTACAACCTAATTTTTGAATTAATGATGAGCTCAGTGCTGACATACATGTGTTGTCCCCCTTGTTGTGAGCTAATTGGAAATGTTGTGCACTCAAGTAGAGTTTGTGATGATTAAATATTTGTGCTTTTCATATCCAAATTCCTCACATTTTTATTCAGTGGTGAACTGATGCTCTGTTTCTTGGTAGCTGACCTGATAATGTTGCACCTTTGTTAACTGTTTCATTGAGAAGTTTGTGGGTATCTTCACTGAAAACCCTCAGGAGACTTCACTCCTCCACTAGGGATCACCTAGGGGTTTAAAAGGCTTAGTACATATGCTAAATGTATCCGTGCTCCCTACAAAAGTGGCTTTTCAATTTCTTATAATAGTTATTTTAATTTTCCCTTTTGCTCAGGGACTAGCAAAGATTAGGTTTGGGGGTGTGTTATTCACTGAAAAGTTCCACTTTTCACCTCTTAACCTAACCTTTGATGGACCTTGAAGCCCACTAATAAACATGTGTTAAGTATGTTTTGCAATTAGTAATAAAATGTGCAGCTTAATGCAAAATTCCTACTTTTTGGCCTAAAAGAGAGAGAGAGAGAGAGAGAGAATACAAGAAAAGATGATAGCTGAGCCAAAGCCTGATGGAACACCTTGGTAGTGCTCACCATGGTGACTCACTATTGCTGATCATCATTGACCAATCTAGTAGATGAATGAAGATTAGCTGAGAAGAGAGGAAACTGTGATAGCAACAAGTGCAATGCACTAGAGCAGCAAAAGATGGACTTCACAGAGTTGAGGAGCTTTCTCGCGAAGCTAAAGATATAGTAGAAGAGGCCCTCACAAAGATAAGGCACTCAATCAAGAGGTGAGTTGTAAAGCCATCACGAAGATCTTGTGACTTAAAACTCTAAGAATCTGCCCTCGCGAAGATCGAGCCCCAAAGCAGCTGCGCACAGAACACTGCGAGCTCATATGCACAAAGAACCAAAAGTCACCTCACGAAGTTCTCGCATGGCCTTGGATGAGAGACACCCCTAGAATTCCTCTCGCACAGATCTCGTGCACCCTGGAGCCTTACAAGTTACTACGCGAGCGCAGGAGCTCACCTGCGCGAGTACTTAGCGAGAAAGAGCTTTTGAAGCTCTACTGTGTGAGAAATCTTGGCACTCCAGATTATCTCTGCGATAGCACTACAATGCGAAGCAACTACGTGATTCACTAAAAGTTCTACTGCGCGAATGAGCCCTTCCCATAAGCCAAACCCAACTTTGCGAAGGCAAAGCAGCTAAGCGAGTGAGCTAAAAGCAAATCCCAGCCCCGCGAAGCATGAGCTCTCAACTTTTTAATTTTATTCAAGGACCTTTTGGGAATTTTTCAAGGCTAGGGCATACTTTTTGAGGTACATATTTCGAGGCACACGTCTCGAGGCATTCAAGGATTATACCAGTGCCACATTTGGTGGAAAAATCAGGATTAATCTCTTAAGAGTCGAGACCATTTTAAGAGAGTATATAAGTTGTACTTAGAGTTTATTATTTTCATCTTTCCTTCATCCTCTGCCTGCTGAGAGCTTCAGCAGGCTAGGGTTAGGGTTTGATCACCTCTTCTTTTTTTTTCTTCTCTCTTAGCTCAGCACTTGCTGGCTAATCCCCCTATAAGCAGCTAGGTTTAGTTTTATTTTAGTTTTGTAATAGATTTTTATATACATTGGGATCTTGGATGAGCAGTTGTGTATGGGCTGTAGCCAGGAGACAGTTCATTGTAAGTTTTACTATTATCAATGAACTGCTATTTTAATGCTTAATTAAATCTATAGATCTTATGGTTTCTTTAGATGTCTATAGGATCCATATATTTGAGACTAGCCCATTTAGTTTCTAGTAGGTCTTTTGTTTACCATCTGATTTCCCTTGGTTTGATAGACAAATGGAAAGCAATGCTAGATCGTAGTGAGATTCAGGGAGCTCGGAGGCCTGCAAACCATGGTGGTTGTAGCAGTTTTCATATTTTTTCTCAGGTCTCTGTGGGCTGGACAGACCAATGGGATACCCTGTGACCATTCAAGTGGACAGTGTATAACCCTAAGATTGTGTCCATCCACATGTTTGAGAAGGATTCTTCTCCCTTGCACATGAGCTTCTAGAGCCTTGTAAGGAGGTTTGTACAGTAACTGGTTCCCCTCTATTCTAACTAATCGATATCATATATTAGATCTGATCTCTTGTAGTAATTGCAACTTGAGGCTGAGTCATTACAGGCTGTTTGTAGCAATAACCAGCTGAGCTAAAGGCCTTATTCAGCCTGTTGAATGGTCTTTTTTACAGGCACTAGTGAGCAGTAGGCCTTAGCAAAGCACTTAGGATCTTATGAGTTAGAATAGTTATGGATGTCATCCAGGTCTGTACGTAGATCTGGGGAGCTTGTAGCACTGGCATTACATAGTGCTGCAATAGTATTCATAGCTAGAGCTGGTCTAGTGGTTGTGGAAATGATCAGTCCACTCTTCTGGATTAGACTAACGAATTTCTAGTTTAACTAATGGGGTTTGACAGACTCTATCGGATACCCTGTGACTATTATAATGGACAGAGTATAGCCCTAAGAGCGCCCCAAATGGCATGGGTTAAACTGGGAGCTTATACCTTGTTGAGGCTTTTAATAGCGTCTCAGCAAGGAGCACTATAGAGACAGACTAAATCTGAGTTATATTACTGTATCATTAACTCTAGCTTAACTTGCTTACTTCTCATAATTTTTGTATTTTACTTTGACACACACTACCACCATCTTCGTCTTAACCCTTTTTTTAAGATAGGGCTATATTTTATTTCTCTGCTTTTAGCATTAATTTAGTGTAGTCATGACACCCAACTCCCTTTCTTTAGGATTATCAGATCTGGAGGCCTACTATTATAGCCCATTTTGGATTCTAGATCAATTTCTCTGTGGGACAAATTCTTACTTATCAAAACTTGCTACAATAGACCCTGAATCTTGCAGGTTTAGGATTACTTTGGTTGTGCTGAATCCATTCTTTTATATTACTTTATTTTCAATTGATTTCCACCAACCCTGGTGACCATTTCCTTTGTAATTTGGATCGACAGTCCATCGATACTGGTGGAGAGGGTTGGTGATGGTTCTTGGCTGCTTGTGGTCATATTTTTATAAAATTGTCTCACCAGTTTGGGATATACTTGTGTGACTCCTGGTTCTAAGAAATAATGCAGCCCGACGTCCTTGAAATACTTGATGGCCTCTCCACTAATTTCTAATTTTTCCAAAAATTCAACATCGACCACGATTTCGGTACCCACAATATGATGTTTCATTGAGGTAGGGAGCCAATCTGCTGCGTTAGCAGGAGACGCTGGCTTTTTTCCTTTATCTAATTTTATGCCCTTTTTAGGGACAGACACAGAGTCGGTCTCACATGTGTCTTTAGAAAGTTCTCTGATATTTATCCCAAGAGATTTGGACTTGTTCTTGGGTGAGTCTGTTGCTTTTAATTTAGCCTTGAGGACAGCAGACCGTGTGATATGGTTAATAATTGGGGAGTTATCGGAACTGTTACCTCCCTATTCTTCTTCATCTTCCCTTTGTCGCTTACCCATCTCGTTAGCCATGCTACAACTCTTTTCCTGCAAGAGTTAATGAAAAGACCATTAATTAATCATGTATTTCATGTATTGAATAAAAATTTCTTACAGAAACCCTTTCATTTTATCGTTAAAATCATCACCATACCTCTTGACAATTGAAACCCTAATTTATAGATGTGGAATAAAATATACGTAGGGTTTTCAAAATAAAACAGAGGAAGTAAGGGGTTTATAGGAAAGTAAAATGGTTGGGTGAGTAAGGGAACGGTTAAGATTAAGGACATTTTGAAAAAAAGAGGGAAGGTAGGAGGGGAAAAACTGAAGAGTTTGAAAATGGGGCCGATGTATCTTTTTTACGAATATATAGGCCCTATTTTCAAAGACGACTTGCTGAATCGGTCGTCACTTAGGTTTTGACCTAGAATCATCGGTTGATTCTAGCTTTCAGTAAGTAAGAATTGCAATCATTGCACTTTTACTGATAGATATAACGACGATCAATCGTAAATCCATATGATTGTTCGTTATAATGTACAGTAGGTATGATTTATGATCTATCATTTTCCAATGATTTAGGTCGTATTGTAATACCTAAACCTAAAAGAAAAAGACATAATTTACATATTTTACAATTGGTGCCACGGATGAGTCGGTAGCTCGACGATCCATGAGGTTTCTATATTTGATTTTGGGGAACCGATTCTCCCCCAAGAACACTTGTCCTCTAGGATTATTGATCGACTGTGTAGGCAATTGACCACTTTCCCTTTTCACCACTTGAGAAGCTAGCTAGCCTATCTGGCTTTCCAGCTTTGAAATGGACTGTGTATGTGAATTGAGCACTTGAGAGAATTGAACAAGCTAATGTAAATCTTTCGAGTGCTAATGCAACTGTTGTTGTAAATCCTTGAGGATTTGAACAACTGTGGCATCAGGTGCGTTTCTCTGTGATTCAAATTGGGGCTACGCTACCGACAATTGAGGTCTTTGATGGAAAATTTGAGTTTGGAGAAATCTGGACAACACAGCTGTTGGTGCTAGCTGTGCTCCTCTCGGTAGACACCCCCATTTTTTCCTCTCAGAATATACAAATCTGTTTGATCAACCTTTGACCTCATAACTCTAATTGGGACCATATGCTGAAATAATAGTATATGGCTGGATACAGGCTGAAATAATAGCTCTGTGGCTCAGGCCCCATGACCCTAACGTGGGAACCATGCACTGAAATAATAGTACATGGCTGAACACAGGCTAAAACAATAGCTTTATGGCTCAGATCCCGACATAGGGAGACTATATACTGAAACAATAATATATAGTCGAAATACAGACTGACGCAATAGTCTAGCATTTCAGACCCCCCAACCCTAACGTGGGGACCATGCACTGAAACAGTAGTACATGGTTGGACACAGGCTAAAACAATAGCTCTGTGGCTCAGATCCCAACGTAGGGAGACTATATACTGAAACAATAGTATATAATCAGAATGCAGGCTAAAATAATAGTCTGACATTTCAGACCCGACCCAAATCCGGATAACCCCGAATTACACGCCTAAAATCACACGCACAATTCGATTGCACACCAAACCATAAACGTGCAATTAGTCTCCCTTTCAGACCAGACTTCCTTTCTCAGACTGCCTCGAGACTCGATTACGCACCTCACATGAGATGCGCGATCGAATTGAGCACCCGACTACCAGCGCACAATTGGCCTACGCCCGACCCAGTCTTTCAGTCTTTGACCCCCAAGCTTCCTCAATTATGCTCTTTGGAAGAGACGCTTAATCGGATTGCACACCCTACACCAAGCGCCCAATTAGTACCAACTTTGTTAGAACTAGGAAACTCGCTGAGCAAGTCAGCCAGTCGCTCACTGAGTCGGTGACCGACCCAAAGCGATTAAGCACCGAGAAATTGATGCGCAATCCAGTTAAACACCTGAAACAGGGTGTTTAATTAGAGAAAAACCTATAAAAGATTTTTTTTAATTCGACCAGAGGGTAGGGCACACAACACGAGAGAGAACGGATTTTTTTGGGACTCCGAAATCAGAGAACTCCGAGAACGAACACATAGAGGAACCTAGTCATGATTTCGAGATTCAAGCTTCGAATTTTTGAGATTCCTCTCCGTAGCCCAAGTCTTAGGTCAAAATCTTAGTTTTAGATTTAGGATTTTCCCTTAGTTTTAATTATTAATATTGAATTTCCAGTTTTAGACTGTAAACCCTTTTTTTATACCGTAATTTTAATCTCTGGTTCTGGTTCCCCATTTCTAGAACCAGTCCTTAATCTGACGGCCTAATTCACCGACTATAGACTTCAATTCTGTTCTAAAATCTTAATTTCCAATTCTATCATTAATCTTTAATTCTAGTTCTTAGTTTTTAAAACCAATCCTTAATCATATGGCCTGATTTTCTAATTTCAAGCTCGAATCTAGTCCTTAAAATTTTAAATTCTAGTTTTAATTCCTTAATTTAATATTTTAAAAACCCTAAATATTAATTTAGTTTTCCATAATCCTAGTTCCATAATTTAATTCATCATTATAATTCCGAAATCGACTCTAAAAATCCAAAAATACTATTTTATAATCTAAAATTCAATTTGCTTTAATCTTAGCCACCCGATTTGCCCAAGGGAGCTTATGGAGGGTACTCGGGAACAAGGCCAATCCTCAGCATAGTAGGGCCAAAACCCCTCTTTTTTAGAATTTTAGTAGAATTAGTTCATCGCTTTAATTAGAATTAAGTAAAGTTAGTTTCGTTATTTTCTCATGATTCTAGTATAGTCAATTTATTGCTTTGATCATAATTCTAGTCAAATCAATTCCTCTATTTTAATTAGAATTTTAGTATGATTAATTCCTTGCTTTAATTAGATTTCAAGTATAGTGCTATAATCAGAATTTTAACAAAATTAGCTTGTTTCCTTTAATTAGATTCTTTTTAATAAAATTAATTCATTGCTTAAATTAGAGTTTTGGTAAAATTAATTCTCTATTTCAATCAGAATTTCAGTAGAACCAGTATATTTGCTTTAATTAGAGTTCTAGTAAAATTAGTTCTTTATTTTAATCAGAGTTGCAGTAGAACTAGTATACTTGCTTTGCTCAAAATTTTAGTATAATTAGCATGCTGGATTCAATTAGAACTCCATTAAAATCAACATATTTGCATCCCTAGTATAATTAGGAGACTTAATTAATTAGACTTTCAATAAGATTAGGAAACTCGGTCAATTAGACTTCTAATAAGATCAAAACACTTAAACCAGGTAGACTCCTAATAGGATTAGAATATTAGACTATATCACTATAATAAATTCACATAACTAGACTCACAATAGAATCAGGAAATCTAAACCAATCAGAATTATATTATTAACAGGAAAAGAAAAGGAAAACTAAACTATCTAAATTATAAGAAGAGCTAGTGCTGCTAACGTTCACAGGAGGACGATTCAGTAAAGAAGTAACCCATACCTGCTCTAAAGCATGATCACTAACGTGTTGCAGCATCATTAAATATCTGTAGCTGGTAATCGTAACAAACTAGAAACCTTCCTAGAAATCTCCCCTTTTTTATTTTATTTCTAACATTCCAAACACTGCATCGCTAGAGTCCACTTGGACAGAATTGGGCCCGATTCAATCGGGCCAGAGGAACCTGTAAAAGCGTTTTGCCAAACTTTTCCTTATATAGTTAGTTTTATTTTATTTTCCTATTTTTATTTCTATCGCATTATTTAGAACCCTCTTAGATATATGAGTCTTCGTCAAAGACTCGAGATGTTCGACATACGAAGAGTGAGTTTACGAGATCCACCATTGTGCGGATATAATGACAACCCCATGTATAAAGAAGAATCACCTTATAATCCCAGCCTACGATAATCTGAGATTAGCATGGCTGGCGAACAAGAAAATCCCTTCTCTACCCCACACACCGATAACAATCATGACGGGAAAGATGGTAACACTGGACAAAACCTTACTGCTCAACAAATTGTAGAGCTTAGTATTAAGTGGATACAAAGAGTAGATGATGACTCCGAGGAATTGCTTCGAGGATTAGCTACTACATATGGGACCATTAGGTTACGACAATATTCAGAAGAACGAGAACAACAGGAAAGGCCACCGCCTACCCCGACCACGGTGTTGGCTCGTGCCACACCATTGAGGCAACCTGCTCACACATTCTTTAACGAGGACTCTCCAGACAAGGTTGGCTCATAGGCCACTCCAAAAGATAACACTATCAAAATTAAAGATCTCCCTAAACTGCTCGACGAATACATGGCCAAGAGGGAATGCCCTGGTCACTCATTTGGATTAAAAAAATTCCGTCAGGACGTTGAATTTAGCTTACCAATAGGATTTAAACCGCCAAAATTTACCAAATATAACGGCACGGGAAATCTGAACCATCACTTGGTCCTCTTTTGCAACGATTGTCGACCCATACGTGATAATCAAGGACTTCTCATCCATTATTTCCAACGCTCATTAGAAAGAGAAGCTCTAGATTAGTTCGCAAAACTCTCACTCTATAAGATAGAAACATTTGATGATTTAGCCGATCAATTCCTAGATCAATACAAACACTTGATCCAAGAGACAATCAGTCTCAGCGATCTAATAGCGGCAAAGTAAGGACCCGATGAAGAATTTACCGACTTCGTCACCCAATGGAGGAAACTCACTGCTAGAACTGGCACTTCAATGAAAGAGGACTTAGTTGACATCATCATCGACAACACTAGGGAACTGTTAAAGAGCGTGCTTGACATAAGTGATTGCCCCGATTTCATTGCACTCCACTCCCGGGCATCCCGACTAGCGCGACACATTAAAGGCGGAGACCTTGCCTTATCCATAGTTACGTCGAAAGTAGGCTCTTCTAGTGAATCAAAGTTGAAAAATAATAAGAAAGCCTTAGGAACCAAACAGGTCAACACCGTTGTCAACCAAGGACAAAACTCCGAGAACGAAAACTTCCAACCATGAAATTTCGGGTAAAATTAGAATCAGCAATGATACACGAACCAAAACCAAGGCACTAATCAACAAAGATATGCAAACCAAAATCAAGGTCAAAATCAAAATCAGGGGTAATGCCAAAACAGGAACTAATACACCAACACCTACCAAAACCAAAATACGACACAGAATAGACCAGCCCATGTGCTGAACTACAATAACGTACCCCCACCGTAAAACTTCAACCCAGCTAGAGGCCCCTACCAGCTGAGGTGAGAACACTATACCCCTTTACCTGATACGATCCCCAACATCTTCTGTCTCCTTAACACTCAGAATCTCCTCCAATTCCCGTAGGAAAGACCCCGACCATGGCCGACAGACCTAGACTATAGCAAATACTGCGCATTCCATCGATATACGGGACACAACCTAAAAGACTATTAAGTCCTCCGGGATGTGATCTATGACATGAATGATTAAAACCAAATCGACTGAAAAGGGCTTAGGAATCCTAACCTTAACAATAACCAACCCCAACAAAATTTAGGGATCATTAATAATCCTATGCCTAACCACAACCAAGAAACACCGGCCCAGGTCACTATCGTGGATGTTTCCGGTCAATCCCCCTTCCAGCCCTCAACCTTAATCACCTGTATCCAACCTTCTGACACTTTTGCTACCCCTATGAGAGTTCCTGCAGCCCCACATCCCTCGGCCTTGATCACTCGCATTGCCCCGCCGAATCCACCTCCTTATCCAAAATTCACCCAGATACGAGTCCATTCTTTTAGGGCCCGAAAACTATTCCTCCATAGTCACCCACCAGAACCTTTAACCCCTTCAAATCCTGAACCAACTCCAATGCCACCCCCTTCATCCAATTTTGAACCCAAATATGGAAAGCATGTTCTTCAAACTGCAGCCCAAATCACCGCATGGGTAGATAGTGTCACCCGAAAGACTCCAAGCCAGGAAAACGAGATAAAGACTGAGTGTTCACTAAACATAGAAGAAAGTGAGAGAGAAGAACATCCTGACCCGTGCGAGACACTGGTATTTGCTTCCTAGAGGAGGATTACACACAGTACCTCCCACCTTGGAGCGGCACCGTGCGAGTATGCGCCCCAACCTCAAATTCCACTCACTTTACAAGCACATCAACGTCAAGCCACACCAGGTTTGGTCAACAATCGACTTGCCTAATTCTTAAATCAGGAACCAATTATCCACCTCCACTCTTCCCCCAAAATAAGAATTTCACAAATGTACAACCACCAGAGGGGAATGTGCGAGAAAGAGAAGTTAACTTGCCGCCCCTACCTCACATTCTCCCTCCACCAATCCTTGCACCACAGCCACTCCAACCACCTGCACCCAAGGCTGATCGGCCGGATAAAGAAATAACACTCGAGCCAGGACAAGAATATGACCTTATGCTGTATCTTTAAAAGATCTCAGCCTAGATATCAATATTGGAACTCATCAAGAAATTGCTTGACCATCATCGACTACTGATAAGGACACCTGAAGATACACAAGTGGATGAGGACACAACATTAGATGAGCTACATCAAATCGCCTCGGTCATGGAACAACCTCCAACACTCACTTTCACAGACGCAGACATACCTAAGGAGTCCCTCCGTAGAAGCGCAGTTGCCATATACCTTACGATCATAATCAGAGGATTCTCCATACCCCATGTGTTTGTCGATACAACTCAATATCTACCCTATCACAATGTTGAAGACGCTCAAATATACAGAGCAGGATGTTAGACCCTCGGTATTATCACTCATAACTTATAACAGCTCGTGTCATTTCATTAAAGGAACTATCAAACTATAGGTTTGCCTCGGACCTGTAACGAAAGACGTCACTTTCCATATAACTGACTACGCTAGTACGTATAATCTTATCTTAGGAAGAAAATGGTTAGAGTCAATAAAAGTCGTCGCGTCCACATACCATCAATGTGTCAAAGTCTTGTACGAGGACTCCATCGTCCTTATATACGCTGATGCACCCCTCCAAGAGTTGGTCACTGATTACGCTGCGAGTATTCTGAGACAACCCATGATTTCGTATTGAACACAGGCCCCATTCAGAAGGCCCGAATCTTTGATGAGACAACCATTGCCGAAGTTTGTCCTCCTACCCCTTTTAGTTCTCCCCCAATGCGTCAACAAAAATTAATGAGAAGAGAGGTTGGCCCAGACCTCGCCAAACTGTACGACATCAACCCAACTGTGATAAAAGGTTGGGACCTCATGTATCAACTCGGGTACATCCCCCACACCGGACTCGGTAAAAATAAGCAAGGTCATGTAAGGCATGTCGTCCCAACCAAAATATGCAACCACATAGGATTAGGCTACTAATTGGACGGCCCATAAGCCGACTTATTCCCTACCTTGCCAAAATGGTCTCTATACGACCACTTCGTCTACGGGACTACTAAGAAACTAGATCTACTAAGGCAAAAGGAAGTGTCCTTCACTAGATCCTAAGAATCAAAAATTGAACAAATGGCTAAAGCATTTAACAATTTAACGAATCTGAACGACGATATTGATGAACCACTCGTGGGAGTCAAATCTTTGTTTGACACTAGGGAGCTTACAAAAGAGAGATAGGAAGGACCTCTAGAACTCGAGTCACGAGTGGGAGATTGGGATTCCATTGACGACGAAGATTTTCACATAGCTACCTTGCAAGTTAGTGAAGAGCACTTACGCTTAACTTGGGAAGAGGATGATACCCCACAGGAAGTCTTAGCTCGCATAGCATCTGCCTCAGCCTCGGCCTTGGGGGATGGGAATGCCCGTGCGGCTCCCCTTGTATCGCTCACTGTTGTTACAGATTTTAAGTACTTGCTACTGACTTTATTGGAGACAGTGATAAAAATGGGGTAAATGAAAAATGAGTGAAAGGTAGAGTGATGATTATGGAGCAGCAAGTCTAAAATATGCACAGTCCTGCAAGATACAGGGCCTATTGTAGCAAATTTTGATAAGTAAGAGTTTGTCCCACAGGGAAGTTGATCTCAAGTTCCAAGGGAGCTATCCTTAGTAGGCTCTCTAGATCTGGCTACAGATCTAGCCATCCTAAGTGGAAGGGGATTTAGGGTCACTATATCCTAAATTCTAAGGTATCCTAATGTCTAGATTACATAAAGGGTCGAGAAGAATGATGGAATGTGAGAAAAGAAATATAAAAAGGGTGAGAAGTATGCTATTAGGTTCAGATCTGATGGGTTTTATGACTCAGATTCAGATCTGCTGCTATAGAAGTCCTGTCCAATGGCTAAATTATCGCCACTGAGGAGAAAGAATCCAACTCATCTCTGTACCATGATCCAATCCCTTTATGGCTATAACCTGTCCACTTAAATGATCACAAACTATCCAATTGGGGAATCACAGTCCAGAGATGGGTTAGAACATGTTTATCACTGTAGGCACTACTTCATCTAGGCTACAAAAGCTCAGGAATCCATAGGGAACCTCAACCTCTAAAGTTTTATGTGTGGGGCTAGGCCTGTATGGGAGCATGTTAGCCTAGACACATAGAACCAGCAAGAGTTTGAGTACAACCTTAGGCCCAGCTGTCCACTGCTTTAGAAAGACTGCAGTGATCCAGTCACAAGCCTACACTCTCTATAACCAAACCAAGTCTGCCATCTGATGGCGGGTCTATACAAATACAGGGGAGTTTGTCTCTGTACAATCTCTCACAGGGCTACAAGCACAAGTGTAGAGAAGAAGAATCTGTCTTAGATCTGTGGATTGGCCTCACCCTAAGGCTATAACTTGTCCACTTAAATAGTCACAAATTATCCCAGAGGCTATCCTCCTCATAGAGGTCCAAAACAGAACAAGAAACATTACTGTCACCACCATGTTCACAAGGCTACAAAAGCTCATTCCTCCCATGGGGATTTCAGATCTAGTGGGTCCCGTGGTGGGGCTAGGCTTGTATAGGAGCATGTTAGCCCAGACACACAGGTCACTTAGATCTGAATAGATCTTTAAAAACAGTCCTCCATTGCTTATAATACAACCTTGCATGGAGGATCTCAAGGCAGCAGCCTTGTACAGAACAACTCAATCTCAAACTTCAATCGCATAAATGTAAAACACCCAATCATGAAATTCCATTAAATCTAAACCAAATAAGCATACAAAGGCATAGCCAGCAAGTGCTGGGCTAAGGAGAGAAGAAAAAGTAAAAAGAAATCTTCCTAAACCTTATTAGAGATCTACAGCTACTGCAAGAAGAAGATAGACAAAATTCTATTCTAAGAGTGGTCTCCTAAACCTAAACCCGGCTTAGGTTTATATAGCAGTCAGTTTGGCGGCACATTAGGGTTAGGAAACCCTAACTTTAACGATGCCACGTAGCCTAATACTATTCCTTGGATGCCTCGGGGCGCGTGCATGAAAATTGGAGCATTGGAGTGCGTGCCCTAATTGTTGAAAGTTCCCAGAATGTCCTCTATAGAAGTGAGGGAGAGTTAGAGTCCAGAGCCTCACTAGGTAGCACTAGTTTCCAAGACTGTCACGTGGCAGCACGGTCTTCACGGGATTGGATTAACTTGAAACTCCAGCCGTCGCAGGGTTGTCTTAGTTTGCAGCTTAAGCAGTCGCACGATAGAGCATTGAATCCTCGCTGGATTGCTCTGGTCTTCGCGGGATTGCACTTTCCTTCTGAATGGCGCGAGAATCGCGCAAGCAACTTTTTTCTCAGTGGATCTTCGCGAGGATCCTCGCGAGGGCGTGATGTGCATTGGTCTCTAAACTGCGCAAGAAGTTTTTATGAAGTTTTGCATCCTACGGCCACTGCGCGACAGCTGTGCATAGAAATACCTGGAGCTCTCTCTCTCCTCAGCTGATCTGAGTGAACTGTGCAAGGTTTTGAGTGCTGCTTTCTTGAGCTGTGCGAGTCATGATTCTGAAGCCCTTCTGTCACTAAACTGCACGAGAACAACGCAGACAATTGGTATGAAGTCGTGGGAAACTCGCGAGGACTGCGCGAGGCTTACTTTCTGAATCCTTTGAAACTTGCGGCAACTGCGCGAGGCTCATTTCTTGCTCTGTTGCTGCTGTGCTTTGCCTTCATGCAGTCAAGTTCTTGTCTGGATCCAGCTTCCATTCTTCTGAGAGACTTCTGGGGCAAAATTGGGCTCCTTAGCAGGATTAAGAATTTATTGCAGCTGCTGTTTATTACCTACAGAAATAACTTAACAAGCATTTATTAGATGGCTGAGGGTCTAACAGAGGCTAAGTTAAGGGTGAAAAGTAGTACTTTTCATGTCTTAACACACCCCCAAACCTAATCTTTGCTAGTCCCTTAGCAAAGCTATACTAAACATCTGCAGATTAATTAAATGCCACTTTCGTAGGGAGCACGGATACATTTAACATATGTACCAAGCCTTTTAAACCCCTAGGTGATCCCTAGTGGAGGAGTGAAGTCTCCTGAGGGTTTTTAGTGAAGACACCCATAAACTTCACCATTAAAATCAGTTAAATATAGTGCAGATAATGACAACACATATTCAAATGTTTAAAGTTTCATTCCACATCCATTTAACACTTAGAGGAAACTGCAGCAATGTTTGCAGGCCATTGAGAACTTAAAAGTCAACATGTGTTTGCCTGACCATCATTTATTTAACATTAGAATTTCAATGTATGAAAATCAATACCCAACTTGCCTTTGATTCAAGATCCAGGGTGGATACCACCCTAAAGAGGTAAAAATTCAGACCCAATTCTCACTAGGGCTATCTCTCAACATTAATATACTGAGGGTGCTCATAATCTCATAGCTCAAGAGCAGTTGCAGACCTCAAATGGGTTTGCAAGCATGAGCATAGGCCAAGCTTCTAATTTCTGACATCTTCAAGGATTTTCACCATAGATTGGGCAACTCTTCATCTTCACATGACAACTCATTTGACTTTGGATCTAGAAGGTCTTTGAGAATGGGTTGTAATGTGTCTTATGGCTGAGGGGTGTAAAGAATAAAAGGGGTAAAAAGGGAATCGAAATTGAGAAATTAGCAAGGTAAGGAGTGGTTCATGACTTCACAACCTTCATTCCAGTAAAAACTTCATCTTCCTCTTCTATTTCAGAGACAAAGTGGCCAGCTTCTCCTTTCCTTTTTAATTTTTAGATGACGATGTTCTCTAGACTTCTCTTTCTTTTTCTCTTTTATTCTTTTGATGAAATGCCACACAACTGCCATTGATACACAGCTGTTCACAAGTTGCTTTTCTTCACCTTCCACAGAATATTGGACCATTCTCAGTATCTTTACTTCCTTCTCTTTTACCTTCTGAATTCTTAGAGTGAGGGTAAGGTTGACTCAGGTAATGAGGTTAAAGTTCAAGTTTTCTGGTGTTTATGAAAGAAAAAATATGATTTTAAGGCTCAACTAGTGTATGCAAAAGGGGCAGATTTTAAAAAGTTTGAATTTTAAGCTCCAACTGTCCAAATGAGGGCCTTGGATCATTTCCTTAGTCTCATGAGTGCTGTCAATTAGTTTTGATTTGGAGTTGTACAACTTCTAGTGAAAAAGTCTTGATTCACTCAATCCTTAGAGCAGAAATAATGTCGAAAACACTCTTTAAAAGAAAATGATGGGCCCAAATCTCACTAGGTATGGTCTTCAATTTTAACTCATGGGGTGTATTTTTGTCTGTTTCTCTCCTCTTAGGCTCGCTGAGTACTTAACTCAAAAAATTTTCTAATATTAGCTTCATAGTAGTGTCAAGATCAACTTTTATCTGTTTCCAAAAGTCTACCACAATATTTAAATGTTTCCTCATTGTATCAAGTTAAGTGAAAATTAGCTTTGTTCATCCCAGTTAAACCATCATTACTGCACTAAAATTAACTATTCTATTGGCAGACTGCCACACCCCCAAACCATTTGGAGCAGTGTCCTCACTGGTTCAGAGGTGATAAAAAGTAGGAGAAACCAAGCAGATAGACAAAAATAAACACAGAAAAATAGAGAGAAACAGAAAATGCAAACGGAACAGTAAGAGACTAAAAGAAACTTGTATTAAATTAAAAAGAAAATATAACAAAAAGATAGAAAAGGAAAAGACAAAATGGGGGGGGGGTCAATGTGTAGCTGGGGGAGGGTTTGAGGGAGATAGAGGGGGAGATGCAGGTGGTGCCAGTTTCTTCTTCTTCTTCTTTTCTCTCTTCTCTCTTTTTCTCTTTTTCTTTTCCTCCTTGGCCAGGATCCGTTGGACCTCATCAAATTCATCCCAGAGAAATTGCAAGGGGCCCAACTCCTTTGGCGGTGGGAGATCGTCCCAGATGGGGTAAAATTTGATTGGGAACCCGAAGGGGTTGTCATCCGCCATTTGTGTGAGGAGGTATGGACTTCTAAGGTTAGAAGAGGAGGGATGAGATGAAAAGGGACGGATGGCCGGTTTAAAAGAGAGGGACAAGGAAACATGAATCGGCGGAATTGAGATAGCGCCTCTTTTCAAACTTGGCAATAAATGTGTGTTGTGTGGGGAAAGAAGAAACACACACTGACTCATTGGAAAAGAGAAGGAGCATTATATGAATGTCCAAAGATAGACATGGTATTTAAAGAGGTAAGTGTATCGCGCGGAGATCCTCGTGAAGAGCAATCAGATAGGAGTAAAGGACATTTCTCGCGCAGCTGAGCTGGGGATCTTCGCGAGGTACACTTAATATGGCACAGCAATTTGAAGAAGGAGCCATTGAAATCCCTGAGGCAGGTATTTGCACAGAATTATGCAGTCACCAACGACATCTATCCTCCACATGGATTACTGGGTCAAAGAAACATATCCTCCCAAAACTCTTCTCCCATGAATGGCAAAAAGAATAAAATAAAAAAAAATATCAAACAATCAGAACGAAACACACATAACAGAGCAATAGACAAAAACTAGACATTCTATTAAAGTGGAATAAAAATAGTTACAAGTGGAAGTACAAGAAGAAAAACCTAAGATACAATCTAGAAGATAGGATCTAATCTAAATCAGAATCTATAAGGAAATCCCAGCCCATCTTTTTAGGTTGTGCCTTAAGGGAAGCTCTATCTTGTTTCTTCTTTTCTTCCCTCTCCATTTTCTTCTCAGCTGGTGTTTTCTTTACAGTTGGAGCTTTAGGTGCCCTCACCCTTACTTTTGGTGCCTTGGGAGCCTTTGGTTCCTTGGGTTCTTGAGGGGCTTGTCCTTTTCACTTAGCAGGGGGGTGGCAGGAGATTTTTCTTTGCCTTTGGCTTTGGCTTCTGCTTCGGCCATGGGGACTACTGGGGACTTCCCTTTACCAGTGGACTCAAGTTTGGTAGGGGACCGTGCCTCTTCAGACTAAGCAGCAGGTTCTTTGCTAATTTTTAAAGGGACAGCTTTGGGAGCAGACCTCTTGGCAATGACTTTCCTCCTCTGAGGATAAGTTTACTTCTGTGGTGGTTCAGCAGAGGCCGTGGTAGGGGTAGGTTGCTCTGTAAATGGAGGCTACTCCTTAGGAGGTGAAGCAGGAGCTTTTCCTTTATCTTTCTGGGGCTGAGGTGGTGCCTCCTCAGACTGGGCAGGTGGAGCTGGCGTAGTAGTTGGCGCAGGCGCATGCACGTGAACAGAGATGGGGATCGGATGGTAAGGTTCATTACGGGCAGCAGCCAATGTGGATTTTAATGAGGCTATCTTGATTTAAAATCTGAGGGCGTCAATCTCATGGATCTCCTTTTGGATTTTTTTGGATTTCCTGGGCATTGTTAAGTCATTTTTTAAGCATTCTCGCCTGGTCATTCGCTGCAGCAGCATTTGATTTCTCATATTCCCAATTGATCTGATGATAAGTAGCTGTAGCCTTGGCCTTTTGGTAGGCGTCCAAAATATTTGTCCACCCCAATGAGATGCCTAGAAGCTGTTGTCGGTGTTCCTCCATCATTTTATCAATCTGCTCCAGCAGGAGGGTCTCAATTGATTGGCAAAGCTTGGCCATGCCCCTCAGGACATCCTTCCTCAGGTATACATTATCTCTCATATGGTGGAAGATGGTGAGGTAGGGGGGCTATAAAAATGATGTTTTGGGGCAATGAGAAGATAGGAGGTGAAAGGAGCAGATTGTGCTTGGTCCGGGGGGGGAGGGGGGATGATAGTAGGGAAATCAAGTTGTGGGGGAATGGGGTTAGGCTCTGGGTCTGTTTGGGTGGATTTGGTAGAGAAGGTGAGGGGGGGTGGAGGGTATAGGGGAAATGAAAAGGTGTAGGCTCAAGAGGAGTTGGGGGTGATGGGGGATGAAAAATGGCAATTGTGAAAGGGATTAAAGGAAATGGGTGGGTAGGAGTTAATGGTGAAGGTGGGAGGGGAAATGAGTCAGGAGGGAAGTCTGTTTGTGCCAGTCTGTCAGTGGATAGGACCAGGGGGGGTGAAGTGGATGGGGGAGGGATGGGTGGAGTGGTTAAGGTGTGTAGGGTAGATTAGATGGAGGTGAGTTCAGCTTGCATCTGGTCCTGTTTTTGGGTATTGGTGGATAACTGGGCTTGTATGTCTTGGATAAGGGGTAGGATGAGGGTTAGTGTGTCAAAGCTAGGAGGTTGGGTTTGGGAAGAAGAGGGTACTGGTTGGAAAGAGGAGGAAGAGCATAATGGAAAGTGGAGGGAGGGGAAGAGTGGGGTTCTGAGGAGTGGTGCTGGGAGGTAGTTGGGGAGTCTGACAGAGGGGTGTAGTATGCAGGCATTGTTTCAAGGAATGTAGAGATGAAGGCTTGAAAGCCTATGGATGTGTTAAGGGTTAAGTCAATGTCTGGGAGAGGGGATGTAGTAGATATGGCTGGGGTGGGAGTTTCTTCAAGGTGGGGTGTGTCAATGGGGATAGAGGGTATGGAGGGTGGTGTTTGGGAGATGGTTGGGATGGTCTCAGTTGTTTTTCATTTTTTGTAGGAGATGAGTGGTGGGCTGGTAGGCTTAGGTGGAGATAAGGAGGGAATTGTGGCTGTGTACTGAGGTAAGGTAGGGGATGGTGAGTCCTCCCATGGACCAAGCACAGGTGAATGGGGAGTGGGCATGGAGGATGGAAATAGAGGGGGGTGAGAGATGGATGCAGGAGTAACAGGGGCTGCTGTAGCGATGGAAGTGATAATCTCTGGAGGCACCTCCTCTGTAGCAGGGGTAGACCCTGATTCAGCTGCCTCTGGTTGCTTCGGCAGTGCCTGAGCCTCAGTTTCTACTTTTTTTGGCCCCCCATCAAGCTCCTGCTGATTCCCTATTGCCTTTTGGCAAAGATAGTAGGGGTAAGAGTGGTGGTCTGCTTAGTCCTTCTTATCTTGTAGCCCCCTTTTATCAACAGCAAGGTAATGATTCTTGCATAGGGTAGAGTGTGAGGCTTCTTGTTGGACCCTAACTTCTCCACTACATCCTTCATAGCCTCAAAAATCAGCCAGGTTGCATGGAATCCATGGCCCATGTGGTAGGAGTAGACAACATCCTCAATGGGGGTTCTCCTCTCTTGCTGATGTCCTGAGCAGTATATGTTCTTTCGCAGGACTTGGTCAATGAACAGCAGTTCAGGTTCTAGTTCCCTCCTTCGGATTGAGTCCCCAGTGGCTTTTAATCCTCTAGTTAGGGCCAGTGCAATTGTATCAATCGATGCCCTCAGAGGGGGGCCATATCCACAGCTAGGATTGAATGCTGCTGGGATGCCCAACACTTCAATGATCATCTTGGGGCCCACCAACATATCAAAGTCATCAATCAGCACCAGCAAGTCCATCATTGTCCCTCTTGACTTTGATGTGCGGATAAAACAGTTTCACTAGCCTGGGGTAGGCTAGTGCTGGAATTCCTCTCATCAATGGCAGCATGCCCGCTTTGCTCATAAATTGTACTGCAGGGGCAGAGAGAGGTTCTTTCTCAAAAAATGGTATATCAAAGGCTGTTTCAGGCTCCAATAGAATTGACTCCATGAGCTCAGAAGGAGTAGAGAACTTTGTGGTTGGTACCGTCGCCTCCTCAACCACTTCCTTTCCTTTTTTGGGAGACTTTGAAGTCTTGGCCTTTTTGGGGGTGGTCTCTGCAGGGTCCTTGTCCTTCCCTTTTCTCTTATGTGTAAATTTTGGAGCCATATCTAACTCTGTCCTATAGTATGAGAAATGGAGGCTGAAATCTAAGGTTTGGTTTGATTTGACGCACAAGGCACCTCAAGATTTCTGAGTAGAGGGCAATGGATGGTGGTGATGTCAGGAATAACTCTGTAGAATTGTGAAGTGAATGATGAGCTATAGGAGTGATGCTGGAGGGGGAGAGGGGAGAGCTCCAGAAGCTAGGGTTTCGCAAAGGGAAGAATGATGAAAATAATGAAGAAGGGACAAAGTGCGAGGTTAAAATACTTATTGCGAAGCTCGGCGCGCTTTGGAACATATGATCGCGGGTTTGGAAATGAACCTAGTGAAGGTGTGGATTAAATCGAGATTGCGCGACAATCTCTCAAGTTATCCTTGGAGCGCGCGACAGAGTGAGATTAATTCATGTGAATCACGCAAGCGGCTCCTAGGTTTCTTTTGGATTGCACGAAAAGCTCTGAGGTTCATTTTTTTTGAATCTCGCGACAGGAAATGCAGTATTTCTATTGAATTGTGCGAGAGTCTCCCAGTTTACCTTGTGAACCTCGCGACAGCCTGATAATCTCGCGAGAACTACTGAATAGCGCGATGTGGACCACGCGAGAGGTTGTCAGGCACACATGAAACTCGCGATAGGCATTGAATGTTTCTATGCAAACTGCGCGACATGCTCCTAGGCTTCCTGTTTAACCTCGTGATAGCTGTTGAATCTCGCGATAGTCTCCCAGACTTTCATTTTGGACCTAGCGACAGTAACGGATAAAACAGAGAGCATGTGCACTCTGTTCTGCCCCTATTCTTGTTTGCTTGTGGTTGGATCCGGGGCATGACTCTCTCCTATGGCTACCTCTAGACACATGCAAACTCAAGCATTTAATAAAAAATGACCTCCCAATGTAAGCTCTATTGAAAAACAGTAAGAATCAAACCATGCATCAAAAGCTTAAAACAGATTGGTCCAGATTCAGATAAGACCATGAACAAATCCTAAAGAATAGAAATAAGTAAGATAAATCAACCAAAAATATCATACATATGATACAGTAATGACACACCTGTGGATCAATTTGAAGAAGGATCGGCTTGAAGGTGAATGGTGTCCATGGGTTCAACAGGTTTTTCAAAATAAGGCTTAAGTCTCTGACCATTCACTTTCAAGGTTCTCCCAGACTTGGGATCCTTGATTTTCACAACACCAGATGGGGAAACATGCATGAAAATATAAGGACCTTCCCATCTAGATTTCAATTTGCTCGAAAAAAACTTAAGTTTGGAGTTAAATAACCAAACCTTATCACCAGTAATAAAACTTTTTCTCAACAGCCCTTTGTCAAAGAAAGTTTTGGACCTTTCCTTGTAGATCCTGGCATTGGCATACGCATCCATCCTTAGTTCTTTCAATTCAGACAGCTGCAGCGACCTGTGAAGACCAGCAGAAGTTAGATCTAGATTTAAATGTTTGATAACCCAATAGGCCCTGTGTTCTAACTCCACTGGGAGATGATAGGCCTTGCCATAGACCAGTTTGAATGGGGACATACCAATGGGGGTCTTATAGGCAGTCCTATAAGCCCACACTGCATCATTAAGCTTGTCAGCCCAATCCTTCCTATCAGTCCTCACAGTCTTCTCAAGGATATGCTTGATCTCCCTATTTAAAATTTCAACTTGCCCACTGATTTGTGGGTGGTAGGGAGTAGCAATCCTATGGGTGACAGAATATTTCTTGAGCAAGCTCTCGAAATTTCTATTACAGAAATGGCTCCCCCCATCACTGATAATGGCTCTAGGGGTACCAAATCTGGAGAAGATATTTTGCTTTATGAACCTGAGGACCACCTGATTATCATTAGTTCTTGTGGCAATGGCTTCTACCCATTTGGAAACATAGTCCACTGCCACTAAGATGAAATAAAAACCATTTGAAGGAGGAAATGGACCCATAAAATCAATACCCCACACATAAAAAATAGTTCTACAACAAGGATGGGCTGTAAAGGCATTGAATTTCATTTAGACAGCCCTCCTAGTTTTTGACATCTTTCACAGGTCTTACAGTGTGTATTGGCATCTCTGAAAAGAGAAGGCCAATAGAACCCACACTGCAACACTTTGTCAGCTATTTTTCTCCCACTAAAGTGACCCCCACAGGCATTTTTATGGCACATGGCCAGAATACTGGGGACACCACTTTCGGGGACACATTTTCGAATGATTTGGTCTGCACAATACTTGTACAAGCAAGGTTCTTCCCAGAAGAAGAATTTGACCTATGAGAAAAATAGGTCTTTATCCATTTTTGTCTAATGGGAAGGGATCTTGCCTATAACTAGATAATTGACAATATGTGCATACCAGGGGACTAAATAGTGGATGGCAAACAGTTGCTCATCCGGGAAGACATCATTTATAGCAAGGTCATCATCACCTTTTTCCAACATAATTCTGGACAAGTGGTCAGCCACCACATTTTCTACACCCTTCTTGTCCTTGATGTCGATGTCAAACTCCTGCAACAGGAGTATCCATCTAATCAATCTGGGCTTTGCATCCTTCTTGGATAGTAGGTACTTTAATGTTGAGTGGTCAGTGAAGATGACAGTTTTAGACCCAAGTAGGTAAGGTCTAAACTTGTCCACAACAAAAACCACTGCCAGAAGCTCTTTCTCAGTGGTTGTGTAGTTCAGCTGAGCTTCAGCAAGTGATTTGCTGAGATATGCAATGACCACAGGCAGCTTATCTTTTCTCTGGCCTAGGACAGCACCTATTGCCAAGTCAGATGCATCACACATCAACTCGAAGGGCAAGGTATAGTCAGGTGTTTGGAGTACAGGAGCAGAGGTGAGGCAGATTTTTAACTTTTCAAATGCCTCAAGACATTCAGCAGAAAAATCAAAGGGCACATCCTGACAGAGCAGGTGGCAAATTGGTTTAGCAGTTTTGCTAGAGTCTTTGATAAACCTCCTGTAGAATCCAGCATGCCCAAGGAAGGATCTGATTTGCTTGACTGTTCTTGGAGGGGGAAAATTTGTAATGAGGTCAACTTTGGCCTTGTCTATCTCAATTCCATCTTTAGAGACCAAATGGCCCAACACAATTCCTTGTGTTACCATGAAGTGGCTCTTTTCCCAACTTAAGATCAAATTGGTCTCTTCACATCTTTGTAAGACTTGATGGAGGTGTTGTAGACATTGGTCAAAGCTATCCCCATAAATCAAGAAATCATCCATAAAAACTTCCAAGAATTTATCAATCATATTAGAAAAGATGGCATACATACACCTCTGAAAGGTGGTTGGGGCATTACACAGTTCAAAAGGCATCCTTCTGTAAGCAAAGATGCCAAAAGGACAAGTAAAAATAATTTTCTCTTAATCCAAAGGGTGCACAGGGATCTGGTTGTACCCTAAGTACCCATCAAGAAAACAGTAAAAAGCTTTCCCAGTCAACTTATCTAAAATTTGATCAATAAATGGGAGAGAGAAGTGGTCTTTTCTGGTCTTGGAGTTGAGTTTTCGATAATCGATGCAAACTCTCTAGCCAGTGGTCTCCCTGGCTAGTCTCAACTCTCCAGAGTCGGTTGTGCTCACTATGATGCCAGACTTCTTGGGTACCACCTGGATTGGTGCCACCCATTCAGAATCAGAGATGGGGTAAATTACCCTAGCATCTAGCAACTTAATGATTTCTTTCATAACCACTTCTTGCATGTGAGGATTTAATTTCCTCTGTATTTCCCTGGAGGGTGTTGAGCCCTCCTCTAAATGAATCCTATGCATACAGATTGATACATCAATCCATCCCAGATCAGCAATGGCCTAGCCAATTGCTTTCTTGTGCTTCCTTAGGACTGTTAGGAATTTCTCCTCTTGCTCACTGGTTAGAGAAGAGGAGATGATTACAGGAAGTTTCTCTTCTCTCTCGAGGAAGGCATATTTCAATGTCTCTGGCAGCTTCTTGGGCTCTAGATCAGGGACTTGTTGGATGGATGGCAGGATTGGTGTAGTGTTGGTTGGAGGAAGGGGCAGCAATGTAGGTTTCCAATTGGAATGCTGCACTAAGCCCACAGAAGACCTCACTAGGGGTATGTCTTCTGGCATTAAAGCTAGGCTTCTTTCCTCCACCATGTTCCAAACTTCAGTTAAATCAGTGATAATGTTACTCCACTCCAACAGAGTGGGTAGTTCTTCTTCAACAATTTCTTCTAGTACATTCATTGTAAAGCATTCCTCATTGTCCAGCTAAGGGTACTTTGCACTGTTGTACACATTAAGCTCAACTTTCATATGTCCGAAAGTGACCTCCATGATCCCAGACCTGTATTGAATACATGCATTGGAAGTGGCTAAAAATGGTCTGCCCAGAATGACAGGTATCGAGGATGTACTCTTGTTACAACTCATGTCCAAAATAAGGAAGTCTGCAAGGTAGAAGAACTTGTCTACCCCCACTAGGACATCCTCAACCACTCCTATGGGTTTCCTTTCAGACCTATCAGCCATCAATAGAACAATGGGGGTGGGCTTCAGCTCCCCCAAACCTAACTGCTGATATACAATGTATGGCAGCAGGTTAACACTGGCTCCAAGGTCCAAAAGGGCCCTTCCAATCATGTGGTCACCAATAATACAGGGAATAGTGGGTATCCCTGGGTCTTGCAACTTCTCAGGTATTGTCATGGTTAATACAGAATTAACTGTATCAGTTGCAAAGACCTTTTTGGACAAATGGCCTCTGGCCTTCCTTTTCTGAGTACAAAGGTCTTTCAGAAACTTTACATAGGCTGGGACCTATCGGATTGCATCAAGCAGGGCCACTCAAAGCTTGAGGAAATGGCAGCTGAGGTACTGCTGGTTCCTCAGCTGCAAGCCTATGGCTGAACTTTTATTTTTTTCTTTTTTCTATTTTTATCTCATGCTGAGGCTCAACTACAACCTCTTTATTTTTTTCTTGTTGAAGGGTAGCAGGCAGTTCTTGACTCTATGCTCTAACAAAGTCTTTATCACTTCCACTTGACATTTCCTTGAGAAGGACCTCTCCTTGTTCTTTTCCCACCTGGTTGTCTACCAGCTTGCCAGACCTTAAGGCTGTGATGGCATTGGCCCCCTCAAAATTTAAGGAGCCTTCTCCGATGGAATATTGGCCCTTTGGGTTGGCTACTGGTTGGCTTGGCAACCTGCCCTCCTCTCTTTTAGCCAGAGCATTGGCTATTTGGCCAAGCTGCTCTTCTATTTTCTTAATGCTTTGACTGGGCGAAGTCACAGTCTGATTCAAGGGTCCAAGGCTTTACAATTGGGCCAAAACCTGGTCCTCGAAAGAAACACTTCGAGGCTGAGGTGGAGAACTACCAATTGATTTTGTTGCTGGGGTTGCTGTTGCTGCTGGAAATTCGACCTTTGGGCATAACCCTGGTTAAACTGCTGCTGCAGCCTTTGCGGTAAGGCCAACATCTATTATGGCTGAACATAATTGTCTTGCCTCTACCTCAAATTTGGGTGGTCTCTCCATTGGTAACTAGCATTCTGGTGCTAGTATCCATATGGTTGTTTATTGTAGCCACCAGATTATTACTGTCAAAAAGATTAGGCAGCAGTAGCCTGTTCCATTACAAATTCAGGTATTGCCCTGCAGATGGGCACTCTTCCACTGTGTGCTGTGAAGATTGGCATATCAGACATGCTTCCATCACTTGTGCAGTCATTCTGGGCTGCACCACAGTCAAAAGTTTATCAAATCTTTCAGTAAGATTGGCCATCTGCATTCTCAGATCATCATTTCCTCTAACTTCATACATCTTTCTTTTAGAAGTTTCAGCCACCCCAGCTTAGGAGAAGGCTCTTGAACAGTTCTGGATGAGGACATCTTCTGAAAAGTATTTTCACTTATGACTTTGAACAAGTCTCATGCCTCATCAGCTATTTTATGCATGTATGTTCCACCACAAGAGGCATCTACCATGTCTCTGCTCTTCTCATCTATCTCATTGTAGAAGCTCTGGACAAGCTGCCAGTCAGGGATCTTGTGGTGGGGACATTGTTTGAGCATCTCCTTAAATCTATCCCAGCATTAGTTAAAATCTTTAGTTGAGGACTGGGCAAAAGAAAGTATGCCCTTCCTCAATGGGCTGGTTTTGGTCTCTGAGAAAATTTCAGACAGAAATCTTGTCTGGAGGTCTTTCCAAGTAGTGATACTGTTGTTTGGGAGAGTAGACAACCAGGTGTTGGCCCTGTCCTTTAGGGAGAAAGGAAAGAACCTTAGCCTAGTGGCTTCTGGTCCCAAACCAGCAATGGAAAATGTCGTGCACAGGGCCAAGAACTGGTCAATGTGCTTGTAAGGGTCTTCCTTGCTAAGCCCATGGAAAGAGGGAAGCATTTGGATGATGGAAGTTTTGATTTTGTAATTACCTTGAACATCTGGGAATTGAATGCTGAATGGAGAATTGTAATCATCCGGAGCATTCAATTCCTTCAATGTTCTAGGTTGCTCTTCACCCATAATTGTTGTCTCTATTTCAATAGGTGGCTCGACTGTGGTGTGTCTGTGCCTTCTCGGTCTTCTACCCCTTTCAATCTCAGAGTTAGCAGGCTCTAAAGTAGGACTGAGGGATCTCCTTCCTAACATGCACACACACCAACAGCAAGGGAAACTATTCGCGAGCACATTGCACTAAAAAAAATTACAACTATCCTAATCAACTGCTTATGGAATCTTCAAAGGAGAAATAAACTGAGGTTTTGAAGGTTAGAGAAGTGAAAACAGAGGTAGCTAGATTCTCAATGCAGTTCCAGTCTCCTTCTATGCTACGGTCCAGATCTGCAAGAAAAATTCCAAATGTGAGTCAACAGTATCAATTATTCACAAGTACAGCTACTAAAAAATAAAGAATTAAAAATCTAGAGTCTACTAAAAGATCAAAATCCCCGACAACGGCGCCAAAAAACTTGTTGTTGCAGATTTTAAGTGCTTGCAACTGACTTTATAGGAGACAGTGATAAGAATGGGGTAAATGAAAAATGAGTGAAAGGTAGAGTGATGATTATGGAGCAGCAAGCCTAAAATATGCACAGTCCTGCAAGATACAGGGCCTGTTGTAGCAAGTTTTGATAAGTAAGAGTTTGTCCCACAGGGAAGTTGATCTCAAGCTCCAAGGGAGCTATCCTTAGTAGGCTCTCTAGATCTGGCTACAGATCTAGCCATCCTAAGTGGAAGGGGATTTAGGGTCACTATATCCTAAATTCTAAGGTATCCTAATGTCTAGATTACAGAAAGGGTCGAGAAGAATGATGGAATGTGAGAAAAGAAATATAAAAAGGGTGAGAAGTATGCTATTAGGTTCAGATCTGATGGGTTTTATGACTCAGATTCAGATCTGCTGCTATAGAAGTCCTGTCCAATGGCTAAATTATCGCCACTGAGGAGAAAGAATCCAACTCATCTCTGTACCATGATCCAATCCCTTTATGGCTATAACCTGTCCACTTAAATGATCACAAACTATCCAATTGGGGAATCACAGTCCAGAGATGGGTTAGAACATGTTTATCACTGTAGGCACTACTTCATCTAGGCTACAAAAGCTCAGGAATCCATAGGGAACCTCAACCTCTAAAGTTTTATGTGTGGGGCTAGGCCTGTATGGGAGCATGTTAGCCTAGACACATAGAACCAACAAGAGTTTGAGTACAACCTTAGGCCCAGCTGTCCACTGCTTTAGAAAGACTGCAGTGATCCAGTCACAAGCCTACACTCTCTATAACCAAACCAGGTCTGCCATCTGATGGCGGGTCTATACAAATACAGGGGAGTCTGTCTCTGTACAATCTCTCACAGGGCTATAAGCACAAGTGTAGAGAAGAAGAATCTGTCTTGGATCTGTGGATTAGCCTCACCCTACGGCTATAACCTGTCCACTTAAATGGTCACAGATTATCCCAGAGGCTATCCTCCTCACAGAGGTCCAAAACAGAACAAGAAACATTGTTGTCACCACCATATTCACAAGGCTACAAAAGCTCATTCCTCCCATGGGGATTTCAGATCTAGTGGATCCTGTGGTGGGGCTAGGCTTGTATAGGAGCATGTTAGCCCAGACACACAGGTCACTTGGATCTGAATAGATCTTTAAAAACAGTCCTCCATTGCTTATAATACAACCTTGCAATGGAGGATCTCAAGGCAGCAGCCTTGTACAGAACAACTCAATCTCAAACTTCAATCCCATAAATGTAAAACACCCAATCATGAAATTCTATTAAATCTAAACCAAATAAGCATACAAAGGCATAGCCAGCAAGTGCTGGGCTAAGGAGAGAAGAAAAAGTAAAAAGAAATCTACCTAAACCTTACTAGAGATCTACAGCTACTGCAAGAAGAAGATAGACAAAATTCTATTCTAAGAGGGGTCTCCTAAACCTAAGCCAGGCTTAGGTTTATATAGCAGTCAGTTTGGCGGCGCATTAGGGTTAGGAAGGGCCCTAACTTTAATGATGCCACGTGGCCTAATACTGTTCCTTGGATGCCTCGGGGCGCATGCACAGAAATTGGAGCATTGGAGTGCGTGCCCTAATTGCTGAAAGTTCCCAGAATGTCCTCTGCAGAAGTGAGGGAGAGTTAGAGTCCAGAGCCTCGCCAGATAGCACTGGTTTCCAAGACTGTCACGTGGTAGCACGGTCTTCGCGAGATTGGATTAACTTGAAACTCCAGCTGTCGCGGGGTTGTCTTAGTTTACAGCTTAAGCAGTCGCGCGATAGAGCATTGAATCCTTGCTGGATTGCTCTGGTCTTCGCGAGATTGCACTTTCCTTCTGAATGGCGCAGGAATTGCGCGAGCAGTTTGTTTCTCAGTGGATCTTTGCGAGGATCCTCGCGAGGGCGTGATGTGCATTAGTCTTTAAACTGTGCGAGAAGTTTTTCTGAAGTTTTGGATCTCGCGACCACTGCGCGACAGTTGCACGCAGAAATACCTGGAGCTCTCTCTCTCCTCAGCTGATATGAGTGAACTGCGCCAGGTTTTGAGTGCTGCTTTCTTGAGCTGTGCGAGTCATGATTCTGAAGCCCTTCTGTCACTAAACTGTGTGAGAACAGCGTGAGCAATTGATATGAAGTCTTAGAAAACTCGCAAGGACTGCGCGAGGCTTACTTTCTGAATCCTTTGAACCTTGCGGCAATTGTGCGAGGCTCATTTCTTGCTCTGTTGCTGCTGTGCTTTGCCTTCATGTAGTCAAGTTCTTGTCTGGATCCAGCTTCCATTCTTCTGAGAGACTTCTGGGGCAAAAGTGGGCTCCTTAGCAAGATTAAGGCCTTATTGCAGCTGCTGTTTATTACCTATAGAAATGACTTAATAAACATTTATTACATGGCTGAGGGTCTAACAGAGGCTAAGTTAAGGGTGAAAAGTGGTACTTTTCATGTCTTAACACTCACCCATACCAACCCCGCTGTAAGGCATGCACCAGCATATTAGAATGTTTTGCTAGTTGGGTCCGACATTCCGCAATGATAGAATCGAATGATCCCAACCTCATAACAACGGAAGTAAGTAATGACCTACCAACTCGACTGCCGACATAAGAAGAAGAAAATTCTTATGGCCATTTGGTCGACCTAGGGGGAAACACCCACATCGCCCTCGTTGAGTTTGAAGAGGAACTTGACCTAGACACTCCTCCATCCCCAGACACGCCACAACTCTAAATATTTTGGAAATCCCTCGAGAAATAATGGCAACCCCCTTCGAGTGATGACAAGGACTACTGTATAGACCTCCCTGCACTCGAGTTAGCAGAGCAGGTTAACCTAGGACTTCAAGCACTGTCAGATCAAGAAGACGAGTTTAATACATGCCTTGACTCCAACCCAGAAGGATGGGAGTGCCCTTAGGGATCTCCCTGCATTTCTCACCATTATTAACCTCGCTGTTAAACATGCATACTCATCCTGACATACTATGAAGTTCAAGAAAAAGAGCTCACTACCCCTGAGGATCCTTTAGGAGATCACCCTCAACAGGAAGAGCAATTGTATTATAACTCAGAGGACAATAGCTCGACTGA
Source organism: Chloranthus sessilifolius (assembly GCA_021018995.1). Classification (NCBI taxonomy): domain Eukaryota; kingdom Viridiplantae; phylum Streptophyta; class Magnoliopsida; order Chloranthales; family Chloranthaceae; genus Chloranthus; species Chloranthus sessilifolius. The sequence goes on along the minus strand of CM037597.1, from coordinate 77,541,340 downwards.
TTACGATCTCGAGAGCTTCTTCCAAGATGAGGCAATCAATGTGATAGAGGAAATCTGAACATTAGTGTCGATGTCGCCCGCGTCACTTATTCAAAAGGTCTCATTAGATGAGGACTTAAAAAAAATGTCAAATTCAGAATAAGTCCATATTTCCCAAAAATCGCCCGAACAGCTCCAGCAGTCGTCTCGCTCCCTCAATTAGAGGAAGCAACTCTCCCAATGCCTCTTGAGGCGACCGACCTTGTACCATATCTACTATCAAAAATCAAAAAATAGAAAAAGAAGAAAATCCTAAAAATTTAAAAATATAAAATAGAAAAAAATGATAAAACCCCAGAAAAGAAAGGGAGCCCTTCGTCCCTAATCAAGTTTGTGACCAACAAGGAGAATTTTCTCTTAAGACTACTATCTCATCTCCTGTACGAGGACGTAAGGCATCCAAGCTAAACAACAAACCAGTGATCATATCAGACGAGATACTTTGTGACTTTGAGAAAAGGAGCAATAGCCTTGACCTTCACCTCATCAAAGATCTCTCAGTCATAAATTATGCCGATGAAGGGCTACCTTTCGTAAAACTAAATCCTTAGTGTAGTAATTTTGCGGTATATGAGCTTACCGAAGATGAAGAAGAATCACTGATCTCCGAGAGGTGCAGGACTTCCAACGGGTCATCAAGTGTTTCAACAAGCAAACCCAAGCTGTTGCAGAACCTACAGAAGAAATCAACTTTGGCACTGAAGAGAAACTCAAGAAACTACTAATTAGCGCAACGCTCAACTCCAAGGAATGACAGTGAATCATTTAAGTCCCATAAGAACACCTCGACTCTTTTACATGGTCCTATGAAGATATTCCTAGTTTAGACCCAAGTTTAGTAGAACATCGCCTTGTCTTCAAACCCAATGCAAAGCCTATTAAGCAGAAACTCCGAAGGATGCACCCACAAACCACCCTTCAAGTTAAAGAGGAAGTTGATATGTTACACAAAGCCAAGTTCATTCGAGTCGTCCTCTACCCCAAATGGGTCGCCAACATAGTACCTATCACTAAGAAAGAAGGCAGAGTACAGGTTTGCATTAACTTTCGAAACCTCAACCAAGCATGACTAAAAGACGACTTTCCACTTCCGCACATTGATGCTCTAGTCGACAATACCGCTGAACATGAGATGTTATCCTTTATGGATGGTTTCTCTGCGGATAATCAGATCAAATTAGTAGAGTTCGACCAAAAGAAGACTTCTTTCACCACACCATAGGAAACTTACTGCGACGTCGTCATACCTTTTGGGCTCAAGAACGCGGGAGCCGCGTATCAATGCGCTATGATGGCTATTTTTTATGATATTATATATAAATGTATAAAAGTCTATATTGATGGCATATTAGTGAAGTCCCAAACGCGGCAGGACATATTGAAGCACTCCGATTAGTTCTATAAAGAGCTAAGAAATATCAGCTAAAAATAAACCAAAGAAATATGTCTTCGGAGTCACTCTCGGAAAATTACTCGGTTTCATAGTCAACAAGCAAGGAATCAAAGTGGACCCTATAAAAGTTACAAACATCTTAGAGATGCCACCTCCCAGTAATATCAAAGAATTACGAGGCCTAATATGAATATTACAATTCATCAGGAGATTTATCTCTCAGCATTCAAACAGATGTGATCCTTTCTACAGACTACTTAAAGGAGGAACTGAGTACAAATGGGATGATCAGTGTCAGCAAGCCTTCAATAATACCAAAAGTGCCTCCTTAACCCTCCAATACTATTACCACCAGTTCCAGGAAGACCCCTAATCCTATACCTCTCAGCGAACGATAAAGCAATGGGAGTAATTTTAGGACAATATGAGGAAGACGGTAAGAGAGAGAAGGTTATCTACTACCTCAGTAGGATGATGGTCGAGTACGAACGAAAATATAATCCAATGGAGAAGACTTGCCTCACATTGGTGTGGGCCTCAACTAAATTACGGTACTACTACAGAGCACATAAGATACTAGTACTAGCCCGAATGGACCCTCTGAAGTACGTATTCGAAAAGCCTACAACATAAGGAAAGATCGCTCGTTTGCATATGCTATTGCAAGAATTCGATATCACTTACGTCATGCAAAAGTCGATCAAAGGACAAGCAATCACCGATTACCTCGCAAATCTCCCACTCCCAAGCAATGAGCCCATACACGCAGATTTTTCCAATAAAGACTTACTCACAATTCATAACGAAGAGACCGATAGGACGTCATGGATCCTTTACTTTGACAGTACTCTAAATCATAAAGGAAAAGGCATCAGGATAGTCCTCCTAAACCTGGAAGGATTTGTCATACCTAAGGCTTTTCAATTAGATTTCCCTATCACTAATAATGTCACAGAATACGAAGCTTTCATAGCTGGACTGTGAGCAACACTACAATTAGGCGTTAAATAATTGAAAATCATTGGTGATTCCAAGATAGTAATCTTGCAAGTTATAGGAGAATGGAAAGCCAAGGAAAGAAGACTAATGGCATATTTAGAAACTGCTCAATATTTGGTAAAGAAATTTAAAAGAATCTCTTTCACGCACATCCCTACATTAGAAAACAAGCTCGCAGACTCCCTTGTCACGTTAGTCTCGGCTATTCAAATAACCATCGGACAAAGTACCAAGACCTTCTTCATCGAAAAGCTGATAGTACCCGCCCATGAGATAGCATGGACTGTTAAGAGAGAACTACCAATCCTCCCCACGAGTACAGGACCAAAGGAAGCAATCACTCCAGTAAAGCACGTCAAGTCAAAAACCGAAATCGCTATGTTTAGATTTGAAAAATCACCAACTGATGACAGACAGCCATGGTATTTCGACATCTTGAACTTTTTGAAGTATCAACATGTCCCTCTATATGCCACAAAGATTGAACGGAAGACTATAAGAAATCGATGCACCCGATTCTGCATACTCGGCGAAATACTATACAAAAAAGCCTTCACCAAAGGAGTACTGCTATAATGCATCATGACCACTGAAGGGCAATACATTATCTGAGAAGCGCACGTCAGTGCCTGTGGCACCCACATTAGTAGACAGAGACTCGCCAATCAAATCACACGACAATACTACTTCTGGCCGACAATGATAAGAGATTGCCACCTCTACATCCAATTCTACAAGTAATGCTAAGAACACGCCAACAATGATAAGAGATTGCCACCTCTACGTTCAATTCTACAAGCAATGCTAAGAACACGCCGCACTTATCAAAGCTCCATCAATTTCATTGAATACTATGACCTCGTCGTGGCTGTTTTTGGTGTGAGCCTTCGATGTCATCAGACCTTTCACAAACACAGTCGGGAACACTCACAAGCATGTATTTATACTTACGCCAACTGAATACTACACCAAATGGGCAGAAGCTGAATCTTATGTCAGAATCACCGCTTCAACACTCATAAAGTTTATCATTCGGAATATCATCACTAGGTTTAGAGTACCCAGAATGTTCGTTACCGACAACGATCCACAGTTTATCACAGAGAAGATGAAGAAATTATAAAAGAAGTTCGACATCGATCTATGCCACTCATCACCGTTCTACCCTCAAGGAAATGGACAAGTGAAAGCTAAAAATAAAACGCTGAATCAAATTCTAAAGCACACGGTAGAAATAAGTAATAGAGCCGACTGGCCTGAACGACTACCAGAAGCACTCTAGGCATATAAGACCTCTATTCGTACGACCACTGGCCAAACTCCCTACCTCCTTACCTACAGGATGGAGGGAGTCCTACCATACGAGATACAAGTACCATTCTTATAGATTCAACTCAATAATGAGCTATCGTTAGATGAGAGGAGAATTGCCCTACTCACGCAGCTAAAGTAACTTGATGAAACATGTCTAAGGGCAGCCTATCACGCTCAGGTATATCTGAGGAGAGTGGCTAGGGCTTACGATAAGAAAGTCCTCGAACAAACCTTTCATATTGAAGAATTAGTTTTGAAGAAATCATGCCTTCCAACCACGCTCATCCAAAAAGAAAATTGAAACCGAACTAGGAAGGCCCTTATGTTATAACAGCTGCATAGCCTGGAAATTCTTACAAACTGGCGAACCAGGACGGGGAAGAACTCCCTGGCCCTTAGAATGACATATACCTTAGAAAATACTATCCTTAGCCCTGTGATCATCACATCCCATGGTTAAATACTTATACTTATCGCTCCCATAGTCATCACAACACATTCATTGGTCGTACGTCATCAATTCCCAGAATATCCTTAAGACCTCCAATTTATCGCCCACTTTCTTACTCGGGCAATCTGATTGAAGGACTAGTGACCTATCTAACCTCTTTCAAAAGCATAAGTAAAACTCGATCCTCATTTCCCCTTTCCCCGCCATTGGAGGAGACGTTAGAGCAAAAAAAAAAAAAAGATGCGAGGTTCAATCAAAACTCATTATTCTTGCGCTAGCAGGATGCTTTCAAAAATACATATATCAAAAATTTTGAGTGAGAGCATTACAACGAAGGAATAAGTCCATGAGTTCAGGGAAGCATAAGCAGGCCGTGAGTACATCTCTGGTAACTTTACTAGAAGTGTATAAGAAAGTTGCGAGGGCATTCCTGATGTCCCCATACTACTAGATATCATCGCAAGGTGGCAGGAGGAGGACAAACTCCTACTAACCATAGAATTTGAGATCTTGATGGTACCGAAATATGACGAAAAGCTCAATCATGGCACCCCATATCCCTCTGAGGAAAGGATTGTTACTCACTCCTGTTGGAAAGCATTAGATATAAACTATTTCCCACATCATTGAACCTTACTCCCCTCTTCTACTTTTTTTGGATGATAAATCAAAAGCCTTACAGGATACTCCTAGAAATGAAACCAAAAACTGATGAATGATGACTGATGCAATCACTTACTATAACTACCATACTTCTCCCTAATAACTACGAGATAGAATGATCACCACCCTAAGATAGACCCCCGGCATACAACTAACCTAATCAAAGATACCTCCCTTAGTTTGATGACAGTACCGATTAACCTTTCTTCAAAACTAACTCACTCAAATACCTATGACTGCTTAATGACCCAAAGTGCTCATCTAAAGCCCAAAAAAGCTCCATTGCATCTAAACACTGGGGCATTTTTTTGGAGAATCACCTTAGAAATGCCGACTCATCCATGAAAAAGATAAGGAATAACGAAGTTCCCATTCGGAGAATACTACCGAAGATACTATACTGCCAATCCTACCACGCTCCTACACTGGGGCATTTTTTTAATTATTTATTATTTTTATTTATCTTAGCTATTTGCTTTCTCTATTGTATTATTTCTATTTCAAAAAAGAAAAAATAATAAAATAAAATTAAATTAAATAAAAAGAGATCACATATCCATCTTTTACTACCAGGCCTCGGTCTAAGACACTCACCCCCTTGACAACTAGCAAGGGGGAGAACAAAAATTACTGATAGCGTTACCTTTACCTGTGTAGGTACAATGCAACCTTCAATCATCACTGAGCCAGCTCAGAAAGCATCCAAGTCCCAATGATGGTCGACAGCGCTAAAGAACTAAAAAGCAAAAGATAAATGCAAGAGGTAATCAAAAGGAAAGGAGCCAATCAGGTACACCTAAACCAAAAATTTTCCATATATATATATATATATATATATATATATATATATATATATATATATATATATATATATATCAAAAATTGCTTCTTTGTATACCTGTCATCGGGGCATCCCCCCTCTATGTACAACACACACACAATGAAGAAGAAAAATACACACACGCACACCCCTACACCCTACACTGCCGCTAGGATGGCCGAGCACCATTGTCCCCAGTATCATCAGCTCGGAGGTTCGTAGATTGGTTCTCCGAAAATACAATCCCGGCACCCAGAGTCCTAGGAACCTCTAGACGACGCGGTCCCACTACAAAGTCCCCCTCACTCATCTGGCTGACAGATCTCCTTGACCGAGAATGAGGAGGATACCCCCCAAGAATCTCACGAATGACAGAATCCTCACAAGCATCACCCTAACACGATCATGTGATGTGTGACAAGACTGCCTAGTCGAGGAACCCGTAGCCCTCAACTCTGATCCATCAAGCTGACTAGCCAACGTACACACCCCTACTCACTCCTCCTCGTTAGACGATACTGTAGCTGATCTTGGGACACCTGCATCTCTGCCTACATTATCCGACACGCCACCTCCAATGCCTCAGCTTGAGTCTTCTGTGCAACAATCATCTCGATGAATAGGTCATCATGACTTTGCGTCCCCCCAAGGATCTGTCTTGCCTAGGGAGTGGCGCATGCTTGCACTGCCTCTAGACGCGCCTCCTCAAGTTGACGAACCTGCGTAACCACACCAAGTCAAAGAAAACTAATATATATATGAACAAAAAAAAAGAGAAACTTGGAAAAAGAAAGAGTCATATCAGATCCAGCCTCTCCTCCATAAGTCACTCAACAGTCGTAGCAGTCACTAGATCAGCAGGAAGCACCACGGATTAAAATTTTGTCCGATATCGATACGTATCGGACGATACATATCGGTATCAAAGGTGGACAATACGGATGATACGTATCTGTATCGTTCTTTTATATAGGGTTTATTGGATGATATAATCAATGTATCATTCGGTACTGTCCGATACCGATATGTATCGTCCGATACGTATCAATTTTGGGCTCGAACGATACGTATCAGTATACCGGCATTTTGATCCATGAGAGGCACAGAGGGAATAGTAAACATAGGCGGCTGCAATGAGAACAAACAAATATATCAGACAATACTATAATGACAAATAAACTATAAATACAATAAGTAGAGTATACCTGAGAAGGAATAGGAGCAGACCCCTGAGGGGGAGCCTCAGGAGCAGAGTAGAGAATAGCCTGCACAACACCAAACAAGCCAACACAAAATATGTCAGAACGAATAAGACGAAATAACCTCAACTGAAGTACACCAAACCAGAAAATATACGTGACTCTCGGGACGTGGAGAGGCAGCAGTCGCCTCTCTCGTCTGAAGATCCTCGGCAACCTGACGTTGAAATACCACGTAATGTTAGTAAACTGTCAAGAAAATGAAACAATAACACCCGAAAAACTAATACAATTATACAAATGAATCAAAAGATTGAATGGAACTTACCCAGTGCTCTAGCTTGGCCCGAAGTTGAGCCATCGCTGGATCCTCCCGACTGGAGGAAGCAACTGAAGATGGATCAAACGTCGGAATGAAACCTCCAGCAATAAGCTTGGCTCTCTATGAATAAAGATAAACACATCAGTTGGCAAGCTCACAATGCTGACAATTAACACTTACCAATCAATCAATCTCATATCGCAAACTGGGCTCCACCTCTCGGCTGGCCTGCTGTTGACTGCATAGCAACTCGGTCATCGCCACGTGACTGGCGACCTCGGCCTCCCTCTCGGACTGTCCAAAATAAAATAAGACAGTGCAACTATGTCAGAACGACTGGAAGACCAAGTTCACATAATACATAAACAATTAGACCAATAAGTTAACTCACCAGGAGCGTCGAGTCTCCGCTAGCCGAACCCCCAACTCATCCTCTGCTCCACTAGCCTGAGAAACCGAGAGGGCTAAGGAGTGCAGCATCTCCTCATCCGAACGAGGAGCACACCCCATCTGCTCCATCACCCTATGGAGGGCATCTAACGCCCCCCACACACTCGCGGTGAGATGGCCCTGCTCCAACGTGTCCACTCTCCCTCAATGTAGATGCCGACTCCAGGCCCGCCAATCGTGAAAGAACCACTCCCATGGAAGGGACGTGTGAAGAGGCGCCCACCACCCAATGCACTAAACCATCTCCTTTACTCTCGAACATCCGCCTCATCATGCACTCCCGTCACCCTAGTCCCCCCAGCTCTGAAATCGGCCATCTGAAGCACCATCTGCTCCGCAAAGTTCCGGCCAGGGGGGTCGGTCATCCTCTTCGCCACTCTGTGGTGAATCTTTGGAGGGACTCCCTCAGCGAGCCCGAGCTGTCGCACCGCCCGAGATAGGCGGATCCTCTCCACCTTCTCAAAACAATGGACCCATATGTTCAGGTTGAAGAAGGGCTGGCCAGACTGAATCACTGGCGCACCTGCATCCTCCTCGACCGCATAGGGCCTCCAAATCACCTACAACCAAACAAGCAAGCCAACCCATCAATGAATCCTTAGAGCCTGAAAACTTGAAACAAAACAAAATGAAATGAACATATAATAGTATATACCTGCCCCGCATGCATGTCCTCAAAAATACCCCGTGCAGTCTGAAGATCGGAAGACCAATGGCGGCCCCGCATTGCTACCCTCCGCACATGCATCCGCAGAAACGTGAACGCCTCCTCCAACGGAACCCCTGGACGAAGAAAAGCAAAATCATCATACGCCCAAAACTATAAAAAAAAAAACAACAAAAGAAATGTTGAATAGCCGCTACGATAGAAAAAACAATAGAGACACCATGACACCAATTAACTAAAACTCACCTGGAGGAAGGGAAGGAAACCTCCGATCATCGCGATACCCCATCCCCGACGATAAAATTTCTCATAGAGATGTGCCAATGAGTACTGCACCGAGGAAGTGCTTCAAGAATGCTCGACACACTCTATCCGCAGAGACCGATAGGACGTCAACGGGTACCACCACGCAACGCGTCTCATAAGACGCCCTCGCCTCTGAATGACGTCTCGGAGGGATGAAACTACTCTCAAACTTATCAAAGAACCAAGTGATTCAAACTACACCTGGCCCCGATCCACTCAACCTATATGGTACACCCAAAACTTCCTCTCACACCGCCAAATACTCTCCTGCCATCTACCCCGTGATCGGCTCACCCTCAAAATGAAGACCGGTAATATGGACCCAGTCCTCTGGAGTCGGCAACATCATGCCAACTAGAAAGAGAAGCGCCTGATGCACCTCCCTCCACCTCTCCAGAATCACCGCAATCAGGCCACAATCGACTTGAAAGGGCTCCAGTTCTAGGATCGACTCGAAACCGAAAGACACCAGCCACGCTCGATGAAACTCCGGTAAGGCACGATACGAAGTACAAAACTCAATCCATGCCAAGTTGATAGCTAGCTATAGGGGCTCCTATCGAATAGAACAATGAGCAATAAAAAATAATGACAATAAGACTAACACACAGACCTATGACAAGAGACAGACAGATCTACCAAGAAGCCAATGAAATATACTAAAACACACAATGACAATTCAAGTACACAAAACATGATAAGAACAACAAAGTAGAAACATGACCTACCTCTAGACGCAGTCATGATGCATGAGTGAGCACACAATCCATAATCAATGCAGGTTCGACATAAATTAAAAAGGGTTTCCAGATCCTAATAAGTCTATGTCATAACCTGAATGCCTAGAAAATTGAAGAAATTCTTGCTCACGAGTACCTACTCGGCCTCGAGCAAAGAAATCCTCCAGCGGGAAGTGTTTGCGATCTCGACGCTCCTCACCCCGGTGATCCTTAGCTCTCTCCTCCTCAACCCTCTCACCCTCATCCTTGGCTACACCCTGCTCAATCTCAAGTACCACCTCCCTGACCACCACCTAATCACCCTCTGGTACCTCCTCTCTAGCCACCTCCCCGACAACGGCATCGGTCTAAGCCTCAGAGGTCTCACCTATCTCCCCCATCATAATCCTCTTCAACTCATAAATAGAGAGATCGTGCCTACCAATACCCTCACCCTCCATCCTAGAAGAAAAAGCTCAAAAAATTGAAGAGAATGAAAGAAACGGTGCCTAAATCGGATGACCGGATCGTGAGATATCACGAAAACATGAAAACTAGAGCGCAAAGAAACAATGAAACAAAGAATCAAAGACCAAAACGGATAACATGGAAGAAATGAAAAGTTTTTTAGCTATTTATAACACACGGCTAAATCGCGCGTGTAAACTCACGCGCTCAACCCAATCATACACCATGGTTCCCACGCTTAATTCGGATCAAACGACCAGTCTTGAGCGAGTAAACTAATCATCGCCCGCTCAAACTATCCCGACCACCGTGCGAATGCCAACAGTTAACCCCACAGTGACCGGCCACCGCCCAAATCTTGCGCCTCATACCATGTGTTTAACTCGGCTAAACGACCTGACACTGGCACTTAATGACCTTTCGACCCTCTGAAACGTGCACTCCCATTCCGGCGAGCAATTTCTTTATGCACCCGGAGTGAAGCGCGCAATTCTCCAGAAACACAAAACAAAGATGCCCCAGAACAGCAAGTTCACAGGCCTAAATTAGGAGACTTCCGACACTAATTACCGACCTAAACTCTGCCTTGGTTAAGACCAATCCAAAAACACTCTTGGCTTAAAAAAAATACACCCAAAACTAAACTAAAAAAAAATGCCCCCCAACATCATTTATACAGTTCAACTAAGACCGAACAAAACTAAAAAAAAAATGATGAAAAAAATTCCCCCCATCACTTACACACTTGATCTTAAACTAAACTAAACTAAACTAAACTAAAAATGCACCCAACATACCCCGTATTCGAAATAAAATAAACCCAATCGAACCAAACTCGAAGAAATATTAAATAAGAAAAACATCACACCCAAAACAACTTAAATAAGCTACAAAATAAACCAAACAAAGTTTACTACATAACCACAAGAGGAATTTAAAATTGTAATTACTTCATAAATGAATAAATTATTACAAAGCACACCGAGGGCATACCCTCTGAATATATAAATTAAAATAAGAAATTTAAAATCCGCATGTTCAGGCAATGCTCGAATCCGGATTTATTCGAGAAACCACTTCAAGTTGGAGTGATAGCACCAACCTTAGTATCACCCCGTATTTCCAATCCCGTCCATTCCCAATAATCCTTAGTAATTACAACTCTTCGGGTTCAATACTCGAGATACAAAACAAAAAGGAAGAAAAGACATCAACAAAGAATGCCCAAAAATCACAAATAAAAAAAAAAATGCCCCAAAACTCCTAAAATCTTAAGCTTGAAACAAAAACAAGAACCAAAGCCTTTGGCTCACACTTATAGGCTATACCTCCTAAACCATAGAGTGACAAGTGTCACACCTTTAAACCCTTCCAATCTAATTAAATCCAAACCAAACACCCCCTTTGAAAAACCACAATCCATGACTAGCCTAGACGAACCAATAATCATGCAACACTTACCCCTCCAAAAAAAATATACAAACTCAAAACAAAGTAAACAAACCAATAGGATTCAAACACTTAACACCCATCTAGAAACTTTAAATTAAACTCTAAATTCACACACTTCTAACAAGTGTCATCTCAAATCAAATAACAGACTAAAACAAAATACCTTAAACTTTAAACAAAAAAATAATTCTCTAGAATAAGACCCTGACTTGTTTGGGACAAAAAAAAATGCCCCCAACAAACCAAACAGAACCAAGTAAACTCTCTAAATAAAACTAAATAAAGCAAACTAATCTCAGGATAAACCCTAAGCTAAATTAAATCCTAAACTAAATCAAACCAAATATACATGACTAATCCATTAAATAAGTCTAAACAAATAAATAAACACAATAAACAAAAATAGTTCTTTATTTATAACTTAAGAAAAAAAATTTACAAGTAACACCGGAGGCATACCTCCTGAAATTATAACCTAAAACAAAAACCTATAACCTAACTTACAACCCAAAACGAAAACTGGAAACGCAAAATCAACACAAAGGGATAAGCGGAGCGTCTAATCAGAGGATTCAGGGAGGATTGGTTGGGTAATACATCCCTCCACTTGTAACACCTCTTCTGCCATCTTCACCTCCTCTGCCGCTGCCTCCTTAACGCCTCCTTCACTGCTCCCTAAAAGGGATCGATGTTCAGACTAGCGCCCTCATTCCCAATACCGTCCATTCCCAGAATAATGTCACCCCCGAGTATCATCTCAGGACGAAGATCACGTGAAATCACGAATATAGGAAGAAATGACATCCCAATCGGACGTTTAGATCATCCGATATCGCTAAAACATAAATTTTAGAACACAAAATATCTAGAAAAAGTAAAACTCAAGACTAAACCAGAGAATGAGAAACAAATGAAGGCTCCCTCGCTTATATAGAGTATGGACTTAATCACGCTCTCATACACGTGTGCTTAATCCAGCCATGCGCCACGCACACTGTGCTCAATCTAAAGCATGCGCTCCGACCCGAGCGCGCAACTGAACCATCGCTTGCGGCGCTCGCGCAACGCTCTGATCACGTGCAATACATGAACCGCATAAACATATCAAACAGCTCACACGAGCCGCGTAATACAAAAGGTCCCCCGCGCAGTCACCTGGTGACGCTCTGATCACCCACTCACTATAGGCCATGCAATCCCATCAAACGAAGGCCTCATGCCGCGCAATACGAAAGGTCGCCCGCGTAGTGACCTAGTGATGCCCCAATCACGCAAAAGTGTTTGAACACATAATTCAATCACCCCCACACTCACACACGCGCCCTTCAAGCATGTGATCGCACGTCCAGAAACAAGCGCGCAATCATATTGAGCGGCCTAAAATAGGTGTGCAATATCTGACTTTGAACATAATCTACACCTTTCCACCCCATCTTGATCAAAATTCCCCTGTCCCATCTGTGGCCTCACACGCTGTTCAGAAAGAATGACACAGTCGCTTACCCTTCTCCCATCACAATCCCGCTAGAGATGGAGAACCCCATTACATAACCCCATCACGCACATCCCATCGCGATAAACCAATAATGCCACCACACATCCTCTCGTGAGAAGCCAAAGACGAAGCCAATCATGACGCAACCACAATATGATCTTACATAACCCATGATCTATCAAAGAAAGAAACAAGACACACCTATCGCGCAAATATCCTACCAGCATCCCATCGCAAACAATGCCCCATAACATCTAGAGACAACCTCAACACACATTCATCAATATGTCTCCTCGCGATGCAACTACGACTCGTTCTCACCATGAACATGCCCCATCATGACACAGCAACCTCATTTGGTCCTACAACCTGACACCAATCACACCTCCCCGAAACTCTCATCATGAAATAGCGCATGGAGTTAAACTTTCTGAAAGTCCCATCGCTAACTATGCTCAGCCAACATCGCATCGCAAACATCACTACCTGAAAAGCTTAAGCAACACCTGCCATGCCTTATGATGAAAAGAAAGAAAGCTCGATTGTGTCCCATCGTTAAAATAAAGGGCCCTCTTCCTGAATTGCCCACTACATAACGGTCACCAGACACCACTGCAGCAGAAATGCATGAAGATTCAGGACTCCTTCGATGTCCCATCGCATCCGACCAATGCCAAGTTCCAGCGTAAACATCCTGTTAGAATTCCCACGTCCCACCAGGACTCGTCCAGCACGTAGCCAAAGAAAGGAAGAATCCCTAAGTCCCATCGCGATGTCACAGTGACAGCCAGCTGGTCCTGCCACCAGCTATACAGAAATCTTGACAACCCATCAGTCCCATCACGGACTATGCAAGCTACGCACAATTCAGGTAAGTATCATCCCCAGGTAAGTACCACCCTTCTCTTTTACTCGATATTCCTTATAAAATATAGTTAGCTATAATTAAGTCCAAAATGTTTTCAAAACCCATCTCTCTTGACTCACGAATCACTGTAGTCCTCTCATAAGATATAATCATCAATATTCGTCGAGAAGGTTAGACGGAGTATTCGACATGCCAAGTGTCGTCTTGACAACCACACAAACGGTCAGGTCCACAAATCCCATTCTGGTAGATCTGCTCAGCGACGTCTCGGAAGCCACATTTTTCCCCTTACTTCCAAAAGAAAAAAAAAATCTTTTACTTCTAAAAAAAAGAGGAAAAAAAGAAAATAATCAAACTACCAAGAGAAGAAACCAAAAAAAATAAACAAAGAGACTTTACCACCTTAATTACCAGCCCAAACCGGCCATTCCCCTAGGAAACCGAATAATGAGTATATTTAATCTAAGAACCTACAAATGCCTATTAGAAAAGGAATGTCTAATGCACATTAGTGTGAGTAATGACACACCCAGTCTGACATGACTTGCAAAGCCTTCGACATTATATTATATTGTATTATCGGTCCCTGGACCTTATGGACATTTGTATGACGCCCCCTGGTACCTCGACTGTGTCATACCCCTCTGTTTAAATGCCCCTTGCAGCAGGTCGCGACATGCGGTGGGATGCCCCTTACACCCACAGATTAGGATATGGTGATTCTCCTTTCCATTTGACTGTCACTTGCAGCAGGTCGCGCTATGCAACGAGATGCTCCTTACACCCGTGAAATATGATACACTGACTTCCCCCGTTGACTGTCTATGACAGCGGGTCACAATACGCGTTGGGATCGCCCCTGGGCATCCACGGCATGGAACACACCTTTTGACAGCTATCACAGGGCCCCCGAATGCTCTATTTTAGCTTGCGCTGATAGATAAGAAAGCCAAGCATGTCATGTCAGCAACCCTAGTTCACATTTGTGATTCTCCAAGAGAAACGAGAAGACACCTCGAATGAGGGGTGCCTACTTCTCAATGCGTTCTTACTTCGCAAGAGCGTGCCGAATAGGAGCATCTGTAGACACCCCCATTTTGCCCTCTCAAAATATACAAATCTGTTCGATCAACCTTTGACCTCATAACCCTAATTGGGACTATATGCTGAAACAATAGTATAAGGGTAGACACAAGCTGAAATAATAGCTCTGTGGCTCAGGCCCCATGACCCTAACATGGGAACCATGCACTGAAATAATAGTATATGGCTGAACACAGGCTGAAACAATAATATATATAGTCAAAATATAGGCTGAAACAACTAGCATTTCAGACCCGACTCGAACCTGGACAAACCCGAATTACGCGCTTAAAACTACACGCGCAATTTGATGCACGCCAAACCACACACGTCCAATCAGTCCCCCTTTCAGACTAAACTTCCTTTCCCATACTGCCTCGAGACCCGATTATGCATCTCACATGAGAAATGCGATCGGATTGAGCGCTCGACCACCGACGTGCAATTGGCCTACGCCCGACCTAGTCTTACAGTCCTTAACCCCTAAGCTTTCTCGATTATGCGCTTCGGAAGAGACGCTTAATCGGATTGCGCACCCTATACCAAACGCGTAATTAGTCCTAACTTTGTTAGAACAAGGAAACTCGCTGAGCAAGTCAGTCGGTCGCTCATTGAGTCGGTGACAGACCCAAAGCGATTAAGCACTGGGAGACTGGCGCGCAATCCAGTTAAATGCCTGAAATAGAGCATTTAATTAGAGAAAAACCTATTAAATATTTTTTTTAAATCGGTCAAAGGGGAGGGCACACAACACGAGAGAGAACATATTTTTTTGAGACTCCGAAACCAGAGAACTCCGAGAATGAACACATAGAGGAACCTAGTCATAATTTCGAGATTCAAGCTTTGAATTTTTTAGATTCCTCTCCGCAGCCCTGATCTTAGGTAAAAATCTTAGTTTTAGATTTATGATTTTCCCTTAGTTTTAATTATTAATATTGAATTTTCAGTTTTAGACCGTAAACCCTTTTTTTAAACTGTAATTTAATCACTGGTTCTAGTCCCCTGTTTCTAGAACCAGTCCTTAATCTGACGACCTAATTCACCGACTATAGATTTCAATTTTGTTCTAAAATCTTAATTTCTAGTCCTATCAATAATCTCTAGTTCTAGTTCTTAGTTTCTAAAACCAGTCCTTAATCATACGGCCTGATTTTATGATTTCGAACTCGAATCTAGTCCTTAAATTTTTAAATTCTAGTTTTAATTCCTTAATTTAATATTTGTAAAACCCTAAATATTAATTTAGTTTTCCATAATCCTAGTTCCATAATTTAATTCATCATTATAATTTCGAAATCAACTCAAAAAATTTAAAAATACTATTTTATAATTCAAAATTAAATTGCTTTAATCTCAGCCACCCGATTTGCCCAAGGGAGCTTACAGAGGGTACTCGGGAACGAGGCCAATCTTCCTTAGCATAGAGGGCCCAAAACCCCTTTTTTTTAGAATTTTAGTAGAATTAGTTCCTCGCTTTAATTAGAGTTAAGTAAAGTTAGTTTCGTTATTTTCTCATGATTCTAGTATAGCCAATTTATTGCTTTGATCATAATTCTAGTCAAATCAGTTCCTCTATTTTAATTAAAATTTTAGTATGATTAATTCTTTACTTTAATTAGATTTCAAGTATAGTTAATTTATTGCTATAATCGGAATTTTAACAAAATTAGCTTGTTTCCTTTCATTAGATTCTTTTTAATAAAATTAATTCATTGCTTAAATTAGAGTTTTGGTAAACTTAGTTCTCTGTTTCAATCAGAATTTCAGTAGAACCAGTATATTTGCTTTAATTAGAGTTCTAGTAAAATTAGTTCTCTATTTTAATCAGAGTTGCAGTAGAACTAGCATACTTGCTTTGCTCAGAGTTTCAGTATAATTAGCATGCTTGATTCAATTAGAACTCCATTAAAATCAACATATTTGCATCCCTAGTATAATTAGGAGACTAAATTAATTAGACTTTCAATAAGATTAGGACACTCGATCAATAAGACTTCTAATAAGATCAAAACACTTAAACCAGGTAGACTCCTAATAGGATTAGAATATTAGACTAGATCACTATAATAAATTCACATAACTAGACTCACAATAGAATCAGGAAATCTAAACCAATCAGAATTACATTAATAACAGGGAAAGAAAATGAAAACTAAACTATCTAAATTATAAGAAGAGATAGTGCTACTGACGTTCGCAGGCAGAAGATTCAATAAAGAAGTAACCCATACCCGCTCTAAAGAGTGATCACTGACGTGTTGCGGCATCGTTAAATATTTGCAGCTAGCGATCGCAATAAACTAGGAACCTTCCTAGAAAACTCTCCTGTTTTATTTTATTTTTAACATTCCAAACATTGCATCGCTAGAGTCCACTTGAACAAAATTGAGCCACTGATTCAATGGGGATCGAGAGGAACCAAGAAAAAGCGCGCACCAATAGACTGGCGATCGCGATGGGACACTTTTGCCAAACTTTTCCTTAGATAGTTAGTTTTATTTTATTTTCCTATTTTTATTTCCATCGCATTATTTCAAACCCTCTTAGATATATGACTCTTCGTCAAAGACTCGAGATGTTCGGCATACGAAGAGTGAGTTTAGGAGATCCACCATTGTGGGGATATCATGACAATCCCATGTACGAAGAAGAATCACCTTACAATCCTAGCCTATGATAATCTGAGATTAACATGGCTGGTGAACAAGAAAATCCCTTCTCTACCCCGCACACCGGTAACAATCATGACGGGAGAGATGGTAACACTAGAGAAAACCTTACTGCTCAACAAATTGTAGAGCTCAGTATTCAGTGGATACAATGAGGAGATGATGACTCCGAGGAATTGCTTCGAGGATTGGCTGTTGCATATGAGACCATTAGGTTACGACAATATTCAGAAGAACGAGAACGACAGGAAAGGCCACCGCCTACCCCGAGCATGGTGTCGGCCCGTGCCACACCATTGAGGCAACCTACTCACATATTCTTTAATGAGGACTCTCCAAACAAGGTTGGCTCACAGGTCGCTCCACAAGACAACACTATCAAAATTGAAGATCTCCCTAAAATGCTCGATGAATACATGGCCAAGAGGGAATGCCCTGGACACTCATTTGGATTCGACAAATTCTGTCGGGACATTGAATTTAACTTACCAATAGTATTTAAACCGCCAAAATTTATCAAATATAACGGCACGGGAAATCCAAACCATCACTTGGCCCTCTTTTGCAATGATTGTCGACCCATACGTGATAATCAGGGACTTCTCATCTATTATTTCCAACGCTTATTAGAAGGAGAACCTCCAGATTGATTCACGGGACTCCCGCTCTATAAGATAGAAACATTCGATGGTTTAGTCAATCAATTCATAGATCAATACAAATACTTGATCCAAGAGATAGTCAATCTCAGCGATCTGATGGCGGCAAAGTAAGGACCCGATGAAGAATTCGCCGACTTCGTCGCCTGATGGAGGAAACTCGCTACTAGAACCGATACATCAATGAAAGAGATGGACTCAGTTGACATCATCATCGACAACACTAGGAAACCGTTAAAGAGCGTGCTTGTCATAAGTGATTGCCCTGATTTCATTGCACTCCAATCTCGGGTATCCCAACTAGCGCGACACATTAAAAGCGGAGGCCTCGCCCTATCCATAGTTACGTTGAAAGTAGGCTCTTCTAGTGAATCAAAGTCTAAAAATAATAAGAAAGCCTCAGGAACCGAACAGGTCAACACCGTTGTCAGCCAAGGACAAAACTCCGGGAATGGGAACTTCCAACCACAAAATTTTGAGCAAAATCAAAATCAGCAATGATACATGAACCAAGGCACTAATCAACAAAGATATGCAAACCAAAACCAAGGCCAAAACCAGAATCAGGGCCAATACCAGAATAGGAACCAATATACCAACACCTACCAGAACCAAAACACGATACAAAATCGACCGGCCCACGTGCCAAACTACAATATCGTACCCCCACCGTAAAACTTCAACCCAGCTAGAGGCCCCTACCAATCGAGGCGGGAACACTATACCCCTTTACCTGATATGATCCCCAACATCTTCAGTCTCCTTAACACTCAGTATCTCCTCCGATTCCCGCAAGAAAGACCCCAACCATGGCCGACAAACCTAGACTATAGCAAATACTGCACATTTTATCGATACACGTGACACAACATTAACCAACCCCAACAAAATTTAGGGATCATTAGTAATCCTATGCCTAAACACAAACAAGCAACACCGGCCCAGGTCACTATCGTGGATCTTTTCGGTCAATCCCCCTTCCAGCCCTCAACCTTAATCACCTGCATCCAACCTTCCGACACTTTTGCTACCCCTATGAGAGTTCCTTCAGCCCCACATCCCTCGGCCTTGATCACTCTCATCGCCCCGCCGAATCTACCTCCTTATCCAAAATTCACCCAGATACGAGTCCACTCTTTTAGGGCCCGGAGACCATTCCTTCATAGTCACCCATCAGAATCTTTAACCCCTTCAAATCCTGAACCAACTCCAATGCCACCCCCTTCATCAGATTCTGAGCCCAAATATGGAAAGCATGTTCTTCAACCTACAGCCCAAATCGCCTCATGGGTAGACAGTGTCACCCGAAAGACTCCAAGCCAAGAAAACGAGACAAAGACTGAGTGTTCACTAAATATAGAAGAAAGTGAGAGAGAAGAACATCCCGACCTGTGCGAGACACTGGTCTCTGCTTCCTAGAAGAGGAGGATTACGCATAGTACCTGCCACCTTGTAGCGGCACCATGCGAGTACGTGCCCCAACCTCGAATTCCATTCACTTTACAAGCACATCAATGTCGACAACGAGAGGAAAGGCCACTGCCTACCCCGAGCACGGTGTTGGCCCATGCCACACCATTGAGGCAACCTGCTCACACATTCTCTAACGAGGACTCTCCAGACAAGGTTGGCTCACGGGCCGCTCCAAAAGACAACACTATCAAAATTAAAGATCTCCAAATGCTCGACGAATACATGGCCAAGAGGGAATGCCCTGCTCACTCATTTGGATTCGACAAATTTCGTTGGGTCGTTGAATTTAACTTACCAATAGGATTTAAACCACCAAAATTTACCAAATATAACGGCACGAAAAATTTGAACCATCACTTGCCCCTCTTTTGCAACGATTGTCGACCCATACGTGATAATCAAGGACTTCTCATCCATTATTTCCAACGCTCATTAGAAAGAAAGGCTCTAGATTAGTTCGCGAAACTCTCGCTCTATAAGATAGAAATATTTGATGATTTAGTCGGTCAATTCCTAGATCAATACAAACACTTGATCCAAGAGACAGTCAGTCTCAGCGATCTGATAGCGACAAAGCAAGGACCCGATGAAGAATTCACCAACTTTGTCACCCAATGGAGGAAACTCCCTGCTAGAACCGGCACTTCAATGAAAGAGAAGGACTCAGTTTTCATCATCATCGACAACACTAAGGAACTGTTAAAGAGCGTGCTTATCATAAATGATTGCCCCAATTTCACTGCACTCCACTCCCGGGCTTCCCGACTAACGCAACACATTAAAGGCGGAGACCTCGCCCTATCCATAGTTACGTCGAAAGTAGGCTCTTCTAGTGAATCAAAGTCGAAAAATAATAAGAAAGCCTCAGGAACCGAACAGGTCAACACCGTTGTCAACCAAGGACAAAACTCTAAGAATAAAAACTTCCAACCACGAATTTTTGGGCAAAATCAGAATCAGCAATGATACATGAACTAAAACCAAGGCACTAATCAACAAAGATATGCAAACCAAAATCAAGGCCAAGACCAAAATCAGGGCCAATGCCAGAACAGGAACCAATATACCAACACATACCAAAACCAAAATATGACACAGAATAGACCGGCCCACACGCCGAACTACAATAACGTACCCCCACCGCAAAACTTCAACCCAGCTAGAGGCCCCTACCAGCCGAGGCAAGAACACTATACTCCTTTACCTGATACAATCTCTAACATCTTCCGTCTCCTTAACACTCAAAATCTCCTCTAATTCTCATAGGAAAGACCCCGACCAAGGCTGGTAAACCTAGACTATAGCAAATACTGCGCATTCCATCGATATACAGGACACAACCTAGAAGACTGTTGGGTCCTCCGGGATGTGATCTATGACATGAATGATCAGAACCAAATCAACTGGAAAGGGCTTAGGAATCCTAACCCTAACAATAACCAACCCCAATAAAATTTAGGGATCATTAATAATCATATGCCTAACCACAACAAAGCAACACCGGCCCAAGTCACTATCGTGGATGTTTCCGATCAATCCCCCTTCCAGCCCTCAACCTTAATCACCTGCATCCAACCTTCTGACACTTTTGCTACCCCTATGAGAGTTCCTTTAGCCCTACATCCCTCGGCCTTCATCACTCACATTGCCTCGTCGAATCCACCAACTTATCCAAAATTCACCCAGATACAAGTTCACTCTTTTAGGGCCTGGAGACCATTCCTTCATAGTCACCCACCAGAACCTTTAACTCCTTAAAATCCTGAACCAACTCCAATACCACCCCCTTCATCCAATTCGGAGCCCAAATATGGAAAGCATGTTCTTCAAACTGTAGCTCAAATTGCCGCCTAGGTAGACTGTGTCACCTGAAAGACTCTAAGCCAGGAAAACGAGACAAAGACTGAGTGTTCACTAAACATAGAAGAAAGTGAGCGAGAAGAACATCCCGACCAGTATGAGACATTGGCCTCTGCTTCCTAGAAGAGGAGGATTACACACAGTACCTCCCACCTTGGAGCGGCACTGTGTGAGTACGCGCCCCAACCTCAAATTCCACTCACTTTACAAGCACATCAATGTCAAGCCACACCGGGTTCGGTCAACAACCGACTTGCCCGATTCTTAAATCAGGAACCAATTATCCACCTCCACCCTTCCCTCGAAATAAGGATTTCACGAACGCACAACCACCAAAGGGGAACGTGCGAGAAAGAGAAGTTAACTTGCCGCCCCCACCTCACATTATCCCTCCAACCACTCCAACCACCTGCACCCAAGGTTGATCGGCTGGACAAAGAAATGGCACTCGAGCCAGGGCAAGAATATGACCTTATGCGGCATCTTTAAAAGATCTTAGCTCAAATATTAATATTAGAACTCATCAAGAAATCGCTTGACCATCACCAACTACTGATAAGGACACTTGAAGACACACAAGTGGATGAGGACACACCATTGGATGAGCTACATCAAATCGCCTAGGTCATGGCGCAACCTCCAACACTCACTTTCACAGACACAGACATACCTAAGGAGTCCCTCCGTGGAAGCGCAGCTGCCATATACCTTAAGGTCATAATCAGAGGATTCTCCGTACCCCATGTGTTGGTCGATACAGGAGCAAGACTCAATATCTACCCTATCGCAATGTTGAAGACGCTCGAATACACGGAGCAGGATGTCAGACCCTCGGTACTATCACTCATAACTTATAACAGGTTGTGTCATTTCGTTAAAGGAACTATCAAACTACAGGTTCGCCTTGGACCTGTAACGAAAGACGTCATTTTCCATATTACTGACTACGCTAGTACATCTAATCTTATCTTAGGAAGAAAATGGTTACAGTCAATGAAAGTCGTCGCGTCCACATACCATCAATGTATCAAAGTCCTGTATGAGGACTCCGTCGTCCTTATATACGTTGATGCACCCCTCCAAGAGTTGGACACTGATTATGCTGTGAGTATTCTGACAGCCCATGATTTTGTATTAAACATCCATTTAGAAGGCTTGAATCCTTGATGAGACAACCATTGCTGAAGTCGTCCTCCTACCCCTTTTAGTTCTCCCCCAACGCGTCAACAAAAATTAATGGGAAGAGAGGTTGGCCCAGACCTCGCCAAACTCTACGACATCAATCCAACCGCGATAAAAGGTTGGGACTTTATGTATCAACTTGGGTACATCCCCCACACCGGACTCGGTAAAAATAAGCAAGGTCGTGTAGGGCATGTCGTCCCAACCAAAATATGTAAGCACATAGGATTAGGCTACCAATCGGACGGCCCACAAGCCGACTTATTCCCTACCTCTCTAAAATAGTTTCTATATGACCACTTTGTCTACGGGACCACTGAGAAACCAGATGTTCCAAGGCAGAAGGAAGTGTCCTTTACTAGATCCCAAGAATCTAAAATTGAACGAATGGCTAAAGTATTTAATGATTTAACAAATCTGAATGACGATATTGATAAACTACTCGAGAGAGTCAAACCTTTGTTTGACACTAGGGAGCTTACAAAAGAGAGAAAGGAAGGACCTCTAAAACTCGAGTCAGGAGTGGGAGATTGGGAATCCACTGACGATGAAGATTTCCACATAGCTACCTTGCAAGATAGTGAAGAGCACTTACGCTTAACTTGGGAAGAGGATCATACCCCACCAGGAAGTCTAAGCTCGCATAGCATCCGCCTCGGCCTCGGCCTTGGGGGATGAGAATGCCCGTGGGGCTCCCCTTGTATCACTCACCCATACCAACCCCACTGTAAGGCATGCACCAGTATATTAGAATGTTTTTCTAGTTGGGTACCGCAACGGTAGAATCGAATGATCCCAACCTCGTAACAACGGAAGTTCCTTCACCCCTGCATCCCTCAGTCTTGATCACTCGCATCGCCCCACCGAGTCCACCTCCTTATCCAAAATTCACCCAGATACGAGTCCACTCTTTTAGGGCCCGGAGACCATTCCTCCTCAGTCACCCACCAAAACCTTTAACCCCTTCAAATCCTGAACCAACACCAATGCCACCCCCTTCGTCCGATTCTGAGCTCGAATATGGAAAGCATGTTCTTCAAACTACAGCCCAAATCACCGCATGGGTAGCCAGTGTCATTGTTTGACAACCTACCTTACAATTATTAAATGGATAAAAATAATAGATTAACTGCATAAACTATAGCAAGGTTGAACTAAGGTAAGTTGCCAGTCCTGTAAGAACCAGGGCTGTTGTAGCAAGTTTTAAGAGGTAAGGGTATGTCCACAGGGAGCTGTTGTTCAACTATAGTAAATCTCTATATCTATGTTAGATTCGGCACTCTATCCTAATTTGAACTAAACTAAAGCTAGGTTTTTGTCACTTTTACTACAAACTACAAAAGATAAATGCAATTAATCCAGATCTAATCAAACACAGAGAAAGGGGAGATATAGAGAAGATGAAAATTCAAAAAGTGGAGAATAGCAGCTAGGGGTCTTGGTCTCTTACTAAAAATCAAAGGAATCAAAAGCAGTATAGAGGACTGATTTGCAACAATCCTCTATTCTGGCTCCAAGCTACCCAGGTTCCCCCGGTAGAGGTGAGGTATAAGAATCCAATCTCCACCAATGAATGAAAGCAATCATGAGGTTAGGATTTGCCCTTCTACTGAATACAGTCCTAAGGTTATGATCTGCCCTTCTACTGGATACAGTTCATCCCTGAGATTGCTCCAATCTATTGATCTTAATTGGAACAGGTAAACTATTGCAGATGTTGCAAATGTTAGGCTACCAGTTCCTCATTTCTGGTTGGCATCCACAGGAGTATCCAATCCAATAAAATCAAATATAAAGAAGTGAAATGTAGATTAGAATCACCTTTAAAAACTATAATTATATTTCAAGCTTATAATACTATTGTGCCCAGATCTACAATTTGTGCAATATATAATCTCTTACAAGCCTCTGAATCTCTCAATTTATAGCTCAAGACCTCACCCTAACTACTAAAAAGAGTTTAGCCACTCATGATTGGCGAAAGAGAGAAAGGAAAAAGAAGGAAGGAGGGAGAATTTAGAGGAAAAAATAGATCTTGAACTAAGCTCTGGTTCTCTCAAATTCTGGATGTCTTCAATATAATTTCTTCAAGCTTTTATACTCTCCTCCTCTGTCCTTAGATTTGTTTCAGCTAATCAGAACTCAAGGGAATAAATTTGTTATGCTGATGTGGCTAATTTCTCTTCTAGAAGCTCTTCTCTCATTGGTTCTCAATTAGAGAGTACATGTGATGTAGTTAGGGTTTCCAATCGTGTACAGTGGAATGCCAAAAATACCCCTAGGAGTTACTGATGTGCTTTGGAATTCGTACACAAAACTCTGACATTGGCAGTTGCTAAAGAAAGAACACTGAGAAGTTGCCAGTTTTAGTGTCGAGAGGTTCAGAGATCCTCTCGATAGGTTCTGAATTTGCCTTGTGTTCACATCGACAGGTTGCAGTGGTTGTCAACAGCTTTGTAGACTTCTCGAGAGGTTTGGAGTTTTCTTAACAGGATAAGTGGCACTCGTCGATAGGATTAGAGTAGCTCTCGATATGTTCAACTTGACTAGTCGACAGGATTGGAGATTATTCTCATCCTCTGTCCAATTCTACATTCATCCTCTCGACGGTTATAGAAAATCCTGTCGACATCTTTGTGAAGTTCTTGTTTGAGCTTTCGACAGGTTACCTAAACCTCGCGAGGATGAGCATAGTTTAGCTTCAAGTGAGTTGTCGACAAGATTGCTTTGCACTGCTCGACAGGTTCAGTTTTATCCTCTCGAGATGTAACTAGAACTTCTCGACTTCCCCTGTATCTCCAGGTATCCTCTCGACAGGATCCACAACTGCATCTCCAACTTCTCGATAGGTAACTGGATCCTCGCGAGATGTTCATAATTCCAACTCATTACCTCTTGATAGCTTGAGCTAGACTTCTAGATTCTCATGACAGCTTAATGACACCTCTCGATACTTAGCTTTCAAGCATCAGGACCTCTCGACAGCTAGACTTAACCTCTTGATAGGTTCTGCCTTGTGCTTCCACAGCTGGCACACATCTTGGGTGTGTTGTTCTTCATTTGTTCAACACTCAGCCGCCTCTTAGTAGGTTCAATATTTATTCCTTGCAACTGGACTTGATGCCAGGCATTTCCAGTTGAGCAGCGAATTGCTTCGTTGGCTCTTTTAAGTGAGCATCTGCACTAAGCTTGCAATTCATTACTTATCTATAAAATATACTTAAAACACATTATTAGTCAGCTCAAGGGTCCACCAAAGGTCAAGTTAGGAGGTGAAAAATAGTCTTTTTCACTGCTTAACACACCCCCAAACCTAAGCTTTGCTAGTCCCTGAGGAAAGGAGAAAATAAAAAAAAGTATTGAAAATAAAACATGCCACTTTTGTAGGGAACACATGCATTTAGCATATGCATCAAGCCTTTTAAACCCCTAGGTGATCCCTAGTGGAGGAGTGAAGTCTCCTGAGGGTTTACAGTGAAGTTATCCATAAACTTCTCCAATAAAATTAGTTAATATCAGTGCAGTACGTTAAAAAAAAACTCAAATAATATAAAAATTCATTCCACACCTTGTCCATTCAGTTTTAGAGGATTCTCAGCAAAAATATGACAGTTTAAAAACTAAAATCCTACTGTAATTCCTTCACAATCAATCAGCTCATGTCAAGGTATTTTGTAGGAAAATTAATGCAGAGCTTACCATCAAATTGAGAATCATGTTCAGGTAATGGCCCCCAACAATCCTAATTTCAGACTCAAAGCTCACCAGGGCTGTCAATCTCAACAAAAATTGAAGGGTGTATCAATTCACATAGCTCAAGAGCAGTTGCAGCCCTCAAATAGGACTGCAAGTATGAGCACAGACTTCGCTCCAATTTCTGAATTCTCTAACTCTCTTCACCATAGATCAAACAGATCCTTATCTCCACATGACAGCTCAATCCAATTCAGATCAGTAAGGACTTTTTTATTGGATTGTAATGTGGCTTATGGGTGAAGTTTACCAAGACTAAAAGGTAGGATAGGATTTAAGATTGAGAAATCAGTAAAATAAGGAGGTGACATGCACACCTTCTTCAATTCAGCATAAGTCCATCTACTTCTTGAATTTTCATATTTGAAGTGATCAGTTTTCAATCCTCATTTCAATCTTTTAATGAATTGACTTCTCTTTCTCACTCTTTTATTTTGCTTTTCTGTTTTTCTTTTCTTTTTCTTTTTTCTCTTTTTTTTTATCCTTTTTCCTTTATATTTTTCTCCATTTTTCTTTCTATGGGCTGGAATGCCACAACTATACATCACACTTGCCCTCAATTGTATTTTCTTCATTTTTCAACCAAATATCAAACCAGCTCCTTTAGTCTCACTTCTCCTCCTATTTCCTGATTTCTCATATTGAGGGTGAACTGAAATAGGTCAAGAGGTTTTGGGTTCAATTTTTTTTATTTTCATCAAAGAAAATTGGGATTTTGAAAGGCTCAAAAGGTGTGTATCAAGGGCAGTTCAAAGGTGGAAAGTTTTAAGCTCAAACTATCCAAGGGATGGCCTTACTTTACGTCCTTCATGTCATGAGTGCTGTCAAGCTGTCTCAACTTGGATTTGCCTAACTTCTAGTGAGTAAAGGTAGGTTCAATCAGTCCTTAGAGCAGAAGAAATTGCCAAACACTCTTCAACGAAAACTTTTCAAGCCCAAATCTCACTAGGTATGGTCTTTCATCAGATTTCTGAGGTGTATCCTCACAATTTTCTCTCATTTCAGGTTCACTAAGCACTAATTTTTTTGAAAATTCTTGACATTTGCTTCATGAAAATGTTAGAACTACAACATGTTTTAGTTTTAAAAAGTTTTTAACCTCCTCTTTTTTCAAAAAAATCAGGTGGGAAATCACTTTATTTTTAAAAACTTTTTTCAATATAGTTGCACTAGCATTAACTACTCTATTGGCAGACCTTGCCACACCCCCAAACCTATGAGAAGCGGTGTCCTCACTGTTTGAAAGATAAAGGGATGTGCAGCAGGGGACATAGACAAAAGTAGACACAACATAAAGGAAGTAGAAGTATGAAAGACAGTGCACACAAACGATTAAAACAAGCAAACTAGCGATGAGCAGAAAGTGAAGCAGACAGATTGTAACAAAAAGGAAATTCATTAATGCAGTAAAATCTTATTTTATTTTTTTTACATTGTACGAAAAAAGGAAAACAAACACCCTAACTAACTTTCGTCCTCCGGTGGCGCAGTCTTGACTTTGGGGCTTTCGCCTTTTTCTGGAGTGGCAGCAAGGGGAAGAGCAAGGGGAAGAGCAAGGGGTGGATGGAGTGAAGGGGAAAAAGATGCAGAAGGTGCTATCTTCTGCTTCTTTTTCCTTCTCCGATCCTTTTTCTTTTCCTCCTAGGCCAAAATCTTTTGTACTTCCTCGTACTCATCCCACAAGAATTGTAGTGGGTCAGGTTCTTTTGGTGGTGGTGGGTCCTCTCAAACTGGGTCAAATTTTATTGGCAGATCAATGGGTTTGTCATCCGCCATAATTGTGGGAAGGGACGAATTGATGAGGTCAAAAGAGAACGAATGTTATGGAGGTGAAAGGGCCTTGTATTTAAAATGCATGGGTGGTGGAATATGCATCGTCGTAGTAAATTTTCTCCTTCTTCCAAGGTTAATTACCAAAATGATATTAAAGAAGGTTAGTTGGCAACAAACATGCCGGCTGGGATAAACATAAGACGTTGCACGATTTATTATGGTGGGACCAATGCCAAGATGTATAGAGTGGCGACCAGTGAGGTAGAGGAAGAAGAAGAAAACTGGAAAAATCTGCAGAGAGGAAAGTTAAAGTGCAAAGAGAAGCTATCGAATGGCAAAAATGGAGTTGTCGTTAGGTTTAAAGCAGTGGGATTGGGGCAAGGTGTCGACAGGTTGATGCAACCTATCGAAGAGAAGAAAGTCACTGATCCTCGCGAGAGGTGCATGCAATCCTGTCGAAGAGTTCAAGCAGACAACAACAATCATTCCGAGAGGTTCACAAAACCTCTCGATAGGTTCTTTGAACTTACTATGCAATCTTCTCAACAGGTTCTAAACTCCAGAAAAGTTACTTCTAGAGGTTCACAGAACCTCTCAATAGGTATCCTGAACCTATCAAGAATTCAACCAAAAATCTTCAGAACCTGTCGAAATGCTCCTGGATCCTATCGACAATCATTTTTACACCTTCAAAACTTGTCGAGAATTAGTTCACACCTCTCGACAACTTCTAGATCTTGTCGAAAAGTAGACTGGAAACTCTCAGAACCTATCGAGATGTTCATAGAACCTATCGAGATGTTCATAGAACCTATCGAGATGTTCATAAAACCTATCGACAGGTTATACTTCAGTTTAAACAGGCTTGTAATCAATTCCCAGTTCATTTCCCAACAGATTTGACCCTCCAACTCAGGTCACTTCACCAATTTGACTCATTATCCTACCTGAGGTACAAACATTCATGGAAAAAAAATTCATGTACAATGCCAAACATAAATGAAACAAAAGAAACAGAAATAACCAACACATGAGTTATTATATATAGTATACATTGTGGAAACTTAGACATGTTATGGAGGTTCATGATAGTGAATGGTCATTACAGGCTCTACCACATCTTCAACAACAAGCTTGAGCCTTTGCCCATTCACTTTCATGGTCCTTCCATCTTTTGGATCCTTGATTTCCATAGCTCCAGATAGGGATACATGCTCAACTATGTAAGGTCCCTCCCATCTGGATCTCAACTTACTTAGGAAAATTTTTAATTTAGAGTTGAACAGCCATACCTTATTGCCAGATGTGAACTCTTTCCTCAGCAGGTGCTTGTCATAGAAAGCCTTGATTTTCTCCTTGTAAATCCTAGCATTTGAATATGCCTCCAACCTCAGCTCTTCCAACTCTGACAGCTGGAGTTTCCTGTGCATGCCAGGAGACTTTAAGTCAGTATTCAATGCTTTAACAGCCCAATAAGCCTTGTGCTCAAGCTCTACTGGTAAATGGCATGTCTTGCCATATACCAGCCTAAAGGGAGACATGCCTATTGGGGTCTTATAGGCAGTCCCATAAGCCCACAGAGCATCAGGTAACTTCAAGAACCAGTCCTTCCTATCCACTCTCACTGTTGTCTCCAAAATGTGTTTGATTTCCCTATTAGAAATTTCCACCTGCCCACTGGTTTGTAGGTGTTATGGGGTGGCAACTCTGTGTGTCACAAAGTTCTTTCTAAGTAGGTTTTCAAACTACCTATTACAAAAGTGGCTCCCCCCATCACTAATGATAGCTTTGGGGGTGCCAAACCTAGAGAAAATGTTGTCCTTTAAGAAGTTGAGGACAACCTTATGATCATTTGTTCTTGTAGCTATGACCTCAACCCATTTGAACACATAGTCCACAGCTACAAGAATATAATTGTATCCAAAGGAAGGAGGGAATGGACCCATGAAGTCTATCCCCCAAATGTCAAAGACTTCAATCACAAGTAATGGCTGCAAAGGCATAGAGTTTATTTGGGAGATACTTCTCATCTTTTGGCATCTTTCACAAGTTTTATAATGAAGCCATGCATCCTTGAAGAGAGTGGGCCAGTAAAATCCACTTTGGAGCACCTTGGCAGCAGTTTTATTCCCACTGAAGTGGCTTGTTGTCAATTTTTTGAGACTCTTGTTGCATGTTTTATTAAGAACAATAGAGAGAATAAATCAAGAGTGGGGAATTGGAGATGGGTCAGCACAGTAAGTCTGAAATACACGCAGTCCTGCAAGATACAAGGTCCATTATAACAAGTTTTGATAAGAGTTTGTCCCATGGAGAAATTGATCTAAAACCCAAAATGGGCTATAATAGTAGGCTTCCAGATCTGGCTATAAATCTAACAATCCGAAAGAAAGGAAGTTGGGTGTCACGACCACACTAAATTAATCCTAAAAGCAGATAAATAAAATATAATCCTATTTTAAAGAAAGGGGTTAAGAGGAGGATGGTGGTAGTGTGTGCTAAAATAAAATACAAAAATTATGAGAAGTAAGCAGGTTGAGCTAGAGTTAATGATACAGTAATGTAACTCAGATTTAGTCTGTCTCTGCAATGCTCCATGCGAGATGCTATTAAAAGCCTCAATAAGGTATAAGCTCCCAGTTTAACCCATGCCATTTGAAGTGCTCTTAGGGCTATACTCTGTCCACTCCAATGGTCACAGGGTATCCAATAGAGTCTGTCAAATCCCATTAGTTAAACCAGAAGTTCGCTAGTCTAATCCAGAAGAGTGGATCGATCATTTCCACAGCCACTAGACCAACTCTAGCTATGAATACTATTACAGCACTATGTAATGCCAGTGCTACAAGTTCCCCAGATCTGCGCACAGACTTGGCTGACACCCATAGGTATTCTAGCTCATAAGATCCTAAGTGCTTTGCCAAGGCTAACTGCTCACTAGTTCCCACAAAAAGGACCATGCAATAGGTTGAATAAGGCTTTAGATTCAGCTGGTCATTGCTACAAACGGCATGCAATGAATCAGCTTCAAACTGTAATTACTACAAAAAGACCATATCTAACATCTAATGTCGATTAGGTAAGACAGAGGGGAGCCAGTTACTGTATAAATCTCCTCACAAGGCTCTAGAAGCTCATGTGTAGGTGAAAAGAATCCTCCTCAAATATGTGATTGGACATAACCTTAGGGCTATACTCTATCTACTATAATGGTCACAGGGTATCCCATTGGTCTGTCCATACCTCAGAGGTCTGAGAAAGAACATGTAAACTATTGCAACCACCATGGTCCGCAGGCCTCCGAGCTCCCTAGATTTCAATACAGATCCAGCATTGTTTTCCATGTATCTATCAAACCAAGGGAAATCAGATGATAATTTACTAGAAACTGAATGGGCTAGTCCCAAATACATGGATCCTATAGACATCTAAAGAAACCATAAGATCTATAGATTTGATTAAGCATTAAAACAGCAAAAGTTACAATGAACTGTCTCCTGGCTACAGCCTATATACAACTGCTCATCCATGATCCTATTGTATACAAAATCTATTACAAGACTGAAATAAAACTAAACCTAGCTACTTAAAGGGGGATTAGCCAGCAAGTGCTGAGCTAAGAGAGAAGAAAAATAGGAAAAAGAGGTGATCAAACCCTAACCCTAGCCTGCTAGACTTCTCAGCCGGCAGAGGATGAAGGAAAGATGAAAATAATAAACTCTAAGTACAGCTTATATACTCTATCAAAATGACCTTGGCTCTAAAGAGATTAACCCTAATTTTTCTAGTAGACGTGGCACTCTTATAACCCTTGAATGCCTCGAGATGTGCACTTTGAAATTTATGCCTTGAGAAGTGTGCCCTAGCCTTGGGAAATTCCCAAAAGGTCCCTGAGTTAAAACTGAGAAGTGGAGAGCCCGCGCTTCACGGGGCTGGCAGCTATTTTAGTTTACTCGCGCAATTGCTTTGCTTTCGCAGAGTTGCCTTTAGATGATGGGAAGGGCTCATTCACGTAGTAAACCTTTAGTGAATCATGCAGTTTCTTCACATCGCAGTGCTATCGCGGAGATGATCTGGAAAGCCAGGGTGTTTCGCATAGTAGAGCTTCAAGAGCTCTCTCTCTCTAAGTACTTGTGCAAGTGGGCTCCTACGCTCGCATAGTAACTTATAAGGATCCAGAGTGTGCGAGATCTGTGCGAGGGGAATTCTGGGTGTCTCTCTCTTTCAGGGCCACGTGAGAACTCTGCGAGGTGACTTTTTATTCTCTATGCATATGGGCTCGCTGTATTCCTTGCACGGCTTCTTTGAGGCTTAATCTCCGCGAGAGCTTTGCGACCACGAATTCTGAAGGTTTTACATCTTTAGCTTCGCGAGGAGGCTCCTCAACTCTGCGAGGTCTGTTTCTTGACACTCTGCTGCACTACACTTGTTGTTGTTGCAGCATCCTCCCTTCTCAACTGAGTTCAGTTATCTGCTAGACTTTAGGTCAATGATGATCAACAACAGTGAGTCACCATGGTGAGCACTACCAAGGTGTTCCATTAGGCTTTTGCTCAGCTACCATCTTTGCTTGTATTCTCTCTCTTCCTTGGGCCAAAAAGCCAAGATTTTATATTAAGCTACACATTTTATTACTAACTATAAAACATACTTAAAAAATGATTATTAGTGGGCTTCAAGGTCCATCAAAGGCTAAGTTTAGAGGTGAAAAGTGGTACTTTTTAGTGCATAACACACCCTCAAACCTACTCTTTACTAGTCCCTGAATAAAGGATAAATTAAAACAACTACTCTAAGAATTGAAATGCCACTTTTGTAGGGAGCACGAATACATTTAGCATATGTACCAAGCCTTTTAAACCCCTAGGTGATCCCTAGTGGAGGAGTGCAGTCTCCTGAGGGTTTTCAGTTAAGATACCCACAAACTTCTCAATGAAACAGTTAACAAAGGTGCAACATTCTCGGGTCAGCTGTCAAGAAACAGAGCATCAGTTCACCTTTGATTCAATAAAAATGTGAGGAATTTAGACATGAAAAGCACAGGCATCTAATCATCACAAACTCTACCTAAGTGCACAACATTTCCAATTAGCTCACAACAAGGGGGACAACACATGTATATCAGCACTGAGCTCATCATTAATTCAAAAATCAGGTTATAGGCCATGCCTAATACATTCAACTTCAGACCCAATGCTTACCAGGGCATACTCTCACAAGGGACCTTGAGGGTTTCATTTTCTCTCAAGCTCAATAGCAGTTACAGCCCCCAAATGGGTCTGTAAGCATGAGCATAGGCAAAGCATCTAAGTCCTGGCATCATTAGCAGGTCTTCACCATAGATTGGACAACTCTTTGTCTCTACATGAGAGCTTATTTAACTTTGGATCACAAGGTCTTTAGCTGGGTTGTGATGTGGCTTATGAAGTGGGTTATAAAGAATGGAAGGTTGAAAAGAGATTCAAATTTGAGAAATCAGTAAGTGAAGGAGGTGAATCATGACTTCACCCATTTTTAGTTCAGTCCCTTTCATTTTCTTTCAAATTTTTCAGACTTGAAGTGACCAGCTTCTCCTCTTCATTATGATTTTTTCAATGAACTTTTCCTCTTGACTCCTCTCTCACTCCTCTTTATTATTATTTTTCTTTCTTTTCTTGCATTTTTTTCTATTTTTTTTATTATTTTTGTGTTTATGACTTGTCACCTCTTTCCTTAGCTACTACATTGCTCAACTTTAGGTATCTCTTCTATATTCACCCAATGTTGATCCTATCTTGTCCATCTTCAGCTCCTTCTCCTTTACCTTCTAAATTTTCAGAGTGAGGGTAGGTTTGATGCAGGTCCATAGGTTCAGGTGTAAGTACTCAGGTGTATTTTAAAGAAAATTGGAAATTCAAGCTCAACAGGTGTGTGCATAAGGGCAGCTGATTAGGATTTGGTCTGTTTAAGCTTAAACTCTCCAAGAGAAGGCCTTGATCCTTTCCTAGGTTTCATGAGTGTTGTCAGTTATTTTAACTTGGAGGTGCCTAACTTCTAGTGAGGGCATTGCCTCAGCCAGTCCTTAGAGCTAGAAGAATTGCCTCAGTCACTCCTCGAAGGAAGGAAAAAAAAAAATTTGTAGACCCAACTCTCACTAGTTATGATTTTCCACTGAACTTTTAAGTATGTCCTTACCTTTTTCTCTCTTTAATGATTCACTCAGTACTAATACAAGTGAGTTTCCTTGGTGTTCACATCATGGAAAAGTTAAAATTTAAAAGCTTGTAATGCCTAAAGGTCTGTAAAATTTTAAATTTCTCATTTTTTTAATGATTCTTAGGTGAACATAGTTCTGTTTCTGTCTTACTCACTTGAATCTGCTACACTTAGGTTAACTATTTCATTGGCAGAACCTGCTACACCCCCAAGCCTATGAGGAGCAATGTCCTCACTGATTCAAAGGTGAGATGTGTAGCAGTGAACAAACAGAGATATATAAAATACTACACTAAAGCAGAGAAAAATAAAGAAATGAACACGCAACACATTAACAAACACACAAACAGACAAACAAAGATGAAATAAAGTAATAGGTACACAGAAGTAACAAAAAGAAAATTCATCATATTAGAAAATGTATTTACAACACACTACTCCTAACTCAAAACATGTACATTATGCTAACCATCTAAGGGTCAGATGGTTCATTCTTAATTTTAACCCCTTTTCCTTTGTCTTTTCTCTTATGTACAGTTGGTGGTGGGGTAATGGGTGTAGATAAAGTTGAGGGATAGGGGGTTGGTGCTGGCAATGAGGTTGGTGGCCTGGCTGGCCCAACAGAGGTTGTTGTCACATCAATGGCAACAGCAGCAGCAGCAGCCACTTCCTGAATGGTGGGGGCTGCTTCTCTCAATAATTCCTTCCTCTTCTCATTCTTTCTCATCATTGTGCTACTGATACCCCATTATTTCTTTTCACTATTTTTAGGGTTCAGGGCCACTGTCTCCTCCTCCCTTTTGAAGGGGTATTTCCCATCTTTCAGCAGTGTAATAATCAACCTGCAGTAGGGCATGCGGTTTCTTGTTAACCTTCACTTTCTCACACAAATCCTTAATCCCTTCAAACACTAACTTGGCTGCATCTAAGTAGTGGCTTCTGTAAAATGAGAGAAGGGCATCAGCTATGGGTTACCTCCTCTCTTACTCATGACCAGAGCAATACATATTTTTTCTCAGCACCCCATCCATGAATCTGAGGTTGGGGTGTAGATCTCTCTTCCTGATTGAGTCCCCTGAAGCCATGATTCCTCCAGTTAGTTCCCTGGCTATCTCTGTAATGGTGGCAGTCAGGGGGGGTCCCAAGACAAACTTAGGGTCATACCCAGCATGTATCCCTAGTACCCTTACATTATCAGACTGGTTAAACAGTATTTTAAAATTATCAATCAGTACCAGCAGTGTTGGGTTCCCATCATCACTAGTCTTCAACCTCATATTCTGATAAAATAATCTGACTAATCTTGGGAACACCAGCTATATAAGGGGCCTCAACAAGGGCAGCAAAGATGCATTGGTAAAATACTCAATAGAGGTAGAGGTCTTTGGTAGCTCCTCAAAGTGGGCTTTATCAAAAATGGTTTCAGCCTCTAGTCGAATTGCTGACACAAACTCAGAAGGGACCCTGAGGTATTCATTATTTTCTTCCTCAACCTCAGGGGCCATAGGGGTCACAGCCTTTCCCTTTTTTTGCTTCTTCTTTGATTTTTCAGGGCTCATAGCAGGTGGGTGCTCTCTGACCCTCTTCTTTGGGGCAGATTTCTTCTTTTCCTTCAAAATTGTAGGGTCAGCACCAGGTGAGGGCACCTCAGAGGTCTCCAATGTGGAGGTCTCTGCAATCCTTGCAGATTTCCTAGTGGCCACAGGGCTGCCACTAGGCGCAAGGTCTAACATAGCCGCCAGTGTCAATGAATTTTGAACTTTTGGCCATAGGTGCTCCAAATCTCAAAATAGGGCTCACAGATCTCAGAGAATATAGATTACTCTAAGTAGGCACTAAAAATATCACAATTCGTCTTCTCTCCCTCTAATTTACTAAACCAATCAAAGCACAGAGGGAGAGTTGCAGAGCTTACCCAATGCGAGCTAGGGTTCCACCTAGAAATGTGCACAGTGGCTTAAATCCCCCCAAATCATGCTCAAACTAGTAATAGCTAGGGAGCAAAATGGTGAGAGGAAAAAGCTTCAGATGGAGTGGCTCAACCTGTGGAGAGGAAAACTGAGAAAGAGGGGCTCGCTTTTGGGCGGAGAGAGCTAGGGAAGAGAGAGAAAATAAAGCAAATGAGGGATTTCGCTGAGTTTATAGAGCAAATCCCGCAATTCGCGGAGTTGGATTAAGGCTCTCACGGAGTAGGATTGTCACGCAGATGGCTTTAAAGTCCGTGAAAGGTTCTGTCGCACAGTAGAATAAACTACCTCACAGTGTCTTTCGCGGAGCTGAGGCCTTGGCTGTAGTGCGCGAGACCTTGATATGCTTCAAGAAATTGCCTCGCGCAGTACTCGCATAGAACACCCAGAAGGCATCCTTTTAACACAAATTAAGCTCGCATAGTAGAAAATAACTCTGTGAGACACTTTCACAGTCAGTGCTTAGCTATTCTAGCGCGCGAGGAAGCCAAAAGATGGCTCGCGCAGTAAATTCAAGCCTTCCAACTTAGCGAGATAGTATTTCTTGCACAACCTTCACTCTTTTAATCTCAGTGCAACACATTGGTTAGTGCCTCATGTTGGTGTGCACCCAACCACTGTGCATGAGCACCAAGCCTCAAACAGGTGCTTCATTTCACCCATGCAAAGCTTATATCAATTTTTAATCAGTTGTTCATCAACATTGCAGAATTGTAAAAGTAGTTTTTCAGCTTGATTTCATGTAAATCATGATCAGGGTATTTCATCCATTTATCAACAAACACATAGCCAATTCAGATGATACAAAGGTACATATTTTCATTCACAAATAATTAAAACACAGACAAAGCAAAACAATCGAACCAAAATAACACACAAAACATAAATGACAGAATTCTAAAGAACACAATTCAACATAAAATTTTTATACATATGATACAATTATTACCAATATTTGGCTCACTGGGCACTAGCTTCCTCCTGAGTAGAGGATGCATCACCAATCATAAACTGACCTTTCAGGTTTGTCAGGGGCTGACTAGGCAATTTTCCTTCCTCCCTCCTATTCAAAGCATTACAGATCTGACTAAGCCGATCCTCAATCTTTTTTATGCTCTGTCCATGAGAATTGACAGTCTACACCAAGTTCCCCAAATTCTGCATTGAAGCCATCATCTGCTCTTCAAATGAAGAGGACCTAGGCTGTTGTGGGGGCAGAGCCAACTAGTTAGACTGTGGGGCAGGTAACAGAAATTTTTTTCTTGGTAGATAACCTTGATTAAACTGGTGTTGGGGTCTATAAGGAGCTTCCATCTGCTACTGCTGGGGTTGAGGATATGAGTCTTGTCTCCACCTCAGATTTGGGTGGTTCCTCTAAGAATACCCAGCAAGCAACTGCCCAAAGGTTTGAGCAACATTAGCATGCTCCATAACAAAATTCAAAAATTGGTTGGCAAATGGACAATCATAAATAGAATGTGTGGGGGATTGGCATATCAGACATGCCTCCTCCACCTGTGCAACCATCCAAGGTTGCATCACATTCATCAATTTGTCAAACTTTAAGCTGAGGTTGTCCACCTTTCTCTCCAGATCACCTTGTACCTTGACTTCATATATTCCACCTCTAGGGGTGGCCTCTTTCACCATCTTAGCTGGAATCTGACTGTCATTGCATGACAAAGACTCCTGCTGCATGGAATTTTCCCCTATTATGTCAAACAGCTCTCAAGCTTCCTCAGCTGTCTTGTGGAGGTAGCTACCACCACAGGAAGCATCCACCATATCCCTGCTCTTGGCATTAATTCTTTGATAAAATACTTGAACAAGTTGTCACATTGGGATTTGGTGGTGGGGGCATTGTTTTAACATCTACTGGAATCTTTCCCAAGCTTCAGAAAAATTCTCAGTTGAGGACTGAGTGAATGACAGAATATTTGTCCTCATCTGGCTTGTTCATAAGGAAAAACTTTGCCAAGAATTTGGTATGAAGGTCATTCCATGACTGGGAGCTTTGATAGCCATGCGTTGGCTTTGTCCTTTAATGAAAAAGAAAAAAGCCTCAATTTAGTGGCCTCAGGACCCAAGCCAGCAATATTGAAGGTAATGCAAAGTACTAAAAACTGGTCGATATGCTTGTAGGGATCTTTCTTACTTAGCCCATGAAATGAAGGCAGCATACTGATGGTAGAGGACTTAATTTTATAGTTCCCCTCAATAGAGGGAAACTAAATGCAGAAGGGAGATGTGTACTTTGCAAGTGCAATGTATTCTTTCAATGTCCTCTGCCTCTCAGCCATGGTAGTTGGTTCAGTCTCAATAGCAGGGCCCTGTGTGGTGTGTCTAGGTCTAAGGATCCTTTCCACCTCCAGATTTGGGAGTTCCAAGTCAGGATTTAAGGACCTTCTACCGAGCATACACTCACCAACAGTAATGAAAATGCTTACAAGCACACAAAAAGAATTTCAAACAAAAAAAAAGGAATAACTACACAGATTTATACTAAATAAAATAACAGGGGATTCAACATAAATGGCATGAGATTTAGGGGAAAGAAAGTACAAACAAAGCTAGCTATACTCTACTTGCACCTCTAGCTTTTCCCTTCTTCTGTTGTCCATTTCTGTAAAATTCTACAAAGAATCAGTAATACTTTAATTCTAGATTAAACACAACTACAAAGAATTTGTTAGTCTAAGTTATAGTACAACTCAGGTCTACTAAAAATATCAATATCCCCGACAGCAGCGCCAAAAACTTGTTATCGATTTTTTGAGACTCTTGTTGCATGTTTTATTAAGAACAGTAGAGAAAATAAATCAAGAGTGGAGAATTAGAGATGGGTCAGCACAGTAAGTCTGAAATACACACAGTCCTGCAAGATACAGGGTCCATTATAGCAAGTTTTGATAAGTAAGAGTTTGTCCCACAAAGAAATTGATCTAGAACCTAAAATGGGCTATAATAGTAGGCCTCCAGATCTGGCTACATATCTGACAATCCTAAAGAAAGAGAGTTGGGTGTCACGACTACACTAAATTAATCTTAAAAGCAGAGAAATAAAATGCAGCCCTATCCTAAAGAAAGGGATTAAGAGGAGGATGGTGGTAGTGTGTGCCAAAATAAAATGCAAAAATTATGAGAAGTAAGCAGGTTGAGCTAGAGTTAATGATACAGTAATGTAACTTAAATTTAGTCTGTCTCTGCAGTGCTCCTTCCTAAGATGCTATTAAAAGCCTCAACAAGGTATAAGCTCCTAGTTTAATCCATGCCATTTTGGGCGCTCTTAGGTCTATACTCTGTCCACTTCAATGGTCACAGGATATCCGATAGAGTCTGTCAAATCCCATTAGTTAAACCAGAAATTCGCTAGTCTAATCCAGAAGAGTGGATCGATCATTTTCACAGCCACTGGACCAACTCTAGCCATGAATACTATTGTAGTACTATGTAATGCTAGTGCTACAAGCTCTCCAGATCTGCACACAAACCTGGCTGACATCCATAGGTATTCTAACCCATCAGATCCTAAGTACTTTGCTAAGGCTAACTGCTCACTAGTGCCCACAAAAAGGACCATGCAATAGGTTGAATAAGGTTTTAGATTTAGTTGGCCATTGCTACAGACGGCCTGCAATGACTCAGCCTCAAACTACAATTACTATAAAGAGACCAGATCTAATATTTGATGTCGATTAGGTAAGACAGAGGAGAGCCAGTTACTGTACGAACCTCCTCACAAGGCTCTAGAAGCTCATATGCAGGGGAAAAGAATCCTCCTCAAACATATGATTGGACATAACCTTAGGGTTATACTCTATCCACTATAATAGTCACAGGGTATCCCATTGGTCTGTCCATACCTCAGAGGTCTGAGAAAGAACATGTAAACTATTGCAACCACCATAGTCTGCAGGCCTCTGAGCTCCCCAGATCTCACTATAGATCCAGCATTGCTTTTCATATGTCTATCAAACCAAGAGAAATCATATGGTAAATAATAGATCTACTAGAAACTGAATGGGCTAGTTTCAAATACATGGATCCTATAGACATCTAAAGAAACCATAAGATCTATAGATTTGATTAAGCATTAAAATAGCAGTTCATTGATAACAATAAAACTTATAATTAACCGTCTCCTAGCTGCAGCCTATACACAACTGCTCATCCATGATCTCAATGTATACAAAATCTATTACAAGACTGAAACAAAACTAAACTTAGCTACTTATAGGGGGATTAGCCAGCAAATGCTGAGCTAAGAGAGAAGAAAAATAGGAAAAAGAGGTGATCAAACCCTAACCCTAGCTGCTAGAGTTCTCAGCCGATAGAGGATGAAGAAAAGATAAAAATAATAAACTCTGAGTACAGCTTATATACTCTATCAAAATGGCCTTGGCTCTAAAGAGATTAACCCTAATTTTTCCAGCAGACGTGGCACTGTTACAACCCTTGAATGCCTCAAGATGTGTGCTTCAAAATTTATGCCTCGGGAAGTGTGCCCTAGCCTTGAGAAATTTCCAAAAGGTCCTTGAGTTAAAACTAAGAAGTGGAGAGCTCGCGCTTTGCGAGCCTAGCAACTATTTTAATTTACTTGCGCAATTGCTTTACTTTTGCGAAGTTGCCTTTGGCTGATGAGAAGGGTTCATTCACGTCGTAAACCTTTAGTAAATCGCACAGTTGCTTCGCATCGCAATGTTGTTGCAGAGATGATCTGGAGAGCCAATGTGTTTCATGCAGTAGAGCTTCAGGAGCTCTCTCTCTCTCTAAGTACTCGCGTAGGTGGCGTAGTAACTTGTAAGGCTCCAGAGTGCACGAGATCTATGTGAGGGGAATTATGGGCGTCTCTCTCTTCCAGGGCCACACGAGAACTCCTTGAGGTGACTTTTTGTTCTCTATGCACATGGGCTCGCTGTGTTCCTCACACGGCTGCTTTGAGGCTTGATCTCCACAAGAGCTTCACGACCATGAATTCTGAAGGTTTTACACTGCGAGATCTTCATGATCATGATGTCTTTACAGCTCTCCTCTTGACTGTGTGGCCTATCTGTGCGAGAGCTTCTTCCACTGCATCTTTAGCTTGGTGAGGAGGCTCCTCAACTCTGCGAGGTCTGTTTCTTGACACTCTACTGCACTACACTTACTGTTATTATAGCATCCTCCCTTCTCAGTTGACTTCAGTCATCTGCTAGACTTTAGGTCAATGATGATCAGCAATAGTGAGTCACCATAGTGAGCACTACCAAGGTGTTCCCTTAGGCTTTGGCTCAACTATCATCTTTGCTTGTATTCTCTCTCTTTCTTGGGCCAAAAAGGCAGGATTTTGTATTAAGCTGCATATTTTATTACTAACTGTAAAACATACTTAACAAATGATTATTAGTAGGCTTCAAGGTCCATCAATGGCTAGGTTAAGAGGTGAAAAGTGGTACTTTTCAGTGCATAACATGGCTTCCACAAGCCTGTTCATGACACATAGTTAGCACATTGTAGAATTTCTCATCAGGGACACATCTCCTCGCCACTTGGTCTGCACAATGCTTGAATAGGTATAGATCCTCCCACATATAATTTCTAATCTGTGAAAAGAACAGATCCTTGTCCATTTTGTTCCAATGTAGGGGATCTTCCCTACTACCAAGTAATTCATAATATTTGCAAACTACGGTGTAGAGCTGTTGATAACAAACAGTTGTTCATCTGAAAAGGAGTCATTAACAAGTAGCCTATCAAATTCCTCTGCTAGGATCCTAGACAAGTGGTCTACAACCACATTTTTAACCCCTTTTTAGTCTTTGATCTCAAGATCAAACTCCTGTAATAAGAGAATCCATCTGATCAATCTAGGCTTTGCATCCTTTTTTGAGAAAGGTATTTTAGGGCTGAGTGGTCTGTGAAAAC
Organism: Chloranthus sessilifolius; assembly: GCA_021018995.1. Lineage (NCBI taxonomy): Eukaryota > Viridiplantae > Streptophyta > Magnoliopsida > Chloranthales > Chloranthaceae > Chloranthus > Chloranthus sessilifolius. The sequence goes on along the minus strand of CM037597.1, from coordinate 77,499,194 downwards.
CACTATCTTGGATCCCAGCAAATAAGACCTAAACTTATCTAAAGCAAGAATAATTGCCAACAGTTCCTTCTCAGTTGTGGTGTAATTTAACTGAGCATCAATCATAATTTTGTTGGCATATGCAATCACACAAGGGGCCTTATCCTTACTTTGTCCCAAGACTGCACCAATTGCAAAGTTTGATACATCACACATCAGCTCAAAAGGTATTGAAAAATTAGGTGCTTGAAGGATAGGTGCAAAGGTTATGCAATTTTCAACAACTCAAGGCCTTAAGGCATTCATCATTAAAATCAAAGGGAACCTCTTGGCACAACAGGTGGCAAAGAGGTTTTGAGATTTTGCTAAAATCTTTGATAAATCGCCTATAGAAGCTAGCATGCCCCAAGAATGATCTGACTTGTTTCACAGTTTTTGGTGGGGGTAAATATGCAATAAGATCTATTTTAGCCTTGTCTACCTCAATACCTCTGTGAGAAATCATATGGCCAAGGACAATGCCTTGAGTGACCATAAAATGGCTCTTTTCCCAACTTAAAACATAAAATGGCTATTTTTTTAAGGTGAGATTTTCAAAAAGTGTGTGATCGATATGTGTAAACAGGGCATTAACACTCAGGGACCACAAAGCAAGGAATTTATATTGGTAAGAATTGAGGAGAGTAAATGAGTATACACATGAACTTGATAAGCCTCTTGTTTATTTGAAACTTCATATTAGCTCCAACTACATGTCTTTTTTGCTTTTGTTCTTCCTATTATTGCCCTTGGAGAGCAACTGAGTACAGAAACATGCGTGCATTTTCTCCAAATGATAAAGGAAGCAAAATATGAAAGCAAAGGAGCTTAACAGTTATGCAAATATAAACCTAATATAAAAACAAAAAAGAAAATTACAAAAGAGATAGACAGCTTGATGAACAAAAACAGTGCTTTCCTACTTGCAAAAATAACAGACATATAGCTTTTTTTCCTCCTCAGAACCGGCTAAATACCTCTATGCTTGTATACAATTGAGGATGACAACTATTGGGTACCATTTTTTTTAAATTTCTACTAGGTACCATTTTGTATATTGTAACAGTGTAACCAATCCAGCAATGAAGTGTGTCATGTGCTGGGGTCTAAGATTGCGAGGTACAGACAGCTCTCTCTAAGGAACTCTGGCAAAATAGCCCGTAACTTCGGGAGAAGGGGTGCTCCTCACAAAGGGGGTAGCAGTGACAGGGATCCTTTCTTCAAACAGAGCTAATTTAGAAGAATCAAATCGATTCCCAAAATGCAAAAAAAAAAAAAAAAACATCTCGATTGTGTGATTCAAAGGGGTCAAATGCCTTCAAAATGAATAGCTAAATTCATTACAAAAACTTCTCTTTCTTACGTACCCTTTGACGACAACATTCTGCTAAATCGTTCTATTTCCTTGATAAATTCATCACATTGCCCCTAAATTTTGCCGTGGATTTTGCGGCTAGGACCACCATAAATGTCTTAGTAGTTCGAGTTATTGTTCAATACCCGACCCGAGTGCCAAGGGCCACATTGGGGTAAATGATACACATTAGTTTTAGAGTTGAACGACATGTACCAGATTAAATCTGAGATTTGGAATGATGGTTGTGATGATTCTAGGACTAGAGTTACTGTTATAACTTAGGAGCTAGAAGAGCAAAGAAAGAATGTTGCTATTCTTGCAAGGAACACCAGATCTCATCACTGAAAAAAGAAAAATTTTAAGAGCACATATTTGTTATACAATGCATATAATAGGTATATGTGATGGTGGTTATTGTAACAAATTATAGTGGGTCATAGCAACCTAGGTTTCTGTCACCCAACTCAAAGAAGGATTCCTCGGTTTTTGTGACTGATTAAAATTTATGGTTCTAACCATTGTATATGCATCCACTTTGAATGCATTCATGTTACAACAAACTTGTGCTAAAAATATAACATCATTCAAAATTCAAGTATATGGTTTGAAGTCCAAACATGAGAAATGAACAAAAAAAACTCTCTCTCTCTCTCTAAAGACAAATAATATACCCAAGGTAATGAATGGCCTCAAAAACTCTCTCTCTCTCTCTACTGGCCATATCTCTCTCCCCCTCTCTCAAATTCTACTTAAGATCCAATAATTGTACCTTATCTCTCAGCTTCTCAAGATGAGGAAGGTGGGGATATAAGAATTAAGGCCTCTTACTCATTCTTAATCATCATCAAAGAGCATCAAAGCTGATTTTTAAAGATAATTGGATAATCTTAGCATCAAATTCCGGAGAACCATTGAAAGAAAGCCAAAAATAGAGAATCTGAAATTAAATTTGCTTGCCCAAAATTTATCATCTATTAATTTATTATAGATGCTAATAAAGACACCCCAAAAAATGATTGATTTTCATAATATTGAATATTTGAACCCCTAATCCTAAAATAACCCCTTATTTATAATGCAAAAATGTTTGATCCTAGATCATAGATTACAGATCTGAGCCTCTGAGATGGTTCATGAGGATGAGAGAAGATAGATAATTAAAAAAAATAAAAATACTTACCTAGTTGCCGGAGGAGGTTCACTTGCATTAAACTAAGGCTCCTTTTCGTTGTCTCTATCTAGGAGGCGGTAGAGCGGTGGCGAGGGAGATTGGAGCTTGCAATGGAGATTAGGGCAGTGATGATGGAGATTACAGCAGATGCGATGGAGCAGGGTCAATGTAGCAGTGGTGATGGAGATTAGGGCAATGGCGATGGAGATTACAGCAGATGCGAGCAGGACCGATGGAGCAGTGGCGAGGGAGTGATGGAAGTTGTTCTCGATTGGCGATGGAGCAGAGGTGACGAAGATTGATTGGTGATGGAGCGATGGAAAGGTTTAGAAGGGTTTGGCGATGGAGCAGAGGAGACCACCGGAGGAGCAGGAGCAGAAGTGTCATCCCCCGCCTCGCGGAATGGAGAGAGAGAGAGATGCTATGTGTTTTTTCATGCTGGAGGGGAGACTGTGAGAGGGAGAGAGGGGGGCTCTTGGCTATTATTCCTAGTGGGTAGAAGAAGACGAAGAGGTTTTATTTCGTGGTGGGTAGAAGAAGCCGAAGATTAATTATGGATCCCGCACAATTTCTTTTAGAAAGTAATATTTGGGCGCCTAAATATGGTTTAGAAAACTAAGGTCATGGGTTCAAGCTCTCTTAGATGCAAAAACGGGATTTAAGAGGGCCGTTGTATTTCATAAACCTCAGTTTTGGGCCATTGTATTGATTAATTTTTTTACAGCGGCCAGAGACCATGGTTGATTTTAAACAACTGGTGTTGTTTATTTCCCATTTTCACATAGTGTAAGACGAGAACCTTAGCTATGCTCAGGAAAAAAAAATCCAAAAATGAGTTTTTTGAGCTTCAGGACTGGCCGATACCAACACAACCCAGAACTGCAAACTAAAACGAGAAACCTCTACGACACTGTACTTTATGGACTAAGAGGGTAGCTTCCAAATTTCCTTCGTAACATATTTAAAATCTGATTGGAAAAAGGAGAAACTTTAGCAGCTTACATACAAACAGCTGGTAAAAAATTAGCCAAGTCAGATGTCCTCTCACCTTTTCATCACACGTGGAGAACCATAAGAGCACTGCCAGCAGGAAACATGGAGAACCAGATATACTTCGAGGGGAAAGGAAGGCCCAACTCCTGCCCTTTTCATCACACATGGAGAACCAGATATACTTCGAGGGGAAAGTGGAGGAGCACTGCCAGTAGGAACCATGGACAACGTAGAATTGCTTGAAGCAACATTTGAACTATTAGAGGTTCCGGGAACATTCAAGGGCACACTGTTGATATATTTTTTATGCTAATTATTATTGGTGAAGGAAAAATAAAATCAACGTAAAACAGAAGATGAAAGAGATGAAAACAACATATCTAAAATATATTGACCTGCAAGATACAAGGCCCTTTTGTAGCAAGTTTTAAAAGTAAGAGTTTGTCCCACAAGTAGTGATCTAGACCACAAGGGTTGTATAGAAGACCTCCAGATCTGCTACAGATCTGGCAATTCTAACCTAGTCTAAGAAAACAGGGAAAGGAAGAGAATTTTTCAGGTGTCACTAGATCTAAACTACAAAACAGAAATACAAAACTAGATCTACAAGATGATAGAGATGAAGGTAAAAAAAAATATAAAATAGGGAGAAATAGACAACTAGGGATTGGTTCTTATTACAAACCAGATCAAGATTTGTGGATTTGCAGTTGTCCTTCACTTGGCTACAAGCACAAGTGCAAGGTAGAAGAATCTAATTTAGACCAGAGGTTTGAATTTATCTTAAGGCTATGATCTATCCACTTCAATGGTTTCAGATCATCCTAGGGATTTTCTTCAGCCCAAAGGCTTTAATTAGAATAATAAAATTACTATAGATGTTGTGGATGCAAGGCTACAAGCTCAGGCATCCACAGGAACATTAAACCTAGGAAAATCAGATGGCAATCAAAATATCTAAAGGTTAAATGAATGGGAATTCCTAAGTACATAAATCCGATTGAGAATCTAATGGAACCAAAAGATCTATAGATTTAAATAAACTTTAAAACCAACAATTTATTGATTCAAAACAACTTACAATAGATTATTCTCAGATTTGTAGTCTGTGCATCAATCCACACATCTCCATACCGAATTTATAATTACAAATCAGGTCTGAGCTACTACCTAGATCTAATCCAACAGGCTGGATTAGAGAGAGAAGGGGGAGAGAAAAGGAAAAATAAAACCTAAAATTAGACCTAAATGAGTCGAGGAGAACTCAAAGAATTTCCTAGTTTCCTTACTAAAGAATTACAGAAAATAAATGGGTATTTATACATATGCATTGATCCATGTGCCTTGGGTTTTAGCCAATCAGAGAAGAGAATTTCATTTCAGTTTATGCTAATCCATGTGTTTAGCATTCTAGCCAATCAGAGAGAAGAGAGAGAGAGAGAGATCCATTCAGTTATGCACAGCTGAAATAGTTTGCTTCCCGCCACGAATTGCTCCAATTATTTTGAAAAATAGTTTGCACATGTGCAGAGTTCTCTTATGCTTTGGAGTTCTCAAAAATGCCCCTGTCGTCCACTAGAAATTGTTGTTGGAAGCCCAAGATAGATCCCACAGTTTATTAGCTATTGTTTTTACAAAACAGCCCTCAGATGGAACCCGAATTGATAAAATGGTGGGATCTTGAAGGTGCTTAATAAGATGGCTGCAAACTGAAGATCGAAGTAGTTGAAAGTTGTCCTCGAGTGGATAACATGCTGGAGGTATAGGCCGCTTGATTTGCTTGAAGATGCTACCTTACTGAACTGCTCGATAAGTTGAGATAGCTTCAGCAGTGTATTCGAGAGGTTGGAACTATAGAATGCATATATTCAACAGGTTGCTAAAGCTTCTTGCTGCAATCTCGAGAGGTTGTATACCAGCTATGTGCACAAGTCGACAAGTTGAGTTGTAGGCTCAACAATGCATTCGAGAGGTTCAAGGTAGGTTCAGCAATCCTCTTGAGAGGATGGAGTTTTGTAGCTAAAGGGAGTCGACAGGTTTGCTAAAGGAAAACAGATCCACTCGACAAGTTGGAGGATGCCTAGTTCTACTTGACAGGATAGCCTCAGAATTGGAGTTTTAGCAGTCCATTCGAGAGGATGGAATGAAAAAATCAACAGGTTTGTGGCTCCGACTGTTGCACAAGTCGACAAGTTGAAAGATTGAACTTCAAAACCGCAGCTTCACGTATCCTCTCGAGAGGTTCCTTAAAGAACTCGATAGGTTAGCTGGCTTGAGTAATCTACTCGAGAGGATGAGTGGTACTGCTCGATAGGATTGAATACCAGCTCCATTTCGAGAGGTTGGATGTTGAAGGGTTCGACAGGTTGGCTACCAGCTTCAGCAGTGTGCATCTCAGTCATTCAAGAGGTTTAAACCTATCACATCAAATCCTTCGAGAGGTTTAAAGTGGAGTGTTAAGACATGAAAAGTGCCACTTTTCACCCTTAACTTAGCCTCTGTTAGACCCTCATCCATCTAATAAATGTCTGTTAAGTCATTTCTGTAGGTAATAAACAGCAGTTGCAATAAGGCCTTAATCCTGCTAAGGAGCCCACTTTTGCCCCAGAAGTCTCTCAGAAGAATGAAAGCTGGATCCAGACAAGAACTTGACTGCATGAAGGCAAAGCACAACAGCAACAGAGCAAGAAATGAGCCTCGCGCAGTTGCCGCAAGGTTCAAAGGATTCAGAAAGTAAGCCTCGCGCAGTACTCACGAGTTTCCCAAGACTTCATACCAATTGTCAGTGTTGTTCTCGCGCAGTTTAGTGACAGAAGGGCTTCAGAATCATGACTCGCGCAACTCTCGCAAAGCTCAAGCACTTAAATGCTCGTGCAGTCTCACGCAGCTCAAGAAAGCAGCACTCAAAACCTCGCGCAGTTCACTCAAATCAGCTAAGGAGAGAGAGAGCTCCAGGTATTTCTGCGCGCAGCTATCGCGCAGTGGCCGCGGGGTGCAAAACTTCTCGCGCAATTTAGAGACCAATGAACATCATGCCCTCGCGAAGATCCACTAAGAAATAAACTGCTCGCGTGATTCTCGCGCCATTCAGAAGGAAAGTACAATCTCACGAAGACCAGAGCAATCCAAAGAAGGATTCAAAGGTTTCATCGCTACGATCGCTGTCAGAACTAAGACAACCCGTGGACTGAAGTTTCAAGTTAATCCAATCCCACGAAGGCTGTGCTACCACGCGACAGTCTTGGAAACCAGTGCTACCTGGCAAGGCTCTGGACTCTAACTCTCCCTCACTTCTGCGAAGGACATTATGAGAACTTCCAGCAATTAGGGCACACACTCCAATGCTCCAATTTCTGTGCACACGCCCCGAGGCATCCAAGGAACAGTATTAGGCCACGTGGCATCGTTAAAATTAGGGTTTCCTAACCCTAATGCACCGCCAAATTGACTGTTATATAAACCTAAGCCTGATTTAGGTTTAGGAGACCCCTCTTAGAATAGAATTTTGTCTATCTTCTTCTTGCAGTAGCTGTAGATCTCTAGTAAGGTTTAGGTAGATTTCTTTTTACTTTTTCTTTTCTCCTTAGCCCAGCACTTGCTGGCTATGCCTTTGTATGCTTATTTGGTTTAGATTTAATGGAATTTCATGATTGGGTGTTTTACATTTATGGGATTGAAGTTTGAGCTTGAGTTGTTCTGTACAAGGCTGCTGCCTTGAGTTCCTCCATTGAAAGGTTGTACTATAAGCAATGGAGGACTGTTTTTAAAGATCTATTCAGATCCAAGTGACCTGTGTGTCTGGGCTAACATGCTCCTATACAAGCCTAGTCCCACCACAGGACCCACTAGATCTGAAATCCCCATGGGAGGAATCAGCTTTTGTAGCCTTGTGAACATGGTGGTGACAGCAATATTTCTTGTTCTATTTTGGACCTCTGTGAGGAGGATAGCCTCTGAAATAATCTGTGACCATTTAAGTGGACAGGTTATAGCCTTAGGATGAGGCCAATCCACAGATCTAAGATAGATTCTTATTCTCTACACTTGTGCTTGTAGCCCTGTGAGAGATTGTACAGAGACAAACTCCCATGTATTTGTATAGACCCGCCATCAGATGACAGACCTGGTTTGGTTATAGAGAGTGTAGGCTTGTGACTGGATCACTGCAGTCTTTCTAAAGCAGTGGATAGCTGTACCTAAGGTTGTACTCAAACTCTTGCTGGTTCTATGTGTCTGGACTAACATGCTCCCATATAGGCCTAGCCCCACACAACACTTTAGAGGTTGAGGTTCCCTATGAATTCCTGAGCTTTTGTAGCCTGGATAAAGTAGTGCCTACAGTGATAAACATGTTCTGACCCATCTCTGGACTGTGGTTCCCCAATTGGATAGTCTATGACCATTTAAGTGGACAGGTTATAGCCATAAAGGGATTGGATCATGGTACAGAGATGAGTTGGATTATTTCTCCTCAGTGGCGATAATGTAGCCATTGGACAGGACATCTATAGCAGCAGATCTGAATCTGAGTCATAAAACCCATCAGATCTGAACCTAATAGCACACTTCTCACCCTTTTTATATTTCTTCTCTCACATTCTATCATTCTTCTCAACCCTTTTTGTAGTTCAGGCATTAGGTTACCTTAGGATTTAGAGAATAGTGACCCTAAATCTCCTTCCACTTAGGATTGTCATATCTGTAGCCAGATCTTGAGAGCCTACTAAGGATAGCTCCCTTGGAGCTTGAGATCAACTTCCCTGTGGGACAAACTCTTACTTATAAAAACTTGCTACAACAGGCCCTGTATCTTGCAGGACTGTGCATATTTTAGACTTGCTGCTCCGTAATCATCACTCTACCTTTCACTAATTTTTCATTTACCCCATTCTTATCACTGTCTCCAATAAAGTCAGTAGCAAGCACTGAAAATCCACACCAACATGGAGCCATGTACTCGAGAGGTTGGAGTGCACTTGCTCGAATCTTTCACTTGGGCTTCAGTACCTATCAAATTGTACATTAATCTATTCGATATGTTCTCATCTGCAGCATTGTACTGCTCGATAGGATGGGTTTTCAGCAGTTTGAACCTCACGTGGAGTTCTCTTGGGAGTTTGACTACTTGAGCATCTTGTCAAGTTGGAGCTGCTTGCTGCTAAGGCTTGGACTTGTATGCTGAAGTGTTGCAGCTTAAGGTGTAAGCTGCTCAAATGCATAAAACTGAAGCTTACTGCAGCTGCAACCAGGTTTGTTCCAGTGTGCTGCTAAATGGATAGCTATTGTGCACACCAAGTGTTCTACTGTGCAGCTGTTGTAGGTGGTGATCTACATGGTTGTTTTATTGTGCAGCTTGTATGCACATTCACTGTAGTTTGCAATGTGCTGAAATGTGCTAATCCACATAATTGTATTCAACTGCTGATGTGAATTGAAGCACTTGGTTGCTCAAATATGAAATGTAGCTACTGAAAGTGCTGTCTTGACAGCTCTTTTTGTTGTTTTTTCCAACAACAGCTTTTAATAGTTCTAATTCCTCCTCCTGACACCTATTTCATGGATGGTTGCATATAATTTCTTAACTGCAAAATAGTATTTAAAATAGTTATTAAAAAGCTCAAGGTCTTACAAAAGTCAGGTTTAAAGGTGTATAAAATGGTATAAATCAGTGACTAGCACACGCCTGCCTTCGCATCATCAAGCAAGGATTTTACCTGCATGCAACAACAACACTCGTAAAAATAAATATGTATTCCATCTCCTACCAATGACAAGAAAAAGATTAAGTGGAAAGAAGAAAATTTTGTAAACTAGCCTGGAGTTGAAAAAAGGAAAAAGAAGTCTGATTTATTAATTTGGAACATAGAATATTCTCAGGTTCTCATCATATAATTAGCCATCTATGTAATCCAGTTAATATTGCATGACTAACTGACTTGAACTAGAGATTTTCAAAACCATAAACTTTACCTTCCAAAAGTCATATGTTGCATTCAGAATAAAAAGTGAATAGTAGAGAGAGAGAGATGACGATGATGATGATGATATTTTAAGGAAACAACTAATTTATAATTTAAGAAATAGTCTATAATGTAAGTTTATTCTTTGTAATGAATAGCACAATTTCTTTTTCTATATTAATAAAATGGGGGTATTTCAACTACATACTCTGTTTACCCAAGTAAATATATAGTACTTAGAAAGTTACCATGATAATTTATATGGTATTCTCCATTACACCTTCTGCTTTTGTGGTCAAATTTTTTGTTTTAGTGATGTGTAATGCACTCCAACACATTTTCCTCTTTAGCTTCATTTCTTTGTTCTATTGTTTGTGATATGTTTTCTTCTTTATTCTTTCCCCATATGTTTTCTGGTAGTCTGATTGGCTAGAAGATCACTAGCAAATCTGTGAGGATTCCCATGTTTGTTTGCATGTATAGATCTAGAAGGTTCAACATTTGAACATAGGAGTTAATGACAAGTTAAATTATATGTTAAGGGAGTTTGAAAGAGCAAACTTCTGCAAATTTACATTGCTAAAGCAACAAAGAATTTCTCTAAAAACAGAGCTAGCAATTAAAGTTGAAAAAATTGCCGCATTTGGTACATCAGGGTTTCCAATAGAAGTAGATTGTGTCCTTCAACACTCTTGGCAAGTTTCAGGACCTATGACTATGGGTTGATCATAGTTTGATGTGGCCATATAGTAAATGTGAACTTAGAAATATGCATTAAGATCATTTCAAATATAGTGTAGTAAAAGAACACAAAATTAATGTTGGTAATCCATAACCCTTTATATCTAATGGGAGGAGTAACCTTTTCCAAGACCGAGTCCAATGCAACAGTTTCCACTACTTCAAATATATAGTTAATGTACATGTCTATGTGACCAACGTGGATTATTTTTGTAAGTAACATAAAATATAGAATTAGCATGTAATTATAAAAATGTCTAGCTTTCCATTTTGAATACCTTGATTGTAATCCAAGTGATAACTAGGAGCACTATAATTGCAAGTATCCCAATATATTGTAATCCAAGTGATAACTAGGAGCACTATAATTGCAAGTATCCCAATATTCTCCAACAAAAAATATTGTCTTTGACTCCTCAAATGTTTTCTTTCACAAATTTTGCCGCATATCTAATCAACAAAAATTGTGTTACAAATCGAACCATGTAACAGATATTGAGATATTGAACCCAAAATCAAGCAAGTTAATGTTATAAATGGATCTAGTAACAGAGAGAGATATGAGGATTAATATGCAGAATGCTCACTAACCCTTTAGCAAAATCAAAACGAAAATCCTGGAACCCAACGCTCTTGCGAAGCCACTGTAGCCACCCAATAATGCCCTCCCGCACAAAAGGTTGGCTATGGTCTATGTTTGGAACTCCTGTGAAAGTTGTCTCCAGTGCTATGGCTGCCCTAAAGAAAGCAACAAATTAGCAAATTTAGAATAGAACAAATTTAAGACATGTATCCATTATAACATTCACAAATCGTTCAAGCAAAAAAAAAATGTTAAATGACTCGAGTATCTCTATAACATTTGCAGTAACTGAGTTCCATACTCACCAGTAAAAAAATTGATAGGCCATTAATGTATGAAATTTGATTGTTCTTTCTACACCATATGCTTGTTCTAACTAAAAGTGGGTAAATGCAGTTTCTAACCACTATCAATTCCCAATTATTGGGACAATTTGCTATGCCATTGATCTACTTTTAATAACCTGCAAATAGTTCTTGCTCTTAATGCCATGGTCTCCTTATATTGCTTCCATCTTGATAACATGTTTAATGAATCTATTTTGAAGGGGAAATAATTGAAGTTGTTTCTTAAGGGTTTTCTTTCTAAAAAACAAATCAAGTTTTTGGGAGTGTTTAAAGGTTGCAATGATATGCAGTAATTCATACTGTCTACTAACTTTTATGAAGAGATTTCCTTATAATTAACCTTAGCAAGTAATCATGAAAGTTCAGCTATATAAGTTCACCTCAGTTCAACTCTTATAATATAATATCATCTCAGTTTATATAATACTATATTAGCTCATGCAAGTTCACATAGGTTTAGTCAAAGTTTAAATTAGTGTATACAGGTTCAGTTTAGTACAAAAAATCAGAACTCCGGTATACATTTAATATGCTAAATTTCTATTATCTCAAATTTGTGGGTTTCTAGACATCAAATTTATATAAGTACCTCAAATTTAACAAGTGGCAAACAAAATTATGTGTTCTACTAATGTCGTATCTAATATCATAGGATAATAATATTATACAAACTTAACAGTTGTAAGTTTTACTATGGCAAATTTATCTCATTGTAGTCTATACAGTTACGACACACACACACAGATATATATATATATATATATGGGGAGCATGCACCCTAATCGTTTTGGGTTGATCAGTCATGGGACATATGGTTTTAAAAAATGGGAATACTTTAATTTCAACAAAAAATATTAAATGGGTTACAAAAGGCATATTATTTAGGCAATTAAATGATCATTTTGTGCCACAAAAATAGCAAAATGAACGGTCATATATAAAAAGCTTAATAAGGTGATGGTTGCAAACTAGGATCGGCCATTTAGTTTGTTAAATAAGCTGTCAACTGTTATTAAGGCACCTTAGAACTTAGCCCACATGATGAAATGATTAAAAATACCTTCCAAGGAACCTACTTCTGTTAAAAGTTAGATTCAATGACAAATTCAGCCCAAAGCACTTGCCACAAATACCCTGTTCTATCGGGCGGTCGGTCTCAACCATTTAAGATAACTCTGACCATCCTTAAGAGTTGGTTAAAGTTAATCCACCAGAAAAAGGTTCATAGAAATCAAATTTTTGCTCACATTTACTTGATTTGCTATCAGGTCATGTACCATGGTTCACACTACTGCTACAAAGTACTGACCAAGTAAAATAAGAAAAATTCACAACTTACAAGTGGGAACTATGATCCAGTGGCAGCAAGGAAACCCATTCATTATCCCAACAAAGAAACAAACAATTACATGAAGTGACAATCCATAATATAACTTTTCATTTATAAATCAAATAGAAAGAACAGAGAGGCTGAAGCTAATGAACCTGACCTGTCATTATCATCAGATGGTCGTATCTTAGTGACTTGATACTATCATACTCCTTTCCATGCTACAACCCAAGAATCTGTTTAATATTCTGGATTTCGACATTGTCCATAATCTGCTTGTGGTTTGCTTCTCTAACATTCAACAGTTTACCCCTCAATGGGAACACACCGTAGTGGTTTCTGCCTACAACAGAGATCCTAGCCATCTGTATAACCAAAGAACAAAACCCAATTTTAAAACCGTAGCTAATTTGCTATAAACCCAACAAGTAATTTTGTGTACAATAATTTATGAACTTATTATAGTACTACTTACAGCAAGAGCCTTAGTTGAATCTTCTTCTATCAAAATCAAAGTACATTTATCAGAGTTTTTCCCCCAGCATTATTAGCATCCTCGAGCTTCGTAATTCGAGTTTTTCCCCCAACATCTTTTCCATTATTTGAGTTTTGTGAATTCTATCCAAGATAAAATTCACAACAATGAACTATGCAATAAAATAAAAGAGAACTACCTGATAGAAAGGACGCCAATAATCAGCAAGAGACAAACCCTTCTCAAAAATAAGAATTATGATTTCCAGTGACAGATGTACTAAGAGGAATTGGGATTAAAATTCGAAGACGGAAATAGAAAGGGACGGGGATCAAAAGAGGCCCAATTTATGATGATGTTTCCTTCACTTAGTATTTCAGTTTCTTTGTTCTTCTGCATGTTCATTCGTAGCACCAAGGGGGGGGGGGGGGGGGGGTTTATGCTCCAATACTTATAGACTATACTAACACATGCAATCGATAGCAGAAAGCCAGTGCTTGACAAATTACTTAATTGTGAACAAATACGACAGAGTAAGAAGCTAAGGATAATGTAAGTAGAGCCTAGCTCTCCTATTGTTTGTTCTTGATAGTCAATTTGTGATTGAAGGAAAGCCAATATTTGAGATATACAATGTTTTTTAAGACCACCGATGATGATTTTGATGCTCTATTTTCATTAAAGCTGATCAATGGTTCAATTTGAAGGTAGATTAATTTGTTGAAACTAGATATTGTGTAGTAGCACCTTACAGGGATCTCTAGATCTACATTGGGAGACACAAATGCTTGATGAGCAATAGGCTTCAGTTTTGCTGCTTTGCGAAGTGCTATACCTTCAAGATCCCCAAAATTTCTTTCCCTCAGTGTTTGGTCTTGTATTACCTAAATAAAAATGTTTAGCAAATAAAAATATGAAAAAGTGAAACATGATATTAACCAACTTCCACTTTGCTAAACAGGACAAAAGCAGGCATCAACTTAAGATCCTAGGATGAATATTGGGTCAAATGACTACATCTTAAGATGAGATCTTACATTACAATCAGATGAACCCACCACTCTGTTTTTGGCTACTAGATCAAGATTTTGATGCACCAACATAAACTTCTAATACATAGGGCTGGACTAATCATCACTCATCAATCATTTCTGAATTGATTAAACGATAATAAAGCTTCCCATTTAAAAGAGCAGGTTTAAATTAGTAATTTACTTCCAATGAGCATTCCAGCTCATGGTTTGTGCTTCAAGTAATGTAGTTGTTGACCAACTAGTAGAGAAGATTAGCTCAACTGGGTTAAAGGTAAATAAATATAGTCATAATATCATTGCAACATATTTTAAAGCTATTTTTCAAATGCTCTTTAAATTTTTACGCATAGCAACTCATATTTCTGCGACATATTTTATCACATTTTATATAGCTGCAACCAAGGCTCTTTAATTTTAAAGTATTCACATGCATACTTAAGTTGTTTTAACAATCACTTGATGCCACTCAAGTGATCATATGATAGAGAAGATTTCGTGAATTAAGATAGGTTGCACAAGACTCTTGATTTCTCATATTTTGTTTTTAGAGAACTGATCAGTCGCATAATTTACCATTTTATCGCCCTTAACTTAGTGATGTCAGACCTTATGTGACAGCCCGGATTTCGGCACCCCAAAACTCGTGCCCTTAACTAAGCACGGAACACTGGTATATCAAGCATCAAAAGTATAATAAACGAAATTGCGGAATTTAAATCTATATTTATTAACTATCCAAAAGACAGTTCTAACCTCATGCCTCTACATGAGTGGAGAACCGATCCGAACCATCGATGATAGTAATCATCACGGATGGTTCGTCCCAAAAGAGAAATCCCAACTCCTCATATACATGATTTTAAACAAAATAAAGGCTTGACATACCAAGCCGTACAAAAACCTCTCCAAGAATCTCTCAAAGTGGCACAACGGAGTCCTCTAGAAGAAGTCCTCTGGAGGTGGCTCCAACTCGTCACCGGCCGCAAGGTCCGACTCGCCGGGATCAGCGTCTCCTGAAGCCTCGGCAGCTGCTAGTAGTGGACCTGCGACGTATAGTCTATAGGGTGAGCTACATCCTAGCTCAATAGGGAACAAACACAGTTGAACATATAAATTATGACTCACATATATTCCATGATATGCCATGCATGATGTGTCTATGCAATTATTGATGAAACAGTTAAAAAGCATTTCGTTTTACTGTTGATTACTTATGTTTTCATTTACTCATGAATGATGCTGAAAAGGCCTAAAGCAAAACTTAAACTTTCAACTTAAGTAATCCCCGAGCAATATAGCATCGAGCCCCGATGAGATACCCATCATCGTCATCTATATAGACAATTTTAACCGTATTCCCTGGGAATACAAATAGTACCCAAGCCCCTTTCCCCTGGGGATTGGTGGTGGGGTTTCACTTGTCTCAATCAACACCCCTGGGGTGTGCTTACTATGTACGCCACAGATTTGGCCACGGATATCCTGCCGTGTCAGTCGTGGATATCCCGCCACGTCGGTAGGGTACCCTATCAAACCTCAAATAATAAAAATATCGGTGCCTTACATATAGTTATTCACCGTGTAAATGTGCTATCTTATATCAGTTAGGCCCTATCAAACATGATTCAATCCTTGGATACATCCCTGGGATGTATCCATTTACTTACTTGCATCACACCTGATGCTCTCCTCTCTTTACTTCTTCATCCCCTGGGGATGGCTTATTAGAATTTCTCTTATGGATGTCATACGCACACACACTTTTCACAATTCTTAAGCAATTAAACATTTGAATGGAAATCTATATCACTACATACATGCTCTTGTAAAATAAAGTACATGTTCAAGGTGTTCCCTACCTCAAGTCTTCATTTGATCAATGCATCAAGGTCCCACGTGGCTCCTTGTGCACTAGTCCACACGTACCACCTATGGTACCACATAACAGGTGAAACACATCACAAAGGATGTAATAAAGGAGGTATAAGACCCTCCAAGAATCTTAAAGTCAAACCCAAAAGTCAACATAATTTATCTCAGTCGATTAATCGAATTCCAAAATCGATTAATCGAAGGTCAATATCGATTAATCGAAGCAATTTCGATTAATCGAAATTCTCCTTTTCGCAAAGTCGATTCTCGTCAATAAATGAGCTTTTCATTAATCGAATCCAATTTCGATTAATCGAAATTCTTCTTTTCGCAAAGTAGACTCACAGTTCGAACAGTCGAGTTTTCATTCGATTAATCGAATCCAATTTCGATTAATCGAAATTCTTCTTTTCGCAAAGTCGACTCTCGTCAATTCGAGTTTCTAAGTTGATTAATCGATTCCAAATCGATTAATCAAAAACTAAAATCGATTAATCGAAATCCCATTTCGATTAGTCGATTTTTCCTCAAGTCATTTCCTCCAACCCCTGGGGTCCACTGGAGGTTCCCAGTCGATTAATCGATCCCCAAACCGATTAATCGAAATCCAAAGTCGATTAATCGAAATCGGGGTCCTCTGACCTTTCAACTTCCTGGCCAATTTCGATTAATCGAAACCCAATTTCGATTAATCGAAATTGTCAGATTCAGCCCCTTTCGAGCTGTTCTTCCCAATCTTTTTCCATACTTTTTCTTCTATTTTTCTAAGCCATTATCCTATAATTTAACCCACATTCAATCACAATTTAAACCCTATCATCTATGCATTTTATTTACAAAAATTTTACCTTGAATAGATCTCAAGTTGATTTCAATCAAATAGTTGGCAGGCTAGGGTTTCCAGCTTTGGCTCTAACAGATCCAAATCGCGTTGAATCCGTCTTTTATCTCTTGAATCCCCCCTCCAATCAGTTGCAATAACTCCTCTCTTACTTCTCTCTCTTTCTCTCTCTTCTTTACTCTCCTTCAACAACCAAAAATACACATCTAGGGTTATTAAACCCTTTTATCTATCTCCCTCTTTGTGTGTTGAGCACATACACCCAGTAGGTGTAAGTGACTTCTCATTTACATCACACACTACATAATCACTCAAACTATCGCATCTCGTCCGTTCATCACATTCTATGCTAACTCATGATCTCCTGATTGGTCAAACTTGTGACCAATCGGGCACGAATCCCAAGGTCATAGTTTAGCGTGATTTTTTTCGGGCTATTACACCTTAGTTTGCTACTAATAAGCTACTGATGTACAGAAATTAAAGATAAATAGTAAAAGAGAGCCAAAGTATTAATATTCATCAAAATAAACTTAAATAGTAGTAAGAATGACGATTGAGCGTGTAAAGATAATTCGCCAATAGAAGGAAGCTGAGAAATTGTATTTGATGATTTTGCACTGCTGCTAAAGTAAAAAAGGAATAATAAATCATAATTTTATGATTCTTTAAAAAGACAATTCTTCAGAAGTGACAAAAAAGAGTAAAGATGATACAGAAGAGAAAGGCGATGAATCGTGAATAGAAAATCATCCAGTATGAAAGCCATGAAAGAAGAGAAAATCGTTATTTACAATTTTTCAGAAAAAGAAAAGACAATCGTAATTTACGATTTTGTAAAGCTTTCCCGCTGCTATATCTGTTGTTGTTGATCACGTGAGAACTATCACTGCAATGCACTGAATTAGAAGATCTCTGAAAGTAGAAGTTTGGTGAACCACGGATTTGAGAAGATTGATGAAGATAAGCTCTTAGGAAATCTCGGTTGCTGAAATTAAGGAGAACAATCTAGAAGCACATCAACTAAAGAAATCAAGGAAAAGAATAAAATTAAAAATTAGAGTTACATTCGGATACTTTCATCTTTAGTAGT
Source organism: Chloranthus sessilifolius (assembly GCA_021018995.1). Classification (NCBI taxonomy): domain Eukaryota; kingdom Viridiplantae; phylum Streptophyta; class Magnoliopsida; order Chloranthales; family Chloranthaceae; genus Chloranthus; species Chloranthus sessilifolius. The sequence goes on along the minus strand of CM037597.1, from coordinate 77,481,379 downwards.
TTCTTTTATTAGAATTAGAAGTCTTTGTAAACCGACCCCTTATAACCTATAAATAAGAGGGCTCGGCATAGGAATAAGCATTGAAGAATTTTAGCATCAATTGACGCCTGAGGTTGGATTTTCTTCTGATCAGTAGTGCAACATAGTTATAGTAGATTAGATATCAGAGGTTTCTCAAGAGCAATTAACGACTGCAATTGAGTGATGAAGGCTAGTGTAGATATCTATAGTTTCTCATGAGCAATTGACGATTACGGCTGAGGGGTGAAGGATATATTTTACTTTGCTTTCTAGTTTAGATTTTATTTTCTTTTATTTCCTGCTTTGTAAACATCTCCAATTTTTAATTTGAATTGATGAATCAGGTTAGAATTTGCAAATTAGTGTAACGGTTTTTACTTTTGCATCATCAGTTTTCTAAAGTTTGATTGACGCTCAAATTTTAGGAAATTTATGATTAAATTAAATCTGTATTGATAGGATCTTAGACTTGATTGACAACCAATGCTAAGAAACTAGAGATATGGTATAACGGTACTATTTAAATTCATAAATATCCGATAGCTGAAGATTGGGATTGACGACCTCAATCAGAAGAAGGAGGATTTAGATTTATTTTATACACTTTAGATTAAGAAACTATTCTTTTATTCATATTTCTCTAGTAGATTAGATCTTAAATGATAAATAAAAGTTTTTAAAATAATGATTTAAATAGAAGATATAAATCATAAATAACTAGATAAACAAACTTCCTCATGGGAACGATCCTATGCTAGTACTATGATTTCCATTGTATGCTTGCAATAGCTTAAGACTTGAATTTAATTAGAACACACATAAGTAACGATCAAGTTTTTGGCGCCGCTGTCGGGGAAGCAGAATTTATTCTTATTTCTATTTTTATCTAATATTTTTATTCTTTTAGATACTAATATTTATTTTTCTCTTTTTATATTTCTTTATATTTTTATTTTTCTTTGATCTCTTTTTAATCTTTTGCAGGTTTATTCAGAATAAGCAAATCAAGGTTTCAACTTCCCCTGATCAAAGAAGCTAGAGCCCTAGATTTGTTCTCTCTCCTTGCTCTTCTAAAATAAAAATTATACAAAAGATTATATATAATTTTTTTTTTCTCTGGTGTGTGCATCATACCCGGTCTAGAAGCTTAGACTATTTTGACTATAACCCAGAAATTGAGCAGACTCTCCTGCACAGACTCGCATTAAACCGATACTCTGCAAGAGATCCTCAAACCATGGCTGACGAACTTTCAATTGAAGTGCATTTTAGCCCTAAAGCTTTGACCGAGCCCTCTTGTACAGTTATACCAAAGACAACTTAAGGTCAAAACTATTAAATCAAGCCCCACACACTTCAGACTCTACCTACCTTTTATGGGCTTGATAGGGAAGATCCCTACCAACATCTAAGGGACTTCATAGAACTTTGCACAATGCTGCAGACCATGACCAATAAAGAAGCCATAAGACTGCGTTTCTTTCCTTTCTCTCTCAAAGATAGGGCGAAGGAATGGTTAGTTTCACTACCTGCCAAAAGTATAATCACTTGGAAAGATTTACAGTCCACATTTTTGGGCGAATGCTTTCCAATTGGTAAAACAAACCAAATTCACCAAACAATCCAAGGCTTCAAGGAAAAGCCCGGAGAATTATTTCATAAGAGTTGGCAATGGATGAAGGATTTACTACAGAAATGCCCTCATCATGAGGTACCAAATTGGTCTACAGCACAAAATTTCTACCAAGGATTGACTGAGACTAACTAGTCTACAGTTGATGTCGTAAGTGGAGGAGCCTTCATGGCTCAAAATGGCTCGCAGACCTGAAATTTATTCGAGAAACTGGCCAACACTTCAAAGTAGAAATAGGGTTTGCTACAAACTGATCCAGATATTGCTCGTCATACCCCACTTGCAAGAGGAGGGGTTTATGAGATCAATAAAGACAAAGTGAAAGCTGAGGACGACATGAGTGCAAAAGTTTTAGCCATTGAGCAGAAAATTGCCACACTCATGAATTCCAACCCAAACACTCATGAATTTCAACCTTCATGATTTGCAACAGCAGTCGCACCAGCATTCAAAAGATTTGCACCAACTTGCTCAATTCTCTCAGACACTCCATTCACATACTCAGTCCATCACAAACCTGAAAAGCAAGATTGGACAACTAGCTTCACAGGTGGTAAGGAGAGAAAGTGGCCAATTACCTACACAGCCAGTAAATAATCCTAGAGGCCAAGCTTTCCTGAGGGAGACAGCTGCTCCCCATAATACAAATTAAAAGACCCTCATGGATCATCGAGCTACCGACTCATCCATAGCACTTTTTGTAAAATATATATAATCATTTTTCTTTTCTTTTTAGTTTGAGAAACACATTGCGTACTGAATCGTTGAGGAACGAAGGATCGCAATATATGTCCGCTTTTCTATTTTTACGAATAAATCATATGGATATACGATTGAATGTTTTTATTACTATCAGGCAAACGTAGTGATTACAATTTGACTGATAAGAAAGTTCATAAATCATAGCTGAAAAGTTAGAATCGAGCACCGATTCTAGGTTCAAAAGCAAGGGAGCACCGTCACCACGAATATAGGGCCTACATATCTAGCAGAGGATACGTCGACCCCATTATCGAACCTTCAATTTATGTTTCCATCCGTTCCCTCCAGTTTTCAATCTTTCTTTGATGAAACAAAAATCTCAATCGTTTTTATTTCCTAAAAATTCCCCCATACTTTCTGGTTGATTTCAGAACCCTATTTGAGTTTTGACGAGATAATTGAAACTTAGGGTTTGGTAATTACTCGACAACAAGGTAATTTTTTTTCTCATAAGGGATTCTTTGAAATTTACTTCAATTTTATACATACAAGTTGCGATTTACTAAATAATATTTATTTTACAACTTACAGAAAAAGAATTGCAGAATGCTAGAGATAATTGAAAAACGAGCGAAAGAAGATGGAGAAGAGGAAGGTAATACTTCAGACTCTTCCCCAATTAAACAACTTTTAAAGAGGGTTGCTGCCCAAAAAGCTAAATCAAAAGCAGCAGCCCCACCAAAAAAAGAAGGCAAAAACTTCAGGGGTGGTTATTAGAGAAACTCTTGAAGAAGAGAAAGTAACTGAAGTGATAGCTGCCCCTAAAAAGGGTACAGGTATTGATAAAGGCAAAAAGCCAATGTCCTCTGAAAGAACATTGGATCGGGTCCCAGATTCAACTAAACACCATCTGGTGGGATACGAGGTTGTTGTAGATGTCACTTTTTGGGAACATTTTGATATCAGCATAGGAGCTATCAAATATTTTCGGGATGTAGGACTCCACCACTTTTTAGAGCCCGGAGTCACAAATCTACCCAAGGCTAGTAAAATTGTTTTATACAAATATGGTTAATAGCAACAAGGGTTCACTACTGATTTTGTCCACAACCATTGATGGGTTCTCAATTTTAATAAAAAAAGCAATGGTTGCAACAGTGTTGAATGCACCCTTAGAAAGACTTGAAGTATCCTTTGACACATCGGAAGCAAATGTACTTAAAGAACCACATGAGACCCTTCCGGATTTTGTTCAAATGACCACAACACTATTAGGCAAACCCCCAAAAGATAAATCATTTTTCGTGCGAAAGGATTTGGAAGAACGTAATTTATCCCTTCATTTCCTCGATGTTTTAATTCATAAGACCATCCATCCTACGGGCCACGGAACTCAGTGAAGAGCCCTTTTTATGAAAGCCTTATATCTCATGACTAATCGCTACTGGTTTGACGTTCCGTCGTACCTTCTGGAGGTAATGAACACCTAGAGAGAGAAATTAAGTTTAAAAAAGTATCAAACAAATAAATTATGTCTTCCCTGGAGGTTTGATTACAAATTTATTGATGAATATGAGATATAAAATTGATCCAAAAGAGAAATCTCTACCGAGAGGTGACGAAAGCCTCACAGCTAAGGCTTAGTGGAGAACTTTCTGTGCCACAAACAAAAAGAAAATCCCCATTTCAGCACAAAAAGAGGAGGTCTCATCTGCACCAGAGACCACCCAAGTTCTCGAAGAACAAGAAGAGCCTACCATAAGACTCTCAATAGGTACCTTAGTCCAACAAGAAGCAATCACAGAAGAGGTAGTGAATACTTTTACTCAACCTCATGAGGACACAGAAATTGGCTCTCAAATATCAGAGAAGGCAGCTGAGCAAGAACTTCCGATAGTGCCAGAACCTGCCACAGGTCAAGCTACTCTATATGACTCAGCTCTGGATTCACCAACATGGCCTGCTATGCCCCGTGAAATCGAACCAACTTCTACTGAAGCAGAACCGGTGAATCCAATCAGTGAAGCAACAGAGGAAAATCTGGCACCAATAGAACTCCAGAATGTCGAAATGGCTACTTCTAGCCAAGTCCCTGTCAGTCTTTAACTGATCGCCCCATAAGAAATATTATAAATTCAACTTCCTATATCTCAAGCAATAGGAGCAAGCCAGGGAACTGAAGCCCCACCCTATGCTGGTCCTACAACCAACATCATAGTACCTATAATTCCAGCACCATAGCAAATTCAGATATACCAAGCTGTAGGTACAAGACTACACCTTGAAGCCACAAGAGAGAACTTCAATGCGTTATTACATCAGGAAATGTCTCATCTAGCTACTACTTCAACAGTTCCAATGATTCAACAATTTGATATAGACAGAAGATTAAAAGAAGTAGAGCAATGACATATTAATAACACCCAATTGCCAAGTGTTGGAGAAGAATGATAAAGGAAATTCAAATATTGGAAAATAGAGTCCGAGATATTATGCCTAATGAACAAGAACGCCAGGAGTTGATAGCAAATCTAAAACGAAAGGCCATAAGAGAACATCATGCATATTGGACAACCGAAACAGCCAAGAAAGTTTAGGAGGCTACCACAACACTCTAAGACCAAGTTGTGCAACTCCAACAAGAAAACAGGAGGCATAGAGAATACCAGCACACGTGAGAAGGAGAAAAGGAGTATGAAGATAAACTAGCAAATCTGATGGAATAGTTTGGGCAGTTCATTGAAGACCCAAATTTTCAAGAAACTACAAGAGAAAAAGTCCACAAGAAGGCTGAGGAGTTTTTAAAAGTCCAAATATATGAGAAAAATTACATGCTAATAGTAAATGAATGAAGATTATGAAAGCTTCAGGATGACAAGGAATCATTGGTCTTAAACTGTGCAGAACAAAAAGAGAAAATTGATTCCATTACAAGCAAGTTCTGGCAAATAGTAACAAGACTACACACTAAGGCCAAAAAGCTAAGAGATGAAATAGAATTAAAATCTTCTGTGATTGCGATGCTGCAAGATAAATTGAAAAAGAAAGAAACAATGGAGGATCAGTTGAGGGAACGACAAGTGGTAGCGATAATTGAGACTGTAAGTCTAGGATTACAATGGAGTCCACAATTAGAGCAAGACTGTTCTACAGCTATTTTGTCCGACTCTGCGGAAGATTAGTAGCTCCTATTCATTGCTAGCCATGCTAGCACCAGCACCACCAACAACAACCCTTGTACCATACCCATCATCTTCAAGTGAGTGACAGGAAAAAATCTAGAACAGTAAAGCCTCACAGGTAGAAGATTTTGAAAATTTTGTAAATATATAGTTCATATATAAAGTTTTCTTTTTGACTAATTTACTAACGATGCTACTAACATCTAACTTTTTTTTTTAGATTCTATAAAATCGGTAGTATTTTTCTCCCAAGTTTGGGGAAAGATCTTTTATTCTTTTTACAGATTATAAACCCGGTAACTAATCTAGCAGTAAAATAAGGTAATACTTTTCCTGTGTCCCCTGTTTTGCACAATGGGGGCATTGTCCTATTTAAGGTTGGGGGTGATACATATCAATTTTAAAAATAGTATAATTTTATTTCTTTTATCTTTAGAATTTTTTATTTTTTTAATTTTTCTAAAATTAAGAAAGTCAATCATTATATGAGAATTATGATAGAAAACAATATGAAAATTCGAAATTCTTAGCAATCCATCATAGTAGTAGTTCAAAAATAAAAATAAAAATAAAAATTATTACAATTCAAAGTAAAGCATCTCTAGAATATTGTATCAGATGAATCTTTGAAACTATACGATTGATCTGAACTGCAAATATTTTAGATTATAGTTGCAAAATTATATAATTAGTGAGCTATAGAGCGTATTTCCTATGTTATTCTGAGAAGAGAGACTGTTTCTATTCATGCTAAATATTTCTTAAACTTCTCTACTATCTGAAATCTCATAATGTTGAACTTAGAATCAAGATATTCTGTAAATATGATGATTTATTTGTTTAAAACTGTGACAGTCCGGATTTTCCCAGCCTAAATTTTTTGAGATATATATTTTTTTTCTTCTTTAACTTCACACCAAAACCAAATGAGAAAACTCGGACCATCGAGTCGTAGAATACGATCCGAATACAGAATTTCTTTGTATAAAAATATGGCATAAATAAATCTCCAATTTTAATATCGAGTATTACATAACTCAAACAAACCACCGGTGATGGCCAACCATCACCAAACAGTAGTGTACAAAATTACATACGAGTATAAAGGGTACCAAGTCCGAACTCACCAAACTCCACAAAGTACTCAATCTATGACCCCGAACATCATAGCACTCCTCAATTCCCCAAATCTACAAGCCCGGTGTCCAAATTGAAGCTATACCTATGACGTATAGTCGAAGGGTGAGCTACATCCTAGCACAGCAGGGGAAAATTCAATACTACTTCACATCTTATCATAAGAAAACATAGATTTAATGCTAAAATCAAACATTTTCTTATTTAAAATTAAAACTCATTTCAAAGGTACTTTTCTTATCAAACAAAGACTAATTTTAATTATTGTTTTCTTATCACACAAACTGATTTCAAAATTGATTTCCATATCACACAAAACTGATTTCAAAATTGATTTCCTTTTTCACACAAAACTGATTTAAAAGCTAATTTCCTTATCATACAAAACTGATTTCAAAATTGACTTCCTTTTCACACACAAAAGTGATTTCAAAACATTTATTTATCACATAAAACTAATTTCAAATTTGCCCCGGCGGCCCACATGGTACTTGTACTCCGCCCATAGCGGTCCACGATAAGCATAATCTGCCCAGAGCGGTCCACATACACATAATCCGCCGATAGCGGTCCACATACACAATATCCGCCCATAGCGGTCCACTTTAATTTCACGACTTATGATTTGATTCATGAAGTATAATCCGAAGAATACGTAAAATCCCACAAAAGCGGTCCAAGGGCGTACATGAATCCCGCCACAGTGGTCCAAGGGTGTACCGAGTCACAACAAGTTCCAAAGGAGTACGTAAAATCTCGCGAAAATAGTCCAAGGGCATACATAAGCACAACAAAGTCCAAAGGTGTATGTAAATATCGTAAAAACAGTCCAAGGGTGTACATATGCACAACAAAGTCCAAAGGAGTACATAAAATCTTGTGAAAGCAGTCCAAGGGCGTACATAAGCATAACAAAGTCCAAAGGTGTATGTAAATCTCATAAAAATGGTCCAAGGGCATACATAAGCACAGCAAAGTCCAAAGGAGTACGTAAAATCCCACGAAAGCGGTCCAAGGGCGTACATGACTCACAACAGTGTCCAAAGGAGTACGTAAAATCCCGTAAAAATGGTCCAAGGGCATACATAAATCCCGCCATAGCGATCCAAGGGTGTACATAAATCCCGCCACAGCGGTCCGAGAGTGTATCTTCTCACAAATCTACAAGACTCAACGATTCCGAGTTCACATTCTAGTTCAGATTTCTAATTAACGGTCCAAATCTCACATTCCTGGTTCAAAGGTTTTTAAAATCAAGTTTAAAATCGAATACCATAGTACAAATTCTAGGTTAAGTTCATAGTTCAGAATTCACCATTTTCGACTCAAGGATTTCAAATTTCTATTTTGCAAAGAGTTCAAGTTATAGTTCAAATCACTATCAAACTTACATCAAAATACATCACGAAAACTTATCATTTTTCATCTAAATATATCAAAGAAACTTATCATTTTTCATATAAATACCTCAAAGAAACTATGAATCAAAGTCAAACATGTAAGTTTGTGCTGATGTTTCCCTACCTTAACCTTTAAAGTTGTACGAAGCAAAACTAAGTCTTATCGATTGATTCCCGCCCTCAATCTATATCACAAGCACACAATGATGTATTAAGGATCAACTCCAATCACTAATTACTTAGATACATTTAAGTATTTTCTTAAAACCGAGGTTGAAACGAGCAATTTCATGCCAATATAGAATTTGATGCAACCTTCTCCCTAAATTTTGACCTTTAAAACTTTAGATTCATGAGTTAGTTAAAACACAAAAGTTGTAGAGTTCATTTTTCTCTTTCCAACGCCATAAGAATTGCATCAATCGAAGTTCGGAGTAAAAATTAACGGTTGAAATACCAAAATAGTGTCAGCAAGCATAGTCAAAATCGATTAATCTATCCCAAAATCGATTAATCGAAAATCTAAAATCGAATAATTGACTCCAAAATTGATTAATCGACCCCAAAATCGATTAATAGGTTTTTCAAAAAAACAAGCTTTTGCAGCCATTGGCAGTACTCATTTGATTGATCAATTCCAAATCGATTAATCAAAACCAAAAATTGATTAATCAAAATTTAATTCGATTAATCGGTTTCGTGCTGCAGCTCCCATATTTGCTTTTTGTCAAAAATCGATTAATCGATTTTCAAATTGATTAATTGATTTTGACAACAAAATAGCCCTTTCGACTGTACATCTAGCTTTCACCCTTTTTCTCAATTTTTTCTTCTCTTCCCTCTTTTAATCCAACATTTATTCATTAAATTAAAGCTCAAACATCACACACATCATCAATTACAAAACCTTACCTTAAATCCGATGTATGAGTAATTCAAGGGCTTGGATCTAGAGTTAGGGTTCCTAGCTTTGATTTCACGAACTCGCACGCGTTGCCTTCGGAATTAAATGCTCACACACGGCTTCACTCTGCAATCCCACACACAAATCTTTGCATTTACTCCCTCCTTTCTCTCTAACCTCTCTCTCTCCCTTCTTAAATCCCTAACCACCTACTAAAACTCAAGATAAATAACTTCTCTTAGCCCCTTTGACTATTTAACCCAATTTTATATTTGGTACCAAGCACACACACCTATATCTGGTGTATGTGACCTTATAACATGACCAAACACCACACTCATGTGCACATTCACCTCAAATCTAATCTAACCTAACTCATCAAGTTAACTTTCACTTGATCAAACAAATGACTAGACGGGCATGCATCCCGAGGTGCACTATTTAAGGTCGGGCGCGCATCCCGAGGTACACTCTTTAAAGTCAAAATTTTCAGGATGTTACAAGAACTGTCTATTAAATATATCAGAGTAATAAGACATTCATATTAATAAATCGTGAAAATGACCAAAGGCCATCTTTTGTTAAATCTGAGCCAAAAAGCCAAAAATCTCAAGAACATTTTACCATTTGAACCCATATGAGAAGCCTAAAAACTAAATTTCTTTGTACCAATATTTTATAAACCTTTAACTATATGTACTGTCCAAAACTTTCTATCCTTGACCCTTACAATTTCTGAGAGTTTAGAATATAAAAGAAGGGGAGAAAAGGGAGTGAAAGGAGTATATGCTTAATAGATAAAGGATCTGCTGAAAAAATGTACAAATAAAAAGAAATACAGTTGTATAAAAATATGAGAAAAGAAAAGAAATAGAAGAAATCGTAAATAAAAAAGAGAAGCAAAAAGCTTCCAACCTGAAAAGAAAAATGAGATTTATACTAGAAAAGAAATGGGAAGAAGTTATCTAAAATGAGGATACTTACTGAAGCTGAAAAATATAGAAGAAGAAGAGAACGAAGAGCTAAATTCTCAAAAATAATTTTGAAACCTCTTTACCTTTTTATTTGAAACCTTTTGAAAACTCAAAACCCCATTACAAGTCGAAGGAAAGACCTTTGTGATTTACGATTTGCAAGAATATGAGTCTAGTAGAGATATATAAAATAGAAAATATGAGTAAATGGAGAAATTATATGAACAGAATTGATTATCCTTTTCATGAGATTTATCTTCTTACTTAATTGTCCGATGAAATTTACATGCATATATATATATATATATATATATATATTGTGAGACCTCAAAAGTTCGATTATTTTGAGAGTATGCCAATAAGTGAAAGTTTGGATGAAAATATTTTCTAAAAATTGCAGTTTAGAAAAATCTATGATGAATAAACTTTTCACTGATATGCACACACTCCACGCTATACCGAATTAAACTTATTGAGTACTGATAGAGGATAATTACGATGATGGAAAGCTAAGGATAAAAGATTTAAATTTTTTTGAAAAATAATGAACATCTAATGATTGACTGAGTAATTAGTATATAAAAATCTATATTTTAAATTTTTAGTTTTGAAAAACCCAAAAAAATATTAGAAGTTTGTAAATAACTTCACTAAAAACCTTCAGGAGACTATAACTTCTCGACTAGGGATCACCTAGGTGTTAAAAAGCTTGTTGCATTCGCTAAATGTAATTGTGCTCCCTACGAAAGTGGCATTTAAATTTTTAATTTTAGGATAGTTTAAATTTCCTTGTTTGCTAGACACTAGCAAAACTTAAGTTTGGGGGTGTGATCAGTCACATAATTTACTATTTTATCACTCATAACTTAGTGATGTTAGGCCATAGCTTGCTACTAATAAGCTACTGATGTGTAGATATTAAAAATAAATAGTAAAAGAGAGTCAAAGTATTAATATTCATCAAAATGAACTCAAATAGCAGTAAGAATGACGATTGAACATATAAAGACGATTCGCCAATACAAAGAAGCAAAGCAATCGTATTTGACAATTTTACACTGCTGCTGAAGTAAGAAAGAAAGAAATAATAAATCGTAATTTTACAATTCTTTAAAAAGACGATTCTTCAGAAGCACCCAAAAAAAGTAAAGATGATACATAAGAGAAAGCCGATGAATCGTGAATAGAAAATTACCCAATATGAAAGCCATGAAAGAAGAGAAAATCGTGATTTACGATTTTTGAGAAAAAGAAGAGACAATCGTAATTTATGATTATGTAAAGCTTTCTCGCTGCTATATCTGTTGATGTTGATTACGTGAGAACTATCACCGTCATGCACTGAATTAGAAGATCTCTGAAATTAGAAGTTTCGTGAGCCTTGGATCTGAGAAGATTGATGAAGAAAAGCTCTTAGGAAATTTCAGTTGTTGAAATTAAGGAGAACAATCCAGAAACGCATCAACTAGAGAAAGGAAGGAAAAGAATAAAATTAGGAATTAGAGTTATATTATGATACTTTTATCTTTAGTAGTTTATTTTATTAGAATTAGAAGTCATTGTAAACCAACTCCTTATGATCTATAAATCAGAGGGTTCGACATAGGAATAAGCATCGAATAATTTTAGTATCAATTGACACCTGAGATTGGATTTTCTTCCGATCAGTAGTGTAACATAGTTAGAGTAGATTAGATATCAAAAGCTTCTCAAGAGAAATTGAGTATTGAATATTATTATAGATATTTGTAGTTTCTCTGGAGCAATTGACGATTGTGGCTGAGGGGTGAAGGATATATTTTACTTTGCTTTATAGTTTAGATTAGTGTAACTATTTTTACTTTTCCATCTTTAGTTTTTTAAAGTTTGATTGACGCCCATATTTTAGGAAGTTGTTGATTAGATTAAATCTGTATTGATAGGATCTTAGACTTGATTGACGACCAATGCTAGGAAGCTAGAGATATGGTGTAACGGTACTGTTTAAATACATAAATATCCGATAGCTGAAGATTGTGTGACAGCTCGGATTTTAACACCCCGAAACTCGTGCCATCAGCACAATCCTCAAGACCGTGCCCCATTCATCTGTACGGAACATTGGTACGGCAAGCAATAATAGAATGAGATAACAAATGACTAAGCAATACGGAAGACAATATACTACTCTAAGCATAAACTTAAAAGACAGTTCTACTTTCCTGCCACTACATGAACAGAGAACCGATCCGAACTACTGGTGATAAACAGATCACCCCAGATGGTTCGCCAAAAGAATTATATTAATTTAATTATATTTCCCAAAAATAAGGCTTGACATACCAAGCCGCACAACAAGCTCTCAAAACTCACTCTATCAAAGTGCTCAGCAGAGTCTCTTAGAAGAAGTTATCGGGAGGAGGCTCCAACTCTTTCCCAGGCACGTAATCCGAATCACCTGGATCTACGTCCCCGAAGCCTCGGCCGCTGCTAGCACTGGACCTGTGACGTATAGTCTAAAGGGTGAGCTACATCCTGGCTCAATAAGAAATAACACAATGAACATATAAGTTAAGATCTCACATATATTCCATGATATTCTAAGCATGATATATCTATGCACTTGCTGGAAAAACAGTTTAAAAGATGATAATTGGGCCTTAAAGTTTACTAGTGGTTTACATGTTTTATTTATTCTCAACTGTTCATGAATTACACTGAGTAGGCCTAAAGTAAAACTTAAATCTTCAACTTAAGTAGTCCCCGAGTAATATAGCATCGAGCCCCGATGGAATACCCTCCATCGTCGTCTAAATAGGCAGTTGTTAAATGTATTCCTTGGGAATACTACCCAAGCCCCTTTCTCAATAGGCGGTGAGATTAAATTTCATCTCAACATTCCTGGGATGTGCTTACTGTGTATGGATAAACCTCCGCACCGGTGTACGGATTGGCCGCCGTACCGGTCACGGATATCCTACCGAGTCAATCATGGGTATCCCGCCACGTCGGTGGGGTATTCTATTCAAACTTTAAATAATAAAAATACCATGCATTTTACGTATGGTTGTTCACCGTATAAAAGTGTTATCTTATATCAGTTAGGCCTTATCAGTAGTTATTTAATCTTACTTACATCCCTAGGATGTCTAATTTTACTCGCATCACACTAATGCCCTTATCACTTTCTCATCCCCTGGGGATGCCTCATTTTCATTAACTTTCTTGGTGTCATACGCGCACCCTTGTTAAAAAGATTTATACAGTTAAAACATTTTCAATTTGATTTCTATATCACTACATACATGCTCTTGCAATTAAAGTACATGTTCAAAGTGTCCCCTACCTCAAGTCTCTGAAGGTCCAAGCATCAAGGTCTCACACGGCTCCTTATGGTTGCTCTCACACGTACCACCTATAGTACATCATAACACATGTAACATATCACTAAAGATGCAATAAAGAAGGTCCTAGACCCTCCATGAACCTCAAGGTCCAATTAAAAAGTCAAACGAAATTGCCAAAATCGATTAATCGATTAATCGAATCCTAAATCGATTAATCGATTCCCAAAATCGATTAATCGAAATCCAAAATCAATTAATCGATCCCAAGTCGATTAATCAAAATTCCCAAAATGGTTAAATCGATTCTCAAATCGAGTAATCGAAAATCCAAAATCGATTAGTCGATCCCAAATCGATTAATCAAAATTCAAAATCGATTAATCGATTCTCCAAATCGATTAGTCGATTTTCCCAAGTCTTACTTCTCCAGCCACTGGAGGTACCCAGTCGATTAGTCGATTCCCAAATCGATTAATCGATTAATCGAAATCGGGCATCCTTGCTTTTTTCAACTCCTAGACCAAAATCGATTAATCGATTTGGCTAGACTCAGCCTCTTTTCGGAGTGTTCTTCCAAATCTTTTCCTTATCAATTTCTTTCCTTTTTCTATGCCGTTAATCTATATTTTTAACTATACTTGACTGAATTAAATTCATCTAATCTTTAGGTATTGAAATCTAACAAGACTCACCTCAATAAATCCCTTAAAGGATTGATTCGTTGGGTTTGATGGCTAGGGTTCCAGCTCAACGGTCTTTCACGCGTCGAATCCGGCAATCAATGCTCAATCTGCTCTTGATTTGCATTAACTCTTAGCTCAATAACTCATCTTGGTTTCTCCCTCTCTCTCTTCTTAACTCTCTTTCACTAACCAAATAAAAGCAACCTAGGTTTATTAAAACCCTTTTATCCTCTCTCTAGTCTCGGTGTTAAGCACATACACCATAGATAGGTGTATGTGGCCTTAAACTCACGTCATGCACTACACTTAGGTCAATTTACATCACATTAGCTCATCACTTCATGAGTCCACTATTTGACCATCACTTGGTCAAACCTACGACCAGTCAGGCACAGATCCCGAGGTCACTATTTAACGCACAAATTTTTAGAATATTATATTCTCCCCACCTTGGAAATTTTCATCCTCGAAAATAAACTCGACGGCATTTCTATGGGGTCCCCCCCCCTCTCACAGGCAGTTGAGGGTAGATATCCGCTCGTGAAAATTTAACTAGGGTACTACACGATGCAAGAAGAAAAACAATCACGCAAGCGAATGTAAAATTTTGATTTTCATTTCATCAATTCCAAAAAGTTTACAATGTTGTTCATGTCTCATTAATTACAAAACACACACTTAATTACAATATGAAACTGAATCAGAAAGTTATCGACAAAACCCAAAAATATGGACTCCAGCTCAAAAGCTCCCTCTCCGTGTGATCGTGTCGGTGTCTGTGTTACTCGCTTGAGCTGTGGTGGTGACTCATTTGAGCAGTGTGATGGTGACTTCCTCGGCTACGGTGGTATCGAGCCAGATGCGTCGGCAACAGAGGTACTCGCGTGAAAAGTTGCACCCGAGTGAAAAGCAGTCCAGCCCGCAGACCACTCCTCCTGTGCGAGGCGCTGCTGATAGTCCAACAGGTAGATGTACCGCATGGTGTGGTACATAAAAAAGTTCATGCATCGGTTCATCATCTGGTTGTTGGCCTCCATCCGGGCCAACACATCCTCGGTAGTAGGCGTTGGGCGAGTCGCACGTCGGCGATATGAAGATGTGGGTGTGGCAGCCGCTGACAGCGAGGGTGGCATGGGCGATGCGGTGGTATGAGAGGGTGCCCCCTCAGCTGGTGGAACAATGGGGTATGCTCCCCCTACAGGCGGGTCCTGATGTGGTGGTGGGGGTGGTGGTGGTGCTACTGCTGCTGGTGCTGGTGCTGGGCCCTGAGCTGGTAGGGTCCTCTTCAACAAACGATAGCTACGACCCCATGAAGCGATGGAGCAGTGCTTCACGTGGTCCGTAGCCCTCTCCTCATTGGGTGAGATGGCGTACCCTGGAGCATCGAAATAGCACTCCAGCATGCTCGAAATGAGGCGAGCGTACGGCATCTTTTCTTTTGGTCGCAGATGACCCTTCATCAACTTCCCCTTTATATATGTCATTCCCTCTAAAATAATTTTGGTGGCGTCGAACCAACGGCCGCGGAATGCCGCGTATAGGGCCAGTTGGACCAACTCCACCGGCTAAGTATCATGGCGCATTGGGTAGAGGTTACACTTGATTATAGAATCAAGCATCCACATGTAATGGGGCAAATCGACCCTCCTAATGGACGATCCCGACCCCTTCTTTCCATTGGTCATCTCAGTAATAATCTCTTCAAATCTCACCTCTTCCGCAAATGGTGGAAAGAGGGTGGTCTTAGGCACGAAGTTCAAATAGCACTCTAGGGCTTCGTGAACATGGCGACGGGTAAAGGGGTAGTCACGACCATCAATCTTGGTCGTAACAATGTCATCGGTCAGACCCTCCGCCAAGCCTTGGTAAAATAGGTGGATGAGTCGAGGGTAGTAACACCCGTGTAGTGGTGTCAGTAGGTTACCGAGGCCCGCTTTGACCAAGTAGTTCCTAGCCCATTTGGTCTCACCCTCGACGTCGGGGTCGGTAAACAAGTTTTCATCGAAGATATACTCATCTTCGAACTTCTTTGCCGCCCACCACTCATTTGGTTGGGACATGTTGGCGGGAGGTGGTGGTATGGTCGGTGTAGATTCGCGCGACGACGCGCTCGTCGAACCGGATGTGGTATCCGATGACAACGGGGATGGGGTTCTTACAGGTGATGGTGTAGGCAGTGGTAGTGCGGCATTCTTACGCAGTACTGAAAGCTTCGAAGTCGCTTTCTTTGAGGTTAAGCAAGTTCGAGGTGGCATTTCGACTGAAAATACCCAAAAGTAGGGTTTTATAGGTCAAATTGAAAGGAAAACTCAAAATCTAGGTTTTACCTTAGGTTTTGATCCAAGTATGCGATACTTGAGAGGCAAAATCGATACAAAATCCCCCCAAAACCTAGCTGGTATGATAGCTAGAGGAGGAAGACGAAGTGGCGCGCAAGAAACAAAACCCCAAAATTTTTGAATGGGGAGAAACCCCCTTCGTTTTATATATATAGGCCCGATTCGATTAATCGATTTTTAAAATCGATTAATCGATTTTTAAAAACTTATTCCAGCCGCATGAAATCGATTAATCGATTTCCAAAATTGATTAATCGAAACTCAAAATCGATTAATCGAATCCATTTCAATTAATCGAAAACGTGGTCACTTAAAGTTTCCAACTTTTCCAACTCACTAGCGTGTGCCAATCGATTAATCGATTTACCAAATCGATTAATTAAATTTCACTTCGATTAATCGAAATCGTAAAGTCCTTACATTTTTTTAAAATTCTCAAGTCACTAGATTAATCGAATTTCAATACTGATTAATCAATCCATAAATCGATTAATCGAAATTTCACTCTAATAATTTTCTGAACCTCCACTAAATCCTCAGTCACTGGCGTATGCCAGTCGACTAATCGACCAAAATTGATTAATCGAATTCCCAAATCGATTAATCGATTTTCATCAGAAGTTCACAATTTTCTTATTTTTACGTCGCTTTTATTTTCTTGGTGATACATGACCAATTGGTCACCACTGGTTTTGTTAAGCATAACTTCACAGCCATTAGGTGGCAACGATGGATCTTAACTACGCATTCAACACCGTAATGAGGAACACGGTGTAGATCGAAATTCTCTCTACTGAATATATTGATCAAAGGTCCATATTGGATTATAACATATGGTTTAAATCCACAAACATGCTTACGGTGATACAATTTTGACTCTCAAGCTGTCGCAAACAAGTTCGAATACTGTTCTTTCACTTCGGCCTCTCGTTCCCACGTAGCTTCTTCGGTTGAATGATGTCTCCATCGAACAAGCACTAATGGAATCACTTTTGTCCGCAACACTTGTTCCTTTCGATCCAAAATCTCCGTCGGTTCTTCGATCATGCTCATATCCTCATGCATCTCAAACGATTGGCCGCTCAACACGTGATTAGGGCCATTAAGATACTTCCTTAGCATAGATACGTGGAACACATTGTGTACCCGATCAAATAACGGTGGCAATCTAATGCGGTAAGCAACTTCCCCTACTCAACCCAGAACCTCGAATGGTCCAAGATAGCGGAGACTTAACTTCCCTCTCTTTCCAAATCTCATCACACCCTTCATAGGTGACACTTTCACGAACACATGTTCACCCACCTTAAAGTCTACACTCGTCCTCTTGATATCGACGTAGCTTTTCTGTCTACTCTGAGCCGCTTTGAGTTTTGTTCTTATCATACGAACATAGGTGGCATTATCTTCAAGCACTTCGGGTCCTAAAATAAATTTCTCCCTGGTTTCCTCTCAATTGATGGGCGATCTATATCGCCGTCCATAAAGAGCTTCATATGGTGCCATGTCAATGCTCGTCTGAAAACTGTTGTTATATGCAAACTCAATCAACGGTAGGTGCTGATCCCATGATCCTTACAGTTCTAACATACACGCCCTAAGCATGTCCTCGATGATCTGATTGACCCACTCTATTTGTCCATCAGTTTGCGGATGGAATGCTGAACTGAAATCTTGTCGCGTTCCCATTCCTTCTTGAAATTTCTTCCAAAACTTTGAGGTATATAACGGGTCACGGTCAGAAACAATGCTACTCAGAATTCCATGCAAACGGACGATCTCCTTCATATATAGCTCTGCAAGTCTTCCCGCCGTATACATCGTATTGTAAAGCAAGAAGTGCGCTGACTTGGTCAATCAATCAACCACTACCCAAATGACATTGTACCTCTTTGCAGTACGTGGTAGCCCAACGATGAAGTTCATAGATATCGATTCCCACTTCCATTCCGGTATAGGTAGAGGCTGCAATAATCCTGCAGGGTGTCTATGATAGATCTTGACTTGCTGGCACGTCAAACACTGTGATACGTACTCTACCGAGTCTTATTTCAAACCTCTCCACCAGTAATTATTTTTCAAGTCCTGATACATCTTCGTGCTACCCTGATGGATAGCATAGCTTGACTTGTGAGCCTCATCAAGGATAGTTCGCTACAGATCGGCATTGTCCGGAATGCAAAGACGGCCCTTAAACAATAAGGAACCATCCTCCTTGACTGAGAACTCAGATCTGATGCCTTCAGTTACATTTTGACGAATCTTAGTTAGCACCGGGTTTTTCATCTGTAGCTCATGGATATGCTCAAATATCACCGGTCTCACTGATATATTAGCCAAGAAGGCTCCTGTAGCTTGTGACTCGATGTTCGCATCATATAGCGCTAGATCTTCAAACAACTTTCACCGGTGCATACCCAAAATCAAACAAGCCAACTGAGCTGAACTCTTCCGACTCAAAGCATCGGCTACTACATTAGCCTTGCCTGGATGGTACTGTATAGAACAGTCATAGTTTTTGAGGAACTCCATCCATCTGCACTGCCTCATGTTTAGATCTTTCTGTGTAAACAGATATTTGAGGCTTTTATGATCGGTAAAGATATCAAAGGTCTCACCATACAGGTAATATCTCCAAATCTTCAGCGCAAAAATGATCGCTGCTAATTTCAGGTCATGTGTCGGATAATTCTTCTCATGCTCTTTCAATTGTCTCAATCCGTACGCTATCACCTTTCGGTGTTGATTAAGCACACAGCCCAAACCACTATACGAAGCATCGATGTATACTGCGAACCCTCCACTGCCTGAAGGAATCGCTAATACTGGAGCTGAAGTGAGTCTCTTCTTAAGTTCTTGAAAACTCTTCTCGCATGCCTCACTTTATTCGAACCTTGCGTCTTTCCGTGTAAGTCTCATGAGTGATCCTGATATCTTTGAAAACCCTTCAACAAAACGTCGATAGTAACCCGCTAATTTAAGGAAACTCCGGATGTCAGCCATGGTCTTTAGTAGCTCCCAATTCACCGCTGCTTTGATCTTTGCTAGATCTACTGTGACACCGTCTTTTGAGACAACATATCCCAAAAAGTTAACTTCCTCTAACCAAAACTTGCATTTATTAAGCTTGGCATACAGCTGGTGTTCACGTAGAGTCTGTAAGGCTATTCTCAAGTGCTTCTCGTGCTCTTCCTCTGATTTTGAATAGATCAGGATGTCGTAAATAAATACTATGACACAAGAGTCTAGGTGTGGTTTAAACACCCTATTCATCAGATCCATGAATGACACCGGGGCATTTGTCAACTCAAACGGCATCACTAGGAATTCATAGTGTCCGTACCGAGTCCTGAATGCAGTCTTCTGAACATCCTCTGCCTTGACTCTCAACTTATGATATTCAGATCTCATATCGATCTTGGAAAAGTACTTCGCTCCTTGCAGTTGATCGAATAAGTCATCTATCCTAGGCAAAGGATATCGATTCTTAATAGTGAGTTTGTTCAATTGCTGATAGTCGATGCATAGCCGCATTGACCCATCCTTCTTCTTTACAAACAAGACCGATGCTCCCCATGGAGACACGCTCGGTCTCACAAACCCCTTTTCCATTAGCTCTTGTAACTGCTCTTTCAACTCTTTCAACTCAGCGGGAGCCATCCTGTATGGTGCTTTAGAAATAGGTTCCGCTCCTGGTGCTAAGTCGATGACGAATTCTACTTCGCTTTCTAGAGGTAATCCTGATAATTCCTCCATAAATACATCTTCAAATTCTCGCACCACGGCTATCTCGGAGATAACATTCTTCTCTTCTTTATCCTCCTTCAAGAATGCCAAGTTTCCACTGCACCCTTTTCTGATCAAGCGCTCGACTCTAACCGCCGAGATAAGTGGCACATGCATCGATCTCTCTCCTCAAAATCGAAATGATATCCTCGTGTTGGGTCTGAAGATGACGACTTTGTTCTTGCAATCTACCGTCGCACAATGAGTCGACAACCAATCTATGCCAAGGACCACATCGAATCCTTGCATGTCTAGCAGAATTAGATTCGCTGGTAGTTCAAAGACGTCTCCATCCATGATGCTCACAATCATGGAGTTGCAAACCTTTTCGGTATCAACCGATTTTCCAGTCGGAATAGTCACGATTAGCACAAAGTTTAACTCCCATGGGGTGGCTTTCATCTTCTTTGTAAAGTGAGGGGTAATAAATGAGTGGGTAGACTCTGGGTCTATCAACACTCGTGCTTCATGTGTGACATCGCTTCCCTTCTCATAAATTTGTAACGTACCTAGTCATACATACACACACACACACATATATATATATAATGTACACTATCACACAAAAATTTATTACATGCGAGTTCTTTTCTATTTTCTATATGGATGCACCTTCTCTATCTAAAATTTTTAATAATTGAAATTCTTTATTTAAAAGAAATCTCACTTTGGATCACATCGTTTGTATTTTGAGGCTCTTGAGCTGTGACTGCATAGGCTCTCCCTTGGACGATTGGTTTCCTTGCTTGTATAGGTCGTGGCATAAAAACTAAAGCCGTCTTCCCTTTATTCACCTCGGGGCAATCTCTGATCAGGTGGCCCACCTTGCCACATTGAAAACAACCCCGAGTACCCATCCTACAGTCCGCTGTCTTGTGAGACTTGCCACACTTTGCACAAATCTCACGAGGTGTGGAAGCTGCTCGCGAGAACCCCTGTGTAACTGTAGCTCCGGTAGTAATAGCAGGGCTCTCGTATCGTATCGGTCTCCCCGACGCAAGCAATGGAAATTTCTGTTGGTTGGTTTGCTGCGCCGGTCTTTGATAACCTCCTTGGAACGGTGGCCTCTGATTAGGTACTACGAATCTCAACTTTTTGTTCACCGACTCGTAGTTTCCGATTCTACTTTGATCCACATTTCGCCTTCCTTGTTGTTCCCTCTGACGGTTTTTATTATTATTTTCTTCCTCCACTACAAGCACTTTGCTCATGACATCTCCATATGTCCTCATCTGGAATGGTGCCACTCCTCCCCTCACGTCCGGTCTCAACCCTTGTTAAAACCTCTTCGCTCTCATCATCTCCGTGATGACGTAGTCAGGCATGAAGCGAGCGCGTCGCATGAACTCCACTCTATACTCTCTAACAGTCATCTTCCCTTCAACAAGCTACAAAAATTGAATCTCCATCTGATTCCTCACAACTTCTGAGAAGTTCTGTTTGTTGAACTCTTCAACAAATTCATCCCACGTACAGGGCAAATCTGGAGTCTCCTGAGCCCTAGTCTGTGAAATAGACTTCCATCAAGGCCCAGCCTCTCCATCTAACATGTAGGCTGCCCAACGGACACTCTCGTCCTCTGTACACGTGAGCACACTAAACAACTTCTCCATCTCACTCAGCCAGTTCTCAGCTGCCATGGGCTCTGCCTGCCCCGAAAAGCTAGGAGGTCTCATCCTCCTAAACTCAGTAAATGCAGAAGACACTAGCAGTGTCGAAGACACTAGCAGTGTCGAAGACACTGGCGGTGTCAGAGCCACTGGAGGTGTCGGTGGCTAATGCTGCTCGTGGGCAGTATGAGCTGCTAAAGATGCTGCCTGTTGGGCCATGGCAGCCGCCATGGTTTCCATAGTGTGCATCATCCTCTGACGCTCCTCTCTATCTTCATTTCTTTATCTGACTATCTCCTATTCTCTCTGATCTCGATCCTGACGATCTCGATCCTAAGTCTCTGCCTGATCTTGGCTCCCTTGGCCACCACTGCTTGAAGCCCCTCTATCTCCGATAGGTACTTTATTCGTATTTGAGATACAATCATCTCGACTACGTAAACTTCTACTATGGCCGCCCTGGGTCGGCCCCTTCCTCTAGAAGACATAACAGT
This sequence comes from Chloranthus sessilifolius, assembly GCA_021018995.1. NCBI lineage: Eukaryota > Viridiplantae > Streptophyta > Magnoliopsida > Chloranthales > Chloranthaceae > Chloranthus > Chloranthus sessilifolius. The sequence continues at coordinate 77,459,188 of CM037597.1, read as the reverse complement.
CTGCACGTGAAAACAAAGTTTTCTTTAGCAGAAGTCCCTATGCTATGACAAAAAGAATTATATCAGAATTTCTAAAAGAAAAAGCTCTGATACCAACTGTGAGAGCCTGAATTTCGGCACCCCGAAACCCGTGCCATCAGCACGATCCTCAAGACCGTGCCCCATTCATCTGTACGGAATATTGGTACGGCAAGCAATAATAAAACGAGATAATAAATGACTAAGCAATGTGGAAGACAATATACTACTCTAAGCATAAACCCAAAAGACAGTTCTACTTTCATGCCACTGCATGAACAGAGAACCGATCCGAACCATCGGTGATAAACAGATTACCTCAGATGGTTCGCCAAAAGAATTATATTAATTTAATTACATTTCCCAAAAATAAAGCTTGACATACCAAGCCGCACAACAAGCTCTCAAAACTCACTCTATCAAAGTGCTCAGCAGAGTCTCCTAGAAGAAGTCCTCGGGAGGAGGCTTCAACCCTTCCCCAGGCACGTAATCCGAATCATCCGGATCCACGTCCCCCGAAGCCTTGGCCGCTGCTAGCACTGGGCCTGCGACGTATAGTCTAAAGGGTGAGCTACATCCTAGTTCAATAGGGAACAACACAATGAACATATAAGTTAAGATCTCACATATATTTCATGATATTCTAAGCATGATGTATCTATGCACTTACTGAAAAAATAGTTTAAAAGATGATAATTGTGCTTTGAAGTTTACTGGTGGTTTACATGTTTCATTTATTCTTAACTATTCATGAATTACATTGAGTAGGCCTAAAGCAAAACTTAAATCTTTAACTTAAGTAGTTCCCGAGCAATATAGCATCGAGCCCCAATGGAATACCCTTCATTGTCGTCTAAATGTATTCCCTGGAAATACTACCCAAGCCCCTTTCTCAATAGGCAGCGGAGTTAAATTTCATCTTAACATCCCTGAGATGTGCTTACTGTGTACGGATAAACCTCCGTACCGGTATATGGATTGGCCGCCGTACCGGTCATGAATATCCTACCGAGTCAGTCGTGAGTATCCCGCCACATTGGTGGGGTATTCTATTTAAACCTTAAATAACAAAAATATCATGTGCTTTACATATAGTTGTTCACCGTATAAAAGTACTATCTTATATCAGTTAGGCCTTATCAGTAATTATTCAATCTTACTTACATCCATGGGATGTCTAATTTTACTCGCATCACACTGATGCCCTTATCACTTTCTCATCCTCTGGGGATGCCTCATTTTCATTAACTTTCTTGGTGTCACACACGCACCCTTTTTATAATGATTTATATAGTTAAAATATTTCCAATTTGATTTCTATATCACTACATACATGCTCTTGCAATTAAAGTACATGTTCAAGGTGTTCCCTATCTCAAGTGTCTGAAGGTCCAAGCATCAAGGTCCCACACGGCTCCTTATGCTTGCTTTCACATGTACCACCTATGGTACATCATAACACATGCAACATATCACTAAAGATGCAATAAAGAAGGTCCTAGACCCTCCATGAACCTCAAGGTCCAATTAAAAAGTCAAACAAAACTGTCAAAATCGATTAATCAACTCCCAAAATTGATTAATCGAATCCTAAATTGATTAATCGATTCCCAAAATCGATTAATTGAAATCCAAAATCGATTAATCGATCCCAAATCGATTAATCGAAATTCTCAAAATGGTTAAATCGATTCTAAAATCGAGTAGTCGAAAATCCAAAATCGATTAGTCGATTCCAAATCGATTAATCAAAATTCAAAATCGATTAATCGATTCTCCAAATCAATTAGTCGATTTCCCCAAGTCTTACTTCTCCAACCACTGGAGGTACCCAGTCGATTAGTCGATTCCCAAATCGATTAATCGAATTTCAAAATCGATTAATCGATTAATCGAAATCGGGCATCCTTGCTTTTTTCAACTTCTAGACCAAAGTCGATTAATCGATTTGGCCAGACTCAGCTCCTTTTCGGGTTGTTCCTTTAAATCTTTTCCTTATCAATTTCTTCCATTTTTCTATGCCTTTAATCTATCTTTTTAACTATACTTGACTGAATTAAATTCATCTAAACTTTAGGTATTGAAATCTAATAAAACTCACCTCAATAAATCTTTTAAAGGATTGATTTGTTGGGTTTGATGCCTAGGGTTCTAGCCCTTAGTTCAACGGTCTTTCACACGTCGAATCCGGCAATCAATGCTCAATCTCCTCTTAATTTGTATTAACTCTTAGCTCAATAACTCATCTTGGTTTCTCCCTCTCTCTCTCTTCTTAACTCTCTTTCACCAACCAAATAACAGCAACCTAAGTTTATTAAAACCATTTTATTCTCTCTCTAGTCTCGGTGTTAAGCACATACACTAGAGATAGGTGTATGTGACGTTAAACTCACACCATGCACTACACTTAGGTCAATTTTACATCACATTAGTTCATCACTTCATGAGTCTATTGTTTGACCATCACTTGGTCAAACCTACGACCAGTCGGGCACGGATCCCGAGGTCACTGGTTAACGCTCAAATTTTTGGGATATTACAGATTGTGATTGACGACCTCAATCAAAAAATTAAGGATTTAGATTTATTTTATACACTTTAGATTAAGAAACCTTTCTTTTATTCATATTTCTCCAGTAGATCAGATCTTAAAAGATAAATAGAAGTTTTTTAAATAAGGATTTAAATAGAAGATATAAATAAATAATAACTAGATAAATAAACTTCCTTGTGGGAACGATCCTATGCTAGTACTATAATTTTCATTGTACGCTTGCAATAGGTTAAGACTTAAATTTAATTAGAACACACATAAGTAGCGATCAAGAACACTTAGACTAGCGAGTAGTTTAGTTGCTCGAGGATTCTACCAAACAGGGGGCCTTTAAATTTGGAAAAGGAGCCATCAACATAATCATTGGAGTTTCATTTTTTGTGGCTGCTGATTTTACTGTAGAAGATAAAACAACACTCACTGGAGCTGACCATATGATCGAGTAAGCTAGATAAGCAATGATTTTTTTGCTAATGATTTACTAATGACTAATAAGCACAACCATTATATATAAGCAGAAATGCTATTTATTGTGCTCACATTTATGCAACATGTATTAAATGCAAGAACTAAACTGAACATTAATGGACAAAAATATTAGAGCTGAGCATATATCGACTAAGCTAGACGGGCAACGATTCTTTCGTTAACAATTCACTAATTAGTACAACTAATGATGCATGATATTTACTTGACCCAATACATCTCAGAAATTCTAATCCATAGTGCCACTACAAGAAAAGGACTTTAGGGTATAGACATTGGAGACAGCTTTTCAAAGTTGTCTCCAATAATAATTTTTTTTTGGAGACAACTTTTTGAAAAAACGTCTTCCATGCTATTAACCGAGTGTTATTATTGGAGACAACTCTCGGCGGATCCTTTAGAAACTGCATAGAAAATCTTATTCACACCAATAGAAATGGCTTGAAGCCGTCCTTAAAAGATCGCCGCCGCTAATAGAGACGGCATAAAGCCGTCTCGGAAAGATGTCACCGATTCAGACGGCTTAAGCCGTCTCTGAAAGGTCCCGATTCCTAAAGGCCTGCTTGTAAAGTTAAATATCGAAAAAGGCGCCAACAATTGAGCCCATCAGATTTTATTCTCACGCGCGACCTCCCGACCTTCGGAATCGAGCGCGACCACCGTACATCCGAACTAAGCATCGATTGAAGCAAATGTATATACAAATTTAGGCAAATTTCTCTTGATTGCTAACCGATGAAAGGAAATGTGGGTTAGCCGCAGATGCACCAACAACTTCCCGTTTTCGCATTTTCAATCGGCTCCCAATATTTTTTACATTTCTGAAGCGGTTATAGATCGAATCTCGCGATTGGTTTGCTGAAGATTTGTGAAATTTTAGGTTTTGAATTTGAAGATTGAACTTGGATTTGGTTTTGGTTTTGGTTTTGGATTTGATGATTTGAAGATTGAACTTTTAGGTTTTGGATCTGAAATGGTTGAACTTTGTAGAGATCTATCTGGATTTGAAGATCTATTAGTTTTGAGGAGGAATTTTAGATTCAATCTATCCAGATTCGTTAGATTTTTTTATATTTCATCAAATCGAGGTTGCTTGATCGGGATTTGAATTAGGATGCGAGATAATCAGCAGAGCTAGGGGTTTGAGAATCTAAAAAGTTCTCTAGTATTGGTTAATCAGGTTTTGGATATGCTTGAACTGATGGAGGAGCCTGATGTCTGTGTTGTGCTTCATTGATTAAAATATTAGCTGCTGCCAGAATCCAAAGCTTGGTTGGAAGGCTACAATTGTCTCATGGAGTCGTGGAGAGTGTTTTCTATCTTGTGAAACAAATCCTTAGTCAGTGAACTGCTCATTTCTTCAATCGACCAGCTTATCCTACGCAGCTTCTATGGATTTGCGAAGGTCTGTTTGTCAGCACTTACAAGATCTTGTAATGTGTAGTTGGGTAGTTTTCTTCTATTCTTCATTCTCAAGTTCCTTGAAATTTTTATATATAAGAATTGTAGTTGTTTATTATTCTAGTTTTCTGTGATGGCTTGCTCTTTATATATAAGAATCTTTGGTAAAGTCCTTGAAATTTTTTACATTGGTTTCTCTGCTGTAAAATTTTTAAATTGGCTATTTGGTAATATTCAAGTGGGGTATGATCTAATCTAAATTTTTTACATTGGATCATCTGGTAAGGACTACTTAAAGCATTTTTTAATTGGGTTGCCATCTTTCAGTTTAAGATATTCCATATTTATTTTATTTGAAAATACTGATTGTGGAATCTTTCCTACCTACAACAAAAGGTGCTGAACTGATATTTGGAATGGATACACAATTCTTATTATGAAAATTTTATGAAATATGAGATTTTTGGACCTGAATGTTGTAGGTATTTCTTTACGGCATATCATGGTCGTCTTGGGTACTTCTCCTTGCAACTTAATACTTTTTACATTGGTTAATCTCTTTTTTAGACTTTTAAAAAAAATATTTTTATGATGTTTCCTGGTATAAAGATTTTGAAGTTCACAGTAATTATGTTTTTGTGAAGCACACATGAAGTTTTTCAAGTTATGTTGTTAATCTCTATGGATAGAAAGTAATCTGTTTAAACATCAATGAATTGACTGTTGACTGTTGATAATGTCCTCTTTTCACCTAATGCACAGTTTCCTAATAAGTAAAAGACAGCCATTGATGCTAACTTGTACTCTAACTAACATTTTATAGTAATTCCTTTATTACTCTACTTTATCCCTAAAACCTAGGACTTAAGAAAAGAACTCATAAGGAAAGCTGCATTCATAAATAATAACCCATGATAAGATCCCCCCCCCTCCCCTTCTACGTGTTCACTTAAGTGATCAAATGACGGTCAGGCTTTTCGAGACTGAATGTCTCATTATCCCTTTGCCTCATGTGATCACTTAATGTGGTCACATGAGGTGCAACTCCTCCATATCCTCACGAGCAGCTGCTCCAGAATTTCTCCCGAAACCTGCGATAATCTGCTTCAGCTTCCGCCTTTTTGTCATAATTCTGCCCCTGGCCTGCGAACATCTCCAAAGCAGCTCGAGCTCTGGTCAAAAGCAGCTCCAACTCCGCTACAGGCCTCCTCCAAACTGAACCTGCAACCTCGTAGCTTCAGCTTCCTGTTGTAGAGTTTGAGCAGCTCCTCGACACCCACTTTCTCTCCAGACATGCTCCAGATCTGGACCTGAATCTGCCACCTTCCTGTGCATCCAACAGCCCCATAAACATTGCCAATGGCTCTCTTCTTCATGCCCTGCATCAAGGGTGTTACGACGTTCCCTATTTAATGAAAATAATGATAAAGCAATTGCCTGTATAACTTGATTGAAGCCTTTATTTTTTCATGCTTTGTGATTATTTTTCATAGATGAGTGTCCACTCGTTGGATCTCATGTGATGTATAGATAGTCGATGTTGGTTTTCCTAATAAAATTGTTATTCGTCAAAAAAGTGCGTAATATATGCTAAGTGAACGATTCATACATTCTCGATTATTTAGGGTTTTGATTACACAATTCACATGTTTTGAATTATTTATCTATTTTTTTATTTTAGTATTAAATAATGGGTAAACAGAGAATGAGCCTCCTTATAGCTCGCCACTAAAATTTTGAGAAGATTTTTCTAGTTTATTCGTATTACTATTATTAATTTCTACAATTTTTGAAAGGGGTAAGCTGAGATTAAACCTTCGAATGCCTCCCCATTAAAATGGGAGAAGATTTCTTTATTAAAAAAAAACAATTATGGGTAAGCTGGAATTGAACCTGCACATGCCTCATCATTAACATATAGCTAAGACTAATATGCACTAGATTCATTGTTCACCAAAGGATCAACCCACTTTTTTTTGTTTCTGAATAGGTAAGCTGGGATCAGCCCACAACTTGGCTTTAACTCTAGGAACTGGCACTTGATACTGCATTTTTCCCTTTTTTCATTATCTTGTCTCTTATAAGTATCACTGGCGACAAGTTCTTTGACAGGCTTTTCTCCACCACTTGTGGTGACAGTTGTATGGTTGACATCAGGATATTGAGTTGAAGAGTGATTTCCCCATATGATGGCGTTCTTCACATCGCTGACCTGGACACTTAGCCTTTCTGAAATTTGACCTAGTGCTCTGTCATGATCAAGGCGCGTGAGGCAGGTGATGTTCTTCTTCAGGATTGAAGGAGTAAATTCTTTTAGAATTAGTGCATTGGTGTTTGCAAAATGATTATTTGAGTCTAGGTAATAATCAGAGATGATAAAAAGATAATAATATATCTAATTATGGGATTTTTATGCTAATGATGCCCTTTTGATAACAACGAAATGAGCAACCATTCTACTTCCTCGTATGCCTTCATGCTTATGAGTAAGAATAGCTACCTCGAATTGAGAACAAGAAAGAGTCTTCTATAATCAATAGAGTTCAGAGAGTCCTGCTTTTGATGCACTCTAGGTCCAGTGGAAGATGTCAAGGGAATCCCCCTTAATATGAATATTTTGGTCCTTGAATAAAAACGATATCTTCACGTTTTCAACCCTTCAAAATGCTTCTACTCAGCTGTGCTGCATCTGTGTCCCCTAAGGATTATTTAAGTAAAACACAGGTTTCACGAGGGTTCAAAATCTAGGCTGGTATTTGTACATACCAGTTGGTATATACTGCTACCATAGTCACAAAGTCTCCGACTTTTTAAAAAAATTGGAAAAAGTTGGCGACTTGCAGTCATCCCGATTTTATTACCGATTAATCGGCCAAGTTGCGACTCGGCCGATTAATCGGCAATGTTTGTGATGTCCAGGATTTTTTTAACTTAAAATATATTATGATATATTTTTTAATACTTTTTTGAATTTTTTTCCCCCTAATTTTTTCCGACTTTGACCGATTTTTCCAGCTTAGGCCCTTGCCAATTTATTGTCCACTCCCCACTTTGTGACTATGATTGCTACAGCCCTTTCCTATGACTGTACCAACAGTAACGTAAAATCGAATTTCCAACACATTCCGGTTATCTTCCTTAAGCAATGAGTTTTGCAGCAACTGTCCCTCAAACATCCTTATATTTGCAAGAAGTTGGGGCTGGATGGAAAAAATGTTCCATTGGAGCATAAAGTCTCTATAGAAAACCTTTCCCCGAATGAGCAGCTTGAGGTGAATAAAAATGAACGTGGTGCACCATTTGTTGAGTACTAGCTATAGTTATGAGTCTCTTATTATCTTCATGTTTGGAATATTTGAAGCTCGCCTTTCAGTACATAGCAAAAGGGCAGGAAGATAGAGCACTTCCATTGTTAAGGTAGTGTGATTATGTTGCTAGTTCTTTCTAGAAAACCAATTAAGAGGTCTCATTTTATAGTGTTAAGTGACTCTGCTCAAAGTTTGAATCCTAAATACATAGTAACAAAAGTTTCTGATTTTTTCAAAAAATTGTAAAAAGCTGGAGAGTTGCATTCATCCAGACTTTATTGCCGATTAGTCGACCAAGTTGCGACTCGGCTGATTAATTGCCTGTTTTGTACTATTTTGTTCATTAAAATCATTATCTTTAAATTGAATATATTATGATATACTTTTTTATATTTTTTTTATTTTCCCCGATTTTTTTCGACTTTGACCAATTTTTGGCGACTTTTCCTGACTTAGACCCTTGCTGATTTATTGCCAACTCCCGATTTTGTGACTATGCCTAAATAAGCCTTTCTCTACAGATTGGCAATAGAGCGGGATCCTCATTTCGTGGGAGCTTTGATTGCTACAGGGCAGATTCTATGCTCAAGAGGATTACTAGTAGAGGGTGACCAATATTTTGAACGTGGAATTTCTAAGGTCAAGATTTTGGTGGTTGCTTTGCTATTTCCCTTAATTTTTTGATTTTTTTTTTTTTGCTTATGTTATTAGAATCTGTCATGGCATCTGTTCTATTCTTTGTTGTGGTCTTGCAGACCAAGGATGTCGAAGTTAGTCTTATGATTCTCGCATCTTTTTGTGCAGTGGTTTCCCTTATATTGCAGGTGAGCTTCAGTACTCCATTTTCACCTTTCATGTATAGCTCAGTATTAGCTTCAGTACTCCATTTTAGTGAGATCTTTATCAAACCCTCTGCCACTTCTTGCTTCTAACCAAGAAGTAATGTAACTTTCTTCTCAGCATTGTTTTGTAGATGTCTTTTATTCAGGTATTTGCATAGGCTATGTTCACCTCCTGCTAACCATGGAAATATAAAGGCTTCCAACATCCTAGTTGATGATGAGTTTAAGGCTTATCTCCGTGAATGTGGACTATATTTTCTGAGGAAGCATAAGGTAATGCCTTAAGTTCTTTACTTTTTCTAGAAGAAAAGATTTTTAAAAAATTGAATGAATTTATAACAGTTGTGCCAACCACCTTTCCTACGAATGGGAGCACTCCTTCCTTATGCTTTTTAAAATTCTGAGAATGTTTCTAATTCTATTGGGTCAAACCTCTCTCTAAAGTTCGACGTTTATGGGGGTGGATAGTCACTCTGTTATTTACTCAATTCCAACCTAAGAGTGACCAAGTGAGAAATAACAAGCTTTTGCCAGTGGTTTTCAAACCCTTGTTGGAGATCTGGCGGAATAGTCATAGTATATTTAGAGATCTTTTAATTGCTTATATAGCTGATCAGAAAAGAAAAGAAGATAGAAAAAATCATACTTTTTATTTTTGTGCAAATGGAGATGGCTTCTTCCAATTCCAGTTGGAAATTTTAATTCTCATTTGCAGTCATTTTTCAAGCTATACACATTTTTTTTTCTTGGATTGATGTAAAGCGCCATGATTTCATTAAGTAAATGAGTTCCAACATATCAGCGGCCTAGCAAGGTGCTTTGCTGAAAAACACAAGAAAGAAAACAGAATAATAATGAATATGGACTGATATTTGACCTGTTTAACCCAATTTTTGACCCAGTAGTATATTGGGGTGTATCGGTATCGAGTGGGGCCTGACCTGATACGTATCAGCTGATATGAATCGGATATGGCTGAAATTTAAAACCATGATCCTAACATTTATGTAAGTTGTCTTCCCCCATAATTGTTGCCTCCCCAATCTTTTTCTGTAAGTTGTTTCTCATGTTTTTTTATTTCAAGTTCTCTTTATTTCTCTTTGCTGGAGTAGCTCACGGGCTGCTGAGGAGCAATCTCTTCTGAAATGGGCATCATCACGTCTTCAGAATTATGACTCTTTGGAAGGGATGGTTGATCCAACAATTAAAGGCACCTACTCCTCCAATGGGCTCTCCCAACTCACCAATATCATTATGCTATGCATCAAGGTATGGTCAAAATATGATCAAAGGAAAATTAAATTAGCATGGGATCCTAGTGGAGGATATAAATTAAATGTGTGGTGTATACATATGTATGGAGTGATTCCGTGGTTATCGTTACCACGATACTTTCTTATACATTATAACAGGAGTCGCACACTATGCAAGGGTTGGTCCTTTACCTCAATGGAAGGTTGACAACATTGCAACCATGAGGGCTCATGTTCAGGGCTGGCCCTGAGATTTTGTGGGCCCTAGCCGAGTTCCTAAAATGGGGCCCTACTACATATTAACAAAAGAAAAAAAAGAGGTCTATGATTTTTTCTTGGGCCACCTTTCAAGAATTGACTGACAAGGGGCCCCATTTTAGGCTCCAAATTAGAGGGCCCAAGGTGGCCGCCTTGCCCACTATGCTCAGGGCTGGCCCTGCTCATGTTCAATCTCCTCTTATTTGTTGAAAAATGATTAATTGCAGCCATTTTTTTTATGCATGAGTTACTGCATTATTCACAAGTCACACAAAGGCACAGATCACTTGCTGCATTGATCAAAATGAGATATTGATCACTGAACATCAGATTTTTATGCATGTGTGGATGGATTGAATTGTTTTTGCAGTCAGAGCCCGAATCCAGACCTCCAAAGCTGATGTCTCAAGATCAGTGCCCAAGAGTTTTCAATTCTGGGAATCAAAGTCAAATTCAATATCCCTACTCAAGATGGGATCAGATTCAGGTTTCTTATATCTTCAAGATTCATGTTTTCATGTTTCAAAGTTTTTTTTTTAGGCTCTAAGTGTAACTCCATGTAGTTCAACAGTCAACAAGTCAACGGTCCCTGGGGATATGGTCTCTCTGATCAAAGGACACTTATTTATGTTTTAATAATTTTCATGATGCATTATTAGCTCAGATTTTACAGCCTTTGCATCAGAAAATTGATATCTTATCAAAACTGCATTTTCAACAGATTTAGATCTGACACCTGAGTACTTAGAAGTTCATACAAATTCTTTGGGTGATTCCACATCTCATTGAAAGGGGACTCACCAGTGTGCTATGTACACATATAATTTGCGGCGCTTTTCATATAATTTTGCTGGCACTTTCCGGCGTCGTTATAAATTTTTGCTTCATTTTAAAAAAATAAATGTTGTGGCGTTCTCGAAGAAATGCCGCTAAATGTACGTATTTGCAGCCCTTATTGATATTTTATCCGGCGTTTGTTAAACACCGCTAATAATTCTCCTTTAGCGGCGCTTTGTCCAAAACGCAGCAAAAATTATCTACGACGCTGGTATTGTCGACAGTTGAGGAAAACGCCGTGAAGTATTTTGGCGGCGATTTTAAGACTTTTCGCGGCATTTTTTAAACGCCGCGAAAAGTAAATTTTTTTGTAGTGATAGTAGAGTGCATAGAATGGGGTTCTCATGCTTGTGAATGTCCACAATGGTAGATTAATTAAACAGTTTGTTAAACTTTACAATTACAGATAATGAGGATTTTTAATTCCTTTAAATAAGCAGTATGAACTTCAAAGACCGTGGAGCACAAACCCCTAAGTGGGTGCATGCTCCAGCGTACAATTTGCACTCCTACAAAAACTAAGTTAAATTGGTTATTTGTTCTCTGTGCAGCCCTTGGCAGATATTGTTTGTGGCATGGTTCATACCTTAGTGCTAGACTGACATGATGGAGCTTGTGTAACAGTTTTGAAATTTTTATTAGCGTTCTTAGCAATTTGATGAAAATTTGTGCTGCAAAGAATAGTTCTAGCATTTAGTTGGAACTGTTGTTGTTACTTTTGAAACTGCCTGCTGGATCTATTCCTTCTTGATCTTTTCTCTTTCTATATTTAAGTTGAATAGAAAATAAATTTTCATGCTCAAAGGTATGTGCATGAGAATATGCCCACAGATTCATTACTTAAAATGCATGACTTAAGCTCCGATAACTACCACTATTAGTTAATGGTACCTAGATCAAAGTCATTTTCTTATTATTTTTGTGGTTACTTAGTCTTTCCAGCAATCCTATTCTGGTAATGCATGCAGGGCACTCCAGTAAGTGAGCGTGCTATGCCTGTTACAATATTTGAGACTGAAACTGGTACTGGGTAGCTAATATTGTTTGTTGATGATTTAATTCTTTTGGCATTTCTATTAGAATTGAGAACAAGAATTTTGCATTTTGCTTTTCTTTTGCAGAAATTTTGAAGTTCTACATGTGCAAATGGTGCAAGATTTCATCCTATGTGGGCATTCGCTCCATCATTGATTGGTCCTATTATAAGCAACGGCTCAGTTCAGCTATTCAGAAAATTATTACAATTCCTGCAGCAATGCAGAAGGTACGCAATCTGAAATTCTAGTTTGATTGTTCAGATGATCCATTTTTCCCTTTCTCTGAAAATTGAAATTTTCAGGTTGCTAATTCTGTCCCTAGAGTAATTCATCCGGATTTACTCAAAGGGTTGTTTGATTACATTATTTTCCTTAACAACATGGATGGATTGCAGGTTAGGTAATTTGAAGGGATTCCATCAATCCGGTGGTGTGGCTGAGTTGAATGGTGGTTTGGTAGATCATAAGAAAGATCAGGGTTTGGTAGGAATGCAGTTAGGTCATTCTTATCAGGTTCAGATCTCTGATTTGACTTGGATTTCCATTCTACATCCTCTCATCAGGTTCAGATCTTCGATTTTAACTCAATTCAATAATTTTACTTTTATTTTAATGTTAATTTCTCAACCGAGAAAATGCGATGGCTGGGGGATCGGACTCCTCAATTTTCATATTATTTTGGTGTTTTATTGATTGTTTTATGCATTATTTTGGTGTTTTATTGCTTGTTTTATTGCGGGGTGTGTATTTTGCATTTGAAGTGAATCTGGTTGATCATGTATGCAGCAAACCGATCAAAAATATCATATATGCAGCAATGCAAAGGATTTTTTAATTTCCAAGCTGAACTTAAGATATAGAAACCAACTTTATTAAGGAAGAGAATTTCTGTTGTCATCTTCATTTCATTTAATATAATTTTGGCTAGTCTTTTACCTAGTAATTATTTTTCTTTCGATTACTTTCATCTTGTTCTATTTATGAAAAAAAGTTTGACTGAATTGATAGAGGAAAATATTAATGTAGGTTGCACATTATTAACAATAATCACTAGTTACTACATTTGGCCTGCTAATTATATATGCAGCAGTGCGAAGGATTTTGCAATCTCTGAGCTGAACTTAAAATATTGAAACCAAATTTATTAGGGAAAATAACTTCCATTGTTATCCTCATTCCTCTGATAAAATCCGTGCCTAGTCTTTAGCAAGTAAATTTTTCATGTGGCTAAATTTCTATTTCAAATAGGAATCAAGAGAATCATCTTGACAAAACCAAGAATTTTTTGTGGTTTCCTGCCCTTGAAGGCATATATTTTCTGCGTTATTGGTAATATTTCGTGTTTTTCGGTTATGCCTGTGCTAAATAAAAGTTGAATGTTTATTTTTTACGATTAATGAGGTGCGGATGCTTCCTCCTTACAAGCACCTTTTAGCTACCAAATGTCATGAAAAGAAGACTGACACACATATGTGAAATCAGGGTGCGGATGCTATATCTTGTGAGATTCTATAGATGAATTAACTCAACATATTTGAAATCAGTGTTATGGAAAGGGAAATGGGAAAATGAGAAGAGAGCCTGAGTCTCGAGGGTGCTGGGGTGCGAGAGAGAGAGCCTAGATCTCGTGGTATGCTAGATAGTCACTTAGCAGGGTCTAAGAGATATTTTATAACATAAAAGTAATATAAGCTAAACTTTAGGAGCAGGGACTTAGTTGCACGAAGCGGCAAGAAGTGTAGTAGGTTGGAAGCGGGAGCGTCATCAAAAGCTTAAAATTGAATAGTTTTATGGTCAGAAGCGGGAGCGGGAGTGAGTTTAATTTATTTGACTCTCTTTTAGTATTTCAATCTTTTATTTAATTTCAATAACAATGTAATAAAAGAACTCATCTGATCTATGCCAACCTTGGTGAGTTTATTTGATTTTTTGTAGGGCTGAATCATAGCCTGATACCAAATTTTTACCTATGCCGAGCTGCTGAGAGCTTAAAACCTGACAAGCTAGGTAGTTGATGGGCAGAATCCATATTTCAACATATAGAAGGTGAGCACTAGGAAAGTGGCACAGGAAATGTACATGGTTTTTCAAGTCAGATATAGGATCTAAGATAAAAATGTGCAGTATAATACCTTTTCTTTTGTACCAGCACTTCCAACTACATAGCAATCTATCAACTTAGCAAACTGCCCAACAAGTTGACCAGCTGCCCCAGATGCCGCAGACACATAGACATATTCCCCTTTCTTGGAAGAGCAGATTTCATGAAACCCAACATAAGCTGTAAGCCCTGGCATACCTAAAAAACCCAACATAATCTTGGTGGGCAGTTACTGCACATTCTCTGTTGATAAACCCGAAATCGAACCGAAAAGAACCCGAAATCGGTTTGGTTTCGATTTTGACGTAAAAAACCCGAAATTGAACCGATAAAAAACCGATAATAAGGCAGTACTTAATACATTCTCTGTTGATAAATATCTTCTTAGGTTTTGCAACTGAGTTAATAGTTTGGATATAGAAAAAATGTGAGTTCTTAGGTTATGGTTCAATAGTTTGGAAAAGAAGAAAAAGGCTGGGAAGTATGCCAAGAAGATCAAAGCGAAGACGAGGAGGAAAATGCATGAGCTGTCGAATCCTTTGGAATCTGATGAATTTGCTGATCTATGGAAAGAATGATCAGTTGAAGGTATTTATGTGGATTCAAATAGAATTAGGCAAGTGAGAAATCTGATAAATTTTTTTATTATAGTCTTGTTTTGGGTTCCCTTTTTGCTATTGGAACTTTCCTTTTTGTTTTCTATTAGCCTTCAAAAGAAGAAGCAATGGGGTCATATAATTAATTTATATAGCCGGACTATTTCATAGTTTGGATTTTTTGGTCATTATTTAGATAAACTAAGTTAATTCTAGCAAATCCAAACCAATTTAAAAGGGCTCTTGGGTATAATATGAATGCTATGCAGTCAACAATGTATATATAAATTAAAATGCACCAATAAGTGCACACCCCCATTGATCTTTGCGGCAAACGTTAGGACTTAGGAGTTCTTCTGATCTAATGGCTCAAGAGATTCGATCTATTTTTTATTTTTTTCCTTATGTATTTATTTGGAACATGAGTGGTAACTCACTCCGAACAGCAGGTATTCGTTTTGTCTTGATATTTAACCGTTTAGGCTTTGATAACTTGGAAATGTCAAATATAGGTGGAAAAGAAAATCAATTTCCATACACTAATTACTTTAGGTGAAAATTAATTCAACTATTTTAGGTGGCTGAAATATTTCTCACTAACATGATAAAGTTTATTTCGTCATTTCAGTATTATATTGACACAAAAAAAAATCAAACAATAAGATCTATTGGTTAGTTGTTTGGACAGAAAAGCCCTTTTGTAGATCCCTTTTCAGATAGGCCAATAATACAACATAAATCAGCCTAATCAAACAACAAAAATTTCATTTCCTCGTG
Organism: Chloranthus sessilifolius; assembly: GCA_021018995.1. Lineage (NCBI taxonomy): Eukaryota > Viridiplantae > Streptophyta > Magnoliopsida > Chloranthales > Chloranthaceae > Chloranthus > Chloranthus sessilifolius. The sequence goes on along the minus strand of CM037597.1, from coordinate 77,443,720 downwards.
AACTTATTTCACAAGAAATTAACCCGAAAATTGATTTCATTTCTTGTTTGGAAAAGGCTGGAGGGGTAGAAGATAGAAAAAGACACATAGGGGATACTTAAATTTGAGAGAGAGAGTGAGATAAACAGTCTAACTTTCATGGTGTAAGATCATTTAAATACCGTTTTGGTGTTTACATGTAGGTCATGAGCCATTATCTTCACTAATTTTAATTTGATCATAAAATTTACCATGCACCTTCGTTATTCTAATAATATTATCATTGTAGCTGATGTCCACTGCACATTGCTTTATGGGGGCATCTTTTTATATCTAGGAGACAAGAAGAGTCCTAATGGAAAACTACAATATGTAATGTTGGCAGATTTCAAACTTTTCCCTTATAGAAGTTGCATTAAGTTGATGCCATATAACTATAGTTATCATAATGCTGCTATTCTAAATATGTGACTAAGATTAATGCTCCTCATATGGAACAATGTTTTATATGTAGTCTTCCCAATGTTATTCTTGATGGAACAAGCAGGAGGTCAGGTCTTTATAGGCAAGCAACGGGTATGAACCAGATCTTCCTATCGATTATTTAAAATATGTATATCTATCTTGCACTATCAACAATTAGTTGCTTTGATCTTTGATCTTCTGTAAATTCATTGTAGCTTTATTTGTGCTTTTTGATCTTAAATGGAGCTATTGATTGATGTCATCAAAGGATATGTTGTATAATGTATAGATGTTAATCTCAAGTTGACTGGTCAAATTTTTGTTGCATTCCAAAACAAACACCATGCCAGTCGACTGTAAATCAGCTCAGTGTGTTAGAAACCATTGAACTGCTCTTATTGGGAGGTCCAGTGGCTGAATCTGGGAAAGATGCCAACAAGCTGTCTAGCCGAACAATCTTGGCCCAGGTGTTTATCGAATCTTTTAATATTAAGGTTTACATTTAGATAGTTCAAGCTATTGAATACATGTATGATGTCTCATCATTTATAGTTGGAACATTTTCAGAATAAAATTTTGGATCATCTGTTAATGTTGGGAGTTGAGAGCAAATGGGTTGCCGTTGCTGTAGGTTGTTGTTGTAGGCTGTCTCATCATTTATTTTTGGTTTTTTGTTTTTTGCGTCTGTATGAACAATCTGATGCAATAGTTTTTAATTTTCAAACCTCTGATGCAATAGTTTTTTTTTTTTTTTTTTTGTGTTAATTCCTCTCTTGGTTGCAGCTTGCTCTTAATTTTCAGTTTTACTCAACCTTATTTGGGTTATCTTTCTTCGACTATAAGTTATTGAAGGATCAATCATGTGGGAGCTGAATTAGGTGCGTTATATCAACCTTTTTTAAGCTTAATTAATAATGTCAAATCAAATCTTAATCAGATTTTATCCGAGCAGAGCTGATTGAGTTGGTTCGATCATGCAGCAAGCATAGGGTGTGATTCACTGAGCAAGCTCTCCTAATAGAATTGATGAATATGCTCTTTAATGCCAAAACATATAGGTAACAAATTATCTCTCTACTTGATTATTTGGTCTATTTTATTGTAAGTGATGCTAAAAGACCAATCCTACCTTTTGCAGGGTTGCGCGCTATGATTGAGTTCGAGATCAATATGTCAATATGTTATGCCTGTTTCTTGTAACACTGTAGCAAGAAAAAATGGAGTCGTTACTTGTACACATAAATTTGTTGTGAATGAAATTGTGGTGTTATGAATTAAAATTGACTTTTCTGAATGAGCTTTGAGCATGTTAATATGTTTATGCTAATGTGAATGAAAATGTGAGTATGTAAATGCAAGTTATGGATTTTTATAAAAAAAATATAATACAGTTTATAGATGTGTACTGCTAGGAAATATGGTCATTGGAGCAAAAAAAATAAATAGCATTAAAAAAATTTATTGGAGACGGTCAAAAGCCGTCTCCAATAACAAGAGATGACTTATTAGAGACGACTTTAAGGTGTCTCTAATATATTTTGGAGAAGGCTTATGGCCGTCTCCAATAACCTTGACTATTAAAGACGACTCCCATTTGGTTTCCAAAGACAATGGAGACGGGATTATTTGAGACTACATGGAAGTCGTCTCTAATATTATTGGATAGACACCTTTGGGGATGGTCAAAAGCCGTCTCCAATAAGCATATTTTTTGTAGTGGTTGGACCTAAGCTTAAACTTGGGCAGGGCAGGTTCAGATTCAAAGGGCCCAGTCAAAGTTTAATAAGGGGATTCGTTGGGCCTTTAATCGGGCAACAATTAGGGGCTAAAAGAGCGATGAGATTGTGCTTTAGTTGGATATAGTTTTTGGAATGCGAAAACGAAAATACGATTGCATATATAGATTGAGCCCCTAGTAATGTCCTTAATATATAGATTCCCAACCAATTTTTTTCTGTTGGAGATTCTAAGTCCCATGTTTAAGAGTGTAAACAAAATGGTGTTCTGACACCCCTCTTCAAAGAACCTAAAAAGTGCTTTTTGAAAAATGGTTGCCAAACATGACCTAAGTTATTTTCAAATAAATTTCTATTTGTTGTAGTTAGAATTCAAATAAAATTGTCACATTCGAATACTACTGCAATGTTCGAATTTAACACAACAATTGGGCTGGGTTGATTTGGAGGTGTGAAGCTGACAAATGTCACCATGCACGAGCAAGAGGTGTAGACTAGTTTGTTTAATTCAGTGACTAGTTTGGAGGTGTGAAGCTGACAAATATCACCATGCATGAGCAAGAGGTGTAGACTAGTTTGTTTAATTCGGTGACAAGTGGGTGGTGTGAAGCTGACCTGTCTTACTTGTTAAGAGGGATGAGCAAAGAGGTGGACTAGTCGGATAAATTAGCTGATAAGTATTGTGACGACCCGACTTTTTCAATCCCTCAGGTATAGGAAAGGCCGGTTCGCCAACCTATCGAATAAACGATAAGCCGGACAAACAGGGCACATATCAGAGTAAAGCGTAATAAAAATCCATAGCTAAAATAAATGCGGAAGCAATTAAAAGTAAAGAACCATCGATGATGGCCGACCATCATCGAAACATGGCTCATAACAGAAATCAACGTCAAGTATAAAACTATGATATCCAACTAAAATGGGCCCACAAATTCAAGTCTAACTCTCACCACAAATAAGAAAATCAGTAAGTTCTATATCGGGAAAACTCCTCAGAGGAACCTCAAGCTCTTTCTCGTGCACGTAGTCGGATCACCTCACGAATAGCCATAAGCCATTACACTGAACTTGTGACGATAGTCGAGTGAGCTAACCAACAAAGCTCAGTAGAAGAAAGACATCTACGGCATTTTACTTTAACTAACATGGTTTCAAAACAAATATCTAATATAGCTTGTCAAACATATAAGCGATAATAAATCAATTTAGGTGCGAAAGTCATATGTAAGATTTATTTCTAAATGTGTGAAAATTTCAAGAACGAGATCAAAGGTTTCAAAGTCTTAGTTTCTCTAACTTCTATATGCAAAGTTCAGTAATTCATGACTTAATCCTCAACTTAAAATACCTCCCGAGTAAACTATATCTCGAGAGCAGGAATATAGCCGATGGGAACCCCTACCTACCATCGTCGTTCATGAACCCTTTTTCAGGATGCAACAAGCCCCTGCGTGATGAGGGAAACTTGTGCCAGAAAGTTGTTCAGGAATTTTTGAGGGTCGCAGTCAATTATAAAACAAATGAGATACTAATATAAATCGATGCAAGTTTCTTATACATAGTTGTTCTTGATTTGATTTTGTAACTTAAGCAGATTCGTGTTTCGTGATTCGTAGATTTAGATTTTCAGTCATTCATATCAATTTCAGTTTACAGATGTGATTTCAATGGCATATGCAAGTTCAAAGATTTTAATTCAAAATATTCATGCGAATTAAAATAAAATACTGTAAAGATGAGATTCTCCTACCAAAACTCGGAGTTATGCGAAGTCAAGCAAAGTCCTATTGATGGCCTCTCGCCCTCAATCTACATCACAATATACGTTCATGCATTAAGATTAACTCTAATTACTAATAATATAGACCTATTTAAGTGTTTCCTCAAAAACAAGTCAAAACAGGCAAGTTGCGCCAATCCTAGAATTTGACGTAACATTCTCATATATTTTTGACCATCAAGACGATTGATCCATGAGTTGGTCAAAATATAAAAGTTGTATATGTTTCTATTAGCTTTCCAACGCAAAAAGAATCGTCTCAATCGGAGTTCGGGATAAAAAGTTATGACTAAAATACTAAGGCAATATCGGAGTTCGGCAATACCTCGCTCGAGCGATGATAATAGCTCGCTTGAGCGATTTGACGTAACATTCTCATATATTTTTTACCATCAAGACAATTTATTCATGAGTTGGTCAAAACATGAAAGTTGTAGATTTTTCTATTAGCTTTCCAACGCAAAAAGAATCGTCTCAATCGGAGTTCGGGATAAAAAGTTATGACTAAAATACTAAGATAATGTCGGAGTTCGGTGATACCTCGCTTGAGCGATGATAATAGCTTGCTCGAGCGAGCTACAGCGACGCGATTTCGCTGGTTTTCACCCGAATCGAAACTCATACATCCCAAGGCAAAACTCATGGCTAATCTAATGATTTAATCAAAAAGTTTAATTAAAACGTACCTTTAATCTAAGGATTCCTAGATTAGAAATGAGTCACACGAATGGAGCTTCGGAACGAAACCGACGGGTTTCCTCAACGATTCGCGCCGCGATCGATCCCACGAGTTCACAGAGACAACTCCAACACGCCCCCAATGATCTCAACCTCTCCCAATAGCCAACTACGAATCCAAGGTTGATTCAAGTTCTTTCTAAGGTTTAAGTGTTTTCAACAAAGAGGGTTCTAGAGAAGGAGGTTTTCTAAACCGATCTCCTACGATGATTGAAGAAGAGAGAAGACGGAGTTTCACACGGTTGGGTAACTATCAAATGACTACGGTTCTTCACGGCACTCACGTCTCTTCCTCTCTTAACAAAACCTAGTATAATACGGGAATGCAATTCCTTCTTATAATAGGATTGCTCACAAAGTTAAACACACACACACATCTTATGTATTATACACTTCTAATTTTAAAACTCAAGTCCGGTGTTGAGCGGCCACACCGAGGTCGGTGCACAACTTTCGCACGAGGGTCCAAATGGGCTCTAAATTAAAATTTGTCCGCACAATCACATCTAGATAAAAATCCAAAACAAATAGTGACGTCGGTTGCCGAGCCGAATACACACACAGGATCAGTCTAACTCGGGTTCAAAATACGGGTCTTTACAAGTATCTTAAGAGCTTATGGGTTTTCAGTAATCTCAAAATAGCCACTAATTAAATTCTACTTGATTTTGTAGTCTCTATTGTACCTAATACTCTTAAATTATATTAAACCTATAACTCGTAAACAAATTCCTGATGATAATTAAAATGAAGCAAGCAAGACCCATAAAAATAAAACAATAAAAGAATGAATACTTACATTATATCTAAATTGAAATTAGCTTACATCTATCTCTACTGATTTTAGCTAAACAGTAATAAAAGAAATGGAATATGCTATGGTATGGTATCTTGCAACACAATTGGGCCGAATGACAACAATAACAACATGCTTAAATGGGTAGGAAAATTGAACCTTTTTCTTTTTTGAACTCCTCATTGCTTCTCTTGCTTGCCTTTTATGGTAGAGGCTTATCTGTTGCAAATTCACAAAGTCAATCAGTTAAAATTTTTGCCTAACTTACAAATTCCGTGATATATATGTGTGCGTGCGTGCATGTGCATTTTGTTTCTTACGACTAAAACATATATTTACTCTCAGAGGATCACCTCTATTCAGCCCAATATAAGGGGATGCCAAAAACTGATAATTTGAGCATCAACTTGTAGTAATGATCTATTGTAAGCATTGAAATTTAAAACAAATAAACCAATTCCAAGGACCTGGGAATGTTAACGGACATCAAATCATGTTTAGATATTCCAAAGTTCATAACTGGATTGCATAATCTTAACGCCAGATAAGATGATAATATGCAGATAATAACACTTGGATTTTCAATATACTTAATTATATTATCCTGTAACATTTCCACAATGATGTACTCTTAATTACATAAAAAGACACGAATAAATCTGGTATATAAAAAATTTACAAGAAGCAAACCAGATCATATTTTAATCACATTCATAATCTTTCATAAAAGATCAGGGTAAGAACCTGAAAATTTTCAAAGACAATGTTGTTTTCTTCCAGTGAAAGAGAGTAACTACGAAGAATCCCTCTCAGCAAAGCCCTAATTTCACCTAAAGGTTCACCAAATTTGGAAAAATAAAACCCTAATTGATGATCTAAATCGAGACTTGGCTTACTTGAATGTAAATGAGGAAATCGGCAAGGGACTGAATTTTATCGTAATCCCGAAACCAAGCACTAATCCTGGAGTGAAGAAGTCGAACAGAAAATGAGAAAACGAATTAAAAAAAAATGAGGAAATTCTCGAACTGAGCTCAAATCGCAGATCTGAACCTGGAGTGAAGAGGTAGAATTAAAATTGAGCTTAAATTGAGGTAGAATTAAAATTGAGCTTTCGTTTATGTCGCAGATGATCCAAATATGATGAAATCTCAGCTAAGATGAAGCGTAATTGACAAAAAACCCTAATCGGAGGGTCTTAGGGGAGGGTGATAGCAACTTAGGGATCTAATTGAGAGAGAGGAATTTAGGGTTTACAGGGAAAATGGGTTTGAGCGAGAGGGATATAGGGGAGTGAGAGGTGCCGACGAATTTGAGGGGAAAAAAAAATTCGACTTTGAGTTTATACTCTTTCCTACGCCGACGGTTTACTATATTAGCCGTCGGCATAAGATATATCTACGCCGACAGTTTCCCATTACAATTGTTCGCATAACCTCTTTTTTTTGTAGTGTATCTAGCTATGAATATGTAGGCTAATATCAAAATGTACAAACTTAACACTCAGTTGCAAGAAGACAGAGCTAGTAGTGGCAGGTTCTCAAGTTCTCAAGCAAAAAGATAGATGAATAAAAAGAGAGCAGGAATTCTAGGTAAAAAACGATACAATATGAGATTTTAGATGAATAAAAAATGATAATAGATGAATAAAAAACGATACAATCTGAGATTTTAGAGACATTCATAGTAAATCTAGGTAAAAAACAAAAATATATAAGAAAACTACATGAAGGAACCATCTCGTAGAGAAAAAAGTAGCGACTTCAAACCCTAACCTCTCTAACACATAAAAAACAAATTAACGCTGGAATATTAAGTGAAATGCCTTTGATGAACACACAAAAGACCTCAAACCCTAGTTTATTTGAAGAAGCAAAAACCTCAATATTAATTTTTTTTTTTACAAGTTTTCTTCACAAAAACAGTTATTTCTGAAACTCAAAAATACTATCTAACAACAAATCCAAAAACAGAGCAATACCTACAAAAATCAGAACTCATAGTTCTGGATATCTCAAACAAAATTGCGGTATAAAGCTCTGGATCCACCATTAAAGATTAAAACAGAGCTTTGACCCAACTTTGATGCAGATACATACTCAGATCACGAGATTTCTCTCCAACTTTAACGACATTTATTCCTTTGAGATTCTGCAATTTAAATCTTTAGCTAGGGTTTCGAAGAGGGAGAATGGAGGCTAAGGTTTCTAAGAGGGAGATGGAGGAAGAGGAGAGATCTCGTATTTCAAGCAATTAGAAGAGAGATTTCATAGCTCACCAGAGAAATTTTCTATACATTGATGAAACGAACCTCCCAAATCTCGATTTCCAGCCAAAACAAGTAGGAAATCGTGTAAAATCTAGGGTTCGTTGAGACAGAGGAAGAGGAGAGGGAGGCTAGGGTTTCAAAAAGAAAAAGGGTAGAGATAGGGAGAGACATTTTGTTATGAGTTAAAGAGAGCAAAGGGAGTCCCGATGGATTTGAAGGGAGGCCAGATGGATTTGCATATGATGATAGCATCATATGCACGTGATGACTGATTTAACTTAAAAAACATACTATTTTAGGCAGTGATATATTATACTACTATTTTAAGCAGTGGCTTATTTTATGTTGCTAGACATAGTGTAAGTTTCGAAGGATCATTATCCCCTTATTTGATTAGGATTAATAAGCTGTTAGAAAATTAGTAGTGAATATTTTGATTAGAGTATCTATTCAATGACTCATTCTCACGCTTATGTTTTTCTCATATGCAATGAGGTGTATAGGATAGATGAAATGTATAAAAAGAAAAATAGAGAGAGAGAAAGAAATGAGGACGTGTATAACACATGTTATCAAACTTCTATTAGTCGTTCTCCTAAAAAGGATGATAAGGTTTTTAAATTATAAAAAGAAGATTGATAAAAAAGGAATAGGTATGCTCGTGCCCTTTGCTAGAATATATATAGAAAATTGGCTCGCTAAGACATGAGTGTAGGGTTTGAACCATACGAAATGGATCATTTGGACTGCCACATGGCACATTATCCCAACATGACACCCCTTTCAAAATGATTCACCTGTCGCCCTAGGGTTTTAGAAAAAGAACTTTTTTTCCATTCTAATCAAAAGTTAAATATTATGGGACGCCCAACAAACCTAATGTATTGAAATTTTCTAACTTTGACTTGATATTCAATGATGGAAAAAGACTATTCTTTTAATATTTTTTTAGACGGTACTTGATCGACCTTGAGAAAATTTATGTGGCGCCCGATCCTCAGGTTTATTGCCATACATATAGAGAACCTCTATTTCATGAAAGCGCCTACTTAGTGATGTCCGACCGTGTGGTGGGCACTACCGCGCACTTTCATTAAGTGGGCGCTTTCACTAAATAGGTGGGCAGGAACATAGGTTCCATGTATAGATGTTATTTTGAAAATTGGATTGTTAATTATAATTAACTTTTAACTTTTGGCATTCTTTTAAGGGTACTTCGGAAATCATATTACTAGTAGGCGTCTACACCGAAACCGTTGATCGCGTTGAATTAGTTGGTGGTTAGTTTTTCATTCCAATCTTCCACATAGTGGATCTTGAGACCATGGGCGTGTCATCGGACGGCCAAATTTTTTATTCAAAGTGGCACAAATCTCAGAAAGTGTAGGCACCTACCAGTAATCTGGGATGCGGAATAGAGGTACCCTTTCTTTACAGGACCTGACTCTCCCGACTGTCACTTAAGCACTAAAATGGTGTTTAAATGATCTTATCATCAATGGTTGAAAATGTGAGTGATCCATACCGTCAAAGTGATAGGTCATAGATTGAAGTGTAACAAGCCTACAAATTATGATTTAGGTATAATTTAAATGGCATAGGATCATTTAAATGCAGTTTGGTGTTTAAATGTCGGGGAGGAATCATTATGCCTTTTAAATGATACATTAATGTTTGGGTCTAACTCTCCTGTCTGTCATTGAAATAAGATAGTGTTTAAATGATTATACGCCATCAATTGTTTATGATGTGGGTATTCCACACCGTCAAACCAATAAATCATAATTAGAAGGGCAATGGGTGGTCCGGAAATCACATTTTTTTGAAAGTTTTGAATCATCTGATCTGTGGTCTTTAATATTAACAATTATTTTTAGCTTTAATGGTTGATATTAAAGTTTGTCAATTAGATGGTTTGCGTTCACTTATGAGCATGACTTCTAAGAATGAATTTTTTGGATAAAATATGTCCTAATGATGGATTGCCACTTGGACAATTTAAATTGATCACAAAAGTGCCCCCCATGGCATAATGGTAAACCACGCTTCAAGGGTGTAACATGAAATGCTCTAATTTAGTGGTGTAAGATCATTTAAACAATAGTTTAGCGTTTTTTAAATGTTTTGGTATTCTAGGTGGATCTCCACATAGAGTGTCAAGTAACTTGAGGATGCTTCTAGGGCTCTCAATGGGCCGGCCCGACCCTGATTTTGGTCCACACCCGGTCCGAAAAAAGTGATACTTTCTATTAAGCAAACCCTGCCCGAAACTCAAACCGAGATAAATATGTTCCAATGCTCGATCCGCACTCAGCTTAGATATAATATATATACTTATCAAATTTTTTTTTTGAAAGGATATATTTATCATTTTAAAGTTATAAAAAAATTTATTTTTAATTAAATATAATTTAATTAAATCCCATGGGATTAATCGTTTTCTGTTATAACCATTGTGTAAGAAATTAAAATAACATATTTAAATAAAAGTATGTATGTGAGTTTCTATAATATTAATATAATTATTAATCTTCAAACTTTTATGAAGGAAAAAAAAAGCTCAAGTCCAATCAAATTTTATTAAAAAAAGTAGCTAAAAAAGCAGCCCCAACAAAAGTAGTCCGACCAAAATTATTATAAAATATAGCAAAAAAAAAAAAATTCCTAAAAACGCCCAAGCCCGGGCCTAATCCGGCACAATGAGAGCCCTAGATACTCCAATGGAGGCCTGGATCCATAGTGGTAGGGGGATATAAATAAAAGGGTTAAATAGGAATTTGATTTGATGGATTCAAAAGTGACCAAAGAGAATTGAGAATTGATAGCTGAGAACAACGGGGAACTTGACCGGATCACAGAGTCGCAGCAGAAGGTCGGCAATGGCTGCCGCCTCCGCAGGAACAGCAGGAACATCAGGAACAAGGAAAGCAGCACCTTCTCTTTCTTCCTCCGATCCCCCAACAAAACTGATTCTCTCCCCTGATCAATTAAACCACTGTTCCCAAGCCCTCCTCTTCCTCAAGGACAAGCTTCAGATGGGTCAAAAGATTGTTCAAGAATTCAATGACTTACAGGTATAGCCCAACTCCCACACGATTCATTTCCCTCCTCTGATTCTACTTCATTTCTAGGGTTCGATTTGCTTTCATCCATTTTCTCATTATTTATTTCTGCTTCTATTTTATCAGTTTGTGTCAATTTGTCATGAATAAGGTTGGGTAATCATGAATTTATGTAATTGTCCTCTTTCCCATTCTTTTCCCATAATTTTTTGGCACTAATGCTTTTATTCCTTGAATCTTACCCCGTCTAAACGATCTAGACAAGATTAATCTAGTTTCAGGAGGGAGGTGTCTAGGGTTCGAATAATTTGGTGCTGCAGATACGAGCATGTCACATCCCAAAATCCTAGCCGATCTAAAGGGCCTAGAATTCCGTGTTGTGACACCACACGCTTATTAAGGCGATAAGCGGACATACATACTGCCTCATAAGCATAATTAAAGTAGGTCCTTAAGATTCGTGATCACCTTTAACATAAACATCCCCATGAGATAAATAGGAAAATAAAATCAATAATAACTGTAGCCAAGGATCAAAATTTCGGTTTTCGTTTCGGTTTCGGAGGGGACCGAAACCGAAATTTTGGACCGAAAATTTGAATTTCAGCCGATAATTTCAACCTCATACATTTAATGGCCGAAATTTCGGTCCCAAATTATCGTTTCAGTGGGGACCGAAACCGATAATTTCGGCCGAAATTTCGGTCATTTCAGCCGAAATTTTGATCCTTGACTGTAGCATCCTAACCATCAACTAAGAGATAAAAAATACATACGAATAAATTACATAATGTACAAAAAGCCAACTCAACTAGAAATGTAACTCTCCCAAGTAACAAATAGAAAACTAAGTGAGCTCTCAGTGCGCATAATAATCAGCAGGATCCATGCCCTTATCTAGATGGTGACGTACTCGCCCTCATATGTCTTAGCAACTACCGACGCATCAAAGTTCTCAGGGGTTGAGTAGTCCATATCCTCACCTGCAACTGTTAGTTTTTCGTGGGATGAGTTTACTCAGTCATGTAAACTCAGTGGGTTGCACACCCGATCTACCACAATCTACTCAAGTGATCATAGGTGCAACCTCGTTAGTGAAAGTGAGTCTTTTAGAATTTTGCAATTATACAAGTAAACAATAGAATAGAGATCTCAAAACATTACATAACTAGGTTGAAAGGAAGTAACATAAGTTATAATGCATAAAATGCTTCTAATGCTTATTATTTTTCTTAATTGTCGTATTAAATTAACTTACATGACATATTTTAAGTCTTACCGTAGCTCCATACGTCTACACAATATACTTCACATCATTCATTCTTATGTAAACGACCTGTGCCAGAGCTGTTGCTTACCACGTGAGGTCCACGCGTAGATAACTACTTAACCTGCGTATCGTATCATAAACCACCATCCAGCTCGATGAGGTTGAGCGCATAAAAATCAGTGTCCCGTTACGTTTGGGACACTATCGTATTGTATTGTCCTTAAAACCAGTCCTGACTGCAGCATGGATCAAAATCTCGGTTTCAGTTTCAGTTTCGTTCATGACCTGAACCGTAAATTGGTCAAAATTTTGGTAAATTTCGGTCAAAGTTTCGGTAAATTTCAGATTTTTTTTGAAAATATGCTCCGAACTTTACTGAACTTTGCTGAACTTTATTTTACTGATTTTTTAAAACCCTTTAACATTGTTAGAATACATATTTAAACTAGCGAAACTAATTTTTGATCACACAATGGACCTTGAGCTCATGCAAGACATATCAGAGGATCAGATTTTGATTCTACATTGAAAAAATCTCAAATGTGACCCGAGAACCCTTCTCATGATATGCCCATGATCAGGATCACTTTGGGGATGTATACCACGTAGAATCAAGATCTGATCGTCTACTAGTTGGGCTATTATATCAAGATCTACTATGTGAAATATTGGGTACCTCTATATATGGGTACCTCTATTACCGCTCACGCAATCTTTGAAAGTGCCCATATGTGCAGCCCCTTTAAACTCATTGATTGCTTTGAAACAAATGATGGAGATCGTGTTTCACCATGATCTTCCATACAATGGATCTTGAGATCATGCCGCACCTATCATGGTCAATTTTTAATTCCACATGTCATAGATCCTTGAAAAATTTCCCTTCAATCTTATGGCATACATCACACTCATGTGATTTTAGGGCCATTTTTGGTGAATATATGACATTTGAAATAAAAATTAATCGTCTCTGGAAGATTGGGGTGAAACAAGATCTCCATCATTTGATCTAAAGCAATCATAATGATAAATCACACTTTAATGGCGTAAAATAAAAAGTGAGTTTTTAATGGCGTAAGATCATTTAAACACAATTTGAGAAATAATAGGTGTGTGCCACATGGCAAAATGATGAATCACACTTTAATGGTGTGAAATAAAAAGTGATATTTTAATAGTGTGAGATCATTTAAACACCATCTAATCGATCATAGATTGAAGGTTGAGCAGTGAATGTGAACCATCCGATTGATGAACTATAATATCAGCCCTTAAAATTAAAACCAATGGTTGATATTATAATCCACTGGTCAGATGGTTTAAATATCCCTAAAAAATAATTTTGACGGTTCAGATCACCTAGATCGTAAACCCTTATGGTCTAAGATCATTTTAGCACCATTTTAGTGTGTATTTGACTAGCATGACAGTCAGTGCCATACTCTCTTCTTTTAATATGCAAAGCCAAAGAAATAAAAAAGAAAAAACACAGGAGCCGGAAGAAGAACTTTGCAAAAGAAATAAAAAGGAAAAACACGGGAACCGGAAGAAGTAGAAGAAGAAGAAGAAGAAAGAAATGCAAAACACACGAGATCCGGCAGGAAGAAAAAGAAGAAGATTGGTAGGAGAGTCTCCTCTTTTTTTTTTTTTTTTTTTTTTCCTTCATTTTTTTTAAATTTTTTTCTGGGATTAAACTTGATCCATTTTTTCTTCTTCTTTCTTAATCTTTTTTTGCAAACCCGGCTAGAATGAGGGGGATTCCGGTGGGTTTCATTAAAAACCCCTTCCAAAATATGGGTTGCCTTAAAAAAAATAGGTTTTATACCTCTTAAACAGCGAAAACCCCTTTTAAACATGGGTTGCCCTTAAAAAATTCAGTTTTATACCTTTTAAAAAAGCTTAAAGAAAATTTGAAAAATCAAATTACTACCCGATAATTTGGTATTTCCGGAAGGGGGGCGATAATTTGCATTTTACCGTTTCGGTTTAGGCCGAAATCGAGACATCTATCCATAGTTTGCAGATGTTGTACCCTTATGGTGGCTCATAAGGTATGACATATGTAGAATTTAATTTCATATTCAACTGACCTTCACAACATATCTTAATATATCCATATCTTATCATATCTTTTCATATTTGCATTTTCTTATCATTTGTATACAACTTAAGTTATAGTGAGCCATGATGCGATAAGTTTCACTAAATCACGCTTTCCAATGGATTGATTCCGTAGTAATTTGGATATACTTCGTAAGCAGTCTATACTCCCATAGAGGTGTTGCATCTGTACATGGATGCTTATATTTCAAGTTTCACGTGATTGTGAAAAGAACCCCATCATGACGAAAGGTTTAAAAGTCAAGTGTCGTATCTTACTATTTTATCATATCATCTATCGTATTTCTATGATATGGATGTAATGCAGTGCCGATGAAAATATTTAATAGAACATGTATTTTATATAACCCCAACAACATATTTTGACAATTGAAGCTTAATCATAAAAGAAACTTATACTATTAATAAGTTGCATAAAATTCAAACAAGTAATGTACTAGAAGAAAAGAAATTAGTGAACTGATCACAGGTAAGTTACAGGTTACAACAAAAGTCAAACTTTGACTCATGACATTGGATAGAGACCTAAGGTTTTAATCAAACAAGAAAGTGGTTTAGAGTCTCCTAGGGACACTCAACTTACCGTTAAAGGAGAGAGATAAAGAGGTCACATGAAAATCGATACATGACCCTATGATGTGTGTCACAACATGGTAAGAGGCTATTCTCATTAGATAGATCCCCTTGATCTGATGAAAATGGGCTAGTCATTTGTGTGATTCCAATAAGATTTAGTCTAGCTATGACTAAATCACTTATAGACCGTCGGATCTTTGATACACGGATTTTAAGGTGAACGTGATCAAATTTAGATTAATCTAATGCTACCGATGTTATCAGTGTAATGGGTGTTTGGTCTCCCATGAGTTCCACTATTGGTTTGATCATTTAGACTATTAACTGAACGTTCATCAAATCATGGTCAAGATCATCTTATCGTACAATCGTTGGTGTACGCATGCCTCGTAGCATGGATAGATAATGTATCTAAAGAGTCTACTAAGACTTAGAAGGTGGGTTAGGCCCATCCTTGAAGTTTGGTTCACGACTTTCTCAAAATGCACGTTTGGCTACTTAGGGTATATGGGCCCATTAATGGTCCATAGACTAGATAGGCCTATGGACCTTTGTGATGACTAGGGGTCTTGAAAGACCCATATTGTTGGTGGACCAGACCTTATCTGTATGGGTGATGACCCAATTTTACCAAAGTAGTCCTATACCCAAAATTTTCTAATGGCACGTCATGGCCATGATTCTAATATCTCGTGAATCTTGAGATTCGTGAAATTTTTTAAAGCTAAATCTCTAGTGGGCCTATATTAGTGAAAACGAAGACTTTTTCACCTATTAAGATTTTTCTAAATGTGGAAAAATCCACATGAAATGATGGTTCAAATGCATCGGCCCTTAACAACTCGCTCACAAAGATTGGGGCACGGTCCATGAGTCCGAAACACATGTTTCATGCGATCGAGGTTTATAGTTGTGTAGTAACCTATGAATGAAGAGGGGTTTTTATTCGGATCTTTCATTGGTTTGAACCATTTCCAGGTCAAACAGAGGGTTGAAGTGACCCATTTTTCAAGTTTAATAAAGGTTTTGATTTCTAGGAATTATTCAATAGTAAATAACTTTTATTGAAAAGTTTTTCGGTAAAATTCCGGCCATGGATCAAAATATCGTCTGATACCGATACGTACCGTCCGATATGTATCGGTTTTGGACCATGACGACACGGTAAAATGGGTTTTTATCGCCCCCCCTAAAAAACAGTCAAGTTATCGTTCAAATTATCGTCCGTATCGCTCAATGTATTGTTCGTATCGTCCAAATTATCGGTCAATTTATAGTCCGCCTCAGAATGTTTAGGGTTTTTCTATGGCCCCTTGGGAACAGTCAATTTATCGTTCGTATCGTCCAATTTATCGTTCGTATCGATCAAATTTTCGGTCAATCCAATTTTTGGGATTAAAAAAAAAAAAAAAAGAAGTACTAGGCTGATACATTCAATGTATCGCCGATACATTGAATGTATCGGACGATATGCGATACGTATCGTCCTGGAGGTTTGGACGATACGTATCGAAAATCCAATTTTTTGATCCCTGATTTCGTCCGTCGGATGTGAAGGGCGCTAAAAATATAAGGGGCTTCAACTTGGTGGACCCTGGCTCAATTCGGCCTTAAACCCGTGATCTAAGAGGGTTAATCTACACACTTCACTTAGATGCCACATGAAAAAATGCAGTATTTTTAAGTGGGCATGTGCACCTCTTTAGGTGGCATAAAAACCGCAGTACGTTCACTGTGATGAAAATCTGACCACCGATTTGATAGATGGTCAGATGGTCGTTAATTTGATTCATGGGTTTTGGCCCATGGGTCCAAGGTTTATTTAATACAAGTGGTCAAAGTGGACTATTTAATCTATGTATATACAGATTTATAAAAAAATCTGGAACATAAATTATTCTAAGTGTTGAGAGTAGTATATAAATTTTTATATATTTTTCCTATTTTAATAGGATGGAAAGAATGATTTAATAAACTATTTATTGGTATCTAAGCCGTCCGATTGGAAGTCGGTTAGAATGTACGTGGGGTCTACTCTTTGACCAAAAGCTGATAAGGTCAGGATCTCTAGATTTATGTAGTCAAAGATCCCCCCCTGCCCTTCCATGGTGTACAGAAACAGTGCAGTGGCTGCTAGCGATTAGGCACCCTGTGTGTCCAAAATGAACCCTTAGGGGGTGTTTCATCCGCACATCATGTATGCCTTTTGAAGGGCATATGGCCCTCCACCTTGGGGTCAAGGGGTTTGACCCACGGGTCAAATGTTTGCTCTCCATGACCCACAAAATTCGAGAAAAAATGAATTTATTTTTTAATACATTTCATTGATTCTTTTCAAATAAAAGAGTGCAAACATGATTTTTATAGTGTAAAAGGATCTACACCTAACTTTTCTAGGGATCACAGCCCATGTTTAATGATTCAAGTATTTTTAAAAAGAAAACTTTCTAAGTGTACTGTGGCACACGATTTCATCAAGTGATAAATTAAGATAAACAGTAACTTTAAAATAAAGGAATGTCATTAAAGAAAGACCTAAAATTACTTTGAATATTTTAATAGTTTAATAGCATTTTATGTATATTTTTAGGGGGGGGGGGTTAGATTGAAGAAGATAAGAAGGTACCCACCTGTTGTAGTGTGTGCGCGGCAGTTCAGGTGACCCGCGTCAAAGGATTTTGGGTTTGAAGCGTCGATTCAACGCCAATTTTTGAATCTTCTCTCTTGCTTCCGAATCAACAACTCTTGATTATTGTTGCTTGGTCGGCGCTCGGAAAGGTGATCACAAATGGCGAGTTTGTGGTGGTGTTTGCTCGTAGGTGTAACACTAATGGGGATTCGGTGTAAAAGAAAGAAGATGATGTGGTGTAAGAAGAGTAGCAGTTTATGATCTTGGTGAAGAAGGAGGTGGCTGTTGTGCAGTTTTAATGGCTGCAGCGGGAGGAAGAAGATGATGATGGTGTCCCGGGAAGAGTAGAGCGGATTCTTCTCTCGCTCTTGCTCTTCATTGTAATATAGAGGGGCAGAGATAGGGTGGCCCGAATTGGGCAAGTCTTGCAATTAAATAGGCAAGAGTCCATTTGGACTCTGTTACTTACCACAGTTGGTAGTAGGCAATCCAACTAAGGCCTGGGTTGTGCATGAATCACTATCGTGAGAGATTTATGGGAAAGGGGTTAACTACAATGTTGGGAACCATGAATAGTAGGTGTAAAGGAGGGTGAGAGATGAAGGGCTACGGCTATTGATGACTTTTACAGAGGGGACCACCTTCTTGGCCCACTAATATGTATACTATAGAATAAGCAAAATTCCACTTAGCACTCTCTAAATTTGCAAGGGTGAAGGGAACTCCGCCGTTTGGGAAGTTGCCTATGAATGGCAACTTCTTATTTCCTAGGGTATGTTGTTACATATGCCACCCTAATCTCTCAATTGGTGCTTGTAGATCTAACACCACACGCTCATCATCCATCTAGATGCACATACTCGTAGGTATAATTATTTTATTTTATTAGATATTTTCAAATCATTAAATTCTAGAAAGAGCTTGGGTTTGGCTCAAGCTCGGTCTCCATATTCGATTGCACGTGTGTGTGTGCCCCACTTATATATATATATATATATATATATATATATATATATATATATATATATATATATTTGAGCACTTTAAATTCTATTTCTTTTATAATTATAATAATTACTATTACTTTTGTCAATGGATCCACGTCGGTTAGAGCTTGGGCTCGATGATTCGGATCATGCGCACATGTACCCACCTGGTAGGCATCATCTAGATACGACCTAAGATCGGGTTTGAGTGTGTACCAGGCTATGAACACGAAAGGGTAACCATGAGCACGAATTAAGTTCATGGTTGGTTTTTTTTTGGTAGGCAAGCTCGACTTTGGTTCTGAGCTCGAATTTCGTATTTCGATACGTAGGCCTATCTAAAAGGGTAGGCCCAAGGCCACGTCACACTGGTCAAAGGTCTAAAATCAAACCAGTCATATTCTCATCAAAGGTCAATGATTCAACGTTGGCAAAAATTGGGTCGTTATAGAGCATCAAATATTTTTTTGGATTTGTAAGGGGAAGAGTTGCTCCTTGAGTTTTATATTGTTGATAATTGTCTCAAGAATACTTTCTCAATTTAAGCGAAAACCCAAAGCTTATAAAATACATATTTGCATATAAATTGATTTGAAGCCTCGGGAGGTGCATAGCTGTCGTGCTTCCCACCGATGCATATTAAAGAAGCAGCATGGGGCAGCTTCTCATCCAACACCATTTTCAGCTGATTTTTCATAAAAGATCTTCTTAAACAGCTCAAAAGGAGGTAATTAAACTCTCTTTCCCCCCCTAAAAAGTACTTTCCACAAAAGCGTTACCAAATAGGGCCTGAGCTTTTGTAGGTGTATCCTTTGCCAAATTTTACTGCCTTTTGAGCAAGCAACCATTATTTGGTTTGTGTTAACCTTGTTAATGATCTTTGAACCAATGCTCACTAACATCTTTTTCATTCATGGACTACCTGTAGAAATGGATGAATTGTTTGGACTTTTAATAATATGTTACAATTATAACCTTTTTTTTAACTGTTTAAAACTACTATGTAAATGTTAGGTTTGTTGATATGTTAATGGGCTAAAAATTGCCCGTGTCTAACTTTTTGTTTCCTGCCCACTTGCTATTATTTTTGGAAATTGTTTTACTCGACCCCTATATTTCATGTAGGTAACTCAGGTCATACCATCCTATCGCTAGATGGGGTGCCTTATTAAGTTGCACATACATATTCTAACAATGATCTAGGGAGCCCTTGGTGGTGACCTAAGGGCAATACACTTAGTTTGTGAAGGCTAGAAAAGGTATAAGTAGAAAATATTTGAGGGCATGACATTTTGATGCATCTAGAGCTGACTGGCTTCATGCAAACATGAGACTTTTCTTTTGTGATTAGGAACACCCTCATTATCTACAATGCTAGAAATGCCTCATTTTACAACAATTCTTACAGTAGTTTCCAAATTGTTCGAAATAATGTGGTAAATGGGAAGTGTTCATTATTTGAGGAAACAGTTTCCAAGCTACAATGTCATACTTGCTCCAACTATAACCTCTCTTCGTGAGGTTACTGAAGGAATCTTCCTCCATGAGGAATTTATTCTGTGAACCAACCTCCATTGGTGTTTGCTTGATTAGCTAACTATGGCTAGTCATTGTATTTTGGCACCCATAGTAGATGTATTTTATGTTATGATAACTTTAGTCTCGTCACAACTTATCTTCCTGGCTCCACCTAGGGGAGTATTGTTAAAAAAATCATCGAGTTGACTCGAAACTCGACTATGTTGAGTCAACCAGATTGAATTTTTAGTTAACCTCGACAACAAACTCCAAATATTTAAAAAAAAGAGTTGACTTGTTGAGTCAATGGGTTGACACAATCTATTTGTTGAGTCAACTACAAAACTCTGTTGACTCAATCTAGTTTTTTAATTTTTTTAGTTGTTTTTTTATTTTGAGTTCAAATGGGCTGCTTTGATACGTAATAAGTACAATGGCTTTGGTATTTTATGAAAGCCTCTTCATTGTAAATTTCTTTCTTATGACATTGGGTTTCTTAAACTTCTCTCTCGCTTCAAAGTTTCAGTTTTTAAGGTAGTAACCTTCAAACAAAATAATAAAGAGAGAGGAACGAAGAAAGAGGATACTTGTTTTATTTCAATAATTTTTTTCATCTCTTCTATGTTTTCTTTTGTTTTTATTTCTATTTGTCTTCTCTTCTCTTATGAAAAGCCTTTACGGTTTTACTTATCGAATCCCATTGGAAGCTGTCACGAATTTTTTAGAGGCCCCAAAATTCGTGGAAGTCAATTTTTTAGAGGATTTGATGGCAAATATTCTTCGTAAGCGTTTTCTTGGGTTAATGTTTGTCACACACTCATATGAAGAACGTTTTAGCCAGGAAACCCCTTTTGAGTGATGTCATGGATTGTCAATGAGCTTGATATCTATGAAAGTCAGATTTGACTAGATTCAATGAATCAGTCTCTCCACAAGCCCTTTTTTTAATTATAAAAATTAATGGAGCATCACTGACATCATGGGAAACACCTTTTAACCATTGAATCCTATCACTATCACAAATTTTTAGAGACCTTGAAATATGTGAGTCAGATTTTGATATGATCTGATTTGTAAAATGCTCTTCGCAAGCTTTTTTTGCTTTGGATTAGTGGGGCATTACTAAGCATATAAAGCACCTTCTAGCCACTAACTCACATTGACAGCTAACAGTGATACATTTTAGTGTCTTAACATATGTATAAGTAAGCGTTTGATAGGATTCAATAGGTAAATGTCTCTTTATAAGGCCAATAGATTTTTAAAGCACCTTTTACTCAAATTTTCATGTATACTTTCATTGTTCCTATTTTAAAGTTTGTTTTCTTAATTTTAGAAATTTATTAAACATTTACTGAAATTTTAGATCAAGTCATTGCCCAATTTTTGAGTCAACTTGAATCGACTGACTTTAGAGTTGGGAAGAGTTTTTTGGATTTTTGAACATGTCATTTTGTCCCAATGAGGTTGTCGCTAGGTGAGAAGGAAGAGAAGGTCCATTATGAAGATATTGAAGAAGTATGTAGAGGGTATAACTCGAATGTTGATGGGGTAGTAGTGAAGGGGATTAGATTGGTGGTGGGGGTGGGTTTTATATCATATAGTACCTGGTAGCTACTTAAATGTGTGAAATGGGAAGTGAGAAATGTAGTTACGTTTGTGAGGAAGTGGGTTTCTTACTCTAGGATGTCATTTATCCATATTACCAACAGAAGACTTACTTCCTCCAATTGTGGCTTCTTTCTCTGAAGTTACGAAGTAATGCTGGACCAAGAAGGAATTTCTTGGTCTAGGATGGTATCTGTCCTTACTGACAACAGAAGAATTGCTTCCTCCAATTGTAGCTTCTTTCTCTAAAGTTATGAAGTAATGCTGCCGTATGAGGAATTTATTTTATGCCTTGACCTACCTCAACTAGCCTTTGGTGTTTACTTGATGAACGGAAACTATGGTAGATATTCTTCTCGCACATCCATTATGCATTTCTTTTATATGTTTATATATTATGAACTGAAACAACATTTATGTTTACTATTGGAAATTGTTCCTGGACATTGATTCTTATTTTATCTACCAGTTACTGGAAGAGAAATCATAATTTGATTTATTGTTAGGCTTATAGCAGCTCTATGCTCTATGGAACTTTTAATCTTTTTATTTATTCTTCCCCCACGATGCAGGCATGTGGTACTAGTTATAAAGAATCTTCTTATTTCTGACAGCTCCATTAATTTCTGGTTAATACTGAATCTTTATGCTCCTTGCTTTCAGAAGAGGACAAAAAAATTTGGTCTGGTAAAAAGCTGCACAGTGGCTCTTGAAGATGCCAATTTGAACAAAAATCGCTACACAGATGTCTTACCATGTATCCTTTATGTCTACACTGATATATTTTAATTCAGAAGTTGAAATTATTCTAGATTCAGTGACTAAATAAAAGTTTTTTACGTGGATTTGAAAATCAGGAAAGAAATATTTGATCACCAGGTTGTCTTCTTGTCATTAATTTTCAGTTGACGACAACAGGGTTATCCTCAATTCAGCTAAGGATTGCAGATCTTTAGCGAGTGGCTATATCAATGCAAGCTTTATCACGGTAGGAAACATACACTTTTCCAGGCATTATCTTGATAATAAAAAAAGCTTATGCTGCTGTTACAACATATTACCTCTACATGGAAATTTGTATGGTATATTGGAAATGTGTTTAACCCCTCGCAACTGTCTCTTATATGTAGACTCATTCAATTGGAAGCCTTTCACAGTTTATAGCCACTCAAGGTCCTCTAGAAAATACCTTTGAGAACTTTTGGGAGATGGTAATCCAGTATCGTTGCCCTGTTATTGTGATGCTTACTCGGTTGGTTGACAATTACACCGCACTTAACTCTCAGGGGCTCAAGGTAAATTTCCTGTAATATCTAATCTTTCATAATAATAATAATAATTATTATTATTGTTGTTGTTGTTGTTATTATTGCGATTAAATATATAGATATTTTCAAATTCTGAATCTTTTTTATAATAAGGATGCATCAGACTGTTTCTCATTTGCATTATGTAGCTCTTAAGCTATTCTGTTAATGGTATGCACCATAGCTTAAACCTCGGTATTGGAGTTTGTCTTGTTCAGCTCTGATGCCGATATGCATCGTCTCGGTATCACTGATATGCATCGTCTCGGTATCACTGATACAAACTTTGTATCAGTGAGACAGTTGGGAACTAATCCCCTCCGATACAAACCAATATGTATGTATCATCGGGCTCTAATACTGAGATATATTGGGCGATAGATCTCGCTATTGCCCAAAATTTTAAACTATGATGTGTACATAAACAGTTCTTAGGCGAATATCTTCATCGTAACTGTCATATGTACTTCAATGCACAAATTCCTCACTTTTTTTCTTAGTTTATGTGAAATAGTATGTGCCAAACTATTGTCAGGAGAAAATAATAGTTCATTAAATACTTTGAATATAAAATTTGTATTTTGGTCAAAATAGAAAACCACTTATTGCTGCCATGTCATAGTTTTTAGCTTTGGTCTCTACTATACAACCGGAAGGGGGGTTCGTAAGCTGGGCAACAGGAGGTGTTTAAAGTGATCGATGTGTATGATGTCGGTTGAACGGACATCTTTATAAGGCTGTGGTAGGTCTTGCAGTATTGTTTGGTGTAGTGTTGGATTATGAAGACTAAAAAAACCATGTGGCTGAGATGCGTATGGTTACTGGATCCATGTACCAACAAGAAACGATAGTGTTAAGTGTACCATATGGTACACAATTCAAGGGGTTAGAATAGGTTTAGTCAATAGATTACATAAGCAGGTCTAGTTTGGGGTCTTTGTTTACCACTTTGGTTGAAGGGAATCTTTACAAGGCGGTAGTAAGACTTGCATTTCTGTATGGTGTAGAGTATTGATGTACGAAGAACCGATAAAAATACAGTACGTTTGTCTGAGAAGCATATGGCTACTGACACATGACTAACAAGAAAGGATAGTGTTAACGAATGGTACACAATTCTAGGACTTAGAGTAAGTGTAGTCAATAAGTTACCTATGTAGGACTAGTTTTGGGTTTCTTGGTTTTTACCACTTATCAGTGACATGACTATAAATACATTATTATGCATTTATATAAAGAACAAGTGCGGGTGACTTAAATTTCCAAGTCATTGAATCCTTTCTCCTTCATGTTCGCTATCTTCTCTGTTTATGCATTTACGTAGCGGGGATGACTGAAATTTTCAAGTCATCAAAACCTTTCTTTACGTTTTGTTTCTTCTCTCTCTAATCTCTATTGTTTATTTATGAAACCTAATTGGGTTACAAAAATAAGCGAACAGACTAGTACTCGAAAGGGCGCCTAAATATTATTTGTGACCTCCCACTGCTCTCGCTGTTCTCTCTCATTTTTTAATATCTGATGTGAGAGGCTGATAGTCAGTCAACTACTCCCACATTCCTACTTATCAAGTGTAATATTCCCCAAGAGTCTTATCACTGAAAATCTCTTCAAATAATTGATACTCGTGAAATATTTTTTTCTTATGAATACATATCACAAAGGGTTTCCCAAATTGCCTTTGCTTGATCAAAGAATATAACATATTGTTGACACCCAAATCTGGCCCAACACATGATCGATCCGTTCTTCGATAAGAACGTGCTTCCAAGCTTTCGAAAGCATCCCCCGTAATCCTTAAAACCCTAGACAACCTTAGGAAGCTTAGAATAACCTTAGAGAAAGACCTCCGATCCCCGGATAATCCCAAAGTCAGCCAATGGAGGCTTGAGGCCCCAAAAAATAGCGTTTCATGGATTCATGATGTTTTGTGACCCTCGACAGCAAGAACTTCTGATGGCCATAACTTTTGATAGAAAAGTCCGATTAATTAACATAATATATCGTTTTGGGGTAGCTTGAGACGATACATCTAATGGGCATGACGAAAATTAACCCATGTGTGATTATTATGCACACATGAGCAAAATTTACTCATGCGTGCATATTATGCAACCAATTCTCATTTTTTCCAGAAAATAGCCATCGACTCGGGTTCTAACTTCTAAATTTTTTTTGTGAGAATTAAACCATGCGGGCATAATATGCACGCATGAGTTAAAACCTGCAAGATCGAGATTTTTGAGATCTTCATCGATCTTCGTTGACTTTGGGACCATCTTGGACCTTGGGGGTAGTTTCCAAACATCCCCATTATGCCCCCAAGCACCTCTTGAATTGCTTTTATGCCATTTAAGTGGCTACCCTATCATCCACCATTAAAACCCATCTTCATCTTCTCCAAGCCTCCAAAATCCTCGAATCCTTAGATGAGCCCATTACCTAAAACCTAACCTTCCATTAAGACTAAAACCCAATTAGAAGCCCCTTAATCACTCCTTTCTTTATAAATAGAGACCCCCACCCCCTCATTTAGGACACACTAAGCTTATCAAGGTGAAACCCTAGCCAATCCATCTTATAGCTCTATATCCCCAAGCTCTTCATCTCCCAACCTTAATCAAATCCTAGAATTCCATCACCCATACTTGCAATCGGAAGCTTGCCGGAATAGCCACATGCGAGATCCGACGGTAGTGCTACAAGAGCCCGAGAGTCCATCTCTGGCTCTCTTTTTCTTCTTCTATTCTCTATTATTCTCTTTAGGTGTTTCCCTTATCCTATGATTTAAGTTACGCCGTCGAAATTCAAATAGTGCAGAAAACTTAATACGGGTCTGCGTGTCTTCGGGCAAGCGGAAGTGCCGCCCACTTCTTTTCTTTCTTTTTATACTTTGGCCATAGTAGAGACTACTTACGAGTGGGCCGGTTAGGTGCCTAACACCTTTCTAATTAGTAACCAAAGTCCTTGCTTAGAGGCTTTGGCGTAGACCGGTTATCAAAGTCAAATCTAATACTTCGGTGTTTATTATATTTGATTTTAGTTTCCCAGGACACCAAAAGCTCTAGGTGGCGACTCCATATTTTAATCCATCGTCGCGGCAGGTCCACAAGGCCCATGGTTGCACAGATGGCGACTCCACTGAGGATGTTAGTTATTTGAGCTTCAACTTGAAATTTGACCTATTTTGCATATCTTTCATTTTGATCATATCATATTTTTTTTGCCTAGTCGCTTGACTGACATTTTCGTTTGGGTACTAACACTTGCGATTCTGCATTTTTTTCGCCTAGTCACTTGACTGGCTCTTCTCGTTACATTCACACATTTTAATTCTCACAATTTATTTGGTGTTTTGTTATCTGCTAGTCATTTGACTGACACTTTTGTTGGATACTAACCTCTACGATTACGCACCTTTCATTTTTGCCTAGTCACTTGACTGACATTGTCTTTTCTTTTGCTAAACATATTTCACCATTGAACACCGGCCCGTGGTGGCCGCACAGGACTTTGATAGCCCAGATTTTGGACGTTGGCAAAGCTCCAACATTGGACTTAATTGAAGTCCCTAAAATGAACTATAAAAATTTGTAAAAGGGTATAATAATCCGGTTCTTCTCGAGGGTAGTTTTTTTTAAAGGGGGAAAAATTAGGCATACAAACAACCAAGCCCTGGTCCCAAGTACAGTGACAGCCCTAGTGGTGATGATCTCGAAAAGGACCACCCCATCCAGTTCCTAATAAGGTGTTTACACCGGAGGTATATCGGTTGGGCTACCAAAATTGCTATGGAACCTGAAACCCGGGGAGAGCGATAGAAAAAAATCGAACGGCCTTATATTCCTAGGCGCGGTGAGGAGGGTCCCGGTATCGAGGAAAAAATCTCAGGGGAACATCGCCCCACAAACCAAGGCTTTATGACACACTTTGGGCAGCCATTTGGGGAAAATCGAGTTCTGTAAGCCTTGCGTACATATTATGCACGCATGGCTTAAAAATCCCAAAATGCTTTGCGTACATAATATGCACACGTAGCTTAAAAATCCCAAAAAGCCTTAACGTACATAATATGCACGCATAGTCTAAAAGCAAAAAATTTCACCGTTGCGTGCTAATTATGCACACATAGCTTCTGGTTGTTGATAGGCTCTGCGTGCGGTATATCCCCGCATAAGTTAGCTCCTTCATTGCTGATTCGATGTTTCCCCCGAAATTGGAAGCCCAAAATGGCCACCGAACCCCTCGACCTTTGGTTTGAAATCTATCAATACCTCCTACACGTTTGATACTCAACGCTCTCGCCGGTCAAAGGAGGTCATCCTCCTATTGGCTCTTTCAAGAGTTTGTAGTATCGCAGAACAACTCTGTGCCCTTAAAGATAAAAAGAGATCTCTCTTTGATTCTCAAGGGGGCACTTGAGTCCCTCTGTAGAAGGTATTGTGGATATTAAACCTTCCCAAGAGGGAAGTCTAACGCATGGGTCAAAATATCGTCCGATACCGATACGTATCGGACGATACGTATCGGTTTTAGAGGTCAACGGTACGATACATACCCTATGTATCGTACCCTGCTTAAAATGACTAAATTATCGTCCGATACGGACGAAATTATCGTCCGATAATTTGGCTGAAATTTACAGAAAAGGAAAGAGTTGAAATTATCGTCCGATACGAACGATAATTTCAAATTATCGTCCGATAATTTGAAAATTTGGTGGGCCCCACCCATAGACCCGACTCTTTAGTCGGGTAACCCCTTTTTTTCCCCCATTTCCTTCCTCTCTTCTTCCTTCTTCCTCTCTCATTTTTCGATTATCTACACCCTAAATCGGCGCCAAATCGCACAAAAAATCATGGGATCAACGTGGAAGGTATGTGTTTATCATTTTACTATCGTTTTATTTCATTTTAAATACTAAAATAAGGTAGATCTACCTAATTTAAGGATAGATCTACCTTAAATAAGTGTAGATCTACCTTAAATAAGGGTAGATCTACACTAAATAAGTGTAGATCTACCTTAAATAAGGGTAGATCTACCTTATATAAGTGTAGATCTACCCTTAAATTCGGTAGATCTACCTTTAAATTTTATCATTTACCTATAATATTAATTATTTAAATTATTTAAAATAATTAATATTATTTAAAATAATTAAAATATTTAAATTAAGAAGAGGGAAAAAATAATTTAAAATATTTAAAATATTTAAATTAATTAAAAATAATATAAATAATGGGTCAAAAATAATATGATGGGTCAAAAATAATTATATGTGACCCCATTTAAAATATTTAAATTGATGGGTCAAAAATAATATAAATAATTATAATTAAGGGTCACATGTAATCAATATGGGTCACATATCATATGGGTCACATATAATTAATAAAATAATGGGGTCAATATAGGTCACATATAATTTAAACTTAAAATTAATATGGGTCACATATAATTAAATTTATGGGTCACATATTAAATTATATGTGACCCATATTAATTTTAATAATAAATTTAATTATATCTGACCCATATTGATTATATGTGACTGTCACATATAATTAAAATAATTAATATTATGGGATATGTCCCATAAAATATTAGAATAATATGGAATAAATTTCAAATAAATTTTTAAAAATGATAATAATATCAAATAAATATTCATAAATTAAAATAATATCAAATAAATATTCAAAAATTATAATAATATCAAATAAACATTCAAAAATTATAATAATATCAAATAAACATTCATAAATTATAATAATATCAAATAAATATTCATAAATTAAAATAATATCAAATAAACATTCATAAATTATAATAATATCAAATAAATATTCAAAAATTATAATAATATCAAATAAACACTCATAAATTATAATAATATCAAATAAATATTCATAAATTAAAATAATATCAAATAAACATTCATAAATTATAATAATATCAAATAAATATTCAAAAATTATAATAATATCAAATAAATTTGATAAAATATAATCTAATCTTTTAAAAATTAGAATAATATAAAATAAAAATTCAAATGTAATTTAAATTTTATAAAAATTAGAATAATATCAAATAAATTTAATAAAATATAATCTAATATTTTTAAAGTAGTAATAATTAAAAAATAAATTTTATTTTCAAGTGTAAATTAGATGTTTACTCTAATGCAATCGTTTGCTCATTTATGCAGGTGAAATAAATAAATATGGTACGTTCGACAGATCCAGCGTGGCAATATGGTACAACAATAGATGGTAATAGACTCCAGATACAATGTAAGCTTTGTGAAAAAAAATTGCTAGGAGGAGGTATCACACGATTAAAGGAGCATCTGGCTCATGTAAAGGGAGAGACAAGAGGGTGTCCTAGTGTACCCAGAGAGGTAAAAGAAAATATCAGAGCTAGTTTGCAAGCGGCAAAGGGAAAGGAAAAAGTCGTCGATCGTGATAGGGAAATGTATGAGAGAATCAGGAGGCCAGATCCAGAGTTTACATCAGGTGCACCTGAGGATGATGAGGATGAGGATGAGGATGAGCAGATAGCGAGAGCTATGAGATAGTGCCAAGGAAGCACAACAGCGGCGAGATCAGGAAGAAGCCGATTATCGGTTTCGGTCCAGGTTGAGGGGCCCATCCATGCCTGCTACCGGTGGTGGATCTAGTCATAGGCCACATGTTGTTGATTTTGATGAGGATGTTGAGCAGACTGCCGGGTTGCGTAGGTCAGCATCTGGGAGGGATTATAGGCCGTCTACTAGAGGCCGTTCTACAACCCCCATGGATCCATTCATGTATCGCACTGAAAGCTCCAAACAAACCAAATTGAGTGCAATCTCACTTACAAAAATGGGGAAGAATCTTGGAAAATCCATTGCCAAGTTTTTTATATACGTAGACGTACAGACTTCAAAAGCATGATTGATACAAGTGCAGAAGTTGGTCTAGGAGTTAAAAAACCTTCTCCATATGAGATATCTGGGCCCTTACTAACAGATGAGTACGATGAGATAACTGCCTATGTACAGAGCTTTGAGGATGTATGGGATGAGAGAGGTTGCACAATTATGTGCGATGGATGGACTGGTCCCACAAAGAAGAGTTTGATAAACTTTTTGGTTTACAGCGATGCCGGATGATTTTTGAAATCGATTGATGCTTGACACGTAGAAGATTCATTATCTCTTTAAACTAATGGATATGGTAGTTCATGAGGTTGGAGAGCAATGTTGCAGGTGGTAACAGACAATGCGACAAATTACAAAGCCGCTGGATTAAAATTAATGGCGAAGAGACGTCACCTGTACTGGACCCCGTGTGCCGCACATTGCGTGGACCTCATTTTTGAGGATTTAGGAAAGAGAAGCAAGGCACAGGCAACTATTCAAAAGGGAAGAACGATTACTTCCTACCGTATAACAAAGGATAAGTCGGTCAATTTAATGAGAGCCTTCACGAACAATGAGTTGCTCGACTGCGATTACGTTTTGCAACATAGTTCTTAGCCCTACGAGTTTGGCTAGATAGGCGTGTTGAAAAAGCATGGTGTTGTCGGAAGAATGGAATCAACATGAAATAGGACTCCCACGGCGAAGAGACTAGCTTACCTTGAAGTTGTTGACACGATCTAAAGCACACGTTTGGGCGATGTTGACCAACGATCATCACTATCCGTTGTGCAAGTGTTGAGATTGGTTGATGGTGATGACAAACCAACGATGAATGCGTTTATGAGTCAATGGATAAGGCAAAATTGGCTATAAAACCAAATGTCCTACAAAAATATAAACGATATCAAGATTATCGACAAGAGGTGGGATGCACAATTTCATCAAGATTGCATGCAAAGAGTATAACATGTTGCACAATTATGTAGTGATTTTATTTATTTATACATTATTTTCATAAACTGATGTAATTGCACATATATGATGTGTAGCACACTACTTGAATCCAGACTTCCAAGATAATGGGACGCTCGAAATGAAATAATCGATGAAGTGTATACCGGTTTGCTCAATGTAATCCAAAGAATGCTCCACGAGTTGGCGGACCAAGGCCAAGCCATAAGAGATGTGGAGTGATCATAGTATCATACCTTATAAGTAATAAGTCAAATGTCATGTGATATTATCATCTATTTATCGATATGTGCCTATCGTGTTTCATCTTTATAGATTGACATGTTTCAGAAGAGACATGGGTCATTTGGGGACCCGTTGGCGCTAATCCCAAATTAAACACGACAAACCCGTGATTGGTGGATGCATTATGGAGGTGATGGTCCGATATTGAGGCGGGTAGCAATGAGGGTATTGTCGCAAACGTGTTCCTTGTCCAAGCTGCGGCAATTGGAGCACTTTCTCTCATTCATACTAAGACAAGGAATAGACTAACTATGGACCGATTGGAAAAGTTAGTCTACTGCCACTACAACATGCGATTAAGGGTCAGGAATATACAGAGGACCAACCGTGGTAAGCAATTACATGAAGTCTTAGATCCTCAATTATATGAAGTCTTACTTACATATTATACTAATTCATCTATCATATTCTACCTTGCAGACGGTGATTATTTTGATCCCATCCAGTTGGATTATATATTCGAGGAGGATTATATATTCGAAGAGAGAGAAGAGCCAGTCTTGGATAGTGAGAGCACTGAATGGCTGGACAATGCTGAAAGAGTAGCGGAGCAGCAGGCTTCCCAACCACCGAGGCGGAAAAGAAGATTGAATCGTCATTCAGTGGTTGGATCTGATGACGAAACGCAGCCCGGTAGTGATGATGGGAGTGGAGAGGATGATGGTGGAGGGCATGATGGTGGAGGGGATGTTGGCACTAGTGGTGGAGGGGAGGAAGCTGGTACCTCTGATCCTTATAGAGATATGGCGGCATGGGACGATGACTCGACGCCGTTAACACAGTTCGACACTCCTACATTTAGAATGGGAGGGGTTGAAGGAAGAGGAGCGTCGGGATCATATCAAACACCACCACCACCACCACCACAAGATGATACGGATATGGGTTATATGACTTCTAGCTTCGGGGGATTCAGTTTGCAAAATACCGAAGATTCAGCAACTAGTAACCCATACTACCAGCCACAACAAGCTTACCCGGTGCCATATGACTTTGGTCGATTTTTGGAGGACCGTTTTACGTACTACATCGAGCCATATTCGTTACAGACCTCGCCTTCAAGAGGGCACATATAATCATGGGTATCAATATGGGCAACATTGCAAAGGCCTAAAGCTCAAGACCGATGATGACGATGATCATGAGGGCTAAGAACCACCACGAAATTCAATGTGGCTCTAAAGTAAGTTTTTCATGTACAATTAAATTTATTTTTATCAACATAGCTATTATTTTGACAATATATAATTTATTTTGTCAATATACATTGTAATTTAGTTTATGCGGATCAGCGGTTCTGCCGATCAAATTATGAAATATTGTTAATAAAATAGGTATGTGATCAGCTGGTCGAACATAATGTTAGAAGATCTATTACATTAAGTCAAAAATGTGATCTTAAGACAAAAATAAGTTACAAAATAGGCATGTGACTTGGGTTAAGTTACAAAATAGGCATCTTACTTATATATTCATCTAAATAATGCATCAAATAAGTAAAAAATAAAAGCAAAAATAGTTGAAATAAATACAAAATAAATAAATATAAATTTTCAGATTTTTTGGGATTTTTTTTTCAAAATACCGGTTTTTTGAATGTATCAAACCGATACATTCAATGTATCGCCGATACATTGAATGTATCGGACGATATCAGACGTATCGTCACGGAGGTCGTGACGACACGTCTTAAATCGAATTTGACCCTTGGTCTAACGTCCAAAATCCAAAATCCAAAAAAAATAAAAAAAACAAAAGCCAAAAAAAAGAGTTTTTGTTGTAACTGCGTGCTACAACGACATCTCCATCACCACCGCCACCTCGAGTGGGGACAGAGAGAAGGAAGAAAGTTTGTGGCCCTTACCCAAGAAACTGATACCCCACCAGTTTCTAAACCATGGCCTCGACATCCGAGCCGTCCACCACCAATACAGAAACATCTCCACCACATTCTCACACGTTTGAGATTCCCATCTCGAACCCATCAACCCAACCCCCATTCACCATCACTTGGCCATTTAGCTTTCCTAATTTTTCTACCACCTCAAGGCAAACACTCCCACCGCCCCATACATCCGCCCCTATGCCGGAACCCATGTTGACGATGGAGGAAATGATGAGAGTATATGCAGCATGGAAAGCCTCCCAAAGCTTTCCAAATCCACCTCAAATGCCATTAAATCCTCAACAAACCTTCAAACCCTCCAAACATCCTTCGCCCAAAATACAAATCCCAACCAACCACCCATAGTCCACACCTTCCAAGGTTCTCACCCCCAATCATGGAATTACCCAAATTGCCCTCAAAGGTCATATTTCCAATCCCAAACCGACTCGGGCCTAAATCCAAGGGCCGCATTCCCAAACTACTCATCATTCCCACAATACCCTGCGCACGACCAAACCCAACAAACTTACCCCATCCCTCCTCAAATTGCA
The DNA here is from genome assembly GCA_021018995.1 of Chloranthus sessilifolius. NCBI lineage: Eukaryota > Viridiplantae > Streptophyta > Magnoliopsida > Chloranthales > Chloranthaceae > Chloranthus > Chloranthus sessilifolius. The sequence continues at coordinate 77,410,274 of CM037597.1, read as the reverse complement.
AACCAATCTCGCCCGACTCACCAACCAAACACAAACCATTTCAACCCAAACCCATCATACCCAACCCAACATGGAAACCCGTCGCAAACTTCCAAACATCCACCATTCACACATCCTTTCACTCCCCAACCCAACCATCAAAATTCCCAGCAATATCAATGGTCTCACCAGACACCCATCCAATCCATAAAAAATCCGCCAGCTAATCACACCCTACCACCGCTGCTCTTCGATTCAAGCCATCAATACGAGGAAGATGAGGCCAGAGGCAGTGAGGCATGCATAGGGGCATTTGGCTATTTCAATCCCCCACAGCCTACGTTCTCAAACCATCATGCAATTTGGAACAAATGGGGGCAGCCAATTGGGGGAACAACCCCCACCTTACAGTCTAGAGAATTCGAATTGCTAAGAGAGCAAATGGATAAAATACAGAAACAGTTAATGAAGCTCGGAGGAGCCGAGATCATGCCACCGAGTTCTCGGATTTGTGCCTGTTCGCTGAAGTACCACTACCCTACAAGTTCAAGGTACCTACATTCGACAAATACAATGGCACTGATAACCCAATTGCCCATCTGAAATCCTATTGTGGGGATATGTGTTAGTACGGTGGAGATGGGCGCCTTCTTATCGAGGTCTTCCAGAAGAGTCTCACGGGCCCAACATTGCGATGGTTCACTTCTGGGGAGCCATCTCTGTTGAAAACATGGAAGGATCTCACCCATCTGTTCCAAGAGCAGTATGTGTACAACATTGACAGAGCCGTGCAAATCATATTTGGCCTAGCTAAAGCAAAAATCCGATTGACCTTCAATGAGTATCTCAGAAGATGGAGGGCCCTGGTTGCCTAAGTGAGAAGCAAAATACCCGACGAAGAACAGATAGAAATGATAGCAAAAATCGCGCTCCCCATCATATCGAGTTTTCTGGTATATCAATAGCAAGCAAGCTTTGCTGATCTCGTAAGGAATGCCAATCAATGCGAAGGTGCAGTTAGAGAATGGCGCCTAAACACGACAGTGGCCAACGAAAGTCGCAAGTTTGTAGAATAGAGAAGTGAAAAAGGGCAAGCGTGGAGGTACAAGCAATCATGACCTCGCAAAACACAACCTCAACACCCTTCCATTTTGGGGGGGTACAACAAGCCCCGACACAAGCAGTTACAGTGCAGAAGCAAGGCAATGGCCTAGGGGTACAGCTTACCCCCGAGCAGAGAAGGGCCCGCTTCAATCGAGTGTTCACTCCGCTAGGACAACCCTTGAATGTACTACTACCTTTGTTAATCGAGAAAGGATTGGTCACCCCGTTCCAACCGCGACCACCGCCAAATCCGCTCCCAAGGAACTTTGATCCCAATGTGCATTGCAATTTTCACCAAGGACTAGGAATTGATTGATGTTTTCCCTTGAAACATGCGATACAAGACCTCATCGAGGCAGAGAAGATTATCGCCCCAACACCTCCTCTAACAAACCGTTATATGAACATCATTCAAGCACCACTACTGCCACACCCGCCCGGGGCAACAGGCCTTGGACCCACGATTAATATGGTTGAAGAAGATACAGGAGAATTTGACCCGTCTGAATTCATCACCCAGGGTGAAAAGTCCATATCACCAAGGCAGTTGAGTCATACAAATGAAATAGTAGGGATGATTGACCCCTCAACTTGGCTGATTATTTCCCGAGCCCCAATCCTCAAGGTTGTACTTTCCATCACCAGCCCCCGCCAATCACATCCTACCCAACTTTACCTCACCTCCACTATTCCATTTGCCTCAAACACCTATACCCACTCCATTTCATATCCCTGGGCCATCATACGTTCCACACCAGGTCCCACTCGATTATAGTCAGACCGACGCTAATGCTAGAAGCAGGAGTGAGGGGGTGGTTGATTTCATCACTAGGTTCGGAAGAGTTTCAAAGCAAACAGAAATGTCGGTACCAGACCAGCCCGAGGGGGGGAAGGAATCTACAGTTGTTCATCCGTTAGTAAAAATGAGTCGAGAATTCACGCTTGAAACGCAGTTCAAGAGAACGCCGAATCACATCTCCATTTGGAACCTACTCATGACATCTCCACCACATCTCAACGCTCTAATGGTGGTTCTAAAAGACGCTTACATCTCGGAAAAAGTTTCCCCAGATGAAGTAGGACAGATGATTGGGCAGGTATTGGCTTCCAATTATATCTCATTTTCAGACGCCGACCTCCCACTCGAAGGGCCCAATCATTCCAAGTCCCTGAACATCACAGTGGAAACGAAAAATCTGGTGATTCCATTAGTATTGATAGACAATGGATCAATGTTGAATGTATGCCCGTTGAGAACCACCTCCAGGACAGGGGTTGATCAATCCACTTTTAGGCCAGCAAAAACAGGGACTAGAGGATTTGACAACACCAGAAGAAAGGTCATAGGCGAGGTAGATATTGAGCTCACCATCGGTCCGATGGCCTTCTCCATTCCCTTCCAAGTCATGGACATCAAATCTACCTTTATCTGTTACTGGGACGCCATGGCTACATGAAATTGGGGCAGTATCTTCCACTCTCCATCAAGAACTCAAATTCATATTCGAGCAAAAGGTCAGCCATTTTGGGCGAAGGGCAAGAAGAAGGGGAAAAAACCACCCATAACATTGAGAACCCTAAAGTTCTAGATATACCGCATATGACTGAGGATGCAGATCTGCATAGCTTTCAGTATGACGTTAAAACTGTCAAGGTAGCTAAGGCGGTGTGGCGAAGTCATGGCGAAGAGGCTCGCTACGCCATGGTGTGGCCATATCGAAGCCATGGCGAGACTATTTATTATTTTAATTATTTATTTTATCTATTAATTAGTAATATTTTTTTGTTATTTTTAACCTTTTATTTATTTATATTTTTGTATAGGAAGAAGAAAATTCAACTACTGAAGCATCATACTTTGATTATAATATTTAGAATTTCATGTTCTAGGCATAAACAAATATCAATAAATACAAATCAAATATGGAACATTAACAAATTTGCCTAAATATAAATAAATATATATGAAATATCAACAAATATAGAATATTAAAAAATATGAAATATTAAGTACACATACAGTAGTTTCGCCAACGCTAAGGTAGTGTTGCCGACGTTGAGGTTTCGTTGACGCTGGTGTTGGTAGCTGTTTTGACAAGTTAACTTTTGTAACTTAAATATTATAAAAATGTTATAACTTCTAAGTATTATATGTTATTATTCAAAAAAACAAATAGCGTGCATAGCGACGCCATATTGTTGTTCCGCCATGGTGACACTATAGCGTCACTATTTAGCCATCATGGCTCTTTGGTTGTTTATGGCGTTTCCCATCGCTATTCGCCATGGCGAGGCTATAGCGTGACCTTGACAACCATGGCAGCTGTGACACCAGAACCTTCAAGAAAGTCACCCTGAGAAGTGGAGGGGGAATGACGGCAGCCGTCGCAATGCTCTAGAGATGGGGCTATCAAAAAGGAAAAGGATTGGGCCCCAGCTTGCAAGGCAGGAGGGATCCCCTTAGAGCAAAAGGGTGACAGTAGGTCAAGTTCGGGTTGGGATACAAACCTACTGATGATGAGGTCTAAGAGGCCAAAGGAAAAGCTCGAATTATCGCCGTGGCCTGAGCAAGAGGGATTGACCTTGAAGAAGAGAAACTCTGTTCACGACTGCACATCAGAAACACCTTTGTAAATGCAGGAGTCGTAAAAATCAATCGGAGTGGAGCGGTACAACTCACTCTGCATAAAAAAGCCGACATCCGAATGGCCAACCCCGAAATTGTCCCTTCGGAACAAGAAATATATCTCGCCTCCTTATCACTCTTTGAGGAGGAGGTATCTTTTCCAATCCAGCCACTTATCCTAACCAACCCTGAGCTTGGTTTGGTAGCTGATGACCAAATTCAAGATGAGCCTATTATTGGTATGTTGGAGATGAACCCAAGAGAGCCACCACCATCCACTTCTCTCGTAGACCCAGGTAAGGGAACTTCACCACGGGTGAGAAAATGTTCATCGGTTCCCATGACTTTGGAAGCTTTGAGTGGCCTGAAAATTTTCACTAGCTTCCTAAAAAAAACAACCTATAAAAAAGGGAGATAGCCTTTGGCAAACGATGTCGTGCATGTTTAGAAACCCTTCTTGCCAAGGGCCCGTCTCCGCAAAAAAGAAAAAACCTAAAAAATAGACAAAATACAAAACAACCAAAAAATAGTCTTTTAAAATTCTGGAAAAAAAACAAAATTTATGATGCCTTACATGAAGAACACATCCAACGTGAAATCGGCCCCTTCCCTTTAGAAATATTAGAAGAGGTAGGAGTCACGGATCGGGACAAAGAGGTCTCAGCTGAGGAGCTCCCCAGTGAACTCCTTGAGCAATATGTTTATTTTGAGAATGGCCCTACCCTAGTTATTGAAGAGACCGAGGATGTTAATATGGGAACAAAGGAGGATCCTAAAATTACAAAGATCGGAACTTCACTATCTCCTGAGGAAAGGCAAAGCATGACTGAATTCCTTCGGTCATACCGAGACGTTTTCGCATGTTCGTACGAGGATATGCCTGGTCTGGATATCGATTTGGTTAAGCATGAGTTGCCATTGTATCCCGATGTGCAGCCCGTCAAGCATAAATTAAGACGTCTCATACCCGAATGGATGTTGAAGGTAAAGGACAAGGTCATCAATCAGTACAACGTAGGTTTTCTCATGGTCTCCAAATACCCGGAGTGGTTGGCCAACATCGTGCCGGGACTAAAAAAAGACGGAAAGGTTCGCATGTGCATCGATTTCATAAATCTCAACAAGGCAAGCCCGAAGGACGACTTTCCCTTACCACACATCGACATTTTAGTTGACAACACTTCCAGGCATGGGATGCTTTCGTTTATGGACGATTTTTCTGGATACAATCAGATCAGAATCGCAGAGGAGGACTGAGAAAAGACAACTTTCATCACGCCCTGGGGAACTTTTTGTTACCGGGTCATACCTTTCGGTTTAAAAAATGCCGGAGCAACATATCAAAGGGCAATGATAACACAATTCCACGACATGATGCACAGGGAAATTGAAGTGTACGTCGACGACATAATCGCAAAATCACAAGAAAGGTGTGATCATCTGATGAACCTCCATAAATTGTTTGAATGGTTGAGAAAATATAGATTGTGTCTGAACCTCAGAAATGCGCATTCGTTGTCATGTCAGGAAAGTTACTAGGCTTCATTGTCAGCAGGAGAGGCATCAAAGTCGACCCAATGAAAGTAAAAGCTATTGTAAAAATGCCCCACCATCTACTGAAAGGGAGGTCAAAGGCTTCTTGGGAAGAATCCAGTATATCAGTCGGTTCATTGCACAACTAACTCCTATCTGCACCCATTTTATCAAGTTACTGAGAAAAGATTTGACCGTCAGATGAAATGATGATTGTAAAGCAATATTTGATAAAATCAAGAGCTATCTTCTTAACCCTCCGTTTTGGTTCCACACCAGTCTATGAAAGACCACTCCTGATGTACCTCTTTACAACGAAATTTTCAATGGGATGTGTCCTAGGGCAGCACGATGAAACCGAAAGAAAAGAGCAGGCTATGTACTACTAGAGCAAGAAATTCACTGATTATGAAACACACTTCTCATATGGAGAAAGCATGTCTGGCTCTTGTTTGGGTGACATAGAGACTTCGTCACTATCTACTATCCCAGGCGGTTCTCCTTCTCTCACGAATGGATCCCTTGTGTGCAACCATGAATTTTTATCAAACCCGTCGCGACGATGCGCTCGTGTGAAAAATATAGAGTCGCCACCCGGAGCTTTTGGTGTCCCGGGAAACCTAAATCAATATTAAAAGCACTGAAGTGTAAAAATATGACTCTGATTCACTGGTTTACGCCAAAGGCTCTTGTGTAGGGGCTTCGGTTATCGATCGGGAAGGTGTTAGGCACTCAATCAACCCGCTTGTAAGCGGTCCCTACTATGGCCAGGTCTATGTGGGGCTGGTTTATATATATATATATATATATAATTATATATATAAAAAAAGAAGCAAAATGAGCGGCACTTCCCCTTGCCCAAAGGCACACCGATCCTATTGAGCCCTTCCCGCTTGTCGAAAATTGGGCAGCGTAACAGCTCAATTCTAGGATAGAGGAAAAGCCAAAGATGGTAGAGGAATAGAGGGGAGAGCCGAAGCTTTGGGGCCCTTGTAGCACTGATGTGGTCCTTCGCGCGAGAGCGTCGCCGGTGAGCTTCCGATAGCAAACGGGTTAGGAGAGGGGTTCTAGTCTCTAAGGCTTGGTAGCTAAGAGGTAGAGGAAGAAGGCTAGGGGGTAGTTCTAGCTAAATTTCAAAGATTGATGGTGGAAAATGAGGCTTAAAGGGCAAAGATCAATTCTGGAATTTGTATGAGATTGGGGCACCAAAGGGGGGAAAAGGTCTCTCTTAATCTTTTCTCTCTTTTGGAATTTTTTCAAGCCTTTGTAAAGGGTGGGGTGCCTCTCTATTTATAGGAAAAAGGGAGGTTAGGAGGGTACTTAAGTGCTAATAGGGTTAGCAATTAGGTAATTTTCTAATCTAAGGTTTCCTAGGATTTTGAGAGCTTGGAAATGTGGGCAATGGGTTTCAATGGTAGATGATAGGGTGAGGTTTCAAATGACTAGAGGGTTGCAAATAAGGTAAAAGAGGGTGCAACAGTCTTAATTAGACCCATCCTAAACATTGGGACGGTCAACAGCCAAACCACCAAAGTGAAATTCGGGCAAAAACTAACAGTTACTGTAGCTAAGCCTGACGTGTGTATTATCCACGCCAACCATATGTGCAGTAACAGAGAAGTCCAGAGCCCGTTGGGGAGACCCATATGTGTTTGGCGTGTATAATATACACGCCAAGCCATTTCTGGGACAAAAATGGCCTGGCGTGTGTAATATACATGCCAGGCAATATTTCTCCAGAATTGGCCTGGCATGTGTATTACACACACCAAACAAAATACTTACATTTATGCTTGATTTTCAAATCGCCGTAACTTTTGATTTACCACTCCGATTGAGGCGATTCTTGGCTTGTTGGAAAGCTGGGGAAGTCCTCTTTCCAATGGTATATAACTCAACTCCAACAGAGGTCTGTGTAAACTTTGGCACTCCTCTTTCCAACCACTATTCTGGAGGGTTCAGAAACTGGTCCGGGACGGGTTCTAAGGGGTCCGGGAAGGTTGGGGTTGATTCCTAAGGGTTTTGGGATGATTCCTAAGGGTTTTGGGAATGCTATTGAAAGCTCGAGGGTGCGCCCTTCTCGAAGTATGTGTCGATTGGGCATTGGGCCAAAATTGGGTGTCTACACCTTGTAATACTTGTTTGAAAAGCCGGCTCTCACTGGGCGGACTGCACGCTGACAACTTCTTTTATCTGAATTCGACATCACATATGTCACTAAGAAGTCGATCCAGGGGCAAGCACTTACTGATCATCTTACTGAACATCCCTTACCCGATTATGAACCCATAAGAATCGAATTCCCTAATGAAGACATTTTATTCATGATAGAGGACGACATGGAAGAGGCATAGGAGTCGTTGGTAATGCACTTTAATGGGGCATCGAACTCTGAAGGTCAAGGGGTTGGCGCAGTTTTTATTTCATCGAAAGGATCCCATATACCAATCTCCATCAAGCTCAATTTCCCCTGCACCAACAACATGGCCGAATATGAAGCCTGTGTAGCCGGCCTGCAAGCAGCTCTTGACCTCAATGTGGCTCACCTCAAGGTATTTGGCGACTCGCAGTTAATCATATGCCAAACAAACTGAGATTGGAAAACAATGGATGAAAAATTAATCCCGTACCATGAGCACCTTGATGATTTGATCACATGCTTCGACGATGTTACTTTCTCTTACGTCCCGCGAGCAAGAAATCGCTCTGTTGATGCACTGACAACTTTGACATCAATGATCGAAATTCCTTATGGTATGGAAATGAAATCAATCATGATCAGACAAAGGAACGAGCCAGCCTTTTGGCTCCAGATCAAAGGATCAACAAAGCCAAATGATGAGCTTCCTTGGTTGTCAGACATCAAGAATTTCCTAGAAAGGCGAGCAATCCCCGAAGGCACGTCCAAGGCAGACAGGCGAACCATCCAACGCCTGACTTCGAATTACGTCATTTGTGGCAAGTGCCTCTTCAAGCAAGCGGACAACAATATCTTGCTCCGATGCCTGACTGAAAGTGAGGCAACGAATGTCGTGAAAGAGATCCATGAGGGGTCTGCGGGGCCCACGTCAATGGACACATGCTTGCTAAGAAGATCTTACGTCAAGGGTATTTATGGACCGCCATGGAAATTGATTGTTGCAAGCATATTCAAAAGTGTTACAAATGCCAAGAGCACTCCAGTCTGATACACACTCTTGCTGTAGATCTCCACAACATGACCACTCCATGGCCATTTGCCACCTGGGGCCTTGACATCGTCTGAAAGGTAAACCCGGAAGCATCTAACGGGCATCAATTCATCCTCATCGCTATCGAGTATTTCGCAAAGTGGGTAGAGGCAACGTCCTACACAAGCATCATAGTCAGTCATGTCGAGAAATTCATCAAAAACAACATCTATCTATTTGGTATGCCTAAAGATATCATCACGGATAACGACACCAACTTTACAAACAAGAGAATCAGAGTTTTGTGCGAGCAATACAAGATCAAGCATCATCGCTCGTCACCATATCGGCCACAAACTAACGGGGCTATTGAAGCGACTAACAAAATAATCTTCCACATTCTTGAAAAGATGGTTGTTACCTTCCGAGGCTGGAGTAAAATGTTGCCGTTTGCATTGTGGGCTTACCTAACATCGATCTGTACTACTACAGAGGCAACGCCCTTTTCCCTTGTGTATGGAACTGAGGCTGTGCTACCGGTCGAGGTCGAACTCCCCTCCCTCCGTATCCTCATCGAATCCAATCTGTCGGAGGCCGAAAGGGAGAGCCCATTTTGAACAACTGAATTTGATTGATGAGAAGAGGTTCCAGGCTTTGTGCCACACCCAGATCTATTAAAGAATTGCACGTGCTTACAATAGGCGTGTAAGTGTTCGAGCCTTGAAAGTGAGTGATACCGTACTCAAGAAAATCTTCCCTTCTCTCCACCCGGATTCTCGAGGGCAATCCAAGACCAATTGGAAAGGGCCTACGCCATTAGAGAGGTGCTCCCGCTCCCTGGATACGCGCTCCGTCTGACTACAATGGATGGAGATAATTTTCTTGAGCCAATCAACGCCGAGTATGTGCGTTGATTCTACTCCTAGTCTCTCACAACAAGGTAAGTGCTGATAGAAATGGATACATGACTGCTTAAGGACCCCTTAAAAGGAGGCCATCATTTCAAAACCAATTAGCTAAAATCTCGTCCTTGAACGCTCGTACCCTTTGGCACACAATTTGAGTTAATAACCTTTTCTTTCAAAAAAATGAAAAAGAAACCATGAAAAAGAACCCCCCCCCCCCACCCCAGGGAAAAGAAACCCCCCAAAAAAATGAGAGTTATCATAAAAAAAAATCAGAAGAATGAAATACCAAAAAGAAGATATTTGAAAAAAAAGAGGAGGTCAACATCACAGAAAGAAGAATTCACCTGGCTTGCCAATTGTAAGGAGTTTTATGCCATACAAAAGAAGATTTCATGAAAAAAAAAGGAAAAAAAAAGAGAAAGAAGGAATCATAGGGCATGCATAGCAAACTCCCTAGAAGAAGTTTATCACAACAGCAAAATCCTTTCAATAGGCCTTTTAAACCCGAGAATACCTTTTAAAACTCCTAACCCCTCCCTCTCAACCAATGACCACGTTTCGTCCTAGGAGAAAGCCCTCGTTATGGTTTACAAGCAGTCATGGCATCCATCAAGTCAGCACAACCAAGGTGAGAGATATTGAAACTAGGTTCAACCAGCTATGACGGAATCGGTGTCCTTAGCATCGATCAGCCTTTGGTTTGAAAAAAAAAGAACAAAAAAGAAATTTACAAGCTCAAAGCAAAATGAACGTGGTGAAAACCCGCAAAGGGCGCCACGGGTAAAAAAAGAGCTTGTGCGGACCAGGTGAACACCTGAAAAGGCGCATCGGGTAAAAAAGTATCGCTGTCATGGGACAAACAAGAGCAAAATACCCACGGACGTAGTGAAAACCCGAAAGGGCGATGCGGGTAAGAAAGAGGGCAATAACGAGCATGACGAAAACCCATTCTGGGCGCTGTGAGTAATAATGTTAAAAAAAAATCGGATACTCTCTTAGTTACGCATTTGGGCTATTTGTGTCTTTGGTTGGGTCGCTTATGTTATCCAAATTTGGGTCCTAATCAGGGAGATCTTCGGGTCACCCCGTCAAACGCATGACCAAAGGTAAGGATAGAAGGCCGGTTTGATATGAAGGGATGGACGTTCCCGTATTTTAAAACTCTGGATCCCTTCCATGCCTAAACATGAATGAATGGGTTTGGCCATTTCAAGATGAACCCAAAGACTCTCTCTCCTTGTTAAGGCATTAAAAAAAAGAAAAAAGAGTTATTGCTTTCATTTCTGTGCTTTGTATAAACCACATCACAAAACATGTTTATGTGGCTTCATATTCTCGGCCATTGCACTTGAAAACCAAAAAAAAAGAAAATACATGTAACCCCAAAAAATATCTGTTAGGGGGATTTATACCCCTTTTCCTTTTGTATTTGATCAATTTTGAAGTATGTGCAGGTCAGGTCAACGACCTGACTCGTGTTTTAAGTCATGTAACCTATAATGAAGTGTGTCTTCACAAAGCGAGGTGGTCACTCACTCATCGACCTTGAAAGCCCTTGTAGCATGTTTGAGAAGCATTGGTAGACCCAAGGACCTAATTCGAAACGCCTTTCAGACGAAGGTTCTCGCGTTCCAAAGCCGCAACTCGTTCTTGCTCTTTCTTAAGGCGCTCTTGCAAAATTCGCTTCTCATCTATGAGAAATTTTATCTAGGTCAAAAGCGTCGCTTCCTTCTTCGGCCAAGGCCCCTCGGAACTACTTTCCACCATCAGATCAAGTCCTCGCTTAGACAGTGCCACAGAAGATACCCATGCCTCGTATTCAGGAGAAGTAAAAGGAGGATTTCACGCTCTTGATCACACATCTGTATCGATTAATGCATTTCCAAAAAAAAATGTATATATATATATATGAAAAAAAAGAATGATAGAAAAAAAAATATTTTTTTTTGCACGTATCCTGAAAAGCAGTTTGCTATCAATATTCTCTCTGCCCAGGTATTTGCGCTAAAGTAAATGGTTGAGGTCAAGTACGCCCAAAGATCTCGGACCGTACCTCGAGTAGGTGCACCCGTGCCAGTCAAAGTGGGCAATCAATGCCTCATAAGATTGAACACGACCGTTTGATCTTTGCATTTTCGCTTTTCATCATTGAAGAGATTTGTCGATCACCTTCTCGCTCATAGAGCCACTAGTTCAAGGTAGAGCTCAAACATCATCTAAACGTTGATATTATCAGCACACGGTCATTCCCAGTAAGGTCGCTAAGCGTTTGAGGACCACTAATCTTGAGGAATAGACGATTTTCCAATGGTTGGGCCTCCGCCACTCTCCATGCTTCTGCTAAATGATGTTCGAGACTTGCATTGAATATGGCGGTTTCGAAAGCAATTGAACCTTGGGCCTGTTTGGTGGTCTCCTTCTTTGGCATACGTTCACTATTGATCGAATGCCAAAGAGGGGCATCTGTAGACACCCAAATCTGGCCCATCACATGATCGATTCATTCTTCTATAAGAACGCGCTTCCAAGCGACTATAAGAATCCCCCTTAACCCTTAAAATAGACACCCTTAGGAAGCTTAGAAAGACCCTCGATCCCCTGATAATCCCAAAGTCGGCCAATGGAGGCTTGAGGCCCTAAAAAATAGCGTTTCATGGATTCATGATGTTTTGCGACCCTCGACAGCAAGCGAACTTCCGATGGTCATAACTTTTGATAGAAAAGTCCGATTAATTAATATAATATATTGTTTTGGGGTAGCTCGAGACGATACATCCAATGGGCATGACCAAAATTAACCCATGCGTGCATATTATGCACGCATGACCAATTCTCATATTTTTTTTTTATTTTTTTATTTTTTTTTTTCAGAAAATAGCCATTGGCTCGGGTTCCAACTTCTCAAAAAATTTTGTGGGAATTAACCTATGTGTGCATAATATGCACGCATGAGTTAAAACTTGCAACTTCGAGATTTTTGATATCTTCATCGATCTTCATTGACTTTGGGACCATCTTGAACCTTGGGGGTAGTTTCCAAACATCCCTATTATGCCCCCAAGCACCTCTTGAATTGCTTTTATGCCATTTAAGTGGCCACCCCATCATCTACCATTAAAACCCATCTTCATCTTCTCCAAGCCTCCAAAATCCCCGAATCCTTAGATGAATCCATTACCTCAAACCTAACCTTCCATTAGGACTAAAATCCAATTAGGAGCCCCTTAATCACTCCTTTCTCTATAAATAGAGACTCCCATCCCCTCATTTAGGACACACTAAACTTATCAAGGTGAAGCCCTAGCAAATCAATCTCATAGCTCTATACCCCAATCTCTCCATCTCCCAACCTTAAAAGCTGGCTGGAATAGCCACACGCGAAGATCCGACAATAGTGCTACAAGAGCCTGAGAGTCCATCACCGGCTCTCTTTTTCTTCCTCTATTCTCTAATTTTCTCTTTAGGCTTTTCCCTTACCCTATGATTTAAGCCGTTATATCGTCGAAATTTGGATAGTGCGGAAAGCTTAATACAGGTCCGCGTGCCTTCGGGCAAGGGAAAGTGCCGCCCACTTCTTCTCTTTCTTTTTATAATTTGGCCATAGTAGAGACCACTTATGAGTGGGCCGGTTAGGTGCCTAACACCTTCCTAATTGGTAACTGAAGTCCTTGCCTAGAAGCTTTTGGTGTAGACCGGTGATCGGAGTCAAATCTAACACTTCAGTGTTTATTATATTTGATTTTGGTTTCCTGGAACACCAGAAGCTCCAGGTGGCGACTCCATATTTTAATCCGCGTCGTGACGGGTCCGCAAGGCCTATGGTTGGACACATATGTATTTTAGAAGGCTCCATACTATTCCAAAGCTATGTCATTATCTGAGCATTGTCTTGAATCCATTGTCCATAATTAGTAGCTTCTACCGAGTGTTTGTCCAAGTTGAGACAATACTCTTTTTCCTTGGCCGTAAGCCCGTAGGAAATACTTGTGCCTGATTTTGCCTATTAAATTTGACCCACTAAATTTCACAAAAGTAACTACTTAAAATATCACACGAAGAAGAATTGCTAGCTTTGGAATTAATTCTTTTCATATTTTAATAAGTAATTTATGAAACTAATACGCTTGGGAAATAAAAAACAACTCACACAAATTGGATGATAAATTTCTTTGTTATCTTTCTTTGGTATTCTGTGAGTGTCCGAAGGATGTTGGTGCTGTCAGCTTCCTTTCGCTTCTACTTCTATGGAGTATGGATGATACTTGTTTGAGGATATTCCCTAATTTTCTTGTCCTCCAGCTATTTAACAATCTATTTCTTCACCACCTCATCAAGAGTTGTCTTGTGTGTATTCTATCCCTCTTGATTCTTCACCTACAAAACTTCCAGCTACCATTTCTTCCTTCAGAGGCGGTCAAGTGCCTCTCAAATATATCTATTGTCGCCGATGTCAAATGGCGCCTCGTGCTCATACCTCGGTGCCAGTGTTAGCTCTTATATGCTGACCTCGAGAATTTTGAACTGTAGATATTTTGTTTAAAAACACTTCGCAAAATGATGTATTAAACAATTGGCATCATATCTCTCAGCATCAGGTCTTCATGTATGTTTGCACTATCTTTTGCATTGGTTCCTTCTGTTTCTTCTAATATTGTTGCTTTTGATACTGTTGTTCTTCATAAGGGTAAACGGAGTTGTCACTGCTCACCTATTGCCTAATGTGTTTCGTATCCACTGTATTCCCTCAGTATCAAGCTTTTTTGGCCATGGCTTAATCTGTTTCTATTCCTCGCCTCATTGTCGAGGCTTTTCTTCACCCTTCCTGATCTGTGGTAATTTTTGAAGAAATGAGGGTACTTGAGAAGAATTAAATCAAGGAGCTTGTTAATCTTCCTTTTAACAAGCACAAAGTAGGCTGTAAATTGGTTTTCATGATTAAACATAGAGAGGACAGTGGCATTTTAACAACCCAAACATCACTGGTGTCCGTGTCATGGAATAATCCCATATGGTACACACATTGGTGCAAGATGGGTGTCAATACACGCACAGAAGCAATCAATGATGTTGCATAAATGTGAATATACTCAACATCAACCCCATTTATCAAATTTCACTTCATGCATCGAAATTAACATCATGGTTACAATCATTATGGTTAGCCCTGCCACTTTCCATTATAGCATCTTACAGGGAGTCCCCAATACCAACAATACCAGTTCTGACTGTACATCAAACTTTGGTACAATCATTAACGTTGTTCCTTTAGCTGCTTGAGCAGACTGAAACACAAAATCACAAAACTGATATCACTGCCTGGCTCATCTGCACAGAATGGCCTTACACAGTGCGGAGTTTGCAGAGTGGAATGGCCAAAGGAGCTAGTCCATTCACTATCTTAATGGAGCACTTCATGGGGTTTGCCACACATGTGTGCACTGATCACAAACCCTTTCCAGACACACACACATTCACTTTAATGACGTGAGCTAAGCATCCCATAAATGGGAACAGAGCAGCCCACTAAGTGGGAACAGGGTCACAAACCCAGTCCACTACCCCTCTCCGGAGCCTCTATTCTTCTCCCCCATTCATTCACTTTCATAAACATGTATACACACAGTTATCAGTAACTCACCTTCACGAACACACACACACACACAATAACCGGAGCACCTCAAGGAGCAGCTAAAGGGGAACCCAATAACCCAATAAATGCATAAAGAAACATAATCAAAATAGGTAGACCATTCATCTTTCAAAGTTACCTATTGAAATCAGAGATGATTCTTGTCGATCTTCTCATCCAAATTCGCTCTCCACAATTTTAAACCTAGGATCGACAAGAGTTAGTATGTTTAACTTAGATAAAAAATGGATTTACGCTTTTTATTAAATCAAAATAACTCGTGGATCCCTACAGCCTCCGGAGCCATAGCTTAGTTTCACGATCCATGGAGAATGTGGCGGGGACGCCGACACCGTAGACATAGGTTTTGGCCCGCATCGCTTGTAACGACGCAAAAAGAAAAGAAGAAAGAACCATGGGGCCTCAACATCATCCGGGAGGGGAGCCTAGCTGAAGCGACAAGAGGATACCTTACTGACCAAAGTCGCTCGAGCGACCCTCCTTATCGTTTGGGCAAGATTGAAGACAATCCATAGGCCAAACTTTCAGCCAAATGTTGCTTAAGCGACCCCTAGTTATCGCTCGAGCGACCCCATCTAGTCGAAATCTCGTCAAGTCATGAGATTCTCGCTCGAGCGAGAACTAAGTCCGCTCGAGCGAGTCTAGTGACTTAAGTTGTCCCTTTTGTCCTTTTCTCTTTATTCTTTTCTTGGCTTTTGAGTCTAATGTAATGTTCAATTTCGGGACAATTTAGTATTTTGGTATTTTAGGGTTAGTTTCTTTTGCACCTAGTATATAATGTCCTTATGTAAGCCAAATTTAGCATTGGCTGATTTTAATGAAAATGTTATGCATTGAGAGCTTAATAGGAGCTTAATGGAGAGTGAGTCTTCTTCCCCACATGGGTTTGGTGTGAGGCCAAGGGTGTGATGCCCATATTCGATCTTGGATCTTCTTTTTACCTATTCTTCTATTTTGTTTCCTATTTTGCCATCTATTTCTTCTGCTTATTGCTTCAAATCCCTAAACCCCAACTCTTGAGTAGCCTTGATGCCCTTCCTTGTGGATTGACTCCAATCTAGACCCATCAATCCATGACTGTCGTTGGGCTCGAGTTTACTCCATTTGCAATCGAGTACCTGTTCAATTCGAAAGCCCTTGAGAGGAGCTACAAGAATCCACCTCGATCTACGAGCAACGCCCCAGCCTAGAGGATGGTAGAGTTCTTTCTCTAGGATCGCACCTTCCGCAATTCTAACGGACTTGTACGCCAGATTGGAACCTAAGCGAGCCTAGCGTGGTTATCTAAGAGGAATCCTATGAAACCCTAAGGTATCGCCTTAGTTTGAGTTTTATTGCTTAAATAATAAGTTTAATTTTATCAATTATCATCTCATATTCATCTTAGGGTTGTCCCACTCCAGTTTTGATATCAAAGCCTAGTTTCTAGGTTAGGGCATACGCGTGTGTCATTTCGATTTCGTTTAATTTTATTTCATTTTGTGTTCATTTGTGTGCTCATCTTGTGTTTGTTAAAATTATTCATTTACTTTTGGTTCATAGTTGCTTGTTCATTTTAGAATCCGTGTTAGTGAGTCGTGATCACCATGGACATGAGTGAGATTGCCGATGCTCTTAGGAGCATCTAAGCAACAATGATCACGATGAATGAGAGGATGAATGCCATGGAGCAAACCTAAACGACCGTAGGTGCCTCCAATGAGCGATTACACTACCGATTAGTTCGGTTGGAAGGAGTTGATGAGCACCATGACTGATGTCGTGAGCATGAAGGTCCGCACTTTTTACGCAATGGTCGACATGATTAGAATCAGAACCGTAGGGGAGTACGTCATGGATGAGAAACTCCTCAAAAATGGTAGAGTTGAGTTTCTGACCTGCAATGGAAGAATGAACCTTAAAGTCTTCCTCGATTGGGTCTCCTATATGGATCGCCATTTTGAATGGTATAGCATGAGCGATGCGTTAGACTCGCCAAGATGAAGCTCATTGGTCAATCTCAGCTCTTTTGGACCAACGTCAAGCACGTGAGAGCGAATGCGGGTCGTGCACCCAATTACCCATTGGGAGGACATGAAGGAGCTACTTACAGAGAAGTACGTTCCTTTGTCATACTACTATCGCTTACTTGACCAATGACAAAATTTACGTCAAGGTAGTATGCCGGTAACCGAGTACATTGATAAATTTGAAGAGTTCATGATGAGGGCCAATGTCTCGGAGGATCCTCAAGTCACTCTCTAGATTCTGCACCGGATTGAGCGTGGAATTGCAAAAGGAGTTGATCTCTCACCTTGTTCACTCATAACACGAAGAGTGTTATGCCGTGGTGCAAGACCTTGAGCGGTACTTAAAAATGACGGTGGTAAGACGATTTGAACCACATACTAGTGGCCATTCAGCTGGAGAGATGATGCCTAGTGCCGAGAACCTACCTCCCAAGCCTACAGAACCCACTCCTACGAATGTGAGGTTTGACAAAGGGAAAAGTGTGGTTGGGGAATCCTCAAAGGGTGGTTCTCAAACCAAGTGTTACAAATGTCATGGGCTGGGCCACTATGTTGCCCAATGCACTACGAGAGACCCCCAAAGAAATCTCTTGGTGGTAGGAGAGATTGATGAGGACGGAGATATTGAGGAGGAAATTTATGAACCAGACGTCACACCTAGTGATGAAGAGGGTGATGACGGTGGTCGTGCTCTAGTGTGCACCAAGGATTGCTTGGTTGTGAGGCGTGCTCTTGTACAACCTCAATGTGGTGATAAGGATGATTGGCGTAGAGATAATATTTTCTACACTTACGCAAAATGCGGCGAAAAGAGTTGTAAGATCATTGTGGATAGTGAAAGTTGCATCAATGTGGTGTTAACGCACACCATCACTCGCTAGGGCTTACACCTGAAGCCCACCCGAGACTGTAAAAAGTCGCATGCATGGGTTGACTCCTCATCTATTCCCGTGTCTCAAAGGTGTCGTGTGCCGATACATTAGCCTTGTATTTGGACACCTTGTGGTGCACTATGGTGTCGATGGATGTCGGCCACCTCATCTTGGGAAGGCCGTGGCTCTATGACAAGAACGTGACCCTCCTTGGACGGTCTAATGTGTGTACGTTAATGCATGAGGGCAAGAAGATCAAATTAAACCCCTTGCCTCCCAAAACACTATCGGACAAGGGAGTGAGAAGAAGGGCAGTCAATCCAAGACCATCAATATTGTGAGCCCTTCGAAGTTTGAGAAGGCTACCTTGGATGAGAACGTGGTTTACGTTGTCATCCCCATCGAGCGAGCTCTCGATTATATGGGTGACCACCTTAAGGAGGTTGAGCCGATTTTGAAAGAAATTGCGGATGTCTTTCCGAAAGACTTACTCGATGAACTCCCCTCTTATGCTTGATATTCAACACGCAATAGATTTAGTTCCTGGATTCACTCTACCAAACCAACCTCATTATACGATGAATCCGGTTGAACATGTCGAGTTGAAGCGACAAGTCAATGAGCTCCTTCGGAAGGGGTTCATCCAAGAGAGCTTGAGCCCTTGTGCCGTACCCGCACTAGTCACACCCAAGAAAGATGGTACTTGGTGAATGTGTGTGGATAGTCGGATCATCAACAAGATTACAGTCAAGTATCGGTTTCCTATAGTGAGGCTTGACGACATGTTGGATATGATGGTTGGTGCCACTATCTTCTCCAAGATAGATCTCAAGAGTGGCTACTATCAACTCCGAATCCACCTCGGTGGTGAGTGGAAAACTGCCTTTAAGACCAAAGATGGTCTTTATGAGGGGATGGTCATGCCTTATGGGCATTTCTAATGCCCCGTGCACCTTCATGAGGCTCATGACCCAAGTATTGCGCCCTTTTCTAGGCAAATTCCTCGTGGTGTATTTTGATGATATCTTGATCTATAACCACAACAAGGAGCAACACTTGTCCCACCTTCGGGTTGTTTGCGAGACTTTGAGGGGAGAAAAGTTAAATGCGAACTTCAAGAAGTGCACGTTTATGTAACGATCCGTTATCTTTTTCTGGTTCATTGTCTCGGCCGATGACATGGTTGCGGACCCGAAAAAAGTAAAGGCTATTGTGGAGTGGCCGAAACTAAAAGTATTCACGATGTCCGTAGCTTCCATGGGTTGGCTACATTCTATCGTTGCTTCATTCGAAGCTTTAACACCATTATGACTCTCATCATCGATTGTATGAGAAAAGGGGAGTTTCAATAGAGCAAAGCTGCAACGAACACCTTTGCCGAGATTAAGGAAAGAATGTCTAGTGCACCCGTCATGCCCCTACCAGACTTCTCTAAAATTTTCGAGGTTGCATGTGATGCATGGGGGTGGGCATAGGAGTGCTCAGCCAAGAAGGCCACCCGGTGGCCTACTTTAGCGAGAAGCTAAATGAGGCGAAGCAAAAGTACTCTACCTATGACAAGGAGTTCTATGCGGTAGTCCGATCCCTATGGTGTTGGAAGCACTACCTCCGATTGCACGAATTTGTCTTATTTTCTAACAACGAAGCTTTACGCTTCCTTGCTTGCCAAAAGAAGCTAAACCCGAGGCACGCGACATGCCTCGAGTACCTCAAAGGGTTGACATTCGTGTTGAAGCACAAGACCGATGTTGAGAACAAAGCCGCAGATGAGTGTAGTCGTCGGGTGGCGACTTTACATTCCATGAGCACTGAGGTCGTTGGATTTGAGTGGTTTAAGGGAGAGTATCCCGAGTGCCTAGATATTGGAAAAGACTACACTCTCCTTAATGACCTGACGACTACTAACCCCAATTATACCCTACAGGGCGGGTATTTATTCAAGGACAATCGCCTATGCATCCCTCGCACTTCATTACGTGACTTCCTCATCTGGGAGCTACATGTCGGAGGGATTGCCAGTCATTTTGGGAGCAACAAGACCATTGTGCTTGTAGAAGATAGGTTCTTTTGGCCTAGCGTCATGAGAGATGTCACCCGGGTTGTGAGGCAATGCCGTACATGCCAAGTGTCCAAGCAAAAAAATAAAACACGGGCATGTACACACCTTTGCCGATGCCACACACACATGTCAAGATATTTCGATGGATTTGTACTTGGGCTTCCCAAGACTCCATCATCGTGGTAGTAGATCCCTTCTCGAAGATGGCCCACTTCCTACCGTGCTCGAACGCAACCCTTGTTGCGAAATTATTTTTCGGAGTGGTGGTGCGTCTTCATGGGTTGCCCAAGACAATTGTGTCGGATAGAGATGCCAAATTCACAAGTTATTTTTGGAAGACCCTATGACACAAGATGGGTACCATGCTTCGGTTTTCAGCGGTTTATCACACTCAAACCGATGACCAAACCGAGGTGACCAATAGGAGCTTAGGTAATCTCCTACGATGTCTTGTCGGTGATCACATTCGGACTTGGGATTCCATTTTACCCATGACCGAGTCTGCATATAACAATTTCATCAATAGGTCCATAGGTATGAGTCCATTTGAGCTGGTGCATGGTAACAAGCCAAGGACACCCTTAGATTTGATCCCTATGTTCGCGTCTCACTGCGTATCTTAGTCCCCTGATGTATTTTTCCACCACAATCATAATTTGCATGTCGAAATTAGGCATAAAATTAATTTGAGCAATGATAATTACAAATTATCGGCATATTCTTATCGGCGCCTCAAAGAATTCCAAGTAGGTGATCATGTGATGGCCCGGGTTAGGCCTGAACGATTCTCATCGGGAATTGCGAAGAAGCTCCAAGCTCACGGTGTCGGACCTTTTAGGATTGTGACAAGGAGTAGCCCTAATGCTTATGTTCTTGAGCTTCCTCAAGATATGGGGGTTAGCTCAATGTTCAACGTGGAGGACCTAGTTCCTTATCTAGGCTTAACCCCACCTCCTTGCAATCCTTTTCAAATGTCTTCTATTTCCGATCCCAATCCAATCCTGTAGCCTATATCGCTTCCTCCTACAAGCAAGCCGAGAAGATCTTGTGGTTTTCACACATGGTGGAGGGTTTTAGAAATACTTAGTGAAGTGGGCGTGTAAGCCGGAATCCGAGAACACATGGGTAAATGAAGACGAGATCCGCCGCCTAGACCTTGACATGCTCGATCTATATCACGACCACACTTCATTAGTGAAGTCCTTTTGGTTCGGGGGAATTGGCAGGGGCGCCGACGCTGTAGACATAGGTTTTGGATTGCATCGCTTGTAGCAACGTAAGAAGAAAAGAAGGAACCATGGGGCACCAACATCATCCAAGAGGGGAACCTAGAGAAGCGACAAGAGGATACCTTACTGACCAAAGTCGCTTGAGCGACCCTACTCGGAGACAATCTGTAGGCCAAACTTTCGGCCAAATGTCGCTTGAGCAACCCTTGCTTGTCGCTTGAGCGACCCCATCCAGTTGAAATCCCGTGAAGCCATGAGATTCTCGCTTGAGCAAGAACCAAGTCCGCTCGAGCGAGTCTAGTGACGAAAGTTCTCCCTTTTGTCCATTTCTCTTTATTCTTTTCTTGCCTTTGGAGTCTAATGTAATGTTCCATTTCCAGACAATTTAGTATTTTGGTATTTTAGGATTAGTTTATTTTGGACCTAGTATATAATGTCCTTATATAAGCCAAATTTGGCATTGGTTGATTTTAATGAAAATGTTATGCATTGAGAGCTTGAGAGGAGCTTAATGGATAGTGAGTCTTCTTCCTCATGTGGGTTTGGTGTGAGGCCAAGGGTGTGATGCCCATGTTCTATCTTGGATCTTCTTTTTACCTATTCTTCTATTTTGTTTCCTATTTTGCCATCTATATCTTCTACTTCCTTGTGGATTGACTCCAATCTATACCCATCAATCCATGACCATCATTGGGCTCTTGTTTACTCTACTTGCAACTGACTACCCGATCAAGTTGAAAGCCCTTGAGAGGAGCAACGAGAATCCACCTTGATCTGCGAGCAACGCCCAGACCTAGAGGATGGTCGAGTTCTATCTCTAGGATCGCACTCATGGATCAAAATCCCTGAATTCCGATACGTATTGTCCATCACTCCAGGACGATACATATCGGGTATCGCCGATACATTCAATGTATTGGCGATACATTGAATGTATCGGTTGATACATTTTGTTTTTTCAAAAAAATCCCAAAAAATACTAAAAAAATCCAGAAAATTATATTTAATGGTTTTCTATTTATTTCAAAATTTTTAAAATTTATTTAAGGCTTATTTGATGCTTATGTTTTCGTTGTGCTTTTTTAAAATTAAAAAAAAAACATGTGGATTAGAATATCAGATCAATTTCAACCCCGACCACTGATTCATGCAAAATCGATATTCTTCTAGTTGGCTCATTCACTATCCTAAATCCCTACTTAATCACCAACTTAGTAAGTACTCTTAAATAGTACTACTACTTATAGCTTAATACAACATAAAACGTAATTTTTCAAAGATTCCATTAGATATATGTTTGTTAATGAAGCTGTCAAAAAGTTTATGTGAACCATAGATAAAAAGTTAAAAGGTCCATTGTACATGTAAACCTTTAAAGCCACATTGAATTGCGTGGTGGTTCTTGGCCCTCATGATCATCATCATCAGTGTGTGAGCTTTCCATATAGTATTGGCCATATTGATACCCATGATCATATGTCCCTCTTTGAAACTGAGACATTAGCGATGAATATGGCTCATTGTAATAAGTAAAGGTCGGTCCTCTAAAAATTTGACCAACGAAGTCATATGGCTCGAGGTAGGTTGGTTGAGGCCGGTAGTATGGGTTACTGGTTGCTGAATTTTCAGTGTTTTGCAAACTAAATCCCCCGAAGCTAAAAGTCATATAACCCAAATCATATTGTGGACCTTGTGGTGGTGGTGGTGTTTGGTCAGATTCTGACGCTCCTCTTCCTTCAACCCCTCCACCTCTAAATGTAGGAGTGTCAAACATTATTATCGGTTTATCATCCCATGCGGCAATACCTCTATAAGAATAAGAGGGATCAACATCATCCCCTCCACCACTAGTGCCAACGTGGTTTCATCGCCTCCACCATCACCCCCAGCACCCCCATCATCGTCATTATCACTATCGGGCTGCGTTTCGTCATCAGATCCAACCACTGAATGACGATTCAATCTTCTTTTTCGCCTCGATTGTTTGGAAGCTTATTCCTTCGCTACTCTTTCAGCATTGTCCAGCCATGCAGTGCTCTCACTATCCAACACTGACTTTTCTCTCTCTTCGATCCATTGATTCAAAGGGTTTTCCTCACTGATTTACAGGGTCATCCTCTGTGAATATATAATTCAACTTGATGAGATTAAAATATTCACTATCTGTAAGGTAGAATATGATAGATGAATTAGTATATGCCTTGTCAATTATATTAAATAAAAATTGTATGAACTAAGACTTCATATAATTGCTTACCACGGTTGGTCTTCTGTATATTCCTGACCTTTAATCGCATGTTGTAGTGATAGTGGACTAACTTTTCCAATCGTTCCATAGTTAGCCTATTCCTTGTCTTCGTGTGAATGAGAGAAGGTACTCCAATTCCGCTCACAGTTGGACGAGGAACATGTTTGCGATAAAACGTGCATTGCAACCCGCCTAAGTATCGGACTATCCCCTCTATAGTGCATCCACCAATCAACGGGTTTATCGTGCTGGATTTGGGATTGCGCTAACCTCGTCTCAAATGACCCATATTTCTTATGGAACACGTTAATCTACAAAGATGGAATACAATTACCCACATATCAATGAATAGATCTTATAATATTTGACTTATTAGTTACAAGGTATGATTATTCATGTCTCTTATGGCTTGACCTTGGTCCGCCAACTCAGGAGCGTTTGTTGGATCACATTGAGCAAACCGCTGTACACTTCATCGGCCCTACTCAACTCAAACCGTTGCGTATATTGGAAGGCCGGATTCAAGTAGTGTGCTATACATGAAATATGAGCAATCTCATCAGTATATAGAAACAGTGAATAATAATAATAATAAATAAATAAATAAAAATCACTACATAAGCAGTTTAGCATGTTATACCTGTGGCCTGCAAGTACTGGTGGAATTGTGCATCCCACCTCTTGTCGATAATCGCTAAATATCGTTTATATTTTGTAGGGCATTTGGTTTTAATAACTAATTTTGCTTTGTCCATTGACTTGTAAACATACCCCATCGTTGGTTTCTCATCACCATCTACCAACCTCAATACTTGCATCGATGGGGTAGTGACGACGATCAGGTGGTTAACATCTGCCCAAAAATGGGGGTTGTTGATCAGGTCATCAACTTCATTGCAGGTGTGTCTCTTTGATCGTGAGAGTTCTAACTCATTTTCTCCATTCTTCGGACGATACCATGCTTTTTAGCTCATGCCTATATCTAGCCAAACTCTGTAGGACTATAAATTGTGTCGCAAACCGTGTAATCGCAGGCCAGAGCAACTCGTTCTTAGTGAAGTTTCTCATTATATTCACCAAATTGTCACTGTTGTACAGGTAAGAAGTAATCGTTCATCCCTTCTGAATAGTTGTCTGTGCCTTGCTTTTCTTTCCTAAATCCTTAAGAATGAGGTCCACACAATGAGCGACTCACAGAGTCCAGTACAAGTGAGGTCTTTTCAACAGTAACTAGCCTTCCTGCGGCTTTGTAATTGGCGACATTGTCTGTTACCACCTGCACAACCCGCTTCTCTCCAACCTCTTCAACTACTTTATTCATTAGTTGAAAGAGGTAATCAGCCGTCTTCGCGTGTTTAGAAGCATCAACGGCTTTCAGAAATGCTGTCCAGGTATCGTTGTAGACTAAAAAGTTTATCAAACTATTCCTTGTGGGACCGGTCCATCCATCGCACATGATTGTGCAACCTCTCTCATCTCATACTTCCTCAAAACTCTTCACATAAGCTCCTATTTCACCGTACTCATTATTTAGTAAGGGCCAGATACCTCGTATGCAGAAGGCTTTTTAACTCCTGGACCAACTTCTGCACTCGTATCAATCACACTTTTGAAGTACGGCGACTCCACAACCTGACTCGGAATGTGGCTGTATATCATAGACTTTGCAATCGATATTCCAAGCCTCTTCCCTCATTTTTTCAGTGAGGTTGCACTCAATTTAGTTTGTTTGGAGCTTTCTATCCGAAACATGAACGGATCCATAGGACTTGACGTATGGCCTAGTCTCCCTCACGGATGCTGACAGACGCAACCCGGCAGTCCCCTAAATGTCATCATCATCAACAACATATAGCCTATGACTAGATCCACAACCAGCAGTAGGCATGGGTGGGCCCCTCAAGCTGGACCAAAACTGATAATCGGCTTCTTCCTGATCTCGTCGCTGTCGTGCTTCTCTAGCACTGTCCCTCATGACTTTCGCTGTCAGCACATCCTCATCCTCATCATCCTCAGGTCAAGGTGCAGGAAACTCTGGATCTCCCCTCCTTATTCTCTCATACATTTCTCTATCCCGGTTGGCTTCTATTTTTTTCTTTCTCTTAGCTGCTTGCATGCTGGCTCTGATAAATTCTCTCACCTCTCTCGGTACATTGAGACATCCTTTTTTCTCTCCCTTAACGTGAGCCAAATGCTCCTTCAACCATGCTATACATCTTCCCAGCAATTTCTTCCCACAAAGCTTGCATTCTATTTAGAGACTATCACCATCTATTGCTGTGCCATATTGCCAGGTTGGATCTTGTCCACGTACCTGCATGAATGAGCAAACGATTGAATTAAATTATATGTGATGCATCACTACATGTTGATTATATGTTGATTAATAATATGTGATGATGCATGTGTCACACGTAATCATCATGTGACACATGCATTATTCTAATTTAAAAAACATTAGATTACATTTTACCATATTTAGTTGATCTTATTCTAATTTTTAAAATATTAGGTTACATTTTACCATATTTATTCGATATTATTCTAATTATTCTAATTTTTAAAACATTAGATTACATTTGAAAATAATATTTAGTTGATATTATTCTAATTTTGAAAATATTAGATTACATTTGACCATATTTATTGGATATTATTCTAAGTTTAAAAATATTAGATTACATTTGAAAATATTATTCTAATTATTCTAATTTTTAAAACATTAGATTACATTTGAAAATAATATTTAGTTGATATTATTCTAATTTTAAAAATATTAGATTACATTTTACCATATTTCTTTGATATTATTCTAATTTTTCTAAATTTTAAAATATTAGATTACATTTGAAAATAAAATTTATTTGATATTATTCTAATTTTTAAAAATTTTAGATTACATTTGAAAATTTATTTCATGTTATTCTTATTTTTAAAATATTAGATTATATTTTACCATATTTATTTGATATTATTCTAATTATTCTAATTTTGAAAATATTAGATCACATTTGAAAGTCAAATTTATTTGATATTATTATAATTTAAAAAATATTAGGTTACATTTGACCATATTTATTTGATATTATTCTAATTATTCTACTTTTTAAAATATTTGATTACATTTGAAATCAAATTTATTTGATATTATTCTAAGTTTTAAAATATTAGATTACATTTTACCATATTTATTTCATATTATTCTAATTTTTCTAATTTTAAAAATATTAGATTATATTTCAAAATCATATTTAGTTGATATTATTCTAATTTTGAAAATATTAGATTTCATTTGAAAATCATATTTATTTGATATTATTCTAATTTATTTAAATATTATGTTACACATGTGACACGCGTAACTGATGTGACACATTTGTAATTGATGTGTCACATGCATCATGGGGTATGTGTGACATGCGTCACATGTGTCACATGCGATACAAGTGTAATTGATGTGTCATGGGGTATGTGTCACATGTGTGACACATATGACACATCAATTACATGTGTCATGGGGTATGTGACACATGTAATTGATGTGTCGTACATGTAATTGATGTATCACATGTGTCATATACGCCATTACACATGTCACACATGTATTACTAACATATATTATTTATTAAGTATTTATAAATAATTTTTATTAAATAAATAAATAAAGTTATAAATTGACCCACAAGCCCGAAAATTATTATCAAATTGACCCACATAAACCCTAAAATAAATAAATAAAGTTATAAATTGGCCCACATCAACCCCATAGTTAGAAATTGACCCACATTTATTATTTAATAAATAATTTTATAAATTGACCCACATAACCCCCAAAATTATTATCAAAGTGACCCACATAAATCCCAAAATAAATAAATAAAGTTATAAATTGACCCAAATAAACCCCATAGTTAGAAATTGATCCACATATTATATTTAAGAAATAATTTTATAAATTGACCCACATAAACCTCAAAATTTGTCCCATTATAGGAAAAAAGGGTAAAAAAGACGAATTACAAGCCCTCAAACCCGTGCTTGTAAAGTGGCTGGGTCCCACAGTCTAGAAATTTGAAATTATCGGATGATACGGGCGATAATTTGCCCGTATCGTCCGATAATTTGAAGATTTTAACGGTACTTAGAAAATGCTAAAATTATCAAACAATAAAATGAAATTATTGGATGATAATTTCAATTTATCGTCCGATACGGGCGATAAATTGCCCGAATCGGACGATAAATACCTAGTTCTAAGGGGCATACGATATAAAGCCATTGTATCGTATCGCCCCGGTCTAAAACCGATACATATCGGACGATACGTATCGGATGATATTTTGATCCATGATCGCACCTTCCGCAATTCTAATGGACTCGTTTACCGGATTGGATCCTAAGCGAGCCTAGCGTGGTTATCTAAGAGGAATCCTATGAAACCCTATGGTATCGCCTTAGTTTGGGTTTTATTGCTTAATTAATTAGTTTAATTTCGACAATTATCATCTCATATTCATCTTAGGGTTGTTGTCCAGCGTCAGAATGGTTCCACGATTATCATTAGTTTGTCCAACGGAAACTGTAATAACCTTAATTTTTATATGACTGATACTTTTGCTAAAATTGTACATGACTAGCACCTTAGATGTACCTCAAAAATTTGGATAAGTATTACCAAGGGTAGTATTGATATTTTTCAAAATATGGAGGGTAAAAAGGTATATTTATCTTATAATAGGATCAAGAGAAAAAATAAATGATTTTAGTATAAAAAAGACAGGGACAACGGAATAATTGAAATGTCGTAAAGACCAAGGTAAAAAGGTAATTTTAGCATATGGGATAAGGATGAAAATGGACATGGATGAGGGCACAAGACCAGTAAGGTTTGTGCATGCATGTGTGTACATGAGAAGGAGTTGGAAGAGGGGGACCCTCTTTGGGGTCTATGAATAGGGAGTGGGGGAGTTTATACTCCCATCCCATCCCATGCTGCTAGGGGGACGAGAAGGAGAAGAAGGAGAATGGGCTTGGCTTGGGTCTGGCTCTGGTTCAGCTCTACTTCGCTCGGCTCGACGCGTTCAGGCTCAGCGGAGCGCTCAGGTCCTGTCCAACTCAGGCTCGACCAGACTAGTTATTTCATTTAGTCTGGTTAGCCTAGTTGAGTGGAATTAGTCTATTTAATCATGCTTAGGCTCATGCTTAGGCTTGATAATCCTACTTGGCTACTTGGACTAGGTAATCATACGTAGTCTAATTAATTGTGCTTAGCTTAATTAAGCATGTTTAGCCCTTTGAATCCTGATTAGGCTAATTATTACTGATTGGTCTAATTGTTCGTGTTTAGCCTAATTGATCATGATTAGCCTAATTAATCTTGTTTAGCTTAATTAATCCTGCTTAGTTTAATTAAGCTTGCTTAAGCTAATTAAGCATGATTAGTCTAATCTCTCTTAGCTTAAATAAGCATGTTTAAGCTAACTTTAGTATGCTTAGTCTAATTAATACTGCATTTGCATAAAAAGAAATATGAAGAGTTTTATGATCTAATTTACCTATCGGAATGGTTTTTATGTATGCATTTAATTAGCGAAAGAGTTTTTTACCGTACTTGCTTACTGAATTTAATTATATGACCTGATTTAATTACTGGATTTGTTACAGGACCTGATTTCATTACTGAACTAAATCTATGACTATAATGGATTAACGAAATTAGATGAGAACTTGTTTTACTTCCTGCACTTGTTGAACTTTCGACAATTGTTGAATATTGGATAAACTAATGTCTATTGCTGATGATTACTACCTGATATTGTCTGATTTCTCATTTTTTATGACTGGAATACCAACTACATGGATGCACCGCAAATGGTGAAATAGCTGACTAACATATGAATAATTTCCTGAACATCTTGAATTGAGTATCTTATATTCGTGCTCATAGCTATGTAGTAGCTCTAGCTATATGGTAACCCAGTAGATATGTGTCGGTTTGGTAATTTAAGTTAATTTATGCTATTTCAGAAAGAAAAGTTGTTTGCGGTTAATCCTAGTGTGCATTTTATATCAGATTTTCAAATACCTGTTTAAATAACTGACACCTGTTCACGAAAAAATGATGTCTGTTTTCTAAATCTTACTGACTGCTGCATATTGAATTCCTGATGGCTGGTTGCTAGTTCCAGTTGAACACTTGGTATTTGTGCTCGTACCTCCATAGTAGCTTTAGGTGTATGGTAATCCAACCACTGTACCTTGGTTTGGTATTTTACATGAATGTTAATATTGATTTCAAATGATTGACAATTAAGTACCATTTCAATAATTATGATGCATTCATGTTTTCCAGATGACATTATTTACAGTGTGGTTTCAGATTTAAAGATATGATTCCTACATAGCATGCCATTTGATATGACTGCTGCTTTATTACCTGTTTTTGTCTTCCTTTAGAGTTACATCCATCCCTTGTTAACTTTATACTTGCTCTAGACCTATAGACTACATGAGATTTAACTTTCTGAGTTTGTTGTTCATTCACTCATCCAATATTTTTACCACTCAGATTAAGAATCAAATTCTATAGGAAAATCAAGTATTTAAGGGAAGACAAGAAAAAGTCAGGGAAAAGATAATGATTGTATGAAATTTAACTTTTGACTCCAGTTGTACTGTAACTGGTTCAGTTAATGGAATAAAAATTGTTTTTAGTTTTAGTTATTTCACTTATATGCTTATCTGTTTCTTTCCCCCTGTTGCCAGGACCTTTTAATATGACTGAGCTCACATCCAAAGATCTTTATGTGTGAATTTCAGGAGGTGAAGCTCCATGCTTCCCAATAATTATTAACAAGGAATGAGAAGAGGGATTCACCAGGTCATCTTTTTTCAGCCGCAGCCTTCCCATGAGCTCCCTCTCCATCACTCTCTTTCCCTCTCATGAGCTCTTGCTCTTGTTCTCTTGTTTTCTTTCTTTCTTTCTACCTGAAGCCCTCTACTCTCTCACTCTGTTGTCTAAGGCTCTACATGGTTGGGCTTAACACTAGTCAACTGTTGGTGGCGAAAATTTTGAAACAAACTTTAAACCACCAATATGAAAGGTGGTCAGAGTTTTCAAAGAGAAAAATCGCGCCCGATTTCGCGTGGTAAAAAATCAAGGCAAAAATGTTCTTGATTCCACAACCCAAAACGAAGCGTGCGGTCATGAGTATGCAACCCAAAAGGAAGCGTGTGATCACCCCTCCAGCGGCCGAAATGCAAGAACAAGGGAGGTTTGCATGTGGCCAGTTATGTAACCACCCACGATCAAGCTTCATCAATTGTTCATATCCGGCGCAATTAAGTTACAAAGAGCATTCAAACGCCCGCAGTCAAGCAAAGATGGCTATTGTATGATGCCCATTTAACAACAAAACCACCCACAATCACAATAATTTAGCAACTTTTCCATGAACATGAAAGTTACAATCAAAATTCATACATAAGAAGACACATTGTCGAAAATGACACATTTTGGAAACCTGAGAAATCACATATTCAAGAACACATCAAAGGCATTCAATAGAAAAGAAGGCTGAAGACTCAAGAGGAGAATACCGAGAAGGTATTGCAAGGAGAAGGAGAAATGCTTTGAAAGGATTTCTAGAAGCCACTGTCCCTCTCTTGTATCCCTTCCAACTCTCACCCGTCTCATAAAAAGGGGCCAAGTTGAGGAGTTGTGAAGGTTTCACATTACAAACCAAATGATAGTGTTCTCACCCATCCTAAACGGACTGAGCTTTGACATTAATAGAAACTTGAATGTAGACTTCGAGCCAAACTCAAGTCTTATTCTAGTTCATTTATATGTTCAAGACATGGCTACAATAAGGCGAAACTCTGTCGAAATTCCATTGTATAAAAATTTCATCGATTGTAAGAGTGCATACTAGGTCAAATGTATCAAGAGATAGAATTCTTGCGATATCTACAGATGATCACATATCTTGAAGGGTTCAACCTATTTTCCAGAATGATAATTGAAAATATAATCATCCATGATTATAAAAATAGATGTGAAAGAATTGAAGTAAACTTTGACTTCTATTCTTACATATATGACTTATAATAAAAGTCTGGGAAGAAGGTCAAAAGTAAAGGTCACACTACATACATTTTCCCTTTTTTGTACTTTTAATCAGAGGTGCTCCATAATGATGTAATTAATGGGCATCATTGGCGATACGTGGAATTATAAAGTTCCCACAATACAATAAAACCTCTGTAAATCGAGGGGAATTTTGATACAATCCATTTGTCAATAAAATATATCTTCTATGCAAATTTGTTGTAAACATCAACCGACCACCGCAGTATGCGATCTTAGTCCTTAGAGCATGCAGTAGTGCAATACACACAACGACCATCATAACTTCCCACACAGATACTGCTTACCAGCCTAGTAAATCGCCTACTCCCTCACATAAACCACCCATTTTGCTCGTAGTTTACCCATGCATGCAATCTTGATTTTATTATCTCTTTTATTCCTTTGATGGCTAGGTCACATGAGAGATACTCAGTGCATGGGTGAGGTGGCACTGCTAGATGGAACTCCCACCTTAAAAGCTGGCATGTGCCCTAGAATTACGTGAAACATAGTCTTAAGCCACCTAAGATTTTGTTGTTCTAGGGCCATCGTTTTTGGACCAGTCAACAATTCAAACCTATCGATGTCAGTAGCGTCTATGACCCTTTGGTTACTTCTATCTCGGCACTTCGATTGTGTGTACTGGTCGTGGATTCCCTTGCTTGTATACTGTACATGTCACATTGCAAAGACAAACTGGGGGGATCTATTCGCTGCTCGCCATCTTTGGTCTCTCTACCACCTTGATGTTTAGAATTCGTTCTTTTAAGGGACATTAATTGAGGCCAACAAAGGCCTCCACTTGGCTTTCAGCTATAGGGGGATTATTTTGGGAAGGTGTACGACCTCAATTCAGTTAATGGGCGGAAGGAATCGTGTCTGGTTTTAATAATTCATTATTGTGGTGCTTACTATGAGCTTCTCTCGATATCATGCCTGCTTTGTAAACACGAGATCTAGAGGTTACAGGAGCAGGATTATACTATTGCTATAAGTTGATGGTATATTGTTGCGGGTGCCGATGCTGCTTTCATCACCCTCATGAAGGCAAATGATTGCAATCATCTTTGTTTCTTTCTTACCATAAAAATTGCTCGGTCATCGTATGATATTTTCCTTTTAGTGGATATAAGTTGTTGACTTATTAAGAACTGTAGCAATGCTTAGCTGTAGACTTGTCAAGTCTCCCATGGATTCTAACATCAGGTTTATGCCGATGTTTATGAGTCCCTTGCTTATTCATCTGAGTATCAACATCTTGTTAGGCGTCTCATACCATCATCATCATCATCATCATCATGGCCTTGTCCCATCTATATGGGGGTGCTTGACAAATGATCGACTTGACCTCATGTTCACCGTCAGAGCTATACCTCAATTTATGCGTTCTTCTCAGGTGTCTCACCAGGATGATGTGCATCATATCTTACACTATATGAAGCCCTCTCCTAGATGAGAACTTTTATATATTGATAATAGGCATTCAAGTATAAGTTGTTATATTGATGCTGGTTGTGCTAGTATTCCCACCGATCACTATTCCACGTTTGGTTACTGCACTTTTCTTTGAGGGGACATTGTGGTATGGAAAGGCAAGGAACTCGATGTTGTTTACAGTTCTGCGCTGACTCTGCGTATTTGTGCTATAGCCGATGGTACCTTCGAGCTCCCATGGCTATGATCTTTCTTTATGCAATTGGGGTCTCCTCCTGCCGTTCTCATGCCTTTTCATTGTGACAAACAAATTGCTGTGGACCCATCTAACTCTATCATTTCTGAAAGGATCAAGCATATTGAGGTCGATGTTCAGGTTCTTATCAAGAAACTCGAAGCTGGCATCTTTGTCACACTGAAGGTCTCCTCTTCCGAATAGTTAGCCGGCATCTTCAGAAAGGTGGTGGGCCCATGTCTTCACCAAGACGTTTTGGTCAAGCTGGACATGATCGGTA
The DNA here is from genome assembly GCA_021018995.1 of Chloranthus sessilifolius. NCBI lineage: Eukaryota > Viridiplantae > Streptophyta > Magnoliopsida > Chloranthales > Chloranthaceae > Chloranthus > Chloranthus sessilifolius. The sequence continues at coordinate 77,376,807 of CM037597.1, read as the reverse complement.
TCTATGCACCAGCTTGAGGGGAATTATTGCGATTAGCTATGAGTGGTATTTGTATGTAGTAGATGTTGGTGTGCATTTAGCTGCTGCTATACACACAAATTTTTTAACTGTAAATAGTCAACCAAAGGAGTACAACGTTTGATTTTGATGGATTCTAGGTTTAATACATTAATTAACTATTTCAAATGGTTCTTCATGGTGATGAATTTATGTATATAGTATATATTTAATGGTACAACATTTTGATATGACTTGACTTTGATGAGTTGTTAGGATTAGACATTGTGACAACATACGACGTTTGTTTTTGAAAACTATGCGTTTTGTTGCCCGCAGTACTAAACACATATAATACCCATATATTTGAATAAAATGAGTATTTTTGTATAATACGTATATTTTGCGTATTAAATACGTTTTTCACGTATTAAACGTTTTATCCCTATATTTAAAAAAAACTGTCTTTAAACTTTTTGTTGAGGTGGTGTGGTGAGGTCATAGTAAAGAGGCTCACTAAGCCATGACGAGGCTATTTATTAATTTTAATTTTTTTTTTAAATTTTATTTTATTTATTAATTATTAATATTTATTTATTTATTTTAATTTATAATTTAATAGAAGAAGAAAAAAATTCAACTACTTGGGTGGCATTCTTTGATTCTGATATATTGAAGATTTCATGTTCTAGGCATAAACAAATATCAATAAATACAAACAAATTTGCACATATAAAATATCAACAAATATTAAAAAAATATGACAGATCAAGTACACAAACCGTAGTTTCGCCGATGCTTAGGTGCCATCGACTGATAGCCTGCTGAGATGTCATCGACATTGGTGTTGGTAGTTGTGAGAGAGAGGCAAATGATGTAGTGAGGATTAGAGGAGCCCCACTAACCTTTATATTCATATGACACAGCTCACACACCTAACATTGCATAACACACACCCATAACATATAACCCAATACCCTCCTCAAGCTGGTGCATAGATATCCATCTTGCCCAACTTGACAAGAATACCCTGAAGATGTGTAGGCCCAAGTGCCTTAATGAAAATATCTGCCAACTGGTCTGAAGATGATACGTTAGGAGTCTCTTTGATCCCAACATGAATTTTTTCCTAAATAAAGTGAATATCAACCTCAACATGTATTGTCCTTTCGTGAAGGACAGTCATTTGCAATATCTGTAGCTGCTTGATTATCACAATGCTAGGACATGGACATAGATGGAGGATATCCGAGCTCTGTAAGATTGGAGCGATGCCATAAGAGCTCACATGTACCATGTGCTATGGCACCATATTCGGACTCAACACTAGATTTTGTAACATCTTGTTTCTTACTCTTCCACACTACCATATTACCTCCAAGGAGAGCACAACATCAGGAGGTGGAGCGACGATTAGTAGCAACTGAGATATATAAATTTCCCAACATGATGCTGATACTCAGATGGTTTAGAAAGAGGCTCCCCAATGTCTGCATGGAGATGATGTTTAGGATCCATGGGAGAATTGGCTGCTGTACATCCCAACATACCAATATCATGTAATAAATGAATGACATTCCTCTGCGAGAAGGATATCCCTCTAGGAGATCTAGCAATCTCCATACCAGAGAAAAATCTTAGGCAATCCAGTTCCTTTACCTCAAAAGCTCGACTTAATTCTGCCTTAACATGAGTAATAAATGCAAAGCCATCACCAATGACTATAATATCATTCACTCCTCAGACCTCTAGGCCCAGTATTGATGAAGCAAGTGTGATAGGAGTGGCATCCCGTGGTAAGAACAACACTGTTGAATCTCTGAAACGATGCCTTGGGAGCAAGGGTCAAAATATCGGGTTCGAGTTCTGTTTCGGGCATGACTGAAACCGGAAATTTTCCCTCCATACAAATCTGGACCGAAATTTCGGTTCTCGGTTTCGTTTATGGCATGCCCAAAACCGATGCGTTTTGGCCGAAATCTTCAGATTTTGGCAGAAATTTTGATCCATGCTTGGGAGACTGCTTCATTCGTAAATAGATTTCTCTAGGTGACATACTTTCTCAAAATACTCTCCTTGAAGTTGAAACTCAGGAGGGGGGAGTCCATGTAGATCTCCTCACTCAAATGCCCATGTAGAAAGACATTTTTCATATCTAGCTAAAGATGATGAGCCGCCAAAGAGATAATAACTTGTATGAAAGTGAGCTTAGCCATAGGAGCATATGCGGCAGTGAAATCCAAGCCAGGCATCTGAGTGAAATTTTTGTCAACAAGGTGTGCCTTATAGCGCTCAACTGTACCATTCTCTTGAGATTTAATTGCAAACACCCAGCCATCTACAACCAACTGGGTGTTTGTCAGAAGGAAGATCAACCTGCTCCAACGTCTAGTTTTTCTCAAGAACCTTCATTTCTTCATGCATAGCAGTGGACCATGAAAGATGCTAAAGAGCCTCACCAACGGAGTGAGGAATGAATACTGTGGAAGCTCGAGATAATGATACATAATATGAAGGTGAAAGAGCATGATATGAAACATGATAGGAAGTAGAGTGAGCTGTCACACAACACCCAGCCATCTACAACCAACTGGGTGTTTGTCAGAAGGAAGATCAACCTGCTCCAACGTCTAGTTTTTCTCAAGAACCTTCATTTCTTCATGCATAGCAGTGGACCATGAAAGATGCTAAAGAGCCTCACCAACGGAGTGAGGAATGAATACTGTGGAAGCTCGAGATAATGATACATAATATGAAGGTGAAAGAGCATGATATGAAACATGATAGGAAGTAGAGTGAGCTGTCACACAACTCCTTTGGCCTCTACGTATGGCAATGGGTAAGGAGAGGCCATCCAAAATAGGGATAGGAGAGGCTGGTGGCATAAAAATAGGGGTAGCCAAAGGTACAGAAGAAGCCGTTATCTCTGAGGCACCTAAGTCCAAGTGGTCAGGTGGCCTTACTTTTCTGTTCAGAGGTTTTCTGAAGAGGAAAGTGTGCACGTGTAAGTGGAGGAAAAGTACGGATCTCCACAGGAGGATATGTAGAAACACCTACAGGAGGAGATAACACATAAAGAGGACAACCAATAGAGGATGAAGTAGGAAACTGTAGAGGATTCCCTCTAGAGAAATAAGGGACATCCTATAAAAAGGTGACATCCTTAGAAACAATCACACGTCTAGTCTTAGGATCATTACATCGATATCATTTAGACATCGAGGAATAACCGAGAAATACACACCGTGTGGCTTTATGACGGGGATGCCACCAACAAAGACCTTGGGTTCAGGCCATACAAGGTGTATCAACGGCGAAAGAAGCGACCAAAGGGCCAAGGAGCGTCAAGAACCACCAAGGGAAGGCCCTAGAACTCAGTTTGGGAGCACCAGGCATCAACAGGCGATGGACGTCCGTGGCTACAGGACGGACGTCCAGATTTCGAGGTGCTTACTGCTTGGTGAGCATGGACGTTCGTAGTGTACCACGGACGTCCGTGGACCCCAGGTCGGACATCCGTGAAAACTCGCGCATCAACATCATAAGTGACGTAATTACTCTTTTTATTCTTAGTTTTTGTCCTTTTTGTAAGTTACCACTTAGGGTAACTTAGTACTTTTCTATTTTAGGTTTATTCTCTTGTAAATGGCTATAAAGCCCAACTTGTAAGCCATTTTGGGTACTGGATGAATTAATGAAATGATGCATTGCATTTTGAGCTTGAGAGATGCTTTGAAGAGTGAGTCTTCTTCCCCGAGAGGGGTTTGGTGTGAGGCCAAGGGTGAGATGCCCATGTTACTTTGATCTTCTTTCTTCTATCTTCCTGATTATCTTGCTAATCTCTTGAATCCCAAATCTCTCTTTTACTTGATTGTTCAAATCTCAAAAACCTAGATCTTGAGCAATATTGACGTCCATCCTTATGGATCGACTCCAATCCTAGCCCGTCTATCCATAACCGTTGTTGGACTCGAGCTTGCTCGATTTGAGCCGTTAGCCGTTTCGATTCCAAAGCCCTAGCAAGGAGCTACCGGTTTCACGAAGAACTACGATCTAACGCCCCGACCTAGACGAAGCGAGAGTTCTATCTCTCAGATCGCCTCTTCCGCCATTCTAACGGATCCCGCGCATCGGATTGGATCCTACATGAGCCAAAGCATGGCCACCTAAATGGAATCTCGAGAAATCTCAAGGTATCACTTTAATTTGTGATTAATTGCTTAATTAATTAGTTTAATTTCGGCAAATCATCACATCATGGGCATTCACGGATTTCAGGGTCGTCGTTTCGCGTTAGTTTTGGTATCAAAGCTTAGGTTCTAGGTTAGGGCATCTTTGCATGTCATTTTAATTCCTTTAAATTTCATTTCCATTTGTGTTTCATTGCATGCACGTCACGTGTTTGACAAAATCATCCACTCATTGGTGTGTCAATATTAGTGTGCTCACTTGTATGCACACCATGTGTTTGATAAAATTCCTCACTCACTTGTGTTCATAGTTGTGTGACATTTTAGAACCCGTGTTAATGTGTGTGGTCGCCATGGACCCGAATATGATTGCCGAAGCGCTTAAAGGCATCCACGCCATGTTGATCACTATGAAGGATAGGATGGGTGTCATGGAGGAAGCCCAAACGGCTATGATGGCCTCTAACGGGATGCTTCTCAACCGCTTGGATCGGTTGGAAGGTGATGATGAGCATCATGACAGACGCAATGAGCGTAATGGTCCGCGCTTTGAGCGTGGCGAACAGCCCGGGGGGCGACATCGGAATCATAGGGAGCTAGTTCATCGTGGAGATAACTACGACCCGGATGAGTGACTCCTCAAGAATGTTCGAATTGAGTTTTCGACCTTCGATGGAAGAATGGATCCTAAAGTTTTCCTCGATTGGGTCTCCGATATGGATCACCATTTTGAGTGGTATGGCATGGACAGTGAGCGGTGCGTTAGGCTTGCGAAAATGAAGCTCATTGGTCAAGCTCGACTCTTTTGGGTCAACGTCGAGCGCATGCGGGCCGTACTCTCATTACCCATTGGGAGGACATGAAGGAGTGTCTCACAGAGAAGTACGTTCCTTTATCATACTACCACCGCCTACTTGATCAATGGCAAAATCTGCGCCAAGGTAGTATGCCCGTAGCCGCGTACATGAGCAAGTTTGAGGAGTTCATGATGAGAGCCAATGTATCGGAAGATCCTCAAGTCACTCTTTCAAGGTTCCGCACCGGGTTGCGAATGGACCTCCAAAAAGAGTTGATCTCCCAAGTCCCACCTCGTCGACACTCTTGAAGAGTGTTATGCCGTTGTACAAGACCTTGAGAGGTACTTGAAAATGATGGTGGTGAGACGATTTGAGCCGCATGCTGGTAGCCATAGAGTTGGAGAAGGGAGGCCTAGTGCTGGAAATCCACCTCCCAAACCGACGCAACCCACTCCTACAAATGTTCGGGTTGACAAAGGGAAAGGTGTGATAGGTGAGGCCTCAAAGGGAGGCACTCAAGCTAAGTGCTATAAATGTCACGGGTTTGGCCACTTTGTCGCCCAATGCCCTACCCGAGACCCACACAGGACTCTCTTGGTTGAAGGAGAGGTTGGTGAAGGTGAAGAAGAGGAAGTTTATGAATTGGAACTCACGCCTAGTGATGAGGAGGGTGATGATGGTAACCGAGCACTAGTTTGTACCCAAGGGTGCTTGGTTGTGAGGTGTGCCCTTGCACAACCTCAACGTGAAGAGAAGGTTGATTGGCGTAGAGATAACATTTTCAATACTTTTGCCAAGTGTGGGGAGAAGAGTTGTAAAGTCATTGTGGATAGCGGGAGTTGCACAAATGTTGTGTCTACACACACCATTACCCGCTTAGGGCTTACACCCGAGCCCCACCCGAGACCGTACAAAGTCGCATGGGTCGACTCCTCTTCCATCCCCGTGTCCCAAAGGTGTCGTGTGCCAATACAATTAGCCTTGTATTCGGACACCTTATGGTGTGATGTGGTAACGATGGATGTGGGCCATATCATCTTGGGGAGGCCATGGCTCTATGACATGGATGTGACCCTCCTTGGGCGATCAAATGTGTGCACGTTCATGCATGGGGGCAAGAAGATAAAATTAATCCCCTTACCTCCCAAGACACCATCGGACAAGAAAGTTGAGAAGAAGAGCGATCAATCTAAGACCATCAATATCGTGAGCCCTTCGGAGTTTGAGAGAGTGTCGTTAAATGAGAGTGTGGTATATGTTGTCATCACCGTTGAGCGTACTCTTGAGTCTATGGGTGACTACCCCAAGGAGGTTGGGCCAGTTTTGAAAGAGTTTGTCGATGTCTTCCCGGAAGACTTACCCAATGAGCTCCCTCCCATGCGTGACATTCAACACGCAATAGGTTGAATGTCACTACAAACCTACCCTACCAAACCTACCTCACTATAGGTTGAATCCGGTGGAACATGCCGAGTTATCGCGGCAAGTTGATGAGCTCCTATGGAAGGGGTTCATCCAAGAGAGCTTGAGCCCATGTGCCGTACCCGCACTACTCACACCCAAGAACGATGGCACGTGGCGGATGTGTGTGGATAGTCGTGCCATTAACAAAATTACGGTCAAATATCGGTTTCCAATACCGAGGCTCGATGATATGTTGGATATGATGGTTGGGGCCACTATCTTCTCTAAGATAGATTTCAAGAGTGGCTACCATTAAGTCCGAATCCGCCCTGGTGATGAATGGAAAACTGCTTTCAAGACCAATGATGGTCTTTATGAGTGAATGGTCATGCCTTTTCGGCTTTCAAATGCCCCAAGCACCTTCATGAGGCTCATGACCCAAGTGTTGCGACCATTTATCGGGAAGTTCCTTGTGGTGTATTTTGATGACATTTTGATCTATAGTCACTACAAGGAGCAACACTTGATCCACCTCCGGTTAGTTTGTGAAACATTGAGAGGAGAGAAATTGTATGCGAACTTCAAGAAGTGTACCTTCATGCAACGATCTGTTGTCTTCTTGGGTTCATTGTCTCGGCCGATGGTATGGTTGCAGACCCGGAAAAGGTAAAGGCTATTGTAGAGTGGCCCGAGCCTAGGAACATATATGAGGTCCGTAGCTTCCATGGGTTGGCCACCTTCTATCATCGCTTCATTCGTAGCTTTAGCACCATTATGGCTCCCATCACCGATTGTATGAAGAAAGGGGAGTTTCAATGGAGCAAAGCCGCGACGAAGGCCTTTGCCGAGATAAAAAAGAAAATGTCTAGTGCACCCGTCATGCGCCTACCGAACTTTTCAAAGGTCTTTGAGGTCGCTTGTGACGCTTCAGGTGTAGGAATAGGAGGAGTGCTTAGCCAAGAGGGCCACCCCGTGGCCTATTTTAGTGAGAAGCTCAACAAGGCAAAGCAAAAATACTCCACCTATGATAGGGAGTTCTATGTGGTCGTCCGATCCCTTTGGTATTGGAAGCATTACCTTAGACCGCAGGAATTTATCCTATTTTCCGATCATGAAGCTTTACGCTTCCTTGCTTCTCAAAAGAAGTTGAATCCAAGGCACGTAACGTGGGTCGAGTACCTTCAAGGGTTCACATTTGTATTAAAGCACAAGGCCGGTGCTGAAAACAAAGTGGCGGATGCTCTTAGTCGTCGGGTAACGACTTTGCAAGTCGTGAGCACCGAGGTCGTAGGATTTGAGCAATTGATTCAAGATTATCCCGAGTGCCCAGATTTTGGGGCGGAGTACATTGCTCTACGGGATAATCCTCCCAATGCCAACTCCAAGTATACCCTCTAAGATGGGTATTTGTTTATGGAAAATCGTCTATGCATCCCTCGCACGTCATTACGTGACTTCTTCACTTGGGAGTTACATGCCGGAGGGATTGCTGGACATTTTGGGCGCAACAAGACCATCACACTCGTTGAAAATCGATTCTTTTGGCCGGGTCTTACGCGTGATGTCGCCCGAATTGTGCGCCTATGTCGTACTTGCCAAGTTTCCAAGCAACAAAGGCAAAATACCGGTGTGTACACCCCTTTGCCGGTACCACACACGCCTTGGCAAGATGTCTCTATGGACTTTGTGTTGGGCCTTCCTAAGACCTTTCGCAAGCATGACTCTATTTTTGTTGTCGTGGACTGCTTCTCCAAGATGGCCCACTTCATACCGTGCCACAAGTCCACAGATGCAACCCATGTGGCGAAGTTATTTTTCAATGAGGTAGTGCGCCTCCATGGGTTACCCAAGACCATTGTGTCGGATAGGGATGTCAAGTTTACAAGGTACTTTTGAAAAACCATATGGCACATGATGGGTATGATGCTCCAGTTTTCTTCGGCATATCACCCGCAAACCGATGGCCAAACGGAAGCCACCAATAGGAGCCTAGGCAATCTACTTCGTTGTCTTGTTGGTGACCACATTAGGACTTGGGACTCCATTTTGCCATTAGCCGAGTTTGCATATAATAACTCTGTCAATAGGTCCACGGGTAAGAGTCCGTTTGAAGTGGTACATGGTCATAAGCCAAGGACACCCTTAGATTTGATTCCTATGTCTGCATCTCACCGCACATCCGAGTCCGCGGATACATTTGCACAACATATTCATAACTTGCATGCCGAAATTAGACGTAAAATTAATTCGAGCAATGATAATTACAAGTTATCGACAGATTCCCACAAACGTTTCAAAGAATTCCAAATCGGTGAGCATGTGATGGTTCGGGTTAGGCTGGAACGATTCCCATCGAGAATCGCAAAGAAGCTCCAAGCCCGCGGTGCCGACCCTTATAGGATTGTGGCAAGAAGTGGTCCGAATGCATATGTTCTTGAGCTTCCTCAAGACGTGGGGGTTAGTTCAACCTTCAATGTGGAAGACCTAGTTCCTTACCTAGGCTCAACCCCACCCCCTTGCAATCCTTTCCAAACATCCTCCACTCATTAACCAACCCAAACCTTGCAACCTACTCCACCTCCTCTTCCAAATGAACCTAAAAGAGATGTGATCGAGAAGATCTTAGACGATCATGTGGTCTCCACCCATGATGGGGGGTTTCAAAGGTACTTGGTGAAGTGGATCCAAAAGCCGGAATCCGAAAATACATGGATCACTGAAGAAGAATTCTGCCGCCTCGACCCCGACTTACTTGATCGCTACCATGACCATTCTTCATCGGTGATGAAGCCTTTTCGGTCTGGGGGAATTGATTGGGACGCCACTAACAAAGAACTAGGGTTCAGGCTATACAAGGTGTATCAACGGCGAAAGAAGCGACTAAAGGGCCAAGGAGCGTCAAGAACCACCAAGGGAAGACCCTAGAACTCAGTTTGGGAGCACCAGACATCAACAGTGACAGACGTCCAGTAGCTATAGAGATGACGTCCGGTTGAGTGCTTATTGCTTGGTGAACACGGACGTCCGTGATGTACCACGGACGTCCGTGGTGAGTAGGCGACAGCGTTCGTGGACCCAGAATTAGGACGTCCGTGAAAACTTCAATGGCGTAATTACCCTTTTTATCCTTAGTTTTTATCTTTTTTATAAGTTACCACTTAGGGTAACTTAGTACTTTTCTATTTTAGGTTTATTCTCTTGTAAATGACTATAAAGCCCAACTTGTAAGCCATTTTGGGTACTGGATGAATTAATTAAATGATGCATTGCATTTGAGCTTGAGAGAAGCTTTGAAGAGTGAGTCTTCTTCCCCGAGAGGGGTTTGGTATGAGGCCAAGGGTGAGATGCCCATGTTACTTTGATCTTCTTTCTTCTATCTTCTTGATTATCTTGCTAATCTCTTGAATCCCAAATCTCTCTTTTACTTGATTGTTCAAATCTCAAAAACCTAGATCTTGAGCGATATTGACGTCCATCCTTATGGATTAACTCCAATCCTAGCCTGTCGATCCATAACCGTTGTTGGACTTGAGCTTGCTCGATTTGAGCCGTTAGCCGTTTCGATTCCAAATCCCTAGCAAGGAGCTACCGGTTTCACGAAGAACTACGATCTAACGCCCCGACCTAGATGAAGCGAGAGTTTTATCTCTCGGATCGCTTCTTCCGCCATCCTAACGGATCCCGCGCCTCGGATTGGACCCTACATGAGCCAAAGCATGGTCACCTAAATGGAATCCTGAGAAACCCCAAGGTATCACGTTAATTTGTGATTAATTGCTTAATTAATTAGTTTAATTTCGGCAAATCATCACATCATGGGCATTCACGGATTTCAGGGTCGTCGTCCCGCGTCACTTTATCATCAAGTTTTGCCTTTGGGGACGAAGGTCTTGAGCAAAACAGGTGCGTCCAAAGACTTTAGGCTCTATCTCAAACAAAGTGGCATTATGCCTAAGAGCATGAAAAGGAGTTTGGCCCTTCACGATCCGATTTGGTGTATAGTTAATGAGATGAGTAATAGTAAGAAGAGCAAGAAACCAGCACGATTTGGAAACATGCATCCCACAGGAAAAGACCTGGTGACATCCATACAATGCCTATTCTTACGCTCCACAACACCATTTTGTTGAGGAGTGTAAGGACAAAAAAGTTGATGCAAGATTCCCTTCTTTTCAAGATAAGATTGAAAGGAAAGAGAAGTGTACTCTCCACATTATCAGAACGAAGTGCCTTAACAGACCTGCTAAACTCAGTTTGTACCATATTAGTAAAACTGATAAATTGGAAAGCACCTCCTCCCTCGTCTGAAGCAATACACCCATGTACAGCTGGAGTGTTCCTCAATGAATGTGACATAATATCAGAAGCCATCAAATGAAGTCATAGGAGCTGGTCCGAACAGTATCAAACAAACAATCACTATGATGCATATGAGGAAAAGAAGCATGAGTATGCTTTGAGAGTTCACGAGTTTGACATTGAATTTATGAGTACTACATGCACTCTTGAGTTTAGGAAACAACAAACACATATGCTGAAGATTAGCATGTCCAAGATGGGCATGTCACAAACTCAAACTGTCTCTGGTAACGGAACTGCTAGTAGATGAGGATAAATCATGAACACTAGATGCAAGGGCATAACTCTTATCAACATTCAAGTAATAAATGCCATCCCTCTCATGTCCTTTGCCCTACTATCACCAGCAACACTAGCTACACACGCAAAACCTGCTTTTTAAACCCGCAATCAAGCAAATGCTTTCTCTTGTGAGCTCCTTCTCTTGCTTGTTTTCGCTACCTTCCCCACCCATCACCCTCTACCTCACTACCGAACTCATCCTTTCCATAGGCTCCCGTATGAACAACCCTTTTATTAAGAATTGAGAAGAACAGGAAAGGTACCGTACATCTCCTCTAGTAGGGTAACGTCCTGTATCAATTCAATCAATCAATGGAAAGGAAGGAAGAAAGAATTGAGGAATAGCAAGAAAGCAAATCTTTCGGGAATTTTATGATAGGTTGGTGATCGAAGTGAGGGAAGTTCTTTTCCGCGGTGGGGGGGCATGGTGGTTGGGCTTTACGCCGAACAACCTTATGTCTATAGGTCTTGAAGAATGTAGTAGGAAGGGGAGAAAGTCACTTAGAATTTAGAGATTTGGTTAAACGACGCTCAAATAGCAAATTGACATGGAGACTTGGAACATGAAGAATACCAGTGAGTGAGAGATCAGGAGATAAGGGAACATTATTAATACTAGAAATCAAAGTGTAAGAGCCATCAACCAAATGAACTTTATGAGATATATGGTGTGTGAGGCTGAAGATGATAATAAATGCTTCACTACCGAACTCATCATTTCTAGAGGCTTCCTGTTAACAACTCCTTTACTAAGAATTTAGAAGAATAGGAAGGTACCGTACTTCTCCTCTAGTAGGCTAACTTCATGTATCAATTCAATCAATCAATGGAAAGGAAGGAAGCATTGAGGAATAGCAAGAAAGCAAATCTTTCGGGAATTTTATGATAGGTTGGTGATCGAAGTGAGGGAAGTTCCTTTCCGCGGTGGGGGGGCATGGTGGTTGGGCTTTACGCCGAACAACCTTATGTCTATAGGTCTTGAAGAATGTAGTAGGAAGGGGAAAAAGTCACTTAGAATTTAGAGATTTGGTTAAACGACGCTCAAATAGCAAATTGACATGGAGACTTGGAACATGAAGAATACCAGTGAGTGAGAGATCAGGAGATAAGGGAACATTATTAATACTAGAAATCAAAGTGTAAGAGCCACCAACCAAATGAACTTTATGAGATATATGGTGTGTGAGGCTGAAGATGATAATAAATGCTTCACTACCAAACTCATCATTTCCAGAGGCTTCCCTGTTAACAACTCCTTTACTAAGAATTTAGAAGAATAGGAAGGTACCGTACTTCTCCTCTAGTAGGCTAACTTCATGTATCAATTCAATCAATCAATGGAAAGGAAGGAAGCATTGAGGAATAGCAGGAGAGCAACCCTTTCGGGAATTTCTTGATAGGTTGGTGATCGAAGTGAGGGAAGTTCCTTTACCCAGTGGGCGGGCATGGTGGTTTGGGTTTATGCCGAACAGCCTTCTTTTTCTATAGGTCTTGAAGAATTTAGTAGGAAGGGAAAAAAGTCACAGAGAATTTAGAGATTCGATTAAACGACGCTCAAATAGCAAATTGACAAGGAGATTTGGAACATAAAGAATACCAGTGAGTGAGAGATCAAAAGATAAGGGAACATCATCAATACTAGAAATCGAAGTGTAAGAGCCATCAGCCAAATGAACTTGCTGAGATATGGTGTGTGAGGGTGAAGATGATAATAAATGAGGCTCACCAGTCATATGATTTGTGTCTCCGGAATCAATGATCCACGTGACAAACCGATATTGCGATTAAACATACATCTCTTCAAAAACTATTATTCTGCAACTCAAACCAGTGAACACCTTTTATTGAAGTTGTAGATCCTGTTGGGGCGATTTCAACAATATATGTTTTATTCCGATCTTATGAGGTCAAAGTTTGACCTTGTTGATGTTTGCGTGACGCCATGTGGACATCATCATAGGTTTGGATGACATCAGCAGCAGTAGGTTCCCATTTGGTGGCGTTGATACCAACTTGCCTTGATGAACTGTTAGGATTAGAAGATTAGGGTTAGGGTTAGGGTTAGGGTTAGGTAGAAAGGTGAGAAAGAAGATGAACAAGAGGGAGAGAGAGGGAGACAGAGGGATAGAAGCAAATGACTTAGTTAGGGTTAGAGGAGCCCACTAGCCTTTATATTATTACGAAACTTACAACTCACACACCCAACATTGAATAACACACACCATAAGTTGGAAAAAAGGAATTGTGTATAAAGGTGATTAAATAAGGAATTATTGAGCAAAACATTAATTTTAATTGTGGAGCTATATATTGTTAGATGATGTGTATTTTTAGTTGTAGTATATCATTCATGAATCATTACTGTTGACACATCCATTCATCTTCATGTTCGATTACTCAATAGTTTATAACTTTTCTTTAATAGTGTAAATTGTATATGTGACATATAATAATATATTACTATTCAATGTATTTAAATATCGATTTATATACTATTAAATAATTAATTAAACATTATTGTGGGGGTTATTTATTGTATATAGAATGTACCTAGTGTATATATTTTTCTATTTTTAAGATTTATTTAAAAAAATAAAATTATGTATCTCCTACACTGATTCATATTAGTCCAAGACACGAACAATGTGGTGGCAAGGCGCGAACAATATGGTGCTTGATACTGAGTTTTTAAACCTTGATCCAGTGTTCCTTATTCAGTCTGAGACCTAAACGCCCTTGATCTTGTAGCTTTGATAGCTGATACCATGACAACATTAGGTATTTTCTCACAAATGAATTAGGTAGCCTCCTGGAAAATAGTGAGAGTCTAGGTTGTCAAATGTGTTCCAACTCAACAATTGGTACAACAAACAGAAATGCACATTTATTAAACAAAAAACAAAAGAAAAAGAACAGAGCTGTCCTTAAGTATGTACTCCTTCAGCTTAGTAAAGTGAGTGTACCAATATGGTGCTATGCAGTAAAAAAGAGTAACAGAACATTAGAAAGTTTCACTGTGTTTGGCATAGCTCTTTGCTAGCTCCCTGCCAGCGCAGGGTTTACCTGCTTTAGCAGGTTCCCTTTCCCTTTGCTAAATCCCTACTACCTGCTTTAGCAGGTGCCCTTCTCCTTGCTAACTCCCTGGAGAGCAGGATTTTCCTGCTTCAGCAGTTCTCCCCTGCTCTTTGCTCACTCCTTTGCCAAAGCATATTTTATTTGCTCTGGCAGGAGTTAGCAAAGAGCAGGGAGGTAGCTGCTAGAGCAGGTAAATCCTGCTTTTCAGGAAGTAAGCAAGGAGAAGGGAGCCTGCTAAAGCAAGTGTATCCGTCTCTGGCAGGGAGCTAACAAAGAGCTATGCCAAACACAACCTTTGTCTCTGTAAGTGAGAACCATCAGAGGTTGAGGGTGACAATCATGGATTGAATGGAAAATATTTACTGAAACTCTGATATATTAAGAGTTACAAAATATATGCTACACAGTCTTATGAGATGGGATGAATCCTGAGTAATAATGGTGGCCACTCTTCTGCATGGTTTCCAGGCCGAAGAAACAAATGCGGGAAACAATTTTAGACATGAATGCATGAAATCCTTTTTACAGTGTTTGTTACTACAGTTATACTGATGTGAGAAATAGCTGTGGGAAAAATTAAGCACTTCTAAGGTGAAATGGTATTCCTAGTAAATTCCCTGTAATTTCTCTAGCTAACTCCCTGGTCAATGTTAGACTAGATCCAATTAAAGGGCATACCCAGTGCACAAGGCTCCCGGTTTCAGCAGGGTCTGGGGGAGGTCGATGGTAGGCAGCCTTACCCCCTATTTGGAGAGGCTGATTCCCGGACTCGAATCCGCGACCTCTTACTTTGGGCGAACAGCATTTTCCATTGCACCAACGTCTGACCTCTAGAATAGATCCAATTAACATATGGTACAAAGAATATATCGTGTGGACATTGATTACATATTAGAGATTTGTGGTGATTTCTTCAGAATATGTGGGTAAATAAGCTAAGACGTGATTGTTCTCTACCCTTATATAATGCTCCTTGCTTTATTAAGATGCTGCCTTTGCTGCATTTAAACCTGTTTAATGTTTTACCTTATTACTGATAAAGAAGTAACATGCTCAAGCACGAAGCCCCAACTGTTTTATAGTGCTCTTCTGGGAAAGAGCAATTCAATTATTAAATATATCCAATTTCCGAGACATGCCAATCATAGATCAAAATTTTCTTTCATGAAAGTCCTGGTCTTGTGGTATGTTCACATATAACGAGAAATTTGCTGTCCTATTTAATATTTTGGTACTGTAGCTTCATTGCGCTGTGTTAACCCCCTTGGGGTATTGGTATGGCACAGTAGTGTCAGTACGGTCCTTATATTTAATATCAAGTGTAAGAGAGTAATGAAATTTAGTTTATGTATTTGTGGAATGTAGGTGCTCTATTGCCATTTTCAGGTCTTGATGCAGATTCTGTAGGACATATTCTGAATTATATATATATATATTACTTTTGTGAACATTTATTTTACGAAATTTTCATCAGAGCTAGTGAATAAACTCTGTTACAAATCCACAAATTGAGGTATGTATTGCTGAATATCAAGGCCCTCTGTCAAAACCTATGCTGTTTGGAATCACTGGCGTAGCCACATAGAAGGGTGTGGGGGCTCAAGCACCGATTTAACTCTAAAGTTTCTGTTAAGTATGGTTCTTATACAATATTTGTTTGTATATATAAGGCCCCAAATCTATGATGTAGAAGCCCCCAAATCTGCTCAAGCCCCCATTTAATTATGGAGTTTCTATTAAGTATGATTCAACCTTTGTTTGTATATAAGTCATTAAGCCTCCAAATATATGATGTAGAAGCCTCCAAATCGATGGTAAAATAATTACTAACATTATATTTATCATTTGTAGCCCCCACCAACAAAAATTTCTGGCTACGCCCCTGTTTGGAATAGTATGAAATCAATGCTTTCTGTATGAAATCATGTCCATTTTAGTAATGGTTGCATCGATGCTCACTGATTTTCAATGTCGGAGGTCATGGACATATTTCCCTCCTACTTTTAAGGGTGTAGATAGTTTTATGATTCTGATGAACTATCCCTGTGTCAAATTATGTAAATTTCCTTCATATTTGTCCTTGAAGCTGCAATCAGTTCTAATTACATAATCTACTGGTTTGTTTGTTCTCTAACATCCATATATGTTTACAGTTTTCAAAATGTGGAGATTATTTCCAAGCAGATGATGGGCTCAGAGATTTTGGAAAAATATGTCTTAATACTACATGCATGGAAAA
Source organism: Chloranthus sessilifolius (assembly GCA_021018995.1). Taxonomy (NCBI): domain Eukaryota; kingdom Viridiplantae; phylum Streptophyta; class Magnoliopsida; order Chloranthales; family Chloranthaceae; genus Chloranthus; species Chloranthus sessilifolius. The sequence goes on along the minus strand of CM037597.1, from coordinate 77,360,464 downwards.
AAGTGATTCTTTAGTGTTACGCTACTTGGCGGTGAAGTACAAAGAGGTGAGGTGATTGAATGAGAATTATAGGCATCTTTTCAACCATATATATGTGTGTATATTGGTAATAGGAGTAGACAATCGAACGGGGGGCATGAGCCGGATGTTCAATTGCTGATGACGTGGCACATGATTCGAGTTACACATCCCAGAAGGCTTTAGAATTTTTTTTTTTTTTGGAATTTCTTTCCCTTCAAATAATAGGTCCAAGATCTTCGTTTGTGACATGAGCCATTGAAAGTTTTAGCCTTTGACTCAAAATTCAATGGTAGAAAATCACCCTTTTATTATTATTAATTTTTGGAGGGTCGTTGATCGAACTTGGTTCATGTTGACGTGGTACTCGATCCTTGGATTGATTGCCACGTGGCACCCAACGCGACCGGGTGCCACATGCACATGAACAAGGTCAATCAACGACCATCCAAAAAAAGTAAAAAGGGTGATTCCCCTTGTTGATCTTTTGTTGTGACACCCATGAGTTAAAATCTCGGTTTTCCGATACATATCATCCAACACCAAAATCGATAGGGGTATCATCTGATATGTATCGGTTCCGGATGATACATTGGTATGTATCGGCAAATATAGACCGATGCATACAAAAATATATGGATTGATAAATTCAATCATTGTTTTCATATGCCATGGCATATATATAAATCGCATAAGCCATGAAGGCCTAGGCGATTTAAAAGTATGGCATGGCATATGCCATTGCATACTCATTATGCGATGGCATACTACATATTTAACTTTACCTTTTTTTTATAGCACCTCTATACCTATTAATAGAGGTCCTCCTTCCTCCACCCCCTCCATAATTTTTCTATGCCAATTTCAAGTCTCTCTTTTGCTGTCTTTCTTCTCTCTCTCTCTCTTCTTATTATCTTCAAGCTTTCCATCGGGTCAACTAGTCAGCTATAATCAAGTATCAAAGAGGCATATAGATATTTTTTTAATATCTTTTAAGTATCAAAGAAGCCTTCAATAATCAATATGAGTAATGAAAAATTATATACTAGATTATATGTTTTTAATGGAATTAAATATAAATTACTACATCTAATCATTTCCTAATTTTTATATATTTTCTATTTTTTATATCATTAAAAAAAAAGGTATGCCATCGCTTATGCCATTATGCCAAATCACATAAACCATTTGGCATGCATCGCTTATAATTGCTTACGCGAGTTGACAACATTGTGTTCAATGTATCAACCCAATTTGGTCTGAAACCGATACGTATCGGACGCTACATCTTAGTTTCGTCCTGAATTTTGAACCATGGTAGCACTGAATCCAAGGATTGGTTGCCACTGCACATTAACAAAGTCGATCAATGACCATCCAAAAAAAGTAAAAAAGGTGATTCCCCCCCTCCCCCTGGTTGATTTTTGGTCAAAGGCAAAAAATTTCAATGAAATTTTTTTTGGATGAAAAACCTGCATCTTTGATTCAGTGCAAGTGATCTAGCACTTGAGTGTAGTGTTTTCACGCTACACTAGTATATTTCCATTCTTCATATATATGTATATGTTTGAGAATTATATTCATCTTTTCTACCTGATATGTATCTTTTCTACCTGATATGTATATCTTCATTGTGGGTGTTTATCGTCATATTATTGTTTTATTCTTTTCATGGAATTCTCGTTCACTGCAAATAACCTGTAGATATTTATCCAAATAGAATCAGAAAGGAACTCTACTTGTTTTTACATGATAATTGATGAAAACCATGTAAGTTCCATAGAAAGGGTAAATAAAACATTAATTTATTGATAGCCATATCTCCACCTTTGGAAGCAATCATCTGAATGTCATCTCATGTAAAATTGATCTCTTACGCCCTGTATATACCTAGAGTGATATGTCAACAAGGGGAAATGTGGCCCATCTAGATTGAATAGCCCATTTGGGATTGTGTGTCTGGCAGGCGCTATGTTTTTCCCATTGCATGTGCCAAGTATAGGCATTTTTGAAAATTTTGGATTAACTAAAGCCCTATCCAAACACTTAATACGGTATGCCAAAATAAAAAAATGCGATATAACCATCTAAAATGACACCTTATTTTTTGTGGCATATAATGGAAAATATATAATTTAACTTATTTTCTCTTGATAAGTTTTTAGGATGTATCTAATCAAATTGTCTTGAATAGGAATAACAAGGATGACAATAAAAATTTTGCTCACAATTTATGTATATGTATGATGGCCTTAATACACTAGGAGCTAAAAGCCATTGAACATAATTCCTCATTCAGTTACTGAGGCTGTTTTGTCTCAACTTATATAAGAGAAATCTACACTATGAAATGGTACTACTACCCATTATAGGAAAAAGAACAAAAGAATGCGAAAGAAAAACAAATCCACTCGTAACAATCAATTTGTAGCAAAAGGAATGAAAGTAAGCCTTAGGTAAGGGCTTCATAATATGCTGAAAATTTGATCGTAGGTGGACATGAAGAGAACTCGATGATTTCCCATAGGGACCTTCTCTCTGACATAATGATAATAAATTGTAATGTGTTCCATACAAGCATTGTGACAATACCTGTTTTTTTTTTTAAATACGCATATAATACATGTTTTTTCCCCACAATGTATTGGACATATATAGTACCTGTATTTTTGAATAAAACGTATATTTTTGTATAATATGCATCTTTCACGTATTAAATGAGTTTTTTCACGTATTAAATGTTTTTTCCCGTATTTTACCGTACTTTTAAAAACTTTTTAAAAATTAATATATATTTTTTAATATTATCTTGTTTTTCACCAATTTTTTCCCAAATTTTCTGTTTATCTTTCCGGCCTCGTATTTTACAATTTTTTACCTATCGTTTTTTCCCGTTTTTCCCGTATTTGGCCTTTTTTCCGACTTTGTTGCTGCCAATACCCGTATTTTGTCGACAAAATATGGGGCAAGAAAGTGGGAGAAAGGGCAAAATAATATTAAAAACAAGATAAATGGAAAAATTGGGGAAAAAAACAAGATAATATTAAAAAGAAATTAGAAATTTTAAAACAGTTTTTAAAAGTACGATAAAATATGGGAAAAAAACGTTTAATACGTGAAAAAATGCGTTTAATACGTGAAAGATGCATGTTATATGGAAATATACATTTTATTAAAAATACGGATACTATACGGTTCAGTATGTTGTGGTAAAAAATGCTTATTATACTTGTATTTTTTCAAAAAAATGAAGTATTTTGTCACAATGCAAACAAGCATTAAACACCCGATTGGCTGACATAGAATTGGCATTGAGATTTTTACAATAGAGGAACCCTGGCCTGGAAAGATAAATAACAAAGTCTTGGCACACAACCACACATGATGTAGCTAGGTAGTGTTAGCTACAGTTAAAGTATATACTTTACCTTCAAGCTGAAGTGGCTTATGTGAGAGGCCATAGGTTACTTCTTTGTATACCAAGAATAAGGTCTGTCCCAAGATACAAAAAGTTCAATTGTCAGAATAGGCACTGAGATCCAGTGGTAGGTAGGTACCACAATCACTATTGTCATATTGCTTGGCATAAGTGCTTATGCGACCACTTATGCCATGTCATAATATGAATTATATAAGCCATGAAGGTTATATGATTTAAAATGTATACCATGACATATGTGATTTATGTGATTTAAAATGTATGCCATGACATGCGATGATATACTCAGTATGTGATGGCTTACCATCCCAACTGTGAAAAAATGTGACTATTGGGCCATGCTTTGTTGGCTCCTCTATTCCTATAAATGGAGGTTTTGCTCTCGTTCATTCCTTATTTTCTTTAAATGGGTCAACTACTCAACTATATTCAAGCATGGAAGAAGCATCAAGGCATTTTTCAAGCATGAAAGAAGCATCAACTATATTCAAGCATGAAAGAAGCATCAAGCATCAAAGAAGCCTTCAAGGTTTAGGAAATCCAAGATTCAATGCATTAACCTCATTGTCTAAAACTATTCATGCTGCATGGGCCATCAACATTAGAGCTTCTTACCACATCTGTTAATTTCTCACATTTTTTATCTTGGTCATTTTTCCTTCATCACATTCGCATTGTCCATGAATCGCTTGTTCCGGTAACCAATAAAGGGACTGTTAACATTGAATGTTTCCCCTTGTATTCCGGTAATCGATAAAAGTTTTCTTGATAAAGGGTTGGAATTTTAACCCAGTCCTCACCAAGTGATCATTTATTGGGTGCTCTAATATTTGTGTGAGTCAAAGTCTGCACCGAGTAAATGGTTAAGATGATGGCCTAATTGCTTGGCACCAAGTAGTATGCGCACGAAAAAAGTCCATGATTTTTGGATGGTTCTTAGATTTATTGGAGTTTTTAGTTTATTTAAAAAAATATTACTTCAAGCCCTTAGGTTGTATTTATTTACCAACTCATGCCATTAATGTTTCTAATATGAATCACACACATATTTCAAGGTGCTAGTGCTCCTAATGCCATTAGACCATTATCTTATAAATGCTTTAAAGCCATCAACTCTGAATATCCCAAAATAGTCTAGATCCTCCAAATTGATGTTTGGAGATGAAGATCTAGAAACCTAGGTGCTCTGAACTCTTGGTGATTTTAAATCAACTGAATCAAATGTCCAAATCGTGAATGTAATAATTACTTTATTTTAATTCAACTTAAAAATATAAATTCCAACTATTAGGTGTTTGTACCAAAATTTCCATCAGGGTGACAATGTGGGACTTGTTAACACCAAGATTAAGTGTTAGCGGATCTAGGGTCCTTTATTTAGTCAAAGTGTCCAACCCAAAGACTTTTCATTGTATTTCTTTTAGGTCTTAACTGCTAATAATCATATCTTTTACCTTTAAATTTGGGGACTGGGTGCCAAATAACTACGTCAATGGTTGAATTAAGTTTAGGGTCTTACCTCATTTAGTTACTCTAGCAATAACTAGATTAGATTCCAGTATTTCAAGCACACTACTAGAATGGGGTGCGTGGGATTTTTGGCGTGTTACAGGGGTGGTATCGGTTCTTGGTGAAACCCGTATCGGTAATGACCGAGTTTTGATACCATGCTCAAAACTATAAACCAGAATTAAAGACGCGTAATGAGTCATAAAGTGATATGCACAAAGAACCAAAAACCTTCCATACAGTCCACATGAGATGCCCTAGAGTAATACATAGAAATACCAAGAATTCAAATAAGAAACAATTCAAGTTCACAAATCGAAGTCCATCGACAAATGAACCACACAATTTAAGGTCTATCTTTAAAGTTAATTCTTTTGTTCAAGAGGTGTTAGACGAATCTTTTATTTTTGTAGTGAAGAACTTTGATTGGTTCTTGCAGTCTTTGTCAAACCACGTTGTACTCTACAATATAATTGAAAGCAAGCACATAAGAAAAAAATGTTTCATTTGTTCTTAAATGCAAATTGCTATTATTAACAATATTTAATAATAAAAAGCTTCTAAAAAATATTTAATATACTTGTTAGGAGATTGAACTGCAATTTATATGTCTTGTTTTTTTTAATCAAAGGACAATTCCTTGCATCATGACTAGTTTCACCACAAGAAGGCACATGCCATTTCTTAGTTTCTTTCTTGTTTCTACTGCTGCTTTTAATCTTTTTTTACTAGGTCGCCCATTAGATTTGAGTTGAGAGGGTTTTTGAGAGACTTACAATTAGTTTCACTCGAGTCATCCTCCTAAAAATATGTAATATATTTGTTAGGAGATAGATCTGGAATTGATATGTCTTGTCTTTTTCTATTCAATGGAGAATTCCTTGCATCATGACTAGTTTCACCATAAGAAGGCACATGCCATTTCCTTAGTTTCTTTGCTATTTCTACTGCTACTTTTAATCTCTTTCTACTAGGTCGTCCTTAGATTTTGACTTGAGAGGGTTTTTGAGAGCTACAATTAGTTTCACTTGAGACATCCTCCATACTATTATCACTCAGAGGGTTAAGATTTGAACTTAATGCGATTTCATCAATGATTGACATCCTTCTAACATAAATAAGGATTGTCATCAATTGACTGTTAACAAATTGATATGTGCCTTTGTCATTGATAATTTCTTAAATAAATGTGTACCAAAGGAACAAAATGCTTGAACGCTATCATTATTCTCACAAGGACTACCCTAGCTATGGTTGAAAATCATTGAGCTCACTCGACACCATCGAATTGGAAAATATTTCTTTTGGAAGACAAGTAATTCTTCATTGTAAGAACTCGTAGGGCGTGCCTGCATAAGATCCCTGAAAACTCAAACTCCATGCAACTGCAAGTAATTTTTAATTTGGTAGAAATCAACGCACCATACATCCTCCATCCATCTTTGTACGATGTCTCATGAGATAAGAGACTCATTGGCCTTTTCAAATGCTGCATAGTGAGCTGACAATACTATCTTATTTTGTAACTTATCAAAATCGTAATGTGTTAGAATAGTTGATTAATGTTCATCAAGGGGTGTGCATGTTTTAAAGTTGGAACTCAAATATTTTTGTTGCATTGTTGCTTGTTCCCTTGCTTGATATCGAAAAGCAGCAGCAACCTCAACCTAAAAGAAATTTAAAATATAACTTAAAAATCATGATAAACTGAAATTCTATTGAAAAAAAAGATAAAAATCTTCAAATGCACGTGATCAATAGTCTTTTCGACATGTATTATCTAAAACACTGAATATATTGACTTTGAACACCCAATTGTTGTCATTCCCCCCAAAAAACCTCTCAAATATGGTAATGCCCAATAAGTCCGGTGAGAGGACAATATGGCGATAAGTGTATCGGAGTTTAAGTCTAAACTCAACAACCATTTGATTACATTGATACTCAAATTCTACTATTTCGAAATTATATAACTTATGAAACTCAAACTTAAAATTCCCAGAAGGTGACCTGAGTGGAAGAGAAGAAATTTGATAGTTTAGACACACTTGATATAGCATCTGTGAGAGCCAAATCTTGATCAATTATGATAGTTTGTGGAACTTTCCATTCACAAATCGTAGAAAGGTCTACATAAAAAGTTTATGAGGAAATGATAAAAAAAGTTTGTAAGGAATGAAATAATTATCAAGAAATGCGATAATGAATTACAATCATAATTCATAACTTCGAACTTGAAGGGCCCATGTGAAAGAACAAGATTCTTCATTTCGCAAAAGAACACAACTGAAGAATTTAGTGTTACCATGGTTGTGCACACGGACCCATACTCCAAGGATCATGTCGTATACATTCAAACAATAGGTTGCTTTAAAAATAATGTCACTAAAAACCTTGTATGCACGAACTGATTCTCCATGTGAGCAGGCAAATACTTGAGTTTATGATCACTATCTATTGTAAAATCATAATCCAAATCAGCATCTTTATCTTTCATATTCTTACGTACTTTTAGACGTTCTGATGCATCATTTACTTTTTCTACATTCTTATTGATTAAATAATTTTCCTAAGATCACTCCCTATGATAGGCATATGACCGACTTGCACTACTTTTTTCAATTCATTCTAACACTCCTAGAACACCCGACTTTGTCTAATACTAAAATGCTCTCTTTGTCGATGGCTGGGATACTACGAGATGCAGGAAGCACACTTCATTATTATTGAATAACACATGGTTTTGTATATTATTAAAGTCTACAACTGTCCATTTAGCAATATCGGCTTCAGTACCCTTCAATATAAACGTTTGTGCCTTGTAGATGTATCGTGGTGATTGTCGATTCTTTGACATTCTGTTTCAACTATTTGTTTCGGTTTAGCAAAAGCCTGCATGCTAACCAACTAGGTCCCTTTTCTAGATCCCTAAAGGATGTCCTTGGTTTCCATGTGATCATTCCCCCCTAGTTGAGAAGCCATTTCGCTTAGGAAAATTAGTATAAAATTCCTGGGCAGCAACATCACTATCAAATTTTGTCCCACATATGGAACACTTACAACATTACCATCTTCTGAGGAGGTTTGATATATTTTCACAAGAATCTTTAATTTTACAAGTCCATGAGATGCTTTTATTCTATCTTCTGCATTACCTTCCAATGTAAGACATTTACAATCTCCTTAATTCTTAACTAATATTTTTTTCTTAACCATGTTTTTTACAAATAAAATTATCACAATTAGAAAATTATATGTAAGATATAATAAACGTGCAAATGTTATTGACAAACAATATTAGTTGTCAATGTCTTACATGAAATTTTATCCTCTGCATTACCTTCTGGTTACTACCCAAATCAAGATCCCTGTAGTTGAGATATTCAGCTCTTGGATACTTTAAGACATAAGGCCCCATGTACCTGTACAACCTTCTAATACAAGCTCTATGCCTTCTAGCTTCTTAAACCTCCCTTAGTCCATTTCACATGTACCAAATATTAGAGTCCTTTCTTTATGTGGAAGTGCATTTGGGAGTACGAGATCTCATTAATCCTTCTACTTCCAAACACATTCAAACCCAGTTCCAGGAATGAGTTCCGCCATAAAGTCGGATTTAGCCTTGAAAGAGCTTTTGTATAATAGAATCCTACTCAGCAAAACATCTATAGATTCTCCATTTTGGTACACAGTCTTTCTCCTTATGTTCTGGTGTATAATATCTCTTCTACTAAGCCATTCATAACAAAACTAGAAAAGTAAACCAAATCTCAGATAAAATAAAATGAAAGTAAAAAAATCCTCAACGAGTTCAATGCAACACTAACTCGCAACATAAAGAAACAGAGAGATAAACAGAGCGCATTGTGACGGGGGCACGCAGTGTGGCCATCCGGGTCAGCCATAGGGCCATTTTTCCTCTCCATGTTTTGAGCATCACTGGTGCGTCAAGGTCATGAGGGCGGCACCATGTGTACTGGGCATGAGCCACGATGGCGTCGCGACGCGTTGGGATGGAGGGTGAAGACTTGGACGCGACATGGTCAGCTGGACTAGCGTTGCGGGGCGTTGCGGTGTGAATAGTAAAGTATGTCAAACCAAGGGGTTTGAGGTCCTCCCGCCATTTCGCTTGAATTACTATTTTACCCTTATATAGGGGGACTTGAGTTGGGATCCCCCGACCCTACACGTGCACTAGCCTCGTGGGCTTATGTATGCATTAGACCGCAGCAGTGCGTGGTGGCCATCACGTTGGTGGTTTCCAACCACCTTCGAGGTGCGGGTTTTAGCCCAGAGGGGGCTCGGTATATGCTCGTCGCTGCCTATCGCTATATCTATCATCGTTGCATGTTGCCTTAACGATCATCGTTGCCTGTTGCCTTAACAATCGTCATTGCCGGCAGGGAGAAGTCCGAACGTAGAGGTTGAGGTGAAGCTTGAGTAGGACAAGCCTTCCACCCATCATAGCATCTGGGAATCCACATCGAGTGCCTCATTTGGGAGAAGTAGGCTGACTTAGCGCAGCGGGCGTTAAGTGCCGCACGGATTGACACTGCTAGAAGAGTGACCCCGTGACATTTGGTATCAGAGTCACTGTGATGGTTGAGATGGAAGGGACCAGCGAGGATGCAAGACGACGGACAAGGGAACGTTCAACAAGGGAACGGTTAGATAGTTTGGAAACTCAGTTGGATCAGCTCGAGTCAGTAGTATCGATAATGACATTACATGGGGAATGACTGAATAGGCATGAGAGAATCAATGCCGATGTGAGGCAAGTAGAAATTGGCGGCGAGATAAAGGTCACGTTGGAGGAGGCGTGGCGAGATGAAGCGTCTTGAAAAAGCTCATCTAGCAATGCCGGTTAGAATTGCGGCGAGGGGCAGCAAACACCTCAATTTAAATTCCCCGAGCCAGAGAAGTTCAAGGGCTCTTGCGAGGCGAAGGACCTCGATAACTTTATATGGGACGTAGAGGAATACCTCGAATCACTGGGGGACCTCGATGCTAAAGTTAAGTTAAGAATTGCATCGAGATACTTGATGGTGATGCCAAGTTATGGTGGAGGCACCGTGTGTCAGAGGTGCGTTTGGAGAATGGAGGAGTTGATTCTTGGGCCGATCTGAAGAAAGAGCTGCGGGCTCAATTTCTACCTACCAACGTCGGATGGTTAACACGAAAGGCATTATCGGCGTTGAAGCATACGGGACCGTTGCACGAGTATATTAAAACTTTTACGAGCCTGATGTTAGACATTGACGAAATGAGCGAGAAGGATCAGGTCTTCTACTTTATAGATGGCTTGGCGCCATTGGCGCAGCGGGAGTTGACTTATAGAGGGTTGAAGACCCTAGATGAGAATTTGGCTGCTGCGGAGCAGCTAATTGAGCACCGCAGTGAGAAAGAGAAGACAACCCAAGCATCCACTGACAATGCTGACATGCAGGCGAAGAAGAAAAATGATATAGTGCATGTGCGATTTGGTCAAGACAAAGGTAGTAGGTATGAAAAGAAGAGAGACGAAAGGCCGAGCAAGAAGTGCTGCTTCCTGTGTAATGGGCCACATCTGGTGCGAGATTGTCCAGAGAAAGCCGCCTTGAACGCGATAGTCGCGGAGAAAGGAAAGAAAAAAGTTGATGATGAGGAGCCCGTCGCCAGAATAGGGGCGCTCCGACTAATTAACTGCTGAGAAAGAATCCCACCGCGGTCTTGTTGGTGTGGGCTGTGGGAAGACTTAGACACCAACTGTGTACAGATTTTGAGGTGTGCAGTTTTGGTTATGTACAGTTTTGCTACATAGGGTGAAGGCAGGGAGCTGTCGAGGAACCGTGGCAGGTGACATAAAGTACTGAACTTCAGAATCACGCCTTCGTGTCAACTAGGACGTTGACGAGTTTGAGTGGAGGAGGATGTGACGGGGGCATGCGGCGTGGTCATCCGGGTTAGCCGTAGGGCCATTTTTCCTCTTCATGTTTTGAGCATCACTGGTGCGTCAAGGTCATGAGGGCGGCACTGTGGGTACTGGGCATGAGCCACGATGGCGTTGCGACACGTTGGGATGGAGGGTGAAGACTTGGACGCGACACGGTCAGCTGGATTAGCGTTGCGGGGCGTTGCGGTGTGAATAGTAAAGTATGTCAAACCAATGGGTTTGAGGTCTTCCCGCCATTTCGCTTGAATTACTATTTTACCCTTATATAGGGGGGCTTGAGTTGGGATCCCCCGACCCTACACGTGCACTAGCCTTGTGGGCTAATGTGGGTGCATCCGGGCCACGCTTGGTGCGTGGTCGTCCTAGCTACGTCGTGTACTAGGGCCATCGCGTTGGTGGTTTCCAACCACCTTCGAGGTGTGGGTTTTAGCCCAGAGGGGGCTCGGTATATGCTCGTCGCTGCCTATCGCTATATCTATCATTATTGCATGTTGCCTTAACGATCATCGTTGCCTGTTGCCTTAACAATTGTCATTGCCAGCTCTAACCTGCTGCGTTGCTTCATTCGGCGAAGTCCGAACGTAGAGGTTGAGGTGAAGCTTGAGTAGGATAAGCCTTCCACCCTTCATAGCATCTGGGAATCCGCATCGAGTGCCTCATTTGGGAGAAGTAGGCTGACTTAGCGCATCGGGCATTAAGTGCCGCATGGGCTGACACTGCTAGAAGAGTGACCCCGTGACAGCATGCTTACCGTTCCTTTCATGGTGCAGATGGGTGTTGGATTTCAGTCAATAAGCATTAGAGAAAGAAGCCCTTGCTGAGCATTGGATTGGTGAACGATTGAGAATAGTGCTAGATTTCAGGTGGTGGTATGGGAGCGTGCATTCAATGATTCAGTAAGTCTGCTCATTGAAATACGGAGAGGAAGAACATAGTGCGTCTTAATGAGATTTAAGAGCACAAGGAATTCCTTTAAGAAAGTTGCAGAAAACCAAGTGGGCTTTTATAAGGAAACCAAAAGATCAATGGGGTGTTATTCTTATCTTTAGTAAGTTATTTATCTAAATGTCCCCATTAAAATTACATTCACTCCCTTAAACAAGGTTATAATTGTCTAGGACGATCTTATAAAAGCCCACTTCGTTTTCAGCCCAGGTTTCCTAAAGGAGCTCCTTAGGCTCTTAAATCTCATTACAACGTAACGTGTTCTTCCTCTTCGTCTTTCAGATAGCAAGCTCACTGCATCATCGAAGGCACGATCGCATACCACTTGAAATCCAAAGGTAATCTCCATCATTCACAAATCCAATGATCAGCAAGTGCTTCATTCTCCAATGCTCACTGCATCATCAAATGCACACTGAAATACAACACCCATTTGCACCATGAATGAAACGGTAAGCATGCTCTCCTTTCTTCTCTCATTTTGTCTCTGTTGCAAATTAGTGTTGGCATTGAACTCGATGAGCTTTTTTACCTTCGCCTTTTCTAATCTGAAATTTGATTTACTTGCATTATGAATGGCCTAATACAAGATATATCATATACTAGAACATAAGGAGAAAGGCTGTGTAGAAATGAGTTAGATTTAGTCTATTCTCTACTTTTCTGGGTACCAAATTGGAGAGTCCATAGATGTTTTGCTTAGTAGGATTCCACTATACAAAAGCTTTTTCAAGGCCAAATCTGACTTTGTGGTGGAATCCATTCCTTGAACTGTGTTTGAATGTGTTTGGGAGAGGTTCTTGGAAGAGGAGAGTAGTTACATAGTGATGGAACGTTTTGGTGGAAATATGAATGAGATCTCAGTCCCAAACGCCCTTTCCACATAGAAAAAGGGCTCTATAATATTCAATACATAGTGAAATGGAGTTAGAACTCTATAATATTCAATGCATAGTGAAATGAAGTAAGAAATGGATTAAAGAAGCTAAAAGGCATAAAGCTTTGATTAGATGGTTGGGTCCTTATGTTTCAAAGTACCAAAGGGCTGCTTATCTCAACTAAATTTATTCTCTAAATACTTTTTAGCTTAATTATTTGAAATCTTATTAAGATACAAACACTTTCGTTTTCTGAGAATGATGTTTCTAAGATCGATATCAATTTTTTGCTTACATTGTTGATTTTGACAAAAGTATCCTGTCATAAATTGAATGGTGCTAAATTGATCGTCTTTCATCGACCAAGAAGAACATGTTTTTTCTTTAACAATTAAATAAATTATAAAGAGGCCTTAAAGTTGAAAACTATACATTAAAATTTAAAAGTAAACCTCAGAATTGCAGAATAACATCAATGCAAACTTCAATTGAAACCATTTTGCCCCATATGATGGGGTTTCTTTATTTTATTCTTTCTTTTTTAAAGTGTGAGGCTCACCTCAATGGTGAAACTTAGTAACCCTTTGAAATAATGTCGACTTTAAACCTAATTTTCTAGTTTTGTTAAAATTTTTTTTTCTTACAATTGAAGAATTATTCTGCATGATCAAATAAACATGGAAATGTTATCGACCAACTATAGTAGTTGTTAGATCGAAAGGGTTCGATGCTTATGTGGAGATTGTCACTGTCTTACATTGGAAGGTAATGCAGAAGTCGAAACAAAAGCACCTCTAGACCTGTAGAATTAAGGATAACTGGGAAAATATTTAAAACCTCCTCAAAAGATGCTAATGTTTTAACTGTTCCATATGTGGGACAAAAATTTGATAGTGATATATATATATATATATATATATATATATATATATATATATATATATATTTTAACGGAGGGTATTCCAAGCTTACGCTTGGACTAATCCCTAAGGGATGCCCACCATGCCACGAGTGTTTCATGGATTACTCACCTTACTTAGGTATGTTCCCCAAGGTCGTGAGTTCAAGTAGTGATGTTGCTGCCCAAGGATATTATACTAATTTTCCTAAGTGGAATGAGTCCTCAATTAGTCGAGAACGATCATATGGGAACCATGGATCAAAATATCGTCCGATACCGATACGTATCGGTATCGGAGGTGGACGATACGGTACATTAAATGTACCGTATCGCCCATTTATATGGCTAATACCGGACGATACATTCAATGTATTCCTTGATGGGAACTGAGGATATCCTTTAGGGATCTTGAAAGGTGAACTTGTTTGCCACTGTGCAAGCTTTGCTAAATTGGAAAAAATAGTTGAAATAGAATGCCAAAGAAATCGAAAATCATCAAAATGCAATTGCAATGCACGGATGTTTATATCGAAGGGCAGATCGTGGGGTTTATTAGTTTACATAACCATGAGTTATTGGAAACTAATGAAGTGCACTTCCATCTTGCATTTCGTTGTAACCCAGCTATCGACAAACAACACATTTTAGTATTAGACAAAGCTGGGTGTTCTTTGAGTCACATAATGAGGGTGCTTGAATTGGAAGGAGTGCAAGTTAGTCATTTGCTCTTCATTGAGAAGGATCTTAGGAATTTTATTTAATCCTTAAAGATTGTGGATAGAGAAATTGATGCATCAATACTTCTTAAGATATGAAAGAATATGAAGATGGTGATTTTAGTTTTGATTTACAATAGATAGTGATCATAAAAACTCGAGCATATTGCGTGGTCGTATGGAGAATCGGTTCATGCATACAAGGTTTTTGGTAATTTTATTTTTGACACAACTTATCGTTTAGATGTGTATGACAAGTCGCCTTGGAATATGGGTCGGTGTGGACAACCATGATAACACTATATTCTTTGGTTGTATTCTTTTGCAAACTGAAAAATCTTGTTCATTTATTTACCCCTTCAGGTTTGTAGTTTTGAATTATAATCGTAATTCATTATTGAAAATATGTGTTATCGTATTTCTTGATACTTACTTTGTTCCTCATAAACTTTTACTAGGTCTTTCCATGTTTTATGAATGGAAAGCATTCACAAACAATTATAACTGATCAATATTTTGCTCTCATAGATGTTATATCAAGTGTGTTGCCAAACAAAACATGCATTTCACATATTGTGTCTAAACTATCAAGTTAGTTATGCTCCACGTGAGTGACGTTATGAGGATTTTAAGCTTGAGTTTCATAGGTTATATAATTTGAAAACAGTAGATGAATTTGAGCATCAATGGAATCAAATGGTTGTTGAGTTTGAACTCATCTCTTATAGACATATCGCCATTATGTTCTCTCCCCCGGGTTTCTTGGGCATTACCATATTTGAGAGGCTATTTTTTTTTTGGAATGACGACAATTGGGCGTCAAAGTTCATAAATTCAGTCTTGAAGGGGTTCTTGACTGCATATCTGTCTAGAAGACTATTGATTAGGTACGTTTGAGGATTTTATCTTTTTTTTTTTCAATAGCATTTTAGTTTATTGATTTTAAGTTAAATTTTAAAATTCTTTTAGGTTTGGGTTGATGCTGAAATTAACCAGGGCTACAAACAACAATGCATAAAATATTTTAATTCCAACATTAAAACATGGATATCCATTGAAGAGCATGCATAAACTTTTCTAACACTGTATGCTTTTGATAAGTTACAAAATGAGAAAGTATTTTCAGCTCACTATGCAGCATTTGAAATGGCCAATGAGTCTTATCTCGTGCGACATCGTATAAAGATGGATGGAGGACGCATTGTGAGTGGGTGCTACCAAATAAAGAAATTAGTTGTAGTTGCATGGAATCTGAGTTCTTTGGGATCTTATGTAGACACACTCCACGACTTCTTACGATGAGGAACTACTTTTGTCTTCCAGAAAGATATTTTCTAATTTGATGGTGTCAAGTGAGCTCATTGATTTCCAAAAATAGCCAAGGTAGTCTATCTGAAATAAATGATAGTGTGCATGCATTACGTTCTCTTGGTACACTTCTATTTAAGGAATCATCAATGACAAAGGAACGAATCTATTATGTCAAGAGTCAACTATTGATAATCCTTACTTATGTTAGAAGCATGCCGATCATTGATGAATTCAAAACTTAGCCCGCCATTGATTTTAGTATGGAGGATGTCTGAAGTGGTACTACTTCGATTTTTGTTCAAGAGGTGTTGAAGAAAACTTTAATATTATTAGCAAACAACTTCGATTGCTTCTTGCAGTCTTTTTCTAACTACTTGTGGAGTATTTGCCTTCAATTGTGTTGTGGAGTATGACGTGCTTAGAAAAAGACTGCAAGAAGCAATCGAAGTTGTTTGCTAATAAAATTAAAGTTTTCTTCAACACCTCTTGAACAAAAGAATTAAGTTTAGAGATAGAGCTTAAATTGTGTGAGTCATTTGTGGATGGTCTTAGCTTTGTGAACTTGAATTGATTCATTTTTGAATTTTTGGTATTCCATGTAATAAACTAAGGCATCTCTTGTGGGCTTTATGGAAAGTTTTTAATTCTTTGTTTTTTGGTATTTCTATGTATCACTTTATGACTCGTTATGCCTCTTTGATTCGTGTTTCTAGTTTTGAGTAAGTTAACTTCAGTGTTAGTTACGTGTGGCTTGGTGGTAGATTTGCAATTGCTTGATTCTCCAAACTAGAGGAAGCAATTCAAGTATCGTCTTTCACTATATGCTGTTAGCATGAGCAGGTATATGATAACTTACCTGTTCCGAGTTTAAATTTTGATCTGATAACTGATCTTGGACTAATGTAAATATTTTCCATCAAGTGTGTCATGTGATGAGAAGGCCACAATCTAAAGAGAGTGGTGTTGAGGATTGCATTAAAAAAACATCTCTATTGTATGATTCCGTGCAGAATGATGCTATTAAAATGAAAGACTAAAAGTTATTTTCTAACAACATTACTCTACTCTGAATCACACTTTTCAACCCACGAAGGAGCTCTTCACATTGAGTCCTTCACCTCACATGGCACTGTGTGTCTAAGATCAGATTAGGAATGGGCCGGCTATAGTTAGCTTTAGTGAAGTTAGGTTAATGGTTAAATAGGATTAAGGTTTGAGAAAAAGCAAAAGAGCTAGGAAAAATAGGGTTGAGTTGTTGTGTCCTCAAACCTTCTATTGTTAGTATTTATATCCATGTACAACAACTTACATATATCAAGACACCGAAAATAAGAAAAACTTAAGTGAACTTATGCACACAATCAATCTTACGATGTACACACAACATGTCTAACATATATTGTAACAGTCGCCCTCAAGTTGGTGCATAGATGTCAATCATGCCCAACTTGTAAGTAGTGTCCTTTATCCTGAAGGATTTTGTAAGGGTGTTGGCTAGTTGATATTTTGAAGCAATATGTGGTGTACAAAACTCTTATGACTCTACCTTTTTCTCATGAAGTGGCAATCCTTTTCTATATGTTTAATCCTCTCATGGAACACTTCTCAACAATGTAGAACTGCTTCATTGTCCCCATACAACGTCATAGGAAGCCTAACCTGTATTCCAAGATCATTCAAAATAAATCTTAACCACATTCCACCTCTGGCACCTTGACATGGCCCTACACTCAGCTTCATCACTTGACTTGGTTACAACATGTTGTTTCTTGCTCTTCCAAGTGATCAAGGTCCCTCTAAGAAAGGTGACATAATCCGTAATGGATCTCCTATCGCTAACAGATCCTGCATGGTTAGCATCATTTGAAAACCTCCACATCAAGGTGTCCTTGGTTTCCATACAACAATCCTCTCCTTGGGCTAGACTCAAGTATCTCAAAATTCTATGGACTGCATCCACGTGAGGAGTACGAAGTGCATGCATATGTTGGCTGACCACACTGACCACATATACTATATCTGGCCTTGTCATGGTGAGGTAAATAAGTTTTCCCACCAACTTTTGATACTTAGCAGTGTCTTTGAGAAGCTCCCCATCTATATAATTGGTCCTACGGTTTGGATCCACAGGATGCCTATTGGTTTACATCCCAACATACTAGCTTGCTTTAGAACATCCGGTGCGCTCTTCCTCTGGGAGAGAGCAATCCCACAGTTAGACCTAGCCACTTCAATTCCAAGGAAGTACCTTAGTGGTCCATTGTCCTTGAGATCAAAGACCTAGCTAAGGTAATTCTTTAACCTCAAAATTTCTCCACTGTCATCTCTTGTGACTGATATTGCCAACATAGACAATGAGGGCTGTCACACACAGTTCCTTCTTCGCAAACGAGGTGTGATCATAGTGGCTCCTCTAGTACCCAAAGTGTATGACTGCATCACTGAACTTGTTGAACCAACCCTTTGGAGATTGCTTGAGTCCATAGCTAACCTTCTTTAATTTATAGACATGTTCTTCCTCCCCCTGAAGGAGTGGTAATGCTATATACACCTCTTCTTTAAGATCTCCAATCAAGAATGCATTCTTAACATCAAGTTGATATAAGAGCTAATCTTTGCGGAAGAAAAAAGACAAGAGGACCCGAATAGATTTAATCTTGGCTATAGGCGCTAAAGTTTCTTGGAAGTCACTACCTGGGGTTTAAGTAATCCCTTTTGCTACAAGTTTGCCCTTCTACCTTTCAGTAAACCCATCTGGGCGATAATTCACTGTATACATTCATTTACACCCCACTGCTTTCTTTCCTGTCGACAATTTTGTGATTTCCCATGTCTGGTTTTACTCAATTGCCTTCATCTCTTGTACCATGACCTCTTTCTACTTTGGTTGTGTTAGAGCTTCAGAGACAGAAGATGGGATAGAGATAATGATGCGGACATCATACTCTACAAAGTATATTGGAGGCGCAAGAAGAGATCAGGCGCATGTGAACCTCATGCAACACTTTGGATGGACTACTAAAGATCCCATGTGCACATGTGCAACATCCTTGAGGACCCCAAAGTGGAAGATGTTGCACATGGGAGGGCTTGAGGAAAGACTGAAAGCAATGTTGGAGAGATTCGTGAAGACACCTTCACGGTCGTTTGTCAAATTCACACGGACGTCCGTGAAAGCTAAACTCTTAGCCGTTGAAGAAATATTGTGCATCGCTGAAGCCTCAAGAGAATTGTCATTTCACGAACATCCGTGAGTTCATTCACGAACGACCTTTGTCAGGTCACAGACAACCATATGATCGACATCACGGACGACTGTGAGAGTCGTTGAGCACCATCATGCTAGTTAGAGTTAGGAAAATTTTTGGTTTTTTTTATTGACCTTTGTACGTTCTTCTGTTTGGTTTACTTGATGACAGTTTAGTAACAGAAGTTAAAGTTTGTTTTCGGTTTCTTTGCTGAAGTATATATTGTGAAGAGATTATTCCCTACACATAATTTTCAATATTGAATGAATGGAAATTTCTTCCAAAGCAAGAGCAATTCTCCTTCTTCTCGCAATGGGTTTTGTGTGAGGCCAATTAGTTCGCTTAGATTCTCCTACTCTAATCTCTAGCATCAATGTAAGCTATTTTACTTCTATTGTTGTTATTTTAAATTTCAATCTATCCTTAGTTTGGGCCTATAGTTCTGAGATTTGGTTTCAATGATGGAAAACCTTTTGAGTTTGAAAACCCTTAATTGTTCAATACCCTATTTTCCTATTGCAGTGATTCTTTTGAAATCCAAATGAATCACTGAAATTAGGGTTTGATCAACCATCGAGCATTGTATTCTTCATATCCTATATTGGAGTCAAAAGACACTACTATTGGTGTCGTTTGATCCCCTAGACTAGAAGGAAACTGAGTTCTACCTTGGATCCCTAGTTTTCAAATTTATATGAGACTGTCATGCCAGATGGAACATCTAATCATTAGAACAAGGCTTAATTATTAAAATGAAAATCTTTAATATTTGCATGGATTTTTGCTCTAAATTTATTAATGCTGTTGCTTATAAGTTATCACTTTACATTTCGGCAGTCACATCTAGGGTTTTATGTTCCGTCCTGCATCGGCTTTGGTATTAGAGCTTTAATGTTTAGGATGTTTGCATACAGGTCTAGGTTTTCTATATTCCTTTGGGCGAGGGTTCCTTTTATTTATTTTCTTTAGTTTTTGTGTGTCTAGTTGAGATCATCATTATAGATAAACGCTCAGATTCTCGCTCTTCTTGATGAACTTCAAGCCCATGTGGCAACCATGGAGGCAAATAATGAGTTAGTTGCCTATGTGGAGTTCAATCAGTCATTTAATCGAGAGAAGGGTAGGGCCGTCATCAATCAGGATAGGGAAAGGAGGAGAGACCCTTCATGTCATGAGCCCCTATAGGACTCTGATGAGAAATTAAAAAAACTGTTCGAGTTGAGGCTCTGAGTTTCGATGGAAGGATAGACCCAAAAGTCATCCTTGATTGGTTGTCTGATATAGACCATACTTTGATTGGTAAACATTTCGGAAGAGTACCTGATTAGCTTAGCCAAGATCAAGTGGGTCAAGCCAGATTTTTTTGGATCAATGTGAAGCGCCTACTTGAGAATGTCGGGCGTCAACCCATCACCCGTTGGGAGGGAATGAAAGAGACATTAACCGAGAAATTTGTTCCTTTGGCCTACTACCACCGGTTATTGAACTAATGGCAACACCTTCGCCAAGGAGAAATGTTTGTCACTGATTACATTGGAAAATTTGAGGAATACATGAAGGAGGACCCTCAAGTAACCTTTCTAGATTTAGAACGGGCCTCCGTCTAGAGTGACCAATAATCCCCCATACCGTCAATACTCTAGAGTTCTATGCAATAGTGCAAGAGCTAGAGCGGTATCTAAAGCGCCAACAGTTAGACGTTTTAACTCTGGTAGTTCTGGGTATAGGTCCGCTTCCTCGGAAGCAAGGCCTAATGTTGGGAGTCAACCACAAAGAACCACATACGCTACTCCTACGAACTCAAGAGTTGATAAAGGGAAAGGAGTGGTTGGCGAGAGTTCCAAAAGTAGTAGCCATACTAAGTGCGACAAGTATCATGGTTTTGGACATTATGCCTCACAGTGTCCCCCCAGAGACCCTTGTGCGAAACTTGCTAATTGAGGTGGAAAATGAAGAGTGAGAAGAAGAGGTCTATGAACCTGACACTATAGCCAGTGATGGAGAAGACCATGAAAATAAGAGAAGCATTACATGCATTAGGGAAGCCTCCTACCCCGTTGAGGAGGGTAATACCTCACAAACATTAATAGTTAGATGCACTCTAGCCTAGCAAAAGGAGAGAGACGATTGGCGTAGGGAAAACATCTTTTATATTTATGCAAAGTGTGGATAGCAGAAGTTATATCAATATTATATTCACAAACACAATTTCCTGCTTAGGACTCGTACCAGTCCCATCCTCGACTGTATCGAGTAGCATGGGTAGATTCGTCGTCAATCACTGTTTCCCAAAGGTGTCAAGTTTCTATACAATTTGATGTGTTGATTTATAGTCACAACAAGAAACAATATCTAGACCACTTGAGGGAGCTCTGTGAGACTAGTGAGAGGAAGAGGGGATCAAAATATCCAATCAATAGAGTGGGGGCCTAAGAAGCACTGATACAGATATGGGACACAGGTACGATACAATACAGGTACGATGATAAGTCAATTTTCAAAAAATCAAGATACGATTCGAGGGAGGTACA
The DNA here is from genome assembly GCA_021018995.1 of Chloranthus sessilifolius. Lineage (NCBI taxonomy): Eukaryota > Viridiplantae > Streptophyta > Magnoliopsida > Chloranthales > Chloranthaceae > Chloranthus > Chloranthus sessilifolius. The sequence continues at coordinate 77,339,036 of CM037597.1, read as the reverse complement.
TGTATTTAAAAATCATCTTCTATATGTTTTAGGTTAGTAATCGTAAGAAAAAAAAGAAGAAACAAAAGATAACCTACAAAGACTGATTTTGAATGGGTAGGTTGCATGATGGTAGGCTCCCAGGTTAGCCGCCCACCCTAAGGGGCTCTTCTTTGATAAGGAAGGAAACAAAAGAATCTAATTGGATGACAAATCCGACCTGATGGCTGTTCTCCCTATCCACAGGGATATAGGAATTGGGGACTCTATATTTCATCTTTAGTAGCATGTTGGAGGTTGCTATTCCCCGATTAAGGGGCGTATGTCAGATGAATAATTTCTTAGATGTAAGGAAACATAATCAAGGGTAGTTGCTTTACTGAAGGAGAAAGGTGCAAGATGAAAGTGAAAGTTGTTTTAGGGTAGTTTAAGAAAGGCTAGCCTAGCAAGTATGTTTGTTATTATGTTTCACCTTCATATTTTTCGTGGTCTACATCGTGCAAGTTATAGCAGTCCTATAGAATTTGTTTGGTGTCGTTGTAAACTTGTCTTCTTATTATTGATTGTGACAACTTATGCAGGATATGTACCATGTTGGGTTCAGATGAGCTTATGGGTAGCTACAATAATTAAAACTTTTGGTAGTGGCATACTCGTAGTAATTGATACCATAAAGTCTTGGCTTTGGGGTGGTTTTTGGATAATGCCACCTTAAATCGCTTTTGTTAGTCTCCATCATTTGCTCCCCCTTATGTGAGTGGGCGCCATTATTCTTCATTTTGCCCCATTGCAGCAATATGAATAAAATAATCCAATGGGTGATTCCTGGATGAGTGAACCCGTCATACCAGTAGTAATTATTACAATAAAGACTTGGCTTTGGGGTGGTTTTTAGATAATGCCACCTTAAATCACTTTTTTTAGTCTCCATCATTTGCTCCCCTTATATGAGTGAGCGCCATTATTCTTCATGTGGCTCCATTGCAGCAATATGGATCAAAGAATCCAATGGGTAATTAATGGATATGTCGACTCTTCATTTCCACCCACCCAAACCTTATCTTCTCTGCGGATTGAGGCGATTTTGAACTGGCTGTCAATTAAGCAAATGCCAGTGCTACATGATTCCTTTCCCTCTGAATGGATTACCTGTGGATGGTTGAAAAAGATCCATGGGTGCATAGGATATTGAGTCGGCACCTGAACCTTTGTTAGAAATAAGGGAGCCTATGCTAGTATTCCATGTTCATCCCCACCCAATTTGAGTATCAGGTGCACATTGTGGTGCATGGGTCAATTTCCCTCTGCTAAACTGTTCAACCCTCAGGAGATATGGAGGTATTTTCTGAGCGCCATATCAGTGAAATGTCAAAAACGTGCTTTCACTGATTTAGTGCTCATAAATGTGTACATCTTCCAAGGTTTGACCAGAAGGAGAATCCATGCATCACCGTTGATGCACGGGTACACCAACTACTTTGAATATGTTCCTACATAAACTGGAGTGCTTGTATTGTGCAAAGTGCAAACAATGACCTTTGGCGATGTATGTGTGTGTGTGTGTGTCTCTCTCTCTCTCTCTCTCTCTATATATATATATATATGTATATGTTTCTCTGTATATTCACTATTTAAGGTGTATTACATAAGATATGGAATAACCCTATCTGCATCCTCTGCCCTTTTTAATTATTCTAATATGCCCTTTTTAATTATTCTAATATGCTTTTCATTTTTCAAAATGAAACTAGCTTCCTCTGCCAGTTCAAACTTCAAAGGGCCCGAAAAACTATCCTGATTTTCCTGGTGATTTCCTAGTTAATTGTCTTGATAATAGTGATTTCGTAATTCACTGTCAAGATAACTATTAGTACCATAAATCTGTGTGATACTCATCAGCATACCAATGTTACGTGCACCTGATGGCAAGTAATTTTGGCAAAATGAATGGGTAGTTTGATCTAATCACTGGGCAACTTATGATATGTTCCAATTAATCTCTGAATGTAAGAAACATAGACTATCTTCTTGGTTCTCTATAACTACAAAATTCAAGGTTTACAATATGTTTCATTTGTTTTTTTTTTCATCTATTGGACAAGATATTGTCCATGAATTCAATCTAAAGGCATACTCCAAGTTTCTTATAGTAATTGTGGTGGGACTTCAGTAGTTATTCACAGTTGTGATTTATTTGGATGTATGTTTTGCATTATTTAGTAATTCTTACCAAGAAGGCTTCATTTTGTTATGGTAAATGATTATATTGGTCTCTCTTTTTTCTCACTCTTGTTTTTTTCCAGTCGGAGGACCCGCCCCTACCTGTCTTGCATATCCAATACGTTGAATGGCCCGATCATGGAGTTCCCGACGACACACATGGTGTTCGTGAAATTCTTAAAAGGATATATCATGTACCACATGACTGCCCAATAGTTGTTCACTGCAGGTTGAAGTCGTAATAGTCTAATGCGTTCTTGATATTGAATAAAGTTTCTATTTTCTACATCTAAAATTTTCTTGTCTCTTTTCAGTGCAGGTATAGGGAGAACGGGCGCGTTTTGTACAATTCACCATACTATTCAAAGAATCCTTATTGGTGATATGTCTGCTTTAGATCTTACTAAAACCATAGCCAATTTCAGATCTCAGCGTATCGGGATGGTTCAAACATTGGTATTTTCTTCCCTTTTCCTTCCATAGTTATTTAAGTAATGATTTATTGGAATGCAGCTATATCAGGCAACCATTAGTTAGCTTTTGCTGGTAACATATTGACCAAAATAGTCTCAAAACTGAGAATTCTTCTAGGCTGCGTTTGGGAACGAGTATTTGAATTTGAGAATTTCAAATCCAAGCATTTCAAATCTAGGCATTTCAAATCAAGGATTTGAAATATTTGGATATACAAATCTCTTGTTTGGATGTTTAAACAGTGTATTTAGATGTGACTTTAGGATTTGTAAATCCTTCGTTAGGCTGGTTTAAGAAAATTTGAATTTAGATGTCAGTAACCCAAAATTTACATAAATCACAAATAGGACTGTCAATGGGTTGTGTCAACCCGATGCCCGTCCAGACCCACCCGACCTGAATTCTTTAGCGAGTCGGGCACATAAACTTGACTCATTGAGATGGTTGGGCATGAGACATCCCGAGGTCGGTTGGACTAATAGATCAAATCAGGTTGGACAAAGAACGGGTCGGGTTGAGTCAACCCACCTCGATATTTTATATAGAAAGATAATGAAAAATATGGGTTTTTTATCGGGTTGGGATGGGTTTTTGGGTCAGATCAGACATGCCATTTTCTCATTGGGCAGCCAAAATTACCTTGGATATAATTGATGTCCACCCCTTACCCATTGGATAGATAGCTAGTGTGCACCCCCTACCTGCTGGATAGACAACTAGTGTGCCTAATGTAAATTGAGCATTCTACTGCCACAGCACTTAAACAAATGAAATTCTGTTGACTACTTTCAATCAGATGATGTAGATCGTTTTTGGTATCAATTTTCCACACAGTAGCTCTTGAGATCGTGGGCCTACCATCAGAAGGCCAAACATTGCTATATGTGGCACACATCCCAAAAAGTAAGCATGAATCAATTTTTTATGGTATGTTGCAATTGTCTCCTTTTTGGGATGTGTGCCACGTTGAATCAACACTTAACCATTTGATTGTAGGACCATGATCTCAAGTATACTATGGAAGATTGGGACAAAAAATGATTGCCTTGACCACCAATCAGGCGGTCATATATCGATTCCACATGGCACACATCCTTGATCACAATATACTATGAGAAGGGTTCTTGGGTAGCTTTTAGAATGTGCTTCACATGAAATTAATATCTGACCGTCTGATAGGTGGGCTGTGATATGAAGATCTGTTTTGTAAAAGATTGGGACTAAAAACTATCGTCATCATATGTTTCAAGGCAGTCAATGGTGTGAGAGAGAGAGAGAGAGAGAGAGAGAGAGAGACCAAGGGGGGGAGAGAGAAATAGAGAGATCTAGAGAGATAAAGAGCGTGGGAGAGAGATCTAGAGAGAGAAACATGTAGAGAACGAGAGAGCGTGGGAAAGAGATATCTAGAGAGAGAAAGAGAGATTGATCTAGAGAGAGAGAAAGAGAGATCTAGAGAAAGAATGAAGGGAGAGAGCGTGGGAGAGAGATCTAGAGAGAGAAACAATGCGAGAGAGAACATAAGGGGACAAAGCGTGGGAGAGGGGCAATGAAAGAGGGCAAGAGTCCCACGTGCGCATGACTCCAAATACAACGTTTGAATTTCAAATAACATGTGGAATGAGTTATGTGAAATTCCAAATTTTAAGACAGTGGGTGTTTCAAATGACACCGGATTTGGAGAAATCCAAATCCTTCTTCAAGAATGCATATCCAAATGGTGGATTTGGAATTGAGGATCTCAAAACCAGGATTTTAAATCCAAATGACTCTATCCAAACGCAGCCTTAAGTGCATATCTGTCCATGAGAATGTGATTTGTATATGACTTTTGCCTAGATGTTTCCATTAGGTTTGCCGGTCTAATTTGTCATTTCCCCAACGTGGACCTAGAGAGAACCTGTACGTTTTCATTTCCAGATTCCTAAGCCCATATGGCTTAGTGATATTTACTAATTGCAACCAACACTTCCCTATTTTGTAATTGTGTGTGGAGAAAACGGTTCCATCCTCCCATAGAGGACAGTAGGCGTCCACCAAGGTCCACCTTGGAGCATCACACGGCACCCAAAATAGTGTTTTAGTGTCACGTTGCTCAGGTGCATTGTTTGGATTATCTTTTATTTTTTTTTAAAAATCATCTCGATCATGTGTTTTTTGTTCCTCCAATTCTGGATCATTGAAATCAATCAATGTTTGGAGGACGCCCATGGTCAACATGGCACTAAAACACTGGTTTGGATGTCACGTGGAGCCCCACGTGGTTCTTGGAGGGACGCCCATGGAGGACGGAACCGGGCTATATATATATGGACAACGGAACACTACATTAGCGATGTGGCATTCAATGCTACCATAGTGTCATTTGGGTGCCACGTGGCACCGAATCCGAAGATCGGATGCCGAGGTAACGTGCACAAGGTCGATCAGGTACATCTCCAAAAAGAAAAAGTAAAAAATACGCCATAACCGCTGTCCAAAATTTGGTCAAAGTTGGAAAAAAAATTAGTGAACTAGGTTAATGAGGTGGAGACCAAACTTTGACCATGTATTTGGAGGGCCAAAAAGTCATATTTTTTTTTCTTAAAATCAAATGCCACATGGGTAATGATTGCAAAACGGGTGTTTGTTTTGGGATCACATGCCATGTGATCTTGGTAGTAGTGTAGTGTTCAATCTAAGGATCAAATTGTCGGATTTCAGTTCGGTTTCGGGCATGACAGAAACTGCAATCCGAAATTTCGGCTGAAAATTTGAATTTCGGCATAAATTTCCCCCCCACACTAAAAATCCCGAAATTTTGGATTTCAGTTCGGCTGAAATTTTGATCCGTGGTTCAATCACTACACCTCTAAGGCTACCCATTATCCTTTTCCATATATATATATATATATATATATATATATATATATATATATGGAAAATGGTTAGTACCCACAGGGTAGCACCCAAGCGCCATCCACATGGGCTAAATCACATCACATGCCACTTGGCACATGTTTTTAAAAAGAAAATTTCATTTTTAGGACTGTTTTCCCCTTCAAATCATAGGTCAAATAGAGGGTGATGCCCCCAATCTTGGTGCATTGAATTTTTTGACATTTGAGCATTCTTTTTTTATGTTTTAAATATTTTTTTTGACATGGTACGTGATGGAGCTTGGGCAAGCTGTTGTGGGTGCCACATGTGCTTAGCTGGCTCGCGGTCGACCCCGTGGGAAGCGGTTCAGCCCATAGATCTACATGATTCATTGGCTGGGGGTTATGACCTACATGATTCATTGTGTTTTTTTGACTTCGAATGTGAATCTCGTATAGGCAGTTTAATTCGTTAATCAATCGAATTTGTCACTGATAAAATGACCTGTCAGGAGCAATTTTTCTTCTGCTATGCTGCGATTGTTGATGAATTGGAAGACCTCATCTTAACCTCCAATAACTAACAAAACAAGGTAACCCAAAGAGGTAATGAATGTATAAACAATTTTATTATTTGTATTTAATAAATACACTTCTGTATTGGCAAACGGAAAAGTGTTTTTGTCTTTAATATTACTACTATGATTCAGTGCCTGTATTTGGAGAAATTATACTGTGGTGGCGCTGCTCTATACGACTGACTCTGGCACATTCAGTGTTTTTTCCAATGGTGGATGGCACATGGATACCAACCACCACTCATGCTGCATTCTGCCACCATGCAATGAATCCTTGGGTAGGGTAAGGGTAAGGGTAAGGCTCACATAGGGATGTAAGTTCGGCGTACCGAACCGAACCCAATTTTTTTGGTTTTTGGTTTGGTACAACCCAAACCGAAACCGAACTGAAATATATCGATTTCGGTTTACCGATTTCTAGGATTACAGAAACCGTTACCAAATCGAAACCGAATTTTTCGGTGTTCGGTTCGGTTTGGGTTCAGCCGGTCACTTGTATCGGTGCATTTCAGTGATCGGCTCGGTTCTGAAACGGGTTAGGGCTAAATGTATGGTACTATAGTTAGTGTATCTTCCTACATGCATAGTGCTATAGTTAGTGTATATATAATATGACAAAGGGGAAAATGTACTTGGGCGTTGAGATTTCTCTACGCTCCCCCAATGGAGAGCAGACACGTGGAAAGTGCATTTGCACTAACCTGGGTTAGCCCACAGCAGAGTTTGCCTACTGACAGTGGTAGGTAATGTAGGTATTAGCAGTAGAGACTGAAACTGAGGTTATACCTGACGGAATAAAGAGAAAGTATCAAGGGGGAAGGTCTTGCCATGATATGGGCAGTAGATGAATTCAAAATATGGCTCTAATTTTCCTTCTTTATTTCTCTTTCTTGAGCTTCTTTCTATCTCTCATTTTATTTCCTCTCTCTCGCTTGCGCTTATCTGAATCAACTTTTTCTCTCTCTAGAGCTCTGATTGAAGCACAAGTGCTACAAGTGACAACTTTCTCTCTTTGGAGCTCTGACTGAAGTGCAAGCACAGTCTCTAGCGCAGAAGAGACAACCACTTTGTCAACTTTTTCTCTCTTCCTCTCACTCTGAAGCTCTGATTGGATAGAAATGTTAGCACACGAGAGAACTTTTTCTCTCTGGAGCTCTGACTAGATGTAAGTGCCGCTTTGTGAACTTCCTCTCTCTTTTTCTTTGGATCTCTGACTCGAGCGTCGATCATAACAGTTTCATTTGACTATTTGATTTAAAATTATAAATGAAGTAAAGTTACAAATTATCAAATATTTTAAATATATTCGACGTAGAAGCAGACACTTCTTATGAGAAGTGATGCAAAGCGACGACGCGACCATTTACAAACGCCATTGCTCATAAGTTGAAGCGCTGACGTTCTTTATGGTTGCGTCATAGCATAGTTATGAATCGGTTTCCTTTTTAGTCCATTGTTGAAGTACACTTTCATGTGAAGCGATACGAAGCTTTGTCGCTTAGAGTTAGAAGCATCATCGCTTCTAACTTGAAGCACTGATGCTCTTTATGGCCGCGTCATCACATCATTATGAATTGTGTGGTAGTCATAAAATTAGTAGCATTTAAAAATATTTTGAAATTATATTTGACGCTTGCCATGCGAAGTGATATGAAGCGACGATAAGAAGTAGAAGCGCCTTCGATTCTAAATCAAAGAGCTGTTGCTCTTTAAGGCTGCGCCATCGCTTCCTAGAAGCAGACACTTGTTATGAGCAGTTTCGTTTATTTTTCGTCTAATGCAGGGACTGTAATAGACTCGATCGGAGGATTCAATGTAGGTGATGTTGATTTAACTGTCACCTTCACCCTTGAGACAGTTTCTTTAGAAGGAGTTTCACTTGACTGTGATACGAATATCGAACTGCTCGATAATTGTGGAGGGTTAGAGAATGCTAGCGAGGAATGAAAGCCACATATTGATTTGAAATGCTAATTCGAAGACGAGACATATAACTTCTATAATTTATATGTGAGGAAAGTTGGTTTTAGCGTTAGAAAAAGTAACATTTATAAATCTGCAAAGGGGGAGATTGTGAAGAGAAAATATGTATGCTTTTTCGAAGGGTCCAAGCAGCTTGACAAGCGCAAAATACATGCCGATATAAAGTGTTCAAGAGATAACAGATGCGGATGTGAGGCAAGGTTGAAGATTATGATCGATGACGAAAAGTTGTGGGAGGCAATGAAATTTAGAGAGCCGCATAATCATTAGTTGTATACACTTACGAAGGTGAAGGAACTCCGATCACATAATAAGATGAGCGATACAAGTAAATCGTTGATTGAAGCATTTGATGACATAATTCCTCCTTCTAAGATTTCTACTAATTTGTCGAGTTTGGATAGGGAGGCTGGCGTGACGGTAAGCTCTCAACAAACTCGGGATTACCTAAAGAAGATAAGAAAGGAGAGTAACATCTATCCGATATGCATAACAGTCATCAAGTCCTTCATTGATAGGCAGAATATAGGAGATGATTTATTCTTTGAAGCTGAACTAGACGAAGAATATCGTAGGCGTAGTATATTTTGGGTTGATCATAGGTCGCGCACATCATATCAACATTTCGATGATGTGGTGGTATTCTACATCACTTATAAAACAAATAAATTGTTGCTGCTTTTCGCCCCATTTTCGGGGGTCAATCATCATTGGCAGACGATGCTTTTTGGATGTGCGTTGCTCGCGGATGAGACGGAGGAGACATGCATTTGGTTGTTTAACATGTGGCTCAAGTGATGAGTGGTAAGAAACCTAATGCAATCATTGCCGACCAATGCAATGAGATGAGCAAGACCATCTCCGAATTCTTTCGGGGACCACGCATCGCCTCTGCATATGAAACATAGGGAGGAATGAATTGAACCATCTCTCTCAGCTGAAGGTAAAGTTTAAGAATTTTGGGAGAAAGTACAATCAGTGCAAGTTCAGTCAAACGGTTGATGATTTTGAAAGGAGATGGACAGAACTTGTGGAGGAGTTTCAATTGTAAGAAAATGTGTGGTTCAAACAAATGTACGCTCTTAGAAGGAAATAGATTTCATGTTACTTGAGCGATATCTTTTGGCCCGACATGACCACTACACAACGCGGTGAAAGTATAAATTCTTTCTTCGATAGCTATGTCAATGCCCAGACGAGTTTGACAAAATTTGTCAAGCAATACGATCTTGTTCAATTTCGTCGCGATAAAGAAAATAGGGAGGATCTTATCTCAATATCTACGTCACCGAAGCTCTTATTCGAAAATTCAATCGAGAGGCATGTTGCTACTGTATATATGAGAACTGTATTCGATAGATTCCACTATGAGTTCCGAAAGTTTGCCTCTTTCAAGTCCCAAAAGGTGGTCGAAGAGGAAGTCAGGCCGATTATTGTATACCAAGTGCGTAAAAGTAGTGGGGATGACACGGAGGATAGCGGTTGAACATTCAAAATTCGTTTTGAATATGGAGATGCCACGACCACTTCGAGATTGAGGGTTTGTTGTGTTCTCACATCTTCCATGTTTATTTCAAGGAAGAGGTAGAGCAAATTCCATCTAAGTACGTTCTACCTCGATGGACGAAAGAAGCTAGATACAGTACTATATGTTTGGGGGTCAGTGAGAAAGTGGATTCCAATTATGTTTCTATGATGAAAATATGGAAGTTGAGAGAAGCGAGATTAAAGTTAATTCAGTTGGGGATATAATCGAATTGCTTAGTGGATTACACGTTGGAAGGGATGACCAAACTATTAGAAGGCGTAGAGGCCATTAGAATGGAAGAGGACAATGAAAGACACACCACCGTCGCATCCTCTCCTTGCGGCTCCTCTTATGCTAGTGAAGGAATTTCATTGCAAGATTATGCCAACATTATAGTGCGAGATTCATTACGATGTGCCAACAAAGGTAGGCGGTCAAACAACAACGATAGAATGAAGTCTGGAATTAAGGTTGATTTTGAGCGATCAAAGAAGAAGTGACACCATTGTAAGGCCTGTGATGAGTCATAAAATCACAACTTACCCCCTAAAGAGGGTCAGGATGATGGCTGCTAGCACCGGACAGAGCTAACCAGAATAGGGGACGATGGAAAGTGCGGTATCACAGAGACAGTCTGATTCAATTATATGATAAGCGCAATCTTTTTCATCTTGGAAGCGCAGTCGCTTCAGTTTCCAAGTGTGGTCGCTTCATTTCAGAAGCATGGGCGCGTCGCAGAAGTTCTTTAAAGCGTTTTTCGATGTGTTGACGCTGCTTCATATTTCATTTGCACTTATCTGACGAGTGTTGCTGTATTATGATTTATAAATAATGTGGATAGCCTATGGTAATCTTTTCAAGTATCGATTTAAGCATTGATTTAAACGTTTCATGACCATCATTTCGAAGTCATGACACTTCGTAAAGGAAGCAAATGCGCTTCGTGAATGAAGTGATGACGCTCGCTAAAGAAGCGACGAAGCATCTAGAAGGCAACGACGATGCTCTTGTATAGAAGCGTGGGCGCTTCATTTTTGAAGCATGGACGCTTCATTTTTGAAGCGTGGACGCTTCGTTTTTAAAGCGTGGGCGCTTCATTAATTTTTATTTGCTCATATTATGTCACAGGTGTATTTGCATTCCTTTGGATTGAGTATGGAAAGTGCGATTTCACGATCATACCATTAAAAAATTTATGAAAGCGAGATGATAAGACTTCTTTAAAAGTGCGTTAAAATTTTTATTCCTTCTGGATTTTATAGCATCATAGCGACGCCGCCCCGTACTTTATGCGCTGACGCCTCGCTTAGGAAGCGAACTGCCATCATTTTGGTGCGACGATACTTTCTCGTGAAGCGATGCCGCTACATGTATTAGGCGAGTGCGGTTCAACCTGGAACCATTGACTACGCTAATTTTTCGTGAACGCACTCCTGTGGATTGACATTTTCATATACTGATAGAGGGGGAGGAGGTAGAAGAAGCAGTGACTTTGGAGTCGGGAGAAGAAGTACCGGCTCTGGCATCGGGAGAAGGAGGTGCTCTTGGTCTCTGACCACAGCCAGTACAACGGGAAGGTCGTCATCGTCCGGAATGACGATAACTTCACCCGGGGGAGGTGGAACTGCTTGTTCGTTGTCAACATCGGGGATGGCAATCAACTCGTTGTCGTCGGGGATGTTGATAACCGAACCATCGTATGAATTGATAAAATGCCGGTGAGCGAGCCAGTTGCTCCTCAAACCGTTGCGACGCATTTCAGTACGGGTTGAGGCAGAGAAGCAGATGAAATGCTAATCTAAGGAGATCCACAAGATGAAAAAAATTGAGCGCCATGACGCCCTTTAAATAACAAAAAGTCATACAACGACATTATGGTGCACCGCCGCCAAAACGGGATTTCGTAAAATTATCTCGAATTACAATAAGTATCAAGCCGCCGTTTGATATTCCCCATGGCTTTTAGTGTTAGAAGCGTTAACGCTTCGTCTAGGAAGCGTCAACACTTCAGAGGGAAGTGTCATCGCTTCTTATACGAAGCGATAACGCTTTAATTCGACGCATCATCTCTTCTTAAATGAAGCGCCAACGCTTTAATTCGAATAAGGGCCATGACGCTTCGAATAAATTTACTTTTACTTTTTGCGTAGTCTTTTCTAACGTTATTGCAGTATCGATTATTCATATTCCAATGAAAAGCGTTGTGGATTGATATTTTCATATTCTCATGGAAATTCGTTTTTATTACTCAGAACTATTTATCAAGTAAAAAAAATTTACTTATCATGCAAAAAGATTTCATTTATAAATCAAAACTATTTCTTTACATAATCTTTCTTTACACTAACTTCCTTTACACTGACTTCCTTTATACTGTCTTACTTTATCCTAAATGAGTTTGATGAAATTGAATATGATACTGATGCATTGGACGATCTAGCGGACCCTGATTCAGCCATTGACGAGGTTGTAAGTATCCGTAGGAGCAAAGATTACACTGTCAATAAAATACCATAAAAGACACATGAAGACAGTGGAGATGAGGAGGCTGAGGCTGAGGCCGAGGCGAAGAAGGAAAGAAAATGAAGGGAGGCGCAAGGGGAAGGCGAAGGGATATGGTGGATGAGTGGATATGACAATAGCGGTGGTTGGTTGAGGGAATGAAGGAGGAGAAATGAAATGAATGAAGAACAGGGAATGAGGAGAGAAGAAGAGGGGAGGTGGAAGAAGAAGGGGCTCAGAAGCAGCGGCCGTTATTATTCCAATAAAAAAAATTGGTATCGGGAGAGGAAGAGGGTCATCGCAAGGGAAGGCGAAGGGATATTGTGGATGAGTGGATTTGGTGATGGTGGTGGAACAACATGCTCGTTGGAGACGACAACCAACTCGTTGTCGTCGGGACGTTGATGACCGAACCTTTGAATGAACTAATAAAACGCCGGCGGGCAAGCCGGTGGCTCTTCCGCAAATCGTAGTGAAACATTTCGGTATGGGATGATGAAGATGAACAAACTGAGCGCCATGATGCCCTTTAAATAACAATTTGTTATGCAGCCTCATTAAATAGACCGTTGAAGTCATAAAGGGATTTCGTAAATTTTTGCATCGCTTTTTTATTTTCCCTATGTTGGTTATTGTTAGAAGCGTCCACGCTTCTTTAAGAAAAGCCAGCACCTCTTATTTGAAGCATCATCGCTTAAAATAGGAAGCGTCAACGTTTCAATTACGCATTGTTTCATACTTCAATTTATTACAAATTTTGAGGCGTTCGAATGTATGGTTGTATTGTCTTTTCGTGCTGTCTTTTCCAATTTTATTGTGTCATTCGAGAAGCATCAGCCCTAATGTTCAAGTATCTAGGGCGAAGCGCTAGCCTAAGATTCAGGGTGTTGTCGCTTCTTATTAGTAGCGGTATTACATACGTTGGTGCCTTAGGTCAATTAGTAGCCTTAATGTTCAAGTCATTTTACATTCCATGCGTCAACTTTTCCGTGAGATGCGTCATTGAAATTAGATAGAAGCGTCAGCGGTTCATTTAGACTTGTCATGCGTCGGCGCTTCAGATAGGAAGTGTCAGTGCTTCATTTAGACTCGTCACCGCTTCTTTCTTGATGTGTCAGAGCTTTCAGCGCTTCATTTAGACTCGTCATCGCTTTTTCTTTTTGATGCATTAGCGCTTTACTAAGGCGATATTTCTTCTTAATGACAAACGTTGATATTTTGATTATTACGAATTCGTATTCCAATAAAAAAGCGCCGTTTAGGGTATCGTCAATTTATTCTTCATCCATATATTACTTCCAATAAGGGGTGTTGGTGCGTTAGTAATAAAAGATATTAAGTCATAATTTAACAACACTTCTTGTGAATAAATCCCGTGTACTATTAACAGTTTACATTATATCTATCATGTGTAAGTCTTGTGTACATTGTATAAATCCAGTAAATGCTATGCATATCAAGAAATGTGAAGATACATTTATGTATAAAAAATATTTTTTAAAAAAATTTAAAGGGATTCAACATCGTCATTGGCATCCCAATTTTCTTTCACGTGCATAGCGATGGCGTGCCCAATCTCAGCCCCGAAACGAAGGATATCTTTGTGCTCAAAAGTAGGCAAGAGACCCATGCTGAAATAATCAACGTATTTCATCGCGAAAACCTCACAGTCATGATCGTTTTTTTGGCGCAGCGCCTTGACACTCCGACATTCCCAAAGATATTTATGAAAAATGGATTCGGATGCACCGTGGATATGTAATAGGGCTGGGAGGTAATGCGTTTGTTAATAAAAAAAGTAAAAGAAAAGTTACACGCATTTATAAAATATATGGGGGCGTTGATGCCCCGAAGTAGAAGCGTTGTCGCTTCTTATAGTGACAACGTTTCGATAAAGGATACGTTAACACTTCTAGCACTTTCAACAACGGTTTTTGAACTTACTAGTGTCTTTATCTCTTCGCGAAATTTGGTTTCCAGAGATTTATCTGGGCACGGGTCCAGGATAAGTATAGTTCTTTGTGATGGGAGTGCCACGGCAAGCACCCAGTGGGGTGGATTATTGATGTGAATCGGAATAAATAATTCAAAACAATCAATCGCGTTATTGATGTGAAGCATGCACATACTTTCTGTGTGCTACCTTATCCACTTGACTTATTTGGTGTGAAGCACATACACACCTAAGTGTGTGTTAAGTTATTTGGTTCCCTTGTGAATCACACACACTACACTAGTACGCACACTTATTTGACTTATGCGGTTTCCTAAAATTGGGGATATTACAGGTTGGGTCTGGGGTTGGGGTGGGGCTTGGGTGATGGTTGTGGGTAGGCCTCGGGGGGGGGGGAGTTGGTGGGGCTGAGGCTGTGATTGGGTCTGGGGCTAGTGGTGGGGTTGGGGCTAGAACTGGGGTTGGGGTTGGGGTTGAGGTTGGGGTTGGGTCTAGGTCTAGGTCTGGGGCGGGGGTGGGGCTTGGGCGATGGTTGTGGATGGGGGTATGGGTGGGGCTCAGGCGGTGGTTGTGGTTGGGCCTCAGGGTGGCTGGGGTTGGGTCTGGGGCTGGTGGTGGGGTTGGAACTGGGGTTGGGTTTGGGGCTAGGGTGGGGTTCAGACGATGGTTGTGGTTGGGGGTATGGCGGTGGTTGTGGTTGGGCCTCAAGGGTGTTGGGGTTGGGGTTGGGTCTGGGGCTAGTGGTGGGGTTGGGGCTGGGGTTGGGTCTGGGCTGGTGGTGGGGTTGGGGTTGAAGCTGGGCTTGAGAATTTGCCGGAATATGAGGATAATAACAGTCATTTTTTAATGAATCATTAACATATAGAAGTGATCGCGCTTTATATCGGTAGCGTTGACGCATCATAGTCAATGCACCTACACTTCATAGAGGCATCATTGCTTTAGACTACGACGCGTTGGCGCGTCATGTGAAGTCGGTGGCGCTTCATGAGAAGACGTCGACGCTTCATATACGAAGCGCTAACGCTTATTCTTTAGATTTCCTTAAGTTCAATATACGAAAATGCATACTTTAGAAGCATACCTTGATTAATTTTTTTCACTACCTGCTTCAAAAGCTTATGATCCTTCTGGAAGAGGGCCAATTATTACATAATAAAACTCTGATCCTTCAAGATCTTGGCGTTCTCTTCCTTCAATTTTAGGTTCTCCTATTCCAGCTGGAGAATCTTTAGACTGAGGTCATTGAAGCCTTTGGTCCGCTCTCTTATTGACTTCTGGCAGTATGAAATTCTTGAATTGGCAGACTGCTTTCATTTTTCATCATTCCGGGGTTGAGCGGACTTACGGGCTTTGAGAGCCTTTTCGTCTTCACCGTCTTCTTCTTTTTCCTCTGATACCAAGTGAATAACATCAATGTCCATTTTCTTTCTCGGCAAAGTAATGGGATGGACCGTAGGTCCAACACCCGCTTCCGCAGGTTCCTGCCCTGGTTGCAGTAGGGCTGCTACCACAGGATGCCTCATCTCAGAGATTGTGGGTTCGAGTACTTGGACGCCCTACATGATGATAGATATTCCATATTATTTTCGACTGATAAAAAATTTAAGAAAACCCAAACATTACTAGATGAACCGGTTCGTTTGGAAGCGGTTGCGCTTCTACATAGAGGCGCCGCCTTCGCTTCGTTTGGAAATGGTTGCGCTTCTACATGAAAGTGATTGTGCTTTTACATGGAAGCGATGTCGCCTCTTTTAGAATTGATCTTGTTTTTGATATCGGGGATGTAGTACTTCGACTTGTCCGCTTCCCATTTCAGCAGCCTTGGGAATTGGTGCGGCCCAAGACCTTGGGCTGGGGAGCACCTGTGGTTAATCTCGTACGCCAAGATCTGTGAAAAATAAAATAAACCTTTGATGACTATTTTAATGGTCGACCTTTGTAAGAAATAAAACAAGACATTCTGGTAGAGGACATTACCTGTAGGGCAATAGTGCAGTCGTAAATATTGTAAATCTGCCTTCCCTTTGCCTTCTCAATTAGATCCATTTTCCTTTTCGATTTGTTCACACACATTAGAAGGTGCTTATACGCGTGATTGTCCCATGAAAATTCATTGAAATTGGGGAGATCATCAATGAGCTTGAGGTAGGGCTCATCGATGGTGTATTTTGTGTTTGGAAAGAGGATGGTGGTGAGGACAAACAATAGACATAATTTCAGAAAGTCGTTGTCAGCATCCAGCGGGAGGCTGTTGATGGTAGCCCGAATGTGTCCCCTCTTTACAGGGTTAATTCTCATGAAAAACCTATCTCTAATGGTCTGTTCTTTGGGAAGCTTATTGGGGGAAGGGTAACGAGAAGGGGTAGTCATTCGAAGACTAGTTATTAAGGCAAAGCCAAGGGCCCGATATCTGATATGACCCTTCTCAAAATCCCAAACGTTGTCCTTGACCCAGAACTTGATCATCGCGTCCAGGAGGTTGTTGATGGTTATCGCGTCCTTTGGAGCCAGAAAGAATGCCCCGAAGACCGACTCCTCAAACATTTTTTTCCTCTGCACAGATGCCCCATCATAAATGACCCGACACTTTCCAATAGTGCACTTAGCCATTGGAGACTTGAGAACCATCTTCAAAATTTGTCAAACTGAAAAAGGACAAGTTTAGAGAAGAATGTAGTAAGATCTGGAGCGGCGACACTTCCTTGACGAGGCGCCAAGGCTCCTATACGAGGCGCTAATGCCCCTATATGAGGCACTAACGCCCTTAGACGAGGTGCTAGCGCGTCTTAATTGAAACGATGACGCTTCTATTTAGCATTTTATAAAGTGGAATGAAAATAGAATGAAACTTACATTGTTCCTAGATGCAGGGAAAGGGTTTTGCCGCTTTGATGTTTCTTATTGCGCTCTAAGAAGATAAAAATTGGAAGGGCAACGGTGAAAAGTAATTTGTGAATTTGTAATTCACAATATCGCTGCCTTAAATATTTTTTTTGAATCGAAGTGATGACCATTGCAAAGCACGATGTCACGCGCCGTAATCCCATCCGTGGCACCCCACTCCTCATTTAATGTTCTGACAATGATAATAAATGACATTAGGCCAGGTGTCGCTAAGGAAACATGGTGCTACATGTCATATATAGGGCGTTGCCCTTCATTCACGAAGCGCTAACACTCTATAATAGTCGCACTAACGCTTCTAAATAGAGCGACAACGCTTGATCATAGACGTGCTATCGCCCGTATACGAAGCGCAATAAGTGACGTAAAACGAAGTGTTCCGCTACATGATAGAAGCGTTAATGATGGCCATATCATTCTCAGTGTTTCGAATTTAAAAATGATTAAATTTGGGTATTATAGGTCTTTTAGAAGCGCTAATGATGACCATGTCAGGAACGAATCCCCAGCGCTAGCCCCGATTTGCCTTTCTGATACTGTCATTAGTAACTATGGTTAAAGCGGGGTTAAATGAAGAATACGGGGGAATGTCGCTTCATCCACAAAAGAGCTATGTGTCGAGCTCTTATCGATAAATGCAGAGATATCTCTAAGCCCGAGCGCATATCTCCGACACTCATACAATATATATAGTTAGTGTATATATAGTGTATATTGTTAGTATATATATAGTTAGTTAGTTCGTATATATTATATAGACTATATAGTTAGTGTATATATAGATAGTTTATATGTAGTGTATATAATTAGTTAGTATATATTATATAGACTATGTAGTTAATGTATATATAGATAGTATATGTTCAATTTATATAGGTAGTGTATATAGTGTATATAGTTACTTTGTGTATAGTTAGTGTATATATAGTTAGTTAGTATATACTATATAGAATATATAGTTAGTATATCGGTGCATTTCGTTATTGTATATAATATTATATATAGTTAGTATATACTATATAGACTATATAGTTAGTGTATAGTACTATAGTTAGTCTATATAATATTATACGTATAGTTAGTAGTTAGTGTATAGTACTATATGTATAATAATGTATAATTAGCGTGTAGTTACTAGTTAGTGTATAAATATAATTAATGTAGAATATAAATAATGTATAGTATTATATATAGTTAATATATATATATATATATATATATATATATATATATATATATATATATATATATACGAAAATGTATACATATATATGGCCAGTAAGAAAATTAAGAAATATTATAAAAATTAAAAAATAGAAAGAATTATAAATTTAAGTGTAAAAAAAATAAAAAAATTACAGATCCACCTTATCTATATGTGCTAACATATCTTCTATTTTGTTTAAGTCGAGAGCTTCTCCCAAGATTCCGCGCTCGCCTCTCTTGTGAGATCCAATTATTCAAACATACTAATCATTCAGTCATGGATTCCTTCAAGCGACTTCGGAACGTCTCTATAATTCTTCCATCTGAACTAAACGTCGATTCCGACCCAACTGTAAAGACGGAAATTATTAATAGATCTCGTGCCATAACGGAGAGTACATGATATTGAGAGGAGACATTATTCCACCATTCTAAGATTTTAAATTTATTTTCGTTACTTTCATTTCATTCAATCAGGTGATTTTCAAAATAATATTGGAGTTCATCCCTAGTAGCCTTTTGTGTAATTAATTGCTTAACATTATATTTAGGCTCATATTTTTTCATTATTGATGAAAAATCATGTGCTAGCTTGTTCACTAATATTATTTTTATTTAATTTCATTTTATAATAATTAAAAAGTTCAAAACATTTATATTTATAGTCCATTAACGTTATTTCTGCTTTAGTTTCATCACCGTTAATTTGCATCCTTAAGAGAAGGTTTAATACCATTAATTTATATATCGGGTCCATCATACTTGCTAAGGCTATATTTAAATGAATTTTTCTCTAATATTTATCGTATTTTTCTTGTATTTTAAAAATGGAGGGATGTCTCCTACTGGAATCCGATTGGCCTAAGATTTTTACATTTTGAATGACTCATAGGTTGAAAGCTGTATATAAAGTATCAGAAAAAAGAGTTTTAGAAATTTTAAAACATTTGAATTTTTTCTTATTATTCATAGATCATCCCAAATACAAATAGGGTCTATGCCCAAATTGGTTTGAGTAGAGTTTACTTGTTCTTAAATAGGGATGATTCCCTCCAACATATTAAAAGTAAAATTTCATCGTGTCGGGCAATCCAAAATTAACTTCTTCGGTGTTAAATTTGCATCGATAAGTAATTATTAAAAATTTTGTAACTTGGCGGGTGACCATTTGATTAATTTCACAAAATCTTTAATTTTATCAACAATTAGACTAAAACACACAAGTCCATCAGACACTATTAGGTTCAAAATATGTGCATCACATCGTACGTGACTTTTTAGAAAATAGGTATAGTTACTAACTTATATTGGCCGATTAGAGTATTAATCGTGGTTAAATTATTGGTTGCGTTGTCTAGAGTTATTGAAATTTTATCTTTTATCTCAATTTTTTGTATTATATTAACTAGAGTCGTGACTAAATTAATACTCGTGTGAGCCGCTCGAATAGGATAAAACACAATAATCCTTTTATTTAATGATCAATTAAGGCCAACGAAATGAGCGATGACACATATATATGGCTTCTCGATTATGATTGCTCGTACATTTGATGTAAGACATGTCATCGGGTATATTTTTGAACATTTGAATTAAGGAAGCTTATTTTTCTTTAAAAAGTTTTCCAATATCACTACTAAGTGTAGCTCTACTAATAAGACAAAATTGAGGTGCAAAGGAGTTTCGAATCCAATCGATAAATCAATGGTTTTCTATCCAAACGAATAACACCTCTTTCACTATAAAAAAATTAATCGTTTAACTCTAGCCCTAATTGGGTCATAGTTTCAAGGGGTAAGTGAACCATCCTTGTTTTAAATTAATTTTCTTTTTTCTATTACTAATTTATTTTGGGCTATTTTGAGACATCAACTCCAATGTCCTCGTAAGTCTGTAGCACCGACTTCCTTTGAACAAAAAATGAACCAATCATAACAACTAGAGCATTGGGTATTCTCTACACCATTTATCATCATGGGTTTCTCATAATGCTCCCATATTGCGGCTCTTTTTTCATTTTTGCTCTTCGGTGGCAATATACTATAATTTGTAGAGGCATGTTGCGATTTGTTGAATTTGATCATCAATTGGTGGTGGTGGTGGCGGTGGCTGTAGTGTCGATTGTGAGGCTTCAGTGTCCCCAATTATATTACCACCATCATCACTCAATTGATGATTACCCAGATAGTCTATTAATGCCATTTAGATTAACCAAAAAAAGGAAATTGTAAGTAGAAAACAATTAATATATAAAAAAGTGTTACTAGTATTAAATGAGAGTTTTGATGGAGAGCTTTAATGGAGAGCTTGAAGCCTTGCCTTAGAGTGGTTGAAACTTTAATCGAGAGCTTCACTTTAAATTAAATAGAATAATTAATTAAAGAGAGAAGTAGAGAATAAGAGAAATTAAAAAAAAATGATAAACGTGTAGTAATAATTGTGAGGAAAAATGGTAGGTAGGGGAATGGTATTTATAAGGGTGAAATTTTTTTTTAATGGGTGCAACAGGTGATTTCTTGGTTGCACCCAGGTGCGTTGTACAAGAGGTGGTTGCAACGACTAATTTTCTAGTCGTTGCAGTCCAACGGCTAAAAAACTAGCTGCTAGAGATTGCAACGACTAGTTTTCTAGTCGTTGCAATTAATTAGTTAAGGTTGCGTCAGTTCGGGTCGGGTATGGTAGCATCGGTTCCATCCGGTTCCATGGGTTCGGCTTACCACCGATTCAACACGATTTGGTTCAGTTTGGGTTGGGTACCACCGGTTCGGGTTGGTTTGGACCGGTTAAGGCCCATTTAGACCTCGGTTTACTTTGTCGATTTTTCCTTTCAACCCATTTAGCCACTGACCACATTGTTTCCTCACCTTCTCTTTTATCTTCTATTTCAACTTCACCACCATTTCATCGGGTTCAACTTCCGAATGGAAAGGTGACACCTGTTTTGCACATAGGCTCAATTATCCTTTTTGATAATATCACTTTACATAATGTTTTATGTGTTCCATCTTTTTATTATAACTTATTATTGATCCCAACAAGTAGATTTATTGCCTTTGCTATGCCCGCAAGTAGATTTATTGCATTGGCATCTCGGTCACCCTTCTCGTGATCGTTTACGTTTTTTTATTCACCAGTACGCTGATTTTTTTATTCAAATAATTATCAATGTCATGTTTGTCCTAATGCTAAACAAACTCATATCACGTTCCCTAATAGTTCATGAGTTACTACTACACCTTTTAAACTCGTTCATTTTGATACTTGGGGAAGTTTTTCGATTCCTCTCTCAGGAGTTCGCTTTTTTTAATCGTTGTGGATGATTTTAGACGATGCACTTGGGTGTATCTAATGCTGAAACCAATCCCTACATAAAATAGTTTTTTGCATTGATTAAAAATCAGCCCCAATGCTATATTAAATTCATTCGTACGGATAATGAAACTAATTTTTTTTTCTAATGATATGAATTTTTAACCTCAAGGGGTTAGGCGAGCTGACCAGGTACCTGCTTCTAAAAGTTGGAGACTCGAGTTCGAATCCCCTCCCCCCTTGAGGCCACCCTAGGAATTTATATCCTGTGCTAACCCGACATGTGTTGAATTTGGGGTGCGCACATGCCTCTGGGATTAGGCGGGTGCTCTAAGAGGCCCAGATACCAAAGTTCTCAAATTTTTTTTTATTATTTTTATAAAGATAATGGTGTTTTCCATCAACATTCTTGCATTGCCACACTTCAACAAAATGACATTGTTGAAAGAAAATAATGTTATCTTATGGAGATGGCTAGGACTTTGCACTTTCAAGCCCATTTAGCCCTCCTTTTTTGGGGTGATTGCATGTTAATTGCTGCATACCTTATAAATCGGTTTGATACCCGATCTTGTCAATGCATTTTTTTTGGCTATCCTCATGGCCAAAAGGCTTATCGCTTGTATGACCTTGATACAAAATCTTCCTCTACTAGCTGTGATGTCATCTTTCATAAACCCATTTTTCCTTTTGCCGACTATCCTTAACCCCAATCCGATGATCCTCCCTCTCCCCTTTAATGATCCAAACTCATCTATGCATATCATACCTGATCCAGTTGTATCTTCCCTATCAAATACATCAAACGATTCCCTTGCTCTTACTCCCTCTTCTCATTCATTGCCTTCCCCCACTCCAATTCTACCTACTTCCCAAAACATTACCTAAACCTTGTCACTCTACACTTAATCGCAATCCGCTCCATTATTTGCAGGAATATTATTGCCCAACCATTAAGTATGATCAACCTGCTTCGCTGCCTTCTTCGTCGCAGGCTCACTCAATTCGGTACCCATTAAGCTCTACACGTTCATACAACCGTCTATCTCTTCTATGTCTTGTATTTTCTTGTGCTATATCTTTAACCATCGAACCTACATCCTTTAAAAAAGCGTCTAAAGATCCACATTGGAGAGAAGCCATGAGCAAAGAGATTTCTACACTCGAGGCCAATCATACATGGTCGTTGGTTAAACTTCCTACACACAAAAAACTCATTGGTTGCAAATGAGTTTACAAAATTAAGTATAAAGCTGATGAAATCATAGACTTACAAGGCCCGCGTGATTGCGAATGACTACCACAAAAAAGACCCTGACTATAAGGAAACTTTTGCACTGGTTGCTAAGTTAGTGATAATTCGTTGTCTTCTAGCCATTGTTGCTATTAAAGGTTGGTCTCCATCAACTTGATGCCCAAAATGCATTCCTTCACAGAGACCTTCACGAAGAAGTCTACAAGAAGATACCATTGGGATTTTCTCGTAAGGGGGAGAGTCGGGTTTGTCGGTTATATAAGTCTCTCTATGGACTTAAGCAAGCTTTTTGACAATGATTTTCTAAGTTCTCTACTACACTCAATGCTGCAAACTTTGTCCAATCTAAAACAGATTATTCTTCCTTTACACAAAGGAATGACACATCTCATATTCGTGTTCTTGTCTATGTGGATGACATAATTATCACCGGAAGTAATGAGGATGCCATTGCCTCACTCAAAGCATTGTTTCTATATTAAGGATTTAGGGTCCTTGAAATATTTTTTAGGCATTGAAGTTCTTCGTTCCAAAACAGACATTCTTTTGACTCAAGGAAAGTATGCGTTAGAAATTTTACAAGATATGGGTCTAATCGTTGCTCGTCTAGTTGATATTCCTATGGAACAAAATTTAAAATTGGCTTCTACAGATGGTGCGCTACTAGATGATCTGTCTTCTTATCGGCGACTCATTGAACGATTGATCTACCTTATCATTACTCGTCTTGATATTGTGTATTCAGTTCATACACTCAGTCAGTTCATGAACCAATCTCGGAAACCTCACCTTGATGCAACTAGTCAGTTCTACGATATCTCAAAGGCACACCTAGTCAGGGAATATTTCTCTCTACATCTAGCCCACTACACATGTCAGCATATTGTGACTCCGATTGGGCCAGCTGCCCCATCACGCGTCGCTCTATCAGTGGTTATTGTACAATGCTTGGTGACAGGTCTATTTCATGGAAAACAAAGAAAACCCACCATCTCCTGTTCATCTGTCGAAGCGGAATTTCGCTTTATGGTAGTTGCATCTTGTAAATTACAAAGGTTACACTATCTCTTATAGGCAATGATCAAAATATCGGATAAAATTTCGGTTTTGGGCATGACCGAAACCGATAATTTGGACTGAAATTTTAATCATTTCGGCCGAAATTTTGATCCTTGCTCACAGGACCTTGAGTTTTCTCGTAAGAGGCCCATGACTCTCATTTGTGATAATAAATCCGCCTTACATATCATGGCCAATCCAGTTTATCATCAGGATTTTTTATTTTTTTTTTGGTTTTTTTGGGGACCATGTGGCGAGTTTAGTTATTTCAATTTGAAATAGCCAATATAATATTATTAGTTGTTTTAACTAGTAAGAAACCGGTGCGAACGATGAAAAAGGAAATGGTTTTCAAAATGCAAACGATGCAGCTTGAATTTGCTTATTGACCATCATAATTTATCAAACTTAATTTAAAAGAGGCATGTGTTACAAAGAGAGATAAATAACAAGAAATATATAGAATAAATGTTATGCAACTTTATGGCCACTCAAGCCCAGCCTGGCCTGGTCGAGCCTGTGTACTTAAAGAGTTGGACTCAATCCAGCTCGCCCAGGGTTCGATTATTAAATGGGCTGAGTTGGGCTGAAGTTTTTATCCCAATTAAGAAGTGGACCCGTAAAAAGCCCAGTCTGAATTTGGCCCAACCTGGCCTATTGACACCCCTATCTCTATCATTTGCTATAGTCAAAGGCTGATTCATGGTTCACTTTTTTGAATCATATGATAGACATCGTGTCATTTAAATCGGATGGCTTTGATGTCTAGGTCATGTCACTCATTCAAATCTTCCACACAATGGATCTTGAAACTAATGCAGATCAACTGATTGATTTGACGTCTTTAATCGCCCTTAACCCATCATTAGTGGAATAAAAAATTGCCCGTTTTTAAAATCCATAATGTGAAAGATTAAGATGATGTAGTCAATGATGAGATCTAACTTTTTGGCTGGGTGTATATGTTCAGGAGGTGACTAATTGTCATGACTCGGAATTTTTGAGGCCTAGAATTCCGTGTTATGATACTAGACGCTTATTAAGGCGATAAGCGAACATACATAATTCATAACTCGTCTTATAAATTAATCGAGACATTTACTATGCATTTAAGTGGCTCATAAATAACAACGAAACCGTAGATGACCATTAATAAAGTAGTACTTTAATTATGCATCTAAGACATAAAGTAAAGCAAGTTTCATGTAGGGTAAAAATGATTCTAAATGTAAACTCACAAAAGTATGAAAACAGAATCAATTGGTTATAAGTCTAACTTAAGAAAAAGATCAAATCTAGAGCCAAAGGGACGCTTAGGGCTCATAGAAGTCTGTCGGATTTACGCTCTCATCCTAGTGGTAGCCGACGCCCTCATCTACAAAAGCCACCTTCAGTACAACTGCTTTCACATTGTCATAGGCAGGATGATCAGAGTCCTCACTTGAAACTGTTAGATTTGGGAGGGGGGTGAGTTTACTCAGTTATGTAAACTTAGTGGGTTGCATAATCAATCCATCATAACTTATCCAGGTGATTGTGTGTGTAATCGCTTGAGTTGCAGTGCATATTGAATAAACCAAGTATTACTTCATGATATCAAAAATATCCAAAACCTCTTAACATGTCATATAAAAACTGAAAAACATAACATATAATGGAATGTGTATGATGCTTTTATTTCTTCTTTCTTTTCCTATCTGTCTCATCAACTTATCATACATGACATATCGAAAGTTTTATTATTACTCCATACCCTTACGCAACGTACTTCGTATCTTCCTTATTTTAATTAAAGGACTTGTATTAGGGTCGCTGCTCGAGCTTACCACGTGAGATTCACATGTAGATAATCACCTAATCTCTATATCATAACATAAACTATCATCCAGTCATATGAGGTTATTTATATGATAACAATAATGTTCTCTTAGTTCGAGATAAATCTAACATATTGTCCTTAAGATCCGTCTCGACTGTAGACATTGAGCCCTTATGGTAGCTCATAAGGTATGACACGTGTAGAATTTAATTCATATTCAGTTGGCCTTCATAGCGTATCTTAACATATCATATCATTATTCGATTGTGGGCTTAGTTACCCGCCCCGATTTCATATTTGCGTGGGCTTAAATCCCTACTTTCGTAACATATCATATTTTAACATATTCATTTTAATCATTACTCAAAACATAATTGAAATGGGCCACGGTGTGAAAGACTTTACGAAATCACGCATTCCGTAGTAACCTGAAAGTATTTCGTGTGGCATCTCATACTATCATAGAGGTATTATATCCGTATATGGATGCCTATATTTCAAATTTCACATAATCGTGAAAGAAATCTCACTGTGACAGACTTATATCATGTGTCATATCTTATTTTAAACTTATCATGCACATGCCCTATTATAATTTTCTAAATTGGTGAATATCATATGATGATGATAAATATATATCAGAAGGAAACTATAGTATGTACCCTAAATATTACATATTCTTAAAGAAAATTAACATGGAGCATAAAATATGAAGCATTGAGTAAAAACAGAGAATAAGAAATATTTAACTATATTTATTCTATGATTGAGTCTAATTACTCTTCACTGGGGTGTAATCATGTTTATAGAACTTGGTGATTGATTGGTATAACGATTGAAAATGTTTTGAGCTCTAAGAGACACACATGCCCATTAACGAATTGTAGGAGCTTAAAAAAAGGTAACAGACATTTCCATTGTGTTCGGGAGGTAAAAAAATTTATAAGATCGAGTCCTGTTTCACTTAAATTGAATGTCTCTGGCCAAAAGAAACTTGAAATAAAAAAGTAAAGAAAAACGGTTTTGAAACTGTCCATCTCGATTGGTCGAAAATGAGTCGATCGGTCGAGATTAGAGGAGAAGCTAAAGGATAGAATCTCAACTGGTCGAATGTGCATTTCGACCGATCGAGATAGAACAGAGGACAAAAGTCATTTATAGAATATAATCTCGATTGGTCGAAAATGATTTCGACCGGTCGAGTTGATTTATTTTAGGTTGAGGAGATTTAATCTCGACTGATCAAAATTGGGTCTCAATCGGTCGACATGAGAGAAGATAAGTTCTGAAGATAACATAACTCGATCTGTCAAAATGGATTTTCGACCGGTCGAGTTGTCTGAACAAGGGCTACCAATTTGTATAAACTCGATTGGTCGAATTGGATTTTGACTAGTTAAATTTTTTGAGAAACTGCGAAAATTAGCAGTCTCGATTGGTCGAAATTGATTTTCGACCGGTCGAGATCATACAGAGACCCAAGGGTTTATATATATTATGCATCTCGACCGGTCGACTTGAGATTTCGACTGGTCGAGTTGATTATTTCAGGCTCAGGTCGAGTTCTTTGACGCAACCAAAGATTTCTTTCTTCTCCGATTTTTCTTAGAATTGAATTAGGGTTTCATTATTTGAAAAATAACTGAATAATTTAAAATAGATTGAAAGACACCTACTTGTTGAAGTGTGAATCGATACTCATGGCGATTTGAGTTGACGGAGTTGGATTCGAGCGATGCTTTGCCTGAGTTCCTTTCGCGAGAAATCTTTTCTTACGATTGACTCTTTACAGTGACAAGGAGCCTTGGTGGGAAATGATTAGGTTGCAGAACCGAATGCATGGGTTGTTGATACAATGGTGGATTGAAACTCACTGTATTGACCGGCCTGAATCTCGCTTACTGAAGGTACACAATGACTATGCTTGGAGAAGAGAAAATAAGAGAGAAGAAATAATGCAGAGATTTCTAAATCTCTCACTAGGTTCCCCATATATGTAGAAGAATTAATTAGAGGAAGAGTCTAACTGGGCAAGTTGACTTGACACAAGAGGTAAGGGTCTAGAGAAGTAAGAGTCCCTTAAGGACTCTAATTGCTTACCAAAATAAATCTCATGATTATTAGAATAAATTACTTGCCTTAGTTGTATTAATGCAGTAGGATTCTAATGGTGTAAACGAATCTTAAATAAAAATTTCTTAAATATAAACATGTGGGCCATGATAGGATATGCGTACAAGTACTAAACTTGGTACCTCACAGATCTAACGCTATTAAATAGGGTCAAAAGAGACTCGGGTCATACCACTAATGGTACCTTTTTATTAGAGAAGGAAAAATGGGATTCCTTGAAGAAAGTTTCAGTATACTATACTTCTTCGGAAAATGAAAAATAAAGGATGGAAAAATGGGATTCCGTGAAAAAGTTTCATTATACTACACTACTTCGGAAAAACAGAGGATTAGCATTTCCTACATTCCACAGAGTCATTTAGTCAATGTGTGAGTTGTGGTTTGAAATTATGAAAGTCTTAAATAAAATCATCACATTTATAATTAAAATGGAAAATTATAAACTTAGGACAGATTTGTTGGGGACAAAGTATGGGCGGCTGATGTGGCGCAATGTGATTAGTTGCACCGCCCTACATTACTTGAGGCCCACCGCCCATGCAACCAATTGCATCGTGCCACATCAGTTGTTTGCACTTTGTCTGCATAAAATTTGTCCTCTGTTTAACATTGTTCAATTAAAATTATGAGAATACCCCTCTATTAAATGTCATATACGTTAAATTTATGAGAACACTTTTTTATTAAATGTCATATACCATAAATGACAACCTATATTTAATTGAAATGAAGGGCGGTGGGATAATTTCAATTTCACCGTAATATTTCTGTCTTACCCTGGGAAACTTTGTGAAGAGAATGCAAAGTTGTTAGGGGGAAAACAAGGAGGAGATGGAAGGAGATGCCACTGGAAATTTCCAGCCCACCGTCCTCACTGAGGAACTCGCACTTGGGGGGGGGGGGGTTTGTGATGGTAAAATTGTTAAGAAGTGGGGGAAGATGGGGCTTAAGAAAAAAGTTTCGGTTTTGGGTTAGGTTTAGGGTGAAGAGGGGTTTTGGTAGATGATTTAGCATCTGGTATGGGTTGCTGGCGTTTTAATTTTTCTAATTTCTTTATTGCAGCCAGAAGTTCAGCCCTTTGTATCTTAAGAATTCGGTCAAGTCTTCTACTGACATCGTCATGGTCTGGTTCTTCCGCCAAGGGGTTAGGATTTGAAAACGAAATACGAAAGAGATGGATTTGGAATGGGAAGGGTTTATGCTGAGACATGGTTTTTTATAGGGAAAAGGCTAGAGCTCTGAACCGTCACTTCGAAATAAATTTCAAGGTGTAGGCATTTAAGCTTTGGTAGGTGGTAGGTGGCGGTATTGAATGGGTTGCCTATCCGCTTCCTCTACAATTTAAATAGGCTCGAATTCCAAGGTAATCGATGAGACTTATCACCAAACTCGCCTATTCCCTAGAATTGTCGATTCCGATTCTAGGTACACAACTTTCCGACGGAATAGACTCTCGCATGAATCAAATAGTAATCACTACGATTTGTCCATTGGAAATAATATACAGAAGAAAGAAAGGCTACAAGCGATCGTAAATCCATACGATCACTCATAAAATCATAGTTTATATCATAGAATGCCGTACGGTAAAACACAATTTGAATCGTAAGAAACTCCTCAACAAATTCTTCTAAACAAAACAAGAACAATACTGCACATATTTTACAAAATAATGCTACGGATGAGTTGGTAGCTCGACGGGTTTGATTGGGGCTCAATTTTGTTCTGTAGGGGTTGATGCTTCCGCCCTTAAATACATATCCCCTTAATATGGTTTGAATCTGTGGGGGGTTTAAAGGAGCAACATGACATTGCAGAGCCATTCAAGCTAGGCCGTGATCAATGTTACAAGCCTCTCCCCTGTGAGATGTTGGGTGCGATTTTATATCCAACAAGGACTGAATTTTTGTTTTCCAAAACATTCGCTTCGGAAGACAATTCATCATTGGTATTAGTTCATACAGTTCTCATCGCTTAGGAGATGTATTCCCTAAAGCCTCCAAGTCAGCCCAACTCGATGCATGGTGTGACATCGAGTCTTCACTAAGGGTCTCAAAGAGTTCCAAAGCATCCTCTGCCATCAGTATAAGAAACATCCCCCCACAAGTAGCATCAATCATATGTCGGGTCTGGTCATTTAGGTCTTCATAGAAATTAAGCACTATTTGCCAGTGCGGGACCTCATGGTGAGGGCACTTGTGTAGAAGTTCGTTAAGGTGCTTCTAGCTCTTTTGAAAAGACTCATCCAGAAATTGATGGAATGATGTAATATCCTTCCGGGTTCGATTCGTTTTGCAGATTGGGAAGAACTTAATGAGAAACATGGTTTGTAACTCTTCCCAACTAGCAATCGAATCAGTGGGCAAAGAGTTTAGCCACTGCTTGACCCTATCTTTAAGAGAAAATGGAAACAACCTCAAACGAGCGACCTCTTTCGACAAGTTCTTGAACCTAAAGGTCATGCAGATTTCAAGAAAGCTCATTAGATGCATATATGGATTCTCATCACTAAACTCATGAAAGATAGGAAGTAATTGCACTAGACAAGGCTTGATCTCAAAGATGCCACTAACGACTGCTGTAGGTAAATGAATACACGAGGGAGGTGTAAGAGTGGATGGTGCATAGTATTCCCTCAATGTTTTAGCTGCATGATGTTCTTCTCCCGCCATGGTGAATTATATTAGAAGAAGGGTGGGGTGGCTAAAGCATTTTATATTATAATTTTGTGTTTTTGATTTTATTTGATTTTTATTTTAGAACGCAGGGAGGGAAAAAAATCTGGGCCTCTAGCTTCTATTGTTAGAAGAAGGTTTGAAACTTTCGACCAGGTGCTCCGAATAAACCTATAAAAGATTAAGAAGTGTACAAAAAAAATAAAAATAAAAAAGAAAAGAGATTTGAAAGATAAATATTGGCTTTCAGAATTTTTCACTTCCCTAGTAACGACGCCAAACACTTGACAGCTCTATGAATTATGCTTTGTCTTAACCTATTGAAAGCGCACAACGGAAATTATAACACTATAGGATCGTTCCCACGAGGAAGGTCGAAATCTAGAAAATTTTATTTGCCTTTAGAAAATACTGAATGGTTCAATTAAACTAAAATGTAGAAAAATAAATCTAAATCTTCCGACTTCCAGATTCTGGTCATCAATCAGTATATTTCAGTTTTCTGGTAATTACGAAAATTAAAATACCGTAACACTATATCTAAGTCTCTTAGAGTTTGGGCATCAATCAAAATATGAAATTCCTTCAATATAAATTTATACTAATTTGTAATCTTCTAGAGTTTAGGCATCAATTAAAAACTAAAAAATTAATTATCATTACACTAATCTTTCAAATTCTCAATCTTAATCGTCAATTAAAATCAAGAATTATCAGATGTTTACAAAGCAATGAAAGAAAGCAGTAAATTGCATAAAAATAAATCTAAACTAAATTGCTCTTCGTCCTCCCTAACCCAGTCGTCAATTGTGATCGAGATTTCTCAGAAATAAAACTACTCTACTTTGATCTTCGAGAATCTCAACCTCAGTTGTCAATTACTGCTGAGAAATCGTGGATGATTATTCTAGGTGAGAGCCCTCTTATTTATAGCTCATAAGGGGTCTGTGCAACCGTAGGATATCTCATGAGTCCCATCGCGACGATGCGCTAGTACTTAAAAATATAGAGTCGCCACCCGGAGCTTTTGGTGTCCCGAGAAACCTAAATCAATATTGAAAGCACCGAAGTACAAAAATATGATTCTGATTTCGGTCTATGCCAATGGCCCTTGAGTAGGGGCTTTGGTTATCGATCGGGAAGGTGTTAGGCACCCGACCTACCCTGTGACAGCCCGAATTTCAGAATCCCGAAATCCGTGCCATCAGCACGACCTTCAAGGTCGTGCCCTGGGTTCCTTACAAAATATTGATATATACAAGCCAAAACTGTAATTGAGGCACACGTAGCTACTCTAAATAAAATCTCAAAAATAATCAAGGTATCGCAAGGCAGTCCTTGTCCCATACCAATTCATGGACATAAGAACTTACCTAAACCATTAGTGATAACAGTTCATCCTAGACGTTTTGTCAAAGAAACGGTATTTAAAAACATTCGAAATAAAGAGGCTTGACCTACCAAGCCATACCTAATACTCTCAACTCACTCTCAAAGTATGCAGTGGGTTTCCTAGAAGAATTCTTCAGGAGGAGGTTTTCTGTGGGCACGTAATCCGAAACCCTTGGATCAGCTTCTCCAGAAGTCTTTGCTGCCGCTAGTCCTGGACCTGCGACGTATAGTCTAAGGAGGGTGAGCTACATCCTAGCTCCGTAGGGAAACAAAAAGAACATATAGATTAACCTTCACACATATGTCAGCAGTTTAACAAGCATAAAATTATCGAGTAATCACTTATGGACAACAATTGAAATAATTGGAAATAAACTAATGATTTTTGACTGTTACTTAGCATGGTTTTGTTTAATCTCCTTATTAGTTTAGTTGTGAATTTGGCCTAATCACTTAAATCTTAATTTAAGTAGTCCCCGAGCAATATAGCATCGAGCCCCGATGGAATACCCACCATCGTCGTCTAACTAGACAGTTATTATATGTATCCGGGTGGGAATATTGCCCAAGCCCCTTTCTCATAGGTGGCGGGGTCTATTTTTAGATCTACATCCCTGGGATGTACTATGAAAGTACGGATCTGTCGCCGTACCGCTCACGGATATCCTGCCGAGTCAGTCGTGGGTATCCCGCCACGTCGGTGGGGTATTCTAATCAAACCTTAAATAATAAAAATATCAAATGTGCTCTACATATAGTTATTCACCGTGATTGTGCTAATTATATTACATCAGGCCTTATCACATTACTTACGTTTCTCTGTTAGTTTTCATCTGCATCCCTGGGATGTCCCTTATTTCCATCGCATCCTTCTTTGTTTTAACTATATGATTTTTCGTCCCCTGGGGACCTCAAGACTTTCACATTGTAAACTCACTCACACACCCTTTTTCATGAGGATCATGCAGTATTTGACTATTTAAATGGATTACACTACATATATGAATTTCACGGAATAATGCACATGTTTCAAAAATATTCCCTACCTCGACGAATTTCAAAGCACACCTTCTCGTAGAAGTTTATACTTCATGATCATGCGTCAAACCTACATTTCAAATTAGCATAGGCTTAGAAAGGACACTAGAACCATTGGGGTGTACAACCCCCATGTTTCTTGTACCTATAATTTCAAGAACTGAGTGGTCACTGGACCTCGCTCGAGCAGTCACGTGACCTCGCTCGAGCGGTTAAATCGAGCCATTGAAGCATTACTGGGGACCTCGCTCGAGCGAGCTTCTCCTTAATTTTGGGGACCGCTCGAGCGAGTCCAGAGCTATATTTTTCCTATTCATCCTCGCTCAAGCGAGCCCTTTAGACCGCTCGAGCGAGGAGCGATGATTTTTGCTCCTCGATCAGATCGAGAACACAATTTTACCCTTCATTCAAACCTTAACATCATTAAAAACATTCAACCAACATTCTTCCTATTATTTAAAACATGCCTAAGCATCTATCATGCCTTTAACATACCTCTGACGATGAGTCTCGCGCAAGTTTGATTTAAGATTCAAAATTCTACTAGGCTAGCAGGCCTCCAAGGTTCCTCCTCCAGCCTTTTCTCCAACTCTTCTGCCGATTTAAGTCCCAACGAAGCCTTAGTTCTTTACTAGGCTCTTCTCTTCTTTCTCTTTATATTCTCCTTCTCTCTATTTAGGTTAGAATAGAGTTACGCATGGGTTCTTCTCTCCTCTCTCTTTCACTTTTATACATATAAGTTAGGGAAATACTAGTGTGTTTCCCACGTACACACATAGTGTCTTTGGTTCGTTTTGGTCTCCTTGTGAAACACATATACCTATATGTAATGCATGACGTGCACTCATCCCAAAAATCTGGGGTTGTGACATGCCCGCTCGTAAGCGGTCTCTACTATGACTGTTTGGATGTGTATATATATATATATATATATATATATATATATATATAAAGAAAAAAAAATGAGCGGCACTTCCCCTTGCCCTAAGGCACACTGATCCTATTGAGCCCTTCCTGCTTGCCGAAATTTAGGCAGTGTAACGGCTCAATTCTAGAATAGAGAAAAAACAAAGAAGGTAGAGAAATAGAGGGGAGAGCCGGAGCTCTTGGACCTTTATAACATCGATGTGAAACTTCGCGTGACTGTGTTTGATGAGCTTTCGATAACTTTAATAGTTGCGGGATGAATTCTAATCTTTAAGGCTTGGTAGCTAAGGGTTGATTCTATGGTTGAACCCATCGGCCGAGAACTAGAGGGTACTATACTCTTTCATATGACACAAAAGTGTGCAGGCAAAACAACCCCTAAAGGCTTCAAACATGGCACTCAAGGTGCCTAATTGTGTGCAGATTTTTGTATACGCAAGGTGAGGGTCCAACATTGATCGCGCGGATCTTGAGGGTTTAAGAAGATTTGAGCCTTGATCAAAGTATAGATCCCCTTTACTTTTGGACAGTCTTACCATCTAACGGTTCACATTTGCTTTGATTATTTATATTTTGATAAATATTAAGACCCTAATATCGGTGAAAATATTGTTTTAACACTTGGAATATTTTCTAGCTCCTGTTTCTCTTAAAATTGTGTGATTGGACTAGAGGGTCCTATTTGACTTCCTGTTGCACACTATTTGTGTAACATATGACCAAACCTTAAGGGGCATAATGTTAATTATCATTTGATCATCCTTAAATCTAATGGTCACATCTATCTAATCATGACTGCACCTCGACTTTTGAGCCGCTTGAAAACACATGAAACCCTTGCACACACTTGAACTAATGCTTGTGTGGTACTTTGAATTAAACCTCATGGCCACATTTGATTAACTTGACTTTGGCCGAATTAATCCACATGCCTAGGTGCTTTATGATCTCGGTTAAATATACTTGAGATTCAATGGATCAAATTCTAATGAATATATTTATGGGAAAAATTTACGAAATTCGAAAGTTATGAAGAAATAATTAAGGGGTTTGAACTCGCGTACATTTAGGGTAAGGGGGTTTGTTTGACCACCCATTTGACCTAATTTTCGGTAAAACAAAGGTATGGTCCAAATACAAACCCCATCTAATTTATGGAAAATATTATCTTTGCTAGGCCTAATTACTTAAGAAGCAATACGATAACCCAGAAAAGTTGCCTAAATTTATATATGAGCCATTTTTATCGTAAATCATTTCATGAGGATTTTTCCACATTCGACAAAACTTTAGTAGGAGAAAATATTCTTTTTCTTACCAATATATGTCAATCATAAATTTCATATTAAAGTCCTTCACATATATTGAGATGCGCGTAAGGTTAGATCCATGGCTATTGGAGCTATTAGTAAATACTAGATTTATAACAATTGAGCTATAACTGGAACACATGAGGCTCATACCATTAACCATATGGGTCTCCCGATTATCATAAATGCACATGGGCCTCCTCATGGTGGCTTGCCTAGTCTATGAACCCCTAATAAGCACTTTTATCCTAGAAGAGCCACTTACTCTATTATGAGAAATCAGGGCCTAACTCACCTTCTAATATTAACGAACTTATTAGATGTATTATCTATCCATGCTATGAAGTATGTGGTACGCCGATAAACATACAATGAGATGATCTCGATCAGAAATGAGTGACCGTTCAGTTAATGATTTAAATGATCAAATCAATAGTAAAAATCATGAGAAATTCAAATACCCATTACACTGATGATATCGGTAGGATTAGATTAATCTAAACTCGATCACATTCACCTTAAAATGTGTGTTTCGAATATTCAACGATTTATAAGTGATTCGGTTATACAAAGATTAAATCTTATCGAAATCACGTAAATGACTAGTCTGTTTTCATCAGATCAATCTAATGAGAACAGTCTATCATCATATTGTGACACACAACATTGGGTCATGTATCGATTTATATGGGACATATTTATCTCTCTCCTTTAGCAGAAAGTTGAGTGTCCCTAAGAGACTTTAAACCACTTTCTTTCTTGGTTAAGACCTTAGCTCTCCATCTAATGTCATGAGTCAAAGTTTGACTTTCATTGTAACTTATAAATTATTTGCGATTAGTTTACTAACCCTTTTGTTCGGGTACATTACTTGTTTGACTTTTATGACTTATTAATAGAACAAGATCTTTTTATGATTAAGCTTCAATTATTGAAATATGTAGCAAAGGTTATATAAGATATATGTTATATTTAGTGGTTTTATCGATACTGCATCACATTCATATCATAGAAATACGATAGGACATACGCATGATAAGTTAAGAAATAAGATACGACACACGACTTATAAGCCATCGTCATGGTGGGATTCCTTTCACGGTCACGTAGAACTTGAAATATAGACATCCATGAACAAATGCAACACCTCTACGGGAGTATGGGCCGCCACACGAAGTACGTCCAAATTACACGGAACCTGTTCCTTGAAAAGTATGGTTTAGTGAAGCTTACCGTACCATGGCTCACTCTAATTTAAGTTATATGCAAATGATAAGAAAATGCACATATGTTAAGAAAATGCACATATGCTAAATATGAAATTAAGTTTTACATGTGTCATATCTTACGTGTCACAGTAAGAGTACAACGTCTGCAGCCAAGACGGCTCTTCAGGATAATATGATACAACAGTGTCTTGACGTAAGAGGACACTAATTTTTATGCACGCAGCCTTATTGGGCCGGGTGATGGTTTACAATATGATATGGAGGTTAGGTGATTATCTACATATGGACCTCGCGTGGTAGGCTCGAGCAACGACTCTGACATAGGTTGTTTACGTTAAATAAGTTTGATGCGAAATACGTTGTGTAGGTGTATGGAGCTAAAATAAGATTTATAATATGTCACGTAAGTTAAGTTGACGAGACAAATAAGAAAAGTGATAAGCATTAGAAGCATCATATGCATTGAAATCTGTTATGTCATTTCAGCTTTATAGATATGAAATATTATGAAAACTTTCATTATGTTGTTTATATGAAATTGAAAAGGATTCACTTTCACTCACGAGGTTGCACCCACAATCACTTGGATA
Source organism: Chloranthus sessilifolius (assembly GCA_021018995.1). Classification (NCBI taxonomy): domain Eukaryota; kingdom Viridiplantae; phylum Streptophyta; class Magnoliopsida; order Chloranthales; family Chloranthaceae; genus Chloranthus; species Chloranthus sessilifolius. The sequence continues at coordinate 77,302,114 of CM037597.1, read as the reverse complement.
GATTGTGGTAAATCGGTTGTGCAACCCACTGAGTTTACTTGATTGAGTAAACTCATCCCACACAAAACTAACAGTTGCAAGTGAATATATGGACTACACTGTTTGGTGGACTTGATGCACCGGTAGATGATGCAATTTAGGAGGGTGACGACGTGGAGGACCAGTTAGACAATCATGTATATATTAAATATTTAGAAAGACTTTCTAGTAATTGACCGTACCTTTATTTATGGTTATTTAATGAAATAGACTCAAAATTCAATGTCAGCTTAATGAAGGGAATCTTAAATATGAGAAGAAAATTTTGGTTCATAATTTTTGGGAGCCCAATTTTATATAAGATTTAGTAAGATTTGTATGTTCGCTTGTCGCCTTAATAAGCGTGCGGTGTCATAACACGAAATTCTTGACCCTTTGGATCGTCTAGGATTCTGGGTCATGACACTATGTTCGCTAAATTTTCTGCCTTTTCTTGGGCTTCCTTCGCTTTTTCCTTCACTACTTCCCTACTCATCTCTACCTCTCCATCATATTTTCTCCACAAAGTTTTTGCTCAATTTTCTACCATTTCTTTGGCTTCCTTTGCCTTTTCCTTCACTTCTTCACGAGCCATCTCTACCTTCTCTACAATATGTTCTCCAGCGATTTTTGCCTTTTTCGCTAAATATTCTGCCTTTTCTTTGGCTTCCTTCGCCTTTTCCTTCATTTCTTCCCGAGCCATTTCTACCTTTGCAATATCTTCTCCAGCGCTCTTAGTCTTTTGTATTGCTTATTCACCGCCATGAACAACTCTCTCAATAGCATCTTTGGCACCTTCTTCTACTTGGGTTATTTTTTCAGAGACCGTATCTTTAGTTCTACCAAAGATGCCTTCCATCTTTTCTTTGCTCTCTTTGGGACTCGGAGTAGGGACACTCAGACTCCGAGATCCCTTGGCCAAGGTTGGGAAGGGTAGAAGCAGCTTCTTTCAACTTCTCTTTGACTCCTTGAGAGATTCCGCTACCTGGGTCTTCTTCTTTCAAAGGCTTTTGGGGATCACGGGTGGTCAATGATTTGATTTGTGATGAAATTGAGAAAGAGGGTTCCCGAAGGCCTTCCCTGTCGTACTCCATAACAATTACGCTTTGGCCTTCTTTGAAGAGCACTTAGTTTCGGGGGGGTCATGGCTATGCAGATTCTCTAGGGGACGGGGGCCAAACGCCAGCCGTTCTGAGTGAAGATATGACGAGAAATATGGCTAAAACGTTCATCTTCTTATTCGTTCTTTCCTCGTGGTTGTGGGTTGTGTCAGGACAGTTATGTGGAGGAAGCAACTTAGACAGTTATGTAGAGAAAACAAAGTTGCTGCATTATTTTGGTCTCCTTCATACCTTTTTTTAGAGTACGAAAGTAGGCACGCATGTGCAAACGTCTCTCTTTCCTAGCATCCATGCCCGTGCACTTGCATTTTAATTTTTTTTCTAACTAAGCTAAACTTTATTAAAAACCAAAAGAAAATAAATTCTTTAAATACAAAGAATCTAAGCCTATAAATAGACTACAAAGAATCTAACCCTATTTGGATCTCAAATAGACTACGCCCTACTTATCCAAATGGATGAGACCAAAAGCACTCATTTTGCATGTGAAAAAGTGATGCTATGCGAATTAGTGATAGCCATTTCTGTAAGTTCTTCTATGACTATGCACCTCCCCATGGTTTCAAATATCGGTATCAATCATCGAATCGGTTAGCCTAAAACCGATCCAGATCGGGATCGGCGGATCGGATTAGCCGATCTCAACGCAAGAAAAATTTGAGGGAAAAATTGCAATGATTAAACATTTTTTACTGTGAGCTGTCAAATGAGGTATTCAAATTTGTCGCTAATGGTCCGTTTTTATGTACAATGCATGATACGCCATAATTTTATATTTACAACACCCACATTAAGAAAAAAATTAGCCCATTTGTACTTAAAAATATAAGTACAATACCTTTTCGGTTTAATTTTTTTTTTGAACTCAAAACCGATTCTGTTCGGTTCCGTTCGGTTCGATTCGGTTTAGGTAAAAAACCTATTTTTAGGATTTTTTTATGTTTTATTTTGGATTTTTTCCAGATATTTTTTGGTTTACTTAGCCTACTTCCTCGGTTTTCGGTTTCAATCCATCCAAACCGAAATTGAACCGAATTGGGGTTCAGTTCAGTTTGTGTCGGGTTTTGGTTCGGTCCAATTCGGTTCCCTCGATTTTCGGTTCAATACTTGCATCCCTAATTCAAAACACCCAATGTTACTTTTACATAATAAATAAGATATATATATATATGTAGAGAGAGAGAGAGAGAGAGAGAGAGAATATATCATTGGCAAAAAAATATTGGCATTTAAGAGAAGCCACTATATATATATATATATATATATATATATATATATATATATATGGAGAGAGAGAGAGAAAGAGAGCATATGTTATTGGCAAAAACAATCATTGCATTTAAGAGGAGCCATGCTCACCGTGAACCACCCAGAGACCACCTTTCATATCCATAAAAGACGCTAGGGAGTAGGGATTAGCATAATTGCCTTATTTTGTAATTTATATTCCGTGTAGGGTTTAATATATTTTTTATGTATATAAGTTTTCGGGATCAGTGGATCGGCGATCCGACCTAAATATCTTCTGTATCGGCCGATCCAGAGCGATTTGACGGATCCAGGTCAGATACACATGTACAAACGATCCAATCCAAGGATTTTTGATCGTTTGGGCCAAAACCGATCCGGATCGGGATTGGCCGATATTTGAAACCATGCACCTCCCTAACATGGTGATGCGTCCCCCATTCAAGATCGTTTAGATGATCCCTAATGATCACAATAGAGGGTAAGAGAATCCTAAGAGATTGACCACCCAACAAGATCTTGATCAAGAGAAGAGAATTGCTTTCAATAACCAATCTTCTACCCAGTGTTTTGTAATTTTTACTTCATCCAAGAGCGCATATGGTTCCACTTCATTATTCGTCATCTGCCCATCAAAGTTATTATAAGCAACAATGAAATCACTCTGCTCATTTCTAATAATACCTCCACACCTAGCAGGTCCAGGATTGCCAGAAGAAGATCTATCAATATTCAACTTAATGTTATTACAAGGTGGGTGAGACCAAAAAATCAGAGTGGCTACCTTGGAAGGAACATTTAGAGGAGAAATACCTAAGCCAGTCAGATAATCAAACTCAAATCGGAAGCTACTCAACTTTGGCTTAATGGCATAGCTAATCTCCACCACCCAATTTTGCACTTTCCTAAAAATATCATGCACTTATATAGACATGTGGACTGTCGTGTCTACTCATGATAGGTGATGAATAAATACCATGGATCAAAATATCATTTCTCAATTTATCGTCGATAAGATTTCGGTTTCGGCCCGCTCCTGCTACTAAAAATTTGACCAAAAGTTTTCAAAGTGACCAAAAATTTATCGAAATCCAAATTTATCTTGATTTCGGTCATGATTGAAATAGAGTTTTTGATCTTTGGTGGACACGCTTATTGTAGACTAACTCTTAAATAAGAAACCCATGCACTGGAGAAAGAAAAAAAAAATCGCTCCTGAAATGCAAGTGGTTTGCATGAATTAGTCATTTGGGCAGTAAGATGCCTTATTCAACTTGGTTGAAAATAGGTTTATCATTAAGCATATGGAAATTAAAAAATTGACTTACAAGATAGAATACATATCCGGCATCTTCAATTTTATATTTACCTTCCAACGCCTCTAAAGTGCTTTGGTGGATTTGATCCGTTGGTACACGTCAAAGAGAGAATCAGCCAACGAGTTGAGGATGTGTCAGCTACATCGTAATCATCGGCTTTTCCCTTTTGTCTCCCTCCTACAATAGTTGGATCAGAGGAGAGCATAAACTACTTGCAGCGAGGTCAACTTGAAATACATATTTTGTTGCTATATCTTGAAATTCGTCCCACCGAGAAATACTCCACTCTCGCAACGGATGGTGCGAACATATTCGAAAAAGATATCATTTTAGAGAGTATAGACTTAAAATTATTAGAAAATAATGGTGAAAAATGACTAAATAAAAGAGAATAAGCTTAAGTATTAGCACGTTAATCGAGGCATGTAATAGGCGCCATCATTAAGTCTATACTTTCTCTCCTACTGTATACGGTCAGTAGTGGGTTTTTGGCAAGGTGGATTCTAAGATACAATGAGTCACGTGACAGTACACTCTGTGACCAATTGTCACAATCTCAAGGGCATAGAATTCCGTGTTATGACACTGTACATTTGTTAAAGCGATAAGCGGACATACGTATAATTCTTAATTCGATTTAACATGTGAATTTTGACATTTAAGATAACATTAAAAGATAAACGGCTCATAAACTAATAGCAGAAAACGTAGATGACAATAGTAACATAATAAATCCTAATCATGTATCTATAATAGAAAATAACTAAAGTTTTATGTAGGATAAAATGGTCCCAAACGTAAACCCATAAGAAGTACTGATAAATCAAAGTAATTAATAACAAGTCTCTCCTAAAAGCGATAAAAGCTAGTATTAAGAAATCTCTCAATTCTCAAAATAGTCTGTCGGATCTACTCCCTCGTTCAGGTGAGAGCTAATGTCATCACCCTCAAAAGTTGCATTAGGTACAACAATATCCACATCCTCAGTGATGGAATTGTCAGTGCTCTCATCTGCAACTGTTAGTTTTGGGAGAGGGTGAGTTTACTCAGTCGCATCAACTCAGCGGGTTATACAATCGATCCACCATAACATATCAAAGTGATCGTGTGTGCAATTGCTTGAGTTGTGGTGCATTTTGAAATAGACCAAGCAGCTATAAATGATTACAAAAATATCTAAGATTTCATAACCTATCATATTGAAACTGAAAGACATAGTATAAGATGAAAAGATATATCATAAAATGAAAAGACCTGTCATAAAATGAAATAAATATGATGCATCAAGTTCTGATATCTTTTTGTATCTACTTTGTCGACTTATCCTATGGGACATATTTTAAAATTTAACATTGCTCCATACGCCTACACAACGCACATCGCATCTTACTTAATTTACGTATATAACCTGTACCAGGGCCGTTGCTTAAGCCTATCACATGAGGTCCATGTGTAGATAACTACCTAACTTCCGTATCATATCGTATACCACCATCCAACCCGATGAGGTTGCATGCATTTAAATCAATATTCTCTTACACTCTATGACAACTCGATTTTTTCCGATTCCATAAAACCTGCATAATATATTTTTTTTCTTCCTTACATCCTGAACTCAGGGAAAATCGGACCGTTGGGTCGCACATATCACGATTCGAATATAGAAATTACTTGGTATGCCAACAATGATAGAGTCAAAGAAAAAAATATAGCAACAATAAAGATTCTTCTATATGTAAAGACTGAATAAAAAAAGTCCATAAGACAACCACCGGTGATGGCCTACAACAACATACCTACAGAATAAGTTTTAATACCGTAATAAATCTCCGGACATACCAAGTTCACAATCCAAAAAACCTCAAAGCATTCGTTATACATACCCAAAATATACCCATGTCCAAACCTCACCTAAGGTAAAATTTTCCAAACGGAAAATCCCAAGCCTTTCGCCGCAGTTGGATTTTGATCTACAGTTGTACCTGTGACATATAGTTGAGGGATGAGCTACATCCTAGCTCAATAAGAAAAAATATCTAAACATGTAAAGCAATCTTACTCACACATATTCTATGACATTTAGAAGCATGATTTATCAATGAATTAGCTGGAAAAATAGTTTAAATGACTGAAGAGATGCACTGAATGTTACTGGTACTTTACATATGCTCATTTGTTCTCAACTTGCTTATATAAGATAATGATTGGCCTAAATACTTAAATCGTAACTTAAATATTTTCCGACTTACTATAGAGTCAGGCGCCTGATGGAATACCCTCCATCGTCGTCTAATCAGACAGTTTTCATATCCTTTTTCATTCATTTAATACTACTCAGGTCCCTTTCTCATAGGCGACGGGGTTTCAAGTTTCATACATACATCCCTAGGATGTCCAACTGGTGTACGGATTGGCCGCCGTACCGGTCATAGATATTTTGTCGAGTCAGTCATGGGTATCCTGCCACGTCGGTGGGATATTCTGTCAAACCTTAAATATCAAAAGTATAAAAAATACATTACATATAGTTATTCATCATGTGATTGTGCTAATTATAGTGTATTAGGCCTGATCAATTTTTATTTACTTTATATTTTTCATATATCTCTGTGATGTAACTAGCTCAGTGTATCGCACAGATGTTCATATTACATTTACATCCCCTGGGGACGCCACATACTCATTTGTAGCCCATTTCATTACTTAATGTTCACACCTACATACACACTTAAGATTTACATTTTTAAGGTATAACTACTCATTTCTATATCACTACATACATGATTTCGTAATCAAGGGTACATGTTCAGAGTATTCCCTACCTCACGCACGAAGCCGATCAAAGCGATACCACTATCCTTATCGATGGCTTTCCGCCCTTAATCTATATCACAAACACACCATGATGCATTAAGGCTCAACTCTACTTATTAAAAATCTAGACTTATTTAAGTGTTTCGAAAAAATGAGGCAGAAATGGGCAAGTTCATGCTAATATAGAGTTTGATGCAACATTCCCCCTAAATTATGACCTTCAAATCTTTGGATTTACAAAATGGTTAAATCACAAAATTTGTAGAGTTCATTATCCTCTTTCCAACACTGCAAGAATTGCGTCAATCGGAGTTCAGAGTAAAACGTTATGGCAGAAATACCGAAGCAGTGTCGACAAGCACAGTCAAAATCGATTAATCAACCCCCAAAATTGATTAATCGAAATTTCAAAATCGATTAATCGACCTCAAAATCGATCAATCGAAATTCCAAAATCGATTAATCGATCCAAAAATTGATTAATCGATTTTCCAAGAAAACAAGCTTTTTCAGCTACTGGAAGTACCCATTCGATCAATCGATTAATCGAAACCAAAAATCGATCAATCGAAATTTAATTCGATTAATCAGTTTTGGGCTTCAGTGCTCAAGTTTGCTTTCTGTTAAAATCGATTAATCGGTTTTCAAAATCGATCAATCGATTTTGACAGAAACACAACCCTCTTCGGGCAGTTTATCTTGTTTTCACCTTCTTCTCAATTTTTCTTCTCTTCCCTCTTTTAATCCAACATTAATACATTAAATTAAAGCTTAAAACGTCACACACATCATAAATTAACAAAACCTTACCTCAAATTCAACATATGAGTGATTCAATGGCTTAGATCAAGGGTTAGGGTTCCTAGCTTTCAAATCCCCAAATCACTCGCGATTTTCATGGAGTTTAACGCCTTGGCACAGCTTCCACGCACGATCCATGCATTACTTCATAAGCATTTACTCTCCTTTCCTTTCTTCACTCCCTCTCTTCTTCTTCCTCTTTCTCTAACCACCAACTAAAATCAAAGAAAAATAAGTTCTCTTAGCTTTTAACCTATTTAACCCAATCCCATCTTTGGTGTAAAACATTTACACCCACAATAGGTGTATATGACCGTATCAAAAGATCTAACACTACACACACACGTGCACTTTTACCTCAAACCTAATATAACTTAAGTCATCAAATTGATTTGCACTTGATCAAATAAATGACTAGACGGGCATGCATCTCGAGGTATACTATTCAAAGTCAAGCACGCATCCCGATGTATATTCTTTAAAGTCAAAATTTTTAGGATGTTACATTCTTCCCACCTTATAAAATTTTCGTCCTCGAAAATTGCCCCAAGTAACCAGGTCTTATCATGCACATCAAGTTGAACATTCACGTCCATATATGAATCGATTTATACTCAAAATAAATTCGGGGTTGTTACATTCTTCTCTCCATAGGAATTTTCGTCCTCGAAAATTGCTGACTACACTTCCGAATGCTAGCTCACTAACATTGATTCCTGTTGATAAAAACTTACCCATAATGATGAAACAATGCACGCATTCGGAACGAAGAAATGAATTTCTTATAAGCATGCAATCAACTTTCCACATTGAGTTCACAACGAAAGATTGTATTTTTTTCTCAACCAAATTATCCATCATCCGGTAGGAAAATTCACATATCACAAGATTGGCATACCACCGATTATCCAATAAGATAATCATCTGCTAAACTGTATTTGTAGAAAATCAACTACAACATATACTATCCATGAAATTGTCAACCCACAACTAATCATATGGATCATAATTATAATTTAACCATCGCCATAAAGGAAAAGAAAATCGTCCAATCATTAATTGTCAACATGTACCATTAATTGCAATAAAGATCCCCACATACATGTATCAACATGAGCTAATAACATCGATCATACATCCAGAGTACCATATTAACATGTTCTGAGATTAAACACATACTATAAGGGAAACACCATAGTTTTCTCTACAACCAACGCCTTACCCATCACATCGACGTAAGTCTCTAATTCCCACATGAACACACATATACATCGCCACGAATAAAATCACTTCAGTTTTTTTTCAATTACCTCGAAACCAATTCAATCCAAGGTTCACAGCTATTTCTCAGCACCACCCAGCTGGGTATCCTCACCAAGATTCAACGTCCTCTTGACCAGGTCATTACAATCAATTATCACTAATGTATGCAAATATTCGCAACTACAAAACCTCAAGTCACACGCACGTATCCTCCTCGCAGTCCACACATCGATCCAGGTCACTTGACATAATCACACACTCACTGCCATAGTCAAATTAGCTACGCCCAAAATCAGCATACCCACATGTGTTCACACCGACAATCCACCATTCAAAATCTCCGTAAAAGATAAGGTACTCCACTACCCCTCCGTAAGAAATTTTCTCCTTCGAAAATGAACAACATGACACTTGGGTAGTCTATATAGTAATCATTTGTGAAACTCAAATCACACAGCGAATGCTGCAACGAAGTGGAATTACACACATTAAGACGAATGGGAATTACACACGGTCAAAGCCGCAGAGTTGAATGGAGATTTGCTACAATACATCGTCTAAAGATTGACCACACACTGGTAAAAATCTATATTCTGAGCTTTACACCAAGGATGTCCATCTCGCACTAATCGGACCTGTGCTCACTCAAGAGTCAGAGTGATAGATCAGTTAACTCGTGCATATGTAATTACAAAACCTCACTTCTACTACTTAACGAAGTATCTTTATAAATAGTTGGCAAGAATATATCCACAAAGAAAGATATGGACCTTGAGATGAAAATCCCAGAAACCACAAATCATATTCAGTACCCTCCAAGAGAAAGAAGAAAAACAGATTTGAAAAATTGATTGCGGAGGGCAAAAAAATCGCATGCCATATATATAGGCCGTGAAATCGATCAAACGATTTTTTTGAAAAACAGAGCAAAGTGGCATTTCTTTGCCTCCAAAATCCCTTGCTAAAATAGCCTTTGATTGTACCTAAAATGTAATTTATACATCATCCTTTATACATTACTCACACACCAAATTTGTATATAACTAACCCACACCCCACAATTCCGACAGTAGCTCATCCATAATTTGTCCATCAATTTGCACCATTATGTTTGATTGGTCTCAGTTTGGGTCTACACACATGACTCATAATTTGAGTGGTCAAAACATGAATTACAAGAAAAATTTAAAACTGGTACTACACAAAGCACTTGCCATTTAATGTTCCGCAATAAATGAGGGTATAGCTCCTTGATTTACACCTCGCGCTCCCAAGTCGCTTCATCGTCAGGATGATTTTACCACTTGACAAGTACTAAAGGGATAACCTTCGTGCGTAGAATTTTCTCTTTTCTATCTAAAATTTGAGCCGCTTCTTCTATCATAGTCATGTCTTCATACATCTCGATCGGCTGATCGTCCAATACATGTGTAGGAACCTTTACCTACTTTCAGAGCATGGATACATGAAATACGTTATGTACCTGATCAAACAACGGGGCCAATCCAATTCGATAGGCGACTCGACCTAAAACTTCAAAGGTCCAATGAAACAAGGACTTAGCTTTCCTCTCTTCCCAAATCTCATAACGCTTTTCATAGGCGATATCTTAACGAATACGTGATCACCAACGACAAATTCTACACTCGTTCTTTTGATATCGACATAACTATTCTGTCTGCTGTGAGCCGATTTAAGTCTCTCTCTTATCATACGAACGATAGTGGCATTATCTTCAAGTATTTTTGGACCCAGTATAAATTTTTCGTCGATTTATTCTCAATTGATAGGCGATCTACACTGCCTTCCATAGAGAGCTTCATAAGGTTTCATTTCAATGCTTGTTTGAAAGCTATTATTGTATCCAAACTCGATCAGGGGTAGGTGTTGATCCCATGATCCTTGAAATTCAGGCATACAGGCTCTGAGCATATCCTCTATTGTTTGATTTACCCATTCTATTTGTTTATCAGTCTGCAGATGGAATGCCGAACTGAAATCCAATCGAGTGCCCATACTCTCTTAAAAGTTTTGCCAAAAATTTGAAGTATACATTAGGTCACGATCTGAAACGTTGCTACTGGGAATCCTGTGCAAACATACAATCTCCTTCATATACAAATCTGCGAGTCTTTCTGTCATGTACATTGTGTTGTAGGGTAAGAAGTGAGTTAACTTGGTTACTCGATTACCAACTACCCAAATGGTATTGTGTCTCTTTGTTGTACGCGGTAACCCTACGATAAAATTCATAGAGATTGATTCCCACTTCCAATCAGAGAAAAGTCTAATCTATCGATTAATAGAGCTCTACCTTGCTCCAACTAACCATTACCATAGATAAATTTAAAACCATTAACTTATTTTGACCATAAATATTCATAATTATCGATCGGATACTCTAATTTGATCGAGCAAAATCGTTTTAACTATCAACGAGGAATAGTCTTAACCACTAGTCTAAATGTGCGACTTCCTCTATAATTTAAATTACCATCACTGCAAGCATATCATAATAAATACCATCGTTAGCCATAACGTATGTCCAAAAAGGTATAAAGTCATTACAACTTGAGCTTATTACTAATCGGCAATAATGATCTTAAAATCTCAAATTTATGCCTTCAATTATTCTTATCACACTCAAATACCACTCAGATTATAAAAGAAAAGGCACTCAGTCACAAAGTATCCAACCATTCAAACAAGGAGATAATTCTAGATGGCAATTCCAAAGAGCACCCCTTCGATGCGTAAGATTAAGGTCTTATGGACATGTCATCTTAGATGAATCGTCTCTTCATGTGCACAGTCCTCAACACAATCAATAGAGTCACTAATTGTTCCTGTCGTCCTTATTGATCAAACATTGTCAGTATGGATGTAAAGTGTTTGTAATTGTGCGATCATAACGGTGTTAATGGTAAGACGAAGTCTAAAGTTATAGTAGTGATAAATAATCCAACAATGAATTGAGAAGTCACTAAAAATTCTATCTTTCCTTAATTAGCTTCTTTCAAACTAAGGGTCAAGTTCCTAATGTGAGCCATCAAAATCTATGTCAACTACCGTCAGTATTTTCTTAATGTACCAAATCCTTAAAGATTTCTTTAATGTCCCATCTCTCTAAGGATGTAACTCCCTAAGGATGTCCACTTAAAACTGTAGTGTTTCACAACTGCACTCAAAGTTGGAAGGAGTGCCTCTGAACACAATTCACTCATGATTTATTAGTCAGAAAGAAAAATATTACGATTAGATCCGTTAAGTGTAAATGTACAAGTCTTAGTTCAATCATCATTACTCATAATGTCAACTCAATTTTAGATTATGAACAATCTATCCTTACATAATGTCACCTTAACTGTCAAGATATAATCAAGTCCCATCCTTACATTAGTCACCTACTTAATTAATCTTTTGAAAGTCAAATTCGTTTATGTCATGCAGGTAATTTAATCAAATGCGTATCTGATGGTGTCATAACTTTCCTCAATTGTCAAAAACAAACACAATTTCTAAGGTCATTCATCATCGAAAAATTAGAATTAAATCTTGACAATCGATAATGAATTTATACCTTGGGTAACTTCATTTTCTTGTTGGGTAAGTCGTGTCGATGCATCACTGTACCACCTTGAGCCATAGGAAGAATTGTTCCTGAAGTGGACGTCAACGTTATCTGCCGTCGATGTTTGTTGGGACATTTCTTCTCTAGATGTCCCACTTGACCACATCTGAAGCATGCATGCAAGGTTGGCCTACACTTCTCCGTTTTATGATGTTTCCCACATCGCGCGCATGTATCTATCAGTGTAGGATCCGAAGAGTGAGAGGGTACGTAGACAAATGCAGGGGTGACAAGTGCACGATCCTGTACTGTGGACCGTGAAGTATCCTGAGTCATTTCCGAGGTCGTTGCCCCCTTCCTCAATACTGGGCAATATTTTATCAAGTGTCCCATTCGCCTACACTTGAAACACCCTCTCATGCCTTGCCTACAGTCCGATGTCTTGTGTCGTTTTTCACACCTTGAGCATGACTCAACCTGTGTCAATGGAGAGGTGTGAGTCGTCTCTCTTAACAGTGTCGTGAGTAATGCAGCCTACTGAGCCATTGTGTCGATCATCGTCTCAAGCAGCTGCCTATTCTGCTCATTTTCTCCGGTGCGTCCAGATCTTGATCTTTTGCGTGGTTCCATTGCGATCTGTCAAAATGAAACAAAGGTTTTAATCAACAGCAATCATGATCATTATGACTCTATGTTTCAAAATATCTAAAACATATCCTGTATCCTATCACCGCACTTCTATCACGATCATCAATTATCTCCACTATAAGAGATCGTGAAGATCCACAACCCAAGTTCTAAACGGAACCTACTGCCACGACTTGAGACTTCAAGAACCTAAAGTGGAAGGTTTCCACCAACTATGATAGTCCTAATTGGATCTCCTATACCCAAATAGAATCTATCGCCAAAACTTCAGGTCCCAACAAGACCTAATACTTAAGCTCTACTGCTACCACAACGTCCCTAGAAGACCTAACGCCTAAGCTTTGATACCAACTGTGACAGCCCAATTTTCCCCGATTCCACAAAACCTGCATAATATTTTCTTTTTCTTCCTTACATCCTGAACTCAGGAAAAACTGGACTGTTGGGTCGCATATATCACGATCTGAATACAGAAATTACTTGGTATGTCAACAATGACAGAGTCAAAGGAAAAAATATAGCAATAATAAAGGTTCTTCTATAGGTAAAGACTGGATAAAAGAAGTCCACAAAAAAACCATCAGTGATGGCCGACCATCACCCAAAACAGTGGCTTGCAACAATATACCTATAGAATAAGTCTTAATATAGTAATAAATCTCCAGACATACCAAGTCCACAATCCAAAAGACCTCAAAACATTCGTTATACATACCCAAAATATACCCATGTCCAAACCTCACCTAAGGTAAAATTTCCCAAACAGAAGATCCCAAGCCTTTCTCCGCAGCTGGATCCTGATCTACACTTGTACCTGTGACGTATAGTCGAGGGATGAGCTACATCCTAGCTCAATAGGGAAAAATATCTGAACATGTAAAGCTATCTTACTCACACATATTCTATGACATTTAGAAGCATGATTTATCAATGAATTAGCTGAAAAAACAGTTTAAATGACTGAAAAGATGCACTGAATGTTACTGGTACTTTACATATGCTCATTTATTATCAACTTGCTCATATAAGATAATGATTGGCCTAAACACTTAAATCGTAGCTTAAATATTTCCTGACTTACTATAGAATCGGGCGCCCGATGGAATTCCCTCTATTGTTGTCTAATCAGACAGTTTTTATATTCTTTTTCATTCATTTAATACTAAACAGGCCCCTTTCTCATAGGCGATGAGATTTCAAGTCTCATATATACATCCTTGGGATGCCCAACTAGTGTACGGATTGGTCACCGTACCGGTCACAGATATTCTGTCAAGTCAGTCGTGGGTATCCCACTACGTTGGTGGGGTATTCTGTCAAACCTTAAATATCAAAAATATAAAAGTGTACTACATATAGTTATTCATCGTGTGATTGTGCTAATTATAGTATATTAGGCCTGATCAATTCTCATTTACTTTACTTTACATTTTCATACATCTCTGGGATGTAACTAGCTCAATGCATCACACAGATGCTCATATTACAATCACATACTCATTTGTAACCCATTTCATTACTTAGTGTTCACACCCACACACACTTAAGATTCACATTTTCAAGACATAACTACTCATTTTTATATCACTACATACATGATTTCGTGATCAAGGATATATGTTCAGAGTATTCCCTACCTCACGCATGGAGCCGTTCAAAGCGATACCACTGTCCTTGTCGACGACTTCTCACCCTTAATCTACATCACAAATACATCATGATACATCAAGGCTTAACTATACTCACTAACAATCTAAACTTATTTAAGTGTTTCTCAAAAATGAGGCAGAAATGGGCAAGTTCATGCTAATATAGAGTTTGACACAACATTCATCCTAAATTTTAAACTTTAAATCTTTGAATTCATGAAATGATTAAATCACAAAAGTTGTAGAGTTCGTTGTTCTCTTTCCAACGCCATAAGAATTGCATCAATCGATGTTCGGAGTAAAACGTTATGGCAGAAATACCAAAGCAGTGTCGGCAAGCACAGTCAAAATCGATTAATCGACCCCCAAAATCAATCAATCAAAATTTTAAAATTGATTAATCGACCCCAAATTCGATCAATCAAAATTCTAAAATCGATTAATCAACTCCAAAATCGATTAATCGATTTTCCAGGAAAATAAGCTTTTTCAGCCACTGGAAGTACCCATTCGATCAATTGATTAATCGAAACCAAAAATCGATCAATCGAAAGTTAATTCGATTAATTGATTTTGGGCTTCAGTGCTCAGATTTGCTTTCTGTCAAAATCGATTAATCAGTTTTCAAAATCGATCAATCAATTTTGACTGAAACCCAACCCTCTTCGAGCAGTTTATCTTGTTTTCACCCTCTTCTCAATTTTTCTTCTCTTCCCTCTTTAATCCAACATTTATACATTAAATTAAAGCTTAAATGTCACACACATCATAAATTAACAAAACCTTACCTCAAATCCAACATATGAGTGATTCAATGGCTTAGATCAAGGGTTAGGGCTCCTAGCTTTCAAATCCCCAAATCACTCGCGAATTTCACGGAGTTTAACACCTTGGCACGGCTTCCACGCACGATCCATGCATCACTTCATAAGCATTTACTCTCCTTTCCTTTCTTCACTCCCTCTCTTCTTCTTTCTCTTTCTCTCACCACCAATCAAAATAAAAGAGAAATAAGTTCTCTTAACTTTTAACCAACCTATTTAACTCAATCCCATCTTTGGAGTAAAACACATACACCCACAAAAGGTGTATATGACCTTATCAAAAGATCTAACACCACACACACACGTGCACTTTCATTTCAAACCTAATCTAACCTAAGTCATCAAGTTGGCTTTCACTTGATCAAGCAAATGACCAGACATGCACGCATCTCGAGGTATACTATTCAAAGTCAAGCACGCATCCTGAGGTATACTCTTTAAAGTTAAAATTTTCAAGATGTTACACACTCGGGACACTGTCGTATCATATTGTCCTTAAGACCCGTCTTGACTACAGACGTTAGATCTTATGGTGGCATACAAGATATGACATGTGTAGAAACTTATTTCATATTTTGCTAGTATTCACAGCGTAACTTATCCTTATTCGTATCTTACCTTATCTTACATATCATTCCTTATCATTTACTTATAACTTAAGTTAAAGTGAGCCACGGTGTGATAAAATTAATAAAATCACGCTTTCCAAGGGATGGGTTCCGTAGTAACCTAGATGTACTTCGTGTGACAGCCCATACTCTCATAGAGGTGTTACATCCGTATATGGATGCTTACATTTCAAGTTCTATGTGACTGTGAAGGGAAACCCACCATGATGAAGGCTTAAAAGTCGTGTGACACAACTTATTCCTTTTTAATCATGCATATGCCCTATCGTAGTAGTGTTCTATGTGATGCATGCCATGTGATGGAAAGACTTACCTAACTAAGCGAAATTATATCATACACTGTACATGCTTGTGATCACAATATAATGATTAAAAATATGAAATGAGCAAGTCTTTCTTACTTAACTTTGGGAAAATTTTGTGGGCCACTAGAATGCTTAAGGAGCAATCAGGCCTGCTGTTCTTAAAGTTTTCTAAGTGGTCTTTGTGTCGAGACTTTTTATTAGTTTGACCCAAAAGTGGGTCAACATGGATGGCCAAACAATTCCCTTAACCTAGTTACACAAGGGTTTATACTCCTTACTAGATCTTTCAACCTTGCCGACTTCATAACATATCCTTGAAATTTTTGTGAAACCTTTCTAATCCGTTAGATTATATTTTGTTATTATCGTGATCGATCGTTTTTAAAGTTGGTCCTATGGGCCAATTGGGCCTTGAATTCTCAAAAGTTAAGGGTCAAAGGTAACCAATGGCATTGTTTCATGTGGCACATAGGGCTGCTAACAAAAAAAATGAACTTCGAACCATCCATCATCTAATATGAACTATTAGATGGTCAGACAATAAAATTTTACCTAAGATTGGGTCTTTTGTCCGAGTCTTGATCTGATTTCTAGCACACTAGATCCTCCAGTCAACATTTTACAAGATCTAGGAGTCACATGCACACTTACAGTACCTACTATATAGTGATTAGATTGAACGGACCTGAACCATCAGATACTTAAGAAGGACAATTTTGAGGTGTTAGGTCATTGGGCCCAATTTATTTCTGCATCTAAAGCCTTAGATCTAAGGGTCACTCCTTTCATGGTCGATGGTGTCCAAATGGCATTTTAATTTCTTGATTTCTGTGTATTTCTGTGTCGATTTCTCGAGTTCTGAACTGTTAGATATCTCGAGAAATTCAATTTGTGGAGACGGTCCATCTTGGCTCCATTTCTTGGGCTGGGCCCACAAGGTCCAACTTGAATCTATTTTGTTTGAATCCAGTGGTGCTAAGGGATGGTTGCACCAATTAACCATATCGGTTAAATTTTTCAATGTGCCCAACTATCATAATTGGCAAGGGCAAGCTATCATGGGCAATGCCGACGTTTGATCGGGCCAATCCCCGAAATTTAATTTATACTAGCCGGAGAAATTATATATATATATATATATATATATATATATATATTTAACCAAACAGAGATCACCCGGTAGCTTCTCTCTAGTCTCTCTCTAAATTTTTGTATGTTAGAGGTTAGGCCTTTGAGGAGTCGGTCTCTGTTTTCTCTCTCTAAATCTCTGGTAAAAACATATCTTTCTCTCTCTAGTTTTTCTGTTAAAACCATGAGTCTCTCTACTAAAAACCTTGGGTTTCTCTCTCTAAGACCAAGGGTCTTCTCATTGCTAAGAACCTTGAGTTTCTCTCTCCAAATCCTCTGTTATATACTGATCTATATAAACATAAAACAATATTGTATATCTATACGTACAAATTTTCCATTTTATCTTTGGTCTGCAGGGTGTCTGTGGAGTAGACGTTGGCGCCAAGGAGGAGGAAGCATTGAAAGGGACTTAGTCCCCACACACTAAATAGTTCATAGATAAGCATGGGTGCTTATATTTGTAAATCAGTACTCCTATATATATATATATATTTTTATATACTTGTATTATATATATATTTGTTTTGAAAACTGTTTCCATACCAGCAACATAGAAGGGAGAAGAAGACGAAGACACAAGAGGGGGTTTCCTTTGTGTGCCCAGGCACACTTACCATAATATATATATATATATATATATAATACAAACAGTATACATAAACATCTTATATTTATATATAGTTTCCCCTTCCTTTTTTTTTTTTGAAAGCAAACTCTGTTACAGCTACGTGCAAACTGATGGGGAAGAAGATGGAGGGGCTTGATTTGGTGTAACCATATACACCCATATATGTGTGTATTATTAGATTTAGAGTACCAATATTTTATAAATAGATATTTTTTTATCATCTTCTTTTTCATATTTACACAACCATTAATGGAGCAATTATAAAACATATATTTTTCTTTTATTTTCAACGAAAGAGGAACTGAATATTTTAAGATCGATCGAGGGGCACCCACTTGTTGGAGTGTGTACATGATTTTTCGGGATGACTCCGATCAATTCGGCGATGTGGCAGCCTATGCGTCGATTCGACGATGCGGGCAATGCGGTAGCCTACGCTTTAATTCGACGATGAGATTTTGGAGGTGGGTCGGCGGGTGCTTGGTTAAATGCGAGAGGAAGAAGACAATATGGCAGCGATGGTGGTGTCGGCTGCGTTCTTGCCGGGAGAAGAAAACGAGAGAAAGAGATAGATGAAGGAGGAAGAAGGCTAGGGATTTTAGGATTTAAAGAGAGAAGGTGGAGGTTTAAATTGGGCAAGCCTTACCAAGAAGGCAAGAGTCCAAAGACCCAAATTTCCTTCTAAAATTAGAGGGAAACCAGCAAGCCTACTGCCACAAAGGCAATTTGATCTCATGGGTTGAGGGCCATTAAACGACTGATTTTAGTTTCCTAAAAGGCGCTATATTGCAAGCTAGTAATCGGGTCCACCTAAACTTGTAAAATTTTTATATTTTGTGTGTGGGTTGGGGTATTGTGTGAAGCATACACACGGGGCTCGGTGCTCCACAACATCTAAAGCCATCGAATGACCCTCCTATGATCCGGGTCATAACACCAACCTACTGATGGTCGGATCACCATTCCCGGAGACAGATTCCTCACTGAAATGTGCACAAATTTCTTAAGAAACTTCTCGAAGAGATTTCTAAAGTGTATTTTTGGACAAAGATTCAGGGCTTATTTATAATGCATGGAGGAATGGACACCTATTGGTTGGTTTCACACAACATACATATTTGTAACAAATACCAATAGACACTTATCTTTTGACTTTGGAATTTAAAAATTGAAAAGGTTACAACTTTCAGAAAAAAATTATTATTAAATAATATTATTTTATTATCTTGGACCAAAGTGGACCCGACCTGACCCATGTTGGGCCGATGCCCACACATGGCCCCAATCCCATACTTCGCCTAGCCTTGTTCACACGTGTGCATACTGTAACAGCCCGAATTTTTTGGCAAACGTGGAATCGCTGACTTTTGATGAGAATATAACGACCTGACCCATTTTGATCCTTTAATGGTGTTAGATGATGTTTTTCACTGTGCACGGTGTTAGTGCTCCATACCGGAACCCACCATATCTTTAGAAAACCCTATTTAATTTACGTAACTCTCTTTTCACACCTATTCTTTTTTAACAAAACCTAGCCGTCTTTTAACTCTTATTCTTTTAAGAAACCTAACCGCCACAATTTCTCTCTCCCTAATCTCTTCCCTTAAAAATCTCTAGCGCTTCCTGCTTAACCACTGTGACCTCTTTCAAGTGATTAGATTGAAGATCAGAAAAAGAAGATGAATTCAGAGACTTAGATTATAAATTTCATGATCATCGATATTGTTCAATCAACTTTTATAAAATTGGGATCAAAGTTTCAATCATTTGCAATATTAGGACCCGAGGTGGGGGGAAATTAATTAGTTATTCTTTATTTTATTTTTTTGATTAATTAGTAGTGTATGAATAAGAAATAAATTTTAATTTGTGCTTCTTTGGTTTCGACCCACTTATTAATCTCCTCATGTATGAATAAAATCTTTCATTGATCATTACTCCTTGCTTGATAATTTGCTTAAAAGAGTAAATAAATTCTAAAATTGTAGTGTCCCTTGAAAGATTTTTCTTATTTATGGTAATTTATTATGCTGACCATTTTTAAGACATGGATATAAAAGAAGAATAGATTTATAAATGAATTCTAAAATTTTAGGGTTTCTTGAAAGAATTTTCTTATTTATGATAATTTATCATGCTGGCCATATCTTTGAAGTTTTGATTTAGCATGTGAATTTGAGGTAGATACCTAAATTCTATCTCTAACCAATTTGGGTTTTTCCTTAACATCATATAATCGAAGAAACATTTATAGACCTCTAATGGCCGAACCGCCACAGAGATTATGTAGATGGCAGTGTCCTCTACCAAAATTATTCTATTATCTAAAAATAAATCAGTAGCTAGTCATCTTGAAAATTGACCCCAAGAAGCCTACTTTAAAATATGCAAAGTAAATTTCTTCATTTGATTTCAGTGTTCTGTGAATTCTTGTTTGACCTTTGATCAAATGCCTACATGAGTATAATCACGAAAATTTCAGTATGATCACTCCCTCGCTACTTTTCATGATCTTCACATCTGACAGTTAGAATTCTCCGATTTTAACAAGAATTGTAAAAGTTAAAATTTTGATTAATTAGGTCCAAATTCGATCAGATTGTATTATAAATGCAGAATTATTTTATACATGGGTAAGTCACATATTTTGTGGCCATGAATGTTCTAATATGTTGTCAATATTTGGTTTATTCTTATTGTACTATCTCTATCCATATGATTATCAAACATAAAGTATGCGCTATGAAATAAGAAAAATATTCGTAAGTTTGAAGGTCATTTAAGACATGGATATAAATAGATACGACATGAATTTATGACTAGGCAAGTCAAAGATTATATTTATATATTCGCTAAAAAGACAAGCGATCATTATGCATGTATGATTTTGGTTTTTAATAGGATCCCATCATGTTATGTCAAGACATGGATCAAGCACGAGCCACCTCGATGAGTAGGGGCTACGGCTAATTATGAATATTGTCCATAGGAGACGATGGACGAAATCCCCATCGATATAAATATTACTTTAGGTTAACACCTAATATGTGTGAAAATTACTTTAAGTTAATATTTAAGTCATGTAAGAACTACAAGACATGTGTCACTGAGACTAGTCTACTTACGGTTATGTTTCACGAAATATGAAAGTACTCAAATTTTGTAATAAAAAAATTTTATGTAGAATTTTAGACAGTTTTTGAAATCTCTATCTCATAGTCATGAATTTGCTAGCTTTGTCATGTCTTATGATATCTCTATCTCTAAATTTTCGTCACATTAATTGGATAAATTTTATGTTTGCTGGTTAATTAAATATTTCAAGTCATAGAGGGTAATTAACTCTTCCCTACTCAGCACCGTGAAAATTTTTGCTTACCCCAAAACTTTTGTATCACAGATCCTCCGATCTCGGATTTCTCAGGGGACAAGGTATCCAGAGAGGAGGACCCTGATTATCTACCTCCAGAAGAGGAAGATCACCCCTAAGATTTTTATCCGTAGGTTAATTACTTTAATTTTGTGAGAATTTTGGGATGGTAAATAGATGATACATTTATTGTTTTAGCTCACCTTATATTTAAGGAGTGACACTTGGGCCACAAAACTATAGGTGCATGGTAAATTTAAAATATTTGAGACTTTATTAATAATTTATTAAATTTAGGCATGGTTGAAAAATTAATATCAGTATTTTTACATTTATTAGCGCATGATCTATATAAAGGTATCTCTTAAAGAAATAAAAAGGCTCGTAGTTTCTCAAATAATTTACCATCATATTAGGATTAAACTATCACATGCCTAGGACATGAATGTTAATGGCACAGATTTTTGTGTAGAAAATTCGAGTCGTTAAGTGTGAATACTAATGATCATATCAAGCACTGTAATATATATTAGTGTAGTAATATATATTTTATTGTTTCAAATTAAGTCTATAGTTATTATTTATTGATAATTCAAAAACAAACTTGTAAAAATTATTTACTTTGTGTGCAAATAAATAAAGAAAAATAAATTTTAATATATATATATATAGAGAGAGAGAGAGAAGGCTGAGATATGTGCCTGGGCGTAGAGATATCTCTGCGCCTATTGATAGGAGTTTGATACAGCGCCGCTTTCACTGATGCGACATTCCCACCTTTTCCTCATTTAACCCCGCTTTAACCATAGTTATCACTGATAGAATCAGAACGGCAAAGTGTGGCGAGGCGCATGGGGTATGTTTCTGACATCGTGATTTGGTCATGATTATATTCGAAAAGACCACATTCTTCAAAGCACTTACACTTCTATGAAGGAGGCGATTGTGCTTCCTATATGGAGCATTATCACGAATATAAGGAAACATAGCGCTTCAGACAGTGCCCAACAAATGACACAGAGCGACGTTTGACGCAATATAATTTATTACCATTGTTAGAATATTAAATGAGAAGCAGCGCATGCATCGTGGCTTTCAATGGTTATCGTTACAATTCAAAATGACTATTTAAGGTGCCTCTTCGGGGAGATCCCTTGTACTCCTTGCGCTTATGCCTTGGTACGAAGCATTTGCGCTTTGTATAAGACGAACACACGCTTCTTCAACGGGAACTACCGCGACTATGTCGAAGTGTTAGCGCTCCATCAGGGAATGGAAGATGCCTTCCTAATGACACATAGCGCATTTACGTGGACACGTAACACTTTTTTGTGTGAAGCAACGTCTGATCTTACTTCATGTATTACTATTGTCAGAGCATTAAATGAGAAGCGAGGTATGAGTTCGTGATTTTCATTGGTAATCATTATCATTTGAAATGACTGTTTGAGGCATCCCCTTTGGGGAGACCATTTATTAGCTGAATGTTTACATTTATTGCTCAAATGTTTAACATTAATGGCGCTTCTGTTAGAGGAAGTTTGGTTTCCCGTGAGATGCGCCAGCACTCCGGTACGAAGCGCCGACTCTTTCTTCAGTTTGTGCTTGAGCGACTAATATTAAGTGTTAGCGCTCTGTATATGACACGAAGTGTCCCAAAATGTTAACACGTAGCACCATTTTGTGCGAAGCGGCACTTGACCATATGTAATTTATTACTGTTGTCAGAACATTAAATGAGGAGCGGGGCGAGGCAGACTGGATTATGACACCCGATATCGTGTTGTGTAGTGGCCATCATTTCCATTTGAAAAAATTATTTAAGGTGACAATTTTGTGAATTACAAATTTATAAATTACTTTTCACCTTTGCCCTCCCAATTTTTATCTTTTCAGAGCGTAATAAGAAATATCGAAGCGGCGAAATCATATTCCTACATCTAGCAACAAGGTGAGTGTCCTTTTATTTTTGTTTCACTTTCAAAATTTCAAATAGAAGTGCCATCCCTTTCATAGATGTAGCATTTCACCTCAGATAGGGGAGCGAACGCCCTCAACGCACAAGCTTTTGGAGTGTTGACGCTCCAACATTTGAGGCGTTAGCGCTTCTACATGGAAGCGACGCCACTCCTATTCTTACTACATTCTTCTCTAAACTTCTCATTTTTTCGTTTTACATATTTTTGAAAATGGTTCTCAAGACTCCAGCGACTATGTGCACCATCGAAAAGTGTCGAGTCATTTATGATGATGCATCTGAGCAGAGGAAAAATATGTATTTGCAGTCGGTCTTCGGAGTATTCTTTGTGGCTCCAAAGGACTTAATAAGCATCAACAACCTTCTGGAAGCAATCATCAAATTCTGGGTCATGGGCAACTTTTGGAATTTTGGGAATGACACTATCAAATTTTGGGCCTTTGATTTTACCTTAATAACTGGTCTTCGAATGACCGACCCCTCTCGTTACCCTTCCCCCAAGAAGATTCCCAAAGAACAGACCATTAGAGATAGGTTTTTCAGAGACCTAAATAATGTAAAGCGGGGAGACATTTTTGTTGCCATTAAGAGAGTCGAATAGGATATTGACGAGGACTTTCTGAAACTCTGTCTGTTGTTCGTTCTCACCACTGTCCTCTTTCCAAATACAAAATTCACCCTCGAGGAGTCCTACCTCGACCTCATTGATGATCTCCCCAATTTCAATGAAGATCCCTGGGATGAGGCCGCATACAATAACTTTCTAATGTGCATGGGAAAAGCAAAGAGGAACAGGGATATAGCTGAGAAGGCAAAGGCAAACTAGGACTACAATATTTATGACTGCATTATTGCCTTGTAGGTAATATCGTCTCCTAGAATGCCTTATTTTATTTCCTACGAAGGTCGTCCATTAAAAAAGTCATCAAAGTTTTATTTTATTTTTCTCAGATATGGACATATGAGATTAACTACAGGAGCGCCCCAGCTAAGGTTCTTGGCAAAGTTTGCTTCCCAAGATTGTTGAAATGGGCAGCGAACAAGAATACGAGGAAGTACTACATCACGGAGTTTGAGAACAAGGTAAATTCTAAACTAGGCGATATCGAATCTAAGAATAGGCGCTGTCGCTACAATGCGCCTCTTTGTAGAAGTGCAACCACTTCCAAAAGAAGTGATGACACCTCTAATATGAGTGCAATCGCTTCCTATATCAGGAAGCGTCGACGCTTCAGATATGAAGCGCCAAGGCCTTTACATGATGCACTAACACGTCGAATATGAAGTGTCAATGCCTCTTTATCAGGTGCATAGGTTTCAAATATGAAGTGTCGATGCCTCTTTATCAGGTGCCAAATCCTCTACCTGAGGCACTTACGCTTCTACATGAGGCACCTACGCTTCTACATGAAGCATCGATGCTTCTACATGAGGTGCAAATGCTACTCTATGAAGCGGCGATTCATTTACTATGATGTGTCGATGCTTCGGATATGAAGTGCGAACGCTTCTACATGTTAATTATTGATTAATCATTAACTGATATTCTTTTTATATTGCAGGCACGCAGTCTTGTGGGAAGTCCGCTGGAGTGCATTGGGGAACATCAAACAACTGTCCCCCAATGGAAAAGGCCTGCCTCAGCCCTAACCTCTGGTGATGTGCATATCCAGCCCCAACCCCAACCCCAACCCCAACCCCAACCCCAGCCCCAGCCCCAGCCCGAGCCCCAACTCCATCCCCAAGCCCATCCCCATCCCCGACCCCAGCCTCGAGCCCCAAACCCAACCCCAACCCCAAACCGAGCCCCAAACCCAATGCCTCTTGTTATGTAGTGTTATCGCTTCAGTAATTTGTTATGACTTTGGAATCACATATAACTCTGATAATGTAAAGAAAGAAGCGCTAACGCTTCGTACATAAAGCGCCATGAGCGCTAGTGCCTCAGTTAATGAAGCGCCATCGCCTCAACTAATGAAGGCCGCCACCTCAGTAATTTGGTATGAGTAAAACATAATTGTGACATATGCGCATGAGAAACTGAATCCACCTTAAAAAATAGAAATTCAACGCATGAAAGAATTATCATAGTTAATCCACATGATTCAAAATATAGCTCCAACACATTGGATGAAGTGGTAACACCAATCGACCGAATGTTTAACTGAAGAGCTGTCGCTTCTAGTAAGAAGAGACAATGCTTTTAATCACATGATTTGTTGTTACATACCATACACAATGCACCACCGCTTTAACTGTGACACGGCGTCGTGTCTACTACGACGTGTCAGCGCTACTTATTGGACTCGTTGATGCTTCCAATGTTAACTGACTTCAGGCAATTACAAAAAACTAAGACTAATTAAATGAAAGAGATTGTATTCAAAACTTATTGTTACCATACCACTTCATAGAATTAAGTGAAAGAGATTGTATTCATATAAACTGAGACTAATTACAAAAATACACTACAGAAGAAAGCCTAAGAAAAATCTAGACAGACAGACACCGACACAGCCGCCTGAGACGCCATCAAAAGCAGTCTGGTCCCAGGGTCTTCAAAATTTATCCCGCCAAAAAGAGCGCCTCCTCCCGACTCTGAGTTGTCCTCAACTTACCGTCTTTGTAGAGGAACTGGGGATTGGGAGGGTAGGGGTAGGTGAAGATGAGGAAGAAGGTGGAGAGCTAAGAGGAGGTGTAGGGCAAGGGGGGGTTGTGGTAGATGACTCAGTGCCCGAAATGTGTCGTAGTAGTTAGCACATCTGCTTCTCCTTCTTGGCCAAAAGTGCTAGAATCTCAGCCTTCTCCCTTTCAATAAGATGATCAAGGGTTTTATTAATCTCAGATTAGTTGGGTTCTCCCGCCATGGTTTAGGGTTTAGGCTTTAGGTTTTAGGGTTTAGGATTTAGAGAAAGGGGTTTTGGATATGGAAGGTAAAAGAAAGGATATGGAGTGAAGATTGAATGAATGGAAGGCAAAATTACGCTTTTTATTGGAATACGAATAGCC
Organism: Chloranthus sessilifolius; assembly: GCA_021018995.1. NCBI lineage: Eukaryota > Viridiplantae > Streptophyta > Magnoliopsida > Chloranthales > Chloranthaceae > Chloranthus > Chloranthus sessilifolius. The sequence continues at coordinate 77,275,785 of CM037597.1, read as the reverse complement.
ACTGATGCAATAATATTTGAAAAGACTGTGAAAAGACAACCCACTCCATAATTTGAATCTCCTCGAAATTAGTAATTATCGAAATATCATTTCTATCAAGAAGAAACTTCGCCTTGAATATCAATGTTGTCGCTTCAAACTGAAGCGCGACGCTTCTTAAAATAAGCAGCCTTCAGTAATTTATTCTAACTTCTGAATCACATATAACTATGACAGATGCACATGAGTTAATTGAATCAACCCTTCAAATAGAGTATGCGCGTAAAAAAAATACAAATTCAATACATGAAAGAATTACCATAGTAAATCCACATGATTCAAAATACAACTCTGGTATGATATGCGCGAAAGCTACGTAAAGCGTCAGCGCATTGAAAAAGAAGCGCCAACGCTTTCAACATAAAGTGCCAGGAGCACTTGTGCTTCATTAGTGACATTCCATCGCTTCAATTAAAAAAGCGCCCTCGCTTCAGAGAATGAAGCGTCATTGCTTTCGCAATTTGGTCTGAATAAAATATAACTGTAACAGATGCACATGAGAACCTGAATCAACCCTTCAATCCGAGAATGAACGCGTCTATCTACATGATTCAAAATACAACGCCAACACATTGGGTGAAGTGTTAGCGCCAATATGACACATTGTCACTGCATGTAAGAGGCAACCACGCTTCTCATATGGCGCGGCTACGCTCCATGCAAGAGGCATCTACGCTTCTCGTACAAAGCACAGACGTGTCATATTGAGAAGTGTCTGTTCATAAAATTGATTTACTGTGACTCTGTGATATCGTACTTTTCATCGTCTCCTATTCTGTTTGGCTCTGTCCAGCACTATCAGCCATCATCTTGACCCTCTTGTGCGAGCAAGTTGTGAGTTTATAACCCAACTCACCACAAACCTTACAATGACGTCTCTTATTTTTTAATTGTTCAAAACCAACCTCCATTTCAGATTTCATTCTATCATCGTTGCTTGGCCTCCCTTTGGTGACACATCGTATTTGATTTCGCACTGTAATGTTGGCATGATGTAATGAAATTCCTTCACTAGCCTGAGAGGAGCCGCCCGGAGAGGTCGTGATGCTAGTGCGTCTTTCATTGTCCTATTTCGTTCTAATAGTTTCTATGCCTTCTAATATTTTTATCAACCGTTCCAACGTGTAATCCACTAAGTTATTCGATTCTATCTCCAACTAAATTAACTTCAGTCTGACTTCTCTCACCTTCCATATTTTCATCGTAGATACTGAATTGAAATCTTCTTTCTCACTGACCCCCAAACATATAGTACTGTATCTAGCATCTTTCGTCCATCGAGGTAGAATGTACTAGAAGGAATTTAGCCAAACTCTTTCTTGAAGTAAACATGAAAGATGTGAGAAGACAACAAACCCTCTGTTTGGAAGTGCTTGCAATCACAAGTGGTCGTGACATCTTCACATTCGAAACGAACTTTGAATGTTCGACCGCTATCCTCCGTGCCATCCCCACCACTTCTATGCACTTGGTATATAATAACTGCCCCGACTTCCTCTTCGACTATCTGTTGAGATTTAAAAGAGGTAAACTTTTTAAACTCAGAGTGGAATCTATCGAACATGGTTCTCGTACACATAGCAGCGGCATGCCTCTCGATTAAATTTTTGAACAAGAGCTCCGGGGTCATAGACATTGAGATAAGATCCTCCCTATTTTCTTTATCATGACGAGATTGGATGGAAAGATTATATTGCTTGAAAAAATTTGTCAAATTCGTCTGGGTATTGACATAGGTATCGAAGAAAGAATTTATACTTTCTCCACATTGTGTAGTGGTCATACCGACCCAAAAGGTATCTCTCAAGTAGCATGAAATCTATTTCCTTCTAAGAGTGTATATTTGTTTGAACCAAATGTTGTCTTGCAATTGAAACTCCTCGATATGTTATGTCCATCTCCTTTCAAAATCATCAATCGTTTGACTGAACTTGCACTGATTGTACTTTCTCCCAAAATTCTCATACATTAGCTTCAGCTGACGGAGATGGTTCAATTCATTCCTCCCTATGTGTCATATGTAGAGGCGATGCGTGGTCCCCGAAAGAATTTCGAAGATGGCCTTGCTCATCTCATTGTATTGGTCGGTGATGAGTGTATTAGGTTTCTTATCACCCATTCACTTCAGCCACATGTTAAACAACCAAATGAATGTTTCCTCTGTTTCATCCGTGAGCAACACACATCCAAAAAGCGTCGTCTTCCAATGATGATTGACCCTCGTAAATGGAGAGAAAGGTAGCAGCAATTTGTTTACTTTATAAGTTGTGTCGAATACCGCCACATCACTGAAGTATTGATACGCAATCCGTGACCTATGATCAACCCAAAATATACTATGCATACAATATTTTTTGTCTAGTTCGGCTTCTAAGAAGAAACCATCTCCTTTATTCTGCTTATTAATGAAGGTCTTGATTACGGTTATACACATTGGATGAATGTTACTCTCATTTCTTATCTTCTTTAGGTAATCCCGAGTTTGTTAAGGCATTACCGTTATGCCAGCCTCTCCATCCAAACTTGGCAAAACAGTAAAAATCTTCGAAGAAGAAATTATGCCATCAAATGCTCCTATCAACGATTTACTTGCCCCGCTCATCTTATTATGTAATTGCAATTCCTTCACTTTTGTAGGTGTATACAATTGATGATTATGCAGCTCTCTAAATTCCATTACCTCCAAAACTTATGGTCGTCGATCCTAATTTTCAATATTGCCTCATTGTTATCTCTTGAACACTTTATATCAACGTGCAATTTGCGCTTGTCAGGCCGCTTGAACCCTTCGAACGAACATATATATTTTCTCTTTATAATCTCCGCCTTTACAGATTTGTAAGTGTTACTTTTCCTAACGCTGAAAGTAACTTTCTTTGCGTATAAATTATAGATGTTATATGTCTCATCTTTAGATTAAAATTTCATGCCGATATGTTTCTTCCATTCCTCGCTGGTATTCTCGGACCCTCCACAAGAATCTCGCATTTTGATATCCCTATTGCAATCAAGTAAAACCCCTTTCAAAGAAGTTGTCTTAGGGGTGAGATTTAAATCAATACCACCTACATTGAATTGATCAATCGAGTCTATTACAACCCCTACATTAGATGAAAAATTAATCAACAACAGGCTAATATGGAAACCGATTCACAACGAAGCGATGACACGACCATAAAGAGCATCATCGCTTCAAGTTAGAAACGATGGCGCTTTTAACTCGTGCCATCTCTTCGTATCGCTTCAAGTTAGAAGCGATAACGCTTCTAACTCGTCGCATCATCGCTTCGTCTCGCTTCACATAAGAATCATCTGCTCCTACGTCGACTATAATTTTTGAATGCTTATATATTTTCGAATGCTTATAATTTTATGATCACCCTATAAAGAGATTTATCAACTAAGAGCAGATGAGGGTACCGCTTCACATACAAAGCGATGGTGCAGACCATACGAAGTGTCGTCATCGGGGCGCAGAAGCGCCCCGATGACGAGGCATCTATGACTAGCACTAGCTCTTCGCAGAAAAAGTTCTTGCCTCGATTATATGACATATATTTGAATGCCTATAATTTTCTGACACATAACCTAGAAATAATATGCATAAACGAGCTGCGAAGCACCAAACTTACCTCAAATATCACTCTTTTGCACTTCTATCCAGTCAGAGTACTAGAGAGAAAGAGAAAGTTGTCTCAGGGATCAGGCTTTTCCACAGGGAGTGCTTCTATCCAGTCAGAGCTCCAGAGAGAGGCACCCCTTTGGACAATGCCCAGGTTTTCCGTAGAAAGTCTCGTGGAGAAGCGTAAGCAAGAGATAGGAAATAAAATGAGAGAGAGAGACAGAGAAGGAAATTGTAGCATTTTTTAAATTCTTTTATCGCCTTCTTCATGGCGAGACATTCTGTGACGACCCGACTTTTCCAATCCCTCAGGTATAGGAAAGGCCGGTTCGCCAACCTATCGAATAAACGATAAGCCGGACAAACAGGGCACATATCAGAGTAAAGCGTAATAAATATCCATAGCTAAAATAAATGCGGAAGCAATTAAAAGTAAAGAACCACCGATGATGGCCGACCACCATCGAAACATGGCTCATAACAGAAATCAACGTCAAATATAAAACTATGGTATCCAACTAAAATGGGCCCACAAATTCAAGTCTAACTCTCACCACAAATAAGAAAATCAGTAAGTTCTATACTGGGAAAAACTCCTCAGGAGGAACCTCAAGCTCTTCCTCGCCTCACAAATGAATAGCCACGCCAATACCGAACCTGGACGTATAGTCGGAGTGAGCTAACCAACAAAGCTCAGTAGAAGAAAGACATCTACGGCATTTTACTTTAACTAACATGGTTTCAAAACAAATATCGGAATATAGCTTGTCAAACATATAAGCAGATAATAAACTGAATTTAGGTGCAGAAATCATATGTAAGATTTATTTCTAAATGTGTGAAAACAGTTCCAAGAACAGATGCAGTGTTTCAGTGTCTTAGTTTCTCTAACTTCTATATGCAAAGTTCAGTAATTCATGACTTAATCCTCAACTTAAAATACCTTCCGAGTAAACTATATCTCGAGAGCAGGAATATAGCCGATGGGAACCCCTACCTACCATCGTCGTTCATGAACCCTTTCTCAGGATGCAACAAGCCCCTGCATAATGAGGGAAACTTGTGCCAGGAAGTTGTTCAGGAATTTTTGAGGGGTCGTTCAGGTCAATCATAAAACAAATGCAGATACTAATATAATCAGATGGAAGTCTCTTATACATAGTTCAGGTTCTTGATTTCAGATCTTCAGAGCTTAAGCAGATTCAGGTTTCAGGATTCAGGTAGATTTAGATTTTTAGTCATTCATATCAATTTCAATTTACAGATGTGATTTCAATGGCATATGCAAGTTCAAAGATTTTAATTCAAAATATCCATGCGAATTAAAATAAAATACTGTAAAGATGAGATTCTCCTACCTAAAACTCGGAGTTATGCGAAGTCAAGCAAGATCCTATTGATGGCCTCTCGCCCTCAATCTACATCACAATATACGTTCATGCATTAAGATAAACTCTAATTACTAATAATATAGACCTATTTAAGCGTTTCCTCAAAAACAAGTCAAAACAGGCAAGTTGCGCCAATCCTAGAATTTGACGTAACATTCTCATATTTGTTTGACTATCAAGACGATTGATTCATGTGTTGGTCAAAACATGAACGTTGTAGATTTTTATATTAACTTTCCAACGCAAAAAGAATAGTCTCAATCGGAGTTTGAGATAAAAAGTTATGACTAAAATACTAAGGCAATGCCGGAGTTCGATGATACCTCGCTCGAGCGATGATAATAGCTCGCTCGAGCGATTTGACGTAACATTCTCATATTTTTTTGATCATCAAGACGATTGATTCATGAGTTAGTCAAAACATGAACGTTGTAGATTTTTCTATTAACTTTCCAACGCAAAACGAATTGTCTTAATCGGAGTTCAGGATAAAAAGTTATAACTAAAATACTAAGGTAATGTCGGAGTTCGATGATATCTCGCTCGAGCGATGATAATAGCTCGCTCGAGCGATTTGACATAACATTCTCATATTTTTTTAACCATCAAGACGATTGATTCATGAGTTGGCCAAAACATAAAAGTTGTAGATTTTTCTATTAGCTTTCAACGCAAAAGGAATCGTCTTAATCAGAGTTCGGAATAAAATGTTATGACTAAAATACTAAGGCAATATCGGAGTTCGGTGATACCTTGCTCGAGCGATGATAAAAACCGACGGGTTTCCTCAACGATTCGCGCCGCGATCGATCCCACGAGTTCACAGAGACAACTCCAACACGCCCCCAATGATCTCAACCTCTCCCAATAGCCAACTACGAATCCAAGGTTGATTCAAGTTCTTTCTAAGGTTTAAGTGTTTTCAACAAAGAGGGTTCTAGAGAAGGAGGTTTTCTAAACCGATCTCCTACGATGATTGAAGAAGAGAGAAGGAGTTTCACACGGTTGGGTAACTATCCTCTCTTAACAAAACCTAGTATAATACGGGAATGCAATTCCTTCTTATAATAGGATTGCTCACAAAGTAAAACACACACACACATCTTATGTATTATACACTTCTAATTTTAAAACTCAAGTCCGGTGTTGAGCAGCTACACCGAGGTCCGTGCACAACTTTCGCACGAGGGTCCAAATAGGCTCTAAATTAAAATCTGTCCGCACAATCACATCTAGATAAAAATCCAAAAAAAATGGTGACGTCGGTTGCCGAGCCGAATACACACACAGGGTCAGTCTAACTCGGGTTCAAAATACGGGTCTTTACATTCTACCCTCCTTAGGAATTTTCGTCCTCAAAAATATACGGATAGCTAAACCGAACTGCGGTAAGTCCTTATCCTAACACCAGTATAAAGCAAAATCGAAACAGTCTAAAGTCAAAGAACTTTGGTCGCGATGCGGTAGGCTTCACCAAGCACGCTTTCAAGGGTCGGGATCCGTAGTAACCTGGATGTACTGCGTGTGGCATCCCATACTGCCATAGAGGATTGCATCCGTACATGGATGCATACCTTCCCAAGTGTCACGTGCCTGGAAATATAATTCACCATGACACAAACCTAGCACACACACCTACCTCACCCTTTTGGTAATTATTTGAGCAGAAATTTCAGATGTCAGAATCGAACACTTATTCAAAAGCATGATCACGTGCCTGGTAACATGTTCTAACTGATGACACGGGTTCCAACAGACATACGGTTCTAACCGAGAATGAATAAATATGACATTTAAGATTTTATTGTGTGATCGTTATAGATATATATGTAAAGCATCGATGTTATGAACCAATTTAACATTGAAGAATTTGAAGAAATTCTCCTTTTTTTTTTAGAAGCAAATTCAAGAATTTAAGGGTACGTATGATTTTCTTACATAACTATAGTTTACAATATACCTTCACTCGAAAACTTGTGGAAATTGCTCGCGAATCTCCGCTTCACGCTCTCATGTGGCTTCCTCTGAAGAATGGTTCCGCCACTTCACGAGTACTAAGGGAATGTTTTTTGTCCGTAAGATTTGTTCTTTATGATCCAAGATTCGTATCGGTTCCTCAACTAAGGATAGGTCTTCTTGGAGCTCAATGGGCTGGTAGTCCAATACGTGAGTCGGGTCCTTAACATATCTTCGTAACATGGACACATGAAACACGTTGTGCATTTCCGATAGCTGCGGTGGCAAGGCTACTCGATAGGCAACCTCGCCGACTCGGCCCAATACCTCGAAAGGTCCAACATAGCGCGAACTCAGCTTCCCATGCTTCCCAAAACGCATCACGCCTTTTGTAGGAGAGATTTTAACAAATACGTTATCTCCCACCTTAAACTCAACATGGTTTCTTTTCAGATCAGCGTAGCTCTTCTGACGACTTTGAGCAATTCGTAGTCTCTCACGGATTAACCGAACTGTCTTGGTTGTATTCTCCACGATCTCGGGACCTAAAATGAGTTTCTCACCCACTTCTTCCCAATTAAGCGGAGACCTGCACCGTCGTCCATACAAAGCTTCGTAGGGTGCCATGCCGATGCTAGCTGTAATCATTATTGTAGGCGAACTCGATCAGCGGTAAATGTTGGTCCCATGACCCCTAAAAATCCAACATGCAAGCACGTAACATATCTTCTATAATCTGATTCACCCTCTCAGTCTGCCCATCGGTCTGAGGATGGAATGCTGTACTATAATCGAGCCTAGAGCCCATTCCTTCTTGAAATCATTGCCAAAACTAAGATGTGTACATCGGGTCTCTATCGAAGACGATACTGACCGGTATACCATGCAACCTAACTATCTCCTTGATGTATAATTCTGCGAGCTTGTTGGCGGTATACGACGTATTATAAGGAAGGAAGTGTGCAGACTTAGTCAATCGATCCACAATGATCCAGATGGCATTGTATTTTCTTAATGTTCTTGGCAATCCCAAAATAAAGTCCATAGAAATAGCCTCCCATTTCCACTCAGGTATCGGTAGTGGTTGCAACAGTCCTGCCGGATTTCGATGATCCACCTTTACTTGTTGACACACAAGACATCTCGAGACATACACAGCAACATCTTTCTTTAAACCTCTCCACCAGAAGCTTTTCTTTAAGTCTTGGTACATCTTGGTACTGCCAGAGTGAAAAGCGTACATAGACTTATGAGCCTCTTCCAAAATAGTGTCCCGAAGCTCAGTACTAGTTGGTACGCATACCCGGTTTCTAAACAATAAAGTGCCATCATCTTTGATAGAAAAATCTATTTTACTTCCCCCAATCACATCCCGTCTGATAGCCATAAGTTCATCATCCGTCATCTGAAGTCTGCGAATGTTCTCATAGAGGGTCGAACGAATCACCAGCGTAGCCATTAATGCACCTGAACCTTTTACGTCAAATCTCATGCTACTTAGAGCCATATCTTCCAAAAGATGCCATCGTCGCACCCTTGCGGTGAGATGTGATAACTGAGCAGAGAACTTTCGACTTAACGCATCTGCCACTACGTTTGCTTTCCCGGGGTGGTACTGGATGGTACAATCATAATCTTTCAAGAACTCCATCCATCGACGCTGTCTCATATTCAACTCCTTTTGTGAGAAGAGATACTTGAGTCTCTTATGATCGGTAAATATATCGAAGGTCTCCCCATAAAGGTAATGCCTCCAGATCTTCAGAGCAAAAATCACTGCTGCCAACTCAAGATCATGCGTCGGGTAATTCTTCTCATGGTCTTTCAGCTGTCTAGACCCATAAGCAATGACTCTCTCATTCTGGTTAAGCACACAGCCTAAACCTCCATATGATGCATCACTGTATATTGCAAAACCTCCCCGCTCGATGGTATAGCAAGTAATCGCGACAGAGTCAATCGTTCTTGAGTTTAAAACTTTGCTCACACCGCTTTTCGCCCAATCAAATTTAGTATTCTTCTTCGTAAGTTGTGTAAGAGGACCTGATATCTTGGAGAAGCCCTCCACAAACCTTCTGTAGTATCCTGCCACACCGAGGAAACTACGAACCTCTGTAATGGTCTTTGGCTGTTCCCAATTCATCACTGACTCAATCTTGGCTGGGTCAACTGTAATACCGGTCTCAGAGATAACATGGCCTAGGAAACTGACCTGCTCAAGCCAAAACTCACACTTACTAAGTTTTGCATATAACTGATGGTCTCTAAGGGTTTGTAGAGCCACTCGCAGATGTTGCTCATGTTCTTCTCGCGTCTTTGAATAGATGAGGATGTCATCTACAAAAACTACTACAGACTTGTCCAAATGTGACTTGAATATCCGGTTCATCAAGTCCATAAATGACGCGGGTGCGTTTGTCAACCCAAATGGCATGACCAAGAACTCATAGTGCCCATATCGGGTTCTGAACGCTGTCTTCTGAATGTCTTCAGACTTAACTTTCAACTGATGGTAGCCTGACCTCAAGTCGATCTTCGAGAAGACCCTTGCTCCTTGTAACTGATCGAACAGATCATCAATTCTTGGAAGTGGATAACGGTTCTTAATTGTCAACTTATTTAGCTGGCAGTAATCGATGCAAAGCCGCATTGAATCGTCTTTCTTCTTTACAAATAGAACCGGTGCTCCCTGTGGTGACACACTCGGTCTGATAAAGCCCTTATCTAGTAGTTCCTGTCGCTCTTCAACTCTTTCAATTTCGCAGCGCCATTCGACACGGAGTTTTGATAATCGGGTTCAAGATTGCACTAACTCAATCGCAAACTCAATCTCCCTGTCAGGTGGTAATCTAGGTAGATCTTTAGGAAAAACATCTGAATACTCGCAAGCAATCGTAATATCTGTAATATTTTTCTTCTCCTCCTTATGATCTTGCAAGTAGGCCAGATAACCACAACACTGCTCTCATCATACGGTCTGCTCGAATGGCAGAGATAAACGGTATCACACAAGATTTGACTCCGTAAAATCGAAAAGATTCTCTTCGGCGGGCGGAATGTTACAATCTTTCGAAGACAATCCACGCTCGCATGGTAAGTAGATAACCAATCCATCCCTAGTATCACGTCGAACCCTTCCATGCTCAAAATGATCAAATCAGCCACTGTCTTGTGGTCTTCGATCATCACAATCACTGATTGACACATGGTATCGGTGCTCACTGAGTTGCCCGTAGGAATTGACACTGCCAAGATGAAATCAAGGGCCTTGGGAATGATTCCCAACTTCTCAGCGAACAATGGAGTAACAAAAGAATGTAGACCTGTGGTCTATCAACACTCGCGCTTCGGTTTTGCTTACATCGCTCCCCCGATGCATAAAAAGGGTACCTTAGTTTAGACAAGTGTTTCAATTAAAAGTTTCTAAGCATGTGTATTCATCCATAACTTATTAACAAAATTTATTAAATATCAAGCAATTATATATAACACATAAAATAAGAAGACATCTCAACTTTTAATAATACCTTGGTTTCAATGTTTCGCTTCTTGAGCCATCACGGCATAAGCTCGACCTTGAACAAGAGGGTCGGGTCGATCTTTGAGTAGAAGCCTTTAACTAGTTCTTCCCTTGTCCTCCCGAGGACAATCTTAACCATGTGTCCGATTGCGCCACACCGAAAACACGCCCGGTTCCTCCTACAATCCTCGGTCTTGTGTGGTTTCCCGCACCTTAGGCACATAGTGACCAAATAAAGATGGTGCACGAGAGGATCCTCGTACATCAAGCTCCATTAGCGTTAGAACTCCGGTCGCATTTGGATTGCATAGGTGATGATGCCGCCAATCTTTGATAAGGGTCGGTCCAAGAAAATGTTGGTCTAGAAAATGCGAGGTTGAGTAAGGTTCATCGACGGGCTTTGTAAACTTGGCCCTCTTATTTTCATAAGTACCTGCCCTTGTACAACCCTGTCCTTGTTCGGCTGACTGCTTCTCAAAAACCGCTTTTGAATTTCTTCCTCTGCTATGAGGGCCTTTGACAGTACTCCTCCATATGTTTCCATTTCCCACATAGCCACGCTCTCCTGTATACTCGGCCTAAGACCCAACTGAAATTTTCTGGCCTTCATCATATCGGTGGCCACATGTTGAGGTGCAAACCTTGAAAGTCGCGTGAACTTATCTCCATACTCACGCACTGACATTGTCCCCTGTTTCAGCTCGATGAACTGAACTTCCATCTGATGCCTAACGATCTTAGGAAAGTACTGATCGTTGAACGCCTCGATAAACTCAAATTTCATGTCCAAGGAGTATTGGGAAACTCGCCCCAAAGGTTCAGCCACGGACTTCCACCATGGTCCAAATTTCGTCCCATCCGGTTTGAAGGTTGCCCATCTAACCTTTCTCGACATCGTGCAATCAAGCACCTCGAAGATCTTTCCATCTCATCCAACCAACCTTCAAATTTCCATCGGGTCTGCTCGTCGTAAAAATTTGGAGGTCTCATCCTCCTCAATTCGCAAATCTCGATGATTGTTGTTGTCCGGCCAGTAATCAGCTCGCTTTGGGTGATTGCATCTCGAGCCATAGATGCGGTCTGCCGAGCAATGTTGGTGGCCGACTTTCCAACACTTGTTCCATTCTTTCACCTCGACCTCTATCAACTCCGGCTCTTATAGGGATGTGATTAGAACCGGATGCGAAGGCAACTCCCTTGATGTACCGACACCTTCAGAATGTCCTCTAAAGGCACCGCCCTACCTGCCTCGCCTGCCCGCCTCTAAATCTTGGGGCCATACTGACATCATTGTGAACACCACAACATCAGTCAACATTGATTGTAAAGACAATCACACACAGTACTAGTGATTTTGAACCTAACGACATGACTCTGATGCGAACTGTACCGGGTCACGGTTGGTTCTCATGGGTCCTTAGAGAATCTAAAAATCATGGCTCTGATACCAACTGTGACGACCCGACTTTTCCAATCCCTCAGGTATAGGAAAGGCCGGTTCGCCAACCTATCGAATAAACGATAAGCCGGACAAACAGGGCACATATCAGAGTAAAGCGCAATAAATATCCATAGCTAAAATAAATGCGGAAGCAATTAAAAGTAAAGAACCACCGATGATGGCCGACCATCATCGAAACATGGCTCATAACAGAAATCAATGTCAAATATAAAACTATGGTATCCAACTAAAATGGGCCCACAAATTCAAGTCTAACTCTCACCACAAATAAGAAAATCAGTAAGTTCTATATTGGGAAAAACTCCTCAGGAGGAACCTCAAGCTCTTCCTCAGGCACGTAGTCGATCGGCCCCACACTCTGAATAGCCACGTCAATACCGAACTCGTGTTGTATAATGAGTGAGCTAACCAACAAAGCTCGAGAAGAAAGACATCTACGGCATTTTACTTTAACTAACATGGTTTCAAAACAAATATCGGAATATAGCTTGTCAAACATATAAGCAGATAATAAACTGAATTTAGGTGCGGAAATCATATGTAAGATTTATTTCTAAATGTGTGAAAACAGTTTCAAGAACAGATGCAGTGTTTCAGTGTCTTAGTTTCTCTAACTTCTATATGCAAAGTTCAGTAATTCATGACTTAATCCTCAACTTAAAATACCTCCCGAGTAAACTATATCTCGAGAGCATGAATATAGCCGATGGGAACCCCTACCTACCATCGTCGTTCATGAACCCTTTCTCAGGATGCAACAAGCCCCTGCGTAATGAGGGAAACTTGTGCCAGGAAGTTGTTCAGGAATTTTTGAGGGGTCGTTCAGGTCAATCATAAAACAAATGCAGATACTAATATAATCAGATGGAAGTCTCTTATACATAGTTCAGGTTCTTGATTTCAGATCTTCAGAGCTTAATGATTCGTTTCAGATTCAGGTAGATTTAGATTTTTAGTCATTCATATCAATTTCAATTTACAGATGTGATTTCAATGGCATATGCAAATTCAAAGATTTTAATTCAAAATATCCATGCGAATTAAAATAAAATACTGTAAAGATGAGATTCTCCTACCTAAAACTCGGAGTTATGCGAAGTCAAGCAAGGTCCTATTGATGGCCTCTCGCCCTCAATCTACATCACAATATACGTTCATACATTAAGATAAACTCTAATTACTAATGATATAGACCTATTTAAGCGTTTCCTCAAAAACAAGTCAAAACAGGCAAGTTGCGCCAATCCTAGAATTTGACGTAACATTCTCATATTTGTTTGACTATCAAGACGATTGATTCATGAGTTGGCCAAAACATGAAAGTTGTTGATTTTTCTATTAGCTTTCCAACGCAAAAGGAATCGTCTTAATCAGAGTTCGGAATAAAAAGTTATGACTAAAATACTAAGGCAATGTCGGAGTTCGGTGATACCTTGCTCGAGCGATGATAAAAACCGACGGGTTTCCTCAACGATTCGCGCCGCGATCGATCCCACGAGTTCACAGAGACAACTCCAACACGCCCCCAATGATCTCAACCTCTCCCAATAGCCAACTACGAATCCAAGGTTGATTCAAGTTCTTTCTAAGGTTTAAGTGTTTTCAACAAAGAGGGTTCTAGAGAAGGAGGTTTTCTAAACCGATCTCCTACGATGATTGAAGAAGAGAGAAGGAGTTTCACACGGTTGGGTAACTATCCTCTCTTAACAAAACCTAGTATAATACGGGAATGCAATTCCTTCTTATAATAGGATTGCTCACAAAGTAAAACACACACACACATCTTATGTATTATACACTTCTAATTTTAAAACTCAAGTCCGGTGTTGAGCGGCTACACCGAGGTCGGTGCACAACTTTCGCACGAGGGTCCAAATGGGCTCTAAATTAAAATCTGTCCGCACAATCACATCTAGATAAAAATCCAAAACAAATGGTGACGTCGGTTGTCGAGCCGAATACACACACAGGGTCAGTCTAACTCGGGTTCAAAATACGGGTCTTTACACATTCCCCTTGGGCCATATGCTACCTACTTTCATCAGTTATAGGCTGTGTAGCTGGCTGCGCTACCTACATTACCTACCACTGTCAGAATGAAACCCCGCTATGGCTAACCGGGGTTAGTGCAAAGACACTTTCCATGTGTTAGCTCCCCATTGCGGGGGCGTAGAGAAGTCTCTATGCCTGGGCGCGTTTTCCCCTTTGCCATATATATATATATATATATATATATATATATATATAGCTTAATTTACTATTATAAAAGGAGAAGGCCGAGCATCACCTGGTCCCATTTAAAAAAAAATGACATTATTAAACTTTGAAAAAATTATTCAAGTGAAAAAAATTGCATTCATTACTATTACATATTAATGTGTTTTTATAGTAACATTGGGTCATTAACGAAAACAAAACTTTTAAAAAACTGCCTCTCTAGATTCTCTCCCATGTTCTCCAACAATTAAATCAGAGGGTGCCTTTATCTTCAATCCCATATTCTTCCTTCTCAAACCCGATTACGGGTGCTTAGATTGTTGACAACTTTGAATTAGACGATCAAGATTGTTTTTCGCCCCAATCTTCCACACTATGGATTTTGAGATTATGGACTTAACATTAGATGGTAAAAATTTAATTCCACTTTGTACATGTCCAGAGAAGTGAACTAAGAACCACTTTTGATCTACACTTATGATCATGTTCACTTTTTAAGATGTTTGTCATCTGTAATCAAAATGTAACCATTTGATGGGAGTCCCATAATCTATATAATTATATATAGGAAACCTTAATCATATGAGTCAAAACAGTCCACACGTTTAGCCCATGAAAACCAAGTTGAAGGACGTTAGGGATGTAAGCTTTGCTCTAAAGCCCGAAAGCGAACCAAATTCGTTCGAACCAGCCAAAGAACCGACTCATACCGATCCGACCTGAACCAATCCTGCTTCGATTTTAGTTTCGAATTAGGGTGGTAGAAATCAAAAACCAAGGGGTAGGATGAGAAAATGAAAAAAAGAATTGAAGAAAAATAGAAAAAATGCCAAAAAACCTGAAAATAATGAGAAAATACATTATAAAATAAAAAAGTATTAAAAATACCAAAAACGAACCGAAAAATAGAAATATTTCAGTTTTCGTTTCAGAAAAAAATGTATCGAACTAAACCAAAACCGATTTATTTTGGTTCGATTTTGATTCAAGTTGAACCGAACCGAAAACCGAACTTGCATCCCTAAAGGACGTGCACCACTGCCACAAGATTTGCTTCAGGATACATGATCTCCTCTGCTTTAATTGGAGGGTATGTGTGACAGCCCGGATCTCGACACCCTGAAACCCGTGCCATCAGCACGATCCTCCAGACCGTGCCCCAAAGCTGAGCACGGAACATTAGTATAACAAGCATAATTAAATAAATAAAGCAATTAATCTCATTAAAGCGGAAGAAGTTAATATGCCCAACTGGCATATTCAAAAGACAGTTCTACCTTCATGCCACTGCATGAATAGAGAACCAACCCGAACCATCGGTGATAATCGAACCATCGGTGATAATCGAATCACCCCAGATGGTTCGCCAAAAGAATAATCTATTTTTAATTACATTATTTCAAAATAAAGGCTTGACATACCAAGCCACACTAAACTGCTCTCAAAACTGAATCTCTCTATCAAAGTGCTCAGCAGAGTCACCTAGAAGAAGTCCTCGGGTGGAGGCTCAAACTTGTCTCCTAGCGCGAAATCCGAATCACCCGGATCTACGCCCCCCGAAGCCTCAGCTGCTGCTATCAAAGGACTTGCGATGTATAGTCTAAAAGGGTGAGCTACATCCTAGCTCAATAGGGAACAAGCACAATGAACATATAAGTTAAAACTCACATATATTCCATGATATTCAGAGCATGATGAATCTATGCATTTGCTAGAAAACCAATTAAAAACAGATGTCTGATACTCAATTCACTGGTAAGTTGCATGTATCACTTTACTGTTGATTTAATCATGAATGACACTGAACAGGCCTAGAGCAAAACTTAAATCTTCAACTTAAGTAATCCCCGAGCAATATAGCATCGAGCCCCGATGAGATACCCTTCATCGTCATCTAATTAGACAGTTGTAAAAACATATATTCCCTGGGAATACGACCTAAGCCCCTTTCTCACTAGGCGGCGGGGTTAAATATTACACAACATCCCTGGGATGTCCTTACGGTCACGGATAAACCTTCGTGATGGTGTACGGATTCGCCGCCGTACCGGTCATGGATATCCTGCCGCGTCAGTCTTGGGTATCCCGCCACGTCGGTGGGGTATCCTCACTACAAAAAAATTGATTTTTTGCGGCGCTCAATAAATGCCGCAAAAAGTCAGATAAACGCCGCAAATACAATTAGCAGCGCTTTCTTCAAACGTCGGCAATATGTGTGTCGTAATAGCTATTTACGACGTTCATGGCGGCATTTCCGATAAAGCGCCGCTATATTTTTATTATTAGCGGTGTTTAGGGAACGCCACTAAACGATCTTTAACACGTCGTGGTAAACATTCATAAATGTCATCTAAATTGTTTCGACGACGCTTATAAACGCCACAAAACACAATTGAAAGGTGTCGCTAATAGACCTATTTGTGACATTTTCTAGAAACGCCACTAATAGTGTACCTGAAAAGATATAATAGCGTTTGTAGATGAAGCGCCGCTGTAAGTGACCTATAGCGGCGTGTTTCCAAAAACGCCGCTAAAAATATTAGTTTTTTTTTTTTAAATTCTTTAATTTTATTAATATTTAAAAAAGTTACTTATATCATACATGTTTTTAAAAAATCTCATCCTGATAAATAAAACAATTATTCATCCACAATCACATATTAATCATTTACGATAGAAAAAATACAAGGCTCAATAGAATTTAACACAACGTAATAAGCCTCCCCAAAAAGGCTAGATCATCAAAAGTAATGACATAAAGAATACAAATCAACAAAGGTAAAGAGTTTCTTTATAAGGCCAAATCATAAAATCCCCATATTCATAGCCCATAGGCTAAGTAACAAAAAATAGAGTTAAATAACAAAAATCTCCATTGTTTCTATCTCTGTGAGGTAATGTTAGCCTTTTGAGGTGAGTTGATTCAATTGCACCATTGTTGTAGCATGAAACATAGAACTCCTTTGGCATGTTGTGTTGCATTGTAGTAAATTCAAAAACTGCACAAACAAATTAAAAATCAACATCAGATAGGGAGACATAAATGGCACCATAAATGAATATTTAAAATAATCAATGGATTTGAAGAAAGTAATCTTAAAGACTGAAATTTCAGCAACTTCAATAGACTCAAAATTTCAGCAGCTTACATAGATAGGCACCTGATTAGATTTTGATGGAAGGTACATCACTGCTCTTAGCCTACAGAATTGAAACTAAATATTTCATTTAGTTAATAACATAAAAATAAAATAAATTTTAGTGAAACTAAGCTTTTCATTTTAAATTTCTAACGAATCTAATATTATAGTTAAAAAAGAAAAATAGTGATATATACCTGTTTTAGAAATCATCATTCTCATAAAATTATCCATTTCTGCAATCTTCTTCTCCATTATTGCAGTTTTTTCTGCCATTTGTGCCTCCATCTTCTTAGTTTTTTCTGTCATTTGTGCTTCCATCATGACACTTTTTTCTATCATTTGTGCCTCCATTGTGGCAATTCGTTCCGACACTTGGGTCTCTATTATGATATTGTTCTCCGCCCTCTGGGTCTTCAATTCTTCTAGCTCAGCTCTCATTGCAGAGAGTTCACTAGAGGATGCACAATTGCTAGAGGTTGACCCAAAAATACTAGTAGGGTTGGGCTTAATCCAATGCCTCGGACACAACCATGTCTCTCTTTTCCCATGGCCCGAGCATACACGTCAGTGCGAGAGATTGAATCTTGTAATCCTTCCGATAGGGCTGAATGGTAATCTTGCATCTCTTTCTAGAATAATTTGAATTTTAATTAATTGTCTAATTTCAAGTGGTAAAAAAGAGTATAAGTGAAATGATATAGTATTAATAGTTAGAATTGTAATCTTACGATCTTTTCTTCAGCAAAAGTGTTGATCGGCGTTCAATCTTTACGACGATGTGTTAAGATAAAAACATCAGCTCGACTCGGCGTTTCTTGTGTCTCGCTCATCATACTCTGTGTTAAAGGACAACCACTCATTTTAATTAACTATAAAAATTAGTTGACGATGTATAATTCATTAAAAAAATATTATGAAATAAAATGCTTACTTGCTCGTGGAATACCCTCGCGAAGCTTTTAGGTCCAGATGTATGAGGTAATTTTTGTTGAGCTCGAATTAGTTTATTTTTTTCACTTTTTGCTATAGTGCACAAATTATTAGATAATGAGACATTTGTTATATAAAATATATGTTAGAAACCTTATTAATTTAAAACATACCTTTCCCTCCTCAGTAGACCAAAAGTGGACAAGATTTTCCCATTATTTTTGAAGTACATTGTCAGGGCAATTTGCAATGAAATCATCATCTTCGCTAAGAGTATCAAAGAATTTAATTTTTGAACGACTCTTGTGATCCCTCCATTGTTTGCCGACAGATTTCATTATATTTTTCTGCAGCCCTTCTTCAATATCAAACTTTGTCTACCAAGATAGTGTAAAAATGAAACAATTATTATTTACTCTACTCCAAGTTTAAATTAGGCAAAAATGAAGAAAAATATGCATACTACAAAAAAAAATACATATTTACCAAAATTTGATTCCATACACGGTCCTTCGATTCGCCTTCCACCTTATGCCAATCCTTTTTATCAAGGGGCAACAATAGCAGGATCTCTTGCTAACTTGCCACAATAGCTAGCTAAATATTTAGCATCATTCCCTACTGGTCGCCTTCCATCGCCTAAAATTTTCACCTTCTTACCTTTTGGTAAGGAATTAAGATAAGCACATTTTGTTATACCTCGTCTCTTTTTTGAGGATTGCAAAGTACCATCTAAGGATGATGACTCTGGAGGGTCCATCTGCTTAAATTCACAAAAGAACACTAAAAAATTAATCTAACATTATTCATATTTTGTACATATATACGAAAAGTAGATCATATATGTGCTCTCATAGATGACAGCACAACTTCAAACATTTGATTACAAATATTGGAAGACATTGGAGTTAGCTTATACGTACTGGAAATAAGAGATTTTGAACTTTGCTAACATATATAAAAAAAGAGTATAACTTGACATGATACTCAAAGATGATATTTATTTTTGAGCAAAAAATATTCTTGTTTTGCATTAAGAAACTGTGTTTGTCCTCATAAGATGAAAAACTTATCTAGTGAGAACATAAAAATCATCCAATCCACACACAATAAAGAAAAAAAGTACATATATACAAAAAAAACACATTGAACAAGAAAGGGCCATCATACAATTTGTGTGCACAATTTTTTTTATAAAATCACTCATTTTCAATCTCATCCATTTCTATATCAAAATTTGATTCATCTTCATCGCTAATATCGTCAATCGAAGGAGTTTGTGCAGCAGAATGCTTATGAATAGGTACAACAACAGTTGAACCAATAACATCTTCCCTCACCCAACTGACAACATCGGTATAACGTTCTATTATTTCATTTAGTTGTTGGTTTCCATATGGTTCACTGTCTAATAACTCAACATCTTCTCCACTCATATCGAATAGGTCTCTAGGCTTAATCTTGACAACCATATGCCAATTAGGCTCGGTTAGATCCTCAACATAAAACACCTGCTTAGCTTGAGATGCCAATATGTATGGTTCATCGGTTGCTTGTAGAACAGAGAATAATTTTTTTTAAAAATTCACAAGTGTAAACCCTAACTCATCGGTCTTAATTCCCCTTCCTTGTGACGTTACATCAAACCAGTCACATTTGAATAGTACAAACTTCAGCTCCTCAGAATATGTCAACTCAATTATGTCTGTTAATTGACCATAGTAAGTTATCTCTCCTGCAACGGGTCTTCTGTCCTTTTTACTTGCATAACTCATAGTCGCTACTGTAATAAAAACACCACTATTTTGGGTCCTGGCACTCTTCTCTTTACCGATTGTTCGAAATTTATATCCATTAACTTTGTAGCTAGTGAACCTCATAGCTGAAAATTGTGGACATTGGGAAAGTAGATGAAGACCTTCTGGCAATGGTCTATTAGCTTTTTGCAACTTCGAAACCTATATAAAGTGGAGACGAAGGTTAAATAATATTTTAAATTCTTCTAAAAAATCTATACTAGTAAGTGGATTGCCCTTACATGTTCTTTAAACCAACCAGCAAATTGTTCGTTGTGCATTTTTTGGATATCACGGGGAGATGCATTCGAATTCGTCAAAAGCAATAGCTTGTTGTGCTGCCTGTATCATCATAATTTTTTAAGGAGTACTAGACATTAAATAATATTGAAAAGTAATATCATAAAGTCTCAAGTTCTTACTCTAGATAACTTCTAACCATCTCATGATTGAAGAGGATATATCTATGTGCTTGCGTCCATTCTACCTCTTTTAGAATGAATGGTGAGGCACCCTTAAGAGCACTTTCATCATGATTTCGTAGGGGCCGGTTTAACCTTGTTTCAATATTCTATAAATACCTTGAGCAAAATGTGAGATATTCATTTGCGATATATCCTTCCGCAATGGATCCTTCAGGTTGAGCTCGATTGCGCACATATGATTTCAATGTTGAGAGGTATCTATAGGTAAAAAAAATTAGCATCGACAAGTGAAACATCAAATAATTAAAATTTATTTAAAACATTATAAGAAAATACTTTTCGATTGGATACATCCATCGATACTGGACTGGACCACCTAATAGTGCCTCTGATGCCAAATGTATGGGCAAGTGAACCATAATATCGAAGAATGCAGGAGGAAAAATTTTCTCTAAGTAACAAAGAACCAACACAATGCGCTCCTCGAGTCTCTTCAAATCATCAATCACACAAACTTTCAAACATAATTCTCTAAAGAATGCACTCAATTCTATCAATGTAGACGTTACGTTCTTGGGCAACAATTTTTGAATCGCCAGTGGAAGAAATTGTTGCATAATGACATGACCGTCATGGCTTTTTAGGCCAAAATTTTTTCGGTCTTTAACATTGACGCACCTTGCTATATTAGAGGAGTAACCATCCGGAACCTTCAAATTTTTTAACACACTACAAAACTTCTCTTTCTCATTTTTTGTCATAGAATAGCATGCAGGTGGTAGATAAGCTTGATTATTTTCTTTCCATTCCGGGTGAAGCTCTTGTCTTAGCCGCATTGCTTCTAAGTCTTGACGTGCTTTTAAATTATCCTTCGTTTTTCCTTCAATATTCAATAAAGTTCCAAGAATATTATCACATACGTTTTTCTCAATGTGCATCACATCTAAATTGTGCCTTAGTAAATTATGCTCCCAATACGGCAACTCAAAGAATATACTCTTCTTCTTCCAGTTATATGGCAATTCTGTTGTCTCTTTGTTTCTTGATCTTTTCCTCACTTGCTCCTTTTCGAAAATATTTGTACTGTTCTCTAGATGGTTTAATACATCAGTCCCTAACAGAGGAATTGGAGCTTCTCTAGCCTCTACGGTGCCATCGAAAGATTGTTTATGTTTTCGAAACTTATGATTTGACGGTAGGAATCGCCGATGACCCATATAACAATGCTTCCTACCATTTGACAAGTAGCGACTACATGTATCTTTATGGCATGAAGGACATGCCAATTTTCCTTTTGTGCTCCAACCTGACAATATAGCATATCCTGGGAAATCACTAATGGTCCAAAGCAAGGACGCACGCAATTGAAATGCTTCTTTCTTTGAAGCGTCATAAGTATTGACTCCAAATTCCCATAATTCTTGTAGCTCACCAATCAAAGGCCTTAAGTATACATCAATGTTATTTTCAGGGCCAGATGGACCAGGTATAAGCAATGACAAGATCATATTAGGTTGTTTCATGCACAACCATGGAGGCAAATTATACGGAATAAGTATCACAGGCCAAGCACTATGCGTAATACTCATTGTTCCAAAAGGGTTGAAGCCATCACTTGCCAACCCAAGTCTAACATTGCGAGAGTCTCCAGCAAACGTAGGGTTGACGAGATCGAAGTTTTTCCATGCTTGAGAATCTGCAGGATGCCTTAATATACCAGTTTTAGTGCGACCCTCTTCATGCCATCTCATATCGCATGCAGTTTTTGATGACATGTACAACCTTTGAAGTCTAAATTTTAGAGGGAAATGACGTAGAATTTTTGCGGGACTCTTTTTTTGTAGCCTCCTACATGATCCTCTTGGGATTTCCATCGTGACATGCCACAGACGTTGCATGATTGTTTATCGGCATACTCCTTCCAATACAATATACAATCATTTGGGCATGCATCAATTTTGTCATAATTTAAACCCAAGTCTGTAATAATTTTCTTGCTCTGTGAAAAAGATTTTGGCAATGTAGACCCCTTAGGGAAAGCTTTTTGTAATAAATCAAGCAATATACTAAAAGACTTATTGCTCCATCCACCTAAACATTTGATATGCCATAATCTAATAATGAAAGATAATGTCGTATGTGATTTACACCCTGGATACAAATCTTTTTCAATATCATGTGCTAATTTGTAGAATTTTGCGGCACTTTTATTGAGTAAATCATTTGTTCTATCTACTAAATCATCATGGACTTCTATTGGAACTGGAATTCCAAATGCATCATGAACCATAGTCCTCATGCCATCACCGACGTCATCTTCACGGATTCATTGCCTATCACATCATCTTCCCTATAATTTGTAGAAATAACATCCTCTCCATGAAAACTCCATATAGTATAATTTTGGATGAACCCATTGCATATCAAATGCTCATATAATGCACCCTCATCCTGATAGTGTGCATTACAACATTTCGTGCAGGGACACAAGAACCTTCCATGAACAGGTACTCCATGGGATATTGCAAAGTTGATAAATCTTTTCACCCCTTCAATGTACTCTTCGGAAGCCCTATACTTTTGAATCCAACTCTTATCCATAATGCAAAAGATTGGATGATCCTGACCACTACCTTCTTCGTTTATTGAAAATCCTAAAAAAAATATGATAATGAAAATAAAGGGTAGGTATTGCTTGTATTGGAAGAAATAACACAATAAGAAAGAAAAAGAAGACGATTGTCAAAAGGAAAATTAAATCACAGATATTATGGGAACCAGAATTTAACCATAAAGTCTTTTCTAGAATAACATCTACCTCTAACACGCATCAAGTTGGACCCTCAACATCATTTGTGAAGTGCATCAGTTAACAATAAAAACTGCTCAATTACTATTATAGCTGCAGTGAGAAATCTTGTGTTCCATTTCTTCTTATGGGTAGAAACTGCACTACCAATATAGAAGACCCTCATGGCCCCTCTTGGTTATGGAAGGGACTCTAACTGAAGTGATGGGTTTGGAGAGAGCAATGTTATGGAATACAACAACAACAACCCAAATGAAATTTCAGTTTGTGGGAAAGAAATAGATTGTAGTGGGCAGTGAAAGTTGTGTGCTAGAGGCCATTGGAGACTTGCTGAAGACACCAAGCTTAAGGAACTTGTTACTTTTTATGGGCCTCAGAACAGGAACCTCATAGCTGAGAAGTTCGAGGGGAGATCAAGTACTTAATGCTATTATATATTTCTTACTAAGGGTTTCAAACTTTTTGGTTTGGAAACTGAATAATATTTATTTTTGTTCATTTATTTATTTATATTTTTGAAGGTAAAAGTTGTAGATTGAGATGGTTTAATCAGTTAGTCCCAAGGATCAATAAAAGAGCTTTTAGTGAAGAAGAAGAAGAGAGGCTAACGGCTGCTCATAGATATCTTTGGCAATAAATGGGCTGTGATTGCTAGGCTTTTTCATGGTAGAACTGATAATGCAGTTAAAAATCATTGGCATGTTATAATGGCTAGGAAATATAGAGAGTAATCATCGGTTTGTAGGAGGAGAAAGCTGAGCCAAGTTGTTCATAAAAGGTTGGAAGAGAGCAGAGATTCAACAACAGAAAACAACCCATCTTCTCCATTTACATTTCCTATTGTTCTTCATGGCTACAATGATGAAGATTCAATGGCAAATGCATCATTTGATGCTTGGTTACACCAACAACAATAGAGTTTACAGTGGGTTACACCAAAGAGCTCAGTCAAACAGCAAAAATAAAGTTATTGTAAGTAGTTATAGTCTTGTTTATCTCAGCTGGTACTTTGTTTATAGCCCAAACAGAGTTCTTGTAAGTTCTCAATCAAATAACAAAAACAGCTCTCTCTCTCTCTAGAAATATATATATATATATTTCTTTGACCACTAATTAAGGAAGTGCAATCTAACCTCAATTCTCGTATGCATATTAATTCCATAGGTGTTTGGAATCAGGAGCAGAGGAGTTTTTCCTAAAACTAGTAATGGGCATTGCAGCTGAAGCCCAATTTCATGTTCTACAAGTTCATGACAGTCTCATAGATAGAAAACTAATCGTAACCCTATTGAAGACATCTTTTTATGAAGGTGGTGTTGGTGGTGCTCCAAAGATTTCAGGTACAACCCATTCCGTTGGAATATGTAACCGTGAAGGGAAGGGAGAGTGTAATGTAAATTGTAAAGAAGTGTGAAGGAAGTGATCCTCCTATGAGGGTCCATGTGGTTGATCTGCACTCTCTTAATTCATATTACCATGAGCCAAAACCACATCCACCCAAAAATATTTGAAAAGAAAAACTGTAAAGAAGTCTTTTTCTTTGTCTTAATATGTCCAAGTAAAACAAGTGCTATATATTATAGAATATATATTATCAAATTGACTTGGAACTGTTTAAAGAAGTGTTTATAATGATGAGACTTAAAGTTTCTTAAGTTTCACTGAGTTGTAGTTTTAAATTGGAGGTTGTGTAGGGTAGCAACTAAAGGGTAAGAATGCCTCAAAAAAGCCATTAGAATCTCAGAAACTAAGGCAGGCAGAGCAATTTTTTACTCTCTCCTCCTATTGTACTACACTAAGGCAGGCTGAGCATGGTATTGGTGACGTGGCTCTTAAGACCTTCTCAACAAGAGGTCCTTCTAAGTCTCTAGCTGGAAGAGTTCTTCTAAGTTCTAAAGTAGCACATATCCACTAGGCTAAGCTATTTTTTTTTGTATGAATTGTTGATGACAAAATACACAGGGAAGACATCCATTAAATTATTTATTAATATTTAGTTTATGGGTATTATACTATGGAGTGAGACAGGAGTATAGAAGAACCTTCTTGAATCCCCACCTAATGGAGCGTTGCACCACAGTGCGATGAGGGCTTGGGCAACAAAACCTCCCAACTTAAAAAGAAGTTGCCATTTATCTTTTGAGTGATAAGTTTTTTAAAGTAGCTTCCTCCCTAATCACTTCAACAAAAATTTAGGGGAGAAAATCCAAGACATTTGTTTGAGAGTTCTGATCCTTAATTCAATCCAGAAAGCACTGATAGCTAATTCTCTTGTATGCTTCCTTTCCAACTAAGCAAGCTCAATGGGTTCTCTTAATTATCTCTTTTTGTTTAGGGGTAACTTTGTGAAGAACCTTTCTCCACAAATTTTCCCTTTAAGCCCTTGGACATAAATTTGAAGGAAAGCCCAAGTTATTTTGTCAGAACTTTGCACCTCAATACTTTTCCAATAGAGCAAGTTTTATCGTTTCCCAAACAATGTGAGTAGTAGATGTTGTTTTTAGCATGAAAATAGCCTTTGAGGTGGGTCTTGTATTCAATAGGGTAGTTGAGAGCATGAGATGTGACTTTAGTAACTACAATCTTCTACCTATGGTTAAGCTCTGGCGCTGGAATCTTGTTCCTGCTCCCTAATCTCCTTCATTTCCTATTCAAACATTACAATATATAATTAAGTGAACTTTTATATTTTATTGTATACTAATATATATATATATACACACACACACACACATGTATATACAATTAACACTTCCTAAGCATTTCTGTACCTTGAATGTAAGATGGCATTTGTTATTGAAATTGTTAGTCGAAGATGACATGTATGTGGTTTTTGGTCCAATATGATGACATGATTTGAGATAAAAATTGCAGAAACTTAAATTTGATTGCTTTGTTTAATACATTTTTTTTTTTGAAATTATAATATGTATTTACTTTTCAAATTTTGTATTGGTCTACTAAATGAGGTTTCAACCTTAAACCATCTGGCTCTGGAACCAAGGTGCTTTACAACCTCCC
Organism: Chloranthus sessilifolius; assembly: GCA_021018995.1. Classification (NCBI taxonomy): domain Eukaryota; kingdom Viridiplantae; phylum Streptophyta; class Magnoliopsida; order Chloranthales; family Chloranthaceae; genus Chloranthus; species Chloranthus sessilifolius. Next base: position 77,249,454 of record CM037597.1, on the reverse strand, counting down.
CTTGCCTTTGATGACCTCAGACTATGCATATATAGACAAATCTAACTATATAATTTATATTTTATTACTAGTAATCTTTTACCGAAAGAGATAAAAACCATTGATTCATTCACTGAAAATGAGCTTGTAGTGATGACCCATCATAACCCATCAAAGATTTCTTGAATGGGTATTGATGGATCATTAGAAAATATTCACTACAAATTCACTAAAAATTAAGAGAAAATCTGGAATGCCAAAAAAACAAGGCAATTTGCTGCTATAATCAAACAAAACCTCAAAAATCAAACAAACCCCCCCATCTTCTAAATCAAACAAAACCTAAAATTCTATCAGAAAAAACAAAGAAAATACCTCAGAAAACTGATCTAGGCAAATTAGCTCTCAACTGAATCATGGAGATGTGCGCATTGGAGAAGACGATGGACCAAGAGGAACCCTCTCTAATTGATGTGCATTCTCTTTGGAGAAGACGATGGACAAGAGGAAAATAGAAAACCCCTAATTGATGTGTGTCTAATACCCCTTGGATTTCTCCGATAACCCTTTCTAATTGAGGTGCCCGCCAATATTTCGTTCTCGCCCTCTAAATAACTACATATATAGCGGCGTTTAATAAAAAAAACGTCACGCATAGTATTTTAAATAGCGGCGTCTAATAAAAAATGCCGCGCATATTATTTTAAATCGCGGCATTTAATAAAAAATGCCGCGCATATTATTTTAAATCGCGGCATTTAATAAAAAATGCCGCACTTAATTTTCTAAATAGTGGCGTTTGCAAAATAAAGTGCCGCAAATTATTTTAAATAGCGGCATCCAATAAAAAATGCTGCGCTTAATTTCATAAATGGTGGCATTTACAAAATAAAGCGCCACAAAGTATTTTAAATCGCGGCGTCCAATAACAAATGCCACGCATAATGTTTTAAATCGCGGCGTTTAATAAAAAATGTCACGCTTAATTTCCTAAATGGTGGCGTTTGCAAAATAAAGCGCCGCAAATTATTTTAAATTGTGGCGTCTAATAAAAAAAAGCCGCGCTTAATTTCTTAAATGGTGGCGTTTGTAAAATAAAGCGCCACAAATATTGTTTTAGCACGTCGTTTCCACGGTAGACGCCGTAGTAAATGTGACGCGAAATGAAATCATTAAGAATTAGTGGCGCTTTTATCGCAAGTACCGTGAAAAGGTATTTTTAGTGGCCCTTTTACTCAAATGCCATTAAATCGGCGTCGCTAAAACCCACATTTTTTGTAGTGCCTCCAAACCTCAAATAACAAAAATATCATGTGCATTACATATAGTTGTTCACCGTGTAAGTGTGCTATCTTATATCAATTAGGTCTTAACAGTAATTATTCAATCCTATGTATACATCCCTGGGATGTATACATACCCGCATCACACCTGATGCCTTTATTACTTCCTCATCCCCTGGGGATATCTCAATTTCATTTGATTACTTGTTCTTAGTTACTTGCATCACACAGTTGCCCTCATCACATTTTTGGTGTCACACATGCACCCATTTTCATAAAGCTTTTCACATTTAAAACAGTTTCAATTAGATAATTATATCACTACATACATGCTCTTGAAATTAAACTACATGTTCAAGGTGTTCCCTACCTCAATTCTCTGAATTTCCTAGCATCAAGGTCCCACGCGGCTCCTTGTGCTAATGATCTCACGTACCACCTATGGTACAATATAACACATGTAACTCATCACTAAAGATGTAATAAGGAAGGTCCAAGACCCTCCCTGAATCTCAAAGTCAAACTAAGAAGTCAAGCGAAACTGTCAAAGTCGATTAATCGATTCCCAAAATCGATTAGTCGAAATGCAATTCGATTAATCGATTTTCAAACTCGATTAATCAAAACCCAAATCGATTAATCGATTCTCAAAATCGATTAATCGAGATTCAAATTCGATTAATCGATCCCAAATCGATTAATCAAGTTTACAACATATATGCAGTCGATTCTTAAATCGAGTAGTCGAGGTCTCAAAATCGATTAATCGATCCCAAATCGATTAATCAAAATCCGAAATCGATTAATCAAAATTCCAATTCGATTAGTCGATTTTCTCAGGTTTCATTTCTCCAGTGGCTGGAGCTTCCCAGTCGATTAATCAAAATTTATTTCGATTAATCGAAATCGGGATTCCATGACTTTTTAACTTTTCAGACCAAATCGATTAATTGAACTCCAATTTCGATTAATCGATTTGGTCAGATTTAGCCCCCTCTCGGGCTGATCTTCCAAATCTTTGCCAACCTATTTTTCTTTCTTTTTCTAAGCCTTTATCCTATGCTTTTAAGCATTATTAACCACACTTAAACTTCTACAATCTATGCATTTAATTCCCATAAAATTTACCTCAATCAAGCCTCAATTTGATTGGATCTTAAAGTTGGAATGGCTAGGTTTCTAGCTTTAGCTCCAAAGGATCTTCCGTGTTGAATTCGACTTTAATATTCGAATCCATCTCCCTTGGCTTGCATTTTCTCCTTGCTTAACAACCCTCTTTACTTCTCTCCCTCTCTCTCTCTTCTTAATTCTTTCAACAACCAAACAAGAGTAAGTTAGGGTTCTTTAACCCTTTTATACTCATTTTCTATGTGTTGAGCACATACACCTCAGATGGTGTATGTGGCTCCAGATTTACACTACACACCACACACACTTGCATCATTTTCACATCACATCCGTTCATCATCTCTTAAGTCAATTAGTGAACTCCTTAGTCAAACTTATGACCAGTTGGGCACGGATCCCGAGGTCACCATTTAACGCAATTTTTTGGGTTATTACAGTATGAGATTGGTAATAGGAGGCCATCAAATATGAGAGTCGACGGGCTTAGGGGTTAGGCTCGAGCCCGACCCCTTTATCAAGCTTAAGGAGCTAGCCCAAGCCCACCTCGCGGGCTTTATAATCATGCTGGGCGGGCTACCCGGTCCATTACCACCTTACTAATATTTATAGCCAAAAAGCTGGCCAATGTGCATAGCATCAACACCGATATTCATATTTAAAAATTTGGGCGCAACAACATCAACACCGATATTCATATTTGCGCAACATTTCACCACATGTGCATAGCATGCACGTTTTGCTAGTAAGAAAGAAAGAAAGAAAGGGAGAAAGAAACCCAAGAGGCACCGGCCAAAAGGCCCAACGTCTTTAAGTTCAATGAATAGGCAACTTCGAATGGGTCTTAAGCCCAACGGTTGCCTCTAACAGCTTTTAGCCGAAGGCGTGCTACCCAACGATTAAAAGATCTTAAACGGAGTGTCTTTCTACTTTTCTCTCCGAAGAAGTATCTTTTCAGATTTTGGTTTATCTCTCTACCATTATCTAAAAAGGCACAAGTATGAAATCTCTTCACCGTAAATCTGAAAAGACAAAAGTCTGAAATCGTTTTATCTCTTTATCGTTATCTCAAAAGAGACAACTTTAAAATCACTTCACCATCATCTGAAAAGACATAATGGTATGAGATTTTCTCTATAAATAGAGATCTGATCTAGAGTAAAAATATACAACAAAAATTATAATCTCTCTATCTTCTCTTACATTCTTATTTTCTTTATTTAAGATTTTGTTTTGTGCATAAAAAAATCTGTGTGGCTGGTTCTTTTTCTATAAAGTGCAATCTAGAAAAGAACATATGGTTCATAGTAAAATCAGGTTCTGTTGTATCCTGATGGTAGATTTGCTGGGAATTCAATTGCATCTTCATTTATCCGACGAAGTGGGGCATCTATTGTCTTTAAGACAGCGTAGTGAACTACATACCTCGGAGTAATTTTGAATATAATTTTTTTCCATAATTTTAAAATAATAAATCGTCCTAATGGCTCAATGCATAAAGTTCATAAATTAAAATCTCATCAAACTTGACCGATTTGGCAGGTCAAATTTCAAAAGATAACAACAAAATTGGCAACAAGGAAAAGTAAATATCAAATGGTGACATCAAAAATGACAACAACGGAAAGTACTACTACTAGAGGATTGGATGCTCGACTCAAATGATAGAAGATGATCAAGATTGTTGGATCACATCCTCAATGCACTGAACGATAAGTTGTTCAACACATTCTATAAGGGCACTACTGCCAAATATTTATTGGATTCTTTAGAGAAGTACTTAACTGAAGAAGTTGGTACAAAGGTCTTTTTAGTTTCTAAATATTTTGATTTTAAGGTGGCTGAGGATAAATTGATTTTTGAACAAGTTCAGGAATTATAGTTTATCGTCACTGAGATGAAAGCCTGATATATTTAATTATGTATACTAGATCCGATATAACAATTATAGTGCAAAGTGTTGAATAGATTTACTAGCAACTCAAGATGAGAATATTGGGAAGTTATTCATAGAGTATTAAGATACTTAAAAGAAATAGTGGATTATAGTTTACAATATATTGATAAACTTGAACTCTTACAGAGTTTGCTGATGCTATTTGGATTTCTGACTTCTCTGATTCAAAAATCACAAGCGGATGAATTTTACTTTACCAGGAGAAACAATATCGTAGGCATCTAGAAAACAAACATGCTATTCTAATTCAAATATGAAATTAAAGCATATAGCATTATCTGCAAGAGCCAAGGAGGCAGAGTGACTTCAAATCTTCATAAGAATAATTTCTTTGACACAACGTATATATGTAATAAATATTTATTGTGATAATAAAGTTTTTTGAAGATTTCAGGTAATAAGAAATATAAAGGAAAATCAAGGCATATAGGCCTTAGATATAACATCATTCGGCAAATGTTGAGTGATGGGTGATTGTGTTGAACTACATATCAACTTCTAAGATGCTTACGGATTTGCTTACAAAAACACTATCCAGAGATCTAGTGTTGAGAACATCGAAGGGGATCAGCCTAAGACCGATATCTTTAAAGAGACAGTAGTGAACCTCAATTTAGTAGAGTTGGAGATCTTAAATATAAGTTCAACGAAATAAGAAACTACTTCCTGACCCTTGAAAGTGCACAAATGTATGTTACCTATTGGCTATCACCATGGTGTTAGATTTCGTGCACTTCTCTTGTAACTTGAGACAATGAGTTTAACTCTCCTAATGATTCTGTAAGCATTCATTTGCTGGAGTGATAAAGTAGTTATATGAGCACTCATGACAAATTCACCTATATGAGTATGGATGTCAAACCGCTTCAACAGAGATTCAGTCCTCTCTGAGACACTCATTAAATCAAGATTTTAGTGCATGACTGTACAACGCAAGCCATATGTCACTAATGATTTAAGTCATAGTAAGTATATATGTAATTCCGGTTTGTTAGACGGGTTTTAAGTTCAAAGCCCTAAACTACTTAAGAACCTTACAAACTTTGAATTATATGTACTAATCAAAGATTCAACCGAACGGTACCTCTGATGATGCTTAGTATGATCGCTCTAATACACATTTTTTATTTTGAAACAAGTGGGGGCATGTTATATATATATATATATATATATTAGTATGGTAAAATGTATTTTATTGTTTCAAAATTAACTCTATAATTATTATTATATATTATTAATAATAATTCAATAACATACTTGTAAACATTATTTACTTTATGTGCAAATAAATAAAGAAAAATAAATTGTAATATATATAATATACTATATATATGTATAATATATAAGAAAGGAAGAGAGAGAAAGAAGCCAAAGAGGCACAACCAAAAGGCCCAACATCTTTAAGCCCAATGAGCGGGCAACTTCCAATGAGTCTTATGACCAACGGTTACCTCCAACAGCTTTTAAGCCGAAGGGGCACTACCCAACGGCTAAAAGATCTTAAACGGGGTGGGGTGTCTTTTCATGTTTCGCTCCGACGAAGTGTATTTTCAGATTTTATATTTATCTCACTACAAAAATAAGGTGTTTTAGCGGCACTTGCTATTAAGGCAATATTTTATAGCGACAAGACTAAGAGCGGCAATTTTTTGTAGCGACAGAACTAATTGCAGTAGTTTTTTGTTAAAAAAACTGTCGCTAACACTACGTCAAAATAGGAGAAAAACTACTTTAACAATTTAAAATAAACTACTCCTTAAAATAGTGGTGTAATAATCCACTCCCTAAAACAATAGTTTTTAGGCTAAAACAGTGGTTTAAGAAATAATCTTCTTGTCACGTGATATCATCACGTGCAATCCATCGGCCGACCCCCCAACCCTCTCGTTTCTCTATTTTCTCTCTTAACCATTCCTTCATTTTCTCTCTAAAACCTAGCCTCTCTCTCATCTTCCTCTCTCTCAACCCTTCTTCTGGGAGCTTTTTTTTGTTAGAAATCAAGATTTAGAGCAGAAATCCGATACAGGGTCAAATATGGGGCTAAGCTACTCTTCCAGATCGTAGATCTCTATCTGGTTCATCTTTTTTCTCCATAGATGTTGGATTTTTTTACCTTTTTCTGCTTTCACGGGGTTTAGATCTTGGTTTTTCTCGTTAAAATGAGTGGATTTCAAGCAAATGTCATATTTTCTCGCACATTCTGATATAGATGTTTAGATCTGGGTATGATTTTGGTTTTTTTAGTGTTTTAGGGCTCTGGTTTTTGGAAAATCGAGTGGAGTCTGTTTATTTTTTTATTACTTGATTCAAAGGACTGGATTTCCTCTTTTGCTTCTGATTCGAAGGTCTGGATTTCCTCTACGAAGTCGAAAACGATTTTGAGACCGATAAAGAAGCAGCTCTGTTAAAGGTACATCGTTTTAGGTTTTTTTTGTTGGAATTTTGAATAAAAAATTGAGGCAATTATTTTTTAGGGATTTTTTTTTGTACTAATATTTTTGTTGGAATTTCAAAATCTAAATGATGGAATCAGATCCTCTTAAAAGGACGACTCTCTCTCATTTCTCTCAATTAGACTTCTTTATTCGGGCAAGATCATCAGCAAGGCGATTCTGTGTTCCGATTCTGCGATTTTTTAGGTTTACGATTCACGTTTTATTTCGATTCTACAATTTTTTAGCTTCAGCAAGGCTAATATCTCTATCTTCTAGGTTGACGATTCGATTCTATGATTATTTAGCAAGGCGATCTCTAGAGTTCTTATTCAACCTAAGGTTAGATACCAAATTCTTTCTCAAATTTTTTGTAGTTCTGGTTCTAAGTTTGAAATATTTAGGATATTAGAGATTTTTTTTTTTTTTTGAATTATATTTTCTCTGTTGTGATAGTTGAATGTTATTTTATTAATCTCCAAATCATTATTTTGATCTAATTCAATTATCCATTACAACCTTGTACAGAGTTTTCCTAAGAAATTCCATTACAACACAACCTTTTATTTTGATCTAAATCAATTATCCATTACAACACTGCCTTTAAGAACCTATTATATTAAGCCTCAAGTTACTCTATAGGGATTCTCCAAGTCCCCACGCCTCTATCTCTTGGTTCCACTTTTCTAGGCAACAATCTCTCTTTCCAACCAACCATACTCTCTCTCTCTCTCTCTCTCCCACAATCCCAGTGCACTCTCTCACTCTCTCCCACAATCTCAGTGCCCTCTCTCTCTCTCTCTGTTCTCCCACAATCCCAACGGTCTCTCTCTCCCCCTTCCTCTCTCTCTCTTAAGTTTTCACGTTCGCTGGTCTCCCAAAGCTCTTGTGGCTTTTGTGCACAATTTACAAATATATGATTATTTTAAATTTTTTAATAAGAAATAAAAGCCTTAATCTTACTGACAAATTTAGCCAAAATTCACAATTTTTGCCAAAATGGGAGTTAAATGAAAATTTAGGCGAGATTTCGGTGATTTCGTCGAATTACCAAAATTTTGGTATTTTTGTTATTTTCGTAGCCTGACGAGCAACTCACGCCCGCAACCCACGCCCATGTCGCACCCCGGAAGTTACTTGCAAAACTCAGCAGTAAATCTCTCGTTCTAGTTCATAAGCTTTGCAGCCTCTTCCGATAGTGCCTTCAGCTCCACTGCTGCAGTTGATGCCAAACCTCCACTGCCGCAGCTGATGCCAAACCTTTAGCATAGGAGCTCTCCTCTACTAGCTTCTGATTTTGGGATTCTAGTTGTATTTTCGCTTCTGTCAGTTCGATAGCTTTTTGCTTCATTTCTTCGATCTCAGATGCCTAGTTTAGTGAAGAATATGGTCTTCAGGTAATTATTGGTTCGAAATGATAATAATAATGGTCAAGCACTTCAAAAACTTGGAAATGCAATGTGGAACAAATTATTAAATACCATTACGTATCCGTAATTTTGCAAACTCTGTATTCAATTCATGGGGGAATGATAGTGTTTTCAATGGAACAACAGCTAAAATGTAGTGATTGGTTGCAATGATGTAATGAAACATGCCTAGGTTTGCTCTCATTAAAGATTGAAGATGAAAACAAGTTTAACTCTTTGGGAAGTCTTATTGCTCAATGTTTAAGGCAGCATCTGCCCGTTGTATCTGAGACCAACAAAGGTCGTGTATATGATGATAGAACAAGTCTAGAAGGAATTTCTCCCAAGAAGCATCAATACAGAAGATAATCTACGATTACCAGAGATATTTGATTTGCTCATGAAGTGATTTTTTTTATAGTTACTTTCTCATTTTGAGCACCGCAGTATCTACCAATTATCTCTCTACAAAGATAATCTTGCTAAGGCACACTACACGAAGAGAATCAGGATGTTTTCCTAGAACTATAAAACCATTGAGATTTATTTGACACACTGAGGTAATCATTTTGCAGAGACTTAGGTTTGGATATTCGATACTGCTATGTGAATATAGTTCATATATATTTGGGATCATATGTTTGTTCTTAATTTTCCCTCTTTAGACTGATTAGATGGTTTTGTTCTTTGATCATAATATTTTAACCTTTGGTGGTATGTTTAGGTTTCTGTGTATAATGTCTGGCTTATACCAAGAATAAATATAGGGCCATTACTCACTTTCCATACTTAATCTTGCGAGGTGTCGAATTTCTATCTTGTTACCCTTTCCTAGGTTTCTTTTTCCTATTTTCCCAACTTTTATATTTGTCTGATTTTTGGGATTTTAGACTATCCAAAGTGGATAGCACTACGCCAAACTGAGGGAAAAACTACTCTAGCATCATAAAATAGACTACTGTTTAAAATAGTGGTGTAATATTCCACTCACTAAAACAGTAGTTTTACCCCGTAAAATAGTTGTTTTAAACGTTTTACTCCCTAAAACAATTGTTTTTTAAGTTTAAAATACTGTCATGTGTAATTCTCGTGCAAATGTATCGGGCTCACCCCGACGAAGCCCTAATTCGAAAACACCCCTCCTTTCTCACTTTATATATCTCTCTAAATAAAGCCTGTTTATCACTAGCTTGTCTTGCCAAATGTACGAACAATTAAAAATATTATGACATGCTATTTATGGTCCTGATAGTTCATTCTTTTAAGAGCATCCTTCTTTTATGTCTATCATTTATCTTGTTTGGTCTGTTTTTTCAAGAATACATTCTATTTCTTGCTGAATCATGGGAAATTTCCTGTATTTTAGAAATGGTAATGTCCAATGTAATGGGTTGGACATCAAATATTTACTTAACTATGTTTGACTTAAAGCCCCAGCTGAATGAAATTCTGCTATATATTTTTCAGGGAACGGCTGATGCTGTAAGGCAATATTTATGGTTGTTTGAGGAACATAATGTTATGGAATTCCTGGTTCTTGCTGGTGACCATTTATATCATATGGATTACGAGAGGTTTATTCAAGCACACAAATAAACTGATGCAGATATCACTGTGGCTGCACTGCCAATGGATGATCAACAAGCCACTGCATTTGGTCTGATGAAGATTGATGAAGAGGGCCGCATAGTCGAATTTGCAGAGAAGGCAAAAGGGGATCAGTTGAAAGCAATGGAGGTAGGCATTTCCTAAATAGGTTGATTAAGGTTCTTAGGTCAAACTTTTTTTTAGAACGGTCATAGTCATGCTCTGAATTTTTGATGATGTGATCGTTTTTAATATATGATTAATGTGGATGACTTGTAGCACACATATTTGTTTGAATAGTCTATGCAATGGGTATGACTACATTTTATGCATGTCATGAACACCAAGTATGTGTTCCATCCAAACTGAATAATGGTCTACTCCCTGGTTTTTGTGATTTTCATTTTGTTTTTGACCCGCTAAAATTTATGGTCATCCCTTATTAACATGGGAAATTTACAGAAACAGGATTGGGAAAAAAAAGTTTCTCACTATTATACTGAAACCAAAAGTTTCTCATAATTAGGATGCACCGTATTTCAGGTCCTCGAAATTTGTGAAATGTACTTTTTAGTGATTAGTGAAATAACTTTGATACCCTGCTTTTTCAAATTTTTGCACTAAGAAAATCCGTGCAGTCCTGATTATGAGAAACTTTCCCTTTCAGTATAATGGTGAGAAACTTTATCAATATGAGTCCTATTTTTGAAAAGTGCCCATTAACATCAACATGTCTTTCTGCAAATATGTATATTTTACAAGGCATATTTGAAGTAACTCTTTTTTGTGCGTTAATGGCGATAGTTTGATTTCTACTATATGATAGTATGGATTTCTCTCTTGAGATTAAGTATAGTAGAGAAACTAAACTGATCCAGGACATTGGTTCAGAGGTTTCATGGGCTTAAAGACGATGAAGCCAAATGGCCTAAACTATGTGCTAAGTACTTTGATTGTGAAATCTGTACTACCACGACTACCATATAAGAGCATGCCATAAATTTTCACACGTGCAACTACCCTTTGTGCACTCCTAAACCATGAATTCCATATAAGAGCCTGCCATAAACTCTACAAAATTACTCGTGTGCAGCGCATACTAGCCATAGAAGGGCTGTGCTTTAATTTCTAAGACTTCCCATCAAGGTAATGGGCTTTGAAAAAAATATTTCCTCCTCTCTTCAATGTGGTTTCCTATTCTAGAGACAATCTTATTGCCTTTGGATTAAGGGTCTGCACCATCCAGCGGCACAACTTCTCATCTACTGAATTCCATGAAAAGTTGATTGTAACATATTGTAGGGGCCTCAAATGTGCGAGTCATCTTGTTATGGAATTGGTGCCTCAAAAGTTGTACCACCTGAATGATGAAGTGAAGGAGAGCCAATCTTTTTGCCTCTACTTTGCTATTCCTTGTTTCCCATAACATTTAGTATAGGAATTTGTGTGCATTTTTTGCCGTAACATTGTTTCTACAAAATTTTATCATAATTGATACAAAATATAATGTCTTTCTCTGCTAAAGCTATGACTTTTTGGTACATCTCTCGTATCCCCTTCCCCTTATCGAAGCTGAGATTTGGTTTCCTTTATGGTTAGAGTAGATTTCCTTGTGGGTATCTGATAGTCTTTATTTTTTTGTTCCTTCTTGTTTTTGCCTCAAAACTTTCCTCCATTTCTTCATCATTCCCTGTACCATTATGGCTTCTTTTTTTTTCCCTTGGCTTTTTTCTTTCTCCAGTGATCTGTGCTGGTATTTATTGTAGAGAGAGCTGGAGTTGAGATCCTTGAAATATGTTCTCATGTCTCTTTCTTTGCAGAATTGTAAAATTCACCATTCAGTAGTTGGGATGGATCTAAGCATTGGCCACCTATCCCTTGGGTTCGATAACCCTACTCAGTAAGTATTAGCTATGATTGACCTAGTTGAGCTGATAGCAAACATGAACAATAGCTTTTTAGCACCCTTGTCGGGATAGATAATGATTTGATCTTAGATCTAGATAGATCTGCTCTGATCTAGCTCAGATCTATGTTAGTTTTCTTTTGTAGCAGTAGATTAGAATTTTTGGTGTGAATTTATGTCATTTTAAGCAATTTTGCTATAATTTCATTAGAACTTAGTTAAGACTCTAGATACTACTGTAGTTTTATTTATTTAACTTTGCTTTCAACTTTATTAACGATCTCGCATGACCACTTTAAATGATCGCGTGAAATGTTATGTTTCAGCCGTCATGGTGTTGTATTCGATTTGGAATGGAGTGAAAATGCATGCGAACCGTGATCTAGTTACCAACTTTCTCAAGAACAAACTACGTTTTAGGGTAAGTTGATTAGCATTTCATTTTAGGAGTTTATGTGATGTGGGTTCCACCAATTTCACTTGAATCAAGTGCAACTGTGACATACTACTTTTGTTTTATTGATGGGTTTTCAGGGTTTTGCCATCTCGAATTGGGTCGGTATCGATAGAATTACTACTCCAGAAGGTGCGAATTACTCATACTCCATCGATGCTGGAATGAATGCTGGCATTGATATGGTAAGTGTTTCTTCAATATACTTGCCTTGTCGCATTAATTGTGCATATTTGGAAATTTACCAAATAGGATACCATTTTAAAAATAAGTGCTCAAATATATCATTTTAAAAATAAACACCATATACGGCACCGTTTAAGAAAAAAAACTATAGGGTATGTAGGCCTTCCCTTGCAGTAAATTTTTTATAAAAGAGGGTATATGCCCTATGGAGTGTTTATTTTAAATGGTATATCTGGGTACTTATTTTTAAAATAGTACCCTATTTAAGGTTGGAGTTAATCTTAGTTTCACTTTTTAATCTTAGTTTCGGTTGCTCACATTTTATAGTATTCTGAGAATAGTTTTTGTGAGCTTTATCTCATCTTCATTATGCTGGGGATAGCATTGTCTTTTTGTCGGCTTAGGAGAACTATGGGACAACTGTAAGATTTAATTAGATCAATACATCATTTTAGTATTTTGATTCGGTTTTTCCGTTATAGGAACATTTGAGAAAACCTTCTAATGTCTCAGACAGGGATTGCTTATGTGAATTTTAAAATAACAAGCACGAAATGATCCATGGAAAGGCGCCAAATTTATTATATTCATTGGCTTAAAATTTAATAGAACTTAGTGTAAAGATGTAAATGTTGTGTAGCTTTATCATCCAATTGGTACCCCCGTGTTAAGGGTGTCTTTTTTTTCCCCCTGTTGATAAGAATTATTGATAATGCAACTCTTCTACTTGGAGGGTGGCGTCTCGCTCCTAAGAAGTACGCTCTTTTCAATGGGGCTGGTCGTTTGATCCGTTTTCTGGCAATAAACTTGTTCCCAAGTTATGTAGTTGTCTTGTCCTGCATGTATAACTACCCAAATCTCGATGCAGTTTTGAATCCCTCCTAGGGACCTCACATGATAAAATACATGTTATGTTATAACGCATACAATTTTGAATCCCACTATCAATAGTTTGTGCAGGCTCTACTGCTGTTTATTTTCCCTCCCTTTATAAAATAGAGAGAAACAGTACTTTGGTAGCCATCTGACATGTACATTATATAATGAAACCCTATGATGGTGGAAATAGGTTACCACGGTTATTTTCCTTCCCTTTATTAAATAGACAACAACAGTGCTTTAGTTTACCACCGTTAAAATAATCTTGCGATGAGATCTTTTTTGGTGCCATGGGCTTCATGGTTTAGTTCTGATTCTGCCATAAAATTATATAAACATTTCTCTCTTTCATATGATTAAGAGACTAAAAGCTCAACAAAATAAACCACTAAAACATATGGGAGTCATTCAATTGGTAAAGCTTTTAGGTTCTTAATAATATTGTTCAAATAGTTTTTTGATGAAATTAGGTTCTTAACCATATGGTTCAAATAGTTTTTTGATGAAATTTCAGGATGATTCCCATTTAGAAGATTTTCTTGTTAACCATGTGACAGCACATGACACCAAAAGGATTGCCATGTGTACAAAATTGCTGACCCACTAATCAACCTTGGCGAGCAGCTGGTGAGCAGAATGGTTGGGCTATACTAGCTTGGTCCAGGCCGTAAACAGATATGATTTACTAGGGCCTAAAAACTTGACCCAAGCTTGGACCGTATATTGTTTGGAGCGAGAAATGAAGCCTTGCTTTCGGTTTGAATGTCCTCTGATGGGCCTTTGGTTGGGCATAACAGAAAATGGTTTACCACCCACCCAACCCAGAGTCCATATGTCAACTGGGCTTGGATTTCAGGCCCAGAAAGACCTAATTCTTTAGCTCGGACACAGGCAGGCCATTGGCTGCCTGATCAATTTACAGCTTTACACTCACCTCAAAGCCATAGGAAGTTAATGCAGATTTCTGATAGACTGAAAATCAGGTTACATCTCATAGTTTTTGTAAGTAATAACAACATGAACCCAATCTGTTTATTATACTCTTTGGATTTTAATGTGCTTATAATTTCCCAAGTCAATCCATAGAGGTCCCGCTAATCTCAGATCCAGAGCATATGATGTGGATTTTAATGTGTTTATACTCTTTGCATATTCTCCACTTCCTTAGTTGACTGAGTCTCTTCTAATACTTGCCTATGCAAGAATAACATGTTTCTTTATGTATTAAAATAATCAAAGTTCCATTGGTTATTTAGTTCTTCTAATTTTTCTGGTTCTTCATGTCAAGCCCTGCATCATTTTCATGGATGAAATTGATGCCGTTGGGGGACGCCGTTTTAGCGAGGGAACAAGTACAGATCGTGAGATCCAGAGGAACCTAATGGAACTGCTTAATCAGCTGGATGGATTTGATCAACTTGGCAAGGTACACCTATTTTGAAGAAGTATCATAAACTGCTTAATCAGTTTATGATAATATCTGTGAAATATGTAGTTTTTTTTTTAAATGGTGAGGACACAGCTCTTCAGTCTTTTTTGATGGGTCAACCCCATTAGTAAGTCGGGCAGGGTATGGCTAGTTTAAAAGCCCAATTAAAAATCAGCCTATCTAAGCTTGGCCTGACCCAATCAATCGCATCAATTTGTATTGAATTTGTCTCGCTAGCCCACAACCTTACTAGAACCGTCATGGGCCTGCATGGGCTAAGGTAGGTATGTCTGAATAATAATGGGCTTGGGGTGGCTTGGCCTGATCAATAACCGGCCAAATGTGGGACTGTTAATAATCAAACCATTTAAGTCTCAACCCAGCCTCGCACGACACGACCCACTGTAACCTAGGGGTGGAAATTTGGTATACCGAACAGAAACCAAAACTGATTTTTCGGTTTCGGTATCGGTTTGGCCAAAACTAATGCCGAACCGAAACTTATCGGTTTCGATTTCAGTAAACTGATAACCAAAAAACCAAAACCGATACCAAACCGATCCTTTTTGTGGTTGCTCTGTTTTATTTACATTGTGATTTAGTTATTTTTGAAGCTTTTTTGTTATAACTGGAGGTTTTGCTTTACCTTTCCGACATTCCTTTTTGTGGTTGCTTTGTTTTTGAAACCACAACGTTATGTATGGTTTAGTTAAACTAATAGAATTAAATATATATCTAGGACTAATCATGGACAAATAATGATGGGGATATTTTTTCGATGCGATCTTCAACCCACTAGATCTCTGTCTCAGGTCCTTCGCATCACATGGAACACTTGATGAAACATAGTGACATGTGTCCCAAATCAGTGACTGATTTTCAATTTGATGGTTGGGAACTGGTTGGTTACCCTATAGAAATTCGAAAATTATATAGCATAGGGAGCCGTTACTTGCACACGCATTCTAAGTGACATGTGTCCCAAATCAGTGACCGATTTTGTACATATGTCCCAAATCAGTCTGAAGAGCAGCCTACTTTGTGCATGCCGACCGACTAACCAGCATTGAGTGATGGCTATTTAGCGGCTAAAGGGATGTTAAGACAAAATTCTATTTAGTTTTGAAAACCGAGTATTTCTCTTATCTGCAGAAGCCTATAAAAGCTTTTTCTTTTCGTATGAAAATTTTAGGACCATGGGTTTCAAAGATGATAAGCTGGTATTAGATACACCAATGGTAGAGGTAGAAGTAGGTCTTTTTTATCAAATTGCTCAGATGTTTGTGACCCAAGTTGTAAAGATGGCAGAGGGACATTTACCTATGCACCGCCCTTGTCGCACGGGCTCTGTACCAAATACCAACGGAAGATGATTTGTTGGGCTCTACAATTAATTAGGAGAAGTGTTACTGCAACACCCTTTTTCTGTTAGTCACATTACTTAAGCAAGGCAGAAACTGTTTGACTATACAATACACCCTTAGACCATAGGCATATCATTAGATGGTTCGATGTTGATTCCATGTGGCACACATCCTGGTATTGATTATAGGAGCATAAGCCCATACATAAAAGAATAATAAGGATGATAGGTGAAACTGCACTTTGTACGCTAAATTAATCGGGCTAATGCAATGGGACCCTTTCCTTTTCACTTTGGCATCATCAATTGGCTTTGATGTTGCTACCTATTATTTATTTCTACCAGAGAGGTGCCTTATCTATTCTGCATTTGGTAAATATTACTTTTTTAATTGCTACTATTATGTTTGTGGGTATGTGTTGCAGAGAAATGGAAAAAGGCGTCCAAGATTTAAAGCGCATTTCGCAAATTGGGCGTAAGACAGAGCCCTCATAGTTGGTACTCTCTCCCTTTTACTAAACTCTAATTCTTTTTAGCAGCCATAAGAAGGGGTTACTTTTTGCTTATTGCATTAAGCTTACTTTGATATTGAAGGTGTTTTTTGTTGTGGCCATTTTTATGTTGTCGGTGAGAAAAAATTAGCATTTTTTCCTATTAAAGAAGCTTCTAGCCATGGGCGTACAGTGGCAAGACCTTGGGCTTATAGTGATGGTGGTTACAGAACTTTGCAGTTCTCCTAGGCAACTATAATGAGAGATGTGCAAGGTCTGACAAACCCATTTTATTGTTGCCATTCTTGTTGGTTTTAAAGTAATTTTTTGTAATGACATTTTGATCTATTTTTGTTCTTTTTTATCTTTTTCAAATTGGGAAGTATTTGGATTTTGTAATATCTGAGGCTAGAAAATATGGGATTAAGCACACTTTCAGCTTGATGAATAATTATGAGAGCTTTGGGGGGAAGAAGCAGTATATTGAGTGGGCTAGAAATCAATGGCATTACTTGGGATCTGATGATGAGTTCTTTAGCAGTTCTGTTGTTAAGGGACACTACAAGAACTATGTTAAGGTAAATGAGAAATGTACATCTACCATTTTCCTTTTTAACGATTTCAGCTGTTTTTATATGGATTTTTTCTTAGGAGAGAAAAATATTTTCAATTTGAGAAATTTTTGAGGACACCCATGCTGAAAACCCATACAAAGTCTGAGATTGAATTTTATACACTTTGTTGTCAAATAACTAAAATATCCTCTTATTTTGGCTTGATGCGACACGGGCGGTGGCATCAATTTTCTTTCGAAGTTAGGTTTTGTATTCTAGTTTCGTGTCAAATCTTTTCTATAAATCTTTTATGGCCATTTAAGATATCCTACTGGTATACTAATACCTGGCGGGATTCAAATTTGATTCAAAGTAATACTTCTTTCATGCATAATAGAAACACTGCAACTTTGTGATTATAGACTACTTTCACAAGCTGAATTTTGGCTTTAAAGCTTCTTTCGTATGATCTATTTGAGCTGATATCTGGCACTGTGGAGTTGATTTTCTCACCCATGCCCAACTTGTTCTTGCTTCTTGTTCTCTATAGTTTTTGGATTTATGGTAGCTAAATAAAAGAGAGAACTCACACATATTACAAAAACAGTCTTCATGATCACAGCAGGTTGCTCCCATAATTTCTGCATCAATAAATTCTCTTCTTGATAAAAAAAAAAATGTTCCTTATAAAATAATGAGCTATATAAAAACAATCTTCAATCTGGCCTATCAAGCCACAAGGTCCTATTATTATTATTTTTTACGGCTAATCTTATCTTAGTACAAAATTTGAGTTCCCTAAACCAAAGCTAAAAATTAGGTGCATATGAAGTTCTCTCTGTTGAGAAATAATTTTGCTAGAAAATCTAGCCCAGTTTTAACCCAGTTCGAACTAGCTAGCCAAGCAAAGTTTGGTTGGGCATCACTTTATTTTTGACCCATCAAACGGGGGCCAAAAAAGAATAATTTTTTTTTTAAATCACATGCCCCATGGCTGATCAACCCAAAGCGGGTGTTGTTTTGGGTTGATCATGCCACAGGCTTCATCGGGACGCATCTTCCCATTTGTCATTTTATATTAAAAGAAATCTGGCTTCTAAAAGAAAAATGTCAAAACCCTGTCTAAGAAGGTTGTTTGGGTGCAATAAATGGTTCTGTTCTACAAATAGCATTCCTCAGCTTTTTATGGTTTGTGTTGGTAGCCTAATTTCTGTTTAAGTTTATAATTGTGTAATATTTTCACTTTCATATTCATTATTCTTTTTTTCTTCAAATTGGTTGTCTAATTACCATCATAATTTTGAGTGTTTTATATTCCTAAATATATTTTATGATCAAGCTAAGAATGCGGCTGGGGAGTTCTTTTTTCGTGAACTCAATGCAATTGCAGGTGCCATTACAATCACATGCCTGATGGTATGTATTTCTATCATATTTTTAAACACTTAAGTTGGCATTGGATTTCTGGACTGCTTATTTTATCATGGCTTACAATGCTCTATTCATAGTCTAGGTGTAATAGCCCGAAAAATCACGCTAAACTATGACCTCGGGATCCGTGCCCGATCGGTCATAGGTTTGACCAAATGGAAGTCCAATAGTTAGCATGAGGTGTGATGAACGGATGAGATGTGATAAATTGAATGCCTATGTGGTGTGTGTTGTGAATGTGAAGTCGCATACACCTACTGCGGTGTATGTGCTCAACACACAAGTGAGGAAAGGGATAAAAGGGTTTAATAGCCCTAAAAGCAAGAGTTTGATGGTTGTTGAAGGAGAGTAAAGAAGAGAGAGAGAGAGAAGTAAAGAGAGGAGTAAATGCTAGTTGAGGAAGGGAGATTCGAGCAATAAACGTCGGATTCGACGCGAGGGATCCGCTAGAAGCAAAGCTGGAACCCTAGCCTTCCAACCATTTGATTTGAAATCAATTTGAGATTGATTCAAGGTAAAATTTTTATGAATAAAATGCATAGATCGTAGAGGCTAGGTTGTGGTTGAAAGTGGGTTAAATCATAGGATAATGGTTTAGAAAAATAGAGGAAAAAGTATGGAAGAAGATTGGGAAGAACAACTTGAAAGGGGCTGAATCTGACAATTTCGATTAATCAAAATTGGGTTTCGATTAATCGAAATTGGCCAGGAAGTTGAAAGGTCAGAGGACCCCGATTTCGATTAATCGAATTGGAGTTCGATTAATCGACTTTGGATTTCGATTAATCGATTTGGGTATCGATTAATCGACTGGGAACCTCCAGTGGACCCCAGGGGTTGGAGGAAATGGCTTGAGGAAAATCGACTAATCGAAATGGGATTTCGATTAATCGATTTCAGTTTTCGATTAATCGATTTGGGATCGATTAATCGATTTTAGGAACTCGACTACTCGAATTGAGAATCGACTTTTAAATGAGAATTTCGATTAATCGAATGAGATTCGATTAATCGAATGAAAATCTCGATTAATCGATTTTAAAATCGATTAATCGATATTGACTTTCGATTAATCGATTTTGGAATTCGATTAATCGACTGAGATAAAATATGTTGACTTTTGGGTTTGACTTTAAGATTCTTGGAGAGTCTTAGACCTTCTTTATTGCATCCTTTGTGATGTGTTTCACCTGTTATGTGGTACCATAGGTGGTACGTGTGGACTAGTGCACAAGGAGCCACGTGGGACCTTGATGCGTTGAGCAAATAAAGACTTGAGGTAGGGAACACCTTGAACATGTACCTTATTTTACAAGAGCATGTATGTAGTGATATAGATTTCAATTCAATTATTTAAATTGCTTAAGAATTGTGAAAAGTGTGTGTGCGTGTGACATCCATAAGAGTAATTCTAATAAGCCATCCCCAGGGGATGAAGAAGTAAAGAGATGAGAGCATCAGGTGTGATGCAAGTAAATGGATACATCCCAGGGATGTATCCAAAGATTGAATCATGTTTGATAGGGCCTAACTGATATAAGATAGCACACTTACACGGTGAATAACTATATGTAAGGCACCGATATTTTTATTATTTGAGGTTTGATAGGTTACCCCACCGACGTGGCGGGATATCCACGACTGACACGGCAGGATATCCGTGATCGATACGGCGGCGAAACCGTAGGCCAGTGCGGAGGCTTATCCGTACATGGTAAGTACACCCCAGGGGTGTTGATTTGAGACAAGTGAAACCCCGCCACCAATCCCCAGGGGAAAGGGGCTTGGGTACTATAATTGTATTCCCAGGGAATACGTTAAAACTGTCTATATAGATGACGATGAAGGGTATCTCATCGGGGCTCGATGCTATATTGCTCGGGGATTACTTAAGTTGAAAGTTTAAGTTTTGCTTTAGGCCTTTTCAGCATCATTCATGAGTAAATGAAAACATAAGTAATCAACAGTAAAACGAAATGCTTTTTAACTGTTTTCATCAATAACTGCATAGACACATCATGCATGGCATATCATGGAATATATGTGAGTTATAATTTATATGTTCAACCGTGTTTGTTCCCTATTGAGCTAGGATGTAGCTCACCCTATAGACTATACGTCGCAGGTCCACTACTAGCAGCTGCCGCGGCTTCAGGAGACGCTGATCCTAGCGAGTCGGACCTTGCGGCCGGCGAAGAATTGGAGCCACCTCCTGAGGAGTTCTTCTAGAGGACTCCGTTGTGCCGCTTTGAGGGCTTTTAGAGAGATTTTGTACGACTTGGTATGTCAAGCCTTGATTTTGTTTAAAACCATGTATATAAGGAGTTGGGATTATTCTTTTGGGACGAACCATCCGTGATGATTTCTATCATCGATGGTTCGGATCGGTTCTCCATTTATGCAGAGGCATGAGGGTAGAACTGTCTTTTGGGGAGTAAATTAATATAGATGTAAATTCCGCAATTTCGTTTATTATACTTTTGATGCTTGATATACCAGTGTTCCGTACTTAGCTAAAGGGCACGGTTAAGATGATCGTGCTGATGGCACGGGTTTCGGGGTGCCGAAATCTGGGCTGTCACAGTTGGTATCAGAGCCATTTTCTTTTAGCAATTCTGACAAGGGTTCTTTCGTCAGAACATAGGGGCTTCTGCTAACGAAACTTTAGTTTCAAATGCAGCCGCAAATGTCATCTAGAGGAAGAGGCCGACCAAGGGGAGGCCAACAGAGGAGTCTACGTAGTGGAGATGGTTACATCTCTCCTACTAATAGAGTGCCTTTAGGAGGTACTGAGGCCCCATGGGGCAGTAGTAGTAGACAGCGTGATGAAGAGGATCGAGATCATCAGGATCAAGATCTAAGAGAGCAAGAAAGATTGAGAGAAAGACAAGAAGATAGGGAGGAGCGACAAAGGATGATGCACACTATGGAGACTATGGCAGCTGCCATGGCACCGCAAGCCACATCCTTTGCAGCTCATGCATCAAGAGAACAGCAGCCACCTACACCACCTGTAGGACCTGCGTTGCCTGTGCCCTCATCTTTTACAGAGTTTAGGAGGATGAGACCTCCTTCATTTTCTAGGCAGGCAGACACAATGGCCGCTGAGAACTAGCTGATGGAGATGGAGAAAGTCTTTAGCGTGCTGACTTGCACGGAAGATGAGAGTGTGAGATGGGCAGCTTATATGTTGGATGGGGAGGCTGGGCCTTGGTGGAAGTCCGTGATACGGACTCGGGCTCAAGAGACCCCAGAGTTGCCTTGGACTTGGGAGGAGTTTGTTGAGGAGTTCAACAAACAATATTTCCCGGAAGTGGTGAGGAACCAACTTGAGATACAATTTTTACAATTAGTGCAAGGGAGAATGACAGTGAGAGAATATGGGGTGGAGTTTCTACGACTTGCCCGTTTTGCTCCGGATTACGTCGCTACTGAAGTGATGAAGTCCAAAAGGTTTCAGCAAGGTTTGAAGCCTGAGGTTAGGGGAGGCGTAGCTCCATTTCAACTGAGGACCTATGAAGAGGTCATGAGTAAAGTACTAGTGGTTGAAGAGGAGAACACAAATAGATATCGACAGAGAGAACAACAGAGAGGAGGAAATGAACAAGGAAGGACAGGGAACTACGAACCGGTGAACAAAAAGCCGAGGTTCATAGTCCAGAATCAGAGACCACAGTTCCAAGGGAGTTTCGGAAGACCGACGCAACAACAACACCAACAGAGGTTTCCATTACTTGCGTCGGGGAGACCTATTCGCTATGAGAGCCCTGCCATGTCTACTGGCGTCACTAACACACAGGGTTCTCGTACTGTTTCTTCTGCACCTCGGGAGACTTGCGCAAAGTGTGGCAAGCCTCATAGAACAGTGGACTGTAGATTGGGAACTAGGGGTTGTTTTCGATGTGGCAAGGTGGGCCACTTGATCAAGGATTGCCCCGAGGCTGAAAAGAGAAAGACGGTTTCAGTTGCAGCGCCACGACCAATTCAAGCAAGGAAGCCGATCATTCAGGGGAGAGCCTATGCAGTCACTGCTCAGGAAGAGGGAACGTGCATGACGTCATATAAGGTGAGACCCTTTTAAAATTAAGGAAAGTTTTCATTTCATCAAAATTTTAAATAGAGAAGGAGCATGCATTAGGAATTGTATAGATTCTTTCTCAATACAAAAAAGTTGTATGTGAATTAAGAGTGTAAATTGATGTGTAAATTATTGTATGTATGTATGTATGCTATAGGTACTTTAAATATATATGAAAAAGGATGTTTCGGTGGTTATGACGCTCGAGTGTTGATAGACCCAGGGTCTACCCACTCATTCGTCACTCCACGTTTTGCCAAGAAGATGAAGATTGTTCCAGAGACGTTGGATTTCGTCCTATCTGTGTCTATTCCGACGGGAGAGTTAGTAGACACGGAGTTAGCTTGCAAATCCATCATTGTAGCAGTTCGAGACTTAGAGGTGCATGAACTAGAAGCAAAGTTGATACTGTTAGACATGCAAGGGTTTGATGTGATCCTGCATGGGGTTGGCAAAGATTGTGCAACCGTCGATTGCAAGAATAAGGTAGTCATTTTCAGACCCAACACAAGAAGATCATTTCGGTTTCAAGGAGTGAGGTCGTCATCTGTGCCACTGATCTCGGAAGTAAGGGCCGAGAAAATGATCAGAAAGGGTTGCAGTGGATACTTGGCTTTCTTAAAGGAGGACAAGGAAGAAAAGAATGCATTTCTGAGATAGCAGTTGTGTGAGACTTCGCTGACGTGTTTCCAGAGGAATTGCCTGGATTACCTCCAGAAAGAGAAGTAGAATTCGCCATTGACTTAGCACCAGGAACGGAGCCTATTTCGAAAGCACCTTATAGAATGGCTCCCGCTGAGTTAAAGGAGTTGAAGGAACAACTACAAGAGCTTATGGACAAGGGGTTTGTTAGACCGAGCGTGTCTCCATGGGGAGCACCGGTCTTGTTTGTCAAGAAAAAGGATGGGTCAATGCGGCTATGCATTGACTATCGACAATTGAACAAACTCACTGTGAAGAACCGCTACCCTTTGCCTAGAATTGACGATCTATTCGACCAACTGCAAGGAGCAAGGTATTTTTCCAAGATCGACCTGAGATCTGGGTATCATCAGTTGCGAGTCAAGGCAGAGGACATTCAGAAGACAGCTTTCCGGACACGGTATGGACACTATGAATTCCTTGTGATGCCGTTTGGATTGACGAATGCTCCGGCGTCGTTTATGGATCTAATGAACCGAGTGTTTAAACCACACTTGGACTCCTGCGTCGTAGTGTTTGTTGATGATATACTGATATACTCCAAATCCAAGACGGAACACGAAGAACATTTGAGGATTGCTCTACAGACGCTACGTGAACACCAATTGTACGCCAAACTCAGCAAGTGTGAGTTTTGGTTGGAAGAGGTTAGCTTCTTGGGACATGTCGTCTCAAAGCACGGTGTCACGGTAGATCCAGCAAAGATAGAAGCAGTAGTTAAATGGGAGCAACCAAAAACAGTGACCGATGTCCGAAGTTTTCTGGGCTTAGCAGGCTATTATCGACGTTTCGTTGAGGGGTTTTCAAAGATATCGGGACCTCTCACAAAGCTGACACGAAAAGATTCAAGGTTCGAGTGGAGTGAGGCATGCGAGAAGAGTTTTCAAGAACTCAAAACGAGACTCACTTCGGCTCCAGTATTAGCGATTCCTTCAGGCAGTGGAGGATACGCCGTGTACAGCGACACGTCATACAATGGCCTTGGATGTGTACTCAACCAACACAAGAAGGTGATAGCTTACGGATCAAGACAGCTGAAAGAACACGAGAAAAATTACCCGACTCATGACTTGGAACTGGCAGCAGTCATTTTTGCGCTGAAGATTTGAAGACATTACTTTGTGTAGGGCTTACTTTAACTAACATGGTTTCAAAATAAATATCGGAATATAGCTTGTCAAACATATAAGCAGAGAATAAACTGAATTTAGGTGCGGAAATCAGTGGGGTGGGTGCAGTTTAGATACTGTTGCTGT
This sequence comes from Chloranthus sessilifolius, assembly GCA_021018995.1. Classification (NCBI taxonomy): domain Eukaryota; kingdom Viridiplantae; phylum Streptophyta; class Magnoliopsida; order Chloranthales; family Chloranthaceae; genus Chloranthus; species Chloranthus sessilifolius. Next base: position 77,224,953 of record CM037597.1, on the reverse strand, counting down.
CAACTAATAGCAAGCCCTACACAAAGAGAAAAATATAATAAAATTAGAGGTTAGCTTTAAAAGGGAGCTTTTCAATTTTGAGCCAGGGAGGCGACTGATCAGGCTGTGTTCGAGATCACTCTTTGGAGGCAAAGAGCAGCCCACTTAAACAAGCAAATTTAAATTTCTCTTTTAAAGAGAATCCAATTCAGCTCTTTCACTCTAGAAAGACGTAAGAGCACTTACAATTATACGGAGTCTCATACTAAAGTGTTCTCTGCAAGCCCCAAAGCATAGAGCTGCTCTTTGACTCCAAGAGATATGGTTTTATTTGGTTTGTTTATCTGTCCACTACTTCTACTCTACTTGGTTCTTCATTTTCTGTGTCTCCTCCAATACCCTTTTTTCTCTTCCTTTTCAATTCATCAAACCCACTTCATTGAAAGAGATTTGAGCTGTTAATTCTTCACTCTGTGGGTTTTGAATCTCCCTTTGCCTTCTTACAAACTGTGGAGACAAATTCAAGGAATTATATAATTTTAAAAAAGAAAAAGAATACCCAGAAAGATGAAGTAGGAAGATAGAATATATTTGGTCATTTAGATAACCAAATATATTTGTCAATCAGGATTGGACGCTTTGGATCGACCTCGACGGCATTTTCGAGGTAGGCCACAAGCTTTTCGTCAGTGTACATGTGACGACCCGACTTTTCCAATCCCTAAGGTATAGGAAAGGCCGGTTCATCAACTTATTGATTTCTCAATAAGCCGTAACAAACAGAAGCCGGCAACATATCAAAGATCTAAAGATAGAGGCAAAGCATATATAATTAAAAAGCTTTCTATAACAAAAAAATATTTATCACTGTGAGGAACCAAGAAGAACTACCGGTGATGGCCAATCCGATCACCTAAAATAGTAGTTCACAATAATGGTTCCTCGAGTGATATCAAAAGAACCATAATGCAGGCCTAGGGCCCAATATTCAAAACAATAACCAAACAAAAGTATCAAAAATAAAGGATCAAAGATCACAGAAAGAACTCCTCAGCTGGTATGACTGATTCCTCCTCAGGAATGTAATCGGAGTCCTCCAGATCCTCTGACCCAAGGTCAGTCTCAGCACCTGAGACATATAGTTGAGGGTGAGCTAACAGCCAAGCCCAATAGAGGAAACAGATCTATTTGCATTTCATTATAAGTAAGGTTTTCAAAGACAGGAATCAGATCAAATATGGTTTTCAAATGATGCTTTGCAAACTAAATCTCCAGTTCTAATCCTGAGTCAAAACTGAATACATAATTCTGATGTGTTCGAAAATCTTCTGGATTAGTATGCTTCTTGTCTTAAATTTATAACTTAATTTTATCTCCCAAATTTCCTATAGCATGAGAGCGGACTACGTAACCGATGGGAAAACCCTACTAATCATCGTCATTCATGAACCCATTTCTAAAGTGCAACAAGTCCCTACGCTATGAGGGAAACTAGCGCCAAAGTAATATCGTCAACACGGTTGGTAGAATCTAGGGCATCGTACTTATGAACTCTAAATCAAATGCAAATGCTAACACATATCAAAGCTTGTTATTCATAACATAATTCTAATTTTTCAAAGTTCTGATTCAAAGATTAACTGAGGTTCTGAGGTTCAAATTACAAGGTTCTTAATCATAACCAAGTTTCCAAATTTTAGATATGTGTCTTATATGCAGAGTCTTATTATGCAGTGTGTAACAGAATTTGTAAATTTATGCCTCTTAAAAGAAACAGTCAAATCAGGTATACTTATAATTCAATGCAAATTAAATATAGGGTTCTCCTACCTCAACAAAGAATATTCAAAACCATGCGCAAGCAGTCCTCACCAAGGACTCCCAACAGTCAAAACCTACATATATTAACACTCTCAGTGTTAATATAGAACAAAAATTTCAACCCAAAAGCTTGCTGAGAAATAATCCGAAAAAATTTCGAATGCCAAAAACAAGACAGAATTCGATGGTCGAATTCAATTTCGACCCTCGAATTTCAAAACTGCATCAGTCACAAAAATCTGAAAATCGACCCTCGATTTTCAATTCGATGGTCGATTTCCAAATTCGACCATCGAATTGGAAATCGACCCTCGATTTCCAAAGATTGGCTTCAGGCCCAAAAACACATTTCGAGTGTTGATTTTCAAATCGATGGTCGAATTCCAAATTCGACCCTCGATTTGAAAATCGACCATCGAATTACTCTGGTTCTATGGCTGTTAACTTTTCATGTCCGGATTCTTTTTCTTCAGTTTCAAACACAGCCATCAAATCTTATATTGAACACACATCTTCAATCTAAACAAAACACAAACAAATTTACACAAGGAGGTTTCAAGACCTACCTCTTGTAGCTTAAACCGTTGTTCCCGTTGCACCTATACACGCACCGGAATTACTCTCCAAGCTCAATGGTTCAGATTCTTCAATCAATCCATATTCTAAAAAGAGGTGGACACTGCCTCAGTCACAACAAGATCACAGAGAACTTCTCATTTCCCAAATTTCTCTTCTCCTTCAATATTTCAAACAGATCCGAATTTAAGCTCAAGGTGAACTAGTGGTTGAGATGGAAAGAGGAGCTCTCAAGCTTTTTAGATCTAAGATCAACAATGAGGCAAGGCCTTAGAGGCTTAATTTCTAACGAGAGAGGGAGAAGTTAACTTCTCTTGCAATTCTCTCTTATAACCACAAGCCAAGCACAAATAATATATAGATTTTTTTTTATTGTTTACCCATTTTTCAGGAATGCCCTTTTTTAGTTTCTTCACATGTTTACCCATTTTCTCTCGTGCCTTTATAATCCCCTTGAAAAGGACCTCAGGAGTACTAAACCAGCGCTCCTTATAAGCAGCAAATAAAATCTGTTGTAGGGGACCGATGCGCTCGGACTGATGACCAAAAGGGTAAAGGGTGGTCTTAAAAATTTTGTCTAATATTGTGACGACCCGACTTTTCCAATGCCGGGTCTCTCGTATAGAAAGTTATCGTCTGGTTCTCAAACCTCATCGAATAAAACGATAAGATTCCGGTGACAAACAGGGCACATATCGTATAAAGTTTAATAAATATCCATAGCTAAAATAAATGCGGAAGCAATTAAAAGTAAAGAACCACCGATGATGGCCGACCATCATCGAAACATGGCTCATAACAGAAATCAACGTCAAATATAAAACTATGGTATCCAACTAAAATGGGCCCACAAATTCAAGTCTAACTCTCACCACAACTAAGAAAATCAGTAAGTTCTATACTGGGAAAAACTCCTCAGGAGGAACCTCAAGCTCTTCCTCAGCACGAGTCGATCGATCTCACACGAATAGCCACGTCAATACCGAACACATGACGATAGTCGAGTGAGCTAACCAACAAAGCTTCGAGAAGAAAGACATCTATGGCATTTTACTTTAACTAACATGGTTTCAAAACAAATATCGAATATAGCTTGTCAAACATATAGCAGGATAATAAATCAATTTAGGTGCGGAAATCATATGTAAGATTTATTTCTAAATGTGTAAAACAGTTTCAAACAGATCGGTGTTTGGTGTCTTAGTTTCTCTAACTTCTATATGCAAAGTTCAGTAATTCATGACTTAATCCTCAACTTAAAATACCTCCCGAGTAAACTATATCTCGAGAGCAGGAATATAGTCGATGGGAACCCCTACCTACCATCGCCGTTCATGAACCCTTTTTCAGGATGCAACAAGCCCTGTAATGAGGAAACTTGTGCGGGAAGTTGTTCAGAATTTTGAGGATCGTTGGTCAATCATAAAACAAATGCGATACTAATATAATCAGATGGAAGTCTCTTATACATAGTTCAGGTTCTTGATTTCAGATCTTCAGAGCTTAAGTAGATTCAGGTTTCAGGATTCAGGTAGATTTAGATTTTTAGTCATTCATATCAATTTCAATTTACAAATGTGATTTTAATGGCATATGCAAGTTCAAAGATTTTAATTCAAAATATTCATGCGAATTAAAATAAAATACTGTAAAGATGAGATTCTCCTACCTAAAACTCGGAGTTATGCGAAGTCAAGCAAGGTCCTATTGATGGCCTCTCGCCCTCAATCTACATCACAATATACGTTCATGCATTAAGATAAACTCTAATTACCAATAATATAGACCTATTTAAGCGTTTCCTCAAAAACAAGTCAAAACAGGCAAGTTGCGCCAATCCTAGAATTTGACGTAACATTCTCATATTTTTGTAACTATCAAGACGATTGATTCATGTGTTGGTCAAAACATGAAAGTTGTAGATTTTTATATTAGCTTTCCAACGCAAAAAGAATTGTCTCAATCGGAGTTCGAGATAAAATGTTATGACTAAAATACTAAGGCAATGCCGGAGTTCGGTGATACCTCGCTCGAGCGACGATAATAGCTCGCTCGAGCGATTTGATGTAACATTCTCATATTTTTTTGACCATCAAGACGATTGATTCATGAGTTGGTCAAAACATGAAAGTTGTATATATTTCTATTAGCTTTCCAACACAAAAAGAACTATCTTAATCGGAGTTCGAGATAAAACGTTATGACTAAAATACTAAGGTAATGTCGGAGTTCGGTGATACCTCGCTCGAGCGATGATAATAGCTCGCTCGAGTGATTTGATGTAACATTCGCATATTTTTTTAACCATCAAGACGATTTATTCATGAGTTGGTCAAAACATGAAAGTTGTAGACTTTTCTATTAGCTTTCCAACGCAAAAAGAATAGTCTTAATCAGAGTTCAGAATAAAAAGTTATGACTAAAATACTAAGGCAATGTCGGAGTTCGGTGATACCTTGCTCGAGCGATGATAAAAACCGACGGGTTTCCTCAACGATTCGCGCCGCGATCGATCCCACGAGTTCACAGAGACAACTCCAACACGCCCCCAATGATCTCAACCTCTCCCAATAGCCAACTACGAATCCAAGGTTGATTCAAGTTCTTTCTAAGGTTTAAGTGTTTTCAACAAAGAGGGTTTTAGAGAAGGAGGTTTTCTAAACCGATCTCCTACGATGATTGAAGAAGAGAGAAGAAGGAGTTTCACACGGTTGGGTAACTATCCTCTCTTAACAAAACCTAGTATAATACGGGAATGCAATTCCTTCTTATAATAGGATTGCTCACAAAGTAAAACACACACACACATCTTATGTATTATACACTTCTAATTTTAAAACTCAAGTCCGGTATTAAGCGGCTACACCGAGGTCGGTGCACAACTTTCACACGAGGGTTTAAATGGGCTCTAAATTAAAATCTGTCTGCACAATCACATCTAGATAAAAATCCAAAACAAATGGTGACGTCGGTTGCCGAGCCGAATATACACACAGGGTCAGTCTAACTCGGGTTCAAAATACGGGTCTTTACATTCTACCCTCCTTAGAAATTTTCGTCCTCGAAAATATACGGATAGCTAAACCGAACTGCGGTAAGTCCTTATCCTAACACCAGTATAAAGCAAAATCGAAATAGTCTAAAGTCAAAGAACTTTGGTTGCGATGCGGTAGGCTTCACCAAGCACGCTTTCAAGGGTCGGGATCCATAGTAACCTGGATGTACTGCGTGTGGCATCCCATACTGCCATAGAGGATTGCATTCGTACATGGATGCATACCTTCCCAAGTGTCACGTGTCTGGAAATATACTTCACCATGACACAAACCTAGCACACACACCTACCTCACCCTTTTGGTAATTATTTGAGCAGAAATTTGAGATGTCAGAATCGAACACTTATTCAAAAGCATGATCACGTGCCTGGTAACATGTTCTAACTGATGACACGGGTTCCAACAGACATACGGTTCTAACCGAGAATGAATAAATATGACATTAAAGATTTTATTGTGTGATCGTTATAGATATATATGTAAAGCATCGATGTTATGAACCAATTTAACATTGAAGAATTTGAAGAAATTCTCTTCTTTTTTTTTTTAGAAGCAAATTTAAGAATTTAAAGGTACGTATGGTTTTCTTACATAACTATAGTTTACAATATACCTTCACTCGAAAAGTTGTGGAAATTGCTCGCGAATCTCCGCTTCACGCTCCCATGTGGCTTCCTCTGAAGAATGGTTCCGCCACTTCACGAGTACTAAGGGAATGTTCTTTGTCTGTAAGATTTGTTCTTTACGATCCAAGATTCGTATCGGTTCCTCAACCAAGGATAGGTCTTCTTGGAGCTCAATGGGCTGGTAGTCCAATACGTGAGTCGGGTCCTTAACATATCTTCGTAACATGGACACATGAAACACGTTGTGCATTTTCGATAGCTGCGGTGGCAAGGCTACTCGATAGGCAACCTCGCCGACTCGGCCCAATACCTCGAAAGGTCCAACATAGCGTGGACTCAACTTCCCACGCTTCCCAAAACGCATCACGCCTTTTGTAGGAGAGATTTTGACAAATACGTTATCTCCCACCTTAAACTCAATATGGTTTCTTTTCAGATCAGCGTAGCTCTTCTGACGACTTTGAGCAATTTGTAGTCTCTCACGGATTAACCGAACTGTCATGGTTGTATTCTCCACGATCTCGGGACCTAAAATGAGTTTCTCACCCACTTCTTCCCAATTAAGCGGAGACCTGCACCGTCGTCCATACAAAGCTTTGTAGGGTGCCATGCCGATGCTAGCCTGGTAACTGTTATTGTAGGCGAACTCGATCAGCGGTAAATGTTGGTCCCATGACCCCTGAAAATCCAACATGCAAGCACGTAACATATCTTCTATAATCTGATTCACCCTCTCAGTCTGCCCATCGGTCTGAGGATGGAATGTTGTACTATAATCGAGCCTAGAGCCCATTCCTTCTTGAAATCGTTGCCAAAACTGAGATGTGTACATCAGGTCTCTATCGGAGACGATACTGACCGGTATACCATGCAACCTAACTATCTCCTTGATGTATAATTCTGCGAGCTTCTTGGCGGTATACGACGTATTATAAGAAAGGAAGTGTGCGGACTTAGTCAATCGATCCACAATGACCCAGATGGCATTGTATTTTCTTAATGTTCTTGGCAATCCCAAAATAAAGTCCATAGAAATAGCCTCCCATTTCCACTCAGGTATCGGTAGTGGTTGCAACAGTCCTGCCGGATTTCGATGATCCACCTTTACTTGTTGACACACAAGACATCTCGAGACATACACAGCGACATCTTTCTTTAAACCTCTCCACCAGAAGCTTTTCTTTAAGTCTTGGTACATCTTGGTATTGCCAGGGTGAATAGCGTATATAGACTTATGAGCCTCTTCCAAAATAGTGTCCTGAAGCTCAATACTAGTTGGTACGCATACCCGGTTTCTAAACAACAAAGTGCCATCATCTTTGATAGAAAAATCTATTTTGCTTCCCCCAATCATATCCAGTCTGATAGCCATAAGTTCATCATCCGTCATCTGAAGTCTGCGAATGTTCTCATAGAGGGTCGAACGAATCACCAGCGTAGCCATTAATGCACCAGACCCTTTTACGCCAAATCTCATGCTACTTAGAGCCATATCTTCCAAAAGATGCCATCGTCGCACCCTTGTGGTGAGATGTGATAACTGAGCAGAGAACTTTCGACTTAACGCATCTGCCACTACGTTTGCTTTCCCGGGGTGGTACTGGATGGTACAATCATAATCTTTCAAGAACTCCATCCATCGACGCTGTCTCATATTCAACTCCTTTTGTGAGAAGAGATACTTGAGGCTCTTGTGATCGGTAAATATATCGAAGGTCTCCCCATAAAGGTAATGCCTCCAGATCTTCAGAGCAAAAATCACTACTGCCAACTCAAGATCATGCGTCGGGTAATTCTTCTCATGGTCTTTTAGCTGTCTAGACCCATAAGCAATGACTCTCTCATTCTGGTTAAGCACACAACCTAAACCCCCATATGATGCATCACTGTATATTGCAAAGCCTCCCCTGCCTGATGGTATAGCAAGTACTGGCGCAGTAGTCAATTATTTCTTGAGTTCCTGAAAACTTTGCTCACACTGCTCTGTCCAATCAAATTTAGTATTCTTCTTCATAAGTTGTGTAGGAGGACCTGATATCTTGGAGAAGCCCTCCACAAACCTTCTGTAGTATCCTGCCAAACCGAAGAAACTACGAACCTCTGTAACGGTCTTTGGCTGTTCCCAATTCATCACTGACTCAATCTTGGCTGGGTCAACTGTAATACCGGTCTCAGAGATAACATGGCCTAGGAAACTGACCTGCTCAAGCCAAAACTCACACTTACTAAGTTTTGCATATAACTGATGGTCTTTAAGGGTTTGTAGAGCCACTTGTAGATGTTGCTCATGTTCTTCTCGCGTCTTTGAATAGATGAGGATGTCATCTACAAAAACTACTACAGACTTGTCCAAATGTGACTTGAATATCCGATTCATCAAGTCCATAAATGACGCGGGTGCGTTTGTCAACCCAAATGGCATGACCAAGAACTCGTAGTGCCCATATTGGGTTCTGAACGCTGTCTTCTGAATGTCTTCAGACTTAACTTTCAATTGATGGTAGCCTGACCTCAAGTCGATCTTCGAGAAGAACCTTGCTCCTTGTAACTGATCGAACAGATCATCAATTCTTGGAAGTGGATAACGGTTCTTAATTGTCAACTTATTTAGCTGGCGGTAATCGAAGCAAAGCCGCATTGAACCATTTTTCTTCTTTACAAATAGAACCGGTGCTCCCCAGGGTGACACACTCGGTCTAATAAAGCCCTTATCTAGCAGTTCCTGAAGCTGCTCCTTCAACTCTTTCAATTCTGCAGGCGCCATTCGACTGTAGTTTTTGATAATCGTTTAGTAATTCACACTAACTCAATCGCAAACTCAATCTCCCTGTCAGGTGGTAATCCAGGTAGATCTTCAGGAAAAACATCTGAATACTCGCAAGCAATCGTAATATATGTAATATTTTTCTTCTCCTCCTTATGATCTTGCAAGTAGGCCAGATAACCACAACACCTGTTCCTCATCATACGGTCTGCTCGAATGGCAGAGATAAACGGTATCACACAAGATTTGACTCCGTAAAATCGAAAAGATTTTCTTCGGGCGGAATGTTACAATCTTTCGAAGACAATCCACGCTCGCATGGTAAGTAGATAACCAATCCATCCCTAGTATCACGTCGAAACCTTCCATGCTCAAAATGATCAAATCAGCCACTGTCTTGTGGTCTTCGATCATCACAATCACTGATTGACACATGGTATCGGTGCTCACTGAGTTGCCCGTAGGAATTGACACTGCCAAGATGAAATCAAGGGCCTTGGGAATGATGCCCAACTTCTCAGCAAACAACGGAGTAATAAAAGAATGTGTAGACCCAGGGTCTATCAACACTCGCGCTTCGGTTTTACTTACGTCGCTCCCCCGACGCATAAAAAGGGTACCTTTGTTTAGACAAGCGTTTCAATTAAAATTTTCTAAGCATGTGTATTCATCAATAACTTATTAATAAAATTTATTAAATACCAAGCAATTATATATAAACAAATAAAATAAGAAGACATCTCAACTTTTAATAATACCTTGGATCACGTCGTTCGATGTTTCGGCTTCCTGAGCCGTCACGGCATAAGCTCGACCTTGAACAGTAGGTCGGGTCGATTTCTGAGTAGAAGCCAAACTAGTTCTTCCCTTTTCCTCCTGAGGACAATCCTTAACCATGTGTCCGATTGCGCCACACGAAAACACGCTCGTGTTCCTCCTACAATCCTCGATCTTGTGTGGTTTCCCGCACCTTAGGCACATAGTGACCGAAACAAAAGATGGTGCAGAGGATCCTGTACACGAAGCTCCATTAGCGTTAGAACCCGCTGGTCGTACGGATTGCACAGGTGATGATGCTGCCAATCTCTGATAAGGGGTCGGTCCAGAAGAAAATGTTGGTCTAGAAAATGTAGGTTGAGTAAGGTTCACTGACGGCTTTGTAAACTTGGCCCTCTTATTTTCATAAGTACCTGACTGCCCTTGTACAACCCTGTCCTTGTTCGGCTGACTGCTTCTCAAAAACCGCTTTTGAATTTCTTCCTCTGCTATGAGAGCCTTTGACAGTACTCCTCCATATGTTTCCATTTCCCACATAGCCACGCTCTCCTATATACTCGGCCTAAGACCCAACTGAAATTTTCTGGCCTTCATCATATCGGTGGCCACATGTTGAGGTGCAAACCTTGAAAGTCGCGTGAACTCATCTCCATACTCACGCACTGACATTGTCCCCTGTTTCAGCTCGATGAACTGAACTTCCATCTGATGCCTAACGATCTTGGGAAAGTACTGATCGTTGAACGCCTCGATAAACTCAGCCCATGTCCAAGGAGTATTGGGAAACTCGCTCCCAAAGGTTCTAGCCACGGACTTCCACCATGGTCCATGTCCATCCAGTTTGAAGGTTGCCCATCTAACCTTTCTCGACATCTGCAATGAAGCACCTCAAGATCTTTTCCATCTCATCCAACCAACCTTGACTTCCATCGGGTCGGTTCCGTCGAAAAATTTGGAGGTCTCATCCTCCAATTCGGCAAATCGATGATTGTTGTTGTTGTCGAGAAATCAGCCCGCTTGGCGCGCGTGATCACGAGCCATAGATGCGGTCTGAAAGCAATGTTGGTGGCCAGACTTTCCAACACCTGTTCCATTCTTTCACCCTGACCTCTATCAACTCCGGCTCCTATAGGGACTGCATTAGAACCGGACGCGAAGGCAACTCCCCTTGATGTACCGACACCTTGGGAATGTCCTCTAAAGGCACCGCCCCTACCGCCTCGCCTCGCCTCTAAATCTTGGGGCCATAATCGATCCGTCATTGTGAACACCACAACATCGCTTAACATTGATTGTAAAGACAATCACACACAAGATTAGTGATTCCGGACCTAACGACATGACTCGATGCTAACTGCACTGGTCACGGTTAGTTCTCATGGGTCCTTAGAGAATCTAAAAACCATGGCTCTGATACCAACTGTGACGACCCGACTTTTCCAATCCCTCAGGTATAGGAAAGGCCGGTTCGCCAACCTATCGAATAAACGATAAGCCGGACAAACAGGGCACATATCAGAGTAAAGCGCAATAAATATCCATAGCTAAAATAAATGCGGAAGCAATTAAAAGTAAAGAACCACCGATGATGGCCGACCATCATCAAAACATGGCTTATAACAAAAATCAACGTCAAATATAAAACTATGGTATCCAACTAAAATGGGCCACAAATTCAAGTCTAACTCTCACCACAACTAAGAAAATCAGTAAGTTCTATACTGGGAAAAACTCCTCAGGAGGAACCTCAAGCTCTTCCTCAGGCACGTAGTCAGGATCAGTCTCACAGCCCTGAATAGCCACGTCAATACCTGAACCTGTGACGTATAGTCGGAGTGAGCTAACCAACAAAGCTCAGTAGAAGAAAGACATCTACGGCATTTTACTTTAACTAACATGGTTTCAAAACAAATATCGAAATATAGCTTGTCAAACATATAAGCAGATAATAAACTGAATTTAGGTGCAGAAATCATATGTAAGATTTATTTCTAAATGTGTGAAAATCAAGAACAGTATGCGTGTTTCAAAGGTCTTAGTTTCTCTAACTTCTATATGCAAAGTTCAGTAATTCATGACTTAATCCTCAACTTAAAATACCTCCCGAGTAAACTATATCTCGAGAGCAGGAATATAGCCGATGGGAACCCCTACCTACCATCGCCGTTCATGAACCCTTTTTCAGGATGCAACAAGCCCCTGCGTAATGAGGGAAACTTGTGCCAGGAAGTTGTTCAGGAATTTTTGAGGGATCGTTCAGGTCAATCATAAAACAAATGCAGATACTAATATAATCAGATGGAAGTCTCTTATACATAGTTCAGGTTCTTGATTTCAGATCTTCAGAGCTTAAGTAGATTCAGGTTTCAGGATTCAGGTAGATTTAGATTTTTAGTCATTCATATCAATTTCAATTTACAAATGTGATTTTAATGGCATATGCAAGTTCAAAGATTTTAATTCAAAATATTCATGCGAATTAAAATAAAATACTGTAAAGATGAGATTCTCCTACCTAAAACTCGGAGTTATGCGAAGTCAAGCAAGGTCCTATTGATGGCCTCTCGCCCTCAATCTACATCACAATATACGTTCATGCATTAAGATAAACTCTAATTACCAATAATATAGACCTATTTAAGCGTTTCCTCAAAAACAAGTCAAAACAGGCAAGTTGCGCCAATCCTAGAATTTGACGTAACATTCTCATATTTTTGTAACTATCAAGACGATTGATTCATGTGTTGGTCAAAACATGAAAGTTGTAGATTTTTATATTAGCTTTCCAACGCAAAAAGAATCGTCTCAATCGGAGTTCGAGATAAAATGTTATGACTAAAATACTAAGGCAATGCCGGAGTTCGGTGATACCTCGCTCGAGCGACGATAATAGCTCGCTCGAGCGATTTGATGTAACATTCTCATATTTTTTTGACCATCAAGACGATTGATTCATGAGTTGGTCAAAACATGAAAGTTGTATATATTTCTATTAGCTTTCCAACACAAAAAGAACTATCTTAATCGGAGTTCGAGATAAAACGTTATGACTAAAATACTAAGGTAATGTCGGAGTTCGGTGATACCTCGCTCGAGCGATGATAATAGCTCGCTCGAGTGATTTGATGTAACATTCGCATATTTTTTTAACCATCAAGACGATTTATTCATGAGTTGGTCAAAACATGAAAGTTGTAGACTTTTCTATTAGCTTTCCAACGCAAAAAGAATAGTCTTAATCAGAGTTCAGAATAAAAAGTTATGACTAAAATACTAAGGCAATGTCGGAGTTCGGTGATACCTTGCTCGAGCGATGATAAAAACCGACGGGTTTCCTCAACGATTCGCGCCGCGATCGATCCCACGAGTTCACAGAGACAACTCCAACACGCCCCCAATGATCTCAACCTCTCCCAATAGCCAACTACGAATCCAAGGTTGATTCAAGTTCTTTCTAAGGTTTAAGTGTTTTCAACAAAGAGGGTTCTAGAGAAGGAGGTTTTCTAAACCGATCTCCTACGATGATTGAAGAAGAGAGAAGAAGGAGTTTCACACGGTTGGGTAACTATCCTCTCTTAACAAAACCTAGTATAATACGGGAATGCAATTCCTTCTTATAATAGGATTGCTCACAAAGTAAAACACACACACACATCTTATGTATTATACACTTCTAATTTTAAAACTCAAGTCCGGTATTAAGCGGCTACACCGAGGTCGGTGCACAACTTTCACACGAGGGTTTAAATGGGCTCTAAATTAAAATCTGTCTGCACAATCACATCTAGATAAAAATCCAAAACAAATGGTGACGTCGGTTGCCGAGCCGAATACACACACAGGGTCAGTCTAACTCTGGTTTAAAATACGGGTCTTTACAAATATCCACATTGACTCCGGCATATGTATGGTGACAATGGATTTACCGGACCCATGACGACCTTGCGTCATTTGGGCAATCACATCCTCAAAGCGGACTGGTTTGAGGAAAGGAGGACCTAACCCCATGGTTTGGGAGTGTTGCAAAGGGCAACGGAGTGCCACAGCCATGTCATCTAAATCAAAAGTGTAATCACGCCCATCAATTTCCGTGTAAATTTTTTTCCCATCCTCGCGGCACATATGCTGGTAAAACAGGCGCACGAGATGGGGATAAAAGTCGTCACTAAACGAGGTGCAAAGAGAGGTCAACTAGGCTTTTTCGAGGTACTCGCCCGCCCATTGAGTGGTTGTTTGCTGATCAAACAACTCTGGGTGAAAAATATACTCAGTGGTGAAGCCCTTGATGCTCCAAAATTCATTTGGCTGCTCAGGCATGGGAGTTGTGGGCTGAGTGGGCTGTGGAGCCGTTTGTGTGGGCTGTTCGGATTGCTTAGATCGACAAGAAGACGCAGCTTTAGAAGCTGGTCTCTTAGAGGTTGGAATTCGAATGGGGGTTTGCTTCTTAGGTCCCATTCAAATAAAAATAAAAACCCAAACAGATTGTAAGAAAATAAAGCTCCACAAAAAAAAAATAGTGAGGGGTTACCTTAAGAAAGCCCCAAAACCGAATTCCAATGGATGAAATCCAAACCCGTTACAATTGGCAGTTGATTTCCCCCTCTGATTTTGGCCAAAAATGATGAAGAAGCCCCCAAAGCACCAAATCGCTAAAAAATCCTAGGCTCAAACCCTCAAAGATGTAAACCCGAAATGACAAAAGAAAATAAAACCCCTCACTTAAATCGAGAAAATCGATGGTCAATTTGAAAATCGATGGTCGATTTGAAAATCGACAGTCGATTTTCTCATAAAAGTCTCAGGCCCAGTTTTTGGCTGAAACTGCCTGTGAATGTCTATGAAAATGCGACCATCGAAAATAATTTTTGACATTCGAATTCGAACACACTTGTGATCTTCAAAATTTTCAAAATTTTTGAAATTTATGACTTGTCTTTGGGTCTAAATGGACCTTGTTGGAGCCCTTTTTATCCCAATCATGAATTTAGACCATGACAGCAGTTTAACGGCCAATTTCTCATGGAATTTTGAATAAAGGAGCTTACCATAGGCCCAATTTTATGTCACATGATCATCATTGATTAACACACCAGTGTTTGGTTTAAGGCCCAAATTTTATCCCGATTCCCTAAAGTAAAGATGTTTAACCAGACACAATTGTAATGTATATTGGACCGCCAAATTTCTCACCAAAATATTTATATAAAATCAGTAAATACATCAAATTCTTGGGATCATACATTTAACACATAATTTCTCAAAAATTTAAGCAAAGATGCCCGAAAATTGGTCTCGGAGCTCAGCTTCACGCTCCCAAGTGGCTTCCTCCGGTGTATGATTCCTCCATTGCACGAGAACCAAAGGAATCCTCTTAGTGCGTAGGATCTGCTCCTTGCGATCCAAAATATGAATCGGTTCCTCGACCACCTTCAAACCATCCTGAAGCTCGATGGGTTGGTAATCAAGCACGTGAGTCGGGTCACGGATGTATCGACGCAGCATCGACACATGGAAGGCGTCGTGCATGCCAGTAATTGCGGCGGTAGCGCCACACGATATGCAACCTCTCCGACTCGGCCTAATATCTCAAAAGGCCCAACGTACCGAGGACTCAGTTTTCCTCATTTTTCGAACCGCATAACGCCCTTCGTAGGCGAAACCCGAACAAAGACATTCTCGCCGACCTGAAAAATCGAGTATTAGTGCCAAATTTCACATGAAATTTATACCAAGTGAAGAAATACACATAGACAGATCAAAAGCTACCTGAAAATCCATGTGTCTCCATTTGAGATCGGCGTAGCTCTTCTGACGACTCTGAGCTACTCGTAGTCGCTCGCGTATCAACCGAACAGTCTCGGTCGTGCGCTCAACTATCTCAGGTCCAATAATGAGCTTCTCACCCACTTCTTCCCAGTTCAACGGTGATCGACACCGCCGTCCATATAAAGCCTCGAACGGAGCCATACCAATGCCAGCCTGAAAGTTATTGTTGTAGGCGAACTCGATCAGAGGCAAGTGTTGGTCCCATGACCTGTGAAAATCCAACATGGATGCTCTCAGCATGTCCTCGATGATCTGATTCACTCGCTCAGTCTGGCCGTCCGTCTGTGGGTGAAATGCCAAACTAAAGTCAAGACGAGAACCCATTCCCTCCTGAAATCTCTGCCAAAAGTGTGAAGTGAACAACGGGTCTCTGTCTGACACAATACTAGCCGGTATCCCATGCAGTCTAACAATCTCCTTCAGGTATAACTCTGCAAGTCTACTGGCTGTATACGTGGTATTGTATGGCAAGAAATGAGCAGACTTGGTTAGCCGATCTACAACGACCCAGATGGCATTGTTCTTCCTTAGTGTTTTCGACAACCCAAGTATGAAATCCATTGAAATGGCTTCCCATTTCCACTCAGGCACAGGTAAAGGGTGCAATAGGCCTACAGGATTTTGATGACCAACCTTAACCTGTTGACAAACCAAGCACCGCGATACGTACTCAGCGACGTAGCATTTCAAACCTCGCCACCAGAAACTCTTCATCAAGTCCTGGTATATCTTGGTGCTACCAGGATGTATGGCATACATGGATTTGTGAGCCTCTTCCAGAATGGTGTCCCGAAGCTCTGTACTTGACGGTACACATACACGGTCGTGAAACAACAAGGTTCCATCTGCTCGTATAGAGAAATCCTTCTTACTGCCATTCTCGACATCTCGTTTGATTGCCATCAGCTCATCATCAGTCATCTGAAGCTTTCGAATATTCTCAAAGAGCGTAGGGCGTAAGACAAGTGTAGCCATCAATGCTCTTGAGCCTTTCACATCGAACCGTGAGCTGCCCAAACCCATATCCTCCAAAAGCTTCCATCTCTGAATCCGGCTAACAAGATGTGACAACTGTGCTGAAGACCTCCTACTAAGAGCATCAGAAACGACGTTTGCCTTTCCCGAATGGTACTAAATCGAGCAATCGTAGTCCTTCAAGAATTCCATCCATCGTCGCTGCCTCATATTCAAGTCCTTTTGAGTGAAGAGGTACTTGAGACTCTTGTGATCGATGAATATATCAAAGATCTCACCGTAGAGGTAATGTCTCCAGATCTTTAAGGCGAATATAACTACTGCTAGCTCTAAGTCATGCGTCGGATAGTTTCTTTCATGGTCCTTTAGCTGCCTAGAACCATATGCAATGACCCGCTTGTGTTGATTAAGCACACAGCATAATCCGCCATAAGAAGCATCACTATATACTGCGAAACCTCCATTGCCGGAAGGTATAGCAAGTACTGGTGTCGTAGTAAAGCGACGCTTTAGCTCCTGAAAGCTCTGCTCACACAGCTCTGTCCAATCGAACTTAGCATTCTTTCTCGTGAGCTGTGTAAGTGGACTCGATATCTTTGAGAAACCCTCGACAAATCTCCGATAGTACCCTGCCAAACCAAGGAAACTTTGGACCTCTGTAACTGTCGTAGGTTGTTCCCATGTCACCACAGAATCTATCTTTGTAGGATCCACTGAGATGCCTGCTTCAGAGACTACGTGGCCTAAGAAACTGACCTGCTCAAGCCAAAACTCACACTTACTGAGTTTGGCATACAACTGATGGTCTCTGAGTGTTTAAAGAGCCATCTTCAGATGCTGCACATGCTCCTCACGGGTTTTTGAATAGATGAGGATGTCATCTACGAAAACTATCACAGATTTATCAAGATGTGGTTTGAACACTCTGTTCATCAGGTCCATGAAAGATGCAGGCGCATTCGTCAATCCAAATGGCATCACTAAAAACTCATAGTGGCCATAACACGTCCGAAACGCAGTCTTGGATATATCTTCCTCCTTGATCTTGAGCTGGTGATAGCTTGACCTCAGATCAATCTTCGAAAAGAACTTTGCACCCTGCAACTGATCAAATAAGTCATCTATCCACGAAAGAGGATAACGATTCTTAATCGTCATCTTGTTGAGCTGCCTATAATCGATACACAGACGCATCGATCCATCCTTCTTTTTCACAAAAAGAATCGGTGCACCCCAAGGAGAAACACTTGGTCGAATAAAGCCTTTGTCTAACAGCTCCTGAAGCTGTTCCTTGAGTTTTATCAACTCAGCAGGCACCATCCGATATGGAGCTTTAGATAACGGTTCTGTACTCGGCGCTAGCTCAATCGCGAACTCAATCTCTCGGTCAGGTGGTAATCCAGGTAAGTCCTCTGGAAAGACATCAGGATAATCGCAGACCACCTTGATAAGAGCCAAGTCATTCTTCTTCTCTGTAGAATCTTGCAAATAGGCCAGATACCCACTGCAACCATTCTTCATCATTCGCTCGACCTTAATAGCTGAAACCAACGGCACAACCTTTGATTTGACTCCACAGAATCAGAAAGATTTTCACTTTGGCGGTCGAAAGGTCACTATCTTCCGAAGACAGTCCACGCTTGCGTGATAAGCTGCCAACCAATCCATTCCGAGAATGACGTCGAGCCCTTCGATGCTCAACGTAATCATGTCGGTCACTGTCTCGTGCTCATCAATCATCACGATGACTGACTGACATGCTGTATCCGTGCATACTGAACTTCCCGTAGGAATCTTTACATCCAAAATGAACGCAAGGGTTTTGGGAGTAATACCCAACTTCTCTGAGAAGGAAGGAGTAATAAACGACTGTGTAGACCCAGGGTCTATAAGTACTCGTGCTTCAATTTTATTCAGGTCGTCTCGACGACTCATCATAAGGGTACCTTTAATTAAAAAGTTTGTTAATTATATCCAATGATTCCAATGTGGTTTAACATAATTGACTTGAAGGAATTTCAACATTTAAAATAATTGAATCAATTGCATAAATAACATCTCAACTTTAATGATACCTTGGATTACGTTATTTGACGTTTAGGCATCCTATGCAGTCACTGCATAAGCTCGACCTTGAACTGTAATTCGCTTTGACTTTTGTGTAGAGACTGTCGTAGTACGTCATTTCTCAACAGCAGGATAATCCTTAATCATGTGACCAACCTGTCCACACCTGAAGCATGCTCCAGTGTTCCGTCGACAATCCTCTGTCTTATGTTGTTTCCCACATCTTGCACACACTGGGGTAGAAACAGGAGTAACAGCTGATCCTCGTGTTGAACCCTGAGCCACATAAGCTCCACTCGCAGTAGTGCTCCCGGCTCTGAAAGGTCGCCCTGGTGACGAACTCTGCGGTCTCTAATAGGAAGACGTCACTGGTCCTGAAGCAACAGCCGGTCTAGAATATGATGGCTGACTAGGGTAGGGAGGAAGTTTAGAGAACCTCGGCTTCTGCTCACCCGCTCAAGCACTCACGCCCCTCTGACCAAACCTATTTTTATTACCCTGCTCTCGCCTCAAGTATTGTTTTTGAATGTCTTCCTCTGCAATGAGGGCCTTGGACATGACGCCCGCATACGTCTCCATTTCCCACATCGACACCCTCTCCTGAATGTTTGGACTCAAACCTCTCTGAAATTTCTGAGCTCTCATCAGTTCAGTGGCCACGTGTAGGGGTGCAAAGCGGGAAAGTCTATCAAATTCTGTGCCATACTCGCGCACCGACATCTCATTCTGTTTCAACTCAATAAATTAGACCTCCCACTGATTACGCACGATCTTCGGGAAGAACTGATCGTTGAACGTCTCCACGAACTCTGCCCAAGTCCATGGAGTATTGGAGTAGTCCTGCTCTCTCATCCGGGAAACAGACTTCCACCATGAGCTGGCCTCGCCCAAAAGTTTGAAAGATGCCCAGCGTACTTTCTCGACATCGGTACACTGCAACACCTCAAATAATTTCTCGATCTCATCCAACCATGCCTCGGCTTCCATCGGATCCGTCTGCCCTGAGAATGTAGGAGGTCTCATCCTCCTAAACTCTGTGAATCCTCCTGGCTGATGTCTGGTTGCCAGCATCTCTGTCTGTCGGTCGATAGCAGCAGTCTGCTGAGCCATGTTAGTAGCCAAGGCTGCCAGCACCTCGTCCACATTTCCTCTGTCAGGTCCAGTAGCTCCCAAAGGATCTGCATTAGGGCCAGATGCGGATCTCCCTCTGCCATATGAGGTGCCTATGCCCTCATCTATCTCTTCGATGCGAGCCGTACGAGGTCCCTCTATACCTCGGCCTCTGCCTCTAAACAGTGGAGGCATGCTGATCTATCATTGTTGAAAAATAATAACAATAGATCAGTAATGATTGTTAAAACAATCCAACCCTTAGTCCTAAGACTCTGAACCTATAAACTTGCTTTGATACCAACTGTGACGACCCGACTTTTTCAATCCCTAAGGTATAGGAAAGGCCGGTTCATCAACTTATTGATTTCTCAATAAGCCGTTACAAACAAAAGTCGGCAACATATCAAAGATCTAAAGACAGAGGCAAAACATATATAATAAAAAGCTCTCTATAACAAAAAAATATTTATCACTGTGAGGAACCAAGAAGAACCACCGGTGACGGCCAATCCGATCACCTAAAATAGTGGTTCCCAATAATGGTTCCTCGAGTGATATCAAAAGAACCATAATGCAGGCCTAGGGCCCAATATTCAAAACAATAATCAAACAAAAGTACCAAAAATAAAGGATCAAAGATCACGAAAAGAACTCCTCAGCTGGTATGTCTGATTCCTCCTTAGGAATGTAATAGAAGTCCTCCAGATCCTCTGACCCAAGGTCAGTCTCAACACCTGTGACGTATAGTCGAGGGTGAGCTAACAGCCAAGCCCAATAGAGGAAACAGATCTATTTGCATTTCATTATAAGTAAGGTTTTCAAAGACAGGAATCGGATCAAATATGGTTTTCAAATGATGCTTTGCAAACTAAATCTCTAGTTCTAATCCTGAGTCAAAATTGAATACATAATTCTGATGTGTTCGAAAATCTTCTGGATTAGTATGCTTCTTGTCTTAAATTTATAACTTAATTTTATATCCCAAATTTCCTATAGCATGAGAGCGGACTACGTAACCGATGGGAAAATCCTACTGACCATCATCGTTCATGAACCCATTTCTAAAGTGCAACAAGCCCCTACGCTATGAGGGAAACTTGCGCCAAAGTAATACCGTCAACACGGTTGGTAGAATCTAGGGCATCGTACTTATGAACCCTAAATCAAATGCAAATGCTAACACATATCAAAGCTTGTTATTCATAAAATAATTCTAATTTTTCAAAGTTCTGATTTGAAGTTCTGATTCAAAGATTAACTGAGGTTCTGAGGTTCAAATTACAAGGTTCTTAATCATAACCAAGTTTCCAAATTTCAGATTTGTGTCTTATATGCAGAGTCGTATTTATGCTGTGTAACAGAATTTGCAAATTTATGCCTCTTAAAAGAAACAGTCAAATCAGGTATACTTATAATTAAATGCAAATTAAATATAGGGTTCCCCTACCTCAACAAAGAATATTCAAAACCATGCGCTAGCAGTCCTCACCAAGGACTCCCAACAGTCAAAACCTACATATATTAACATTCTCAGTGTTAATATAGAACAAAAATTTCAACCCAAAAGCTTGCTGAGAAATAATCTGAAAAAATTTTGAATGCCAAAAACAGGACAGAATTCGATGGTCGAATTCAATTTCGACCCTCGAATTTCAAAACTGCATCAGTCACAAAAATCTGAAAATCGACCCTCGATTTTCAATTCGATGGTCGATTTCCAAATTCGACCATCGAATTGGAAATCGACCCTCGATTTCCAAAAATTGGCTTCAGGCCCAAAAACACATTTCGAGTGTTGATTTTCAAATCGATGGTCGAATTCCAAATTCGACCCTCGATTTGAAAATCGACCATCGAATTACTCTGGTTCTATGGCTGTTAACTTTTCATGTCCGGATTCTTTTCTTCGCCAAACACCCCATCAGATCTTATATTGAACACACATCTTCAATCTAAACAAAACACAAACAAATTTACACAAGGAGGTTTCAAGACCTACCTCTTGTAGCTTAAACCGTTGATCCCGTTGCACCTATACACGCACCGGAATTACTCTCCAAGCTCAATGGTCAGATTCTTCAATCAATCCATATTCCAAAAAGAGGTGGACACTGCCTCAGTCACAACAAGATCACAGAGAACTTCTCATTTCCCAAATCTCTCTTCTCCTTCAATATTTCAAACAGATCCGAATTTAAGCTCAAGGTGAACTAGTGGTTGAGATGGAAAGAGGAGCTCTCAAGCTTTCTAGATCTAAGATCAACAATGAGGCAAGGCCTTAGAGGCTTAATTTCTAACGAGAGAGGGAGAAGTTACCTTCTCTTGCAATTCTCTCTTATAACCACAAGCCAAGCCCAAATAATATCTAGATTTTTTTTTATTGCAACTTATCCACTTAAGTTGAAAACATATTCGGTGCTAAACACAAACACCAACCTTATTGTGTAAGTTATTGCTTACATGACTTGTACACATCCATTGACAATACCATTTTACCATCATTCTCATCAAACACAAAGCTAACCAAAAGTCCAACAAAACCCGTAAAAATTTCCGAGCATGCTTACTGAGGTAAACGAAATTAGGTCAAAATATCCGGGATATTACATTCACCCCACCTTAGGAATTTTCGTCCGCGAAAATTGAATGCAAGACACACCATGCAACAAAACGAAAGAAAACATGGGTCACAGTGTTCCGATCCCGCAGGGTACGCAAGGCAAGCGATGGGATCCGTAGTAACGTGGATGTACTGCATGTGGCATTAAAAGGCCATAGTGGATTGCATCCGTACATGGATGCCCACACCCCAAGTGTCACTTGCCGGGAGACCGATGCACAGTGACGCATGAAAGCTAGAAAGATAACAAAAACCCACCATCGCAACATAAAGAACAAAAGTTACAGAGAGAGCAAACCCACACCAATAGGAAAACTGGAGAGAGTAAACAAAACCACAGACATAGAGTACATGTCTACAGAACAAAACAAAAATCCAAGCCATATAGATAGGAAAGATGGTCAAAAATCAAAAACCACAGTAATATCCAAAAACCCACATAGATAACAACAAGTATCTAAAGTAACCATATACAAAACGAAATAAACAGAGTATCCAACGTAAATCCGAAACAGAAATATAAAAGATAACAAAAAGAAGGACCACCAGGTCCTAAATAATCCATGGAGTAAATAAATACATGCCCCATCATATCCAAAATAAACCAGTGCCCCCCCCAAAGTAACACTCAAAAATCCCTCGCAGTAGATGGACCCGCTTGATCCGGATCATCATCGCCCGTAGCAGGATCATCATCACCCGTATCCGCTCCGGCCGTAGGAGGCATGCTAGTACCAACGCCTGATGTCGAAGGGCGATATACTGAAGCACGTATGTCGGCCATATAGGAAGTGTAATCCTCGGGAAACGCGTGCTGCATCAGATAAGATAGAGCGCCGCCATGCACATCCAACTCCTGACGCATAGAGCTGGTATGTTGGGTGAGCTCGTAGATTTGGTGGCTCATGGCGGTCATCTGTCGTGTGAACTCCCAGAGCGTAAGGATGTCACTCTGTGGGGGCTGAGGAGGTGCAGGGGCAGCTGTGTCAAGGGCAGCATGAGTAGGGTCCTCATCGTCATCGGCGGTGTCCGCATCAGGAACAACTGCATCTTTAGGAGTCTTCACAAGTCGACCGTAGGTCTGACCCCAATTGACCAGGTTATACATTTTTCTACCGGTGGTGGATTTGGGTTCTGTAGGAGGGATGTCATACGCTGGGCCGGCTCTGTAATTCTCGATCATTACCGAAATCAAACGGGCATAAGGAATGTCCTTTTTCAGTTTCTTCACATGTTTACCCATTTTCTCCTGTGTCTTTATAATCCCCTTGAAAAGGACCTCAGGAGCACTAAACCAGCGCTCCTTATAAGCAGCAAATAAAATCTGTTGTAGGGGACCAGTGCGCTCGGACTGATGACCAAAAGGGTAAAGGGTGGTCTTAAAATTTTTGTCTAATATCCACATTGACTCCGGCATATGTATGGTGACAATGGATTTACCGGACCCATGACGACCTTGCGTCATTTGGGCAATCATATCCTCAAAGCGGACTGGTTTGAGGAAAGGAGGACCTAACCCCATGGTTTGGGAGTGTTGCAAAGGGCAACGGAGTGCCACAGCCATGTCATCTAAATCAAAAGTGTAATCACGCCCATCAATTTCCGTGTAATTTTTTTTCCCGTCCTCGCGGCGCATATGCTGGTAAAACAGGCGCACGAGACGGGGATAAAAGTGGTCACTAAACAAGGTGCAAAGAGAGGTCAACTGGGCTTTTTCGAGGTACTCGCCCGCCCATTGAGTGGTTGTTTGCTGATCAAACAACTCTGGGTGAAAAATATACTCAGTGGTGAAGCCCTTGATGCTCCAAAATTCATTTGGCTGGTCAGGCATGGGAGTTGTGGGCTGAGTGGGCTGTGGAGCCGTTTGTGTGGGCTGTTCGGCCTGCTTAGATCGGCTAGAAGACGCAGCTTTAGAAGCTGGTCTCTTAGAGGTTGGAATTCGAATGGGGGTTTGCTTCTTAGGTCCCATTCAAATAAAAATAAAAACCCAAACAGATTGTAAGAAAATAAAGCTCCACACAAAAAAAATAGTGAGGGGTTACCTTAAGAAAGCCCCAAAACTGAATTCCAATGGATGAAATCCAAACCCGTTACAATTGGCAGTTGATTTCCCCCTCTGATTTTGGCCAAAAATGATGAAGAAGCCCCCAAAGCACCAAATCGCTCAAAAACCCTAGGCTCAAACCCTCAAAGATGTAAACCCGAAATGACAAAAGAAAATAAAACCCCTCACTTAAATCGAGAAAATCGATGGTCAATTTGAAAATCGATGGTCAATTTGAAAATCGATGGTCGATTTGATTTTCTCGTAAAAGTCTCAGCCAGATTTTTAAATCATGTGAATGTCTATGAAAATTCGACCATCGAAATTAATTTTCGACATTCGAATTCGAACACACTTGTGATCTTCAAAATTTTCAAAATTTTTGAAATTTATAACTTGTCTTTGGGTCTAAATGGACCTTGTTGGAGCCCTTTTTATCCCAATCATGAATTTAGACCATGACAGCAGTTTAACGGCCAATTTCTCATGGAATTTTGAATAAAGGAGCTTACCATAGGCCCAATTTTATGTCACATGATCATCATTGATTAACACACCAGTGTTTGGTTTAAGGCACAAATTTTATCCCGATTCCCTAAAGTAAAGATGTTTAACCAGACACAATTGTAATGTATATTGGACTGCCAAATTTCTCACCAAAATATTTATATAAAATTAGTAAATACATCAAATTCTAGGGATCATACATTTAACACATAATTTCTCAAAAATTTAAGCAAAGATGCCCAGAAATTGGTCTCGAAGCTCAACTTCATGCTCCCAAGTGGCTTCCTCCGGTGTATGATTCCGCCATTGCATGAGAACCAAAGGAATCCTCTTAGAGCGTAGGATCTGCTCCTTGTGATCCAAAATATGAATCGGTTCCTCGACCACCTTCAAACCATCCTGAAGCTCGATGGGTTGGTAATCAAGCACGTGAGTCGGGTCACAGATGTATCAACGCAGCATCGACACATGGAAGACGTCGTGCATGCCAGATAATTGCGGCGGTAGCGCCACACGATATGCAACCTCTCAGACTCGGCCTAATATCTCAAAAGGCCCAACGTACCGAGGACTCAGTTTCCCTCATTTTTTGAACCGCATAACGCCCTTCGTAGGCGAAACCCGAACAAAGACATTCTCACCGACCTGAAAAATCGAGTATTAGTGCCAAATTTCACATGGAATTTATACCAAGTGAAGAAATACACATAGACAGATCAAAAGCTACCTGAAAATCCATGTGTCTCCGTTTGAGATCGGTGTAGCTCTTCTGACGACTCTGAGCTACTCGTAGTCGCTCGCGTATCAACTGAACCGTCTCGGTCGTGCGCCCAACTATCTCAGGTCCAATAATGAGCTTCTCACCCACTTCTTCCCAGTTTAACGGTGATCGACACCGCCGTTCATATAAAGCCCCGAACGAAGCCATACCAATGCTAGCCTGAAAGCTATTGTTGTAGGCGAACTCGATCAGAGGCAAGTGTTGGTCCCATGACCCTTGAAAATCCAACATGCATGCTCTCAGCATGTCCTCGATGATCTGATTCACTCGCTCAGTCTAGCTGTCCGTCTGTGGGTGAAATGCCACACTAAAGTCAAGACGAGAATCCATGCCCTCCTGAAATCTCTGCCAAAAGTGTGAAGTGAACAACGGGTCTCTGTCTGACACAATACTAGCCGGTATCCCATGCAGTCTAACATTCTCCTTCAGGTATAACTCTGCAAGTCTACTGGCTGTATACGTGGTATTGTATGGAAAGAAATGAGCAGACTTGGTTAGCCGATCTACAATGACCTAGATGGCATTGTTCTTCCTTAGTGTTTTCGGCAACCCAAGTATGAAATCCATTGAAATGGCTTCCCATTTCCACTCAGGCACAGGTAAAGGCTGCAATAGGCCTACAGGATTTTGATGATCAACCTTAACCTATTGACAAACCAAGCACCGCGATACGTACTCAGCGACGTCGCGTTTCAAACCTCGCCACCAGAAACTCTTCATCAAGTCCTGATACATCTTGGTGCTACTAGGATGTATGGCATATATGGATTTGTGAGCCTCTTCCAGAATGGTGTCCCGAAGCTCTGTACTCGACGGTACACATACACGGTCGTGAAACAACAAGGTTCCTCGTATAGAGAAATCCTTCTTATTGCCATTCTCGACATCTCGTCTGATTGCCATCAGCTCATCACCAGTCATCTGAAGCTTTCGAATGTTCTCGAAGAGTGTAGGGCGTAAGACAAGTGTAGCCATCAATTCTCCCGAGCCTTTCACATCGAATCGTGAGCTGCCCAAAGCCATTTCCTCCAAAAGCTTCCATCTCTGAATCCGGCTAACAAGATGTGACAACTGTGCTGAAGACCTCCTACTAAGAGCATTAGCAACGACATTTGCCTTTCTCGGATGGTACTGAATCGAGCAATCGTAGTCCTTCAAGAATTTCATCCATCGTCGCTGCTTCATATTCAAGTCCTTTTGAGTGAAGAGGTACTTGAGACTCTTGTGATCTGTGAATATATCAAAGATCTCACCGTAGAGGTAATGTCTCTAGATCTTTAAGGTGAATATAACAGCTGCTAGCTCTAAGTCATGCGTTGGATAGTTTCTTTCATGGTCCTTCAGCTGCCTAGAACCATACGCAATGACCCGCTCGTGTTAATTAAGCACACAGCCTAATCTGCCATAAGAAGCATCACTATATACTGCGAAACCTCCACTGCCGAAAGGTATAGCAAGTACTGGTGCCGTAGTAAAGCGACGCTTTAGCTCTTGAAAGCTCTGCTCACACTGGTCTGTCCAATCTAACTTATCATTCTTTCTCGTGAGCTATGTAAGTGGAC
Organism: Chloranthus sessilifolius; assembly: GCA_021018995.1. Taxonomy (NCBI): domain Eukaryota; kingdom Viridiplantae; phylum Streptophyta; class Magnoliopsida; order Chloranthales; family Chloranthaceae; genus Chloranthus; species Chloranthus sessilifolius. The sequence goes on along the minus strand of CM037597.1, from coordinate 77,197,859 downwards.
CCGATATCTTCGAGAAAGCCTCGACAAATCTCTGATAGTACCCTGCCAAACCAAGGAAACTTCGGACCTCTGTTACTATCGTAGGTTGTTCCCATGTCACCACAGAATCTATCTTTGTAGGATCCACTGAGATACCTGCTTTAGAGACTATGTGGCCCAAGAAACTGACCTGCTCAAGCCAAAACTCACACTTACTGAGTTTGGCATACAACTGATGGTCCCTGAGTGTTTGAAGAGCCATCTTCAGATGCTGCACATGCTCCTCTCGGGTTTTCGAATAGATGAGGATGTCATCTGCGAAAACTACCACAAATTTATCAAGATATGGTTTGAACACTCTGTTCATCAAGTCCATGAAAGATGCAGGCGCATTCGTCAATCCAAATGGCATCTCTAAAAACTCATAGTGGCCATAACGCATCCGAAAAGCAGTCTTGGATATATCTTCCGCCTTGATCTTGAGCTGGTGATAGCCTGACCTCAGATCAATCTTTGAAAAGAACTTTGCACCCTGCAACTGATCAAATAAGTCATCTATCCGCGAAAGAGGATAACGATTCTTAATCTTCATCTTGTTGAGCTGCCTATAATCGATACACAGACGCATCGATCCATCCTTCTTTTTCATAAAAAGAACTGGTGCACCCCAAGGAGAAACACTTGGTTGAATAAAGCCTTTGTCTAACAGCTCCTGAAGTTGTTCCTTGAGTTCTTTCAAATCAACAGGCGCCATCCGATATGGAGCTTTAGATAACGGTTCTGTACCCGACGCTAGCTCAATCGCGAACTCAATCTCTCGGTCAGGTGGTAATCCAGGTAAGTCCTCTGGAAAGACATCAGGATAATCGCTGACCACCTTGTTAAGAGCCAAGTCATTCTTCTTCTCTGTAGAATCTTGCAAATAGGCCAGATACCCACTGCAACCATTCTTCATCATTCGCTCGGCCTTAATGGCTGAAACCAATGGCACAACCTTTGATTTGACTCCACAGAATCAGAAGGATTTTCGCTTTGGCGGTCGGAAGGTCACTATCTTCCGAAGACAGTCCACGCTTGCGTGATAAGCTGCCAACCAATCCATTCCGAAAATGACGTCGAACCCTTCCATGCTCAACGTAATCATGTCGGTCACTGTCTCGTGCTCATCAATCATCACGATGACTGACTGACATGCTGTATCCGTGCATACTGAACTTCCCGTAGGAATCTTTACATCCAAAATGAACGCAAGGGTTTCGGGAGTAATACCCAACTTCTCTGAGAAGGAAGGAGTAATAAACGAGTGTGTAGACCCAGGGTCTATAAGTACTCGTGCTTCAATTTTATTCAGGTCATCTCGACGACTCATCATAAGGGTACCTTTAATTAAAAAGTTTGTTAATTATATCCAATGATTCTAATGTGGTTTAACATAATTGACTTGAAGGAATTTCAACATTTAAAATAATTGAATCAACTGCATAAATAACATCTCAACTTTAATGATACGTTGGATTACGTCATTCGACGTTTGGGCATCCTATGCAGTCACTGCATAAGCTCGACCTTGAACTGTAGGTTGCGTTGACTTTTGTGTAGAGACTGTCGTAGTCCGTCATATCTCAACAGTAGGACAATCCTTAATCATGTGACCAACCTGTCCACACCTGAAGCATGCTCCAGTGTTCCGTCGGCAATCCTCTGTCTTATGTGGTTTCCCACATCTTGCACACACTGGGGTAGAAACAGGAGTAACAGCTGATCCTCGTGTTGAACCCTGAGCCACAGAGGCTCCACTCGCAGTAGTGCTCCCGGCTCTGAAAGGTCGCCCTGGGGATGAACTTTGCGGTCTCTGATAGGAAGACGTCACTGGTCCTGAAGCAACATCCGGTCTAGAATATGATGGCTGACTAGGGTAGGGAGGAGGTTTAGAGAACCTCGGCTTTTTGTTCACCTGCTCTGAAGCACTCTGTTGTCCCTGACCAAACCTATTTTTATTACCCTGTTCTCGCCTCAAGTATTGTTTTTGAATGTCTTCCTCTGCAATGAGGGCCTTGGACATGACGCCCGCATACGTCTCCATTTCCCACATCGACACCCTCTCCTGAATGTTCGGCCTCAAACCTCTATGAAAATTTTGAGCTCTCATCAGCTCAGTGGCCACGTGTAGGGGTGCAAAGCGGGAAAGTCTATCAAATTCTGCGCCATACTCGCGCACCAACATCTCATTCTGTTTCAACTCAATAAATTGGACCTCCCACTGATTACGTACGATCTTCGAGAAGTACTGATCGTTGAACGTCTCCACGAACTCTGCCCAAGTCCATGGAGTATTGGGGTAGTCCTGCTCTCTCATCCGGGAAACGAACTTCCACCATGGGCTGGCCTCGTCCAAAAGTTTGAAAGATGCCCAGCGTACTTTCTCGACATCGGTACACTGCAACACCTCAAATATTTTCTCAATCTCATCCAGCCATGCCTCGGCTTCCATCGGATCTATCTGCCCTAAGAATGTAGGAGGTTTCACCCTCCTAAACTCTGCGAATCCTCCTGGCTGATGTCTGGCTGCCAACATCTTTGTCTGTCGGTCGATAGCAGCAGTCTGCTGAGCCATGTTAGTAGCCAAGGCTGCCAACACCTCGTCCACATTTCCTCTGTCAGGTCTAGCAGCTCCCAAAGGATCTGCATTAGGGCCAGATGCGGATCTCCCTCTGCCATATGAGGTGCCTACGCCCTCATCTATCTCTTCGATGCGAGCCGTACGAGGTCCCTCTATACCTCGGCCTCTGCCTCTAAACCGTGGAGGCATGCTGATCTGTCATTGTTGAAAAACAATAACAATAGATCAGTAATGATTGTTAAAACAATTCAACCCTTAGTCCTAAGACTCTGAACCTAGAAACTTGCTTTGATACCAACTATGATGACCCGACTTTTCCAAACCCTAAGGTATAGGAAAGGCCGGTTCATCAACTTATTGATTTCTCAATAAGCCGTTACAAACAGAAGCCGACAGCATATCAAAGATCTAAAGACAGAGGCAAAGCATATATAATCAAAAAGCTTTCTATAACAAAAAAATATTTATCACTGTGAGGATCCAAGAAGAACCACCGGTGATGGCCAATCCGATCACCTAAAATAGTGGTTCACAATAATGGTTCCTCGAGTGATATCAAAAGAACCATAATGCAGGCCTAGGGCCCAATACTCAAAACAATAACCAAACAAAAGTACCAAAAATAAAGGATCAAAGATCACGGAAAGAACTCCTCAGCTGGTATGTCTGATTCCTCCTCAGGAATGTAATCGGAGTCCTCCAGATCCTCTGACCCAAGGTCAGTCTCAGCACCGTGACGTATAGTCGAGGGTGAGCTAACAGCCAAGCCCAATAGAGGAAACAGATCTATTTGCATTTCATTATAAGTAAGGTTTTCAAAGACAAGAATCGGATCAAATATGGTTTTCAAATGATGCTTTGCAAACTAAATCTCCAGTTCTAATCCTAAGTTAAAACTGAATAGATAATTCTGATGTGTTTGAAAATCTTCTGCATTAGTATGCTTCTTGTCTTAAATTTATAACTTAATTTTATCTCCCAAATTTCCTATAGCATGAGAGTGAACTACGTAACCGATGGGAAAACTTTACTGACCATCGTCGTTCATGAACCCATTTCTAAAGTGCAACAAGCCCCTACGCTATGAGGGAAACTTGCGCCAAAGTAATACCATCAACACGGTTGGTAGAATCTAGGGCATCGTACTTATGAACCCTAAATCAAATGCAAATGCTAACGCATATCAAAGCTTGTTATTCATAACATAATTCTAATTTTTCAAAGTTCTGATTCAAAGATTAACTGAGGTTCTGAGGTTCAAATTATAAGGTTCTTAATCATAACCAAGTTTCCAAATTTTAGATTTGTGTCTTATATGCAGAGTCTTATTTATGCTGTGTGTAACAGAATTTGCAAATTTATGCCTCTTAAAAGAAAACAAAACTTATAATTCAATGCAAATTAAATATAGGGTTCCCCTACCTCAACAAAGAATATTCAAAACCATGCGCAAGCAGTCCTCACCAAGGACTCCCAACAGTCAAAACCTACATATATTAACACTCTCAGTGTTAATATAGAACAAAAATTTCAACCCAAAAGCTTGCTGAGAAATAATCCGAAAAAATTTCGAATGCCAAAAACAAGACAGAATTCGATGGTCGAATTCAATTTCGACCCTCGAATTTCAAAACTGCATCAGTCACAAAAATCTGAAAATCGACCCTCGATTTTCAATTCGATGGTCGATTTCCAAATTCGACCATCGAATTGGAAATCGACCCTCGATTTCCAAAAATTGGCTTCAGGCCCAAAAACACATTTCGAGTGTTGATTTTCAAATCGATGGTCGAATTCCAAATTCGACCCTCGATTTGAAAATCGACCATCGAATTACTCTGGTTCTATGGCTGTTAACTTTTCATGTCCGGATTCTTTTTCTTCAGTTTCAAACACAACCATCAGATCTTATATTGAACACGCATCTTCAATCTAAACAAAACACAAACAAATTTACACAAGGAGGTTTCAAGACCTACCTCTTGTAGCTTAAATCGTTGATCCCGTTGCACCTATACACGCACCGAAATTACTCTCCAAGCTCAATGGTTCAGATTCTTCAATCAATCCATATTCCAAAAAGAGGTGGACACTGCCTCAGTCACAACAAGATCACAGAGAACTTATCATTTCCCAAATCTCTCTTCTCCTTCAATATTTCAAACAGATCCGAATTTAAGCTCAAGGTGAACTAGTGGTTGAGATGGAAAGAGGAGCTCTCAAGCTTTCTAGATCTAAGATCAACAATGAGGCAAGGCCTTAGAGGCTTAATTTCTAATGAGAGAGGGAGAAGTTAACTTCTCTTGCAATTCTCTCTTATAACCACAAGCCAAGCACAAATAATATCTAGATTTTTTTTTTTATTGCAACTTATCCACTTAAGTTGAAAACATATTCGGTGCTAAACACAAACACCAACCTTATTGTGTAAGTCATTGCTTACATGACTTGTACACATCCATTGACAATACCATTTTACCATCATTCTCATCAAACACAAAGCTAACCAAAAGTCCAACAAAACCCATAAAAATTTTCGGACATGCTTACCGAGGTAAACGAAATTAGGTCAAAATATCCGGATATTACAGTACACAATCTCCATTGCGCGTCCTCCTAACACGTAAGAAGGCCAGACAACGACTGGGTAGCCTATATCAGCTGCAATAGTTAATGCATCAGCAGCATCAATGGAATCTCTCTCTATCCTCAGCAGCATCAATGGAATCGGGTGTGGTTCCCCAAATTTTGACATGCCCGGACCCACTTGCGCACATAGGTTTATGAGCATCTAAATAGGCTTGTATCGGGAGGGCCAACTTGAGAGGAGTTTGTCCTCCAAATTGCACAATTATTCCGTCAGGTAGCTCTAGGTCGATGACGTTCAACACATCCTCAAATGTCAGTGGCTCGAAGTATAGACGATGGCTGGTATCATAATCGGTGGACAGAGTCTCTGGGTTCGAATTCATCATGATCGTTTCATACCCTGCACCCTGAGAAGAAGTCATCGCAAATATAATAAAAAAAGGAGCATGGCCCAAAATAAGCAAAACCAGCATGTGAATATGGGTAAAATTAAACTGCCATCAAGATGTCCCATGGTTACTACTAGTTATGCATAAGAGTTCATATTAGGTGCACTGGCTCATAGGCATATTGTTCACCGCCTGCATGGCCAAAAGCTGACGTCCACAGATTTACAAAAATTAAATCCCACACGTCTCCTGATGTTTGACTATGCAGCAAATTATTTTGAACATTATTTTGTAAGCTAATAGATTACTTTGTGGTTATTTTGGAAACAGTGTTTTAAGTTTTAAAACCATGAGCCTACTTAGTCATGTAAAGATGAAAATGTTGAAATTAGTAATCACTTGCTAGTTTCTTTATGATAAGAATGGATGTTGATCTTATTTTCAATGTTCTATATATTATAAAAAAAAATTATTTTATTTTTCAAATCATATTAAATCTTATGATTTACGATTAAAATCATCCCCCTCTTACGATTTTGACAAATTGACAGAAAATTGATTAGCTATATACAAAATTACACATACTATATATTTTTTATACTTGATGTATAAAATATTTGTACTGGTGTGTCTGCATAGCATCTTTCTTTAAAGCGTTGTATAAATAACAAAGCACAGATATATCTTCTATTAATGCACGCAACATGAAAATGAACCTGCACATACACATTTTTAAATATATATTCATTAGGTATGCACTATAAGTAGTTGGTAGCATGGTATAAAACTCGGCCGATACCGATACGTATTGATTTCGTCGAGAACCAATATTGATACCTCCCTGGTACAGGCATCCGAGGGGAAGGGGGTATCGTCTCGGTCTTGGCTGATACTGCCCGATACATATTTTTTTCAAAGAAAGAAAGTAAGACAGATTTAGTTTCGGCGATACAGTATCTGTATTGGCAGATATGTATTGGTCCAAGATGGACTGATACTGATACCTTGGTTGGTAGGCATGTATAATGCAAGAAAATGATGGTTAAGTGCTCACCACGGTAACGACCTGCAAATACGCCCTCCACCTCGATTCCGATTCCATCCACCATTTTCTGTCCAATAAGGAAGATTTATTTTTATAAAAGGAGTCATAAGCTGTAAAATTATAGTACTAAACATAAATTATACCTTCGCCTGATAGAGCTGTCTAAGGGAAGCTTGTTCATGCTCAGGATACTCATCTTTGTGAACAAGAAACGGAGATTCTGTGAGGCCTGAACCAAAAAGAAATGGCTAGTCTTAGAATATCATTAAAAGATAATAATAAAATATAAAGAAGATCCACAAGACCAAATTTCAAAATAAATAAATAAATGAATTACAAGCGCTTAATCAAAGAAATCATAAGGAGCATGAATCCTGAGGGGCTGCAATTTCTATTGGACTAAAGAGGGGCTGCAATTGGTATTGCATGGCCAACAAAGTAATGGCCTCTCTTAGACATGACATTGAAAACCAATAACAAAGCTAACTCCACTCTGCCTGTGGTCTTGGGAGGCACTAAAATATGCAGCCTCAAAAACACTCAAAAGGTAGCATTAAGCTAAAAGAAGATTAAGATTTATACCAAATCAAACTTCCATTTCTTGAATCTAGAATTATGATGCAGACACCTCAACAATATACCAACTCCATTTTCAAAACGTAGACCTCAACGAAATAACAATTCCATTTCCATATTCTAGTATTATAGCGCAAACCTCATTTCCAATTACAAGCTACTAGCATGGAATCATGTTAAGGAATATTAATGAACCTCATCAAATATATGGCTATATAAATAATCATCAAATATATAATATATGAGGTAAATTAAGAAATAAAGAAAACTAAAAGAACTAAAACAGGAAAAATAAATAAATAAATAAACAGAGCTCAAACCGTTATATATGATTGATATCAAGATCTATCTTGAGATTTTATATCTTGGTAGATACATCCTAAGCTCAGAAGCTTGGTTAGCTTACTACTATTATGCAAGTGAAGCAAATGGATTTTTGTCGATTAAATGAAAAATGGTTATGATATGAACAATAAACTTGATCCCTCATGAAAATTGTCTTTGATCCTTCACCACTCATTCCTTTTGAAAGGATTGGGCATAGGATTTTTTCTTGCTCTATATATATAGATGCTAAAGATTAAATTTCATTCAATCAACATCCTCTGTTAACGATTTTCTCAGCAAGCAGACTTGACACCTTATTGCTGCAAAATTACATTTTAACAGAAATTTTTGAAGCATAGGTATTCGTTTGCCTATGGTAATTCATGCTAAGCAGATTCTACGATGCTCTCTTAGTGGGAGTCAATTATCTCCGACTTCAAACTTCCCAAAAGAGCACTTTGCTGTTTACGTTGGAGATAACCAAAAGCAATTTGTGATCCCAACTTCTTACTTGAAGCATCTATTGTTCCTAAACCTGCTGAGTATGGTGAAAGAAGAGTTTGGTTTTGACCATCAAATGGGTGGTCTAACAATTCCATGAGAAGAGGAAGAGTTCATAAATTTCACTTCTTAACTGAATGGATGGTGAGGATTAACAGAGAAATGAAAGTCTAACCCAGATAATTTGAACCCCAATTTTACCTGTCTGTGGGGAACTTAGATTTTCAAATTAGAAGTCGATGATAGCCAATTTTTCAATCCAATAGAGGGACAAAATTCATTGTAATTATTTGTAAATCAGGGGAACATTACAGTTCTCCCTTCATACATCCTTGTAACTCATTGTAGTCTATTTGTAAGCAAAGGATGCTAAAATTTCCTATGACATCTATTGCCTTTTAAGTTTCCTATTTTATTCAATTACAATATAGAGGGAGAAAATTTCCTAGTTAAATTAATATGCGAATGGTGAACCCATATGTAATGAACTGGCTTGGAATTCGGTCCAGTCTAATTAGCGAACTACTTCGCTTTGTAGTCATTTTTGGTCAATTTTGCCTATATTTTACTTTAGTTTCTTCAAAATATGAAAGTGTTGGTGAAAGGATTTGAACCTTAAGCTAAGTTTTTAAAATTCGAGACTAAACCAACAAAATTCAAAACTTTAATTTGTTATAGGATCAATGTTGGAGGGGTAGGGGACCCTCCAACCGCTTTTCTATAAAATTTTGTTTAAATAGCAACAGAGAAATGACCTCAAACTTAAGAGTTTCTATCTTAGATTGATGAATACAAAGTACATGAATCAGAGTGAAAATTTCTCAAATCAGTGAAAAATGTTTTATATTAGCACATAGATCTGCCTTGAAAGTTTCAAATAGGATATTTGTTACGAACTCAATTTCCGTCGATATTAAGTTGGGGACACAAATCTTGGAATAACTGTCTTTGACTTAATAGTCAGTAAAAACTGTTAACTTGCTTAGTTAACTAGTCATAAGTCCCCTTCCAAAAAAATTTCCCACATGCTTGATGCATGTCGTGGAGCAGTGCAGCAAATGTTTTTATTTTTTATTTTTTTATCGACGAATGAGTAATTTCATTGAATAATAAAAATACAGCCGAACTCGGCCTAGCATGTGATAGCCCGAATTTCTGCACCCAGAAATCCGTGCCATCAGGATCATACTCTGGATGATCCCCTGGACAAATCATAAGTGTCTGCCCGTAAAGTGGAAGCCAAGCAGACACAATCCAGCAGTGGTAGATCGAGTCAGTCATCTATCAATGCACTTAATCATAAAGAACAATAATTATAAAGTAATTAATTCTATATAAACCAAAAGAATACGCATTCTCAAAAAGGAACCAAGAAGAACCATTGGTGATGGACATCCATCACCCAAACAATGGTTCCCGATAGTGGTTCCGAATAGAATGCATAAATAATACAATAAGTAATCCTACTAAAATATATACAAAAGTGGCCACCAGGCACACAATAATCCAAAAGGACAAAAATACAGTACATCGTACACCGATTACCATCGTTACGGATAGAACTCACTTCAATGTCTCCTCGTCTCGCCTCGGCCCTGCAGGTCAGCCGGTAATCAGGTCACTCTTTGTGCCAGGAGCTACAGCCTCAGAACCTAAAATTGATTTAGAAAACAGGGTGAGCTACATCCTAGCTCAATAGAAGAATTCCAACAAAACGAATTGAATATGCAGATCATGCTATCTCATAACAGAAATCAAATCAGGAACGTATAATCATGACGAATCAAACTAAAAGCTGAGATTTTATGCAAGAAATCAGATGTTATGCAAGTATATTATCAAAGTACTTAAATTGTGTGTATTTAACTTAAGAAACTCCCGTGACTATATAGCACGGAGTAAACAGGAATGTCCGATAGGAAACCCCAACCAATCGTCGTTCACATGAACAATTTTGAAAGTGCAACAATGCCTCATCTATGGAGTGCAATTGTGCCGAGGATTGAAAGCAGGTGCACAAGTGTTCCAGGCATCGGATATACCGTCGGGTTGGTGGGGATCATCTGGTTTAAATCATCAAATCACATACGTATATACCTTACTGGATCGATAAGCGAGAATCAAGCAAGTTTCGACTGAATCGAAGCAATCAAAGATAGCAGGAATTTATGATATGCATACATGCTTGTTAAAAACAAAATCAGGGCACAGATATAAAATAAACATGAAATCATACTCAAAAACAGTTCAGGTTGGTTTTCCCCTACCTCAGATCAATTTGTCTTCTAAGCAAGTCCAAAGCCTTTTCAATGTGTCAGGGTTTGATCCTAGACCATAAACATAGTACTTTAAGTGTCAAGGATGTCAGAAAGTTAACCGGCACAATGCCCGATGGTGTTTAACCCATAAAACCAAAACTCAACAAAACAGGGGTGATTGATCGATCACCTACCATCATTGATCGATCAATATACTCATTGATCGATCAATAACCTCTCCTCTACTCACATTTAACACAGCTTAAATTGATCGATCACCACTTGGGTTGATCGATCAATGCCTCCTGTTGATCGATCAATGCCCTCATTGATCGATCACTAACCCTTTTTCAAAAATTCCCACCTTCTGTTCTCATTAATTATTTATACAGATTGATCGATCAACACCCTACAGTGATCGATCAATACCTATGTTGATCGATCACCAAATGTCATTGATCGATCACTCTCTTGTTGATCGATCAATGCCCAAATTGATCGATCAATGCCCTTCGGGCATTGAACTTCCAGAATTTTGGGGCTTCATTTCTTCGCTCTTTTGCTCTGATTGATCGATCAATGGTCTTCATTGATCGATCACCACTGTCATTGATCGATCAATACCTTCATTGATCGATCAATAATGACAGAAACTCTGTCATTAATGGAGTTCATCTCCAACCTTATTTTAACCCATTTTCCATTAATGGTTTTCAACAACCATTAACACAACATCAATGTACACACATGGGCTTCTCATTTGCCTCTATTTAAATATACAGACTCACCTTTGTTTGGGCTCTCTCAGGGTTTCGGCAATCATTCCGGATGAGGGTTTCAGATCTATCTCTCGGGGTTTGTCACTGATTTGAGTCCGACGAGCAACCCTTTAGCTCCGGTTCAGCATGCAGAGGCTTCATACACATACCTTAGACCATACCTAAGCTCATTTCATTGAACTCTACCTACCCTAGCTTAGGAAACTCATCCTCTCACTCTTGCTAACCCTGTTTTCTCTCCAAAAACCCTCTTGAAAACCCACCTAGCTACAGGTCCTTTAGCTACTGGAGCAAATAGGGCAAGAGAAGGAGAAGAAGAAGAAGTGGATCCCTCCCTAAGTCTCCCTTCCTTCTCTTATAAGTTACTAAACAGATATTTCTGTTTTGCCCCCCTAGTTCACGCTCCGGTATGGAGCACGAACACAGTTGCTACGGCGCAATGTGTCACCTTGCCCCTCTACACAACTCAGATTTAAACGAAAATGTACATGTGAACTCATCTGATCACCGTGAAACTTTATCTTAACTAATATTAATTCTAAAGTTTTAAGTCATTTCGATTTCGTGCACGTGACGTGATCGAAAAACAAATGTGGTCTTAAATTTTTAGGGTCGTTACATAGCATGATGCTAAGCAAGAGAAAACAAAGAAAGAATGAACAACAGAAAAAACACAAAAATAGCTATGGCAGATGTGCAGCAAAAAAATAGCCACAATCAGAGATAACCTAGAAAAAAATCCAGAACTAGTTTTCCACATTCATTTTAACGCTCCTTTTCAAGAAACATGATGTCTTAGCAACCGTCCATTCAGAATCAGATAGTGGAATAGTACCTGATGATGGAGCAGCAGGAGACATAGTAACTGTCTAACCTATAAGTAATAGTAATGCCTCAAAAGCTCAAGTAGTTCAACAAGCAGCTCAAGGAGTTGTAGAGTTACCCGAGACACATGAAGACCCGGCAACCTCGACAGAGCAAACACTAGCAAGGAGTTGAGACTAGATTTTTTTTCTTTTTTTTTTTTCTGGTTTTATCTAACTACCTGAATAGCTTATGAGTTGCAAAAAATAACTAAACAAATTATGAGTTAATTATATTTAATTATTTGCATTAAGATCGTTATTAGTCATGCTTGGAGTAGTGTAATGTGGTCGTGCCGTATGTGTCACGCATCGTGATCAATCAGATCATTCATGCAGCCCGTCCACATCTGGATGGATTGTTGGTCCAAATAAAAATTAATCAGAAAATCATGTCAGCCTAAAAATAATATTTTTGCATAAAAAAAAATAAAAAAAATTTGATCAATCATCAGAGATGGTATTAGGTGCTTGGGTAAGAGGATTAGGCTTAACATTTCAACAATCAATGTCATACATGTGGCATCGACGAACAAAATGCTATCATGTTGGCCTACAAACCGATCATTTCAATCAGACAATGTTGTAAACCAAGGATCAAATTTTTGGTCTGCCAATTGTCAATCATTGATTCCTAGCTATTCTACACAAAATGCATGCTTCCACAGCACATGAGCATTGTCGTTTCCTTTCGTTAATGTAAGCTTTACTTCACTAAATCAGCAATTCCAACACACAAACATATGGCATGTAAGATCGGACCCAGCAGATCCACACGCCTGAGCATTTTATCAGGCTTTCAATATTCGTCTGGCCAATATTACTTATGTGCACACAATGCAGATCCAGCTTAGCATAACACAACCACAATTCTAAATTCCAAATATATTGTATGTTAATTTGATTGCAAGTAAGGACACGCTTTATACTCAAAAATTTTAATTGGATCAATTGAAATCAGGATCAATTTTAAATATTCAAAAAAATAAAGCAAAATTGAAGAACAAATATCAAATATATGAATTACTCTAAAATATATTGACAAAATTCCTCAAAAAAGTCAGAAAAATTCAGATTGAGATCTGAAAATTTCAGAAATTTTTTTGGAATATATATAGGAAAATGATTTGAAAGAAATCAGATCGAGATCTGAAAAAAATACCTTCTGTAGCGAGTTAATATTCCAAAGATGAATGCTCTGATTCGATCAACGACGAGTCTTAGAATAGTTCTAGTGAGCAGAAAACGCTGGTTCCGTTTGATCGATCTCTGTTTGTAGCATCCTTGCTAGTGCTCGATCTGAATCAACATATCAAAATCAAAATCAGTTCTCCAAAGATCAAGATCAAAATCAAAATCGATCTGTAGCAGAAAACACACTGAATCGTAAAGTAAAATTAATCCTAGCAAAATTGAATGATCTGAAGCAAAATTAATCCTTGCAAACTCACCTGAATCGTTCACGAGATCTAAAAAATTGAAGAGGAAGCTGATTTAAATTAGAAAATAGCCGAAAGGGTACAAAATCTATCAGAAACAACTAGATTTTGTGTCGAAAAAATTAATTGAATTGGCGAAAACTTCCAGAAGAAGAGGAACCCTAGCTTTCGTCGGCGCAATGGGAGAGGAAACCCTAGCTTTCGTCTGCGTTAGCTGGAGAGAAGAGTTGGCAATTTGGAAAAGAAAACTTGTGTCGTTGGCTATTTATATGAGGCAAGTGTTGAGGAAGGTACGCCCGTCGAGATGATGGTGGTCGATAGAAAATTTCTTGCTTGTGGCAGTCTATGATAACAACTACCAGTATTATAAAAAATAAAAAAAATTTGTAGCCACCACTACAGGCCATTAGCCACCACTACAGGCCATTTATTTTGTAGTGATGAGTGATAAATATAGCCCAAAATACAAATCCGGGAATAAATAAGCATACACTTTCAAAGCAACAACCTAGCCTAGAAAAAGATAAAAAATTACATTCTCAAAGTATATTCCATATTCTCAAGACATCACATTAATTACACCAATTTCTTATGACAAAAAACAATTTTAAGATTGACCAATATAACTCCAAATGGGCCAATGACCCAAAAAATAAAATGGGCCAGATGGGCCGGTCTAGCTTATAATTCTAACAAGATGTAAAAAGTTCATGTGTGAGAGGCCTTATACATGTGAAAAGACTAAAGTACCCTCATCTTCTCTAAGAGATGAGGCCAATTTTTTATTCATCTTCTTCGGCGCCGATGAGGTTTTGGTTCATTGTTTCTAGCACCGATGAGTTTTTGATTGCTCTTTTTCGGCGCTCGAAAAAATTAATCGGCGCTTGAGAAGATGAACAAAAAATCCGTGACCCAAAATTTCTCTAGCGCCGATGAGGTTTTGGTTCATCGTTGCTGTTAGTTTCTTCGTGCGGTGGAAAAGAGTGACCAAAAACTCATCAGCGCCGGAGAAATTTTGGGTCGCCGATTTTTGGTTTTTCTTCTTTGGCGCCGATAAGGTTTTAGTTCATTGTTTCAGGCGCCGATGAGTTTTTGATCAATCCATACAAGCCAAAACAAGCCCTTATGGATCAAAACACCATGCAACTAATCCATCATGGATCTAAATTAGCCACTTCTCTTAAATTAGATCTCCCAAATTAGCAAACCAACCCAATTTGCTCTTAGATTGTTGTGAAGAGATCCAAAATTAGCAAATCAACCGACTTCTCTTTAGAAACTCAGCCGGAGTTTTACCTTGGGGAGCCAAACTTTCTCACCTATAGTCACACCCAAGCCATGGATATAACCGGTAATAACCCATTTGGCGGCCAATGGCTTCCTGATGTTTGAAATGATAAGTGGAGAAGACGACTTCTAGCGGGTTCTAAAGTCCCCTCAAAAGGAAAGGGTAGTTTAGACTTTTCCTAATTACAAGACTCACCCACACATCCCACCTATTTCCGATCTCACATCTCTTAGGCCTCGTTCAGGTGTTTCCTGATTTTTCCCAGAAAAGCTCAGATTTTGGACACTCAGAATCCTGACAGATTCTTAGCATACTCAGATTCCTGATTTTCACCATATGCGTTCTTAAACCACTCATATTCCTGACAGATTCTTACAAAACACAAAATCCTTTGTTTTTAAGTTCCTCTCAGAAAATCCTCAGAATAGATTCAATCAGTGGTTATGCTATGACCGTAGAAACGTGATCTTAATCATCGGTTTATGTGCCGTACTCGAATTTCTCTCAAAATTTACGGGCAACCAATCGATATGGGGTTGAACATATTTGACGGAGTCTTTTTTCGAATTTGATTTAATTACTATTATTTTTAAAATGGGTCCCTAACACTACCATTGCACGATTGTAAGGTGTCGTCACCATAACTCAAATATTCTACACCGACGGCTTAGTTTTTTTTTTTTTTTTAATAAATGCGCCTACACCGATAGTTGCAATCTTTTTCATTAATGATCCCTACGCCGTCGGCGTAGGGATCATTTTTTATATATTTTTTTAATAAATGGTAATTGACCAGATTTAATGTACGTCAAATCAAATTAAACGGTAGAAAATGACTGTTTTCTACAGTCCTAATATAATATGGTCATGAGCTGTCTTATTAAACAAAAAGGCATTCAAACTTATCATCTAGATCACATCTAATACATATTATATTCAAGCGGACAATAACCATTGACTGATCTGCATTAGACGATGAAGAATATTTTTTGCTCCAATCTTCCTCACAATAGATTTTAAGATCATGGAACTCTTATCAGACGGTCAGATGTTGATTTAACATAACACATCCCTAAAAAGTGACCTAAATTATGAAAATGTGAGTTGACCAAATCTTTTTGGAGATGCGTGTTATGTGAAATCAACATCCGAAAGCGCCTAATTAGAAATCAATGATCTTAAGATCTATCTTAAGCAATTAAAGGTTCCCGATTTAGTATTAGGTAAATTCTTGTGTGCCATGAGCTTTTGGTACTCTGGCTACTTTTGAGATGTATGCCATATAAAATGTTCTTGTATGTTGCTTGATGAGTGCACTATGATTTGAACTTTTTGGTGTGAAGGATTGGGAATAAAAAAAGGTCGACAATATAGTTTGCCATAAGATGTTATCTTTCATGGATGACTTCTCAAGTTACAACCAGATCAAAGCTCAAGGTAGACTACAAGAAAAACTCATTTACCACAACATGCGATTTCCACCATCCGATTCAAAATAGTCAAATACAATCTAATAGTAAGGGACCATTTTTTAGGATGTCTGCCATGTGGAGTCAGTGTGTTTCGTCTCATACAAGTAAGGACAATGTTATATAGTGGACAATTTTACGTGTTTATGTGGCGATATGACTAGCTGCACATATAGTGGGGCCCAAGCACTGTAGCTACCATGGCATGCCACATAAGCTGCCAGTAAAATTATTTATCAAAATTTATCCACCATTTATAATTTTTCTACAAGTAATTGTACTAACAACTAGCAACTCACTTGAGCTGATTTTCATGTTGTCAACTTAACAAATTTTGACCATTTTTGGCATGAAGAGATTGACCTCTGTACTGTTATTAGTGCATCTCCCACAGTTTAACCAATTTAGCGGAAAGAGATGATGCGTGCATCATCCACAGTACATGTGTTGGGTACCTAAAAGGAACTCTTTTATTTCCTTCACCTACCAAAAATTAACAATAAAATTAGAATTTTTTTTTTAGGTACATTGATCAATCGCCACCACGAATGTAGTCAAACACATGATTTTATAGAGACTCAGATGCAGATGCTATAACCTCAAACTAGCACATAAAACGAGAAAAATGTAAATAAAGAAACTCTCTCAACCTTCTGATCATCATAAACAGGTTATATTTTAACTTAAAGATGAAGAGTAGCATGAATTTCTATAGTTCTGATAAACATTCTATAATTATAATAAAAATTCTCTTTACCAATAAATACCCAAAATCCTCTCAGACCCACCTGTTGCCCTGTGAAACCAATTCCTTTCTCGGGTTGGGGAAGACGATGCATAGCTTCAACGAAGCGACTATGTAGCTGTTTGGGGGAGGATCTCATGTATTTTACAAGGAGAAGTATACTTCACAGCCGAGATCCAAGCTCAGAATTCGAGCTAATCCCAGCAATTTACTCAGACGTCGAAACGTCGTTTTCACTCGGATATAGCTCCGATTCCGAGTTCCCAAAAAATCTCTCAAACGTGGTCCAAACTCGGATTTTGCTTCCAAAACTCAAATTCTTGGCAGAATCTGGGCCAAAAAATCTCTCGAACGAGGCCTTAGAATCTCAGATTTCTGTAAAATCTCTTTTATATAAAAACTTTTTTTTTTTCAGTATAATACCCTAAAATCGTTTAAAACCGGTCTCCTTTTTCTAATTTCTCCATATATTCTCGACTCTCTAAGAGGTCAAATATTGGGTCAAACAAGTTAGATAGTGGCCTATGTTAGCCTATGTCAGGTCATACTGGCCTATATCTGAACATATTGGCCGATATTGTATCGGATATGAATTGGTTAATATACTAAAAATGGCCTTTTGCAAATTCTTTTATATTTTTTAATTATTACTTTTAAAATTATAAAGTGCATAAATATTGTATCTGATATATCCAATTCTCATCAGCCCGATACCCACAGCCAATATATTGAGAGACGCAGCGAATACTACAAAAAATAAGACTATTAGCGGTAGCCAAAAATTATCACTATTAATAAAAAATTGCTGCTAATATCCTTACCGTTAATAGTCTTAATTTTTTTATTAATAATGACAGTTTTTTAGAGCAAAAATTTACTGCTAATAGTCTTAATTTTTTATAGTGGAAACATAGGCGCAGTGTTTTATATTTATGGGATCGATGAATCTCAGTTTGAAAGGGAGTATGATCATTTTATTGGTCTCATTCATCTAACTTTGATATTCCCCCAATACGAAGTACTTGCATTGCTTATTGGGAATGAATCTCTCTTCCAACCTTTTAAGATGAGAGATTGACGGAGAGAAAAAGTATTGATGGCTTTGGAAGTCGTTTTATCCATCTTCTCTCTCTCTCTCTAAAACAATACCAACTTTTAATCTCCTCCGAAAAAATTAGGGATATGATCCCATGAGTGACTCATGTTGTATGTACCATTCATGTTCATTTCCCAAATAGCAGTAGGAGTTAATGTTGAGTAAGCAACCAGAATGCCATCATATTTAATCATATCCCACTAGCATACTAAGCTAAACCTTGATTTTAAACCACATATGTGATTGGTTTCTGAAGCGTGCAAGTGTCACAAACTCAGCATCATAAGATTATAAGCCTTCTAACAGTATCAGTGTCAAAATCTGACTTCAACCAAAGGCTGGTTCCTTAGGAATAAGTGCAAGCCAGTTTTTGACAGGATCCTATAGCTAAAAGTCTGTTGGGGAGCTTCGTAATGCCATGACGTTGGTAAGGACTAAAGAGTCAATAAAGAAATTTAAATAATTTAAAATAAAAAAGGGAACCTTTATTAACACTCACAGAATTTTGGAAGGCACCTATCCCAAAAATTCAGTGTGACAGCCCTGAATTCCGTGCTCGAAAATCCGTGCCATCAGGATCATACTCTGGATGATCCCCGGGATAAATCATAAAGGGTCTGCTCGTATAGCGGAAACCAAGCAGACACTATCCAGCAGTGGTAGGTCGAGTCAGTCATCTCAAGATGCATTTAATATAAAAGAACAATAATAATAAAACACGTAATTCTATATATGTCAAAAGAATACACATTCTCAAAAAGGAACCAAGAAGAACCATTGGTGATGGACATCCATCACCCAAATAATGGTTCCCGATAGTGGTTCCGAATAGAATGTATAAATAATACAATAAGTAATTCTACTAAAAATATATACAAAAGTGGCCACCAGGCACACAATAATCCAAAATATCAAAATACAGCACATCGGACTCAAGTACCCAGGCTACGGATAGAACTCGTCCGCCTGAATGTCCGTCTCCTCGTCCTCGGCCTCAGCCTCTGGGTCAGGCTGGTAATCTGGGTCACTCTCCGTGCCGGGAGCTACAGCCTCAGAACCTAAAAGTGATTTAGAAAGCAGGGTGAGCTACATCATAGCTCAATAGAAGAATTCCAACTAAATGAATTGAATATGCAGATCATGCTATCTCATAACAGAAATTAAATCAGAAACATACAATCATGACGAATCAAATCAAATACTGAAATTTTAGACAAGAAATCAGATGTTATGCAAATATATTATCAGAGAGCTTAAATTGTGTATGTTTAACTTAAGAAACTCCCGTGACTATATAGCACGGAGTAAACAGGAATGTCCGATAGGAAACCCCAACCAATCGTCGTTCACATGAATAATTCTGAAAGTGCAACAATGCCTCATCTATGGTGTGCAATTGCACCGAGGATTACAAGCAGGTGCACAAGTGTGCCAGGCATCGGATATACTGTCGGGTCGGTGGGGATCATCTGGTTTAAATCATCAAATCACATACATATATACCTCACAGATCAGATATCAGAAATCAGAAGCAGATTTCAGGATACGAATAAGGAAACAGAAATCAAAGATAGCAGGAATTTATGATATGCATGCATGCTTGTTAAAAACAGAAATCA
Organism: Chloranthus sessilifolius; assembly: GCA_021018995.1. Taxonomy (NCBI): domain Eukaryota; kingdom Viridiplantae; phylum Streptophyta; class Magnoliopsida; order Chloranthales; family Chloranthaceae; genus Chloranthus; species Chloranthus sessilifolius. Next base: position 77,178,277 of record CM037597.1, on the reverse strand, counting down.
GGGTACAGATATGAAATAAACATGAAATCACACTCAAAAACAGTTTAGGTTGGTTTTCCCCTACCTCAGGTCAAAATATCTTCTAAGTAAATCCAAAGCCTTTCAAGGTGTCAGGGTTTGATCTTAGACCATAAACATAGTACTTTAAGTTTCAGAGATGTCAGAATGCTAACTGGCACAATGTCCAGTGGTGTTTAACTCATAAAATCAAAACGGAACAAAACAGGGGTGATTGATCGATCACCACTCTTATTGATCGATCAATAATCCCATTGATCGATCAATACCCTCTTATATTTCATCCAGGAACATAGTCAATTGATCGATCAATAGCCCTTATTGATCGATCACTACTCATCATTGATCGATCAATACACTTATTGATCGATCAATAACCTCTTTTCTCTTCACTTCTAACACAGCTAAAATTGATCAATCACCACTTTGGTTGATCGATCAATGCCTCTTGTTGATCGATTAATGCCCTCATTGATCGATCACTAACCTATATTCAAAAATTCCCACCTTCTGTTCACATTAACTATTTATACAGATTGATCGATCAATGCCTTCATTGATCGATCAATACACTCCAGTGATCGATCAATACCTTTGTTGATCGATCACCAATTGTCATTGATCGATCACCCTCTCGTTAATCGATCAATACCCAGGATTGATTGATCAATGCCTAAATTGATCGATCAATGCTCTTCGAGCACTGAACTTTCAGAATTTCAGGGTTTCTGTTCCCCTTTCTGTCTTATACAGATTGATCGATCAATGGTCTTCATTGATCGATCATCACTTGTCATTGATCGATCAATACCTTCATTAATCGATCAATAATGACAGAAGCTCTGTCATTAATGGAGGTCATCTCCAACCCTATTTCAAACCCATTTTCATTAATGGTTCCTAACAACCATTAACATACAATCAATACACATATATGGGCCTTTCATTTGCCCCTATTTAAACACACAGACTCACCTTTGTTTGGGCCCTCTCGGGGTTTCGGCAAATCGATCCGAATGAGGGTTTCGGATCCGGCTCTCGCAATTTATCACCGATCCGACTCCGACGAGCAAACGACTAGCTCTGGTTCAGCACGCAGAGACCTCACACATACTTAGACCATACCTAATCTCATCTCATTGAACTTCACATACCCTTGCTTAGCAACTCACCATCCCAATATTGCTAACCCTGTTTTCTCAAAGAACACTCTTGAAGACCAACCTAACTACAGACTTCTCAACTTCTAGAGTAAGGGGAAGAAAAAGAAGAAGAAGGAGAACTCTCTCTAGGTCTCCCTTCCTTCTCTTATAAGCTAATAAACAGATATTTCTGTTTTTCCTTAGTTTATGTTCCGGTGTGGAGCACGAACACGGTCGCTACGGCGCAACGTGCTACGTTGACATCCTATACAGCTCAGACTTAAACGAAAATGCACGTGTGAACTCGTCTAACCATGGTGCAACTTTATGTTAACTAATATCAATTATAAATAAAATTTTTTTTAAATCGGTCTCGATTTTCGTGTCAGGCACGTAGATCGAAACAGTCAGGTTCTTGTTCTAGATTTCAGGGTTGTTACACTCAGGCTACGACAATCTTTTTCACCTCAATCATTGACACAAGGGATCATGAGTTTACCATCATAAGGTCAATTTTATATTTCATATGGAATGAATTCTTTTTTACCTCAATCTTTGACACAAGGGATCATAAGTTTATCATGAGACGGTCAGTTTTTTATTCCATATGACATAGATTCTTGTTCACCTCAATCTTTGACAAAAGGGATCAATTTACCATCAGGCACTCAGTTTTATATTTCATATGGCATAGATCCCAAGAAATAGCCCTAAAGTATATGACAAACATCAAGCTCAAATATAATTTAAGGACTTTTTTGGGGATCACTTCCACATGAAATAAAAAGCAAACCGTTTCATGGTAATATCATGGTCCCAAAATTCATTATATGTAATATTGGGCCTAAAAATGATCTGGACCATTGTGATTCAAAGAAATCAACGGTTGTTAGGATATGTGCCTTCCAAGATTCCCTAATATAGAGAAGTCATAAAGGTTAAAGAATCATACTCCCCACTCGGATGCACAAAAGAGCACGAGCAAACCACACCACACACAAACAAGTGAACCTCCTCAACCGATAAAGAGATAAAGCGACCCCCAGCAAAGCGCCGCGTGGAAGGATAGGATATCTAATCAACTCTTCTCCCCGTGTCAATATCTCTCTGCCAAGCTCCGTATTTGGTCACCTGAATTCTCTCTCTCTCTCTCTCTCTCTCTCTCTCTCTCCAATGGCAACAGCAGCAGCATCCGCGGCGGCCGTCTCTAGCACAATGGTGAGCACTTCATTTGTCCGTCGACTGCCTGTGACGAGTCTCCGGGCGTTTCCAAACGTGGGCCAGACTGTGTTCGGGCTTAAGGCGAGCCGCGGTCGGGTTACGGCCATGGCCGCATACAAAGTGACGTTGGTCACACCCGATGGTAAGCAAGAATTCGAATGCCCCGACAACGTTTACATCCTGGATCAAGCAGAGGAGAATGGTATCGACATACCCTACTCATGTCGTGCCGGTTCTTGCTCCTCATGTGTCGGTAAGATCATAACGGGGTCTGTTGATCAGTCGGATGCTAGCTTCCTGGATGATGAACAAATGGAAGCGGGATGGGTTCTAACGTGCCATGCATATCCTCTTTCGGATGTAGTCATCGAGACCCACAAGGAGGAAGAGCTACAGGCTTGATGGGGGTTCGAGCGCTTATGTGTTTCTTTTTTTTTACCCGCTTGTCAGAGAGAGTTGTTAAGTTTGGAGAATTCTTAGCCTGTCTTTCAATATGCTATTTTATTTATGTTTTTAAATGCGTTTATGTTTTTGTTGCATGAAAGCTCTCAAATTAACCAACGATCTCATGATGAACGATCAAATAAGAACGCAAAATAAAAGAAAATCAAACACAATCACACAAGATACAATATTTATAAGATTCGGCAATATGCCTATGTTCACGAGCAATGATGATTCACTATATTAATGATTTCATAAGAATACAAGAACACTCTAGCCTTTACAATGATATCTCAACTCTCTAGTGTCTTTGGTGCTTTTATTCGTCTAATAGCCTTTCTCCTTATATAGAAGACACAAATCTTACTTCTAATTAAAGAGAAGCTAGCCAAAATCGTTAACGTCGCAGAATTTAAGAACGTTCGTCACGAAGCCACGGACGTCCGTCCAGGTACAAACACTCACAGTAGAGATGCTCCAAAAATAGGTCCGTCCAACTACGGATGCCCGTAGTGAAGACTACGGAGGTCCGTCCTCAAGCGAACTAACCAAGTTAGAGTCATATTCAATAATGTTAGACCAGGTTCTAAGCTTCACCATATCCTATTTCTTCCGATCATCTCTAAACTCGTATTACCACTGCCCCTGGGGCACTCAACCCTGTTGAACATTGACTAAATTCAAACAATGTTTAGACTTGACCACCATTACTATCTTTGTTATCATATCTACAGGATTGCCCTTCGTACTCACCTTCTTCAATGATATTTCAACATCTCAGATTACTTCACGTATCAAGTGATATTGTATATCAATGTGCTTGGTATGAGCATGATATATGTCATGCCCCTTGGCCTCGCCTGTCACGATCCGCGGTGCCGAGCCGTCGTGACGACGCTGTACTGATATTGATTATTTCGATTGTTTTTAAAACTTATTGCATTTCATAATTCATTTCACGAACTCGGTTAAATCTCGATTTTATTCATATAATTTGCTATATATATATTTTGTAAAACGTCATGGGAAATGCTTTCTATTTTCACATAATTGCGGAAACATTTTCATTTTATTTTTAATATAATTGTGGAAGCATAATTAAATATTTTTCATTTATTTTCCCATTCTCGTTAATCTGATTAGGCAAATTCGATTTTACGACTTTTATCGTAAATACATCCTACTTATTGCGGAATTGTAAATAAGATAATTCAAAGATGTTTTCCAAAGAGTTCAAACCTTAAAAAGGCAATATTTATAAAAATCCAAATACAAAGAAACATCGATAGTTTTTTAAAAGTACTGGCACTACAAAACATAAGACTATTAGCGGCAGCCAAAAACTACCGCTAATACCCTTGCAGCTAATAGTCTTAATAGCCTTCAATAGTTTTTTTATTAATAGCGATAGTTTTTTGTTGCAAAAAATTACCGCTAATAGTCTTATTTTTTGTTGTGTGGACTTAAAACAGATATAGAAGAAAGGAAAAGATCTTGTCAAAACCAAGTGTGAACAGGTCACACGTGTGCAAGGGTTAGTAGCTCTATAGGCAAAATGAGCTCAAATTATCAACTCAACGATCGCTCCTGACACCTCCTCTAGTTTTGACTGGGTGGCTACTGACTGGCCTTTAGAATTTTTAGGTCATAAAAGGACCGTAAGCCATGAAGCTTAATAAAGTTTTAGTTAATTATGTTGTGGTTTCAATAAAAGTAATGTAAGATAATTCCATATGTGCAAGTGCAAGTGAGGTTTCCAATAATTTTGATATCTTAATTAAGAATAAACTAATGCTAACAGAAAATTTTAAATACAGTTAACATTAAAACAATATTTAATCATGAGGTAAGTATTCACAATACAACATAAGCATACCAATTATCATGTAATATTAATAACTAAAGTATGAGAATATTATTAGACAGATGACAAAATATAACATTAACAGGCACAAAGATTTACAATTATAACAATAATCATGTACAAGATTTACATGGTACATTAAATTTTATGAGTTGTTTAAATGTCAATTGCTAAATTATTAAATTTCATTCCTTCATTTATTTATTATTAACGTCTTTTAATTTATTTCAGTGCGATACCAAACACCAATCATAGTCCAATATTCAATTCGATTGCCTACAATTGGCTTATGAGAGCTTGTAAAGCACAATGAGAGAAACTTAGAAAACTAGGAGAGATCAAGGAAGGTTCATGAGTGATCGAAGGAAAAATCGTTTGAAGAATACAGAACAAAATACAAAATCATATTCACGATTTCATAAGTTAAACTATAAGATTTGCTCCTAAAGACTTACATGAGAGTGGAAAACCGTGTAGAATCTTAATTCACGTGAAGAGTCCATGCACCCCACGATTCAAGGAATCCCTATGAGATCTATTGCTACTGAAAACGAGGAAGAAAGATTCTCCATGATTCTAGAAGTTCCAAACAAAGAAGGATATGTATTAGGTAGTTTAGTTTTAAGAAAAGTCCTAAGTAGGTAGTTTACTTAGAATATAGTCCTATAATATTGTGACCAACCTCTTATGGATCTATAAATAAGAGAGCCCTATATCTAAAACAATTCATCCAAGGAGCCTTTGATCTTAATTGACAATTAAGATTGATGAACCAAAGATCAACATAGGTTAGATTTTATTTCTGTCTTTTAAATTTGTCTTTTAATTCTAGTTTTAATTTCAATTTCTGTCTTTTATTCCAATCTTTAGACCATCGAAGGAATTCTCGATTTTAATTGACAACTAAGATCAGGGAGACTGGAGATTTAGAAATAGTTAGATTTAATTTCAGCAATTTAAATTCAGTATTTGTAATTGTTTTCGATTCAGTAGAATAATGAGTAGCTAATTGCCTTTTAAGTTTAGGAACCCGATATCAAAGATTGAGTATGAATAATTAGGAGTTTATGAGTTTTCTGAATTCAGAATTGTGATTGGTTAATGAATATGAGTTTTAAAACTTGTCTATGAGTTTTGAAAGTTTTCACAATTTCTATAATTTCTTTCTCTTTGTTGCCGTTGTTACCCTAGGATTGAGATTACTAGACTTTCATCACCCGACTATGTTGCCATTGTTGTCTTAGTTAGTTTCATTAACGATATTCATGCTAGAAAGGTTTATGTTGCCTTTGTGTCTTAAACTGATCTTTTATTTTTCTTAAATTATCGTAGTCGCCTTAAGATATTATATGAAATTCAGAGAACGAAGTTACAATTAATTAGGATTGCAAAATCTACGATAGAGAACCTAAGCTTAGTCATTTAAAATAGTTTTATTTCAATCTCAACAATTTAATTTTAAACAATCATTTTTTATTCTATAAAGACAAATAGAAGATTTTTAGAGTTACACCTTTCCTGAGGATCGATACCTTTACATGTGCTACAATTTCATTGTGCGCTTGCAATAGGATAAGACATAGCATAAAAAAGGTTCTATCAATAAACATTGTATTAGGGCCTTATGATCTATAAATAAGGACCCTAGGATTAAAATAAGGGGAGTCCTTTAGTCAAGAGTTTTTCTTTCAGTTGAGAGTCTTCATAGGTTAGTTTCTTTGCTTTCTAGGTTTTAGTTTCCAAAATTGGTGAATTGTGAGAGATTGTGTGATCTGTAATCATCGTCGATGATCGATTCAGTAATGATGAAGATCAATTCAATGATGCGTGGCTAAACTCTCCAAGTTTGAAATCCCTTGTAACATTACGGATGAGTATATAATTTGAATTCCATTTCATTTTCTATTCTGAATTCTCTGTGGGATCGATTGTATGTTTGAGATCTACTTTTGTTATCGTAGATGAGCCTAATCGATTTATTTAGTCCTAATGGCCTTGTAGGGATTAGGATTAGATATGATAGAATAGGCACCTTCGGATTAGCACTTGTAGCCTAGTTTTGTCGGTTACGTGCAATGTTGTTTACTGTTTGGGTCGCTAGAGATTAGACGGATCTTATTTTCCTGACTAGTCCATGACTATGAATAGGACTTGATTTTATACCTTGCTTTAGCTTGTAGTGAAGAGCAGGACTGCTACCCAGATTTTAGATTAGATTAGGAATGGAGTTTAAACTATTTATGAGTCTGTGATTCAAGAGGGATCCCGGACTGTTCTTTCACTGCTTTACCTTCTCTATTTTTAAATGCTTTTTAGTTCATTTAATTTAAAAACCATCTTTAAAAACATTCTTTGATTAAGACCAACGTTAGAGGTAAATGACAAGTCTCTCCGGTTTGACACCCTTATATTTGCCTTAGTACTTCAGATTTGTGCACTTGCAAGGTTTCAATTTAGAACGATCAAGTTTTTGGTGTTGTTACTGGGGACTTCGACTTTACTTCAAGTTACTGTTTTAATTTGTAAATTTTGTAAATTTTCTAACCCTAATTTTCTTTTGCTTTTGTTTTGTAGGTTTGGAGATCGAAGGCTCGAGTCTACCAAAGATTGTCAAGGGATCCACAAGAGGCTAAGGTACGCGCCTTAATTTCTAGTAGTGTTTAGGCTACTTGTTTTTATAGTATTTGTTGTTTCAGTTTATGCCAAGGTTGAGGTCGCAATTTCCTTCCTTAGAGTACTCGACCTTGAGATTGAGAGGACTTGTCGTTGTATTCGCACTAGTTCACGCTCCTCTCAACACATCGTCAGCTTTGACCGATCTACCTGTCCAATTCTTTCCCCTATTCACTTCAATATGACGGGAGAAGAATTTCCTTTGGCTAAGACTCTGAGGGAGTATTATACACCATCAACTCTTGCATCTCCCTCATGCATTCACTTTCCTATTGCTACCGATAATGGGACCTTCGAAATTAAGCCTAACTTCATACACATGCTTCCGAGCTTTCATGGGCTTAATAACGAAGATCCCTACAAGCATTTTACTGACTTTCTGGAAGTCTGCACTATTTTTAAAATTACCACTCTGACGGAAGATGCTAATCGATTGAGGATGTTTCCGTTCTCTCTCAAGGATCGGGCAAAGTAGTGGCTGAACTCTTCGCCTGATTACAAGTTGGGAAGCATTATAGAGCAAGTTTCTCACTAAGTACTTCTTAATTGGCAAGACAAATCAAATCCGAAAAGCGATAATGACCTTTCATCAAATCCGGATGAATCCTTCCATGAGAGCTGGGAACAACTTAACGAACTCTTGTGTAAGTGTCCTAATCACAGGGTATCGAATTGGCAGATAGTGTAGAGTTTCTACAAAGGGTTGACTGAACATAACCGACACATGATAGATGCCTCTTGTGGGGGTACTTTTCTCATGAAGACAACAATGACGCTTGAGAACTTTTTCGAGAACTTAAGTGAGAACTCGATGCAACACGCTACTGTAGACACCCCCATTTTGCCCTCTCAAATATATAAATTTATTCGATTAACCTTTGACCTCATAACCTTGATATAGGACTATATGCTGAAACAATAGTATATGGCTGAACACTGGCTGAAATAATAGTTTTATGGATCAGGCCCCATACCCCCGACGTGGAAACCATGCACTGAAATAATAGTACATGGCTGGACACAGGCTAAAATAATAGCTCTGTGGCTCAGATCCCGACGTAGGGAGACTATATATTGAAACAATAGTATATAGTCGGAATACAGACTGAAACAATAGTCTCACATTTCAAACCCCTAACCTTAATGAGGGACCATATACTGAAATAATAGTATATGGCTGGACACAGGCTGATATAATAGCTCTGTGGCTCAGGCCCCATACCCCCGACGTGGGAAACATGTACTGAAATAATAGTACATGGCTGAATACAGGCTGAAATAATAGCTCTGTGGCTCAGATCTCAACTAGGGAGATTATATACTGAAACAATAGTTCTGTGGCTCAGATCCCAACTAGAGAGATTATAGTCGAAATGCAGGCTGAAACAATAGTCTGGCATTTCCTACCCGACCCAGACCCGGACAACCCCGAATTAAGTGCCCAAAACCACACGCGTAATTCGATTGCATGCCAAATCACAAGTGCGCAATCAGTCCCTTCTCAGACTAGACTTCCTTTCCCCAGACCATCTCGAGACTCGATCACGCGCTTGACACCAGACGCGCGACTGGATTGAGCGCCACACCACCAGCGCGCAATTGGCCTACGCCCGGCCTAGTCTTACCGTCCTTGACTCCTAAGTTTTTTCGATTAAATGCTTCAAGAGTGGCACTTAATTGGATTACACACCCCAAAATGGGTGCGCAATTAGTTCTAATTCTATTAGGACTAGAAAACTCGTTGAGCAAGTCAGCTGGTTGCTCACTGAGTTGGTGATCGACTCAAAGCGATTAAGCATTGGGAGACTGGCGCGCAATTTGATTAAACACTTGAAACAAGGCTTTTAATTGGAGAAAAACCTATAAAAGAATTTTTTCTAATTCGCCCGGGAGAGGCTGGCAATTTTCGAGAGAGAACGAATTTTTTTGGGATTCCAAAACCAGAGAACTCCGGGGACAAACCCATAGGGCAACCTAGTCATGATTTCGAGATTCAAACTCTGAACCTCCGATGATTTCTCTCCATAGCCCCGGTCCTAGGTAAAAATCTTAGTTTTAGACTTAGGATATTCCTCTTAGTTTTAATTTTCAGTCAGAGACCGTAGCACCCTTTTTATTTAGACCGTGACTTTTATATCTGGTTCTAGTTCTCCGAATTTAGAACCAGTCCTTAATTGATAGTCTAATTTATTGACCCTAGGCACTAATTCCGTTCTAAAATCTTAATTTCTAGTCCTATCATTAATTTCTGGTTCTAATCCTTGGATTCTAGAATCAGTCCTTAATTATATGGTCAGATTTTCTGATTTTGGACCCGAATTCAGTCTTAAAATTTTAAATTATGATTTTAATTCCCTATTTTAATAGTTTCAAGAATCCTAAATATTAATTTTAGTTTTTATAATTCTAGTTTATCAATTTAATTCATAATTATTACTCCGAAATCGACTCTGAAAAATCTAGAAATACTATTTTATTATCATAAATCCAATTTATCTTCAATCTCAGCCACCCGATTTGCCCAAGGGAGCTTACGGAGGGTACTAGAGAACGAGAGCAATCCTCCTTAGCATAGTGGGCCCAAACCCTTTTTTTTAGAATTACTTAGTTGCTTTAATTAGGATTATAATATCAGTTCCATAATTTCTTCTTAGAATTTTAGTATAGTCAATTTACATGCTTTATTTCAATAAAATAATTGCTTTGATTACGACTCCAATAAAATTAGTTCCTTTATTTTAATTAGATAATTCTAGCATAGTTAATTCCTCACTTTATTAGATCCTAGTATTAGTAATCAGTCCTTTTATTTTAGTTAGAATCTTAGTATAATTAATTTATTGCTTTGATCATAATTCTAGTCAAATTAGTTCCTTTATTTTTAATCAGAATTTAGTATAGTTAAGTCATTGCTCTAATCAGAATTTTAATTAAATTAGTTTGTTTCCCTCAATTAGATTTTTCTATTTTATTCATATAAAATTAATTCATTGCCTAAATTAGAGTTTTAGTAAAATCAGTCCTCTATTTCAATTAGAATTCTGGTAAGACTGTTATACTTGATTTAATTAGAATACAACTAGCATACTTGCTCAAATTTGAATTTCAGTATAACTAGCATGCTCGATTTAATTAGAGTTTCACCAGAACTACTACCTGTGCACTCCTAGTACAATTAGGAAACCTGATCACAACTAGACTTCTAATAGGATTAGGAGACTAAAATTAATCAGACTTCTAATGGGATTAGGACACTTAATTAATTAGACTTTCAATAAGGATAGTTATGGTAAAAATTAATTAGACTTCAAATAGAATTAGAATACTAAATTAAATAAACTATAATAAATTTCCACAACTAAACTCACAATAGAATTGAGAAATCTAAACTGATCAGAACTATAACAATAAAGGGAAATAAAAGAAAAAATAAACTATCTAAATTATAAGAAAAGGCATAGCTGCTGACATTTGCAGGCGGACGATTCAGTAAAGAAGTAACCCACACCTGCTCCAAAGTGTGATCCTATGATCATTGACATGTTGCAGTGTCGCTAAATATCTACAGCTGGCGATCGTAACAAACTAGGAACCTTCCTAGAAAACCCTTTATTTCTAATATTCCAAACACCGCATCGCTAGAGTCCACTTGGACAGAATTGGAGCCACTGATTCAACGGGGACTGAGAGGAACCCAGAAAAATCACGCACCAACAGTTGCATCTAGTAAGATTGATCTCGAGGTTTTACGGAATACACCTCCTAAGCGAGGAGGATTGTATGAACTAAAACTGACGACGGATATTTCTACCAAAATCGAGGCTTTGGAAAGAAAATTTGAGTCTATGATGGGTACGAAATCACACCCAATATCTCAGATAGGGGAAGCTTGTGGCATTTGTCAAAACCCCGCTCATGTGGTCCCCAATTGTCCTGCTACTCTCTTATACCCCGATTTGGTATAAGAGCACATAAATGCTGCGAATTCTTATTAAAGACTGGATAATAACTTTGGAAACACATATAATTTGGGTTGGAGGAATCATCCTAATTAGGCCTGGCGAAGCAACATGGAGCAGGGTACGATTCAGCCTTTCTGACCCACATATGTATTGCAACCCCCTCCGCAGCCCAATAGGTAGCAACAATTCAGACCTCGATGGAGTAATAATTTCGAGGAGGTTATGTTACAAGCTGCTCAAAGCTGACAACAACAATTCTAACAGCACACGCAACTACTCCACTCTCACACCCAGTTGATTGTTAAACTAGAAACCCAGATTGGGCAATTAGCTATTATGTTGAATAAGAGAGATGAGAGCCAGTTACCATCTCAATCGGTGAACAACTCGAAAGGTCAAATTTTGATGGGGTAGACGAACCACCAGTGACTTGAAGTGTCCTTTGACCTTGTCGAGCTATTGATGCATCCGTAGTGCTTCTTGGGAGGTAACCCAATCCCCTTGTATAATATTGTTTTAGATATTTTTAGGATTTAATGTGTTTGTGTATGTGCAGGTGTTCGAGTGTGGTGTTTGTATAAAAAGAAAATAAAAAACAAAAATATGGGTTTTAAAAGAGTAAGTTTGGTTTGGAATCTGGGCATGAGAGCAGGCCTCTTGGCTCAAATTCGACCGATCAAAATTTGATTTCAACTGGCCAATGTTGCAAATTGATAGAGAGCTGTGCTCTTTACCTTATTTTGATTGGTTGAGATGGTTCTCGACCGGTCGAAATTATATACTGACTGGAGAAGCCAATTCTCTATTCTGTATCGACCAGTCGAGATGCATTCTCGATCGATCGAAATTATAATTATAACAGAGACCCAATTCTTTGTGTTATTTCGACTGGTTGAGCTGGATCTCGACCAATCGTGGAAAAAAAAATGGAGAAGTTGAGATTTTTGAATCTCGATCAGTTGAAATTGGTTTTCAACCGGTTGAGACTGACCATGCTTCATATTCGAAGCAGGGCATAAACATTTATTATTTCTGCCCAGTTTTGACTGGTCAAAATAAACCTAGTTCGATGTGATTGCCAGCTGCAGATATTTATCGACACTGTAATACGTCATTGATCACGCTTTACGGGGTGTGGGTAAACTCATTTGTTGAATGTCGACCGACTGACTCCAACAATTGTTAGTTTGTCTAGCTTAATTTTCTGATTCTGCTTTAAGTCTGATTTCCTTATTCTACTCTGAGTTGGATTGATTACTGGTTTCCTAGCAGTATTCTAACTTTAATTGGCTGAGTGTCCTATTGCTACTATAACTGTAATTATTCTAGTTTCCTAACGTTACTTTGATTATAAGTGATTTAATATCCTAACACTACTCTAATTCTAATTAAATTAATCTCCTAATACTACTCTGACTCTAATTAATTTAGACTCCTAATGTTACTCTAATTAGGAAAAAAAAGGGGTTGTGGCCCAGGAAAAACAAAGGGGTTGTGGCCCAGGAAAAACAAAGGGGTTGTGGCCTGTTATGCTAAGGAGGATCAACCCCGTTCCCGGGTACCCTCCATAAGATCCCTTGGGCAAATCGGTTGGCTAATGATTATTTTAAAAATATTATGGATTGAAAATTGAATTTGAATTGAGAAATAAGGATTTATGGATCAAAATTTAAGAATTAAGAGTTAAAGCTATAACTGGGGGCTATGAACTAGAAGTGAGAAATCAGGAACTAGAACTAGAAATTAAGAACTAGAACTTGAAAATAAGAGCTAAGATCTAGAACTAGAAACTAAGAATTAAGACCTAAGAACTAGAAATTAAGGACTAGAATTTAAAACCTAAGATGTAGAACGAGAAATTAAGAACTAGAAAGAGATTACCTGAAGCTAAGTGGTTCTTCCTCCTTCCAGTGCCGCAGAGAGAAGAAACTCGAGCTTAGGAAAGGCCTGAGCTCGAAAAAAAGGAGATTCTTCTACAAATTGATTGTGTTAGGTCCTTTGGGGCGAGGTAAGGGAGTCTTTTTATAGGTAGTGGGCTAATTCCGTGCATGTGTGCATGTGCGGAATTGGTCAATTTCACACAAGTGAGGTTGTGCTTAATTGAATTCCGTGCAGTGGCATATGCACTTGATTCAGTTTGAGTCGGCCTTTGAACCGAACTTCCTTGTCCTAGTGTGCCTGGGAGACCAATTCTGCGTAGTGGTGTATGCGCGAGATTAAATTCCACGTAGTGGCATATGCACGGGATTCTAGAATTCAGGGGGTCAAAGGAATTAGAGGACAGGTTCGATTGGGAACCAATTCTGCGTGTCTAGTGACGCTTGGAATTGAATTCCGTGCTGTGGCATATGCGCGGGATTCGGGTCCCTAGGCGGTTTGAGGAGTAGAGTCTCAGTCCATGTCTGGATAGATTTCGCGTGTATGAGCACACGTGGAATCGATTCCATGCAAGTGTATCTACGCGGGATTGGGTCATTGGGCAGTGTATGAAGGGTATCCCTAGTCCAAGTGGGACTAATTCTGCGCAACTGTGTCTACGGGGAATCTGATTATGCGAAAGTGTATCTGCACGGAATCCAAGTCTCAGTGGTCTGTAGGAAGGGTGAACTTGGTCCAAGTGGGACCAATTTTACGCATGTGGCCACACATGGAATCCATTTTGTGCAAGTGTATCTGCACGAAATTTAGGATTTTTCTCCGGTCAAGTTGGGTCCGAGCCACAGAGCCATTGTTTCAGCCTGGGTCTCAACCATGAACTATTGTTTCAGTAATGGTCCCCATGTTTAGGCTTTTAAGGTCTTTGGAGAAGATTAGTCCTTTTCTAGAGATTGTGGGCAAGGTCAAAGGTTGATTGAATAGAATTGTATACTTTGAGAGGGAAAAATTGAGGTGTCTACACTTCGTTGTGCATGGTCCTTGGTCTTTCCCTTCTTAGAGGCATACTGACCTATCATGATCAAGCAAAAGCTTAATCCAGGTGATCGAAAGAATTTAGCCTAAGGGCTGATAAAAATTAATTTCATTGTTTTGAACCTAAGCCATAACTCCGGTCTCCAGAAGACCTAAAGCTTAGAGCTCTGACATCAACGGTGACATAGGGTGACACAGTTGACCTGCACAGACCTAGAGCCATCTCTCTGATACCACCTGTGACAGCCCAGATTTTCTTGCCCAAAATCCGTGTCGTCAGATCGTAGAACACAATCTGGTTACAGAGTTTTCTTTGGTATCGGGGTACTTTGATACCTTTGTGACAGCTCGATCTTCCCCTAAATAGATGATTGGAAAGATCAGGTCATCAAACATTAGGTAAGTCTACGTAAGCGCGAAAGCAAAGCGGCAAAAACACATGGCATTATAACAAACGTTTTTCCATCATTCCCAAAATAATAAAACTATATAGAGAACTAGTGGCGGCCGACCGTCACCTAAACAATGGTTTAAAACTATTCAAAAACTATACAGGAAAAGCTTAAACTGTACCAAGTATCAAAAGTACATTGTCCACACTAGGTCGAATATCTAGAAGAGTTGATCAAGGGAAGAGCTTCTCGGGTGGTAGCTCTTCCTCCTCTTCTAGGTTATAGTCTGGATCCTCTTCTTATTCTGGATCCACTTCTAGTTCTACACCTGTAGTTGTGACGTATAGTCGAGAGATGAGCTATAGTCCAAGATCAGTAGGGAGAAAAATAATGCTAAATCACATTTTTATCTCACTGATTCATAGGACTGATTCATATATTTGAAAATGATTCGAAATTTATATTCATGTCAAATACACAGGCAAAGCTTTTAACTGAAAACATAATTCTAAAAACATGTCGTATCATGATGCAAATGATGTGTGGAACAAATGCATATCGGATCAAGGAAATCATAACAGAGCACAAAGCATCAAGGGAACAAGTACATCGAAGAGCAGATATCAGAGGGCAAAGCATACAGATCACGAGTATCGTCAAAATTCAAAGCATTAGTGAAAGTGTTCCGTAGTAGGAACAAAGCATCCCCTAGCAGGAATAGGGCCTCAAACCCCCGGGGACTCCACCCCTCTCTTGGAGACTCCACTCCCCTTTACACTAATGTGGCATTAGAATGTCAAGTATAGATGTCATGTCAAAGCATCTTATAGCGGGAACAGGGCCTCACCCAGGGAATCCACTCCTCTCTTGGAGACTCCACTCCTCTTTGCACATGATCTCGAAGTCAGACAAATTATATATCACAGATCATAAATTAGATCAGAGTTTGAGAATTCAAATTTAACGACTCAATGCATCAACATGCCAAGTGCAAAATGCTATGGTCGTATGCAAAATCAAGTTCTTAAACATTCAATGGTTTCAAATACAGTGCTAAAAGCATGAGTTCATTTAATGACCATATCAGTAACCATGATTCACAGAAAAATAAAATCGAGCATTGAGATTTTCCCTACCTCAGTTACGGAGGTGTGTGAAAATGAAATGGAGATCCCTTCTACGGTCTCTCATTCCCAACCTAGATCATGGTAGGTTTATAAAATACACATTAGTGATGAAGAATTTCATGACTCGAGGCTCTCCTAGCCTTCCCATATGCAGAGCTGAAGTGGCCATAGACAGGCAAGGCTGCCAAGTCGAGTTCCAATGTCGCCAGGGTGAGGTCTCCAGATTACAAGTGACACACACTCAAGCTCACCCGGGCAATAATTACCTAGAAAAATTTACCTGGAAACTCGCCTAAGCGAGTTTCACTTCTTTGCATTTTGAAGGCATCTCACCATGGTGACATTTCACTCGCCCAGGCGAGGTTGGCAGTTTCAGAATTTGATTCATCTTCTTCTCTAACTCGACGAGTTTGAAATTTCATGTACTGGCCCTCAAATCATAAGCAATCTACACTGAGTTCATCCCTACTTCATCCCTTAGTAATCCTATCTTGAAGATTTACACATGCAACTATTTTCATGCAAAGATTTCAAGATTAGAATACCGGGAACATCAATGCTCGTGTTTCCAACACTGTCGCTTTCCGAAGTCTTTGCATGCGATTCAATCATACATGATCCTAGGCTTAATTTTCTGCAATGAAAATATGCATGATAAGATAAGGGCATTTAACTTCGTAGATTTTGCACATGCGAGGCTTACAACCTTTGGTGTCGGAGATTATAGGCGTTTGAACGCTCTCTCTTGCGCAATGGATCGATTCTCGGTTGAAATGGTGTTGTCGATTAGTGTTTCTTGCAATCTGGAACATCGCGAAGTTTCTCGTACAGTGAAATAGGTGAGAGAGCAAGGAATTTATGGGATTCTACTTCAAGGAGACTGAGAGAACACACGTCCTCTCTTGGGCTCTCCTTTCTCAAAAACCAAAACAAAATGCGTGCATGGGGTATGCGTGCAAAGTGATCTTTATAACATGAGCACATATTCTGTAAAGACCCGAATATTTGGACCTTTGAATAGTAAGTCTCGACTTGCGTGCCTGACTGGTCACACACCGCATAAGATAAAATATTAATATATAATGTGAGTTAAGTTAACTTAGTCTGTATATGAGAAAGAAAAGATTCATGTGTGTGGGAACCATTGATGAGGAAGCATATACCGAAGTACGATATATGTGGGTAGCACTTGAGTTAGGGACTTTAAGTATAAAAGTCAAAGGTAAGAGAAATAAATTCTCTTGATTTAATTGTTGTAGAGTTATTAAGAGAGAGAGAGAAAGGAGGCAAGCTTTGAATGGTTATGATCATGTATGTAAGGAATTAGGATTTGTGCGTGAGATTGCGGATTTGGGATCGTGAAGAATCCGAGGCTTCAATCATGAAACTTAGCTTGAGTTGAGCACGTAAACCGAGGAAATTGATTAACAAAAAGGGTAAGAATTATGATTTAAGTTGTGTTTTGCATATGTGTTAGGAATCTAGTTAGTATGTGTGTGGAAATTCGAAGGCTTGGGAATTTGTTTTAAGGAAAATGAGTTATAGAAGTTAAAGCCCGAGAATGTGCAGAGTTTGACAAAACCGATCGATTGAAATAGTGAATGTTCGATCAGTTTTGCCAAAGAGAAGAAAGAGTGTGGTTTTTGAAGAAACTGATCAATCAAAATTAATTCCGTTCAATCAATCGAGCAGTTTAAAATCGATCGATTAGAATGTGGCACCTGAGCAAAGGTTTGGTTTCTCAATGAGTAAACCATTCGATCAGTTTGGAATCGATCGAGCGATTTGGGGAAACCGACCGATCGGTTTGGAATTGATTGATCGATTTGGCTAGATTCAGAATTTTGTTTCAATTTGTCTTGAGGAATTTGGGAAAGCTTATGCCTTCATGTTTTACGTAACTTCTGACGTGTGGACTAGGATTTGTATGTGTTTAGGTATGAACATGGTCACGTGTGTGTGAGGCTAGCTAGATCGAGACAGATTCATTTTAGCTTCTCGTCGAGGTAGAGAAAACTCCTTAACATGTGTATTCGAATACAACAAGCATGTGTGTAGTGATGTGATAATGATATGCGTGTGTTTTTTGATTTATCTTCGTAACAGCATGAGTTTCATACATAAGCTTTCAAATATGTGAACTTCAAACGTATGTGCACTAAATAGAAAAGATATGTGTGTATGTGTCATGTGAAACGTGTATGTGACATCAAGAGGATGTGATTTTGTGCAAGACATCAAAAGTATGGGAATAAATGTGTGTGAAACCATTGGAAACTTTGAATTATTATAATTATCAAAAACTCACGGTGAATAACTATATGTAGACTTAGCACTTTGATTTAAGGTTTATGTGTGAATACCCAACTGACATGGCGGGATATCTGTGACCCGTACGACGAGATATCCTTATAAATTGTGCTATGGTTAGGCGGGATATCTGTTCTTTGATTATCATTCTGTGGTAATATTTCGTTCAACAAGTCACTTCCATCGAGGGAGCTTGTGTAATTGTGTAAATGGTTCATTGAACAACGATGGTGGGTATTCCATCGGGGGCTCTATGCTATAGATTTTTGAGGGATTATTTAAGTGATTGTTTTAATTTTTGTGAAATAAGAAAACACATTTGAAATAAGATGGTGGGTATTCCATTAGAGGGAGCTTGTGTAATTGTGTAAATAGTGGGTATTCCATCGGGGGCTCTATGCTATAGATTTTTGAGGGACTATTTAAGTGATTGTTTTAAGTTTTGTGAAATAAGAATAAACATTTGAAATTATGATAAATGTGACTCTGAAACATACATTAGTTATTCTTTCTGTCCATTTAAATGCTTATAACTTTGTGATTTGCATCAAGTCAAATATGCTTTGAGTTATGTCATGAAATATGTGCGTGATGTGAAACATATACATGCTCTTTCTTTTTCCCTATTGAGCTTAGATGTAGCTCATCCCTCGACTATACGTCACAGGTATAGGTGAGGATATTGGCACTGAGGACTAAGAAAAGGAGGATTCTGAGTACGCGCCTTTGGAGGAGACTGAGCCTCCTTCTGAGGATTTCTTTTAGCAGAGATCGCTACGTATTTTGAGAGTGTTTTATAAGGTTTGGTATTTCTGGCCAATATAACTTAGAAATAATGTAATTATGGGATACTATAATTTTTGGCGAACCATCCTTAGGTGACTTGTTGGTTGTCATTGATGGTTCGGTTCGGTTCTTTTGCTCATGCGAGTGGCATGAGATTAGAACCGTCTTTTGGATTACCTTATTTAGTTTCATCATTTTATAGAAATGTAGATTTATTTTCTTTATGATGACTCGATCTATTTAGTTAGACTTTCTACTTTGTTTCCGCTTTGTGTGTGGATGTGCCAAGTGTTCTGTAAGACATGCAAGGTGCGGCCTTAAGGGTCGTGCTAATGGCGCGGGTTTTCGGTCGCGAAAATTTGGGCTGTCACAGTTGGTATGAAAGCACTTTGCTTTAGAGATTTCTGACAAGTCTTAGATATTTTTTTATTTTTGAGATATTTCAAAATGTAGGGCCCTTCTGCTAATGAAACTCTTGATTTTATGTTGAAGAACGTCATGTCTGCTAGGGGAAGGGGTCGACCAAGAGGCGGACATGGTAGAAACCTAAGGAGTGGAGATGAGTTTATCTCTGCTTCAAACAGAGTTCCACTTGGTAATAGAGAAGGTCCGAAAGGAAGTGTTCTGGGAGATAGAGATACAGAAAGAAATGAAGAAAGAGCTGATAGGCAAAGGATGGCGCAAACCATGGAAGCTATGGCTAATGCCATGGCTCAACAAACAGCTTGGATGACTGCTAATACCAACAACCATCATCAATCTCAGCCGATTCAACCACATCAACCGCTTACACCCTTATTATTTTCGGAGTTTCGGAGGATGCGTCCTCAAAATTTTTCTGAACAAGCAGACCCAATGGATGCGAAGAATTGGCTTAGTGAAATGGAGAAGATAGTTACTGTGCTCTCGTGCACTGACGATGAGAGAATCAGATGGGAAACTTTTATGTAAGATAGGGAAGTGAGTCCATGGTGAAAGTCGGTATCGAGAACGAGGGGGCAAGTGAATCCGGGATTGTTATGAACCTATGAAGAATTTGTTGAGGAGTTCAACAAACAGTACTTTCCCAACGTAGTACGGAATCAGATGAAAGTAGAATTTCTTCAGTTGGAGTAAGGGAAAATGTCAGTGAGAGTATGGCATAGAATTTATGAGACTTTCAAGATTTGCACCAGAGTTCGTGGCCACAGACCTGTTGAAGGCCAATAAATTCCAACGCGGCTTAAGGCTGAATATTCATGAAAGGATTTCAGCTTTCGAGTTGGAAACTTATGGCGAGGTGATGAGTAAGGCTCTGGTAGTGGAAAAGGATATAAATGAAATGTTCAAGAGGAGAGATCAACAAGTGAAGGGAAAGACAAATCAGAGAAATTTTGGTAACTACGAGTTGGTGAACAAAAAGCCACGATTCGTAGCACCAGTTTCAAGGCAGCCTCTTCAGACAGTTTACTCTAGGCCACCTACATCTACCATGGTGAGACCTTTTCGTGTTGAGGGCCCTACGACGACTATAGGGGTATCAGTTACCTAGGGCTTCTCTAGAGCAGCTTCCTCCACACCGATTGAGATGTGTGCTAAATATGGCAAGTCTCACAAGACCTCAGATTGTAGAAGAGGCACGAGAGGATGTTTCAATTGCGGCAAGATAGGACATATAATTAGAGATTGCCTGAAACTAAGAAAAGAAATGACGACTTCCGCAACTACACTAAAGCCTATCAGGATGGCTAGACCTATTGTGCAAGGACGTGCATATGCCTTTACGACACAAGATGCCCAGAATACTAACGACATCATTCAAGGTGACAATTTCTTTTAAATTAAATTATCTTATTGATTTGAATTTTAGATAGAAAAGGTGTGTTACTAGTAGGAAATAATTTTTTTAAAAAATCTAAATTTGTACATGCTTAACTTTTAATGCATAAGTAAATTGCTTAAATATGTGTACAATATAGGTACCTTGCAAATGTACGGTAAAGGAAGTGACTTTAGTTATGAAGCGAGAATGTTGATAGACCCAGAGTCTACCCACTCATTTATTACTCCACAATTCGCGAAGAAAGAGAAAATCATTCCCAAGGCCTTGGACTTCATTTTGGCTGTGTCAATCCCGGCGGGGAATTCAGTTAGTATTGATATGGTATGTCGGCCAGTCATTGTTGCCGTAAGGGATTATGATCATGAATTAGTGGTGGAGTTAATTCTGTTAGACATGCAAGGATTCGACGAAATCCTTGGCATGAATTGGTTATCCAAGCATCGTACAAGTGTCGATTGCCAGAACAAGGTGATTACCTTTAGACCTAATACGAGGAGATCATTGAGATTCCTTGGAATGCAATCGACTTTTGTACCGCTTATCTCCATAGTCAAAGTTGAATGTTTGATAAAGAAGAGATGCAGTGATTACCTGCCGAGATTCCGGTAGTGTGCGAGTTTGAAGATGTGTTTCTAGAATAATTGCCAGGGTTACCACCGGATAGAGAAGTGGAGTTTTCCATTGACTTAGCACCGAGTACGGAGCCCATATCTAAAGAACCATATCGAATGGCTCCGACTGAGTTGAAGGATCAATTATAAGAACTCCTAGATAAAGGATTGGTAAGACCTAGTGTGTCTCCTTGGGGAGCACCAGTCTTGTTTGTGAAGAAGAAGGATGGGTCGCTGAGACTGTGCATCGACTATCGTCAACTGAATAAGGTGACTATCAAGAACCGATACCCTTTGCCTAGGATTGACAATTTGTTTGATCAGTTATAGGGTGCCAGATTCTTTTCCAAGATCGATCTCAGATCTGTATACCATCAGTTGCGCGTTAAGGACGAGGACATATAGAAGACGACATTTAGAACAAGATATTGACACTATGAGTTCTTGGTGATGTCATTTGGATTGATAAATGCACCGGCGTCATTCATAAATCTGATGAATCGGGTGTTTAAACAACACCTAGACACTTGTGTAGTAGTGTTCATACATGACATTCTCATCTACTCTAAATCCAAGGAGGAGCACAGAGAGCATTTGAGGATTGCTCTACAGAAGTTGCGTGAACACCAATTATATGCAAAGCTCAGTAAGTGCTTGTTTTGGTTGGAAAAAGTCAGCTTTTTGGGACATGTTATCTCAAAGGATGGTGTTACCGTGGATCCAGCAAAGATCGAGGCAGTAGTGGAATGGGAACAATAAAAAATGGTGACTGAGATCCGCAGTTTCCTTACTCTGGCTGGATATTACAGATGTTTCATAGAAGGATTTTCAAAGATATCTATACCGCTCACTAAACTTACTAGAAAGAATGAGAGATTTGAATAGACTGATGAGTGTGAGAAGAGTTTTCGAGACCTTAAAAACTTCAGCTCCAGTGTTGGCTATACCTTTAGGCAGTGGAGTGTTTGCTGTATACAGTGATGCTTGACATAGTGGGTTAGGTTGTGTGCTCAACTAAAATAAGAAAGTGATTGCTTATGGGTTGAGATAACTTAAAGACCACAAGAAAAATTACCCAACACACGACTTGGAACTAGCAGTAATTATATTTGCACTGAAGATATGGAGACACTATTTATACGATGAGACCTTTGAGATATTCACGGATCACAAAAGCCTCAGATACTTGTTTACACAGAAAGAGCTCAATATAAAGCAATGCAGATGGATGGAATTTCTCAAGGACTGTGATTGCTCTATTCAGTATCATCCAGGCAAGGCAAATGTTGTGGCAGATGCTTTGAGTAGAAAGAGTTTGGCTCTATTGTCTAGCCTTGTTATGGGGATCCGAAGATGGAAATTGCTGAAGGATTTTTCCCTATATGATACAAAGATCGAAGTACAAGCTTTAGGGGCCTTATTGGCTAATATCACAGTACGACCGATGATCTTTGAGCAGATCCATGAATTACAGATGAAAGATCTAGAGTTAGTAAAGATCAGATAGGGGGTGATTGAGGGCAGTAGACCCGATTTCTCAATTAAGGAGGACGGCTCATTATTGTTCAGGGGACGCCTATGTATACCAATTGACGACCTGCATCAAACTATATTAGACGAAGACCACAAGTCTAAGTATGCCATTCACCCTGGTAGCACCAAGATGTATCAGGATATGAGAAAGAACTACATGTAGAGAGGTTTGAAATAGGATGTTGCTGAGTACGTGTTGAAGTATTTGGTATGTCAGCAAGTGAAAGTAGATCATAGACATCCGATAGGTTTATTGCAACCTCTACCTATACGAGAGTGGAAATGAGAGTCGATCTCTATGGACTTCATACTGGGATTACCACGGACAGCAAAGCGACACAATGCCATTTGGGTGGTTGTTGACAGATTAACCAAGTCAGCTCACTTCTTGCCATACAACACAATGTATACGGCAGGGAGGCTTGCAGAGATGTACATGAAAGAGATTGTCCGCTTACATGATATTCTAGTTAGCATTGTTTCGGATTGTGACCCGTTATACACTTCCAAGTTTTGGCAAAAGTTTTAAGAGGAAATGGGTACACGGTTAGACTTCACTTCAGCATTCAACGAGGATATGCTCAGAGTATGTATGCTTGATTTTTAGGGATCATGAGATCAACATTTACCATTGATCCAGTTTTCATACAACAACAGCTTTCAGACGAGTATCGGTATGACACCTTATGAGGTATTATGTGGTCGGCGATGTAGATCATCGATTAATTGGGAAGAGATCAGAGAAAAGTTTGTATTGGGTCCATAAATACTTGAAAGCAATGCCGAGATCGTTTGTGTGATAAGAGAAAGAATCAAGTCCGCTTAGAGTAGACAGAAGAGTTATGCCGAAATGAAGAGGATGAGCATAGATTTTCACATTGGAGATCACGTGTTCATTAAGATTTCACCCATGAGGGGTGTCATGAGATTTGGAAAGCGGAAAAAGCTAAGCCCACGCTACCTTGGACCTTTTGAAGTTTTAGGTCGAGTTGGTGAAGTCGCTTACATAATTGGGTTACCTCCACTATTTGATAGGGTACATAATGTTTTTCATGTATCTATATGCTTAGAAAGTATGTGAAGGATCCGACTCACGTTTTGAACAATCAACCGACTGAGATGTGTGAGGATATGACAATGATAGAAGAACTGACTCGAATATTTGATCGAAAGGAGAAAATTTTACGTACAAAGTGTATTCCATTAGTGCTTGTTAAGTGGCAGAATCATCCAGCTGAGGAGGCCACTTGGGAGCGCGAAGCGGAGGTTAAAGAACAAGACCCTCAATTGTTTAGTTAGAGTTGAGACGAGTTGTAATGGTTGTAAAAGTTCTTTTAAGGTAATGAATATGAGTGCTGTTATGAAGTTGTAAATTGATGAACATATTGAGATCAATTAAGTAGAATTGAAGAATGCAATAAAAATTTGAATGAAAAACACAGGGTCTGCTATTTTCTGTCAAATCGTTCGATTGAAACCTAAAACCGATCGATCGATTTGTCATAAAGAGAGACATAGGTTGTTTGGGAAAACCGTTCGATCGAAATAAGTGACCGTTTGATCAAAATATGAAAACCGTCCGATTGATTTAAAATCATTCGATCGAAATATGAAATTGTTCGATCGATCGGATTTGGCAATCAGAGTATTTATTAGTGGAAACCGATCGAACGATTTTAAAACCGCTCGATTGATTTCGATATTATATATATTGGCATGCGATTTTTAATTCAAAAAAATTAGAAACTGAGTTTTTCTTTTGAGGAGTTTTCCTTCTGCTTTGATTGAGAGACTACCATACTTCGATTCAAAGCTTTTTGGAGCTCAAATCTTCGCAGCGTTGTGACCCAACCACTACAAAAAGGTAAACCCTACACTTTTAGAGATTTAAATTTAAAATTTCTATATTATACCCTAGTTTCTCTTAGATTTTTGGGAAAACCCTAGTTCATTTGCATTGTTGTGGTTTGAATGGCACCCAAAACTCGACAAACGTCGAAGAGCACTACATTGAAGCAACCCTCGTCACAGCCAGGTTCTTCGCAACCACCACAACCGTCAAGACCACAACCACCACCATCATCAATACCACAACCGCCACCTCAACGGCATGAGCAACCAGACGAATGGTGGGTTGAGAAAGATTCTGAGCCCGAATGGAGTATTGATAAGAAATTGTTTGCAAAGCGTGATGAGACACAATGGGCTTTTAGGTATATTACCAGGGCCGGTTTGGAGGGGGTACTCGAACCTCTCAATGAATACTATTATCCGCATCTAGTGAGATTATTTTATCAAAATATGTCTGACAGTCATAAACCAAGGATCCTTTCAACCAAAATAGATAATAGAAATTACGAGTTTACCTATTCTGATGTTTCCGACGCATTAGAGTGCTACGAGGGGTTTACTAGCGGAATTGAATTGACGAAACCTTTTCCAGTCCTTGTGGACTATAGAATTGTCATAGAACAAATGACCCAGTGTAGGCTCGAGTCTGGTACAGCAGTCAAGCGAGTAGATTTACCGCGTGAGCTATGGATGCTCGATATGATATTCAAGTGTAATTTGTACCCGATGCGACATAAGACGAAGAGAGTAGGAGAGCTTCAAATGGCTTTATTTTCTGTGTTTAATGGACGATGGTTTTGTGCACCAAAATTCATTTTTGAAGGTATGAAATATGCTAAAAGAAAAATGTTAGAGGGGGCAACGAAACCCATTGATGACATACCCGATGCCCGTCTTATTTCTGTTATGATCGAGGACTATGCCGGGGATGACACGTATACCCTTTCGAAAAGTAAATCGAAATTGACCGACAACGTGAAGCCCTATACTATCAAGGAATGGAACAAAACTTACAATCGATTGATAAAGAGACTGCATGATGAAGTGCAAGCGCCACCTGAGCCGTAAGATCAAGAACAACCTGATCATGAAGCACCGGTTCAAGATGAGTTAGCTGCTACAGTACCACCTCAGCAGCGCGCTCAGACTCATCCACCACCACCACATTCGAGGGCCCCTACGCCTACCATTGCCAATGTTTACGCGCTTTTGACTGAGAACACGCGTCAAATGAACGAGAAAAATCGTAGGGTGAATTGCCGGCTAGACTATTATGATGCCTTGCATGCCGAGGCAATGCGCTTCATGTACCCAACAGATTACCTACATCGCCTGATGGTGGCGCAAGCGTGGATTTCGGAGGTGTCAGGTTCAGGTGTGGGCAGACCCGATGAGGACGAGGACCAGCCTGGTGATGGCGTGGCTTGAGCGATAGATGTGGGGCTTATAGATTTATTTTTGGGTGTTCAGAATGTTTCTTTTTAAGAAGTTTGTAATTAAGATAGGTAAAATTGGACGTGGGTCCTTTAGAACTATTGTGGCATGGTTGCAACTTCTTGAGATCTTTAAAAACTATGGTGGTGTGGTTGCCACCTGATGGTGTACATAACTTTTTGGATGTGATTGAATGGTAAAAATTTACTTTGTGGATGTGATTGTTCTTACCTGATGTGCTAGTTGTGAATGTGTTTTCGTGCAGATACGATGGTCGGGTTATATTAACCTGCTTAGTTTTGTATGTGAAAGTGAATGTCATCATCCTCTGTGGGATGTGTTGTTGTTAATTAGGTGATGGCCTAGCCTTAGCTACCACTTTTAGGTAAGTTATGACTTCATCAATCCTCGTTAACGGATTGGATTCTCTAACAGGGGGAAACTTTGAATTTTAGGAGTATTGTGTTTATGAGTCCTTTACTCCGGGAGGAGTGATAAACCCACTCCACAGACCACAAACATTATTCAATTTTTGATGACGAAAATTCTTAAGGAGGGGAGAATGTAAAGACTTAAATATTTAGACCTTTGAACAATAAGTCTCGACATGCGTGCCCGACTGGTCACACACTGCATAAGATAAAATATTAATATATGATGTGAATTAAGTTAACTTAGTCTGTAGATGAGAAAGAAAGGATTCATGTGTGTGGGAACCATTGATGAGGAAGCATACACCGAAGTACGGTATATGTGGGTAACACTTGAGTTAAGAATGACAAAGGTAAGAGAAATAAATTCTCTTGATTTGGTTGTTGTAGAGTTATTAAGAGAGAGAAAGGAGGTAAGCTTTGAATGGTTATGATCATGAATGCAAGGAATTAGGATTTGTGTGTGAGTTGTAGATTTGGGATTATGAAGAATCCGAGGCTTCAATCATGAAACCTAGCTTGAGCTGAGCACGTAAATCGAGGAAATTGATCAACAAAAAGGGTAAGAATTATGATTTAAGTTGTGTTTTGCATATGTGTTAAGAATCTAGTTAGTTTGTGTGTGGAAATTCGAAGGTTCGGGAATTTGTTTTAAGGAAAATGAGTTATAGAAGTTAAAGCCCAAGAATGTGCAGAGTTTGACAAAACCGATCGATCGAAATAAGTGAACGTTCGATCGGTTTTGTTAAAGAGAAGAAAGAGTGTGGTTTCTGAAGAAATCGATTAATCAGAATTAATTTTGTTCACTTGATTTGGAGAAATCGATCGAGCGGTTTGAAACCGATCGATCGGAATGTGGCACCTGAGAAAAGGTTTGGTTTTTCAGTGAGTAAACAGTTCGATCAGTTTGGAACCGATCGAGCGATTTGAGAAAACCGACCGATCGGTTTGGCTAGATTCAGAATTTTGTTTCGATTTGTCTTGAGAAATTTGGGGAAGCTTATGCCTTCATATTTTACCTCACTTCTGACGTGTGGACTATGATTTATATGTGTTTAGGTATGAACTTGGTCACATGTGTGTGAGGCTAGCTAGATCGAAACAGATTCGTTTTAGCTTCTTGTCGAGGTAGGGAAAACTCCTTAACATGTGTATCCGAATACAACAAGCATGTGTGTAGTGATGTAATAATGATATGCGTGTGTTTTCTGATTTACCTTCATAACAGCATGAGTTTCATACATAAGCTTTCGAATATGTGAACTTCAAATATATGTGCACTACATAGAAAAGATATGTGTGTGTGTGTGTGTGTATGTGCCACATGAAACATGTATGTGACATCAAGAGGATGTAATTATGTGTGAGACATCAAAAGTAGAGGAATAAATGTGTGTGTGAAACCTTTGGAAAGTTTGAATTATTATAATTATCACAAACTCACGGTGAATAACTATATGTAGACTTAGCACTTTGATTTAAGGTTTATGTGTGAATACCCAACCGACACGGCGGGATATCCGTGACCGGTAAGGCGGGATATTCGTACAAATTGTGCTCCGATACGACGGGATATCTATTCTTCGATTACCATTCTGCACTGATATTTTGTTAGGCAAGTCACCTCCATCGAGCGGGCTTGTGTAATTGTGTAAATGGTTCATTGAACGATGATGGTGGGTATTCCATCAGGGGCTCGATGCTATAGATTTTTGAGGGACTATTTAAGTGATTGTTTTAAGTTTTGTAAAATAAGAATAAACATATGAAATTATGATAAATGTGACTCTGAAACATGCATCAGTTATTCTTTCTATCCATTTAAGTACTTATAACTTTGTGACTTGCATCAAGTCAAATATGCTTTGAGTTATGTCATGAAATATGTGCATGACGTGAAACATATACATGCTATTTCTTTTTCCCTATTGAGCTTAGATGTAGCTCCTTGCTCGACTATATGTTTCAAGTACAGGTGAGGATATTGGCACTGAGGACCAGGAAAAGGAAGATTCCGAGTACATGCCTTTGGAGGAGATTGAGCCTCCTCCCGAGGATTTCTTTTAGCAGACATTGCTGCGTATTTTGAGAGTGTTTTGTAAGGCTTGGTACGTCCGACCAATATAACTTAGAAATGATGTAATTATGGGATACTATAATTTTTGGCGAACCATCCTTGGGTGACTTGTTGGTTGTCACTGATGGTTCGGTTCGGTTCTTTTGCTCATGCGAGTGGCATGAGATTAGAACTGTCTTTTAGATTAGCTTATTTAGTTTCATCATTTTATAGAAATGGAAATTTATTTTCTTTATGATGACTCGATTTGTTTAGTTAGACTTTCTACATTGTGTGTGGATGTGCCAAGAGTTCTGTGAGACATACGGGGCATGGCCTTAAGGGTCGTACCGACGGTGCGGGTTTCCGGTCGCGGAAATTTGGGCTGTCATAGATTCAATGTGTAGCCTATACATCCAAGACAATGTACAATTTCTATATAAACACCCTCAAAAAGAAAAATGGAATAGGGCGACACTTAGCCCATTTGATCTCTAGACCTCTCACCTACAACTTAAGTCCTTAACCAGGGTTTACATAATTTAATACATATACTTTATTTTGAAGGTGCTCTATACACTTTAATGATTGGTTTTAAATTTGAAGGCACAACTCGCTCTCGATATTGGACACGAGTACAAAAGCCATGCAATTCATGTATAGAAATCAAATTATATTCTTCAAAACATGTCGAGATTTCATGTTTAATAATTCTAGAAAATATCATAATATTAATGCTTGCATTAGTGGCACGAATTAAAAAAAAAAAGTAATCAGGCAAGGCATTCTTCCCTACCTTAAAGTCGAAACTTTGCAGGCAAAATCGCACGAATCAAAGCTAACTCTTCTCAAAAGTCCCTCGAACTTACCCTAGATCACGCATCGTAAATGTCATAAGTGTTAACAAATCATACATGTCTTAGCACAAGGCTTCATTTGGCATGAAATAATTTAAAATCCCAAGCTCACAAAATAGGGTACCTCGCTGCGGTGAGCTACAGTGTCGCCACGACGAGGTGTACAGGTAGCCATGTGGCACAACTTGCCTCACCGCAGCGAGTTTTCATAGAGCCTAAATGGCTTGAAAACTCATGTAGCACTCGTCGCGGTGAGCTCTTCAGAGGTCCCCTCACCGTGGTGAGGTTCAGGGTCATCGCGACGAGCCTGGGAAGCTTGTAGTCCTAAAAAATTCTTCTAGCCTTGTATACTCAATGTCTTAGACATAACTCCCATCCAATATGGGTAATCGAACCCAGTTGTATTATTAATATAGATTTCTAGCC
This sequence comes from Chloranthus sessilifolius, assembly GCA_021018995.1. Taxonomy (NCBI): domain Eukaryota; kingdom Viridiplantae; phylum Streptophyta; class Magnoliopsida; order Chloranthales; family Chloranthaceae; genus Chloranthus; species Chloranthus sessilifolius. The sequence continues at coordinate 77,148,407 of CM037597.1, read as the reverse complement.
TCTATCTTACTTTGACTGCATATGTAAAGTTTTGAGACATCTAAAATCGGAGCACTCGGCCTCTAAGCCCTTCACGCGTTTGATTCTCAAAGTTTTGTAGCATGACTTTCCAGAATTTGTTTAAATAGGGCTTAGATTTAGGAAATTGAGACTTCCGGCACCCATTTGATCATGCATGCAATGCTTCGAAGCCTCGAAACTCGATGAACTCGGCTATTAAGCCTATCACACGTCCGATCTTCGAAATATCCTTTGCTTGGAATTTCAGAATCGATTAGATCGATCTAAAACTTATTAAATTGGGATTTACGAGACAATGTTTAGATGTTTACCTTAGCGAATTCTTCGAATGCGAACTTTCCGATCTTTGGTGAGGAGATGTCTCGTTGTTTACATAGTCATGATCGTTCGATTACTCGATCATAGAATTTTCAAAGACCCAATGACGCCGCAATGATCGATATGATGGAGATTCTTTTTCGTTGAAAGATTTGGGCAGAGGTTTCTTTGAACGAGGTCGCATGAATTCGAATGGTTCGGGCTCTCCAAGATGGAAGACGAGAGGAAAGAAGACTCTCAATTCTCAACTCTAAATCCCAATTTTGAATCCCATGTAGCTAATGCGTGGGAGTTGGATTTTATAATTTGAGGTGTCTGATCTAGTGTGTAATTGACACACACAACCTGGTGTACTGGTCGGTCTTAAGGCCTCAACGAATGGGTCTTAATCCTTGGGCATGATTGACTAATGGGTTTTGATTCTTGGGCTTGATGTTAACTTGTTCAACTCCTATTAGGGTTGCTATCAAGGGTCTGTGTCAGTACCTACACGACCTATTACTTGTACCCAATTACCATGGTACACTTGTATCTATATACCATGATCGATTTCGATCCACGATGTCAATCGTATACGGTCACCGGGCTCATGTACGTACACCCAGTGTGCTCGGGTTCTAAACTTTTGCAGGGTGTTACATCCTCCCCCCCTTAAATTAAATTTTTGTCCTCAAAAATTGATGATGGTTGTTGTGGAATGTTGGACGCTTCCAGACTATATCTTTAGTAGCGATGTACGTCATGTCGTTAAAAGAAATCGACGAAGGTGGATCACGGTGTAGTTATGGAAAATTTCATACCCGGCTTTAATCGGTTCAAAGTTACGCTAAACTTTGAAGTTATCTCTAATGTGACTTTACCCATGACAAGAAATTCTAATTATTGATTCGAAAGAAGTAACACCACTATTATGATTCATCTGTGTTACTTATGTCTACAATGCAGAGTAGAAATTATATTAAAAATCTTAGGGTCATGCAAAAATTATCTATCAGCAAGCAACATATTAAATGAATGTACAACTATTAAGAAACTTAATTACCAATGACCGGATCTATTAGTGAATCGAACTCTCACTAGGCTGCTCCGTTGGCTGCCCCTTGCGACGTCTGGCCCCAGAAGTAGATGAACCAGCTCTTGGACTGGATGCAATCCAAGTATACTCTGAGGTATACTCCCGTGCATGAGCTACGAATAGAGTGTAGCTTGTTGGATAGGCTTTCTGTATCAGTCACATAAGGATCTCATCGTGGAAGTCAAGCCTTTGGTGCAGTAGATGGTTATCATTGTGGAGGACTTCCAATTGTCTAAAATTCTATTGCTGTAACACTTCCATCTGCCTCATGAACTTGGAGAATGTGAGGACGTCTCCTTGCTGCACCGGTGGCTGTTGAGGCTGAGCTGGAATCTGAGGTGCGGCTCTGGGTGTAGGTTGTTCAGGGTTTTCATGTTGAGCACCACCCACCTCCTGCTGAAGTTGTTGATTTTTGAGGCTAAGCTGGCACCGTTTAGAAGTCAAACTCCATTTGTTCTTGGTATATTTCTGAACATTGTCGGTCCTTATCTCCTCATCAGACGGTACCTCGTATGGGTCCTCGTTCTCATTATCCTCGTGACCCTCGAGAAATCGAGATATAATGTGGGCATATGGGATGGGTAACAAGGGTTTGGGGTTGGTATTCAACATCTGCTCGCTAGCATAAATGATGCCTTCCGAGACTACCCGTGGTGCATTTAGCCATCGATCTTCATATACTGTAAACAGGGCTTGTAAAAGAGCGTCCCATCATTCCCGCTCATGATAGAGGGGATACAAATTGCTTCAGAAAATGACGTCCAAAACCCACATTTTTTATGGTAATTAAGTTCTCGTTATAGATTGACCGAAAGCTTGATGACCCCCCATCATTCTAGCGACAATCTGATGGAATTTCACCTCCTTGGGGTGAGGTGCTTGTAGGCCCTGACTATTGTCATATTTTGCATGATGTTCAATGGTGAAAATTGCCACTTTTCACCCTTTTACCTGACCATTGACAGACCTGTGAGCACACTAATAAGCCTCTGTTGAGTGCCTTTTGTAGATAGCAGTGAAAGCTGGTAATAATGCAGAAAACCACTTAAGAATACCCACAAAGAAGCCATCTCTCAGCACTATGCAGACCCAGCAATAGCACACCAGAGGGCAACACATCTCTGAGCCCTTGAATGCGTGGGTGCAGCAGAACAAAGGAAAGGAAGTGAAGACAGGTCTTAAAACAACCTATCGAAAGGGCATTTGGAAGACTTCGATAGGAGCTGAAGGATAAAAGAGAAGAATTCGTGCAGTTGGAGAAGGGATCGATAGGATCTGAAGGCAAAAAGAGGAAGACATGTGCTGAAGTGAGGGATTCGACAGGATCCCTGAACCTATCGAGCAGATGAATGAAAGAGAAAGCTCATCCTATAGAAACCTTGCCTGAGGAGAAAAAGAGAACCTATCGAAGGCTTCCTGAACCTATCGAAATGAAGACGCTGGAATTGAACCTATCGAAGGATGCTTAAGCCTTTCGATAGGAATGAGAGCCAACCTATCGGGATGATGACATGCAGAGCTGAACCTGTCGAAAAGGACCTCTGAACCTATCGAACTACTCAGCTAACCTATCGAATACTCCAGATAATGGGCTGAGGACCCTGAAGCTTTAAAGAGAAAACTCATCATATCGGTACCTATCGAAGAGACCAGGGAACCTATCAAAAGGGACTACAAGCTTACTTTTAACCTATCAGAAGCTTCTCCAACCTATCAAAATCGTGTGTTGAACTTCTCAGAAACTATGCTATGCTTACACTGAGACTTGGTAACCTACTGCACGCAAATTGAGGCACTTTGGTGACCGACGCGAGGTTCTAGAAGATGCCCTAGAAAGCCCTAACCGACCCACGTGCTTTAATAGAACTCTAACAAACTCTGACGACCTTCTAGAAGGGATTTTTGGCGAGAAAAATAGAGGAGAAAGCTATATATAGAGATCCCCAATTGCCATTGAGGGGGATCGAGATCTAAGTTAAAATTTTGGAGATTAGCGCCTGCAGAGCAATTCCATTTCCCTCCTTTAGCCCAACCATGGTTGGCTAAATCCCTTGGAGTAGCGAGGAGCGAAGTTAGATTTGTAATTAGGTGAGGTTAAGAGTGCTATTGTAGGTTCCTAGCTGCACATACTACAGATCTGAGAGTATTTCCATTGTAAAGTGACCTTGTTTGCAATGATAATGTTGTTTTTAATGCTTTAATTAGATTTAAACTTCCTTTGGTTCCATTTGGTGATCGATCGGATTTGTGTAGAGGAGTTGTATATCAGCTCACCCACTTAACTGGTAAACCTCTTGGATACCATCTGATCTCCCTGGATCTAATGCTCCTGTGATTTCTTGAGTCTGTGACCTAGGAATTGCAGCATCTGTAGTGGTTTTAATTATTCTAATTGAGGCTCTGACTTTGTAGGAGATCTCTAAGATGGTCTGTGACCATTAAAGTGGACAGATTATAACCTTAAGGTAAATCTAACCTCAGGCTTCAATTGGATTCATCTGCTGCAATCCATGGATTTGATAAAGTCTATATGATGGTCTGTGACCATTAAAGTGGACAGATCATAGCCTTAAGACCAGGTGGATCCTATGATTTGGAGTGGAATTTATATCCTGCAGTTGTGCTTATAGCCAGTGAGGGAATTGTGTGCTCTGAACCTTTGTAGCATGATTAATTGAATCCAATTTCAGTGAAAACCAACCTCCAAGCTACTCTTCTCTATTTTCTGCATTTTTACTCTCTTCCCCTATAAGATCTAAGCTCCCAAACTCGATCCAAGATAGCTTATGTTTAAATTATAGCTTAGTTTAAGTGACAACTCATTTCAAACCTCTCCCCTGTCTTTTAACTAAATTAATGATAGCTAGGGTGCCAGATCTGACACAGATCTTGAGATTTATCATATTTCTAACCAGCCTCCCTGCGGACATTCCCTTACTTATCATTCTTTTAAAGCTTACTACAACAGATCCTGAATACTTGCAGGTCTGTATGAGTGTGTCTGCCTAGTTTTATTATTGATTTTAGACCCTCATTTGAGGTAAGGCAACACAACGAATAAGTTTTTGGCGCCACTGCCGGAGAGGCAGTTTAGAAATTGATAGATCTAAGTTTTGATCATAGATTTGTAGTTTTTGTTTGATTTTACTAACTGCATTTGTAAGTTGTATTATTTTTCAGTAGTTTGTGTGTTGTTCATCTGATCTAAGGCTACCAGTGAGAGGAGAATTGTGCTGGAGACTGCTCTGTAGTTTGCATCCCTCTACTCCCCTGTTATTTTTTAGATCTATTGATAATTTTTGTTAGAATAGTTAGAAATTTTGGTTGATTCTGTTTGTTGTGTGTTTGGATCTGTTCTGTATTCGAAATCTGAGTGTTGCATATTTGGTAGGAGAACTTTGCAACCTCAGATTATTCCACTAGATCCAGAGGTTGAAAGACTTCTCAGATCCAGACCAACCACACCCACTTCTGTTGCATTAGATTCTGTAGAAATGGGTGAGCAACAGCAGCCGAGAACCCTTAAGGAGTTTAATGCACCAGGGATCTACAATTCCCCCTTCTGCATTCAATTCCCAGCTGCTCAGGGAAATTATGAGATAAAATCATCCATCATTCAAATGCTGCCCTCATTTCATGGCCTGACCAAAGAAGACCCATATAAATATGTTGATGAATTCTTAGGACTATGTACTACATTTAATATCACAGGTTTGGGGGAGGAGGCCACCAGGATGAGACTCTTTCCTTTTTCATTAAAGGACAGAGCCTGGACCTGGTTGCCTTTGCTTCCACACCTAATGATGATTCGATCTGAGTGATCTCCAATGTCAGTTTTTGGTCAAATTCTTTCCTATGTCCAAGACCAGCCAGTTGAGGAAGGGTATCATCTCTTTTACCCAAGATCCAACTGAAGACTTTCATCAATCCTGGGAGAGATTTAAGGAACTCCTCAAGAAATGCCCCCACCATCAAATCCCTGAATGGCAATTGGTTCAAAGCTTTTATCAGGGAATTGATGCTAAAAACAGAGATATGATAGATGCCTCCTGTGGTGGCACCAACTTCCATAAAACTACTGAGGAGGCATGGGAGCTCTTTGACATTATCAGTAAGAACTCTATGCAAAGGAAAACCTTAGCAAGAGATCTAGAGCCTCCTAAGTTGATGAAAGAGAACACCTCAAGAGGAAAGATATATGAAGTGAGTGTGCCAAGTGAGTTGGAAAGGAAAGTGGACAGCTTAACTTTGACATTTGATACGCTGATGGGAGCAATGCAGTCACTTGTGGCTGCTAGAGTGGAGGAGGCATGTGCCATATGTCAGTCCCCTGCTCATCTCGTGGAAGAATGCCCATCTGCTGACCAATTTTTTGATTTTATAACAGAGCATGTGGCTGCGGTCTTATGGGCCAGTCTTATGGAGGAACCACCCCAATCTGAGGTGGAGACAAGATGGATACCCCAGCCAACGGCAGCAGTAGCCCCAGCAGCCCATGCCCTACAGAAATGCTCAGCCCTATCGAGAAGGTTATGCCCCAAGGCCTCAATATCAGCAACCCATGGCCCAACATGTAGCTCCTCCTGTGCAGCAAGTTGCACCCACTCCAGCTGTGAGAACACCATCCTTTGAGGAACAAGTTCTATCTTCATTACAGAGCTTGAACACCTTGACCCAAACTGTGCACTCTCACAACCAGAGCATCAAAAAGATAGAGGATCAACTTGGTTAGCTGTCAGATGCTCTGACTAGGAGAGAGGGAGGAAGGTTGCCTAGCCAACCACAGGACAATCCAAGAAGGCAGTTTGTAGTGGGTGAAGTTTCCTTCACTTATGAGGAAGCCAAATCTATTACAACTTTGAGAAGTGGTAGGCTAGTGGACAATCAAGTGGGTCGTGAGCTTGTGAGAAGCTTGGAGGAAGAGAATGGAGTGATTTCTCCTAAAACACAATAAAGACCACCGATGGTGGACTTGCAGGAACAATCAGCTGTGAATAAAGAGGATAATGAGGATCCTCAAGAAAAGAAAAAACTCAAAAAGAAAGAGGCCCCATTGGCTAAGGTTGCAAGTGAGAGAGCAACCCCACATTTGCCATTTCCTAAGGCATTGCAAGGACCTTCTCCTTTTGACAAAGGGCAAGGTAAAATTGAGGAAATGATGGAGACTTTCAAGCAAGTAAAGATTAATCTGCCTTTACTTGATGCCATTAAACAAGTCACAGCCTATGCCAAGTTTTTAAAAGAACTATGCACCCATAAAAGACAATCCAGGATACACATATCTAAGAAAGTCTTTTCAGCAGAGAAAGTGAAACAAATTTTATCAATTACAACCCCAACCAAATTCCAAGACCCTGGCACCCCCACAATCCCCTGTATCATTGGGGATCACATCATTGACAGAGCCTTATTAGATCTAGGAGCCAATGTAAATTTGCTTCCATATTCCCTATATGAGAAGCTGGGCTTGGGAGAATTAAAGCCCACCCATGTGGTCCTACAGCTAGTTGACAGATCTGAAAAGAAACCTATGGGGATAATTGAGGATGTTTTGGTTAGAGTTGACAAATTCTTCTATCCTACTGACTTTTTGGTATTAGACATGGAACCAAGCAAATGTACTTCTTCCATACCTGTGATTCTAGGCAGACCCTTTTTGGCCACTGCCAATGCTCACATACAATGCAGGTATGGAATAATGGAAGTTTCATTTGGAAATATGAAGGTCAAGCTGAATGTGTATGACACTGGCTATCAACCCTCTCCTGAAGAGGCCTACTTTTCCATTACTGCCCAAAATAAAGTGATGCATGATAATCCACTTTGGCTGGTGTAGAAAAATGCTTGGTCCATAGATGGAAAACTGCATCCAGGGAATAGACACTGGCTGAGGAAGAGATCTATGGAAAGTGACAAGTTCGATGAGCCTGAGGAGACTATGGACCTTCCAGACCCTCCAGATTAACCACCACAGTCAGTATGTATCATATGTACAATACTCTATTTTTGTTTGTAGGTGTTCACTTAGTTGTTGTTTGATTCTTTTTATCTCTTTGCAATAATTATAAGAAAACAATAAAACTGCCATGCTCAATACTAGACCGTCATTCTCAGCTGTCCTGAGGTAATGGGAGCTGTTCATAAGAGAATCTAATCATGGGGTACCACGTCAACTGAGCCTGCTGAGAACTGAGACTGCGAATGCCCAAAAATGCAGCTTTATTTGACTTTTAGAAGTCTTCGACAGGTCGAGTTCACTTTTCGATAGGTCACAGGGTAATCTCGTTAGGATGTTTGATGGTTTCGAAAGGTGTTGCACCTTTCGATAGGTAAAACTAACTTTTCGATAGAAAAATAGAGATTTTGATAGGTTCTAGACACCAATCAGGAACCTATCGAAATGAAGATTCAGTTGTCGTTTAAACTAATCGAAAGGATGGTTCCACCTATCGAGAACCTATCGAATCATTCCCTGTCAAAGTCTTGTCTGCTATGTTTTCGACAGGATGCACGAACCTATAGGAACGATCCAGTTTATCCTATCGGAATCATTTTTCACCTTTTATATACCCGTCGATAGGTCATTTGTGCCTCATTCCATACCTTTTGCAAACCCTAGCCCTTGTTCTTCTCGCAATCACCTCCCTCTTCCTTCACTAATCCCTCATAGAACCTACAGCTGTTCAATCTGCCTTTTTGTCAGAACATTCAGCTTGCACATAGGAGCATTTTGCCCATAATTTTGGAAAAATTAGAGCTGGGCAGTGCAATTTCAGTTAAACCACAGGTATTGTGAGGTCAGTTGCCTTCCCCCCTATCAATCTGTTGATCCTCTAATTTCTAAACCTCATACTCCGCTTCAAGTTGGTGAAAGCTTAATTTCTGAAGAGTAAAATGGATGAGCCAGAGGAAACCCTCGCGAACATCCGCCGGAGAACAACTGCTTTCACCCCCAAATCCTCCAAAAAGTCGAAGCCAGCTAACAAATCACCTGTCAAGAGGAAGCTCACTGAAATCTCACCCATAAAGACCCCTAAAGCTATGAAATCCAAAGTTGTTGAGATTCAGGAACCTAGAATAGAAGAAACCTCAGCAAGAGCTGCCCCTCCAGTAGCATGGCCTGCCGAGTTAACTACCCCCAATGAGTTTGTAGAAAAATTGAGTCTTGTCCCTGAAACGGATTTTGATCTGGCATATTTTGCTAATAGTGGGGAGTGCCAGGGGACATTGGAATACTTGAAAAAAGGTATGCTACCCTTGCTTTCACCCTTGAAAGAAAATGTCTATCCCAGATTAGTGAAATTGTGGTACCAGAACCTGACGAAGAAGGTGGTACCTGGAGCTGAGGATACACTAGAAATCTCGATTGATGATTGGCAGCTGACTATTGATTGCAGAGATATTGGGATGGCTTTGGGAGTCTCATATCAATTTGACTCCACCAGAGCTGAGGGAGCACCTACAGAGGCCACATTTCGGGAAATGGCTAAACAACTTACTGATGGAATCGTCGGCTCTGGTGAATCCTTGATGAGAAGAGACCTCCATCCCACCCTCCGACTCATTGACACCATTCTGAGGAAAAATGTCTGTCTCTGGCCATTTGCAAGAGAGAATGACCCCTTTAGTGGATGCACTATACTTTTATTCAAAGGGGCAATTTGTGAATGCACCTAAGCTGATTTTTGAGACAATGGTGGATATCAATGACAAGGTGCGGAAGAGGCAAGCTTTTGCTAAAGGAGGTGGCTTACCTTTTTGCTGACTCATCACATATCTGCTCAGGACTGGGAAATATAAGATTAAACAATCTGAACCAATGGAGAAGCTCACCTTTAAATTGTATGATAAGCGAGAATAGTCAACCAGCCTCACATTGATTAAGAAAGGCCAACCAGTTGGAAGGGACGTGGCTGAGAAGACAGCCACTTCCGTGGCAGCAGAGACTCCTGCAGAGATACCATTAGCCACCCCCCCCACCCACCATACCTGTCCCACTACCCACACCTTCACCCACTTTGCTTTTCCCATTTGTATCTGTCCCCCTTCAACCAGACCTTCCCCCATCCACCTCTGAACCTGTTTCACCTCCACCCACCTCCCTGGTCCTCCACCCTGACAACCTGGAACCTCCCACATTATCCGAATTTACCCCTACCATCCCTCCTCCACCCAATACCCAACCCATTTCTACTTCTCCCCCATCTCCAACCCCTCTGCATCCACAGGGTGTGGACCTGTTCACCACTTCTGGGTTCATAGCCCTCATGACCTCAATTGTGGAGGATGTCGCTCATGAGTACACTCCACTTCCTGACTCCCCACACCCCACTCCTCCTCATTTTCACCGTGCACCATCCTCTCCCTTCCAACATGGCCACGCACCAACCCCTCACTCAAATCCTGTCCATCCTCTAATCCATTCAGTCCCAATTAACCATCAACACCGACACCCAGACCCTCATGAGCTCGTGTCTCCAATCAATTCAATCCACCCTTATCCCATCCTCTTCCACTCCTCAACCCCCTCACCTATCCTCTCCTATTTCACCAATACCCACTCCACACCACGCAGCTGCTCAACCTGAGGAAATAGCCGCACCTGCTATCCCCATACTTTCCTCACCACAGGTCACTTTACCCTCTTCCCCAGATTTACTGGTTTCCCTTATAGCTGAATCCCCTATACCATTCGCCTCCCCCCCACCTGTTTTCCAGGATGCCTCCACCCAAATTGATCCATGGGAGGATCTGGTTCTTTCCACCCCCTCCTCTTCATCCACTACACCCTTGTCCTTGCCTATTGTCCTTTGCCAATCCATGTACATACCCCCCTACCTCACCCTCCTGTGTGTAATGAGGGACAACCCTTACATCCACAGGGCTGTCTTGAGAGGTATGGCTGCACTTCGGGCTTCCATTGAGGCCCCTTATGAGGAGAGGATTGCCAACACCGAATTAGAACACGGAATTCAGCTCCACGATATCTCTCAAGGATGGTCTGAAATCCTGACTCGTTATGAGTCAGCAAAACAAGTGGCAGCGGCTGAGAGTCTCATTGCCAAATATGAGAACAAGAATTCTGAGCTTCTCAAGAAAAAGTTAGCCAATGCTCAGGAGATCCTCAAGGCCACCAAAGAACTATCTGATGCCAACCTGCTCTATGCTGCTAAACAGATTGACATACTGGAGAAAAAGGTTGCTTCCCTTACCTCTCAGCCATTCCAACCCACTCCTCTTGCCACTGCCCCTCCTCCAGCACCTCCTACCTCGCAACCCTGCCCCTCCCCTTCAACTCAACCTCCTCCCCCCCCCCCCCACTCATACTGCCCCTCAAAAACCCAAAAGGGCTCCCCCTAAGAGGAAAGTCACTTCCAAACGACTTGCCCCCTCTACTTCCCCTACCAATAAAGGGAAGAGGCCTGTTGCCCAGTCTAAAACAACCTCTTCCACCCAGCCCCCTACCCAACCTGCTGCCCCTTACATCTTAATGACAAAGGCAGAACGAAGGACGACTGCTGCAGCTCTTGGTTTGGGACCCCACTGCCCTTTTTTCCTTCTGATTCCGATTCCGATTCTGCTGTTGCTGTCGACCCCAAGGTAAAATAGCCCGCTGCCCAATCTGAGGAGGCACCAAAGATACCGCAATCGAGGGCTAAATCTAAAGGTAAAGCTCCCTTATCCAAGGATGAGCTGAAAAACTTGGCTGACCTCTACGATTGGCTAGATGACACCTGCAAATAACTATGGCATCTTGTTGTTTTAATTTCTTCTCCTTTTCTCATGTACATATTTGGCATTATAATACATTTTTTCTTCATGTAGATTTTCTGTATCTCTCTTTCCCCCCGCCCCCCGTACCTCCACTTAATTTCATGCTGCTCACAGTGGGGACACTATTTAGTCTAGGTTTGGGGGTGTGGCATGGATGCCAATAAACTAGTTAATTGTAGTGCAGCCAAGTTGAAAAGGAATAATTAAAAAGAGAATGAATTCACCTCATATTTGTTGTTAAGGAAACTTAAAAAACCATTTGCAACTGAAGCAAGCTGAAGTTTTAATATTTTTCATGAAGCAAATGTCAGGAATTTTTGAAGAAATTTTTTTAATGTGTAGTAAACCAGAAATGAGAAGAGACTGTGAGGATACTCCCTAGAAATTTGGATGGAAGGCCATACCCGCTGAGAATTGGGCCTGAAAATTTTTTTGAAGAGTGTCTTGGCAATTTTTTCTGCTTTGAGAGCTGATTGGACTTAATCTTGACCATTAGAAGTTAGGCAAATCCAAATTGAAACAAGCTTGACAGCATTCATAACATGGAAGACATGATGTAAGGCCATCCCTTGGACAGTTTGAGCCTAAAATTTCCTCATCTTTAAATTGCCCTTGATACACACCTTTTGAGCCTTAAAATTCCCAGTTTTTCTTTGAATGAAATATCAGAAAATTCAAAACCCAAAAAAAAGGAACCCTTTGACCTAATGCAGCCTAAACCTCACTCTGAGAATTTAGAAGGTAAAGGTGAAGAAATGGAAGAAGGTAGAGCTAGGGTATTGTTGGCTTAGAAAGAGGGAGACTCATGTGGTATTGTTGTGGCCACAACCCATAAATAAAAAAATTAAAAAAAAAAAAGGAAAAAAAAAGATAGAAATAAAGAAAAAGGAAGAGAAGTCATTTCATTGAAAGATTGAAAGGAAGAGAAAAAGCTGGCCACTTTGGCTTTGAAAATTCAAGAAGTAGATGGAATTGTGCTGAATTAAAGGAGTCTAGATCACCTCCTTACCTTTACTGATTTCTCAATTTTGAACCCTGTTTACTCCTTGTGCTCTTTCACAAACCTCATCCCTAAGCCACATTACAACCCAAATAAAAAGCCCTTACTGATCTGAAAGTGGATTGAGCCATCATGTGGAGATGAGAATTTGCTTAATCTATGGTGTAAAGAGCTGGAAAAGTCAGAAATTCAAGCAATGCCTATGCTCTTGCTTGCAGTCCTATTTGAGGGCTGTAACTGCTCTTGAGTTGAGTGATATGATTTACCCCTCTTCTTTGTACTAATGAGTGAACAACCCTGATGAGACTTGGGTTTGAAATCCAGTTGATGGGGGAAGTATCTGAGCAGGATCCTAGAATTTATGGTGAGTTATGCATAAAATTTTAGGAGAAATGCCTTGACACAAACTGAGTGATGATGAAGAGATTTCAGCAGACTTTCATATCTTCAAATGGATGTTTTCCTATTGAAATTCCTTTAATGAATGGGCATGATGTGAATTTATTTGATTTGCTTAAACTCTGCTTTAACAGGTTGCACTATTATTAACTAAGTTGTATTGGAGAAGTTTGTGGGTACCTTCACTGAAAACCCTTAGGAGACTTCACTCCTCCACTAGGGATCACCTAGGGGTTTAAAAGGCTTGATGCATAGGCTAAATGCATCTGTGCTCCCTACGAAAGTGGCATTTTAAATTTATTTTAACTCTCCTTTGCTCAGGGACTAGCAAAGCTTAGGTTTAGGGGTGTGTTAAGTGGTGAAAAATGCCACTTTTCACCCTTTAACCTGACCATTAACAGACCTGTGAGCACACTAATAAGCCTCTGTTGAGTGCCTTTTGTAGATAGCAGTGAAAGCTAGTAATAATGCAGAAAACCACTTAAGAATGCCCACAAAGAAGCCATCTATCAGCACTATGTAGACCCAGTAACAGCACACCAGAGGGTAGCACATCTCTGAGCCTTTGGAATGCATGGCTGCAGCAAAACAAAGGAAAGGAAGTGAATACAGGTCTTAAAACAACCTATAGAAAGGGCATCTGGAAGACTTCAACAGGAGCTAAAGGATAAAAGAGAAGAATTCATGCAGTTGGAGAAGGGCTCGATAGGATCTGAAGGCAGAAAGAGGAAGACATGTGTTGAAGTGAGGGATTCGACAGGATCCCTGAACCTATCGAGCAGATGAATGAAAGAGAAAGCTCATCCTATCGAAAGCTTGCCTGAGGAGAAAAAGAGAACCTGTCGAACGCTTCCTGAACCTATCGAAATGAAGACGCTGAAATTGAACCTATCGAAGGATGCTTAAGTCTTTCAATAGGAATGAGAGCCAACCTATTGGGATGACGGCATGTAGAGCTGAACCTGTCGAAAAGGACCTCTGGACCTATCGAACTACTCAACCAACCTATCGAATACTCCAGATAATGGGCTGAGGACCCTGAAGCTTCAAAGAAAAAACTCATCCTACTGGTACCTATCGAAGAGACTAGGGAACCTATCGAAAGGGACTACAAGCTTACTTTTAACCTATCGGAAGCTTCTCCAACCTGTTGAAATCGTGTACTGAACTTCTCAGAAACTATGCTATGCACACGCTGAGACTTGGTAACCTGTTGTCGCTCCAAGTGTGCCATAATTGTGTGCATTATGAATCAAAAATTAAAGAATTAAAGAATGCTAGGTTATATGGATGTTAACTTATGAAAGGGATATCAGCACATTGGGGCTAACACTGGCCTGCAAGATCAGGGCCAATTGTAGCAAGTTTTAAATGTAAGTGAGTAAAAGATCGTCCACAGGGAATTGATTTAAAATTTAAGATAAACCTCCAGATCTGTGCTACCAGATCTGGCTCTATAATTATCTAAAAAAAGAATAGATAAAAGAGAGTGTTGGATTGTGTCACATTTAACTATAAGCAAATAAAGAAAAGAACTAACTACATGATCCAGATCCGAGTTGGGGAGATGTTTAAAATAAGACAAATGCAGAAATAATAGCTTCATGTACTTTAGCCTCTGAATTTTAATGGAGAATCAGAGTTCAACAGAGCAGATTCAATCTTCATCGGCTACCAAAGATGATGTAAGAGAAATAAATCGAATTAAGGAATAGGTTTAGACTTATGGCTATGATCATCCAATGGTCACGAGATCATCCAATGGTTGTAATTTATTCTTTAGTTGAATATGAACATCATCGTAAATCGCTAGAATTAGGTTACCAACGCTAATTCGCATTGTGATGAATTAAGGGAAGTTGCATGCGGATGAGTGAATCTAAATAAGTCTAATGCACTAAGGTGATCATTCAGAACCCACGACATGACTCCAATGGAGAAGACACAAATTACAGCAACCTTTTAAAATCCAAAATTACAATTACAGTGCACGGCTTCTTAGGGAGCCCTCAGTCTTACAGTCTTGAATCCGAAGTTGGAAGTACAAATCACTCACAATGGCGCTCAAAGGTAAACTACAAGAAGGGATTACAGGGGGTTCAGATAAGCTATCTGACCGAAATGAGGGAAACAGAGATGAAAACTCTAAAATCTGGATACCCAAATTGGGCACATGGTTCGTCTATTTATAGTTTTCCCTAAGTCCAGCTCAGATGTGTATCAACCAATAGGAGTCGAGCACCAGGATCCAGATCTGCTCGGTAATCGCTTGATCTCGTTCACCAATCGTGAAACAGAGGCATCAATTCATTATGCATTTTGAAATTCGCTTGAGCTTCTGGAAGTTCCCGCCAGGTAATTTAACTTTGGGCGCTCACATGGGTTGGAATATGCCTTCGGATCTTGATTGGAACCTTCCGGAATGTTCCTGGTCTTTTGATTGCATTGGGGCGCGTGCAAAGTTTCCTGAAATACCCTTCGGACGAGCTGCAAATCCCCAGAATGCCATTTCACATAGTTTAAGGGCTTTTTCGTAAAGTAGTTAGAGTTTCTAGAAGTTCCCGCCAAGTAATTTCATCTTTGGGTGTTCACATGGGGTGGAATATGCCTTTGGTTCGTGCTCAGAATCTTCCGGAATGTCTCTGGGCTTTTCAATGCATTGGGGCTCGTGCAGCAGATTACTAAATTGCCCTTGTTAAAGCTGCGAATCTCCAGAATACCTTTTCGCAGAGTTCAGGGGCCTTTTCGCAAAGTTCAATGACTTCTGAAGCTCTGTTCGCAAAGTTCAATCTTCTTTTCGAGGAGTGTTTTCTTCTTTTCGCAAAGTTCAAGGTTCTTTACGAAAAGTGCAAGTTCTTTGCGAATAGTAGAAGTTCTTTGCGAATGGCTTTCTCTCTTGCTTCAGGTCTTTGTCTGCTCTTTTAGACCCTCTTTAGCCATTCGAGGCTTTCTTCACTCCTTCTTTAAACTTGACATGAGCATCGACTTTTGATCTTTTGGGATGCTTTTCGGATTTGGACCTGTCGATTGGTTAGTAAAATGCACACTAAAGCACTTATTTAGTCTTCTCAAGGGTCTTTCAAGGCTCATGTTTAGGGGTGAAAATGGTATTTTCACTACTTAACACACCCCAAACCTAAGCTTTGCTAGTCCCCGAGCAAAGAAACGTAAAAGCAAAATAAAGAGCCACTTTTGTAGGAAGCACAGTGCATTTAGCATATGCAACAAGCCTTTTAAACCCCTAGGTGATCCCTAGAGGAGGAGTGAAGTCTCCGAGGGTTTTCAAGAAGGTACCAAACTTCTCCATGGGACAGTTGGCATTAGTGCAACCGTCATCCCATGAGCAATCAAAGATCAAAATTAGTTACTCTTGAATCAATGTTTAAAGAAATTTAGGTTTATTGTTTGCAAGGATTTCAACATTTATAAACCTTATGAATGTTTCACTCTTTCCAATCTGTGAGCAGCCATAGAAATCATGCAAATGTGTCAGCAGTAGTTCATCATTTGAATAAAAATTAGGTTATAAGTCATACTTAATGTGCTCAAGTTCCAACCCAAACACTTACTAGGGTGTACTCTCATCAAGATTTTTGTTGAAGGGTTCATTTTCACTCAAGCTCAAGAGTAGTTACATCTCCCAAATGGATTTGTAACCATGAGCATAGGCATGATTCTCGTGTCGCATCCTTGACATCTCCTCACCATAGATTGGGAAACCGCTTATCTCCACATGACAGTTCACTCAACTTTGGATCACAAGGACTTTTATTTGGGTTTGTTGTATGGCTCGTGGAGTGAGGTTTCGAGGATAGGAAGGTTGAGCAGTGTTTGGATTTTTGAGAAGTCGGGGAATTGAAGGAGGTGGTCCATGACTCCACCTTCTTGAGTTTAGCTTCTTTTGAGATTCTCGTGTTCAAAGTACTCAGTTCTTCTTCCTTTGATCTTGAATTTTCAACATAAAGTTCCCCTTTTTGCCTTTTTTTTTGCTTGCTTCTTTTTCACATTGTTTTTCTTTTACTTTCTCACCACCATCTTGCCCATTTTTGAGGTATTTCTTCTTCATTTATTTTGATATTTGCCCGTAAATGTTCCATCTTTACTTCTTTCTCCTTTAACTCAATTCTCAAGGTGAGGAAGGTGAATTGGTTCCATTGGTTGGTGCAAGAAAAATGGGTGTTTTGATGAAGCATTGTAGGATTTATAGCTCAATTGGGGTACAAACAAGGGCGTATCTTTCTTGGTTGGTTCTGTTAAGCTCAAGTCGTCCAAAGAAGGCCTTGATCTTTTCCTCGCTTTCATGAATCTGTTGCTTGTTTTGATTTGGAGTTTCCTAATTTCTAGTGGATCTAATGCCTCATCCTTTGAATCGAAAAAGGGTTGCCTCACCACTCTTCAACAGAGATGTAAAACATATAGGCTCAATTCTCACTTGGTTATGGTTTTTCCTTGAGCTTTTAAGTATATCTTTACCTTTTTCTCTTCCGTGGACTTGCTATGTGCTAATACAAGTGTATTTTCCTGGTGTTAACATCATGGAAATGTGGAATATTGTAGGGTTTAGAATAAATTCTTGCAAAGAAAATTTTAAAATTTCCACATTGTCATGATTCTTAAGTAAATTGATTCATTTCTGATTACTTTGGTGATTGTGATGCCCTTATGCTAATTATCCCATAAAGGGACACATGTTTGCCATACCCCCAAACCTAAGATGAACATTGTCCTCAATGTTCTAGACAATGAGAGACCGGGAGCAAGCGGGTAAAGAAGAAAGAAAAACTAAGAATGAAAAATCTAAACTATATGCAGAAAATAAAAATGTAAAATCGAAGATATGAGCAAGGAAATGGAAAACAGGATATACAAATGCAAGAAAAATCAACAAAACAATGCTAGAACTAAATAAAATCTAACAAATAGAAGGATTACTACGCAAATGAAAGGAAACTAATGCTAATAACAGAGAAATAGTAAAGGCAAGGTAAGGGACTGAATAGAAAGTTAAAAAAGAAAAACATAAGTGTTGATACAAAATCTGAATTTGTGAATCCAAAATAGGAAAACAAAGTTATACACTAACTATACTCTCAGAAAAATGACGCAAATCAATAAAACCAGCACACATTCACCTAAGAAAGAAAATAAAATCGATCTAAAAAGCAATTTGAAACTAAAATTCCTAAAACAGAAAATCTAATGCCAAATGATGTATCCTAAGCCCAAAGACACAACCCCGAAAGCCTGAGAAACTTATGAATCTAAGTGATTATAAAAATGATTAGCAGGAATACAGTGAAAAGCAAGATTCATAAGATTGACCCCTTTGTTGATGATGTGTATGAAAAAAATGAAGCATGGGAGCACATATTAAAAAGGGGTTCACACAATTTGAGACCCATTTATGATGAAGAAATCTCAAGGAAAATAAAATCGGTGGGTCCATTGAATATTCAAAACAGCTATGATCCACTACTCATTATCCTATATGATTCCTAAGAAAAATGATCTCAAAGAGTCCGTATGGGAAAAGTGGATGCAAATGGAGAAAAACAGGAAGATATCTAAGATATCTATATTGTTTTATAATTTTCTATTTTATTTTTTTTCTTGTTTTGGATCAGGCTCAACAAGAGCCCTTATTTACTCTGAAAATAATGAGAAACAACTCGTAGATTTTCTATTTGTGTTTTCAAACTTTTTTTATTTTGTATTTGGTTTTGTAAAAAAATAAAAAATAAAAATCAAAGATGCCTAAAAGATGAAATTATAATCAAAACAAACATTAAACACAGAATTGCTGGTTCTCAAGAATTTAAAATAGAAAATGAATACAAAGGAGAAGGGATGCAAACTCAGCGGATCTGCTCGACTTTAGTCGAGATGTTCCTTGTTGGACGGCTGCTCCAGATCTGCAAACATCCAAAAAACGTGATCTAGGGGTTTCCTCTGTTTGGGTTTCTTTACTTTGAACAGATCGCGCAGCTGGGCTCTACCCTTTTGATTTCTGACAAGAGAAAAAGCACAGAAGATTAGAATAGATGGTGGTTATTCGTGGAGCTTGAGAGAAGAGGGTGAGCTAGGGTTTTGAAAAGGGTTTTGCTTGGGAGAGTTTAGAAAATCTTGAGAAAGTGTAGTTCGCAAAGAACTGAAGCTTCGATGTCTATTCGAAATGGATTTGGCTCCGGAAGATCTTTTTCGCAGGACTTCTCCCCATTTTCTATTCGAAAGGAAATTTTAACTATTCTAATGTAACATGGTTCTTTTCGAGTAGTTCATTTACAGACTCGTAATCAATTCGAATAGAACTTTGGACTTTTCGAAAAGTACTTTTTACTTTGCAATTTGAACTTTGAAGTGTATTTACACTATGCGTACAAGAAAAATAGACAGAAACAGCAAAAATCAGAAAAACAATGTTGTACAAACATATTATACACTTTTCTACCATCAGATGTTTGGAGATTCATGATGATAGGTGGGCAAGGGCCTCACAGGTGTTTTCAATGCATGGTTTGAGCCTCGACCATTTACCTTGAGTATTCTTCCATCCTTGGGATCTGAATATCCACGCCTCGAGGGGAGGCCTTGATGACGGTATGGCCCTTCCCATCTGGATCTCAATTTGCCAGAAAGAATTTAAGTTTAGAGTTGAATAACCATACCTTGGACCCGGTATGAACTCTTTTCTCATGAGGCTCCTATCATGGAATGATTTAACCTTTTCTTTGTACAACTGGAGCTAGTGTAGGCATCCATCCTCGCTTCTTCCAGTTCGAGTTGAAGCTTCCTGTGGTTACCAAAGCAGTTAGATCCATATTAAAAGTTTTGATTGCCCACAAGGCCTTATATTCTAATTCTCTTGGTAGATGGCATGCCTTGCCATAAACCGATCGAAAGGACATCCTATAGGAGTCTTGTAGGCGATTCTGTATGCCCACAAAGCATCATTAAGCTTAAGACCAATCCTTCGTCCTTCTTCACAGCTTTTTTCCAAAATGTGTTTGATCTCTCTATTTGAAATCTCCACATCCCACCGGTTTGTGGATGATAGGGAGTGGCTACTCTGTGAGTGATGAGTACTTTTTAATAGAGAATCAAACACTGTTGTAAAAGTGGCTTCCCCATCACTAATGATGGCCTGGGGAATCCAAACTGGAAAAATGTGGTCTTTGAGGAATCTTAAAACCACTTTGTGATCATTGGATTTGGTAGCTATGGCCTCAATCCACTTGGAGACATAATCCACTACCAAGATGAAATTGTTTCCATTAGAAGGAAAGGGGCCCATAAAATCTATGCCCCAAACATCAAACAACTCAACTACCGAGGATTGGTCAGGGGCATTGAGTTTCTTTTAAATCTTGAGCTTTTTGGCGATTTACAAAGATCAGTAAGGCATCTTTAAAGATTGTGGGCCAATAGAAACCACCTGCGCAGAATTTTTGCATTGCTTTATTTATTAATTGAAATGGCCTCCACAGCTCGTTCATGACACATTGACAATATGCCGTGGGAATTCATGGTCCGGACACACTTTACGATCACTTGATGCACAATTCTTGAATAGATAAGGATCTTCCCAAATGAAATGTTTAACTTGTGAGAAGAAAAGATCTTTATCCATTCTATTCCAATGTTGAGGAATCGTCCAATAGCCAAGAAGTTGACTATGTTTGCAAACCAAGGATCGTGGGTATTGATGGCAAAAAGTTGCTCATCGAAATGATTCATTAATGGGTAAGCTATCATCCTCAGATTGAGAATTCGGATAAGTGATCACCACCACATTCTCCACTCCTTTCTTATCCTTAATCAGAGATCAAACTCTGTAATAGGAGGATCCACCGATTAACTGGCTTGGTATCCTTCTTAGGCAGGAAAGGTACTTTAGGCGAGTGGTCATAAACACCACAATTTGTGAACCTAAAACATAAGGCTGAATTTTTCCAATGCAAACACAATGGCCGCAGCTCTTTCTCGATTGTTGTGTAGTTGAGCTGGGCATCTATCATGGATCTGGCGGCATAAGCTATGACATGGGGAAGCTTATCCTTTCTACGCCTCTAGGACAGCTCCTAGGGCATAGTCGATGCATCACACATCAGCTCAAAGGGCCTTGAATAGTCGGGATCGCAAGATGGGAGCTGAAATCGGACATTTCTTAAGGACCTCAAAGGCGTCTTGCATTCATTAGTAAACACAAAGGAACATCTTGACAAGAAATGACAGAGTGGCTTGGAAATTTTCTGAAATCTTTGATGAACCTCCTATAAAATCCTGCATGCCCTAAGAAACTTGATTTGCTTAACGGGAGGAGGCAAATGTGCAATTAGATCAATTTTGCTTGGTCCACCTCTATGCCTTTATGGGAGACCACATGTCCTAGGACAATGCCTTAGGTGACCATAAAATGACTCTTTCCCACTTAGAACCAAATTGGTTTCTTCACATCTTTGCAACACCAACTTGAGGTGGTGTAAGCATTGGGAAAAGTCTCCATAAATTGAAAAGTCATCCATGAAGATCTCCATGAATTGATCAATCATGTCGTAAAAGATGGCATACATGCATCTTTGAAAAGTAGCAGGGCATTGCAAAGACCAAAGGGCATCCTCCTATAGGCAAAAGTGCCAAAGGTGTGAAGGTGGTCTTTTCTTGTCCTGGGTACAGGGATCTGCTTGTAACCAGAGTACCCATCAAGGAAGCGAGTGCTTTGCTCGCAAGCTTATCAAGGATTTGGTCAATGAAGGGAGGGGAAATGGTCTTTCCTTGTCATGGTATTTAATTTTCGTAGTCTATGAGGACCCTCCATCCAGTTGTTTGTCCGGTGGACATAAGTTTACTGATTCAATTTCATGATGCAGATTTCTTAGGCACCACTGTGGGTGCTACCAGCAGAATCAAATGGGGTAAATGACCCCAGATTCATCTAGACTTGACAACTTCCTTCATTACCACTTCTTGCATGTGAGGATTCAACCTTCTTTGCATTTCTCTAGAAGGCTTGGCATCCTCTTCCGTGGATCTTATGCATGCATACGGGTTTATTCCTCCTAAATCAGCAGAATGGTCCACCCAATTGCTTTCTTGTCTTGTTTAGAACTACCAACAGCTCCTCTTCTTGCTCCTTTGTAAGGGAGGAAGAAATAATCACAGTAGTGTTTGATGATCTCCCAAAACACATATTTCAGATTTTTGGGGTATGCTTGAGTTTCAATTGGTGAAATTTGAAAAGAGGACTGAAAAGGTACCTTGGTAACTTGTGGAGGAGGGAGGGGAGCAGTCTCTCAAGAGAGAGAACTTGATGATGAGTGCCTTGCACAGCAGACTCCTGCTGAATTTGATCTCCCTTTTCCTTCTTTCTCTGGATCCCCAATAATTTTTAAATTCGTGGTGGAGTCTTTACCTTGCGAAATGTTTGTAAAGACTCCTCCACCACTCATCAATGATGTCAACATGGAAACATTCCTCCAGAATTGAGGTTGAGTAACAGATTATACACATTCAATTTAACTTTCATATTTCCAAAAGACACCTCCATGATGCCGACACTGCATTGAATGCATGCATTAGTCAGAGCTGTGAATGGTCTTCCCGATAATGGCAGATGGCGTGGTACTTTTGGTTGGTTCCATGTCCAACACCAAAAAGTCTGAGGTAGAAAACTTGTCTACTCCTACCAAAACATCTTCAATCAACCCCATAGGTTTCCTTTCGGATCTGTCATTAGTCAGTAACACCACTTGAGTGGGTTTCAATTCTCCCAAACCTAGCTTCAGAGAATAGGGAAGCAGGTTGACACTAGCACCCAGATCTAGCAAGGCTTTCTCAATGGTGTGCTCCCAATGATGCAGGGGATTGTGGGGATTCTGTGGTCTTGCATCTTAGGTGGTGTTGCAATTGATAGCACTTGGTTGATTTTCTCCACAAAGAAAGGCCTTCTTGGATAAATGTATCCTAGATTGCCTTTTGTGGGTGCATACCTCTTTGAGAAATTTTGCATAAGCAGGACTGCTTGATTGCATCAAGCGTAGAGGTAGATTAATTTTAACTTGCTTGAATGTCTCCATCATTTCCTCAATTTTGTGTTTCCTTTGTCAAAAGGAGAAACCGACTTCATTGCATGGGGAAATGGGAGGTGAGGAACAAATTCCTCCTCCTCATCTTTTTCAACAATTTTGTTATTTTTCTGTTTGTCATTTTTTTGAATTTTCTGATGTAAATCAACAGCCATATTGCTATCCAACCGTTGTTCTGCACTTGTTCTTCATCTTTTTCTCTTCACTACCCAATCGTGTTGTTTATTATTCTTCCACTTCTCAAAGTAGTCACAGCCTTTGATTTCCTCATGGCCATTTGAGGATTCTCCAACCATGAATCGCCCTTAGGATTGTTCACAGGTTGGTCGGGTAGTTTACCCTCTTCTCTCTTAGCCAATGAATTTGAGAGTTGGCCCAAGTTTCTTCAATTTTTAATGCTCATTGTGAAGGTTCACGCCCCGAGATGTAGTTCAAGATTTTGAAGTGAACTCAAGACACGCTCTTCAAAGGTCGGGGATCTAGGAGGCGAGGGGCTGGTGCGCATCGCTTATGGCTTATTGTTAGGTCTTTGAAAATTTGATTTATTATAAAAATTACCGATATGGTCGAAAGGTGTTTGAAAGGTAATTGATTTTTAAGTCTTGCTGCAATGTAATTTCCTGATTCCACGAGATTAGGATGAGATCTCCATGGGTAGTCATTCGATTGCATCATCCATAAGATCGAAAGCTGCATGAGCTTGTTCCATCATGAGTTCGGAAATTGTGATGCGTATGGACATTGATCAATGGAATGAGTGGGGATCGGCATATCGGACATGCCTCCTCTACTCTTGACCCATTTGGAGCTTTAAATGAGTCCATCACCTATCAAATTTTGTGGTCAAATTATCCACTTTCCTTTCCAAATTTCATTGACTTCATAAACTTTCCCTCTTGTGAATTGGGGATTATTCATCCTATGGATTCTCAGTGTCCCTTGGCGGAGATTCTGCATTGGGTTGAATTTTCTCCAATCACCTCAAAGAGGTCCCAAACCTCTTCAACTTTTTTCGCAAGTAGGTACCTCCACAAGAGGCATCCACCATGTTCTTGCCCTTGCCGATCGGGTTCCTTGATAGAAGCTTTGAACCAGTGCCATTTAGGAATTTGATGGTGAGGGCATTGCCTTATGATTCTTTAAACCTTTCCCATGCTTCATGGAAAGTTTCAGTTGAGTTTTGGGAGAAAGAGATGATGCTTTGTCTCGATTGGTTTTAGTCATTGGGAAATATTTTGACAAAATTGACATTGCAAATCATTCCATGATGTGATGTCGTTTGGTGCTAACATAGATAACCATGCTCTAGCTTTGTCCTTTAATGAAAAGGAAAGAGCCTAAGCTTGGTTGCCTCTGGACCAGTCCAACTATGTTAAATGTTGTGCATAAAGCCAGAAATTCATCAATGTGTTTGTAAGGGTCTTCCTTACTCAATCCATGGAATGAAGGCAACATTTGGATGGTGGAGGACTTAATTTCATAATTTCCCTCCACTGTGGGAAATTGAATGCAAAATGGGGAATTATAAGCACCAGGGGCAAAGTAGTCTCTTAACAATCTCTGTTCTTCACCCATTTCACAGATGTCCGTGATGTCGGTTTCTTAGGAGTCTTTCAACTTCAATTTTACGGGAGAATCTCAGGATTGAGGGTTCTCCGCCAAACATACAACTCGAGAGAGAGTTTGGTACAAAGACAAACTGCTATTTAAGAACTTTCCTTTCCTTTACACAGCTGTACGCTACATAAAAATAACAACAAAATTAATAAATGACTAATAAAAGAGTGGCAGCAGCATTTATTCAAATAACTAGTAGGCAAAGAATAAAAACTCAGAAAAATAAAAAAAATAAAAATTCTGCAAAGAAAAGTGTTTCTATACAAACTGTCAGAGACATTTAATCAAGCACTTGGAATGCAAAGTGCGGTTTAAAGCAAAATTAAAATAAAAATCAAATCTACAAAATAGAAAACTTAGGTCTACCAATTTTAAAATCTATTCCCGCGCCAAAAACTTGTTGTCGCTCCAAGTGTGCCATAATTGTGTGCATTATGAATCAAAATTAAAGAATTAAAGAATGCTAGGTTATATGGATGTTAACTTATGAAAGGGATATCAAGACATTGGGGCTAACATCGGCCCGCAAGATCGGGGGCCAATTGTAGCAAGTTTTAAATGTAAGTGAGTAAAAGATCGTCACAGGAATTGATTTAAAATTTAAGATAAACCTCCAGATCCGTGCTACCAGATCGGCTCTATAATTATCTAAAAAAAAGAATAGATAAGAGAGAGTGTTGGATTGTGTCACATTTAACTATAAGCAAATAAAGAAAAGAACTAACTACATGATCCAGATCCGAGTTGGGGAGATGTTTAAAATAAGACAAATGCAGAAATAATAGCTTCATGTACTTTAGCCTCTGAATTTTAATGGAGAATCTGTAGTTCAACAGAAGTGATTCAATCTTCATCCGCTACCACAGATGTAAGAGAAATAAATCCGAATTAAGGAATAGGTTTAGACTTATGGCTATGATCTGTCCAATGGTCACAGATCATCCAATAGTTGTGGCCTATTCTTTAGTTCAGAACATGAACATCACTGTAAATGCTGCTAGAATTAGGTTACCAACGCTAATTCGCACAGGGGTGATGAATTAAGGGAAGTTGCATGCGGATGAGTGAATCTAAAGAAGTCTAATGCACTAAGGTGATCATTCAGAACCCTCGACATGACTCCAATGGAGAAGACACAAATTACAGCAACCTTTTAAAATCCAAAATTACAATTACAGAGCACGGCTTCTTAGAGAGCCCTCAGACTTACAGTCTTGAATCCGAACTTGGAAGTACAAATCACTCACAATGGCTCTCAAAGGTAAACTACAAGAAGGGATTACAGGGGGTTCAGATAAGCTATCTGACCGGAATGAGGGAAACAGAGATGAAAACTCTAAAATCTGGATACCCAAATTGGGCAAATGGTTCGTCTATTTATAGTTTTCCCTAAGTCCAGCTCAGATGTGTATCAACCAATAGGAGTCGAGCACCAGGATCCAGATCTGTTCTGGCCAATCAGAATTGCTTGATCCGTTCACCAATCGAAACAGAGGCATCAATTACATTATGCATTTTGATATTCTGCTTTGAGCTCGGAAGTTCTGTAATTTAACTTTGGGCTCACATGGGTTGGAATATGCCTTCGGATCTTGATTGGAACCTTCCTAATGTTCCTAGTCTTTTGATTGCATTGGGCGTGCAAAGTTTCTGAAATACCTTCTGGACGAAATAAATCCCTCGTAATGCCATTTCACATAGTTTAAGGGCTTTTTCAAGTAAGTAGTTAGAGTTTCTAGAGTTCCCGCCAAGTAATTTCATCTTTGGGTGTTCACATGGGGTGGAATATGCCTTTGGTTCGTGCTCGTAATCTTCCTAATGTCTCCGGGCTTTTCAATGCATTAGGGCTCGTCTTGACATTACTAAATTGCCCTTCTTAAAGCTGCGAATCTCCAGAATACCTTTTCGCAGAGTTCAGGGGCCTTTTCGCAAAGTTCAATGACTTCTGAAGCTCTGTTCGCAAAGTTCAATCTTCTTTTCGAGGAGTGTTTTCTTCTTTTCGCAAAGTTCAAGGTTCTTTACGAAAAGTGCAAGTTCTTTGCGAATAGTAGAAGTTCTTTGCGAATGGCTTTCTCTCTTGCTTCAGGTCTTTGTCTGCTCTTTTAGACCCTCTTTAGCCATTGCTGAGGCTGTTTCTTCACTCCTTCTTTAAACTTGACATGAGCTGTCAGCTTTTTGATCTTTTTGGGATGCTTTTCGGATTTGGACCTGTCTGATTGGTTAGCTGTAAAATGCACACTAAAGCACTTATTTAGTCTTCTCAAGGGTCTTTCAAGGCTCATGTTTAGGGGTGAAAAATGGTATTTTTCACTACTTAACATAACCTGCTGCACGCAAATTGAGGCACTTTGGTGACCGGCGCGAGGTTCTAGAAGATGCCCTAGAAAGCCCTAACCGACCCATGTGCTTTAACAGAACTCTAACACACTCTGATGACCTTCTAGAAGGGATTTTTGGTAGAAGAAACAGAGGAGAAAGCTATATATAGAGATCCCCAATTGCCATTGAGGGGGATCGAGATCTGAGCCAAAATTCTGGAGATTAACGCCTACAGAGCAATTCCATTTCCCTCCTTTATCCCAACCATGGTTGGCTAAATCCCTTGGAGTAGCGAGGAGCGAAGTTAGATCTGTAATTGGGTGAGGTTAAGAGTGCTATTGTAGGTTCTTAGCTGAACAGACTATAGATCTGAGGGTATTTCCATTGTAAAGTGACCTTGTTTGTAATGATAATGTTATTTTTAATGCTTTAATTAGATTTAAACTTCCTTTGGTTCTATTTGGTGATCAATCAAATTTCTGTAAAGGAGTTGTAGATCAGCTCACCCACTTAACTGGTAGACCTCTTGGATACCATCTGATCTCCCTGGATCTGATGCTCCTGTCATTCCTTAAGTCTGTGACCTATAAACTACATCATCTGTAGTGATTTTAATTGTTCTAATTGAGGCTCTGACTTTGTAGGAGATCTCTAGGATGGTCTGTGACCATTAAAGTGGACAGATCATAACCTTAAGGTAAATCTAAGCTCAGGCCTCAATTGGATTCATCTGCTACAATCCGTGGATTCGATAAAGTCTATAGGATGGTCTATGACCATTAAAGTAGACAGATCATAGCCTTAAGACCAGGTGGATCCTGTGATTTGGAGTGGAATTTATACCCTGCAGCTGTGCTTATAGCTAGCGAGGGAATTGTGTGCTCTGAACCTCTGTAGCATGATTAATTGAATCTGATTTCAGCGAAAACCAACCTCCAAGCTACTCTTCTCCATTTTCTGCGTTTTTACTCTCTTCCCTTGCAAGATCTAAGCTCCCAAACTTGATCCAAGATAGCCTATGTTTAAATTGTAGCTTAGTTTAAGTGACAACTCATTTCAAACCTCTCCCCTGTCTTTTAACTAAATTACTGATAGCTAGGGTGCCAGATCTGACACAGATCTGGAGATTTATCATATTTCTAACCAGCCTCCCTGTGGACATTCTCTTACTTACCATTCTTTTAAAGCTTGCTACAACAGATCCTGAATACTTGCAGGTCTGTATGAGTGTGTCTGCCTAGTTTTATTGTTGATTTTAGATCCTCATTTAAGGTAAGGCAACACAACCAACACATGACAGCCCATGGCGGCTGCTATGTCGTAGAGATTGATGTGAATGGTTCGTCCATCAATCTCTATGGTCAAATTTCCCTCGGTCTCTCCCTTTTTAAGGTTCTGAAATAAGAGTTTAACTAGGTGAGGGTAAAAGTGAGGATGAACGGTTTAGAGTAATGGTTCCAGTCTGGCACCTCTAAGATAGTTTAAAGACTAGACGACCGAGTCGTCATTAGCAAGAATGTTGTTATTCACTTAAAAGTACCACTTTTCACCTCTTAACCTGGCCTTTGCTGAACCTTGAAGCTGACTAATAACTCTTATTTAGCTTATTTTATAGTTAGTAATAACTTATGCAGCTTAACACAAAGTTCATGCCTTTGGTGCCAAGAAGAGAGAGAATCCAAGCAAGAGATGATAGCTGAGCCAAAGACTGATGGAACACCATGGTGGTACACACCATGGTGACTATTTTGCATGTCATAATGGACCAGGAAATTCTAGCAGATGAAAGAAGCATAGATGTGAGTGGAGAGGACTACAACAACAGCAGATGTATAACAACAAAGGAGCAAATGTGTTATCTTGCACAGTAGAGGTGTTGCCTTGCATGGCTAAACCTGCAACAGAGTTATCTCGCACAGATTTTACATGTAGCACAAGGGAACTCGCGAGGAATTCGTACAGCTCAATGAAGGAAGTTCCCCAAAGCATTCTCTCACGCATTAGTCGCACACTTCAGCTGTAACCAACACTCAGTGAACTCGCAAAGCTCTCGCACACTAAGCCTTCAGAAATCCAGCTCGCGAAGCTCTCGTGAGGAACACTCCTTATATCAGTTGTGTGCACTATCTCAAGAGGCCAATCTACACAAAGAACAATAACAAACTTGCAAAGTCCTCGCATGGTTAAAGAGGAAAGAGAGCTCCAGAAATGTCCTCGCGCACTTCAAAGCTATACCCTCTACCTGGTGAGCTGCGTTCTTCGTTTGATAAGAAGCCAAGCGAGATTCAACTTTTACTTCATGGGATCCTCGTGACAGGAGATACCTAAAGCTCTGCTGCGTGAGTCAATCCAATTCAGTACAACTCATCCTCGCGACAGCATTGCAGTGCAGAGTAGCTGCGCGAGTATTCAAAGTTCACCTATGCGAGCTAGGAGCTTTCAAAGCTAAATGTTACCTCGCGAGGACTCTGCAAGCCACATGAAAGAATTAATGAGCAAAAGTGAACCCCGCGAAGCTCGAGGTCTCCACTTCTCAGTCTTAACTTAAGGACCTTTTGGGAATTTTCCAAGGTCTAAGGCACACATCTCGAGGCCCTAATCTCAAAGCACACATCCCAAGGCATCCAAGGGTTGTAACAGTGCCACATCTGGCTTAAAAATTAGGGTTTAATCTTCTGTTGGCTAAGGCACTAAGACTGAGTATTTAAGCTGTACATTATAACTTAGAATTTATCATCCCTCCTTTAACCTCTGTCAGCTTTGAGTTCGAGCAGGCTAGGGTTAGAGTTTCATCACCTCTTTATCCATTTTTTTCTTCTCTCTTAGCCCAGCATTTGCTGGCTATATCCTCTATAAGAAATTAGGCTTATTTTAATCAATTTTGTAATGGGTCTTGTGAACATTAGGAGTCATTGGTGAGCTGTTATGCACAAGGCCACTGCCTTGAGAAATATCATTGTAAGTAATGATTTGATCAATAAAATTTATGTTTTAAAGGTTTATTCACTTTGTTAATTTTCTATTTGTCCATAGTTTTATTCAATCTCTGCCATACATTTAGGACTTGAGATGATTTGAAAGGCCCATGGAAGCTTGAGCTTGTAGCCCTGGGACCATGTAGCAACAACAATTTACTTGTTCCATCTCAGTCTTCTGTGGTGAGGATAACCTCTGTGGATAGTCTGTGACCATTCAAGTGGATAGACTATAGCCCTAGGATGATTCCAAGCCACAGATCTGAGAAGAATTCTTCTCCTCTGCACTTGAGCTTGTAGCCTTGTGAGAGGTTGTTGCAGGAATAAGCTCCCCTCTGTTACACTTGACCAACATTAGATGTTAGATCTGATTTCTTTGTAGAGATTGTAGGCTTGTGAGTTGAGTCATTGCAAGCCTTTTGTAGCAATGACCAGCTGCATTTATAGTCCCTAAATAAATTTTGAACTACTATGGTCTCCACTGGTTTTTCAAGAACTATTTGCTCCCATGGATGCCTGAGCTTGTTGCCTGGCATACATGGTGCCTACAATAGTTTTCATGTTCTAATTTGATCCATTGGGAGGAGGACATCTATTGGATAGTCTATGACCATTGACGTGGACAGGTTATAGCCTTAAGATCAGTCTATTCCATTAGATCAAATTAGTTTTCTGATTTAGGCCATATGATATGATTCTCTCTATTGGATAGTCTGTGACCATTGAAGTTGACAGGTTATAGCCTTAAGAGATCATGTCACACCATAAGGGTTGAGTTGGATACTTCTTCCTTGCAGATGTGCTTATAGCCATCTGAGGGATTTGCTACAGAGAAAACCCTAAATTTGAGTTACATAACTGAATTAACTTTAGCTTAATTGCCTACTTCCCATCAATTTTATCTTTATTTTTACACACACCATCACCACCTTCTTTATAACCCTTTCTTTAGGATAGGACTGCACTTTATTTCTCTTCTTTTAGTGTTAATTTAGTATAGTTATGACACCCAACTCCCTTTCTCTAGGATTGTCAGATCTGTAGCTAGATTTAGAGGCCTACTAACATAACCCATTTTGGGTTCTAGATCAATTTCTCAGTGGGACAAACTCTTACTTACTCAAAACTTGCTACAATAGCCCTGTATCTTACAGGTCTGGGATTTGGTTGTTTTCATTCCCCATTTTGTTTTGTTTTATTTTGCTTCCTTTATTTTGTCTTCATCATTTTTACAATAAGAAGAAGCAGCAAAAGCCTTTCAACAAATGTCCTGGTCATATGACCATTCCGGTTCAAAAGCATTTACAGCCCACCAATTTATAGGTTGCTCTCGAGTCGGTGGTAGGGGGACCAAGAAGGGGCTTTGCCTTTGAACTCGTGGACGGTTTTGGTTTGGAAATTATAAGTTTGGTTGTGGCTCACTTTTTGGAAGTCATAGAATGAGGAATCGAAATGAAATGGGAAAAGGCTAGGGTTTTACCTCAATGAGAAGCTCAAATCGAAGGAAAATTGAGTTGTTGAAGATACATGCAAGTATATCCTTGAAGCTTTGATGGGTTTAACACGGGAAATCGACCTTTTCAAAGGGAAATGGACTTGTTCCACATGGGAGAGGAGAGGAGAGAGGGGTCCTACCTTTCAAAAGCTCGAAAATGATGAATTTGGGGTTTTCGAGTCCATTTCAAATCTCCTCAGTTGCCGTGGCGAGCAATAACCTAGATCTCTCGCTGTAGCGAGCTTAAATCTCATTGTGGGGAGGTGTACATGAAGTAGGGCTGGTTATTTGGTTTTATTTTGGCCTGCAACACTCTATTTCAGACTTCTACCCTTATGTACTATTGCATGGGGTTTCTAACATTGATAATTACTACCATTTTAACCTATGCATATCGATCATACGTATGCATTAGTGACACTTGAGTGTTACACTCACTACAAGGTGATCATTAAATGTACATACATGAAACTCGTTAGATCATCAATATACTAATATACTGCGAAGTGGCTAACCTCAGTCAAACAGTTGCGGGTATTGATCTTGGATTTTGGCCTCTCGTTCCCATGTCGCTTCTGCAATAGAATGGTTATGCCACTGAATTAGGACCAGTGGAATACGCTTTGTCCTCAAAATATGCTCCTTACGGTCTAATACTTTCATGGGTTCTTCGATCAATGTTAAGTTCGCTTGGACCTCTATCGGCTGGTAATCCAATATGTGTGCTGGGTCTCTTACGTATTTATTCAACATTGACACATGAAAGACATTATGCACACTGGACAACTACGGAGGTAGGGCAATCAGGTAAGCTACTTTGTCAACTCTACCCAAAACCTCAAAGGGACCATGTAACCTGGACTTAGCTTCCCACGTTTCCCGAATCTCATCACGCCTCTAGTTAGAGAGATCTTGATGAACACATGATCTCCAGTCTGAAAAACATACGAGTATTAGAATGATGCACAGTGTAACAGCCCAAATTTCCTACCTTGAAACCCGTGCCGTCAGGTCACTGTTTCTAATGACCCTTGAACTGAACAGACAAGATGTCAACTTCACATAGTGGAATAAAGATGATTCATTCTAATTTGACAGATAAAGTCATCACATAGATATGGCAGAAATAATACATTTCTATTAATTAAGTCAAAATGACGGTTCTATCCTTATGTAAACATAAGACTGACAAAACCGAAACGAACCACCGGTGATGAACAATCATCACCCAAACAGTGGTTCAAAATAATAGTTTACATTTCATGAATCCATGTTCTAAGCTATTTACTAAGGCTGGACGTACTACACATTACACAAAATCCTCAAAGTCTCACAAGTCCCCTAAGGGAAATAATCCTTTGGCAGAAGATCCGATTCCTCCTCTGGGATGTAATCAGGATCTTCTTCTCGGCCAGAATCTCTAACACCTAAATCCGCATCTGTACCTGTGACGTAGAGTCAGAGGGGTGAGCTAACAGTCTAAGCTCAATAGGGGAATAACACTAGCATGCATAACATATTTCAAAGCATAGTTCTTATGACTGAATTTAAAGCACATTTCACGAAACTGAACTTTTAGATGATTGAAATTGAAATAACTAAATTTGCCTCATAAATTCTCAAGTTCTTACTTAATTCATTTTCATATGCTTCTCATGCTTCAAAATGACTTAACACTTAACTTAAATAATCTCCCAAGCGTATATAGCATTGGGATCCACATTAATATCGATGGGAATCCTAGAACCACCGTCGTTCAATGAACACTTCACACAATTGCCAAACCCATGAGCTAAGTTAACAGGGTCACTTGTGCCACATTACCAAGCCCTTGAGCTAAGTTAATAGGGTCACTTATGCTTCAAATTGACCATTGGCCGGTCCACTTGTACGGATATCTCGCCGTACTGGATACACAAAGGGGATTCGTTTCACAGAAACCTTAAATCATTGTGCAGTTCTAACTTATAGTTTTTCATTGTGTAGTTGATCAGTGTGATTAATTATAGCCAGGTTTCGAGTTTCACATGCTTGCTTATCACATTCACACACGTTCATCATGTTCACACATGCTTGCTTATCGTACTTATTTTGTTCACACATTTCTTATCATGTTCACATTCTTATCACACACACACACATGCTTAATCACATTCACATTATCTACACAATTCATATCGGAAGTCATGGTATTGAATTTCCCCTACCTCATACGAAGTTCACGCCGAAACACACAAAGACGGAGTAAAGTTCCTTAGGTAATAGTCCAAATCAAACCTACAATTTGAGGCATTCAACGGTCATTAACTCATGCCTAAAATACCACACTCACCAAAGATTCAGAGAGTTCTCGAAGAAAAATTAAATTTTGATTTAACTTGTTCAGTTGTGCGCGCGAGATCCAAGGTCACATGAGCGAGTCATATAGCACCTCACAGTTGTGTGAGCTCGCTTGAGCAACTATGGCTAGTTTGTCTTTCTTATGCTCATAGCTTGAGATAGTTGCGCGAGCGACTGTTCAAAGCATATTTTCATTCTTATTCTGAAGCTTCTCTCGCGCGAGCAGGTCCATGTCGCGCGAGCGAGGCTCAAAGTCGCGCTAGCAACTTTCAACGTTTTGGGGTTTCTTCTTAAAATCAAATTTCCATTCTTTTTCCCCTTTCACCTAACTTCCATACACAATAAATACACAACCTCTAGGGCATTAATTGCCCCTATTTACAACATTTAATATACCCTTTTATACATACAAATCCACACATTCTTACCTCTTTTACTTGCAGCTTTGCAAGAATGAATGGATGCATTCAATGAAGCTTTCTTTTTTCCACCTGGATCCGAAGAGTTTGCGATCCACCTTCTCACGAACTCTTACCACGATCATTCGGTGCTCTTTTGTGGTATTCCAAGCTTAAAAAAGACGATTGAGAGGGAGATCAACAACCCATCAAAGAGGGATTTTCCTCTTCACCGCGAGCACCATCTCTCTCTCTAGATCACTCCTTGGGTCCACGAAAAGAGAGTGATTCCCACTCTAGATTGTCTACGATCTTGAGCACAAGGCACACACAATCTCCCAAGCTCTCTCTCCCTTCCTTCTCTCTTCCTATCCTCTTTAGAGTTTCAAGGCAAAAGAAGAGAAAGGAGTTTTACCCTTTTCTTATAGCTTGGGTAGCTTTCTTGTGAAGCACAAACACCCGACTTAGTGTTTCACACTATAACCTAGTTCACTTGTGAACCCCATATACCTAACGTAGGTTTTCTTTCATTCTCACCCATACTAAATGACATCGCTAAATCCTAAACGGCACGACGCACCGCACCGACACGCGTACATAGTTGGTCCACACGGGTTCTCATTTTGGGGCTGTTACGGCCAGTCAGAACCACAAATTAATAATTATTTAAGTTTACCTGAAACTCAATGTTGGTTCTCTTGAGATCGGCATAGCTATTCTGCCAGCTCTGAGCAACTTTCAACCTTTCTCGAATGACTCGGATGGTCTCATTTGTGCTTTCAATTAATTATGAACCCAACAGTACCCGTTCACCAACTTCCTCCCAATTAATTAGGGATTTACATCGTCGGCTATATAATGCTTTAAAAGGAGCCATTCCGATGCTTGTTTGGTAGCTATTGTTGTAGGTAAATTTGATCAAGCATAAGTGCTTATCCTATGATCCTTTGAAGTCTAGCATACATGCCCTAAGCATATCTTCAATCACTTGATTTACCCTTTCGGTTTGCTTGTCGGTCTAGGGGTGAAAAGCAGAATTGAACTCTAACTTCGAACCCATTCCCTCATGGAACCTTTGCCATAACTGAGATGTATATATCAGGTCTCTATCTGATACAATGCTAGAAGGTATACCGTGTAATCTGACAATCTCTTTCAGATATAATTCTGTAAGTTCGTTGGTTGTATACCACGTGATGTAGGGTAGGAACTGAGTAGACTTGGTTAGTCAGTCCACGATTACCCAAATAGTGTTGTGTCCTTTCTGTGTCCTTGGCAGTCCAAGTATGAAATCCATAGAAATGTTTTTCCATTTCTACTCAAGAATTGGTAATGGCTTTAGCAAACCTTCATGGTGTCTATGGTCGACCTTCACTTGCTGGCAACCAAGCATTTTGTTACGTATTCTGCAACATCTCTCTTTAACCTTTTCCACCAAAAATTCTTCTTGAGATCATGGTATATTTTTGTACTGCCGGGATGAATAACGTACATTGACTTGTGGGCTTCATCTAGTATCGCATGTCTCAGGTTGATGTCAGTCGGCACGCACAGTCTACCTCTAAACAACAAGGACCTGTCGCCCTTTATAGAGAAATCTGGCTGGTTTCCACTGACTACTCCTTGTCGGACAGCCATGAGTTCTGTATTGGTCATTTGCAGTTCACGAATCTTATCATACAGTGTAGATCTCACAATGATGTTAGCCATCAAGGCTCCATAGTCCTCAACCTGAAATTTTATCTCACACAATGCCATGTCTTCGAGTAAACGCCATCTGCGTATCCTTGTAATAAGATGTGATACTGAGCAGATGATTTTTGACTCAATGCATCAGCTACCACATTCACCTTTCCGGGATTGTATTGGATAGAACAATCATAATCCTTCAAAAATTCCATCCACCTTCTCTGCCTCAGATTCATATTCTTTTGGGTGAAGAGATATTTGAGGCTCTTATGGTCAGTAAATATTTCAAGCATTTCTCTGTAGAGATAATGCCTCCAGATTTTTAAGGCAAAAATGACTGCTGCTAGTTCCACGTCATATGTGGGATAGTTCTTCTCATGGTCTTTCAGCTACCTTGAACCATATGCAATTACTTTCTCATGCTGGTTTAAGACGCAACCTAATCCACTCTGGGATGCGTCACTGAACACTATGAATCCTCCACTGTTGGATGGTATGGTGAGTCAGGTGCGGAGGTCAATGTTCTTTTGAATTCTTGGAAGCTCTTTTCACACGACTCGGTCTACTCAAATTTAGCACTCTTTTGAGTGAGTTGTGTGAGTGGTCCAACAATCTTTGAAAATCCCTCGACTAACCTTTTGTAGTATCCGGCTAGTCCCAGAAACCTTCTTATTTTCTCAGTCACTGTTCTTGGTCGTTCCCACTTCGCCATAGCTTCCACCTTAGCTGGATCTACTATGACACCAGCTTCTAAGATAATGTGCCCCAGAAAGCTTGGTTTAACCAAATTTTGCACTTGCTAAGTTTTGCATACAGCTGGCGGTCTCGAAGCGTCTGAAGTGCTAGATGTAAGTGTTTCTCCTGATCTTCTTTCATCTTTGAATAGATGAGGATATTGTCAATAAAGACCACCACACATTTTTCTAAATAAGGCTTGAACGCCCAGTTCATAAGGTCCATGAAGGACGCAGGTTCATTTGTTATCCCAAATGGCATCACGAGAAACTCATAATGGCCATATCTCGTGCGAAAGGCTTTTTTCGGAATGTCTTTAGCTTTCACTTTCATCCGATGATATCCGGATCTTAGGTCTATCTTAGAGGAGAATCTCGCCCCTTGTAATTGGTCGAAGAGGTCATCGATTCTTGGGAGTGGGTATCGGTCAGTGGCGGACGCACGTAGGGGCGATTGTGGGCGTTCGCCCCCCTTGACTTTTAAAAGAAACAAAAAAAAATAATAACGGTTTATCTAAGAAGAGTCCATAGAAAAAAATCTCTTGGGTTTTGCTTTGGGTATCTCTAATCGTACCCATGCCACCTCTGAAAGCACCCACATCCTAGACTCTTTGAAGACTATTGATTGCTTCAGATTAATGATGGAGATCGTGTTTTAGCCCAACCGCAGAATAGATCTTGGGATCATAGCGCACCTATCAGACGATAATTTTTTTATTCCATGTGTGACTGATCCCAAAAAATGGCCCTAAATTGACATTTGGGCATGATGTCTAACATATGATTCAAAGACCATTTTTTGGGATTTGTGACACTTGGAATAAAAACTGACCGTCTGATAGATGCATCATGATCTCAAGATCTCTTGTGTGGAATATCGGGATGAAACATGGCCTCCATCATTTTATCCGGCTTAATCAATGGTTATCAAGGGGTCTAAGATGTGGGAGTAAACAAAGGTACCCCTTTTGCTTTTCTTATAGAATAAAAGATTTCTATTTAGCAATAATGTGTTGTCCACTTAATCGTTTTTTAAGATAAAATCAAATAAAATCTTTAGCTAAAATTTAGCTGATTTTTTTTTTTCACCCAACGTTGTAACTAATATGTGAAGGCGACTAATTCACTTTAAATCCACCCACCGAATCTTTGAGTTCACCCACACTGAAACACATTGACTTGGTAGAATCAAATGATGGTGATCGTTTATCCTCCCAATCTTTCACAAGATGGATCTTGAGATCATGGGCCTACCATCAGACAGTTAGTATTTTATTTCTCATGGCACACGTCTCAGAAAAATGACCTTAACATCACGTGCATGCTCAAAATTGATTTTAATGTTCCTTTTTTGGGTACGATCATGTTCTCAAGATCCATCGTGTGAAAGATTGGGACGATAAACAATTTCCATCGTCCGATTCAATATAATCAAAGTGTTCCAGCGTGGGTGAACTCAAAGATTTGGTGGGTGGATTTAAACGTACTCCTAATTTATTTGCAATCCTTAAAATTCGAGATTCTTTCTTCTCAACTCAAGTTTTACATGCGACAACCAGTTGACTGTTTTGAATTTGATGATGAAGATATATTTTAAGC
Source organism: Chloranthus sessilifolius (assembly GCA_021018995.1). Classification (NCBI taxonomy): domain Eukaryota; kingdom Viridiplantae; phylum Streptophyta; class Magnoliopsida; order Chloranthales; family Chloranthaceae; genus Chloranthus; species Chloranthus sessilifolius. The sequence goes on along the minus strand of CM037597.1, from coordinate 77,110,572 downwards.
CTAATTTCTCACACAAAAGATCTTGAGCCGATGGACTTGCCATCAACCGCTAGTTTTCTCTATGTGGCACACATCCCAAAACGTAGCCCAAATTTGGTGTGATGTGTGCCTCATGGCTTTTTAGTCACTTTATTGAGATTTGTGCCACTTAAACTAAAAAATTGACTATCGAATGGTACACTCATAGTCACAAGATCCATTGTGTGGAAGATTGGAGTGAAAAACGATCTCCATCATCTAAGTCAAATCAATCAATTGTCGACGAACAGAAGATCCTATGGAAAAAATTAAAATCGGTGATCAAAAGATCATATGTAGGAAAGACCATCTAAGTCGTCAGATTTGAAAGTCATGATCAAAAGATCCTATGTTGAAAAAATTGGCACGAAATACGGTTTTTATGATAATATATAATTTAAATATGATATAATATATTTTAATATCTTTTAAAATTATAAATATATATATTTATATTTTTTTTAATCCCAATAATTTTTCCGAAAGTTATTCTGAAATGAATCAAAATTAAATCTAATTCATCTTGCGCCCCGCCTGGATGAAAATCTTGATTCCGCCACTGGTATCGGTTCTTTATCGTCAGCTTATTCAATTGCCTATAATCAATGCAAAGATGCATACACCCATCCTTCTTCTTAACAAAAAGCATAGGTGCTCCCCATGGTGAGACACTCGGTCTAATAAAATCCTTGTCGAGAAGTTCTTGTAGTTGCAGTTCTTTTAACTAAGCTGGTGCCATACGATATGGAGCTTTTAACACTGGTTGTGTGCCTGGAGCTAAGTCGACCGCAAATTCAACTTCTCTATTCGGCAGCAAACCAAGTAATTCCTCAGAAAATACATCTGGGTAGTCACAGACGGTAGAAATATATATAAGATTACTTTTTCTTCCTTCCCATTCTGTAAGAAGGCCAGATACCCATGATATCCTTGGTTTAGTAGACGTTCGGCCCGAACGGCGGGTATCAAGGGTGCGACACTCGGCTGGGTACCGTAGAATCTGAACGATTTTCCTTTCTCGGGGCAAAATGTGACTATTTTTCGAAGACAGTCGACATTTACGTGGTGTGTGGATAACCAATTCATGCCAAGGATTATGTCGAATCCTTGCATATCTAGTAAAATCAGATCAGCCCTGGTCTCATGTTCCTCGAGAACAACAAAAACTGATCGACACACTGTATCTCTTCTCATAGAATTCCCGATCGGAACTGACACTGACAGAATGAATTGCAAAGGTTTGGGCTCAATGCTTAATTCTACTACAAATTGTGGGGTTACAAAGGAGTGGGTAGACTTTGGGTCTATTAACACTCGTGCCTTGTGAGAGCAGATATCCATAGCGGTATCACTTTTCATGTGCATGTACAAGGTAACCTAGGTTTCATGCATACAAGTAAGAAATTAGGTTATAAGCATTCTAAATGTTCTAGTGCTACCAAGTAGTGGAATTGTAATGATTATTTTATTTAATGCACCTTCTTCATCTAAAATAAGAAGAAACCAAATTGGCTATTCTTAAGGGGTTCATACCTTGGAGAGATCATTGTTGGTCTGCACATCCTATGCCGAAACTGCATATTCTCTTATCTGGTGCCTCATTTTTCCACAACTGAAACATGCTCCCGTAGCCTTATGACACTCCTCAGTCTTATGTGATTTCCCACACTTCGAACATACATTGGCTGGTGGAGAGGAGGCAGTGTAAGAAGCTGTTGATTGTGCTCTTGATACACCCGTCGTTTTTGGGTTTGATGCGTTGAAAGGCCTCGGGGGCCTTGGAGGTAGAGTTGCAGAGTATGGTGGCCGTGATGATGCCGTTGGCGTAGGCTGAGATGGTGGTGGCATCAAGTATCTTGGCCTCTTGCTGGTCTGCTCTGAGCTAACAGCCTGAGTCTGACTCTTTTTATTTCTGTTTTGTTTGTTTCATCTCTTCAACATATTATCAACATCCCTTTCGGCTAGAAGAGTCACTCTTATAACTTGGGCATATGTGGTTGCCTCAAACAAGGAAATTATTTCCTTAGTTACTGGCTTTAGACCGTATTCAAACTTTTGGGCCTTCATTAATTCAATGGCCACAGGTAATGGTGCGAATCACGATAGCCGAGTAAACTCAGATTTGTACTCACGTACATTCATTTGTCCTTGTACCAGATTCGCAAACTGGATCTCCATTTGACATCTCTCCGATGCCAGGAAGTATTTCTCATTAAAGACCTCAGTAAATTCGGCTCAGGTCCGGGGTGTCCCTAGTGCTCGGGTTCTTTCAACAGACTTCCACCACGGATCCGCTTCACCCTCTAGTTGGAACGATGCCCAACTCACTTTCTCTTCCTCTGTGCATCTGACCCTTTGAAGGACCTTTTCAATTTGGTTTAACCACTTTTCTGCTTCCAAAGGATCGGTCTGCCCATAAAAGGTCAGGGACTTCAATCTCTGGAAATCTTGGAAACCGGCTGGCTGTCCTCTCTTAGCCAGTATCGCCATGGTGTTCACCATGGTCTCTAGGAGCTGCTATTTATTCTCACCTCTGGGAACATTCTCAATGTTGTTCCCCACCCCTGATGCATGATTGTTGTTGCCTATAGGGATTGCGTTTGATCCAGAGGCCAACCCTCCACCATTCTTGGTGTCTTCTAGGAGGCATATTGACTTGTCATACCAAGCAAATGCTAAATTAGATCTATCCTAATACCCTAGTCTAAGGAATGGCTGAAAACTAATACCGCTGCTTCAAACCTAAGTCATAGCTCTGGCCTCTCATGAGACGTACAGCCTAGGGCTTTGATACCCCGTGACAACCCGGATTTCCTTGCCCCAAAAACCCGTGCCATCAGATCATACACACGATCTGAATTACAGTGCTAATTTGGTATCGAAGTGCTTACTTCACTTCGTAACAACTCGATCTTTCCTGAATTAGGTGATTGGAAGGACAAAGCCATCAAACATTGGTAAGTTACTAAATTTCATAAACAAAGTGCACACAAAAATACGAAAGCAGAGCTATGACTACAAGCAAAAGGCACATAGAATTTAAAGATTTCTCATCATTCCACATTACAACTATACAATCCACCAGTGAAGGCTGACCTTCACCTAAACAATGGACGAAATTATACAAAACTATACATGGGTTTAAACAGAGTACTGTACAAAATATTAAAAAGGCAAAAGCTCCGCACTAAGCGGGGATCCACTGATGAACTAAGGGAAGAACTCCTCAGGTGGCTCTTCCTCTTCCTCAGGGTTGTTATCAAGGTCCTCTTCTTGTTCAGGATCCCTTTCTAAATCAACACCTGCAACTTTGACGTATAGTCGAAGAATGAGCTATAGTCCAAGCTCAATAGGGAGGAAAATCATTGCTAAATTACCTTTTTATCATACTTCTTCATGATCTTGATGCATATGTAAAGCAATTCAAATTTATAACTTATAAAGATGCAATGAATTTCAAAATCAAGAATTTGACTATAACACTAAAACATACTGTGAAAGCAGAATAACATGCTCAAATAATGCAAACGGAGTCAAGCAATTGTGAATAGAACTTAGAACAAATCAAGGGAGCAAGTCACAAATACGCATATAAGAAATCAAAGCGATGTTGAAATTCCAAGCCCTTAAGCTACATTAACAGGGTCACTTGAGCAAAAAATTCAAGCCCCTAATCTAAGTTAATAGGGTCACTTGGACCAAGAAGTCAAGCCCCTAAGCTATGTTAATAGGGTCACTTGAACCAAGAAGCCAAGCCCCTGAGCTAAGTTAACAGGGTCACTTGGACCGAAACATAAGGCCATTGAGTTAAAGTTAACAAGGTCGCTTGAGCCAAGAAGTCAAGCCCTTGAGCTAAGTTAACAGGGTCACTTGGACCAAAACGTCAAGCCCTTGAGCTAAGTTAACAGGGTCACTTAGATCGAAATGTCAACCCCTAAGCTAAGTTAACATGGTTAGTTGAGCAGAGACATAACAGAGGTACAAAATCGGAATACGTACACAGAATCGGAAGCAATTTCACAAATCAAATCAAGGAATTCAGGACCTATTGAATGGAATACAATGCTATCGCAAGATGCGGAGTACAAAAGCTATGTAATTCATGTATAGAAATCAAATTATATTCTTCAAAACATGTCGAGATTTCATGTTTAATAATTCTAGAAAATATGGTAATTTAATGCTTGCATCAATGGCTCGAATTCAAAAAAAAAAAGTAATTGGGCAAGGTATTATTCCCTACCTTAAAGTCAGAACTTTGCGGGAAAAATCGCATGAATCAAAGCTAATTATTTTCAAAAGTCCCTTGAACTTACCCTAGATCACGCATCGTAAATTTCATAGGTGTTAACAAATCATATATGTCTTAGCACAACGTTTCGTTTGGCGTGAAAGAACTCCAAAATCGAAGCTCACAAAATAGAGTACCTCGCTGTGGCGAGCTACAGTGTCACCGCGGTGAGGTGTACAGGTAGTCATGTGGCACAACATGCCTCACCACATTGAGTTTTCACAGAGCCTAAATGGCTTGAAAACTCACGTAGCACTCGTCGCGACGAGCTCTTCAGAGGTCCCCTTGCCGCGGCGAGCTTGCGAAGCTCGCTGTCCTAAAAACTTCATCTTCTAGCCTCGTATACTCAATGCCTCAGACATAAATCCCATCCAATATGGGTAATCGAACCCAGTTGTATTATTAAGCTAGATTTCTAGCCTCTATCTTACATTGATTGCACATGTAAAGTTTCGAGACTTTGGAAATCGGAGCACTCAGCCTCTAAGCCCTTCATGCATCCGATTCTCGAAGTTTCGTAGCATGACTTTCCAGAATTTATTTAAATATGGCTTAGGTTTAGGAAATTGAGATTTCTTACTGCCATTTGATCATGCATGCAACACTCTGAAGCCTCAGAACTCGATGAACTTGGCTATTAAGCCTATCACACATCCAATCTTCAGAATTTCCTTTGCATGGAATTTCAGAATCGATTAGATTGATCTAAAACTTATTAAATCGGGATTTACAAGACAAAGTTTAGATGTTCCCCAGCAGATTCTTCGCATGCGAAGTTTCTGATCTTTGGTGAGGAGATGTCTCGTTGTTTACATGGTTGTGATCGTTCGATTACTCAATCATAGAATTTTTGAAGACCCAATGACATCACGATGATCGATACGATGGAGATTCTTTTTCATTGAAAGATTTGGGTAGAGGTTTCTTTGAACGAGGTCGCATGAATTTGGATGGTTTAGGCTCTCCCAGATGGAAGACAAGAGGAAAGAAGACTCTCAACTCTCAACTCTAAATCCCAATTTCGAATCCCATGCAGCTTATGCGTGGGAGTTGGATTTTATAATTTGGGGTGTCTAATCTAGTGTGTAATTGGCACACACAGCCTGGTGTACTGGTCGGTCTTAAGGCCTCAACTAATGGGTCTTAATTCTTGGGCCTGATTGACTAATGGGTCTTGATTCTTGGGTTTGATGTTAACTAGTTCAAATCCTATCAGGGTTGCTATCAAGGGTCTGTGTCAGTACCTGCACAACTTATTACTTGTATCGAATTACCATGGTACACTTGTATCTACATAGCATGATCGATTTCAATCCACGGTGTCGATCGTACAAGGTCACTGGGCTCATGTACGTACACTCAGTGTGCTTGAGTTCTAAACTTTTGTAGGGTGTTACATTGATAGCAGAGAGATAAAGTCATGAGGCGCGTTATAAGGAAATTGGATCGAGATTACATGTGGAGCCCGTACTAGACAAAGAATTTGAATGCTCTACAGATGTGGTGTCCGACTCTGAGGAAGAATTTACAAGCAGTCCTTTCTCCCTGCTAGCCTTGCCAGTACCAAAACCAGCTCCATTTGTATCAATTGTACATACCCTTCATCACCAAGTGAGTAAAATATTCCAGAACATCATGAACGTAACCGGGTATGCCATCAAGGCAATAAAATTTTGAGTGTCCCCTATTTTTCCAACAATGAGGACATTGATCTATTCAAGTTTGGGGGGATACACCTCTCTATATATAACATTTTAGAAATTTTGCATAAAAAATATATATATATATATATATATGTTTTTTTTTTTTTTTTTTTCTTTCTATTTTTAAATTTAATTTTATTTTTAGTAGTTTTATTTAACCATCCTATGTGAGTTATGATTGAAGAACCTATGAAGTCATAAGCCTTACAATCCATCGTAGTAGAAGTTCAACCATCAAAATGGAGCAGCCACAATCCATGTTAACCTATTGAACACTGTATCAGATTGAATGTTTGAAACTATACTTTGATTTAAACTGCAATATTTAGATTATAATTTTAAAATTATATAATCAGTGAGCTTTTGGGACAATATTTCTTCTTTTATTTTGAGAGAGACTGCTTTCTATTTGAATCAAAATGAAACTTTGAACTTCTTAACTGCATCACAATTAAATCTCATAGTGCTGAAAATTTAATCAATTATTCTATGATTATGATAACTTGTTTTTGTAGAACTGCTTATTAGATACATCAAAACAAAATGACATTCATGTGAGTGAATTGTAAAAATGATAAAAGGCCATCTTTTTATTGCGTTTGAGCCAAAAAGCCAAAATCCTAGAAATTTATCTATCCCTTGAACCCATATTAGAAGCATAAACTGAATTTCCTTGTACCCAAAATTTTATAAAACCCTTAACCATATGTACTAACCAAAGCTTTCAATTCTTCACCCACATATTTTCTAAGAGTTTAGAATGCGAAAGAGGGAAGGAGTAGGGAGTGAAAGGAGTACAAGAACAACAGATATAAGATATGCAAAAAAAAGGGTTTGAAAGAAATAATTTTCTGAAAAGAAATATGGGCAAGAGTCGAGAAATCGTAATTACTATTCTGAAAAAGAAGCAAAAATCTTCCAAGCAGAAAATGAAGGGAGTATCTCTGAAAAGAATCAAGAAAAGGGATTTACACAAGAAAACAAAAATAAATAAATGGGAAGAAGTACCCAACTTTTTGGATACTTACTGAAACAAAAATAGAAGAGTAAAGAAGAAGATAGGAGAAAGAAGAACTAAATTCTCAGAAACCTTTGAATCCTATCTACCTTTCTTTGGAATCTCTCAACTCAAGGCCCCATGACAAGCCGAATGAAGACCTTCTTGATTTATGACTTACAACAGCATGAGCCTAGTAGAGATATATATAATAAATACTATAGATAAATAAGGAAGCATATGAATAGAAATGATTATCCATTCTCTGAGATTTATCCTTTTAGTCAATTATCTGTTGAATTTATCATATATATCATATGGAGAGAACTCAAAATTTTCAATATTCTTTTTGATAGTATGCCAATAGTGAGAGTTTGGATGAAAATATTTTCTAAATTTACAATTAAAAAAAATATATGAAGAATAAATTGTTCACTGATGCACACACACTCCACGCTTAATATGAATTAAAATTGTTGGAGTTCTGATCAAGGATAACCGCTGGGATGGAAAGTGTGGTTGAAAGAATCATATGTTCAAAAATCGTAACAATCATGTGATAATTAAAACTAGTTAGTGTACAAAAGTAATTTAGATTTTTAATCTTTTATTTTGTTTTAATTTTAAATTTTTTGAAAATCCAAATATATTTGAAGTTTGTAGGTAACTTCAGTGGAAACCTTCAGGAGACTATAACTCCTCCACTAGGGATCACCTAGGGGTTTAAAGGCTTGTTGCATCTGCCTAATGCAATCGTAGTCCCTATGAAAGTGGCATTTAAGTTTTTAGATTAGTTTACTCTTTCCTTATTTGCTAGGGACTAGAAAAATTTAAGTTTGGGGGTGTGATCAATCATAGAATATGCCATTTTATCACCCTTAACTTAGTGATGCAAGACCCCAGTTTACTACTAACAAGATAACGATGTGTAGATATTAAAAATAGATAGCAAACAAGAGCCAAATTATTAATCTTCGTCAAAATGAACTCAAAAAGCTGTAAGAAAGATGATCGAGCGCAGAAGATGATTCAAATCGTACTTGAAAGCCAGTAAAGTAAGAAATCGCAAAAGATGATTTAACAAAGCTGAAGAGAAAGCAAGAAATCGTAATTTATGATACTTCAAAAGACGTTTAAAAAAGAATGCGATACACGAGTGTAGACACCCAAATTTGGCTCAAGGCCCGATCGAAACACATTTCGAGAAAGGTGCACTTCTGAGATTTTGATGGCATATATGGTACCCTTAGGAACCTTTCCAAACCCTTAGGGACCTTTCCGAACCCTTAGGAATCAACCCTAACCTTCCCAAACCTATTAGAACCCATTCCTAGACTAGTATCAAACCCTCCCGAGCAGTGGTTAGAAAGAGGAGTGCCAAAATTTACACAAATGTTTTTAGGAGCTGAGTTTATACCATTGGAAAGGGGACTTCTCCAGCTTTCTAACAAGCCAATAATCACTTCAATCGGAGTTGTATATCAAACGTTATGCCCATTTGCAAATCGGGCTATTTTGGAGGGATTTTTGTCTTGTGCAACTAATAGTTGGGCCAAGCCATTTTCCCCCAGAATTTGCCTGGCGCAACTAATAGTTGCGCCAGACCTTTTTCCCCCAGAAATGGCTTGGTGTAACTAATAGTTGCGCCAGGTATAAATGGGTCCCCCCACCCCTCGCAGAGCCAACTTTCAGGCTACTGTACAGAACTATTTTATTATACATTTCCCTGGCGCAACTAATAGTTGCGCCAGGCATATGAACAGTGACAGTTAATTTTTGCCTCGAATTTTGAACCTAGGGTTTGATTTGTTGACCACCTCAGTTCTTGAGGTATATTTTTATAACTTTTTTACACCCTTTTAATGCCTATTTGCAACCCTTAAGTAATTTGAAACACTAACCTATCATCCACCATTAAAACCATTCCCCCACATCTCCAAGCTCTCAAAATCCTAGAAAACCTTAGATTAGAGATTACCTAATTGCTAACCCTAATTAGCATCTAAGTAGCCTCCTAACCTATCCTTTTATTATAAATAGAGCCCCCCTCCCCTTGGTTTAAAAGTTGAGAATTTTTACCTAAGAGAGAAAGAGCTTAAAGTGAGAAGATCTTTCTCCCTTTGGTGCACCATTGCTCATACAAATTTCAAATTTCTAAAACCCCCTTTGAGTGATATTTTTTACCTTAGATCCCTATTTTAGGTACATGCTACCCATTTACCGTCCCTCTCTACCTCTTAGCTCGCAAGCCTTAGAGGTTAAAACTCCTATTTTCACCATACAAGCCTTCAAGAGCTTATCAAAAGCAAGCCAATGCAAGGCTCTCCTACAGTGCTACAGGAGCCCGAGGGATCCGACTCTCCCCTTTCTTCTTCTATCTCTTCTTTAGCTCTTCTCATCCTCCCATTTGTGCTGTTACGCCGCCGAATTTTCGGTAGGAACGGAGGGGCACAAATAGGATTTAAGGCCCATTTGGGCAAGAAGAAGCCATTTTCTTTTCTTTTACTTTATTTTGTGTTGGCCATTAGTAGAGACCGCATTAAGCGGATTGATCGGGTGCCTAACACCTTCCCGATCGATAACCAAAGCCCCTACCCAAGAGCCTTTGGTGTGAACCGGATTTAGAGTCATATTTTTAGTACTTCGGTGCTCATAAAAATGAACTAGGTTTCTCATGACACCAAAAGCTCTGGGTGGCGACTCTATATTTTTGCAAGCGGGTGTATCGCTGTGACAGGATCGTCCTGAATCCCACGATTGCACAGATGGCGACTCTGCTGGGGACTAGCTAGTAGAGCTTCCCATTAAACTAGGCCTTTTTTTTTATTTTCCTAACATTTTATTGCTATTTTATTTATTTATTTTTTGCTATTTTTTCACTCACCCCTCTGATTAAGTCACTTTACTTATCCCTACTTTTACGTCATGTACAAGCCTTAGCCGATTGGCAGGCCTACTTGCGCATAGTCTTTAATTTCTTTACTTTTCCGTCATTTTAAGTGCCTTAGCCGATCGGTGGGCCTACTTGACCATTGTCTTTTAATTCATTTAATTTTTTTTCATTTAAAGTGCCTTAGCCATTTGGCGGGCCTACTTGTGCACTCATATCCCAACAATGGACGCCGGCCCGTAGTGGCGGTATGGGGTCATCACCCCCGATCTTTGAATTAAAGAAAACTTCTAAAAGAAAAGCTTTGAAAAAAATTAAAATTGAACCAAGTTAGGGAGGTTAATTAATTAGCTTTTACGGGGTAGATTTTAAAAGGGTTGGGATTAAGCAAACACACAACCACCTAGGTCTTAGTATGGCGGCAGCCCCTAGTGGTGATGATCCAGAAAAGTCCCAGCCCACCTAGTATCTGAGAAGGTGCTCGCATCGAAGGTATATCGGGTGGGTTCCCATTCCAAAGCTTAAAACCTTTGGGGAGCGCCCTAGCGAGTTATACCAAAATCAAACCCTTTTGACACGGTGAGGAGAGAATCGATCACCAAAAAAAAAAAAAAAGCTCAGTTCCAGGAAGCTTAGCTTCCACAAAAAACCAAAAAAGAGACTCATTTTGGGTTGCTGCCTCTGCTGTCATAACATTCTGGAACACCATTTTTTGCTTAGTGTAAGTATTAGTTGTGCCAGTGCAAAAATTGGGAATTTATAATTGGCGAAACTAATAGTTGCGCTATCTGATCCCACATTCACATACACCACTTCCGCCCTATCCGATCCCCCACAAGTCCCCCCATCTACCCGGGTCATGCCCATTTTTATCGAGGCCACTCTCAATTTTTCCCAAACACCCACACTTTACCCTTCATCATCCCCCTTTTCCAATGCCCCACCCCATTCCTTCAATCCATCCCATATCCCATCACTTACCATGGTCATGCCCAATCTTCCCTCCACCTCCATCCCATCCATACCCAAGCATCCCTTCAATCCGCCATCCACTTCCAATCCTCCTTCCATGACCATGATGGAGGAGATGTTCCAAGCCTACTCCATGTGGAAGGCTTCTCAAAACACCTCCCCTCCTAAACACCCCGTGTCCCTAAACACCCTAACCAATCTCCATGCCTCACTCCCCAATGACCCCCATCAACCCCCCATAATCCACACCACCCAAACCCTATTACCCACTTGCCCCAAGGCCCCATGGCCTAACCCCCAACTACCTACATGCCCCAAGGCCCAATGGCCCAAGCTCCCATCTCCCATATGCCCCAAGGCCCATTAGCCCAAACCCCTTTTTTCCAGGGCCCAATGTGCTTACTTTATTTGTTGGTGGTAAAAGCAATTTAAAATCAAAGTAAAATAGGGGATGGAATCAGCACAACTGAGAAATCCTAGACCTGCAAGATACAGGGTCCACTTGTAGCAAGTTTTGATAAGTAAGAGTTTGTCCCACAGGGAAAAGGTGATCTACAGCTCCAAGGGAGCCATCTCTAGTAGTCCCTCCAGATCTGACTACAGATCTGGTAGTCCTAAAAGGAAGGGAGTTTAGGGTCACTTATTCTAAATATCCTAAGGTAGCCTAATGAATTAACTACAGAAAGGGTTGAGAAGATGGATGGAGTGTGGGAAAATAAATATAAAAGGGTGAGAAGTATGCTATTGGGTTCAGATCTGCTGAAATTTATGACTCAGATCCAGGTCTGCTTTTGTAGAAATCCTGTCCAATGGCTACATTATCACCAAAGAGGAGAAAGAATCCAACTCATCTCTGTGCCATGATCCAATCCCTTAAGGTTATAACCTGTTCACTTAAATGGTCACAGACTATCCCATAGGGGAACCACAATCCAGAGATTGGTCAAAACAAGTTTATCATTGTAGGCACTATTTCATCTAGGCTACAAGCTCAAGAATCCATAGGGAACCTCAACCTCTAAAGCTCTATGTGTCGGGCTAAGGTTGTATAGGACCATGATAGCCTAGACACATAGAACCAGCAAGAGATTGAGTACCACCTTAGATCTAGCTGTCCATTGCTTGAGTGGAACTACAATGGTCCAGTCACAAGCCTACAATCTCCATAACCAGATTAGATCTAACATCTGATGGCAGGTCTATACAAATATAGGGGAGTCTGCCTCTGTACAATCTCCCACAAGGCTACAAGCACATGCGCAGAGAAGAAGAATCCATCTTGGATCCTACAGATTGGCTTCACCCTAAGGCTATAACCTGTCCACTTGAATGGTCACAGACTATCCCAGAGGCTATCCTCCTCATAGAGTCCAAAACAGAATAGTAATATTGCTGCCACCACCCCAAGGCTACCAGCTCAGGCTCTCATGGGGATTTTAGATCTAGTGGGTCCTGTGGAGGGGCTAAGGCTGTATCGGACCATGATAGCCCAGACACACAGGTCACTTGGAACTGAATGGATCCTTAGAATCAGTCCTCCATTGCTTTGAATCACAGCCAAAGCAATGGCAGATCATAAGGCAGCAGCCTTGCACAGAGCAACTCACAAACACACGAATCCCATAAAAGTACAACACCCAATCACAAATTCCATTAATCTAATCTCAATAAACATACATAGGCATGGCCAGCAAGTGCTGGGCCATGGAGAGAAAGAAAAAGAAAAAGGAAAACTACTTACAACTACAGAAGAACAGAAAAGAAAAATGATCTCAAATCCCTTATCAGTGATAAGGTCTGGACTATCAAGTCTCTCCAAAAATTAAGTCTCCGTCTTCGTCTTCCTAAACCTAAACCAGGCTTAGGTTTATATAGCAGTGGGTGTGGTGGTGCATTAGGGTTAGGAAACCCTAATTTTAGCGATGCCACATGGCCTATTAATGATCATTAGATGCCTCGGGGCACGTGCACAGAGATTCGAGCATGGGAGTGTGTGCCCTAATCCTTAGAAATTCCCAGAAAGTCCTCTGCTGAAGCGATGGAAGGTGGAGTTCTGAGGTTTGCCAGGTTGCAGTCGATTTCCAGACTTGTCGCGTGGTAGCACTGACTTCGCGAGGATGAGTTTAACTCTGAAGCTTCAGTTGTCGTGAGGTTACAGCTTCTTGATGCTTTGAGCAGTCGCGAGGTAGATAGTTAAGCTCTCGCTGGATTGGGCTTCGCGAGGTTGGATTGCTACTTGTGAATAGCGTGGGAATTGCGCGAACATTCCATTTCATAATAGATCTTCGCGAGGCTAACTCTGGCTTCACGAGGCTGCTTTCTTCCTTAACAACACAAGAACTGTGCGAGAAGTTCACTTCTTAATGGAACTTCGCGAGGATCCTCTCGAGGCTTTGATAGTTTTCGGACTGCGCGACAGTCCATTTCTTGATAGATCTTCGCGAGGATCCTCGCGATAGCTTTGAGGCTTTTTTGAACTGCGTGAGACTGCACAACCTTTAACTTCTGAACTTCACGAGAGCTGCACGACTCAAGGCTTCTGAAGCTCTTCTGTCACTCCACTGCGCGAGAACTTCTCATGAAGTCTTGGGGAACATAGCGAGGACTGCGCAAAGCCTAAATTCCTGAATCCTTTGGAGCCTTGTCAGCTGCGCGAGGCTTACCTCAGGTCTGGATTCATGGCTCATTCTTCTGAGGGACTTCTGGTGCCATTCATGGGTTCCTTAACAGGATACCTGGCCTTATTGCACTGCTGTTTATTACCTACAGAAAACACTTAACAAACCTTTATTAGATGGCTAAGGGTCTAATCAAAGGCTAAGTTAAGGGGTAAAAAGTGGTACTTTTCAGGTCTTAACACACCCCTAAGCCTAATCTTTGCTAGTCCCTTAGCAAAGCTACATTAAATCAACTACAGAAATTAAATGCCACTTTCGTACGGAGCACGGATACATTTAGCATATGTACCAAGCCTTTTAAACCCCTAGGTGATCCCTAGTGGAGGAGTGAAGTCTCCTGAGGGTTTTCAGTGAAGACACCCACAAACTTCTCAATGAGACAGTTAACAAAAGTGCAATATTATTAAGTGGGCAGTCAAGAAACAGAGTTAGTTCACCCTTGAATCAGTAAAAATATAAGCAATTCAAACACATTGGCTGCACAGAAATTTAAACAGTATAAGCTTCTCATGAAAGCATAACATTTCCAATCAGTGTACACCAGGGGCACTACACAGGTGTGTCAACATTGAGCTCATCACTGGATCAAAAATTAGGTTGTAGATCATACTTAATGCATTCAATATCAGACCCAAAACTCTCCAAGGCATACTCTCATAAAGAACTGTTGAGGGTTTCATTTTCTCTCAAGCTCAAGAGCAGTTACATCCCCCAAATGGGTCTGTAAGCATGAGCATAGGCATAGCTCTGAAGTTCTGGCATCATTGACAGATTCTCACCATAGATTAGATAACTCTTTATCTCTATATGACAGCTCACTCAACTTTGGATCACAAGGGCTTTAACTGGGCTGTAATGTGGCTTATGGAGTGGGGTTAAAAAGAATGGAAGGTTGAAAAGGGGTTCAAAATTGAGAAATCAGTAGGTGAAGGAGGTGATTCATGACTTCACCTTCTTTAATTCAGCTCCTTTCATCTTCTTTGAGGTTTTCAGATTTGAAGTGATCAGTTTCTCTTCTTGATTTCGATTTTCCCAATGAAAGTTCCCTCTTGACTCCTCTCTTACTCCTCTTCATTATTATTTTTATTTCTTTTTGATGCATTTTTCTTCTTTTTATTTTATTTTTTGCTTTTCTGAAATGCCACCATTTTCTCAGTTGCCATACTGCCAGAATTTGAGGTACTTCTTCTTTGTTCACCTAATGTTGACCATAGCTAGTCCATCTTCAACTCTTGTTCCTTTACCTTCTGAATTCTCAGAGTGAGGGTAAGGTTAAATTAGATACATATGTTCAGGTGCAAGTACTCAGGTGTATTTTGAAGAAATTTAGGATTTAAGGCTCAAAGGGGGTATGGACAAGGGCAGTTGCTTAAGGTTGGTCTGTTTAGGCTCAAACTGTCCAAGAGAAGGCCTTGATCCTTTCCTAAGTCTCATGAGTGCTGTCAATTGTTTCAATTTGGAGTTTCCTAACTTCTAGTGAGCACAGTGACTCAGCCAGTCCTTAGAGCTAGAAGAAATTGCCTTAGCTACTCCTCAAGGAAAAAAATTTTGTATAGGCCTAAATCTCACTGGTTATGGTCTTCCTTTGAATTCTTAAGTATGTCCTTACCTTTTTCTCTCTCTAATGATTCACTA
Organism: Chloranthus sessilifolius; assembly: GCA_021018995.1. NCBI lineage: Eukaryota > Viridiplantae > Streptophyta > Magnoliopsida > Chloranthales > Chloranthaceae > Chloranthus > Chloranthus sessilifolius. Next base: position 77,095,388 of record CM037597.1, on the reverse strand, counting down.
AGTGCTGATACAAGTGAGTTTCCTTGGTGATCTCATCATGGAAATGTGAAATTTTAAAAGTTTGTAATGCGTAAAGTCTGGAATTTTTTTTTTAATTTCATTATTGTTCTGATTCTCCAGTGAACATGATTCCATTTCCATATTACTCATAAGATTTTGCTGCACTTAGGTTAAGTATTCCATTGGCAGGATCTGCCTGCCACACCCCCAAACCTATGAGGAGTAGTGTCCCCACTGATTCAAAGGTGGGTGTGCAACAGATTTATTTATGGAAAAATAAAAAGAAATAACATGAAGCAAAACAGACACAAGACAAAGACAAATAGTAATGACAAAAGAAGAAGATCTATTATAAGAGAGAAATGTACAAAATGAAAAACAACAGAAGAAAAAGAAAATGCAGAAACAGAAAAATCCTAGGTACAAGCTAATCGGAGCCTGAATCAAAACCACTCCCAACCCATCTTCTTAGCCTGCTCTCGAAGGAGAGCCTCTTCCTCCTTTTTCTTTCGTTCCCTCTCTTCCTTTCTTTGGGCTGCAATTTTGGGCATGGTTGGAGCTTTTGGTGCCCTCACCCTCATTTTGGGGGCCTTTGGTGCAAAAGGGATCACTGGGGATTTGTCTGTGGTTTGCTCAGGTGATTTGATAGGACTTTTTCCTTTGGGACTCTTCCCTTTTGGGCCCTTCCCTTTTGGGCCTTGCCCTTGCTAAGTCTGAGGGGGAATAAGAGGAGATTTTGCTTTTTCTGGCTTAGGAGGGACAACCAGGCTCTTGCCTTTATCTTTCTGGTTCAGTGGTGGTGCCTCCTCAGACTGGGCCGATTGTTCTTTTCCAATTTTGATAGAGGCAGCTGTGTGAGTTGTCCTCTTAGCTGTAACTTTCCTTCTCTTAGGATAAGTTTGCTCAGCAGGGCCTGATGAAGGAGGAGCAACAGGACTCTTAGCACGTGGATCCGTAGGTGGTGCAGAGTTAGAATCGGAATCAGAGGGAAAGAGAGCAGTGGGGTCTAATCCAAGGGCTACGGCAGCCTGTCTATGTTCATCTTTTGAAAGCAACCGACCATGGAGGTCATCCTGAGCAGAAGCTCTAGTGGCCTTTGGGGGTGGGGATGGAGGTGCAGGCTTTTTCCCTTTTTGGGCAGCAGTGGCTCTTTTGGAGGGAGAAGGTTTCTTGGGAGCAGCCGTTTTTCTCTTGGGTGCAGGAGATTTAGCAGGGGGAAGCACTGAAGCAGGAGGTGGAGGAGGTACTTGAGTAGGAGGTGGAGGAGGAGGAGATGTAGATGTAGGGGCAGGGGGAATGGAAGAAGATGGCCCGGGGTGTGTGGAAGGTGGGGCCTCAGGGGGTTCGATAGCAAGAGGGGTGGCCTGAATTGGTTGGCCTAATAGAGATGCAATCCTTTTTTGCAAAATTTCAATCTGCTTTTCAGCATAAAGGAGTTTGGTATCAGAAAGCCCCTTAGTGAGCCTGTGGATCTCCTGAGCATTGTTAAGTTTCTTTTCATACATCCGGGCTCTTGTTTGCTCCCGCTGGGCATTGGCTTTCTCCATCTCCGCATTCAGTTTATAGTAAGTTGCGTCAGCCTTTGTCTCATTGAGGGTCTCCAAGATTGTCTCCCACCCCTTTGAAATATCTCTCAGCTTTTGCCTGTGAGCAAGCTTCAGGTCGCTCAACTTCTTCAGCAAAGGGTACTCAATGGATTGTCTAAGTTGGGCCATTCCCCTGAGAACATCCCGCTTGATGTAGGCATTGTCTCTCATGGCATGGAGGAGGGTGAAGTAAGGAGGGGTGTAATAGGAATGCCTTGGTAGGATAGGTAGAAAGGGAGTGGAAGAAGTAGAAGGTGATTGGTCCTGTGGGGGTAAAGTGGTAGGGAGGACATTCACATGTGGGGGCTGGGCAAAAAGTTTTGGGTCTGTTTGAGTCGAGTTGTCAGAGAATCTAGGAGGAGGTAATATGAGAGGTGGAATGGAGGGCATGGGTGGAAAAGAAAATGAAGTGGGGTCACTGAAGGTGGGTGGTGCTGGGTAAGAGTAAAATGGAATGGTGAAGGGTCTGAATGGTAATGGTGGGGCTAAAAGTGTGTGTGGGTGGACGGAGAATGTGGATGGGAAAAGAATGGGGTCTGTTTGGGTTGATTGGTTGGTAAATTGTGGTGGGGGTAAAATGAGTGGGGGAAGGATAGGTAGAGCGGGGAAGGAGTGGTGGGGTATGGTGTCTTGGAGGGTGAGGGTTGTAGTTAAGTCAATGGGGAGAAAATCTGGTTCCACTGTGGAGTCAGGGGTGGAAGGGGACTGGATTTGTGGGGTAGGAGGTGTTTGTGCAGAGACGGGTGGTTTTGTCAATGTTTGAAGGGTGGATTTGATGTTGGTGATGTCAGTCTGCATTTGGTCTTGGGTATGTGTTGTGGTTGATAGTTGGATCTGAATGTCATGTATTAGGGAAAGGATATGGGTAAGTGTGTCTAAGTTTGGTTGGGGTGGAGTATGAGAAGAAGAGGGAACAGGTTTGAAAGGGGAAGTAGGGGCATGATGGAAGGTTGTAGGAGGAGGAGATGGAGGGTCTGGTGAGTGATGTGGGGAAGGAAGTGGGGAATCAAGGAGAGGGATATCATGGGTTGGCATGGTGTCAAGCAATGTAGTCATGAAGGCCTGATATCCGGAAGTAGTGGCGAGGTTAAAATCAAGGTCTGTAAGTGGAGGTGAAGTAGGGATGGCTGGGATGGTGGTTGGGTTAAGGTGTGGGGTTTCTGTGGGAATGATAGGGGTGGTTGGTTTAGGTAAGGATATGGCAGGGGTTGTGTGAGAGGTTTTCTTTTTAATATAGGATATCGTGGAGGGTCAGTGGTTCGGATGATGGGGAATGGGGGTGTGTCGAGGTAATGTAGGTGAAGGTGTGGTGTTGTCGTGGGGGTCAATGCCCTCAACGGAAATAATCACAGGGAAACGTGAGGGTATGGATAAGGGAGATAAAAGAGGGAATGGGAGAGATGGAATAGGCAAAGAAACTGGTGGAGGGGTAGGTGTGGTGGATGGAGGTATTGCTACAGAATCAGTAGTGACAGGAGCTTGCACCACCTTCTTGGGAGCAGGAGTTTTAGCCACCTTTTTGGGAGCAGGGGTGGCCTTTGCAACAACAGTCCCCTCTCCTTGCTCGGAAGCAACCTGAGCCTTCTTTTTCTTGTTGGGATCCATCAGGCTCCTACTGATCCCCCATTGCCTCTTTGCAAAAGTTGTAGGGGTGAGGTCAATGGTTAACTCCCCTACTGGTATCTTGTACCCTTCCCTCAAAAGTAATTTGGTAATGAGTCTTGAATAGGAGAGAGTGTAGGGCTTCTTTTTCTGCCCTAGCTTCACCATTACGTCCTTCATGGCCTCAAAAATCAACCTTGCAGCATGAAAACTGTGGCCCAGAGAAAAGGAATAAAACAAAGACATCAAGAATTGGGGTCCTCCTCTCGCTAATGGTCGGCACAATAAATGTTCTTCAGAGAACTTGATCAATGAATGTAAGTTTAGGGTCCAGTCTCTTCTCCGATGGAATCCTGGCCTTCAATCCTCGGTAAGTCCTGCAATGGTATCAATGGGGGCACACGTGGGGCCATATCCACATTGGGGTCAAAGATAAGGTGGATGCCCATCACTTGAATCAACTCGAATGAGTAACATTTCAAAATTGTCAACTAACACAAGGAGGCCTGGCTACCCACGTTGGTCTGGTCTACCCCTAATGTGCTGATAAAAGAGTTGCACTAGTCTAGGGTAGGCTAGTGCAGGGATAGCTTGCAGCAGGGGGGTCAATCCAGCCTTGCGCATGAACTCAATAGCAGGGGCTGACAGAGGTTCCGTTTCAAAGAAAGATAGGTCAAAAACAGCTTCAGGCTCCAAGGGAATGGGAGTTAGGAGCTCAGAGGGTGTAGAGTAATTAGGTGTTAGTTCAGCCACTTCCTGAACCATTTCTTTCCCTTTTTGTGGCACCGTTGAGGACTTGGCCTTCTTAGGAGTGGGCTCTACGGGAGCCTTATCCCTTGCTCTTTTCACAGGTGCGCCCTTAGGGGCCATTGAACTTCTCCTCTGTGAATGTGTAGTTTGAAAAATGAAAAGCAAAGGTTGAGAGTTGAGTCTTACCCTAAAACTTAGGGTTCTGTTCAATCTGATGTACGAAAGACTGTGAGAGCTCCTAGCAGGGGGCAACTGGTGGAGGAGGCTTTAGGAACAAATCCCCAAAATTATAAGGTGAATGATGGACTTGGCGCGCTTTGAAAATGTCTGCTCGCTAGATGGGAAGGAGTGGGTCGCGAGATTGGACTTTCATTTGGATCGCGCGAGAGAGTCCACACAATTGTATTGAATCTCGCGACAGCTTAGCAGGATAACATCTTATGAACTGCACGAGAAGAAACCACGCCTATTTTTCAGAACCTCGCGACAGCTAAAATAGTGACAAGGATCACACACCCATTAGTCTGTCATTTTCCTTTGTGTTGAGGGTGGATTCTCTCACATTCTCTTTTCCAGGGACACCCACAGTCATTCTAAAAGGGACTCCCTCATGCGTTCCCAACATTTAAGCATGCAATTACTCAAAAACCATTTAATCAAAACATCATATTCAAACAACATTGTCATTATCAAAATAGTACCACCATCATTTGTTCAATCACAATCATCAATTCAAAGGGAAAAGGTGATCTACAGCTCCAAGGGAGCCATCTCTAGTAGTCCCTCTAGATCTGACTACAGATCTGGCAGTCCTAAAAGGAAGGGGGTTTAGGGTCACTTATTCTAAATATCCTAAGGTAGCCTAATGAATTAACTATAAAAAGGGTTGAGAAGATGGATGGAGTGTGGGAAAATAAATATAAAAGGGTGAGAAGTATGCTATTGGGTTCAGATTTGCTCTTCCATCTTCTTTATGCTCTGACCATGAGAATACACAGTCTAAGCCACGGACCCCAGGTTTTGTAGTGAGGTCAAGACCTGGTCCTCGAAAGAAGTATTTCTGGGTTGAGATGGGGGTAAGACCAATTGATTTTATTGCTGATGGGGCTGCTGCTGGTGTTGGAAATTAGACCTAGGGGCATATCCCTGATTGAACTGCTGCTGTGGCCTTTGGGGTTGCATATAATTGTCTTGCCTCCACCTTAGATTTGGGTGGTCTCTCTATTGGTAACCAGCATTTTGGTGCTGGTATCCAAATGGTTGTCTGTTGTAGCCACCAGATTGTTGCTGGCCAAGAGATTGCGTAGCAGCAGCATGTTCCAATACCAATTTAGGATATTGCCCTGCAGATGGACATTCCTCTACTGTGTGTTGTGGAGACTGGCATATCAAACATGCCTCCACCACTTGAGCAGCCCTTCTGGGTTGCATCACAGTCAGTAATTTATCAAACTTCGCTGAGAGGTTTGCCATCTGCAGCTGCAGATCATTGTTCCCAGACACCTCATAAACTTTTCCTCTTGACAATGCAACAGCCCCACTTTTGACACAGACTTCTGACTAGTTCTTGCTAGGGATAGTTTTTGAAAAGCATTTTCACTGATTACTTCAAACAATTCCCATGCCTCATCAGCAGTCTTGTGCATGTAGGTTCCACCACAAGAGGCATCAACCATATCTCTATTTTTCTCATCAATCCCACTGTAGAAACTTTGTACAAGCTGCCAGTCTAGGATCTTGTGGTGGGGGCATTATTTGAGCATTTCCTTAAACCTATCCCAGGCTTGATTAAAATCCTCAGTTGGGGATTGGGCAAAAGCAAGAATTTCCTTTCTCAACTGGCTAGTTTTGGTCTCAGGGAAGAACTTTGTCAGAAACTTGGTTTGTAGGTCTTTCCAAGATGTGATGCCATTGTTGGGAAGAGTGGCCAACCAGGTACTAGCCCTATCCTTCAGAGAGAAGGGAAAGAGCCTGAGTCTAGTGGCCTCTGGTCCCAAACCAGCGATATTGAATGTGGTGCACAAGGCCAAGAATTGGTCAATATGCTTGTAAGGGTCCTCTTTGCTAAGCCCATGGAAAGAGGGCAGCATCTAGATGATAGAAGTTTTAATTTCATAATTCCCTTGAACATCAGGGAATTAAATGCTAAATAGAGAGTTATAGTCATCTGGAGCATTCAACTCCTTGAGAGTTCTGGGTTGTTCTTCACCCATGACTACTGTCTCAGATTCAATTGGGGGCTCTACTGTGGTGTGCCTGTTCCTTCTAAGTCTTCTACCCCTTTCTAGCTCAGGGTTGAAAGGCTCTAAAGTAGGACTAAGAGATCTCCTACCTAGCATACAAACACACCATCAGCAGGGACAACTCCTTGCAGGCACATTGCACTTGACTCAAAGAATTTATCTAACAAATTTACAGCTATTTAAGAAAACATAAATTTACAACTATCCTAAATACTGCTATGGAAATTGTAAGAGAAATAGACAGAGTTTTAAAGGTTAGAGAATTTGCAAACAGAGGTAGCTAATCTCCAAATGCAGTTCACTGTCCTTCTCTGCTGCTGTTTAGATCTGCAAGAAAGATTCAAAGTTACATCAGCAGTATCAATTATTCACAGCTACAAAGAATACTAAAAATACAAAAATCCTAGGGGCTACTATTAGATCACTTTCCCCGGTAGCGGTGCCAAAAACTTGTTGCGACCCCAGTGTGCTTACTTTATTTGTTGGTGGTAAAAGCAATTTAAAATCAAAGTAAAATAGGGGATGGAATTAGCACAACTGAAAAATCCTAGACCTGTAAGATACAGGGTCCATTTGTAGCAAGTTTTGATAAGTAAGAGTTTGTCCCACAGAGAAAAGGTGATCTACAGCTCCAAGGGAGCCATCTCTAGTAGTCCCTCCAGATCATCGACTACGATCCGATCTAAAAGGAAGGGAGTTTAGGGTCACTTATTCTAAATATCCTAAGGTAGCCTAATGAATTAACTACAGAAAGGGTTGAGAAGATGGATGGAGTGTGGGAAAATAAATATAAAAGGGTGAGAAGTATGCTATTGGGTTCAGATATGCTGGAATTTATGACTCAGATCCAGGTCTGCTGTAATAGAAATCCTATCACCAAAGAGGAGAAAGAATCCAACTCATCTCTGTGCCATGATCCAATCCCTTAAGGTTATAACCTGTCCACTTAAATGGTCACAGACTATCCCATAGGGGAACCACAATCCAGAGATGGGTCAAAACAGGTTTATCATTATAGGCACTATTTCATCCAGGCTACAAGCTCAAGAATCCATAGGGAACCTCAACCTCTAAAGCTCTATGTGTGGGGCTAAGGCTGTATAGGACCATGATAGCCCAGACACATAGAACCAGTAAGAGATTGAGTACCACCTTAGATCTAGCTGTCCATTGCTTGAGTGGGACTACAATGGTCCAGTCACAAGCCTACAATCTCCATAACCAGATCAGATCTAACATCTGATGGCGGGTCTATACAAATATATGGGAGTCTGCCTCTGTACAATCTCCCACAAGGCTATAAGCACATGCGCAGAGAAGAAGAATCCATCTTGGATCCTACAGATTGGCTTCTCCCATCAATGGCCCAAACCCATCAATGGTCCATGGCCCATACCCCTCAAAACCCAGTGGGCCAGGCCCACGTACCCCAAGGGCCCATTGTCCAAACCCTTACCCAAGGGCCCATGGCCCAAACCCATCTACGGCCCATGGCCCAAACCCATTTGGCCCAAGCCCACATCCTCCAAGGGCCCACGGCCCATACCCACCAATGGCCCATGGCCGATACCCCTCATAGCCCACTGGGCCAGACCCACCAAGGGCCCATGGCCCAAACCCATCAAGGCCTATTGGGCTAGACCTACCCAGGGCCCATGGCTTAAACCCATCGAGGCCCACTGGGCCAGACCTACCCAGGGCCCATGGACCAAACCCACCAATGGCCCATAACCCAGACTCATCTGTCCCAAGCCCATACCCACCAATGGCCCATTGCCCAAGCCCTCCAAAGCCCAATGGGACATAACCATCAAGGCCTAATAGGCCAAGACCCTCCAAATCCCTGGCCCTTTACCCAAACCCAACAAGGCCCAAACCTTGAGGCCCCACACCCATACCTTCCACAATACCCCCAACATTCCACCCACCCCCAATCTTCACAATCGGGTCAAACCCATGTCATACCTCAGACCCAATTTTCTAATGGCCCCATACCCCAAGACCATCCCTAAACCTTCCCCCATGTCCAATGGCCTCATCGGGCCCCACCCAAAACCAAACTACCACTCATCCCATCACCCCACAACACTTCCCTTACATTCAAGGGGCTCACCCAACCCATGTCCAATCCAATCCCATCCAGTCCATGCAACAATAGTTTGAGAATCTCGTCCTCACTGCACCTTACACAGATTAGCAGTATGAGGAGGATGAGAGCATAAATAGTGGTGCCTATGTCGGGGCAATGACCACTATCAATCCTCCACCAGTAGATACCCCACCCCCAATAGCACAGAGCAAGTCCCGATCGGCTGTTGAAATAGCCCCCATGTCCAAAGAATCGGAACAGTTAAGGGAGCAACTAGACATGATCCAAAAACAGTTGTTGAAGATGGGTGGTGCTGAAATCCACGTCACAGATTTCACGGATTTGTGTCTATTTGCCGAGGTCCCCCTGCCCCCCAAATTTAAATTGCCAGTATTTAACAAGTACAATGGCATGGGCAACCCGATTGCACACCTCAAGTCCTATTGTAGGGACATGTGCCAGTACGGGGGGGACGAGAGACTGCTAATAAAAGTCTTTCAGAAGAGTTTGACCAGTTCGACCCTGAGGTGGTTCACGTCTCTTGAACCATCCATGATGAAGACATGAAAGGACTTGACGCATTTGTTCCAAGAATAGTATGTCTATAATACTGATATCGAACCATGCAAGTCTGATTTAGCCCGTTTGAAATAGAATCCCAACGAGACCTTCAGCTACTATTTGGGGCGTTGGAGAGCACTGGCAGCTCAAGTCAGAAATAGAATACCGGACGATGAGCAGATAGAGATGATTTCAAAGAATACTTTGCCAGTGATTTTCGATTTTCTTGTCTATTAACAGCAGTCCAGTTTTGCTGGTTTGGTAAGAAACGCCAACCGTTGTGAGGATGCCATCAGGGACGGACGACTGAACAAGATTGCATCGGGGGGGGCAGTTTAGGAGGTTCTTCGAGCAGAAAAATGATAGAAGAACAAGGGCAGAGGTATAGAATGTTGCAAACACCTGGCCCAATAATAATAATGTAGCCCCCTTCCAGTTTAAAGCAGTGCAACTAGCTCTCGTAAGGACAGGGCTAGTACAAGAGTAGGGAATGGGCAGGGGACACAAATGACCTCAGAGAGGAGAGCCTGTTATGATCAAGTCTTTACGCCCTTGGGGCAATCCTTGAGTGTACTTTTACCTTTATTAATTGAAAAGGGATTAGTAATTGCGCTCCAACCACGATCTCCTCTCAATCCGATTCCATATAATTTTGACTCCAATACACATTGCAATTTCCATCAGGGTCCGGGTCACCTAACTGATCGCTGCTTCCCATTAAAGCACGTGATCCAAGACTTAATCAATACTGGGAAGATCATTTTCCCTTCACCCACCCAAGCAAACCAGTATACGAATATCCATCAGGTGCCTTTACCGCCACATCCTATCGGAATAGCAGGTCCCAAACCCACCATAGGGATGGTAGAGGAAATTGAAGAAGAGTATGAATTTGACCCCCCTGATTATATTAGTAACAGAGAAAATTTTGTGATCCCAAGGCAGCAAGACCGAGAAGAAAGAACCATTGGGGTGATTGAACCCCTGAATCTGGCGGATTACTTTCCCGCTCCTACACCACAAGTTGAACCCCTAGATCTTAGGGCCTATTTTCCACCATCCACTCCCATAAATCACGCACAAATAAATGCATATCAACCATACTCCACCAACCCCTTGAATTATCCAATAAGCCATCAGGCCTCCAATTCTCCACCCGCACCCATCAATTACTAGTGGCCTACACCCATCCCATTATCCCCATTTCAACCACCCACAAACTCTACCACCCCTGTCAATTCCCTAGTGGCCCATCAAACCCCCAATCCTCCGCCCGCACCCATCGACTGCTGTTGGGGAATTTCAGTGTGCTGATTATTATGTAATAAAAGAAAGAAAATAAAATCAAAGTAAAACAGAGGATGGATTTAGTACATCTAAAATATCCTAGACCTACAAGATACAGGGTCCTTTGTAGCAAGTTTTAATAAGTAACAGTTTATCCCATAGGGAGTAGTGATCTAAACCTAAAAGGTATATAGTAGATCTCCAGATTTGGCTACACATCTAGTAATTCTAAGGAGAAAGAGAGCTTTTCGGGTGTCACTAAATCTAATTAATCTACAAAACAGAAATCTAGAACTAAGTCTAAAAAATGGAGGAAGATGGATGGTACAATAAAATATAAAATGGGGGGAAATAGACAGCTAGGACCTAGTTTCCTTTTGCAAAACAAATCAAGGTATGCGAATTTACAGCTGCCCTTCACTTGGCTACAAGCTCAAGTGCAAGGTAGAAGAATCTGCTTTAAACAAAAGGCTTGGACTAATCTTAAGGGTATGATCTGTCCACTTTAATGGTCACAAATCATCCTAGAGATTTCATCCAAATCAAAGGTTTAAGGTAGAAGAATCCAATCTAGACCAGGGGTTTGAATTGATCTTAAGGCTATGATCTGTCCACTTCAATGGTCACAGATCATCCAATAGATTTCCTCCATCCCGATGGCTTCGATCAGAACAAAATAATCACTATAGATGTTGTGGATGCAAGGCCACAAGCACAGGCACCCACAGGCATATCAAACCCAAGGAAATCAGATGGTCATCAAGAGATCTACCGGAGATGTGGCAGTCTTGGCCCATCTACACAAGAGCCGATCGAGAATCTAATGGGACCACAAGATCTCTAGATTTAATTAAGCATTAAAATCAACAATTTATTGCTTTAATAAAAAACAACTTATAATAACATTGTTCCCAGATCTGTAGTCTGTGCATCGATCCATATTTCTTCATGCCGAAAATACAATTACAAAACAGATTTGAGTTGCTACCTAGATCTAATCCAATAGGCTGGATTAGAGAGAGAAGGGGGAAGAAAAAAGGGAAAAATAAAACCTAAAACTAAACCTAAATGAGCTAAGGAGAACTCATGCTATTCCTTTATTCTTACTTTCCTTGCTGAGGAAAAACAGTAAAAAGGAGTTCTATTTATACATTTGCAGTGATCCGTGTGCTTTAGAGGAGAGGATTTCAGTTTAAGCTTAATCCCTGTTTAGGAGTTCCAACCAATCAGAGAAGAGATAGGGATCTGGTTTTGTTTTTGCCCAGCTGAAGCTAATTTGTATTCCCTCCAAAAGTTAGTTCACACCTATGCGCAAAATTTCCTGTGCATTGGAGTTCCTAGATTTTCCCCTGCCGTCCATTGATTTTTGTTGTTGCAACCTCAAGCTGTCAACAGGATTGTGACTTCAGCAGATGCATTCGATAGGTGCAAGCTGGAGGACTGCTCGATAGGATCAGCTGGAAGCTTCATAGAAGAGTTCGACAAGTTGCAGCTCTAGCCTTGAACCAATCAACAGGGTTAATACATGAAGTGCTCGATAGGTTGCTGAAGTGAACCATTCGATAGGTTCAAGCTGTTAAATTCCTAAATCATTCGACAGGTTAATATTGCTGCATTTCAATAGGATGAAGCTTGCAGTCCAAGGAACCCTTCGACAGGTTACTGGATTGAACCATTTGATAAGTTGATAGCTGATGCATTCGATAGGTTGGGAGACTTGTATTCGATAGAATTCATGGCAATTCTTTAGAGGATTCGATAGGTACAAAGCATTGTTCGACAGGTTCAGCAACTACAGCACTTGATAGGTGCAATGACTGCGCTACCGTAACCATTCGATAGGTTGAAAGAGTGAAGAGTTCGACAGGTTCAAGCTGCATGTTTGAAGCTTTTGACAGGTTAATAGTCCTTGCTCTATTCGATAGGTAGCTCCAGCTTTATGAACCAATCGACAGGTTTATTGAAGCATTCGATAGGTTCTATTGCTGCTGAGGAATTCCTCTGCTGGCATGTTCATAGAGCTGCATTGGTGGAGCTTCTCTTCATTTCAAGCACACTTTAAACTACTGTTCTGCTCTAAGATCGATCACACCCTGGCCCTTCTTGCTTCAGTTCTAATAGATGGTTCCAAGTCCTCTTTCTGGCATTTTTACATAGGAAAACTGCATTATTCTATATTTTATCCCTAACTGCAAAATATACTTAAAAACAATTAGTAAACACTCTAAGTACTAGCAAAATCTAGGTTTAAAGGTATAGAAAGTGGCACTTTTCACTACTTAACAACTGCCAATGGCCTACGCCCACCCCACTACCCCCGGGGCAACAACCGGTAAACTTCACCACCCCTACTTGGCCCAATTTTGCCAGTAGCCATACCATTCCAGCTCTCAGGACCAACCTATGATCCACATCAGGTCCCGCTGAGCTATGAGCAAACTAATGCTAATGCCAACGACAGCAGCAGGGAGGGGGCCGTGGACTTCGTCACTAGGTCAGGGAGAATCTCGAAACATCCCAAGGCAACAACAGTAGCAACTGCAACAACAACAGCAACAACACCAGTACCAACATGGCCAGAGGAGAAGAAGGACAATGCAATCCACCCGTTTGAGAAGATGAGTCGGGAGCATATTCTCGAGACTCAATTAAGAAGGATGCCAGCCCATATCACTATCTGGGATCTTTTGATGACATCCCCACTCCATTTCCAAGCTCTAATGGGGGCATTAAAGAATGCCCATGTGTCCCAACAGGTGAGCCAAGATGAGGTTGGGCAAATAATCGGACAGGTGATTGCACCCAATGCCATTTCATTTTCGGACAGAGATCTACCTGAAGAGGGAAACAATCATGCTAAATCTCTTAATATTACTGTTGAATCAGGGAACATGATAATTCCCTTGATTCTAATTGATAACAGGTCAGCTCTGAATGTGTGCCCGTTGAGGACTACTACCAAGATCGGCGTGGACCCTTGTATGCTAAGGCCGACAAGGACTAGCGCTCGGGGATTTGATAATACAAAAAGAGAAATAATGGGAGAGGTC